>CAWUFW010000848.1:2170000-3492508 GCA_963921515.1 Calotriton arnoldi | reverse complement strand
GGCTGCTTTTTGGCTTCCGGGCGACTCGTATCTGCGTTTACGGATCCGGCTCGGTCGGGGATCAGGACCTGGATTGGGTGAGTACGACTCGGTCGGAATCTGCGCTGTTGTGCGCATCGTACTTGTTCGTTCGGATTGATGTGCGGATCGGTCGGGAAACAGGCATTCGCATGGCTTTTTTCCCGACCGAATGGCGTTGGGTGCGTCTCCGGCCGAGATCGGAATCGACCCCTTAGGGTTGATTTTTGTAGATGTCTCCAGAGACTCTGGTTAAAATGATAATAGCAACCCTGGATTGCTGTGTGTGGATAATTTTTCAGTATAGCATTTATCATGGCTATTTCAAAATCAATAATTATTTTTGAAGGAAAATAATTATTGCTTTCTTCTTTTATTTTAATGAGTATATCTATGTAGGTAGTTTGCTGTTTATTTGGTAATAGGGCATAGATGAATGGAATATTTGAATGTTGGTACAATCCATGCACTGTGTACAGCTGGTAAAATGGTTTTGGACAGACTTTGAAAGTTCCATCCATCATCCAGGTGTCACATTGCTGTAATTTAAGTAAATTGTTTGCAGTAGCAAACATAATTATTCTTTTATCTGGGCATTTGTTATCAAAAAATATAAATGGTTCTTTACTGTGAGTAATGCTTAATTCTGGTGGAATAACTACTTCTGCAAATGTTTTAGGGGCAGGTATAGTACTTGTAGTTGCTTTTTTTGTCTGGCAATAGTTCTTTTTAAAGAAGCTATGGACGGTAATTGTCCTGATGCATGTTGATTGTTGAGGTACTTTTAATAGTTGCTCTTTTAGTATTTGGCTAGTTTGTTTATCAGTACTAGTGCTTGCTTCTTTTATACTTTCAAGAGCATCTCTAACCTCAATCTCTGTTATGTTTGGGGGGTGATTATGTTCTTTTACAGAAAGAACATTAGTTTCAGGAGTAGTAGCTCTTCCATAGCATTTGTTAGAGTAGTATTTGCTACACTTCCAAAACACTTTAAGGCCAGTTTGTTTCTCCTGTGTATACACATACCCCATATAACATAATAGCATTTTATTTTTTTGTGACATTACAAATTCTGCACCTTTAGTCATGTTGTTTTGTTTTATGCTAGGGAAAATTAAAAAAAATTTTTTTAATATAATAAATACCACATGTTTATTAAATACAGTTACATTTCAGTGAATATACTTACAATGTTTAGTTTGATGTAAATAAAATTGTCCAGGAAATGATTTCAAGCTTTATTTTCTATTTTCTTGATGTAATTTCTGTTGAGAAGAGAAAACAAACATATTAATAATTTGATTATATTGTTTGTAGATGATAGGGATTTTAGGGGAAAAGGGTTATTTGGGTGGGTATTTAACGTTGTTTAATAATTGAAAATTATATACTTACTTTTTAATTGTATTTAGTTGGTTAGTGGTTGTAGAATTATTTTGGAAGCTTTTGCTGTTGGCTGCAGAGGAGATAGATAAAAAGAAAATATATATTAGTGAATAACGTTTGAAAAATATTTTTAGGTAGGTTTGGCAAAAATAGAATATACTTACATTTATTGTTCTTTTATTGGTGAGAATTTTGAAAATAATTTTCTGGCTTTGTAGGATATCTGTAGAGGTGATATAAAAGTAAGGAATGAAAGAATAGTAAATTAGGTCTCAGAAATAATTATTGTTGAAGGGTAGCAGTATTGTTATATTTTAAATATAGTTTTACTTACTTAGTGCAGTTTTAAAGATTTCTCCAGTAATGAAAGTTTTCTTTCAGGAAACAGTTGGGCAGAGTTTCACCTTCTTCTTTTTTGTAGGTTAGAAGTGTAAAAGAGATGAATATATTTGATGTTTATATAGTGTTTATTTAATTGGTTGCTTTCTGTTATTGGTGTATTTTAAAATGTGAGTATTTTATTGGGTGAAGTTAATTGTTTTTATTGTTTTGGCTGTTTGTTTCCATATAAGGGAAACACTAATTAAAAAACTGTTAGTAGAAAGTAAATATTTTTCGTTTTGTTGTTTGTAAATATTTTAAACATTGTTTTTAATGTGAAATGATGCAAGCATTATATATTTTACAGTTTATATTTTATTATTGTAATTGTTTGTTTAGAGAAAATATTTTGTTTTATATATTGATGTGTTTGCAAATTATTTTATTATGTTTAAGTATTTTATATTGTTTTATAATGTGAATTTATATTTGGTGCTAAAGATATATTTAATTGAGCAGTTTTTCTATAGTCGATATTTATAAAAGTCGATAATATTGATGTCTATATTTTGGTATTCGATATTTTTGTTATATTGTATGTTATTAAAATTTAAACGATATTTAATGTAACAATATTTTGAATTTCGATATTGTGGTGTACGATATTTTTTATATACAATATTGTGTACTCGATATTTTTGTATTTTTATAAATAAGTATTTGTAGTAGATATTATTGTAGTCGATATTATGACGCCGATATTTTGTATATTCGATATTTTTGTTGTCGATATTATGTCAGTGATCCGCCGGTAGGAAGGGAGTACTTTCTTAATCATTCTGATTATAAAGAAGGTGGATGATGCCACTGCGTTGACTTGATCGCCAAAGTTAAGTTTCTCGTCAATGATGACTCCTAGGTTTTTCAACTTCCTAACGAGAGTTGGAAGAGTCCCCATATCTTCTGGCCTCCACCTTGGGGTCCAGAAATTGGGATCATTTCCGAATAGGATGACCTCGTCTTTCCTGAATTCAGTTTCAGGCAGTTTTGTGACATCCAGCTCCCAATAGCTGCCATGCAATCATGGAACCTGTTATCAATTCCTGTTGCCTGATCAAGCCGCAGAGCCACCACAATTTGTGTGTCGTCTGCATACGATGTCAGGCTGAATCCAAATGAACTAATCAGAGTCACCAGGGAGGATACATATACGTTAAAAAGAGTTGGGCTAAGGGAGGACCCCTGAGGCACTCCGCACGGCAATGAGAATGGTTTAGAGTGGAAGTCACCCAGTGCCACAGTTTGAGATCTGTCTGTCAGAAAAGATTTCAAGAGTTCATATGCTTTGCCTTGGACGCCGCATGCCAACAAACGGTCCATCAGTACATCATGATGGACCATATCAAAGGCTGCGGACAGGTCCAGCATAATCAGAGCTGCCTTTCCTCCCCTGTCCACAGCCTCCCTTATCTCCTCCGTAGATTTTATCAGGGCGGATTCTGTGCTGTGCCCTTCTCTGAACCCATATTGAGTGGGATCTAAAACGTTGGTTTCACATAGAAATATGCTAAGCTGCGAGTTCATGGATTTCTCAACCAATTTTGCAGGTAATGGGAGGCGTGATATGGGTCGGAAGTTATTAGGCTCCTTTGGGTCCAAATTGGGCTTTTTTAACAGAAGCAATATCGAGGCCAGCTTCCAGGGTCTAGGGGAGTACCCCACTTCAAACATTGTATTAAACAAAGGGGTGAGTATAAGGGCTACGGGAACCAGGGCCTGTTTGATAACTGAGCCTGGACAGGGATCATAAGGGGAGCCTGATCTTGCGCAGAGGAGCAGTTTCTCTGTGTCAGTTGTGGACAGTGGCCCAAATCTATCAAGAACCGGGGAGGGGTCAGAAATTGGCCTCCTTCCCTCCAGCCACACTCCTGCTCCCCCCGGGCTTGGGTGACTAAAGTCCGAAAAAATGACCTCTACCTTGTTCAGGAAGAACCTGGCGATGTCATCACATAGTTCCTGACTTGCCTCAATTTTTGTCGTACTGGGGGAAGTCAGACTAGAGACCGTTTTAAAAAGTTCTTTGGTAGAGTTATTTGCATAGTTAATTCGATTCGTAAAAAACTTTTTCTTTGCTTCGAATATAAGCTGCTTATAGATAGCAAGACTTTGTCTATAACTCTTTTTCTCCTCTTCCTTATATTCTTTCCTCCAGCTCTGCTCGAGGAACTTACAGGAGAGTTTTTGTCTCCTCAATTCTTCAGAGTACCAGGGGGCTGTTGGATGGGACCTTCTAGGGCATAGCGTTTTAACTGGGGCTTGTATATTACAGGCTGACTCCACCCACGATGTGTAGTGAGTGACTGCCTCCTCTAGTCCTGAGGGTATCTGACCAACAGATGCCATAAGTGCAACTTGTAAGTCTGTACTCTCAATTTTGTTCCAGGCTCTGCTTTTAATCTGAGTCTTAGAGCCTTTCTCTGTCCTGTTATGGGTGGCCAGGGTTAACTCGAATTGAACACCCGCATGATCTGTCCACGTCAAAGGCAGTGAGCCCATGAAGCACAATTGAGGGTGGTTTGAGAAGATTCCATCAAGAGTGTGACCTGCCATGTGCGTAGGGCCCGTCACCTGCTGGCTTAGGTCAGCACTCTTCATCAGATCTATGAGGGCCACTGTGTCAGGGTCCTTCAATAATTCCAAATGGTAATTAAAATCTCCCAGGATTGTGAAGGAATCTGTACAAAGCCCTCTTCCAGCAGATTCCCAATGGAATTAGGAAACGTGCTCCTAGGTCCCGGGGGTCTGTATAGTAAAATGCCCTTAAATGTGTGATGCTGTGATAGACTGAAACTAAAGGAAAGAGCCTCACAGGCCAAGTTAGAGGCTGTGTGAAAGGCAGCCTTTAGTGAGTTGTGATATATTATGGCTAAGCCCCCCCCCCTCTCTTTATTGGCCTGTTGAGGTAGTGGCAGAGATACCCCGGTGGAGTGGCTTTTACAATGTCGGGGCCTGAACTTTCATCTGTCCAGGCTTCAGTGATGAAGGCGATTTGAAAATTCTCTCCTTCAATAAGCGAGGCACACTCAACACTGTGCTTCACCAAGGCGTTAGGAGGAAGATGCGCAGGCACCCGAGGATCCCTCGTTAGTGTCAAATCCCCACTGTATTCCGGGAGGACATTTTTTTAATGAAAAAGTCAACCCATTGTTGTGCCTGCTGCCACTCGAGGCCTTCCGGAATACCGAGGATACGGAGATTAGAACGTCTAGAGTGATTCTCCAATTCCTCCAGTTTGTACTCCATTGCGAGTTTTTGGCTCTGATAAGTGGCGACTTTATCGCTCATAATAGAAACTTGATTTTCCAACTGCGAGATCCTGGTCTCAGCCTCAAGGAGTCGCGCCGGTACCCGAGCCATATTATCTTCAATTTTAGTAAGACGGGCGTGGATGGCAGCAATTTCCGTGGATTGAGAGGCTTTGAGCTCTCCAATCTCCTCCAGAATTAAGTTGAGCAGGCTCCTAGCGTCCCAGTGCATAGTAAAGGACCTATCGTCTGGAGAGGAGCTTTCCTGAATTGAATCAGGCCCGGATTTAAATTGCGCTGCAGATGCTACAGAAGTTACAGTGTTATCGGGTACTGCCTGCCCAATGTCTTCAGGAGCGGGTGCTCTAGATAAGTTGTGGAAGGGCACTACTGTCACCGCCGAGAGACATATCCTTAAAGGAATCAGGAGGCTGTCCAGCTGTTGGTGGGACGCTCTCCGTCCCCTCTGTGCCGGGTGTTAATCCAGATTTGGCTTTAAAAAATAAAGGGTATTTTTTTTAATGCCTTAGATTTCCCAGCCTCAGCGTCACCCCCGGAAGCGATCCCCTCTGGTTCCTACAAAATTTGTGCAGTTGAGTGCCCGGCCACGGGAGAGGCAACATAAACGGGGCTGATACTAGTGTCCAGATCGGCAGAGGCCTCCCCAGTAAAATCTTTCTGGGAGAGCTCTGTAGTGGCCATCTCAGAATTTTCTGTGGGCAATCCGAGGTCTCTCCTCAAAGCTGCAGCGCGATTAGCCCGGGCTGCTGCTTGTCCTACGCGTTTTTTGACCCTTTGAACCAAGACTGGGGAATCAAGATGGGTTGCGGCAGTATTTTTAGAAAAGTTGCGCATGTTGAAAGTCCCAAAAGGTTTCTATTACTGTTCTCACGAGAGATTACAGGGGAACTTTTGCGCATAGAACTCCCCCAGCGACCCTCTACCAAGTAGCGCAAAAGCCTGATGCATGAACAGACAGCAGAGCACATGCACTTACCCCTTGGCGAGAAACCTGGTGATCCCTGATGATGCGGCAAAAGCAAGTCTCAAGGCGGCGAACTTGTTCGAATTCAGGAGGTAGTGCTGCCTATCCAGAGGCTTCTTAATGTATCCGTGATAAGTCAGTGTTTCTTCCGGAGCAGAACAATCTGCAGAGTTGTAGAAGTTGCTGAGGGCATGTCCAGTCTCCTAGCTAGGTCTATATGCAGCTGAGGCTCCCTGCCGGGTATCCTATGGCTGGACTGCCGTCTTTTTTCATCAGTTCTCACTGTTCTGCAGCCGGCCGATCAGGAAAGAACATGAAGGAGCAAAAAAAAAAAAAAGAAACGAGTACTATACTGAAAAGGCCATCAATCCCCTCTATCCTGCAGCTGGCCGATCCGAAATAAGCATGAGGGAGCAGGAAGGAAAGGAGAGAGTATTTCCCTCTCAAGGCTGTCCCAAGTTGCAGCAGACGCCGGGGCTCCCGCTCATGGAATCAGCTGCGGCCAGTCCGGCCGTACATGCGGCGTCTCTAGGGGCGCCCTGAAGGTGGGGCGGGTGTGGCAGACGGCGCGTTCAGCCAGTAGCCCGCATCAGCCATCAAGCTCAAAAAGGTAGAGTATAATCCTGTGACATATGAAGAGTTTTTTCAATCCCTAATACAAATTCCCGGGGAAGTGATTATCGGGGGAGATTTCAATTTTTTGCAAACCCAAAAATTAATTCATCAGTCACCTCTAAAAAACAATTAAAACCTAAAACCAGTAGAATTATTCAAAATTATAGGAAGACTCTGGATATAATCGACCCATAGAGGGCAGCATTCCCGACTAAAATAGCATATACCTGTTTCTCGGGCAGATTTTGCTCCTCCTCTCGTATTGATTTTTTTCTTATATCTAAGACCCTGATTTTTAGTCAACAGAAAGTCCTTCTGAACAGATTTTTGGATCATGCTATGATCATATTAGAGCTTGAGTTAGGTAAAATCTCGGCTCATTCTAAGAGATGGACTCTAAATAGGCAATATCTATTGGAAGAAAGCTGGGTGTCACTCTGTAAAACAGAGATTAAGGAGTTTCTCGTGAGAAATCACGGGACGGCTCCTCCCTATATTGTTTGGGACTCTCTTAAGGCATATATTCGAGGTCTAGCTATAGGGAAAGACGCTAAAAGTTCTAGAAAAGCAAAGGAAAAAAAGCAAAACCTAGAACAGAAGGTGCAGAGGTGCTACAATACCCTCCTTAGCAGCCCCTCGGTCCTCAACCAACGAAAGCTTGACCAGGCCAAACGGGCTCTTAGCGAGGCCTACTATCTAGAATGTGAAACCTTTAATCCTAATCATAGGCAAAAGGTATATGAAGAGAGTAACTATACTAGGAGGTTCCTGGCATGGCAAGCTCGGGAACAGGCTGCAAGTAACCGGATTAGTACATTAAGATATCCTTAACTGGTACCTGAAGTGAAGATCCAGCTATCATAGGGGACATAATTTTCCAACATTACAGGTGTATTTATGGTCACCAACAGTCCATTGATAATGCATCTCTGGACAAGTTCCTTCAGGAGCAGGAAATTCCGGTTCTCTCTGAGGGCGATAAAATCAGTATGACGCGCCCTTTCTCCAAAGAAGAACTGGGGGATATTATAAAAAACCTCCTGAATGGTAAAGCCTGCGGACCCGACGGTCTCCCGGCTGAATTTTTAAAAACATTTTTAGGGGCTATTTTAGAATATTTTTTGCTGGTCGCCAATTCAGTCTTAGAGGGAGGCCCGATACCATCTTCATTCCAAAAAGGAAATGTAGTTAGTTTTTTAAAAAAGGGAAAAGACTGCGAAGACCCCAATTCTTATCGCTCAATCACACTTTTAAACTCTGACTATAAGATCATCACTAAACTTTTAGCCAATAGATTCAATACCATAGCCTCAAATCTGATCCATTCCGATCAAAATGGTTTTATTGCAAGGAGACAGCTGGGGACCAACACGCATTATTTAGCAGAGGCACTTGATTAATTTGAGACTAAGAAAATACCAGCCTTGGTCCTTCTGTTCGACGCCGAGAAGGCGTTCGACCTCGTGGTCTGGGAGACTTTATTCCACATCCTTTCTAGTTTTGGTAAACCCCCCAAGATCACGGGATTGATTCAGAGAATGTACCATAACGCAGAAGCAAATATTATCGTTAACGCCTCTGAGGTAGGACAAATCAGTGTCAAACGGGGGGACCAGACAAGGCTGTCCACTGTCCCCCGTTTTATTTGCTTTTTTTATTGAACCGTTGGCTATCGCTATCCAAGACAATGCAGATATTCGTCCCCCTTTACCTACTATGGGGAAACTAAAATTTTATGCGGACGATATCATGCTTATAATTGAAGGGGATAAGGGGGTCCAAGCAAAAGTCTTTGAGGTCTTTCAGCAGTTTGAATCGCTCGGTGGGTATAAAATTAATAAAAAGAAAACTGAAATAATCCAGTATGGAAGCCAGCCCAATGTTTTACATTCGGATATTTTGTCCTGTCTAAATTCTAAACCAAAAAGATATTTGGGGGTCTATTTCTCGTCACGTATCTCTGACTTGTATGACTTATATTTCGCCCCGCTTTTGTTGAAAGTACAGGAATTTCTGCATCAGTGGAACTTGCTCCCGTTATCTATTATGGGGAGGGTCTCACTGATCAAGATGTCTGTTCTCCCGCTATTTAACTTTTTATTTTCAGCAATTCTGTGTGTTTTAACAGCGCCTTTCTTTGCCATACTAGAGTCCATGTTTACATCCTTTCTCTGGGGAAAGAAAACCCCCCGAATTTCACTTAGCACTTTATATGAGGAGATGGAGAATGGTGGGTTAGCTCTCCCTAATCTCAGGGATTACTATTTTGCATACTTTGCACAATATATGTCTAGGTTTAAGTTGGAATCACATACAGCACTATTCGAAAGCTATTTTATGAATTTAATTTGTAAAGAGCACCAGATTCGCTGCTCATTAAAAGTTCGAAATCACCTAAATTAGTGCGTTATAAGTGTTTTTTTCATAAACGCCAGGACTTTTACAGAAGATATTCAATCCCAGTAATCAATTCCTCAACCCCGTTATCCGAACTCACTTCAGTATTTGGGATGAGAGAATCGACTGATATTATTCAAAAATGGGCTAAGGCCGGCTTTCGGAAAATTTCAGATTTTATAATGTTCGATAGCTGGCTAAACATCTCCGAAATGTATGGATTAATCCCGAACGACTTCCTTCTTCTCGGGTTTTATAATATCCTTATCAAGTTCCTTAGTAATCTGGATCTGAATCAGATTAATGAACGTAAAAACCTGGCATATGTATTATTAGAAGAAACCACAGTTAGGAAACCCGGGGAGTGGAAAAAACTCTTAGCCCCTATCAAGGGTTTGAATCTCGCTGAGAAAGCAATATCAAAATGGGAAAGACACAAAGGATTAGAGGTCACAGCGAGTATGTGGTCTGTAGTAAATAAAGTAAATTTTAGTACGTTACGGGGGGCTAACTGGCGCCGTATGCTATTTTTTTGCAAATGGCTTCTATATAGAACCCCACATTTTTTACCGTAGCCAATCTGGTCAGTGTTTTCGCTGTTTAAATCATCCGATAGCCAACTGGACGCATATTATATCACAGTGCACTCTAATTCAGGGTTTTGGAATAACATTTTTCGTCATCTGGAGGGTGAATTTTTAATTACAGTAGATTCCAACAATTGGCTGAAAATCCTTGGCTATGACCCTACTTTACACCTTCCCGATAAGTTGGTCAAACTATTATATATTGCAATGGCGGTTGCCAGGTCACTCCTGCTTCGGAGATGGTGATCAGGCCTGGTACCAACAAAATGCGTGTGGATTCGGAAAATGAAGCAGGTTAGAAACAGTGAGCATTTGTATGCACTGCGAGTTGGGGGGATTAAGAAGTTTGAAAAAGTCTGGGTGGCCCATTTCAATTAAATTTTTAAATTTGAGCTTAAAATTTTAAAGGTACTTCTAATATGCTGAAATGTTATTTGATGTTTCATGTGTTGACATTTATACATTTTTCTGCTATTTATTGCACTATAGACACTAATTCTACTGCACTTTATTGCAATAGAGACACTTTAGCTTTTTTTTTCTTTTTTTAAGTAGTCAAAGCTGTTTTAACATGATGAAACATTATTCATGACATATATGTTCATATTTTCGCATACTCTAATGTACCTAATGCACTATAGACACCTTAGTTCTCTCCAAAACAGGCAGGCGACTCTGTATTTGATCTGTATTATGCCAAAACACCATTAGTAATCCTATCTTTGGTTAAACTCTCAAGCTTTACCCTGTCTTACATTTTAATGCACTAGGGGCACTTTAGTCATAATCTTTTCAATGACGAAATGATATTGTATCTCGCCTCCAATGCTTTTTTCTAGTCCAAGGCCATTCTGATTTTGTGGTTTTTCTTTAGCTTACTTTTTATGCCAGATTTGACTATTATGAAATACATCATTACTGGATATTTATATTGTGTTACATGGATGAATTTGTAAATTTTTGATGGATCTCAATAAAAAAAAGAAAAAAATACTGTCTATCAGACAGAGCTATTTACAAAGGTAACTTACACTTGTGGGTAATTTACATGTGCAATTTACGCTTACACTTTTGAGTAACTTTACTACTTTTGGCTATTCGCAAAATCTGAGTTTAAAGTAACTCAAAAGTGCAGACTTTCATGTCTCCTCCTCTAAAAAGGGAATGGTGCCAAATTTAAAAGTGTAAGTTACTACTTCCAAAAAAGAAACAGTAGTAAGTCCACCATCACACATGGCCAACCGCTGATAATGAAGGAAGAGATGTAAAAAAAACCTAGAGGAAATTATGCTAAATTAAATTACAATATTTAAAATATCCAAAAGTATAAATATACTTTAATTGATAACAATATCTACAAATAAAATATGTATGTTTTAATCATAAAATATTTGAACACATTTTTTCGAAGTTAAAATTATTTCTTTAATTTAATAATTGTAAACTGATTAAAGATGTAATTCAAAATCAAGTTAACAGTGCTGCAGTAGTTTATTTCTTTGGTTCTACATTTAAAAAAAGATATATACCAATAATGTATATTCTTATTTAACATATGTAGGAAACTGGCTCTGTATATACTATACCAAAGTAAGGGATAGTGTGCACAGAGACCAGGGGATCGCCAGATGTATAGCAGATGCTAAATTAGATCATTACCAACAGCTCTCTTTGTGGTAGTGTGGTCGAGCAGTTAGGCTTATCAGGAGGGTGTGTTAAGCATTTATTGTATTCACTCACCCAAGACTGATGGCACACACTCAGAGACAGAATGCAGAACAATAAGGTTAAGTATAAAAAAGGTATACTTATGTTTTATTTCTAGAACCAAGCAGGACTTGGCACAGGTAAGTGAAATATACTTTCAAATGCAAAACGTTACAAGGAAATGCAGTTGTAGTTGAAATTGCAATAGTTACAGGTTTGTATTGGCTTTTAAAACTGTTCAAAATACATGGAAATTTCTTTAGAGTAGTTTTAGATTACTTTTTAGTTACTTTTGCTACTCAGGTGATATGCTTAGATATCACACCGTAGGTCTTACCAAACATAGGTAAGTACCACAGTTTCTAGGTCAAAGACAGTTACTTTGGTTTCTCATACAAAAAGTTAGTTTAGCACTAAGGGCCAGATGTACGACCCTTCCAACTTCCGACTCACGAATTGCATCGTTATGCGATTCACAAAATGGAATTTACAACAGTGTCTCAGACACTGTTTGCGATTCCCAATGGTGTCGCAAATGACCTGCCTTATTATTATTCATGAGGCAGGACGAAATTTGCGACCCCATTGGGAATGGCTAGCACTCACAGGGATTGGCCTGCTGGGGTCAGCAGACCAACATGTCTGTGACTGCTTTTTAAATAAAGCATTTTTTTTTTAAATGCAGCCCGTTTTCCTTAGGAAAACAGTATGCATTTAAAAAAAAAAAAAATGAAAAGTTTCTGTTTCATTTTTGAAGAGTAGGCAGTGGTCCGTGGGACCACTGCCTGCTCATTAAAAATATTTTCGCTGCCAGTCACAAAGGGGAAGGGGTCCCTTGGGGACCCCTTCCTGTTTGTGAGTGGCTTACCACCTTTTTGAAATGGGTGTAAACTGCGAGCGTTTTGCGACCCCAATTGCGGTCGCAAAACAATTGTACATTGATGTGCGACTCGTTATAAGGAAGGGACACCCTTGGCACGCCCCTTCCTAATAGTGAGTCGCAAACCAGATTTTGTGAGTCGGTAATAGGTTACCGACTTGCAAAATTGTACATAGGGCAGACCTATTTTGCGGTTGCAAATGGGAAATCGGCCCATTTGCGACCGCAAAAAACAGTCATACATCTGGCCCTTAGAACATTTTTGGACAAAAATCATAACATTGGTTCCTATGGAGGAAAAGTGTGTTAAAGGTTTACAGATAAGTAAACGACCTGCAAGTATGGCTTTTGGGGTTTAGTTAGGCACTTAAATCTCACCACCAGCGGCACTGGGGCAGCCGGGTGCAGAGTGCAGGGGCCCAATGTTAGCCAATTGGTCTAGGGGACACTTTGGTTGTGGGCTGCTCACGGGAAGCCAAGCTCCTAGGGTTAAGGTCAGGGCAATGGGGGTCCCAGGTTGGCACCAAGTCCACACCACCAGTGGCGCAGGGGCGGCCAGGTGCTTGGTGCTTAGGAGGTGTTGGGAGCCCAAGGCAATCATATGGAGGTTGCCGGTTTGGGATTTTGGCTGCAGGCTTGGTCCAGAAAGTCTTCCAGGAGGAACCAACTGCTGGGCAGGTAAGTTGGAGGGCTCGGGGACGTAGGTGCACCTCAGGTCCTTTTCTTCAGGGCACAGGGCGGCCGGATGCAGGGGTGCCTTTTGAGATCGATTTCACCTTACCGGGACACACGCAGTTTGGGGGGGTCTCCGTGCAGAGGCTGCAGGTGATGTCGGGGAGCCCTGGAGGGGTCAACCCACAGTGGACTCGGACTCTGGAATACTGGGGGACCTCTCTGGGACCGGTAGGCTACTTGGACTCTGGCCGTAGGTGACAGGTGCAGTGGTGGTTCTAGGCATTGAGTTTCTTCATCCTCAGCAGGCTCGGAGTCTGTCTTTGGAGTTTTCTTCTGAACAGAGCTGCTGTTCACAGGAGATCCGGTCTTTGTGGAAGGCAGTCAGTCCACCCAGGTGTTCTGGAGGTTGCTGACTTCAGGACAAGTCGACTTCTGACGCAGGATCTCTGGAAACCACAGACGGGCCGGTAGGGCTGGGGCCAAGTCAGTTCTTCTCTACAGTCTCCTCTGCTGTGCGACTTCTTCCATCCTTCTTCTTCGTAGGTTACAGGAATCTGAGAAGGCAATGTTCAGGGATGCCCCTAAATTTAGGAGCATTTACAGGGATGTGCAGGTTGGGGTGAGTTCACCCCCTATTATGCCACCCTACAGTGGGAGGGGGTATGCGACGCTCTCTAATTGGCTGGGTCCCATCATCTTCAAGATGGAGGGGACTGAGATGTGTGCTTCACCTTGCCTCCCCCACCTGAAGGGTGGGGTTGGCAAAGGTGGGCACACCTCTCCTTCTAAGTTGGTTTTCCCGCCGATTCTCCGACCCAAAGTGGGGTCAGAACCTATGGGACCCAGTTGCTGGGGACAGGTTACAAATGCAGCATGACTTTGAAGCTTCCCCTTCGTGGACCCAGCCCATCCTGGGGGAGGAGGCATGACACCTCTGCCCAGGATGGGCTTTGTTTTTGGACCCAGAGAGCAGAGGCCCTCTACCCAGGGGTCTAGAAACCTGTCTGGTGGTGGCAAATGGTGGGCAGCCATTCAGGAACCACACCAGGGCTGGTCGTTTTTCAGGGGGCATCTCTATGATGCCCTCCAAGTGCATTTTACATTAAATTCCACACTGGCATCCGTGTGGGTTTAATGTGCTGAGAAGTTTGCCAGCAAACTTCCCAGGTTTCAGTAAAGCCATTATGGAGCTGTGGAGTTCGTAATGACCAACTCCCAGACCATGTACTCTTTAAGGCTTTACTGCAATTACAATGTCTAAGAATGGACTTAGGCACTGTAGGGGTACCATGCTCATGCAACTGAACCCTCACCTGGGGACTAGTGCATCCTGCTAGAGGGGTTACTTACCTAGGTCCCAGGCAGTGGGTTGCAGGCATGGCACACAGGGATGTGTGACATGTCGACTCGTCACTGTTCTGTGCACCAAAACATGCAGCCTGCAATGGCAGTGTGTGGGTGTTAAGGTGCAGGGTCTCTAAGGGTGGCACAATATGTGCTGCACCCTTAGAGGCCTTCCCTGTTCACAATGCCCTTAGTACCCATGATACCTTTTACAAGTAGCTTACCTGTGGCCAGAGGTGTGCCAATTGTGGATACAAGATACAGTTTTGGGGAAGAACAGAGGCCCTGGGAACCTGATTGGCAGGGACCCAGGGCTCATCAAGTCGAGTTGCATCAAATGTCAGGCAAGAAGCAGGGGGGCTACTGCAACAAAAACCCACTTTCCTACAACATAAAAATATTTTTACTGATTTATTCCACAGGGAGATATCCACACTTACTGTGCATAGAGAAAAGATAGACGAGGTGGAGATTTACACTTGTAGGTTTGTGAATAGCATTTTGTAGTACTATTTTAGTACTACTAAATGTATTACAAGATACAGTTTGTAAGCATTTTGTGGTTTTCCAATAGCAAGAATATCACATGGTGACAGCAGGCTGGAATTAAATGATTATTTTCATGATGGTGTCTCGGCGACTGCAGTGACCTTAATCAGTACGGGGCAAACATACACTGGAGTCTGGAGAACGTGAGGATGGAAGGGTTTCTGGTTGAGCTTGGCTTTGAGGAAATTATGTCATAAAAGTATGGCTTTATGTTGTCACAAAGTCAGCAGATGATTTGGTAATTTCTTCATAAACTCAGAAAACTTCTTGGATGAGCTTTCTTCTTCACTAGTGCACAAATACAAGTATTTTGTTTTGGCCCTGATGATTGGATGTTTGTAGCCATGGTCATGTATGTTGCATGCTGTGTGGGCTGTGAGTAAATAACACTTTCTTCTGTCACCTTTTTGTTTCATAAGATAAAACTAGGGGTGGCTGGAATATTTGGTTCTGCCAGTGGAATTGGTGAAATTTTGGTCACTCTGCATTACTCTTTAATGTGGAGTTCTGGCCATATTCCGCCAATTGCCTTGTGATGGAAATTTTCTCCCGAAAGGCTCCTGAAAATGCGTGCTGGTGAGCATGAGCAAGATTTGTTATCCCCAGGCGCGACTTCCTAACGCAGGCATTCATGGGCGGTCAAAGGGCTGCATTTCGAGTAGATTTCCTGCCTCTCGAGTAGATTAATGCATCAGAAAATCCGTTTGATTTTGTGGTATGGATGTTGTAACTGCCTCAAGTGTATTGTTTGCGGCTGAGTAAAGCTGGTCCAGAATTATTGCCTGGACTTCATGCAAGGGTGGTGCTGGTTTCGAGACATCATATAGAAGATCTTGAATCTGAATGTTGTTCAAGTTCATGTCCCAAGACATAGACGAGATCTGTGATTCAACAGTCTTCTTTGCACTGTATTCATCTGGCATGGGGAGGTGGATAAGCAATTTAGCAGACCACAGCAGTGGAGATATTCTTTGATGACTAAATTCAGTACTTCAGTGAGTAGTGGGACAAGGCAAGGATAGGGCAGTGCTAGAAATTGAGTTACTGGTTGAGGGGGTGAAACTCTTCAGAAGCAGTAACCACAATTCGTCTCAGGGTAAAGTCACAAGCAATCCCTAAATTAACTTGTGCTCAACCTTCGGGTAGCTTGGGACTGAGCAGCCAGGCTTAACTCAGAGGCAATATGTAAAGTATTTGTGCAACACTTAAAACAGTAACACAGTGAAAACACACCACAAAAGGATCCCACCCCAGTTTAGAAAAATAGAGTAATTTTTAGTAAATAAAACAAGAACAAAACAACAAAAATTCAATCAGTAGAACCAGAGATATTCAATTGCAAAGATTTTTGTATAAATAGCACCCAAAGACATAAATCGACAACTGTGGATATCTGGTCGCGCCGGCCTGGGACAAGGTAACAAGTTCAGGCCAACCATGATTGAGTGCGGACAAGCTACAGGGACCCAGTTAGGCATGCTGAACAGAGTACTTTAAATCCTGGTTTGTGGAGCGTTGCAAGGATCCGCATCGAAGATGAGTCGCGCAGCCAAAGGGATGTGTCGGTTTCGAGATGCAGCAAAGCTGAAGTGTAAAGTCCTGCGGCATCATCGAGGTTCCCGTCGAGGGCTTGCAATGTGAAGTCCGGTGTCGAGGACTCATCATGCAGACGGGGTGATGCGTTGGTTCCAAGGAGCTGTGAGGCTGCGATGCGGAGTCTAGCATCGTTGTCGAGGCTGCAGTCAATGAGAGATGGGAGGGCCTGTACCGAGGATGCGTCGTGCAGTGGCAGTTCCAATGCAGCAACAGCCTGAAATGCGATGTGGGGTTTGGCAACGGTTCTGATCCATGCAGCAGCACCGATGCATGGTTCTGCTGGGGATTGCACTGTGCAGCAGAAGAGATCTGCTGGGTCCACAGATAGCCTGGCAGAGCACATCCAGGCCAACTTTCAAGGGTCCAGGACTGGGTGGCACCACTTGGCAGATTTGGACTCACAGATGGCAGAGCTGGGTTCAAGGTTGTTGGAGCCTTCTGTCTCTGAGGCTCCAGTCAGGAGGCCAGCCAACTAGCCGTTGGAATCACTCTGGGGTTCTGGGTTCAAGAGATGCAGATTGAGTCCTTCTCACCCAGGCAAGAGGGCAGCATGCAACAGGTCAGCACAGTAAGGCAGCAGTCCAGCAAGGCAGTAGTTCAGCAGGGCAGCAGACCAGCAGAGTAGCAGTCCTTCAGCAGCACAGCAATCATTCTTCATGGCAGAGTATCTACAGGTCCAGAAGTGTATTGAAGAGTTGGTGTCTGAGGTCCAGTATTTATACCCAGTTCTGTCTTTGAAGAGGGGGAGGAGCTTCTAGATATTTCCCTTTGAAGTCTCCAGGCATCCTGCTTTCCCTGTCCTGGCTCCAGACTAACTAGATGGGGTATGCATCCCTTTGGGTGGAGGCAGAATGCAGTCTATTGAAGTGTTAGTAGGGCTGGGTCCAGCTCCACCAGTCAGTGATGGCCCAACCAGATACACCTAAGCTCTCTATTGTGTGTGACTGTCTAGGAGGAACACACAAAGCCCAACTGTCAACAACACCCAGTCATGTGACCAGAATCAGGCTACTGGTACTAAATGGCTAAGCCAGGAAAATGCCAACTTTCTAAAAGTGGCATTTTCAAGACAGTACTTTAAAATCTGACTTCACCATAAGTTAGGTATTTTCATTACAATTCCAAAGACACCAAGCATGAACTGGTCACCCGCTCCCATTTGGAAATCACAGCTTTTTAAATGTAATAAGGTAATTCCAGTGCTACCCTATGTGAGAGGTAGGCCTTGCAATAGTGAAAAACAAAGTTAACAGTTTTTCACTACCAGGACATGTAAAATTTAAAAATACATGTCCTACTTTTTAAATACACTGCATCCTGCCCCCTGGGCTGTCCAGGGCCTACCCTAGGGGTAACATGTCTTAAGGGCTACAGAAGTGGCACCCCGGCTACAGAAGTGGCACCCACGGAGACTGCCAACATGAATCTCTGGTCAACCCAACACTTTGCGCTACTGTGACAGCCAACGATGACTGGCATTGGGAGATCTGCACTTTGTGAAGCTCCAACAACGAGCGCCCGCGATGCCTGACCGGTTCTTCGCATTACAGCGATGACCAGCCGTGACACACTCCCTGCTCCTCGCTGCCTCCTCCACCACTAATAGAACTCTTTGCGCCAGACATTGAAAAGGGTGGTCTTTCAGCAGGACTAACATGGTACCTGTATCCAAACCACGCCCCATCGCGGTCTGCCTGAATTTGTGACTTAAACTTGGTCTAGCATGACCAGATGATCACTTTGTGCTTTTAGGCAATATACCAACTTAAAACTTTGAAATTCCTTATCTCCGATTGTACTGATTGGATTTTTGTCATTCTGGTATTATTTTATTTATTAAAATGTTCTCTATGTTTTTAAATTGGTTTGGAATTTTTCTTGTGTTATGTTTTCATTTTATTACTGTTTGTGTGCTGCATAAATACTTTACACATTGCCTCTAAGTTAAGCCTGACTGCTGTTGTCCAGAGGGTTAAGCACAGGTTAATTGAGTGACTTTTGTAGTTTACTGTTGGGTTCTCCTTCTATTCTCTGGATGTCTGGAACTTCTGTACGTCAAGAGAATAGAGGGAACCTTGTGGTGCCGGGGTTCGGGATGGGCAGTTGAGAGTAGTTGCGGTTGTAGGCGGATCATTTCTGCTGTCCTGTTGACATTTCGAATAAATACTTATTTTCCACTTACCTTCATTGTACTTCCTTACACTGGCGACGGGCTGCCAGTCAACAGGACCTCCACGCGTGCAACGTTTTGCCACCAACGATTCGTCTGCGCACCTACACATCTTCCAGTTTCCTGTGGACGGTCTCCTTTGCAGCTGTGACTTTCTACCTGCCTGACGAGGTATCCTCGAACCTGCCACAGCGCTTGCCTTCCTACGGTTCCTGTTGTAGCCCCTGCTACCTGGAGATTCCTGTCTTCGTTTCTGGGAGGGATCTTCATCGTGATTTCTGCCGTCTTGCTACAGTTCCGACGGACAAAACTGGTCATTTTGAGGTACTTTTTATTTAATTATGGGACGTGCGCGAGGCTGAGGCTGTCTTTGCCGTTGCCGCTCGCGCCTTCCTCCTGGTGACGTAGTCTTGCCTTGACGTGCTGCGCGAAGGATATGCGCACAGGAATGGATTTTTTGCCTGGTCTGCCTGACGCCGTATTTTCGTAACGTCGTCACGTTGCGTGCAGCCATTTTGGATTCCCGCATTTCATTACATTTGTGCATGGTCACCATAGCAACGCGTGTGTTGTTTATATCGCTGACGTGCACAGCTGTTTTCGTGTCTTCTGAGGCATTTTCATAATTCCTACGTATGCGCACAGCTCATGTGGCAATGGCTGATGCGCACACCTTAATCCACCTTTACTTGTTTCCCTGCGTGTTCTGCTTCCTCGCTGATGCGCACAGCTTAGTCCATTTTTACCTGCTTAATTGCATGTTTTGCTTCTTCGCTGACACGCACAGCTCCCCATCAGGGAAAGTACTGGTGTGTTACAGATGCGGCAGTACCAATCACCTTGCTAACGCCATATCGTGCCCAGCCATTGATAAAATATGTGTCAAGTGTTCCAAGAAAGGACACTTTGCCGCTGTTTGCAAGTCTAAAAGAAACGGACCATTCAAGAAAGTACACAATGTCGAATCTTTAACGGAGGAAAACTTTTCATCCAGCGAAGAAAATGAAATCCTCACTATTGTGGACATGGATTGTTCCAATGGTATTTGGGGTGTCAGTCCTCAAGGACTGAAGAGACCTATATGTACAATTATTGTGAATGGTGTTAATGTCCAAATGTTCGCTGATTCTGGGTCTCCCTTCACTTTAATAAGTGAATCGCTCTGGAGACAATCCTTTCCAAAGCAAACTTTGAATCAGTCTTGTGAACATCCCATTGGTTATGGTGGGAAAATCATCGATGTTGTTGGTGAATTCAATGCTGATTTTGAATTCATGGACAGCAAAACCAAGGGCATCATATATGTGGCAAGGGATGAGGCATGTCTCCTCGGGTGGGGAGACCAAGGTAATCTTGGTATCATCCTTGATCCTAACGACATTCAACAAGTGATGTTGAAGAAAGATTTCTTCCAAGTACAGGCTGTCCAAGCAAGCTCATGGGAATTGTTATATCCAGAAGTATTTAAAAAAGAGTTGGGTCTTTTCAAAGGTTTCAAGCACATGATTAAGTTAACAAATGGGGCTCAGCCTGTGGTACACAAGGTCAGGAGGGTGCCCCTGGTGTTGCAATCAGACTTAAAGAAAGAATTAAACAGATTGTGCTCAAGTGATGTAATTGAACCCATTGAATCTTCTGATTGGGTGTCTTCTGTGGTTCTGGCCAAAAAGGCTAATGGCAATCTGCGCATTGTGTGTACACTTACGTGATTTGAATAAGAACATATGGATAGATCAGCATCCTCTTCCCAATATTACGCAAATGACATCCACTCTCAAAGGTGCCAAGTTATTCAGTTTGTTAGATATGTCATCTGCGTATCATCAGATTGAATTACATACTGAATCAAGGCATCTTACTGCATTCATCATACCTGAGGGCCTTTTCCAATTTAAACGCATGCCTTTTGGTTTGGCCTCTGCGTCTGCTGTCTTTCAGAGAGTGGTTGAAAGCATGTTCAAAGGTATGGCTGGGGTTATGGCCTTTCAAGATGATGTTTTAGTGTATGGTGAGGATCAAAGTCAACACAATAATAGGTTGTGCCAGGTGTTGTCTTTGTTAAAACAAAAAGGAGTTACCCTTGGCATTGATAAATGTAAACTTAATTGCACTACTTTGGACTACTTGGGGTACATGTTATCTTCTGATGGAGTGCAACCCAAACACAGTTTGGTTAAAGTCATTGAAGATTTCGGCATCCCTAACGACAAGGATCAATTAAGGTCATTTATGGGCCTCATTGAGTTTTTTTCCCGTTTTATTCCCAATTGTGCGTCTAAAACTTACAACATCAGAAGTCTTCTTAAGAAGAATGTCCGTTTTTCTTGCAATGATGCATGCACTAAGGAATTCAATTTAATCAAACATGAAGTAGCTCATGCCATTCCCCTTAAAGCGTTTGATACTAGTGACAAAACCATAATCATGACTGATGCCAGCCAAAAAGGTTTAGGTGCCTTCCTTTTGCAGCATAGGTATGGCAAAGATGAGGTTATTGCTTTTGCCTCGAGGAGTTTGCATGGAGCCGAACCTTCTTACTCCATGATTGAGCGTGAAGCTCTTGCATGTTGGTGGGGCATCACTCATTTCAAACATTACTTGTATGGTTCGAACTTTGTGGTACGTGTTGACCATAAACCCCTTGTTGACCTGTTCACCACTAAAGGTGGAGGGAAAGCTACTCCTAGAATTGCGAGATGGCAATTCAGACTCATGGAGCACAATTTCAGCGTTGAGTATGTACCAGGCAAAAGAAATCTCCTTGCTGATTGTTTGTCTTGTTTACCTTCAGTCAGCAATAAGATTGTAGAAATGAAGGATGCTCATGAGGATTTTGAATTGGTGTGTTGTATTATAGGTCAATCTGGGGACGCCATTTCAGAGAGAGAGTGAAGAGAAGCTTCTGAGTGTGATCAAGAATTTGAGGAAATTTTGAAGTTATTAAGTCAGGGATGGTCACACAACATAAATGAACATAGTTGTGTCTACAAGTACAAGCATGTTTTCGATGAGTTGTCTACGGTGAACGGTCTGCTGTACAGATCATCACTGTTAGTTGTTCCTGAGGCCATGAGAAACAAGGTCCTTACTTTGGCTCATGAGGGCCACATAGGTATGCGTGCCATGAAAAGAAGGATAAGAGAACATTTTTGGTGGCCGGCTTTGGACAGACAGGTGGAGCATTTTGTTAGGGATTGTGTGGAAATGTCACTTCTTTCATGTAGTTGATTCTGTATAGAACCTTATGATGTAAGGTAGTGACATCACTGTAGGAGCTGATGTGAGGGTCAGTTGAGAAGCTGGAGGTTGCTGTCTACACTTGTATGTGTACTACTGAATAAAAGTACATTATTTACTAACCACTCCGCTTCTGTGGTTACTACAAAATTGGCGACGAGGATGGGATGTCACTACCTTACATCATAAGGTTCTATACAGAATCAACTACATGAAAGAAGTGACATTTCCACACAATCCCTAACAAAATGCTCCACCTGTCTGTCCAAAGCCGGCCACCAAAAATGTTCTCTTATCCTATGTATGGAATGCGCCATCAGTGACAAGTCGCAGGTAACCACTCCCTCTCCTGTTGAAGCTATTGAGGTTCCTGACAAACCTTGGTTTAAGGTTGCCATTGACATAATTGGCCCTTTGTATTTGTCTGCCAACCTACCTGAGTATGGTATTGTCCTCATGGATTTTTATAGTCGTTGGCCTGAAATTAAGTGGGTAAGAACTTCTGATTCCATCTCTGTTATCAAGTTTCTCAAATCACTTTTTGCAAGAGAAGGCGTTCCTGAGGAACTCCTTAGTGACAATGGCTCCCAGTTTGTTTCAGTTCAATTTGAAGATTTTCTACGTTCTCTTGGTATCAAACATGTAAAAACTTCTCTTTATCATCCAAGAAGCAATGGCCTTGTAGAACGTTTTAACAGAGTCATTAAACAGAATATGCAGCTAGCGAAAGCAAGTGGTCTGAATTGTAAGGCAGAAGTCGAAAAACTTTTATGGGCTGTTCGCACCACTGTTAATTCTGACACTGGTGTGTCTCCTTTTGTTTTGTTAAGAGGTCGAGTACCTACCTCTAAACTTTTGAGAAGATAGATGGGTGACAAGGGGTTCATTTTGCCTAAGGATAAGATTGATGACGTTGGCAGAAAGCGTTTTGAGGCACAAAATAGATATGATCCAACGCAGTCCGAACCTGCCCCCAAGCAATTGAATGTCTGTGTGGGGGACATGGTGAGAGTGAATTGTTCTAGGATTTTACCCAAAGGGGAGTCCAAATTTTCTGTTCTTAAGAAGGTGGTAAAAATTAACAAAGGAGCTGTCAAATTGGATGATGGTAGGTGGTGGAACAAGGGGAAGATTGCTGTGTCTAAAACAGGTTTGCATGTTCAACCCAATAAATCCGTTTGTGCTGATGTTAATAATGACACGAATTCTACTTCCCATTCCCCATCTTCCAGGACCATCAAGTTGCCTTCCAAATTTCATGATTATATTTTGCAATGACTTTTATGCTCTCCTGCTGTGGGAATACATTGTTTTTGCTCTTTGTATTTATTTGTTCTTTGTATTCAAGTTTTGGTTTTCATCTCATTGTTAAAGGGGAAAGATGTGTTGGGTTCTCCTTCTATTCTCTGGATGTCTGGAACTTCTGGACGTCAAGAGAATAGAGGGCACCTTGTGGTGCCGGGGTTCGGGATGGGCAGTTGAGAGTAGTTGCGGTTGTAGCCGGATCGTTTCTGCTGTCCTGTTGACATTTCGAATAAATACTTATTTTCCACTTACCTTCGTTGTACTTCCTTACATTTACCCTGACAAGAATTGTGGTTGTTGCTTCCACCCCCATCAACCAATAACCCAATTTCTTACACCTGTCAGTTTTGACAGATCGAATTTGAAGTGTAAACCTGCAAAGTCAAATTTCTGGTGGGAGGCCTGCAGTCATGTTTTGCTTTGTCACTTTACTGGTGGCAAAATATGTGCTGCAGTTCACTAGTGACATTTAACTTACCGGCCCTGGGCACACTTTGCAAAATATACTAGGGACGTATAGGTAAGTTAAATATGCCAATTAGAAGAATGCCGTATTTGTCATGTTTTAGGGGTCAGAGCACCTGTATTGGGGCCTGGTTAGCAGAGTCCCTGGGCACTGAGTCAAAACACCAGCTGCATCAGTCAAGAAAAGGGTGTAATCATGCCAACCAAAGATATTTTCTTACACGTACATCATTAAAAAAAACATGCTATCCCCAGGAAAAAAAACACACAGTTAAAGGTTAGTTATGGTTCTGCAAATATAAAGCTGAAAAAGCTGCGAACGTTTCCATTTATGAAGTGCAACACAAAATGCACAGCATAACTCACGCCCTGCCTTGCTCAGTACACCACTTAGCTGGTGGCATGTAAAAGAAAGACATAGCAGGGACATGATTTATTTTAAGGATAACAGTGGTAGTGCAGCATGTTTGAGAGTGGTGCAACAGGACATAGTAGCCCCAATCTATTGCACTGGAAATGGTGGGTGGGCTGAGCACCAACCCGGAGATCACATTGTTGAATACTAGCTCATCTTTTCATTATTTCTGGGTTGATAAAATGAATCCCATGTCATTAGAAAATAACAACCTTTACTAATCGTGTGCCTGGAGAAAATTCAGAATTTAGTGGGCACTGCGTAAAGTCATGGTCCTAAACATCCTACCTCCTACTCAGAAACACAGTTGATTAAAATGCAAGCATTAGCCAATAAAGATTAATGGAGAATTAGAAGGGCTTGCTATTAATGACGTCAAATATTAACTCAGAGTCTTAAGGTTTGGGTGACATTCCATAAGGGATTTTTCTGTTTCTGTGTGTGGTATGATGTGTTATGGTGAATTCATCAGTGCTGTGTGAGGTCCTATCCTGAACAAAGAGATGCTTTGATAGGATTGCTGAGACCCTGGAAACTACTCAGCAGCACCTATCAGTCCTGAGGTCTCTGTCAAGCTGATCCCCAAAGGCACCTCAATTCCTAAAGGAACTACATTTTAAGTTTATAATGATGCAGTAAAATATATCAGCTATAAGAGTTCTTTGACTAAACTGCTAAGTTAAATAACAAAAAACACATAGAGGTTTCACATAGCACTAGAACAAATGACCATTCAAATGAATAATAGCTGCATTTGATAGAATAGAACATGCTTTGCCATGTGTCCCTATGGCTGAATGAATCACATTGGTAAGCAAATAGCTTGTTTGTGCGTCAAGGTTATGCATTAAACAGTCTCTCACTGACATTGACAGAACTGGTAGAAAGACGTTCAATGTTGCTGTTCCTTGGAATCAATAATGTGCAGGGCTAAAGGGTACTATAAACAATTGACGACAAATGCACTAAGAATAGGTGTAATATCTGCATGCCCGAGAATTGACATTTATTTTTTAGCTTCACAATCTTTTGCGCTACCATACAAGATTGAAGAGCACTTCTCCTTCACCATATCAAAGACAAAAAGTTTTATTCTACAAGGTGTATCCATGACATCACTCCCAGGGCCTAATTTATTTTATGCTGGTAAAGGAAAGTCTCCTGCTTTGTGGAGGAATTACTGAAATCTCCTTTGGAGGATTTTACTTGGCGAGAATGCCAGCAGAATTTCCCCTCCTGTTGTAATTCTTGGTGGCTCCTTATTGGCAAACCTGAGACATACTGACATCTACATATGATTACTCTTTTCAATAACTTTTTATTCATATTTTCTGATATATATAGGTAAATAACAGAGCAGACTGTAATCATTATTATTAAATCACAATGCAAAGCAAAAAATTGAGTGCCAGCTACATACAGTGGTTTACCCCTAGCACTCAGTGCAGGGAGCGTTCTCCACAACATGTTCAGCGTGGCTAGGGTGCACATGAAGTCCATGTCTCCAGGTGGACAGTGAGTTAGAATACCACCCTGTGCACCAGGCAATGAATAACTGAAGCAAGATGAAAAACAACATCACTGGACATATATCACAATAACAATCATACCATTTTGACTAGTCTGGGTTGGCACCCACTGCCGGATGGTGGCCACCAGCACCCTCCACATACTCAAACGTCATGTCCCATCAACAAACAACATGGACAACTGGAATTTCTTCTTAAATAGATAGCCATTGACGTTGACCCTTTACTGCATGTCACTGAGCCGGAGCATGTTCAGTGGAAATGCCATACCCTTCCATGTTAAGACTATTTGGCATTTAGGTAGTTATAGCCTCAATGCCAAACATAGGTTCCTATATAGGCCTGTATAGGAACCTAAACTGGGGATGCTTTTTTCTCTAACAGGCAGTATGCCTAAACCACAAACCTTTACATTCCTCTCCGATATCATGCCATAAATTGGCAAAGATTTGAAACAACCTTATTCAGGAGGCAGAAATCATCTTGCAATCCCACCACATGTACCAGAAGTCTGCCTCATTTAGCCTATACCGTGGTAAGCTTTGGGTAAAAACAGGGTTTAAGAAGCGCAATGTTTTTGTCGTAATGTAAACTCTCATTAAATATCTGTAATGGATAAGTTTGAGCTTGTATTTCGGAGAGGCACCTCTAGTGTGCTCACATACTCCATTCAGTATCTGTTCATTCTGTATCCAGGAATCCAATTTTGAAGCTCCTTAATGAATGATCAATCCAATCCACGTCCTAATAAAGTATACAGGGCTGGGATGCTCTAAACTGTGGTATTTAGCAACTTAAGGGTTATTTTGACTTTATGAGTTTTTGGAATTTTGGGACATTACCTCCATGCCTTTTGAGATCCTGCTGCTAAGCTTGCAAACTGGGTAAATTCCACCTGTCTGGCAGTGAACTATACCTTAAAGCTCTCAAAGATCAGAAACCTGCAATCCTACTTTAGCTGTCTCATCACTGTAGGCCGCTTTCCCAGGAAAAACATTTTTACTAGATCATCCCCTATTCAGCAAAAGCTTGATTAGCCCAATTTAGAATTTTTTCCAAAAACATCACTACGGAGTGTTGCTGGAGTGTTATATTTCTCCATGCCCACTGTGTAAAGGAAGCAGGTTAACGGGGACGGAGCTATGTGGTCCCCTTTCCGGGTTCGTATTTGGCCCCAGGGAACTTATCCTTGCGGCCCAACACTCAAATTATGGGGGAGGGGTGCACACAGCTCCCCTCCCCATGCCAATATTGGCCCCAGGGACCTCATTAAAGGGGGAGGGGGCATGCAGAGCCCCTCTCTGGGACAATATTGGGCCCATGGACCCCATCGCCCAGGGCCTGCCCAGTAAATGGTGCGTGCCCTGAAGCCCTTCATATTTAAAAGGGAGAGGGGGACAAGCCGCTTCCTCCCCGGGCCTATTTTGGCCACGGGGACCCCATCTCCCGGGGTCTAGCCTTATTATTAAAGGAGAGGGGGCATGCAGCCCCCTACCTGGGCCAACATTGGCCCCAGGGACCCTCCTGGACACTAAAGGGGGAGGGGGGCAGGCAGCCCCCATCCCCGGGCCAATATTGCCTCTGGGACCCCATCCACTGGGGCCTGGCCAGTCAATGTTGGGTGCCCTGGAGCCCACCCCAGGCACCCACTGTCTCTTTGCTGGGGGCCTTAGGGGGAGCCCCACTGCCTCCGTGGCCCCAGCCAGCTCCCTGTCTCCATTGGGAGGCGGCATTGCTCCTGCACGTAGGGAGCAGCAAAAATGCTGCTCCCTGCGGGCGGGAGCTATTTTTCCATCTGTTTCTCTGCCTGCCTCACAGCAGGCAGGGAAACAGATGAAAAAATAGCTCCCAGTGAGCAGGAGCATTTTTCCTTCCACCGCCCACTGGGAGCGGATTTACTGTTTGTTCTCGTTTAGCAGGATCTTGAAATTGCTCCCGCCAAGCGAGAACAAACAGAGGTTTCCCTACCTGCACTGGGCACCCCATGGCATACTCTCTGCTGGCCCTCTGGGATGGAGTCCCCAGGGCCATTTATTTGTCCATGAGGGGGGCGGCGCAACCAACCTCCTTTTGAAAATGGTTGTATGACGTTACATCGCATTCCATTGTAACGCATGCCTTCACAACCCATGCGTTACAATGCGAATGCCATTACAACGCAAACCTTTACCACGCATATTTTGTTTAACGAATATGCCTTTATCACGTATGCGCTTACAACAAAATTTGTTGTAAAAGCATGCTTGATAAAAGCATTTGCGTGGTAAAGCTTTCCCTGGCCCCTATCTTAAACCCTAATCCCGGTCCTTGGCACACCCCACCCCTGGCCCCCAACACTTCTAAAAAAATATCCTTCCCCTGCCCTAAACCCTAAAACCCTACCTCAATGCAACTCCCCCTGGTCCCCAGCCCTTCCCCTTCCCCTGCCCTAAACCCTAAAACCCTACCCCTGCGTGACCCCCCTGGCCCCCAGCCCTTTTCCTACCCTAAAACACTACCCCTGCGCAACCCCCGACCCCCAGCCCTTTCCCTACCTTAAACCCTAAAACACTACCTCTGCACACCCCCCCTGGCACCCAGCCCTTTCCCTACCCTAAACCCTAAAACACTACCCGATGCGACCTCCCCTGCCCCGCAGCCCCAATAATAGTTGCCTCTCACCCCAGGCTCAATTCCCCTTACTTCTCTCCTCGTGGTTCATGCGGTGCAGGCAGCTAGTCTGAAGGAGGCGGTGCACACCGTTGTGAGGAAGCTGAAGAATCTCTCTATTTCCTTTAACAACGTCGACCGCCTAACAACATTGCTGTTGCCACGATTTTGCCTATATTTTTTTCCTATGCCTATGCTTTTACCATGCATACCTTTACAATGAAATTCGTTGTAAAAGCATGTGATGTAAATGCATATACGTATTAAAAAATGCGTAGTAAAGTCTACACGTTGTAACAACATGTGTTGTAACGCTTGCGTTGTAATGGCATGCGTGGAAACAGCAGGGTTGTAATGGGTGTTTTCCCTTGAAAATGCATGGCTGTGTCCTGGGGGGCCTGGGGAGGGGAGGTGGTGGTCACTGGGGCCGAATACATCCTAGGAGGGGTGCCCCACGGCCCCTATCCCCCTTTTACTGATCAGCCTGGCCCCGGGGAGGTGGTGGTCGCTGGGGCCGAAAGCGGCCCAGGAGAGGAGCTGCATGGCCCATTCCCCATTTTTAAAACCCACCTGGCTCCGGGGAGGTGGTGGTCCCCGGGGCTCAATACAGCCTGGCAGGAAGCCTTGTGGTCCCCCTGTCACTTCTACAAATTGGCCTTGCCCCGGGGTGGTGGTGGTCCCTGGGGCTGTAAATGGCCCGGGAGGGGGGCAGTTCACCCCCACACCCTTAATTGATTCAGCCAGGGATGGTGGTTCCCTGGGACCGAAACTAGCCTGCGGAGTGGGGGCCACACGTGACACCCCACCATAATATAATATAAAATCCACAGCATGGGGCCTTGCCCACTCGGGGCCAAATAAATAAATCAAGCATGGGAGACGGCGCTTGTTTTTTTTTATGTGTGCCGCAAATTTGAGGATCCTCAACGATTTCGTGGCAAAAATTTTAAAGAAAAGTTTTGGCATTCCCATCCTTCCCCCTTATGTTGTTTGTATACCATTTTTTCTTGAGACTCGACTGTGTCCGAGTCCGAGTCCTTAGATGGCTGCCAACACTTTCTCAGCATGGGAGTTGTCGAATCCGTGGAGGATTCGCGTCCTTAGATATGCAATTTTCATTTTTCTATAATAACTCAAAAACTACTGAACGGATTTACACAAATTACAAAAAGGGCTCTGTCTGGACTCAGAGCTAGCTTTCTGGCAAATTTTGTGTAATTCCATCCAGCGGTTCCAGATGTAGTCATGCTCAAAATCCCTATGGGAAATTTGATGGGGGAAATGCGTTTTGGGACCCCCCCTCCCTTTTCTCGGGTCCTGCTTGTCAGATCACCCCAAAACTTTCCATGCAGAGCTGGGCAAAGAAGGGCATCTTTTTCGAAAATGTTGTGAAGATTCGTCAAATGGTGCCAAAGTTATTAGCAAACTAAAAAAATGCTTTTGCTATGGAATGTCAAATGTGCCAGTTAAATCATATGGTTCTAAAGCAACAAAACCACTGAAATTCACCAGTTGTAGTATTATAGTTTTCTCAAGTAACTATACCTTATGCTTCAATGTAACTGGTAACTATAATTCACACCCCTGCCATGCACAGTGTTGCCATCAATGATGTTATTTCAAATGTTACAGTGATGCTATCTGTGATGCATAGAACATGTCAGGACGGATATAATATGGGAGGTAATAAGCAGTGCAAGACAAGGGTGCTATAGCAAAATGAATCTGAAAACGCATTTTGGGACCCTCCTTTTTCTCGGACCACACTTAATCAGTCACCTCAAAACTTTCCAGGAAGGGCTTGAGGTGAATGAGACTTTTTTTTAGAAAAGTTTTGTAAAGATTCGTCAAATGGTACTAAAGTGAGAAGCAAACAAACAAAAAATGCTTTTCTTATGGAACTGTGGTCTTACTATAACTACCCACTATTTCCTTTATGCAGGCTTGAATTAGCAGAAATAAAATTCAAAGTTGTTGCTAACATCATTGAGCCTACTTTGTAGGTACATGCACCTACATGCTATGGAAATGGCTCTATGGACCAAACTGAGACAGAGCATAGTGAGTCAGTGGCCACCAATGTAAGACAATCCACCCGTGACCTTTTCTTCCAATTTCACTTGCACTGCATGTTCCTTAACTCATTGCCCATGTCAATGCATCTCTCACTTATTATTGAACCTTGCAAAGAGCCACAGAACCAAGAGCAACCATCCCTTTGGGAGCAGACCATGGAAGGCAAGACCAGTGTGCGTTTGAAATTTTTAAGATCGATGGGGCATATTTTTAACTTGGCCAAGCACTTTAGATAAACACCTGTTGCCCCCCTTTTAGAGATCTATAGGAGAAAGTGTCTCCCAGTTCTTACACACAGCTCATGTATCTGAGGATACTCTAACACAAGCTCCCTACAGTTTGAGCAAAACAGCGAAATTTAGGCATATTTTGGGTGTTCCCCCTGCCTGCTCTACCTATATTACGCGTCATGAGCAGGGGATGGACTACATTGAGGATAGTTTTAAGTTGGCCTCCGTGCTTCTGTGGTTTTCGATTTGGGCAATTCCACATGCCTCACTTAATAGGGAGGTTATTGTAAATTGCCGCTCATGTGAGAGAGCCCTGAAAATCCACTGGCTTATTTATGTCAAGGCAGAACTGACGAAGCTGGGAAGGCCGGCCTTTATACCAACCCAACCTTTATAACTAAAACTAATTTGAATGGGGAACGGCCGAAACAAAGTGGGCTCAGTCACGCATGCCCAAACAATGCAAGCGCAACCACACTTGCCTTACTCACATATGCTTGGTTAAGGCATATGCGCTGTCTAGCTGCTGGAATGGGTGGGCCCAGGAAGAGGAAAGATCGGGAGAGGACGCGGTGAGGTAAGTGGGGCTGGAGTTAGTTTTTAAAGGTTGGGGTAATTTTCAGGCTTGGGAGTTGGGGTTGTTTTCAGGGCTGGGGGCTCGGGGAAGGTTTTAGGGCTCATGGGTGGTCTGGGACGTTTGTAGGGCTCAGGGGGGTCAGGGCAGTTTTTAGGGCTTGGGGGTTGGGTAGTTTTTAGGACTTGGGGGGTCAGGCAGTTTTTAGGGTAGGGGGGTCAGGATAGTTTTCAGGACTCGGGGCAGGTAATTTTTATGGCTTAGGTGGGTCAGGGATGTCGTTAGGGCTCAAGGGAGGAGGTTGGTTTTCAGGAGGGAGGGGAGTCGTTTTAGGTCTCAGGGCAGGGATCAGGTTACTTTTTTGGGCTTTGTGTGCTGTTTTAGGGCTCAGGGCTGGGGTGGGATCGGGATAGAATTTTGGCCTGAGGGTGTTTTAGGGCTGAGGACTCGGTCCTGGGATCAGGTTAGTTCTTTGGGCTTGGAGGGGTTATTTAGGGCTCAGGGCAAGGGTCGGGGCAGGGATGTGGGGGGGCTGGGGTCGGAGTAGATTTTTGCCCTGGGAGCATTTTAGGGCTCAGGGTGGGAGGCAGGGGTTGTAAGTTTTAACCACGCATATGTCTTTGCCATACATGCTTTAACAACACATATTTAGTTGTAAAGGCATGCATGGTAAAGGCATATGCGTGGTTAAGACTTGCGTGGGTAAGACTATGCTGAACCAGCATGCATGGTAATGGCATGCGTGGTGCCATCACACAAGCGATTTGAACTGGGTTCAACTGCTTTTAGGACCAGGATGGAAGTTTGCAGGGAGGAGTTGGAATTTAGTAAACCAAATGTCAGGGAGTATTTGGATTTGCATAGCTCCTTAACCTTGCAACCATTTTTGGAATGGACTGACGGTTCCTTGGGCAGATTACTATTTACCAGGTTTAGGCTAGGATTCGTAAGGTGGCATCTCGGGTTTCCCCTTGGTCAAATCGATCCATCTAAAGTTTTAATTTGCCCCTGTGACTAATCCCCCCCACAAAACCTGTTGCATTTTATTTGTTTCTGCCAGTTTTATCTTGTTTTTACTAAAAGGTTTTTAATTCCTATTATTAAGTCACAGGGAATCAGAAGTTCTAGACTAGCCTTGGTCGATCTGCAACAACTGGATTCCCCAACCAACTTTATCAATATTTGTTCCTTTCTAAATTGTGCCCTCAATAGAAGGGAATCATTGAGATTTTAGCGGGATGGAATATTTTAGGGGGTCAAAATTTTAGTTTTAATAAGGGATCTGTGGCGGTTGATAAATTCAAATGAATTGCAGTTTGGCTGAGTATAAGGTTTCCTATGTGGATTGTTTATTATCACTCTCTTGCTATTCGACTTTTTGAAATTATACTGTAACCAGTGCCTAGGCAAGAAGGACCGAAATTAATACATTTGCATCAGTGGTATATGATGGAATAGATGATTTACCTTAATGGTAATTAGTCTCGTAAGCCATGACTATGTTGTACATGGCTCTGTTTTCCGCTTGTTTTATGAAATGGATATGTACTTTTGTTTTATATGCTTTTGTGGCTACTTACTGTAACCAAAATAAAATGACTTGCAGTCCACAAAAAGCGTCTCCCATGACATTTTGGACAGCTTGCTCAGGTGTACATTATGAGCTACACATTGCTCAGCAGATTCACATACAATATATTTAAGTGATGATGATTGAGAGATTGAGTGTAGGGATAACCTTTTTACTATGACACAGTAAATATTTTGCATACTTTTTAAATACTATTGTTCGCTGCCACATGTAAGATTTGTTCATATAATCAGCACAGTGGGTCGATCTGTCATTAATTTAATGGTATCTGTTATGTAAAAGCATGTAAGTATATGTACCTATGTACTGATGTATGTATTCAGTATTTGCATAGCACAAACCCAGCCAAAAGGCATCAAAACATTGTACATGGTCAAAGGCAAGCATACAGTCAATGAGTGATAGGAGAGGTGGCTGGGTTCTGGGAGCAGAAGTGCCACTGCATTGTGATATAGTGTTCTTTAAAGAGGTACATCTTGAACTGTTTCCTAAGTTGGAGCAGCATTGGGGGGATCCTCATGGACTATTTTCTGATCCGTTTGTGTCTTTATAGATGGAATTCAGGATCGCGTGAGTTAGGAGTAAACCCTGTGCAGCGCTTTTATGAACAAGTGGTATATTTACCAAAATGTCATGCAACGCAGCACAATAACCAAAGTTGATGTGCTGAGTTGTGTGAAAGGGTGTGAGCAGGACTGCACCATATCTACTGAGATATCGTACTTCTGCTATCATCACCTGCACTGGTGCACTTTCTTGCTGCCTAGTGCCATGGTGTCTATGTGAGTCTACAATAGTTTTTGTACTGGAAATTAAATCTCAACTACAAAATATTATGCTCAGACATAGTTTAAACTGTACAGTATAAGCACACATGCAAAGTTAGAAAAGTTTGGACAAAAGAAAACTTCTCTTCAACTTCGTGCCTGCCTTTGAGGAGTTTTATGTTTTTAATGCATAGCCCTGTCTACAAATATTATTAGTTAGCTCTTTGCATTAAGAACCGTAGGGGGTTGAATGGGAACGCTTATGCACCACCCAGGGGACATCCCTCGTCACACACAGTAGAGCGCAGTAGCCCAGAGCACTACTTTGCGTTACTGTATGGATGGAAAGTAAAACCCAAATTAAAACTTTGCGTCGGACGGCAGCACGTTTGCTTACTTTGTGCCGGTGCAAAGGGTGGATGCATTTGGCCCTAGGTGCGTTTATGCAGACAGATATTTGCCTCTGTATTTCTCTCATCCTATGTGCTTTTCTTTGCATTCCGGTTTTGTGCGTGCAATAATCCCTTTTGCCTATTATACCCCTTCGATTTTGCAAATGCTGTACTTCTACATATTGTGTGAATCCTACCTCACACACATTATTAGTGAGAATCCGGCCCATTTTGTGTGCAATACTTATACATTAATTGCCTGGAGAACTGCATCTGAATCAAGCGTTTGTGAAATTCCACAGTCTCAAGCGATTGCTTCTAGCTCTTATTTATTCAAAAAACCCTATTTATTTCAATCATCCTCACACTTCTAAATGTAATTTCGTCCATTTTCTCGCTTGGGAGAACGCTTCGCCCAGTTTACTGTTTCTTTAAGGAGTGAGGGTCTGCAGACTCCTCGCGAGGCGATAGATCATATATAAAGAGGCTGTTTGCTCGCGGTACAGATGCCATCATTGCTAACTACTTCCAGGCTCTTTGAGCGCTAAATAATTTCGGGATGCATCATTGAACATCTAGTTGCTAAAATAGCAGATGGTTTCCCGGGTCCATCTGCTCATAGCTATGTTTTGTACAAGCCCCCTTCACCTTCATAAAAAGGATCAGATGCTGAATGTACAGTCCTTGCCACAGGTTCATTTGTAATGCATCTCACGTTTTGTGGGGTGAGGTCATGAAAGGGGCAATGGGCTACAGTCTATCACACAAGACGCAGGAAGTTGGATCATAATATCTTTTTTTTCAGAAAACTTCATTTTCTGTGAGACTAAAGCAAATAAATCATCCATATATGAAAAGGATTAATCAATCTATTAAACATTCTTTTAGGGTATAAGCATACTGCAATTACATTATGTTGTTTAACAAAAGATTCTTAAACTTAAAAATAGGTTTTAAGTCTTGCCTACATAAACCATTTAACTGACTGTTGTTGAAGATCTTTTGCTTACAATACCAATACATGCAGCAGGCTTTACTCAGCCAATTGCTTACCATGTTTTGGCTTTCATGCCAATTTCATTAGCATGTTTCATAGTCAATAGCTTTTTGTTACACTTATCAGCCTTAGGGTGGTCTTCCCCGCAAACCTTTTGCCTCACTCCTTCATTTTTGCTGATCTCGTTTTTGTGGGCCTTATAACTCTGTGCACCTTACCACTACTAACCAGTGCTAAAGTGTATGTGCTCACTGCCTGAAACATGGTAACATTGGCTTACACCTGGCTGGCATATTTAAATTATTTGTAAGTCTCTAGTAAAATGGTACTACCTGCACCCAAGGCCTGTAAATTAAATGCTACTAGTGTGTCTGCAGCACTTATTGTTTCACCCATTTAAGTAGCCTTTTTAAACATGTCTGGCTTACGATTTCAGCCTGTGTGTGCAGTCTTAAAATGCCATTTCAACCTGGAAAAAACCTTCTGTCCGGCCTAAACCTTCCTTTTTAATACATATAAGTCAACCCTACCGTAGGCCCTAAACAGCCCATAGGGCAGGGCGCAGTGTACATAAAACGTTGGACATGTACTTTTAAGTTTTACTTGTCCTGGTAGTGATAAACTCTTAAATTGTGTTTTTCACTACTGCAAGGCCTGCCTCTTCCATAGGAGAACATTGGAGTTACCTTATTACTTTTAATAAGTGGTATATTTTGAGAGGCATATTTATCAAAAAATCATGCAGCGCGCCATTTTGCTGCACTGCGTGATAGGTGAAGGGCAGGAATGCGCTGTATTTAACATTATACGGCGCATTCCTGTCTTTTCCCTGCACAAGCGCACAATGTGCTACCTACTGCCAACGCAGCCACCCTTGCGTTATAAGCAGGATTGTTTCTATGCAGGAAGGGACACCTTCCTACACAAACACAATCCTCTGCGGCATTTTCCTCTTTCTATATGTGCTGCAGGGGAAACATCGTTTACAACGAGGTCTTAACAACGAAGGCCTTTACAACGAAGGCATTACAACGAAAATGTCTTAACCACAAATGTTTTTACAACACATTTTTTCACCACGAGTATGCCTTTACCACGGGTGCCTTTACAATGAATTTCATTCTAAAAGCATGAATGGTAAAGGCATACTCATAATAAACAATTTACATGTAAAGCCTTCAGGCTCCCCCGCGGTCCCAAAGGAGATGGCCAAGTCCCAGGGGATGGGCTGCCCAGGGCTGAAAATGGCCCGGAGGGGGCTGCTCGGCCCCCATCCCTGTTTTTATTTTCTTTTAAAATGTCCAGGCCCCGGGGGATGGGGTTCCAGGGGCTGAAATTGGCTTGGGGAGGGAGGCATGCGGCCACCTCCCTTAAAATAAAATACATAAAAAAAAAAAAGAAATGGCCTGGCCCTGGGGGATGGGGCCCCTGTGGCTGAAAATGGCCTGGGGAGGGAGGCCGCACGGCCCCCCTACCTTTAAAAAAAAACAACAAAAACCAATTGGCCGGGCCCGCTCCCCTTTTTAATAAAAAAAATATAAACATAGGCCTAACCCCAGGAGCGTTAGCAGAGTGGTGGAGAAAGGGGCATGGCCTGCGACCACCTCTCAGCAATCACACTCTGTGGGGCTTACTGGAGGTAGCAGGTGGGGTAGTTCGCCCCTAAGGACCCTCAGCAGCGAAGGGGACTTCATCCCTCAACCAAGAGCGTTCCAGGAGGTGTGTTTGCAGAGTGGTGGAGAAAGGGGGCATGGCCTGCTATCAGAACTCAGCAATCCTTCTGTGTGGGACTTACTGGATGTAATGGGAGGAGTAGTTGGCCCCAAGGACGTCTTTGGGGGCCAACTACCCCTCCTGTTATCCTCCAGTAGTTCTGACACAGCAGGATTGCTGAGAAGTTGTCAGAGGCCACGCCCCCTTTCTCCACCACTCTGCAACTGTGCCTCACAGCACACTACTAGTTGGGGGATAAAGTCCCCTTGGCTCCAGAGGGACCTTGGGGGCCAAGAAGCCCTCCTGGTACCTCCTGTAAGTCCTACGCAGCGGAATTCCTGAGAGCTGGTTGGAGGCCCAGCCCCCTTTCTCCACCACTCTGCAAACGTGACTGCTAGTTAAAAAACCTTAGAAATTCACTAAAAAAACAAAGGTTACAGGGACGCTATAGTTAGCAAATAGAATTTTAAAAAACTTTAGAGATTCACACAAAAAAACAAAGGTTACAGGGACGTTATAGCTAGGGTCAGATTTTACTCATACAAAACCAGAGAAATTCAGCCATTATAGTTACCTGAGTTAATATTAACTTACGCCCCCGCAATGCACTGCTTATGACCTCACATATTACATCACTCATGACATGGTCAGTGACATCACTGATGACATCTCAAATGACATCACTGATGACATCTGTGATGACATCATCCACAGCATTTCTGACGCACCCACTCACACCCCTATAGAATCTTTTTCACACCCACCTCCACTCCCACACAACAATTCACAAAATCCATTCACAGTGCCATACCAGTACTTACACACCCACTCACTGAGTCATTGATCTACACACACATCCACTCGCTCACCCATACTGCCACTCATAGACCCACTCACTCACTAATACAGCCATTGACATATCTACTCAAATACCCATACAGGCACTCACACACTGAGTGAGTCACCCATGGAACTACTCGCACACCTAGACACTCACCCATATAGTCAATCACACAGCCACTTACTCACCCAAACAGTTACAAACACACCCACTTACTTACTCATACAAATAGTAACACATACTCACTCAGCTATACAGTCACTGACAGAAGCACTCATCCATATAGCCACTCTAACAATCACTCACGCATACAGTCACTCATATACCCCATCACTCATGTATACTGCCTTTCACATACTCAGTTACTCACCCATACTGACACATGCACTCAATCAACGACACAGCCATACAGTCGCTGACCCCTACAACTTCTCACACACGCAACAGTACCCCATTCAGCCAGTGACTCCCCCACTCACTCATCCATACAGTCAGTCACAAACCTCCTCACCCCCAAACACAGACACCCAGACAACCAGTGAGATAGTCAGACAGCCAATCAATCATCCATATAGCCATTCACATACCCACTAACACACTCATACACCCACGCAGCCATCAACTGACAGACAGATACACACATTCACACAACCAGTCACTCATCCATACATTCACTGAGACACCTAATCACTCATTTATACAGTCATGCACCCACTGAGTCATCCATACAGTCACTCATACACCCACTGATTCACCAAAACACCTTGGTATATATTTTTAACACTCATAAACGTTTTTAAAACACTCACAGTCACTGGATGATGTCATCAAGGATGTCATCAGTGATGTCATTTGAGATGTCATCAGTGATGTCATGAGTGATGTCACTGACCATGTCATGAGTGATGTAATATGTGAGGTCATAAGCAGTGCATTGCGGGGGCTCAGCTAACTATAATGGCTGAATTTCTCTGGTTTTCTATTAGTAAAATCTGACCCTAACCATAACGTCCCTGTAACCTTTGGTTCTTTTAGTGAATTTCTAAGGTTTTTATATTCTGTTTTCTAACTATAGCATCATTGGAACCTTTGTTTTTTTTAGTGAGTATATATATTTGTTTCGAATATATATATATATATATATATATATATATATATATATATATATATATATATATAAAACTCAGACGCGCCGGTTCTACGTCTATGAAGGAAAGCACTCACAAGGTATCCGGTGTACAAAGTACTTTATTCTGCAGACCCCCTCCCCCTGACAGACGCGTTTCGCCTTGCGGCTTTGTCAATGTCAGGTGTACTGTGCAACAATTCGGCATTTCAAACCGTGACGCCTCACGTGACAATAGTAGATAACAATGATGGACTACAGTATCTCAGATTCACCGCGGCCATCTTTAAACATGTTTAGTTAAATACAATTCATTGAAATGTCGAATAAAACTAAATAAAGTGCCAGTGCAAACGTGAAGTAAAAACATTTGGTTGGGAAAATAGACCAATATTCTTAGTTAGGTGTATGTTTATCATAAAAGCAAGACATCTCTGTATATAATAAAGTATATGTCATGTGTCTAAGATTCATTTCATAGTGTTGGTCTTGGTAAATCACACCAATTTGATCTCCCAATTTCTACTATTTGGCCCTGTATGGGCTGGCGTATCCATTACTAAGAGAAATATTTCACAAAATGATTATGATAATATTTGATTCATGCAAGCGGACAGTCGTTCCTAAATTCAAATAGCAATAGATGTCTATTCGTTTCTACAACAACCTACTACAGATGTACCCACAGTTCTTCGTCATTGTTCAGACCTAACAGGGCCTTTGTCTGGAGGTCGATGATATATTTTGACTCTAATATTCTTAGTTGTTTTACTCTATCTCCCCCTCGTTCTTTCCTGTCAACCTGATCTAGACAGTAACATTTCAAAAGGTCCCGATTACTTTGATGGTGCTTCTCGAAATGTCGCGCAACAGGATATGTCTTATCTTTGTTAGCTATTGCGTGCATGTGTTCGAGAACACGTTTTTTATTAGGGTGAATAGTGCTACCAATGTATCGCTTGGAGCACGGACACTCCAAGCAGTACACTGTGAAATCAGAATTACAATTTAGTAACTTGGTTATCTGCATGATGGGTCTTGGGTCTCTTGCTCTCCCTCTGAAATTGGTCATCTTGCTACTATATTTGCAAGCTTTGCAGCGAAGGCAAGGATAAAAGCCTTTTACCCTCATCCTATTTGGAACCTTGGGCGAGACATCAAAGTGACTATGAACCAGATGGTCACCAAGCGATTGGCAGCGTTTATATGTGATAGGAGGGCGTTCAGGGAGATGGTTTTTAAGAATGCTGTCAGTTTTTAAAATGTGCCAGTTTTTGTTAAAAATATGTACCAATCTGCCAGACTGAGCACTAAAATTAGTAATCATTCTGGCAGGTCCCTCCTTTTCATTTGGATCTTTAGTCTTGGCTATCAACAGTTGTCTCCTATCCATCTTGCCTACTCTTTCCGCAGCTCCCTTCAGAATGGTGTTAGAATAGCCTCTCTCTAAATCTCACAACAGCCTCTTCTTCCGCTATTTTAAAATCTCCCTCGTCTGAACAATTACATTTCATACGGAGGAGTTCACCAAAGGGAATATTTCGCAAGAGGCTTTTGGGATGATGGCTGGCTGCGTGCAACACGGCATTTCCCGCTGTGGGTTTTCTATATAGTCGTGTCTGCAGAGTATTGTTGGTAACAAAGACTTCCAAGTCCAAATAGTTTACTGATGTCTCGCTTATATGGCTTGTGAATCTCAGATTCAACTCGTTGCTGTTCAGCGAGGCCGAGGCGCGGTCACCACGCCAAACAACAAAGAGATCATCTATGTATCTCGCCCATAGCATGATCTTGTCCATCCAATGGTCATGGAGTTCCCCCCAGGCCACGTGCTTCTCCCACCAGCCGACGAAAAGATTCGCGTAGCTGGGGGCGAAGCACGTGCCCATGGCGGTCCCGCGTAGTTGTCTATATAGTTTTCCTGCAAACAGAAAGATGTTATTAAACAGAATCTGATCATACACAAAAGCATATCATTGTGCTTATGAAATTTTAAAGATCTTTTGTTGAGAAACCATTTTACAGCTGATATGCCGTCTTGGTGATTTATACAAGTATATAAACTCGTAATGTCTAGTGTTATTAAAAGCATATCTGTTTCCCAGGCTATGTTCTCCATCAATCTCAAGAAATCTTGAGTGTCTCTCACATATGATGACAAGTCTTTCACTAGAGGAGCTAGAAAAGAATCAATAAAAGTTGAAGTATTTTCTAAGAGACTGTTGATTGAAGATACAATTGGTCTCCCGGGAGGATTTGTTGAGTCCTTATGTATCTTGGGAAGGTGATAGAAGGTTGGGAGAACCGGATTTTCACAGTGAAGGAACAGGAATTCTTCTTGATTTAGCATCCCTTCGTCTCTCCAATCTTTCAAAAGGATCTGATATTCCGTTATGCATGTCAGATATTCTGCCCTCTTTATGACCTCATAACAATCCTCCATGAGTTGTCTCATGGATTCTGTTGGACTTGGGCCTTTTTGGCAGGTTCACCCCTGAACTTTTTGCCTTAAGCTCTGACATAGTGGTAGTGATTTTTGGCCTCTGCGCACATTAGCACTGTGGCCCAGTGTAAAGTGCGTGCGCACGCTGAGTGCGTGTGGTGAGGTTGGCCTGCCCTCCCATAGGAAGGCATGGGGGATATGTGTGTCCATGGTAATCCCTGGTATGAGGGGAGTGCAGGGTCGAGTTTAGTATGTGCGAACTCGTGAGAATAAATGCTGCGCAATGGTGTGCGCAGATTTATTATGACTAGTGTAGAAATGCCACTTCTAGAAGTTGGCATTTCTGTGTGCTCTGTGTCTGCCTGCCTGATGTGAATTGCATGTCTGGCTTGTGAGTGACAGGGGCTGGGAGGTGTGTGTGGCTCCAGGAGGGGCAGGGTGAGTCAGCGCAGGGCTGAATGGAGAGATCTCCATGTAGATGGGTGGGAGGAGTTGCACCTGGGACCTGAATAGGACTGTGCCTTCCCTCTACAATGCTGGCTCCACCTCCTGTGGTGCGTCTGATGTCCCTAGCCTACACTATGAAAAGGAGAGAGGAGCTGAGCAAAACAAAGTGCTCCAAAGCTCCCCTAAACCAGTTGTATCTGGTTCCCCCAAACCCTGCACCTTTAGACAAAGGAAAAGGGTGTATAAAAGAAGGGGCTGTGACCCCATGAAAGGTTCAGTTCTTGTGCTGTATTTGTTCCTGAACCGGCAGGGCGTGCTGCTGTTGGGGCCCAGGGGGAGGCTGCCAGGAGGGCTTGCCTCCCTGGGCCCTGCATTGCCCTTATATCCCTAAGGACTTCCAGGACTCTTATGGCTCCTTGCGCCCTGTGAATGCTACCCCTTTTAATTTCCTGGTGCCCTGGGAGAGCGATATCATGCCAGGGGAGAGGAGCGCATGGGCTGTGCAGCGCGGCGCTGGAGAGAGAGAGGGAATCCCCCGGCGTAGGGATTCCCCCCGTAATGCTGGAAATGGTGGGTGCCCACACCACATGGCCGCTTCGTGTTGATTTTCCTAGCGGGAGCCCACCCCGCTTTATATTTTTAAATCAAAAGGGAGCCTACCCCTCATTGCCGCATCCCGAGAGAAATCACCGCCGCAGCCCGTGCCACAAACAGGGAAGAAACTGCGATCCGTGGCCGCCTGGTTGTAGGCGGGGCCTTGCGGACGGAAGCGGAAGGGCCGTGCGGCTGGAAACAAAGGGCCGGTGATGATGCGGGGCTGCCGTGAGCAGATGGGAGCCCCGGTGCGGAGGAAGTCCGGAGCCTTGCGGGCTCCATACCCAAGTCCCGGGTCCCAGGAAGGGGCCCGGGTGAAGTGAGAAGTGGCGGCCGAGTCCGCCGATGCAAGTGCGGGGCTCCCATGAAAGAGGGAAGCCCCGCGTGTGCAAGAAGGCCGGCGCGACTCAAAGCGGAGCTCTCATGAGGAGAGAGAGCCCCGCATGTTGGGAAGACCGGGAGAAGTGAGGCCGGTCCCGCAGCAGAGAGGAGTCATTCCCGGTGAGTGCTAAGTCTGAGCGGGCCCGCCGTTGCGGGCCGCTCCAACGCTTGGGGGCAGTTTTTACTATGAATGAGAGAGCCCCTGAGGGCCACAGTCCTTTGGGGGCAGATCGAGGCGCATTGTCGGTGCCTGGGCGGTCCCGCCAGAGAGCGGGCCGCCCCCCTTGATGGTGGCCGGTGTTTAATGCCACGTGGGGGTCCAGAGGGCACAGAGATGCCGGGTCCCCTTTATGCAAAGTGCCACAGCTGAGCCGCACCAGCGCGGGCAGCTGCAACGAGAGGGGCATGAGCATGAGATGTCCCTGAGTGGGACCAGAGGCACAGTGAGTGCCAGTGAGTTGCACAGCTGCCCAGCAATTAGTGGGCAGCTGCTACGTTTAGGTTTGCGCAGTGGCGCACTTTTGATTCCGCTGCATAGGCAGCAGCCCTGACATTCTGGACACAGGGCGTTTGAGCCCCTTGAGAAGGCCAGTTGGCCAGGGGGGTCCCTGTTTATATGGTATTAGGAAATGTGATGCTCTACAATGATTTATGCCTCTAATGTGTTTATGCTTATGAGATTATTGCATACTGCGTGTATGCTGGTGAGGACTAATGCGTAATATGTTTATGCTTATGAGATTATTGCATACTGCGTGTATGCTGGTGAGGACTAATGCGTAATATGTTTATGCTGGTGAGGTTATGGTCTAATGCGTTTAGGCTTATGAGGTTGGCGCAGAATGTATTTCGCGCCTAATGTGATACTGTGCATAATGTGGTTTATGTTACAGGCTGATGCTGAGTACAGTGGTTACCAGTGATTACTGGTTGTACGTTTAGGATATGTGCTACATTTACTAAGTTCGCATGGTGCTGGTCCTGACAGTGGTCCAGTTGGCCCTGTCAGGTGTAAATAATCCCTTGTAAATATGACCTAGTGCCAGGTGGCACCATGTATATTATGTGAGTACTATTCTAATGTGTTTTATGATAATACAAAGGCTATTTTTGATATAACCTTGTGTGGAGTTCTTTTTGTAGTGTGCCTGGTATGTTGTTGCTGTGTGCGTGCGCAAACCCTTTACACATTGCCTCCGGGATAAGCCTGACTGCTCGTGCCAAGCTACCAAGGGGGTGAGCAGGGGTTATCTTTGGCGTGTAACTCCCTTGCCCTGACTAGAGTGGTGGTCTCTGCCTGGCTTTGGCGCAAGCCTTAGCCAACCAGAGATCCCATTTCTAACATTGGTTGTCAGCGGTGGGGATTAGGACTTGCGTTTGCACAGTACCACAGCGACAACTGGCTGCATTACAAAGCTCTGCATTTTAGATAGTCACATGTTGGGGATTATTGTTTCTGATTTTGTTTTATCCTTAAAAGTGTTCTTTTTTGGGAAATGTGTTTTATTGCACTATGAGTTGGGTGTACTGCCAAGGACAGAAACCAGAGAATCTGAAGGAGGATACTGCCCCTATGCCGCATGTTGTGGGGTTGGCCTGCAGTGGTAACTTAATTGGCAGGGGGACACTAGCTCGGGAGGGTAGACTATCCCCTAAGTGCAGTGAGAGTTTTCTGGAATCCCCAGTAAGGGTGGGATCCAGTGGTGGCAGCAATATGAAGTCCAGTGCAGGAAGTCCCATTCCCAGTTCCCAGAGTATGGTACCTGGTTCCCAGTAAGAGGGGGATAGGTTGAGATTCAAGGGCAGTAGATGCTGTCTCACCAGTCTGAGGGGCGTATGTGGATGAGGGGTGTGTGCACTGGACGATTGGGTGTGAGCTCTCTGTTTCCAGGGAACCTGCACGGGAGGCAGACCTCTGGCTGCGTGTTAGAGGATCTGAAGAGGCATTTGGGAGTGATCTTAAAAGGAGTGGCTCAGGTATCTTCCGGACCTGCGTGGTGGAAGAGGTTCAGAGTAGCCCAGCTAGGTCCTGGTGTGGTAGGAGGGGTGTAGGGGCTCACGTCCTGTCTCTGCGGAGAAGGAGTGAGTGTGGGGCTGCGTGTCCCAAGGTGCCCGAAACCCCATCGCAGGGCCTGGATGGTTCTTTCAGGGAACACCAGGTTGGGGCCTAGACTGTACTGGTAGGTCATTTTGAGGGGGGATCTCCCAGTGTCTAGAGAACGTGGAGCCTCTGTAAGCAGAGCTCCAGTGGTTCTGGTGTCTGGCGGTGCCACTCCTAAGTGGAGGGTGCAGAAGTCCAGATGGAGGGGTGAGAGGGGGAAAGAGTCCCCAGTGGAAGAACCAGTGGGTCAGGGGCCAGCCAGAAGGGCTGAGTCGCCAATGATTGGCCATGGTGACACCACTTCTGTCCTGGGGGATCTTCACGCACTGTCAGATGGACAGGAGGTCGTGAGATCGGCGCCAGGCAGACTGTCACATGACACATTAGTTATGTGTCACCCTCAAGGGGGGCATGCGTGCTCCCCGTGAAGTCCTGGTTCGCTGGGCATCTGACCAAAGGGTAGCGTCCCTGGGTTGGGGAGCCAGGTTCAGGTGTTTGCCTGTCCTGGATGGCAGGGCGGCTGTAATCAGTCCCCTGGCCGGTTTGCCTTCTAGGGGGTACCACTCCAGTTGGGAGGGTATCGGACTCTGGAAGGGGGTGCAGAGGAGGGTGCCCTCGCCTCTGACCCCGGTACAGCTGGTGAATTTATGTCCCAGGTGATAGACCAGTGATGAAGAGAGGTCCTGAACTGGTGGGAGAGTTGTGTTCTGGGGGTACTTCTCCTGGGAGAGTGCGGAACGCCAGAAGGGAGGTGGGGTGAGGAGACGCTTCACCCGTGACCTCTGGTCAGCCTGAGGGTGTGGACTCTAGGTTGGAGGATCAGTGGTAGTTTGGAACTACACTGAGAAGGGAGAGTGGAGAATGGCTATTGGATGCCAGGGGTTACTGCCCCCCACTCTGTGGAGTGGCAAGGACCATTGGTATCTGGGTGGCCTAGGGCCTGGGCCTGGTCCTGGCCGTGGACAACTAGGGAGTACCAGTGGGGTAGCCTAGTTGGTCCTGAGTTTTTTTCAGAGGGAACCACATGGGTTCAGAGTGGCATAGAACCGGAGGGTGTCCCTGCAGTGCGGGCCCGCGTCCGTGTTCTATCGCCCCAAGCAGGGAAGCCCATCACAGTGGTGATTGGTCTGCCCTGCATTTTGGCTGGAAGGGGGTTGTGTTGGACTTGGGCCTTTTTGGCAGGTTCACCCCTGAACTTTTTGCCTTAAGCTCTGACATAGTGGTAGTGATTTTTGGCCTCTGCGCACTTTAGCACTGTGGCCCAGTGTAGAAGTGCGTGCGCGCGCTGAGTGCGTGTGGTGAGATTGGCCTGCCCTCCCATAGGAATGCATGGGGGATATGTGTGTCCATGGTAATCCCTGGTATGAGGGGAGTGCAGGGTCGAGTTTCGTATGTGCGAACTCGTGAGAATAAATGCTGCGCAATGGTGTGCGCAGATTTACTATGACTAGTGTAGAAATGCCACTTCTAGAAGTTGGCATTTCTGTGTGCTCTGTGTCTGCCTGCCTGATGTGAATTGCATGTCTGGCTTGTGAGTGACAGGGGCTGGGAGGTGTGTGTGGCTCCAGGAGGGGCAGGGTGAGTCCGCGCAGGGCTGAATGGAGAGATCTCCATGTAGATGGGTGGGAGGAGTTGCACCTGGGACCTGAATAGGACTGTGCCTTCCCTCTACAATGCTGGCTCCACCTCCTGTGGTGCGTCTGATGTCCCTAGCCTACACTATGAAAAGGAGAGAGGAGCAGAGCAAAACAAAGTGCTCCAAAGCTCCCCTAAACCAGTTGTATCTGGTTCCCCCAAACCCTGCACCTTTAGACAAAGGAAAAGGGTGTATAAAAGAAGGGGCTGTGGCCCCATGAAAGGTTCAGTTCTTGTGCTGTATTTGTTCCTGAACCGGCAGGGCGTGCTGCTGCTGGGGCCCAGGGGGAGGCTGCCAGGAGGGCTTGCCTCCCTGGGCCCTGCATTGCCCTTATATCCCTAAGGACTTCCAGGACTCTTATGGCTCCTTGCGCCCTGTGAACGCTGCCCCTTTTAATTTCCTGGTGCCCTGGGAGAGCGATATCGTGCCAGGGGAGAGGAGCGCATGGGCTGTGCAGCGCGGCGCTGGAGAGAGAGAGGGAATCCCCCGGCGTAGGGATTCCCCCCGTAATGCTGGAAATGGTGGGTGCCCACCCCACATGGCCGCTTCGTGTTGATTTTCCTAGCGGGAGCCCACCCCGCTTTATATTTTTAAATCAAAAGGGAGCCTACCCCTCATTGCCGCATCCCGAGAGAAATCACCGCCGCGGCCCGTGCCACAAACAGGGAAGAAACCGCGATCCGTGGCCGCCTGGCTGTGGGCGGGGCCTTGCGGACGGAAGCGGAAGGGCCGTGCGGCCGGAAGCAAAGGGCCGGTGATGATGCGGGGCTCCCATGAGCAGATGGGAGCACCGGTGCGGAGGAAGTCCGGAGCCTTGCGGGCTCCATACCCAAGTCCCGGGTCCCAGGAGGGGGCCCGGGTGAAGTGAGAAGTGGCGGCCGAGGCCGCCGATGCAAGTGCGGGGCTCCCATGAAAGGGGGAAGCCCCGCGTGTGCAAGAAGGCCGGCGCGACTCGAAGCGGAGCTCTCATGAGGAGAGAGAGCCCCGCATGTTGGGAAGACCGGGAGAAGTGAGGCCGATCCCCCAGCATAGAGGAGTCATTCCCGGTGAGTGCTAAGTCTGAGCGGGCCCGCCGTTGCGGGCCGCTCCAACGCTTGGGGGCAGTTTTTACTATGAATGAGAGAGCCCCTGAGGGCCACAGTCCTTTGGGGGCAGATCGAGGTGCATTGTCGGCGCCTGGGCGGTCCCGCCAGAGAGCGGGCCGCCCCCCTTGATGGTGGCCGGTGTTTAATGCCACGTGGGGGTCCAGAGGGCACAGAGGTGCCGGGCCCCCTTTATGCAAAGTGCCACAGCTGCGCCGCACCAGCGCGGGCAGCTGCAACGAGAGGGGCATGAGATGTTCCTGAGTGGGACCAGAGGCACAGTGAGTGCCAGTGAGTTGCACAGCTGCCCAGCAATTAGTGGGCAGCTGCTACGTTTAGGTTTGCGCAGTGGCGCACTTTTGATTCCGCTGCATAGGCAGCAGCCCTGACATTCTGGATACAGGGCGTTTGAGCCCCTTGAGAAGGCCAGTTGGCCAGGGGGTCCCTGTTTATGTGGTATTAGGAAATGTGATGCTCTACAATGATTTATGCCTCTAATGTGTTTATGCTTATGAGGTTATGGCATACTGCGTGTATGCTGGTGAGGCCTAATGTCTAATGATGTTTATGCTAATGAGATTATTGCATACTGCGTGTATGCTGGTGAGGACTAATGCGTAATATGTTTATGCTTATGAGATTATTGCATACTGCGTGTATGCTGGTGAGGACTAATGCGTAATATGTTTATGCTGGTGAGGTTATGGTCTAATGCGTTTAGGCTTATGAGGTTGGCGCAGAATGTGATACTGTGCATAATGTGGTTTATGTTACAGGCTGATGCTGAGTACAGTGGTTACCAGTGATTACTGGTTGTACGTTTATGATATGTGCTACATTTACTAAGTTCGCTTGGTGCTGGTCCTGACAGTGGTCCAGTTGGCCCTGTCAGGTGTAAATAATCCCTTGTAAATATGACCTAGTGCCAGGTGGCACCATGTATATTATGTGAGTACTATTCTAATGTGTTTTATGATAATACAAAGGCTATTTTTGATATAACCTTGTGTGGAGTTCTTTTTGTAGTGTGCCTGGTATGTTGTTGCTGTGTGCGTGCTTTACACATTGCCTCCGGGATAAGCCTGACTGCTCGTGCCAAGCTACCAAGGGGGTGAGCAGGGGTTATCTTTGGCGTGTAACTCCCTTGCCCTGACTAGAGTGGTGGTCTCTGCCTGGCTTTGGCGCAAGCCTTAGCCAACCAGAGATCCCATTTCTAACAGATTCCTTTTGATAATGTTCTTTGTTAAAGACAACAACATTTCCTCCCTTGTCTGAAGGTTTTATTTCTATACTGGAATCATTTTTAAGTGTTGTGATGGCCTCCCATTGCTTTCTTGAGATGTTATAGCATTTTTTCTCATATCTTTTTGATGGTTTTGCCAGATTTTGTAAGTCCATAAGGACGGCCTCATTGAAGACATCGACAGCATTGTAGGGGGTCTGTGGAATAGTTTTTGATTTCCTTTTGAAATTGCTGTATCCCCGTTGTTGTGTTACTCCTGCTGTCTCAAGACATGTGGCTATATCAGTCGTCTCTTCTGATGATTCCAAGGATTGTAAAGCCATCAGGGCTTCCAAATCATGCCTACTCAATTCGTCATGGTCTGCGCTTGGACGATTTTGTCCTCCGGTGACAGTGTCATTTCTAGGATGGAGAATGAAAATTTTCTGTAGTTTCAATTTTCTAATATATCTGAACAAGTCTATCCTCGTTTGCATGAATTTGAATTCTGAGGTTGGACAGTACGTTAGGCCCCTTTGTAGAACCTTAGTTTCCTCTTGGGTAAGAATTCTATCCGAGAGGTTGATGATTGTATTATCATTGTTGGTTGTTACCATTGATTTCTCCTGCCTCTGCTTCATGTCACTCTCGGTGAGGGTGCTTCCGCTTCTTCCCCTCATGCCCCTCCTTGTTTTGCGCTTCCTTTTTGTTGCTTGAACTGTTGGGGGGATGTGTTCTTTGTGGTGGCCTCTGTCGGGTTTCTCTTATCAATTCATATTCCTGGAAAAAGGAGATTCCTTGCTTCTTCTTCCCTCCTCCGTGCCTGTTGACTGCTCCCCTCAGAAGTTTCAACCTCTGATTCCGAGGTGTCTTTGTTTGTACTCTTAGAAGCGCCCTGGGGCATCAAACTTTTGAGCAAAAGTTAGAATTCGTCCAGTGAGATAGTCTTGCTCATCTCTTTGAAATTTTGTTTGTTTTCTCCGTCTTATTGTGGCTTCGTAATCCTTGAGACGTTTCATCATGATGGTTCGCAGTTCTTCACTAGATTTTGTGTCTTTATCTTTACTAATCATATCTTCAAGATTCTTGATTTCTGCCAGGTATTTTTCGCGGTCACTCCAGGCATATTTTATCAGTATTAGTATCATTCCCTTTGCTGATTCTGATGTATATTCAGCCCATTCTTTCAGAAGTGAGGGGTCTGGATTCTCATAAAATGGTACAGTGAAAATCCGCAGACCCCTGGGGACACGATTACAGTCTACATATCGTTGCAAAGATGTTGCCTCCCACCATTTCCTTATTTCCCTTTCTTGTGCTTTTTCCAATTGCTGAAATAGTATTTTCAGGTTACTGGTGGGAAGGCACTGCACTGTAGTGTTCTCGGTCCTGATTGCTGTTCCATCGGTAGATTTAAAAATGTCCGCTGCCGCCAATTCTCTTTCAATGACGCTCGACATTATTTTATTACTATTGCTGTTGCGTGCCCAGTTCTACGGGGGTCTGCATGAGAATGGTACCTTTCTCGGGACTGAGGCTGATTATAAATTTCATGCGGGAATAATAAACTCGCACTTACCGGCCCGAATGCAGCCGCAGTACCGCGTCATCAGACACCGGCTCCACGCTGTCTCATGGTCGGAAGGGAGCTCATACGTCCGCTTGTATTCTCTACGACGTTGAATGTCCAGCGTCACTCGTTGTAATACGGCAAGCCTCGGGGCAAACAGCCAAATCAATTTGAAACACAGAACATCACCGCCGTCGCGCCAGCTGATCCCGGGTGCTTAAATCCAGCGGTGATGAGCCACAATCGATACAGAAAACTCAGACGCGCCGGTTCTACGTCTATGAAGGAAAGCACTCACAAGGTATCCGGTGTACAAAGTGCTTTATTCTGCAGACCCCCTCCCCCTGACAGACGCGTTTCGCCTTGCGGCTTTGTCAATGTCAGGTGTACTGTGCAACAATTCGGCATTTCAAACCGTGACGCCTCACGTGACAATAGTAGCTAACAATGATGGACTACAGTATCTCAGATTCATCGCGGCCATCTTTAAACATGTTTAGTCAAATACAATTAATTGAAATGTCGAATAAAACTAAATAAAGTGCCAGTGCAAACGTGAATTAAAAACATTTGGTTGGGAAAATAGACCAATATTCTTAGTTAGGTGTATGTTTATCATAAAAACAAGACATCTCTGTATATAATAAAGTATATGTCATGTGTCTAAGATTCATTTCATAGTGTTGGTCTTGGAAAATCACACCAATTTGATCTCCCAATTTCTACTATTTGGCCCTGTATGGGCTGGCGTATCCATTACTAAGAGAAATATTTCACAAAATGATTATGATAATATTTGATTCATGCAAGCGGATAGTCGTTCCTAAATTCAAATAGCAATAGATGTCTATTCGTTTCTACAACAACCTACTACAGATGTACCCACAGTTCTTCGTCATTGTTCAGACCTAACGGGGCCTTTGTCTGGAGGTCGATGATATATTTTGACTCTAATATTCTTAGTTGTTTTACTCTATCTCCCCCTCGTTCTTTCCTGTCAACCTGATCTAGACAGTAAAATTTCAAAAGGTCCAGATTACTTTGATGGTGCTTCTCGAAATGTCGCGCAACAGGATATGTCTTATCTTTGTTAGCTATTGCGCGCATGTGTTCGAGAACACGTTTTTAGTAGGGTGAATAGTGCTACCAATGTATCGCTTGGAGCACGGACACTCCAAACAGTACACTGTGAAATCAGAATTACAATTTAGGAACTTGGTTATCTGCCTGATGGGTCTTGGGTCTCCTGCTCTCCCTCTGAAATTGGTCATCTTGCTACTATATTAAAAAAAATATATATATATATATATATTCACTGAAAAAACCATAGGTTTCAGATATGTTATAGTTACAAATTAGCATTTAAAAAACCTTTGAAATTCACTGAAAAAACCATAGGTTTTAGGGACAGTTATAGTTAGTTGGACATTTCACTCGTACAAAACCCGTGAAATTCCCCCGTTATAGTTAGTTCAGCTAACTATAACTCGCGCCCCGCAATGCACTGCTGATGACGTCACATATTACATCACTCATGACATGGTCAGTGACATCACTGATGACATCACTGATGACATCTCAAATGACATCACTGATGACATCATCCAGTGACTGTGTGTTTCTGTAAAGTTTAAATATTTAATATATATAGGAAAAGACGTATTGAAGAATGAGTGGGTGTGTAAGTGTCTGTATGGATGATTTAGTAGGTGCGTGACTGACTCTATAAGTGAGTGATTTAACGTATCTTACTGAATGCATGGGTTAGTGACTAAACTGGGTGAATGTCTGTATCCGTCTGTCTGTTGCTGTGTAAGTGGCTGCATGGGTTTGTGAATAGCTACATGAGTGTCTATATGAGTTATTGATTGGTTGTCTGAGTATCTGTATGGGTGCCTGAGTGTTTGTGTGGGTGGGGTGTGTGCGACTCTGTGCATAGATGTGTGAGTGGGTGATTCACTGGGTGGATGGTTTCAAGAGTGCATCTGTGATAGACTGTATGGGTGGGTAAGTGTGTGTAAGAGTGTGTTAGTGAGTGAATGTATGTCCCAGTGGTACATGTGTGAGTAACTACATATGTGAAAGGCAGTATATATGTGTGTTGGAGTATATAAATAGCTATAAGCGAGAGTGAGTGATTGTGATAGTGGCTGTATGGATGAGTGTGTGCTTGTATCAGTGATTGTATAAGAGCGTAACAATGTGCTAGTATTTGTATGATTAAGTGAGCTGGTGTGTGTATAACTGTATAGGTGAGTAAATGGCAGTGTGTTTAATTATTTGCATGACTGACTAGGTGTGTGAGTACCTCTATGGATGAGTGGCGGTGTTTGAGTGTCTATATAGGAGTAAGAGTGCATATGATAGTCCTGTACTGAGTGACCATAAGTATGAGTGACTGTACGGGTGAGTGAGTGGATGTGTGTGTGTAGACCTAAGAATCAGTGAGTGGGTATGTAGTTATTGGTGTTGGAGTGTCTATAGTTTTGCGAATGGCAGTCTGTAATTTAGATTGGGTGTATCAAAGGTTATATTAGGGTGTGAGGAGCTGCATCAGATTATCACTTGGATGATGTCATCAGTGATGTCATTTGAGATGTCATCAGTGATGTCATCAGTGATGTCACTGACCATGTCATGAGTGATGTAATATGTGACGTCATCAGCAGTGCATTGCGGGGCGCGAGTTATAGTTAGCTGAACTAACTATAACGGGGAATTTCACGGGTTTTGTACGAGTGAAATGTCCAACTAACTATAACTGTCCCTAAAACCTATGGTTTTTTCAGTGAATTTCAAAGGTTTTTAAATGCTAATTTGTAACTATAACATATCTGAAACCTATGGTTTTTTCAGTGAATTTCAAAGGTTTTTTAAATGCTAATTTGTAACTATAACTGTCCCTAAAACCTATGGTTTTTTCAGTGAATTTCAAAGGTTTTTTAAATGCTAATTTCTAACTATAACGTGTCTGAAACCTATGGTTTTTTCAGTGAATTTCAAAGGTTTTTTAAATGCTAATTTGTAACTATAATGTGCCTGAAACCTACGTTTTTCAGTGAATTTCAAAGGTTTTTTAAATGACATTTTTTAAATGTATTAATTTTTATATTAATTTTTTCATACTGATTTACTACATTTTTAGAAACAATTTCTTTTACATATTTTATTTTTTAAATTACATTGTAATTACATTATACATTACATTACAAAAAATACTTTCTCAGAATGAATTACTTTAGTTTAAATACTTAGCACATAGGCAATAGACTTTTAAGTACAGTAGTTACAGTTGTTGCAATGGGCAACACATTTTCAAACACAATGCAACATTCAGCTCAATGTGAATTTCTAGTTAAATGCAATTAGTTACTTTATGGATTACTTTTCTAACCACAGGACTGGATCCTAGATTCAGTCCTGGGACATCTCCTGTAAACAGTTGAGTAAAAGCGTTTTGGTTACAGTCGTGATTTTTAAGGAATATTATTGTATTTTAAAAGTTGACACAAACTTTTCCTCATAGAATCACCAATGTTATCCTATGGAAGGAAATTCACTTAGCAGGTAAAAACTGTTATCGTTACTTTTTCTTACTCAGTGTTGGATCCTGGATCCAGCACTGGTGCATCTCCTGTAAACAGTTGAAAAAATGCGTTTAAGTCATACAGGCGATTTTTAAGGAATATTTGTAGTTTGTGAAAATCGACACTTTGAAACTTTTCTGCTGAAAACCAGACAATGGATTCCTATGGAAGAAAAGATAAGTTACTGGTAAGTACGGTTAAAATTACTTTTCAGGGTCAGTGCTGGGCTAAAAGATGCAGCACTGGGTTCTCTCCTGATAACAGGTGAGTAAATCGGAATTCGTATTTCGGCTGATTTTAGAAGAATAATTTAAAGTTCCAAAACTCCACACTTAGAAGAATTTCCAAGTGAAACCAGTCAATGTTAGCCTATGGAAGGAAATTCAAGTTACTGGTAAGTACGGTTAAAATTACTTTTCAGGACCAGTACTGGGCTGAAAGATACAGCACTGAGGTCTTTCCTTATAACAGGTGAGTAAATCGGAATTCGTATTTCGGCTGATTTTAGAGGAATATTTGTATGTTTCAAAAATCAACACTTAGAAACTTTTTCAGCAAAAAGCAGGCAATGATGTCCTATGAAAGGAAATTCAAGTTACTGGTAAGTACGGTTAAAATTACTTTTGAGGATCAGTACTGGGCTGAAAGATGCAGCACTGAGGTCTCTCCTGGTAACAGGTGAGTAAATCGGAATTCGTATTTCGGCTGATTTTAGAGGAATATTTTAAAGTTCCAAAACTCCACACTTAGAAGAATTTCCAAGTGAAACCAGTCAATGTTAGCCTATGGAAGGAAATTCAAGTTACTGGTAAGTACGGTTAGAATTACTTTTCAGGATCAGTACTGGGCTCAAAGATGCAGCACTGAGGTCTCTCCTGATAACAGGTGAGTAAATTGGAATTCGTAGTTCGGCTGATTTTAGAGGATTATTTGCGCAATGGTGAAGGAAGGGGTGGGGCCTGAGGTGACATGTCTGCAAACACGCCCGTGGCGCGTTTTAAGTTGGGGGATTAAGTCCCCTTGAATCATGAGGGTCCCTGAGGTCCAACTAGCCCACCCTGTACCTCCAGTATGCGCCAGGGAGCTGTGTTGCAGAGAGGTGTTCAGAGGCCACGCCCCTTTTTACACCTCTCTGCAACGCAGCTCTGTGGCGCTTTCTGGACGTACCTGTTGGGCTTGTTGGCCCCCAGGGACCCTCAGGATTGAAGGGGATTTAATTCCCCATCTTAAAACGCACCACGAGGCCTGTTTGCACACATGTCACCTGAAGCCCGCCCCTCCCTTCACCACTGTGCAAACGCGCCCGTGGCGCGTTTTAAGTCGGGGGATTAACTCCCTTGAATCCTGAGGGTCCCTGGGGTGCAACTAGCCCACCATATACCTCCAAAAGCGCCACAGAGCTGCGTTGCAGAGAGGTGTAAAAGGGGCGTGGCCTCTGTACACCTCTCTGCAAGGCAGCTCCCTGGCGCATACTGGAGGTTCCTGGTGGGCTAGTTGGCCCCAGGGACCCCCAGTATTCAAGGGGAATTGTTTCCCTCTGCAAACGCGCCAGGGGCGCGTTTGCAGAGTGGTGAAGGAAGGGGCGGGCCTGCGGGCCCGATCGTTTTTTTTTTTCCTGAAGGGGGGCTGTGTGGCCCCCTTTCTTTTCCTATTTTTAGGCCCTGGGGACCCCATCCCCCAGGGCCTTACTCCCTTTTTTAAATTAAAATTAAAAAAAAACGGGAAGGGGCCGCGTGGCCCCCCTTCCCTGGGCCTGTATTGGCCCCGGGACCCCATCCCCGGGGCATGGCCTCTTTTTTTATTTGGAGGGGGGCTACGTGGCCCCCTCCTCAGGCCATTTAAGGCCCCGGGGACCCCATCCCCGGGGCCGGCCTTGCACTTTTTTTTTTTTTTTACCTTTGGGGAGGGGGCTGCGTGGCCCCCTCCGTGGCCACTTATGGCCCCGGGGACCCCATCCCCCGGGGCCTGGCTCTCGTTGGGGACTGTGGGGGTCCCCAAGCCCCCACAGTCCCGCCGGCTCCCCGTGTCCTACGGGAGCCGGCATTGCTTTACACATGGGGAGCAGCTAACATGCTGCTCCCCATGTGGAAAGCAATCGGCTTTGGATATTGGAAGAGAGAGCAGGTTTCCTGCTCTCTCTTCCAATATCCAAAGCAGTTTGTAATGACAGGACGGGAGCCGCGAGGCTCCCGTCCTGTCATTGCAAACAGCAGTGTCCCGGGGTAGGCACCCGGGACACTGCAGGAGCCGGCCCTGGGGGTGGCGGTCGCCAGGGCCACCACAGGCTCCAGGAGGGGGCCGCGCGGCCCCCTCCTTACATTTTGAAAGCCCCGGGAGGTGGTGGTCCCCGGGCTTGGGGGTCCAAAACGGACCCCCATTGTACTTTTTCTTAGTGCCCCGGGAGGTGGTGGTCCTCGGGCGTGTAGGGGGCTGGAGCCCCCCACACAGGTTTTTCAATAATAAAAAAGAAGCCCCGGGAGGTGGCGGTCCTCGGGGCTGCGGGAGGGCTCAGAGCCCTCCCGCACCATTATACATAAAGCCCCGGGGGTGGTGGTCCCCGGGGCTTGGGGGCCCTTAGAGGCCCCCACACATAAAATTAACCCCCCCAGCATGCCCTCGGGACTTGGCCCACCCGGGGCCAATAACATCGAAGCGCGGGAGACCGCGCTCGATTTTTTTTCGGCAGGATTCGCGCATCCTGAGCGCATCCTGCCGATTTTTTGTTAAATTCTTTTTTTGCCCAGGGGTCCTTGTGGGACCCCCTGAGCAAACCTAGGGGTCAGGGTGTTTCTACCCTGCCCCTTTGTGCGCTTTGCGCACTTGTTTCTGTCCCTCGGTTCTACCGAGGGACAAAATGGCTGCCAACATTTCCTGAATCGGAATGTTGACAGCCAGCTGACAGCCAATTAACATGCAGCTCGTGATCGGGAGGGTACGCGGACCCTACTCGGCCATAGATATCACTATCTTTTTACTTTTGATTTTCTCAGCAACTACTGAACGGATTTACACCATTTAACAAAAAGGGTTCTTTCTGAACCAAGAACTACCTCTTTACCAAATTTGGTGTAATTCCGTTCAGCAGTTCGGGCTGTAGCCGTGTCTAAAGTTTCCTATGGAAAATTGCATGGGGAAAACGCGTTTTGGGACCCCCTTTTTCTCGGCCCCCGCTTGACGAATCCCCCGAGACTTTCAGGGTAGGAGCGGACCGGAGCGGGCCATAAAGTTTGAAAATTTTGCGAAGATACGTCAACCGGCAAGAGAGTTATTTCAAATAGAATGTCGCGGATTTCCTATGGATAATAGGTTGTAACTATAACTATCTACTGGCGACCGCCAGTAGATAATATATATATATATATATATATATATATATATATATATATATATATATTCACTGAAAAAAACATAGGTTTCAGGGATGTTATAGTTAGAAATTAGCATTTAAAAAACATTAGAAATTCACTGAATAAAACACAGGTTTCAAGGACGTTATAGTTAGTTGGACATTTAAATCGTACAAAAGCAGAGAAATTCAGCTGTTATAGTTAGTTGAGCTAACTATAACTCGCGCCCCCGCAATGCACTGCTGATGACATCACATATTACATCACTGACGACATGGTCAGTGACATCACTGATGATATCACTGATGACATCACTGATGACATCATCAAGTGACTGAGTTTTTTTTAAGTTTAAGAATGTTATATATATATATATACGCCAAGTTGTACTGAAGCATGAGTGGGTTTATGATTCCTATCAGCCACCTATGCAGCCCACGCATCCTTCTCTGCCAGTCATATATTACATGTCGCCCATCCTTCCTCCTTCCATCCTTCTTTCCCTTTTCGTACAACCCATCCATCAAGGTCATCTGACTCTTAGTCTTCTCCATAAAACTTTCCCAGCTGAGTTGAATTCAGATAGAAGAGGCCATTAGTTACTCAACTCCCGCTGCTAATGCTATTGCTAATGCTAATGCTAAGTAAAGGGTGTCTTCTTCTTCAACCGTTGTTCACAACAACTTAGTCTCTCTCAACAGTACAGTGTACACCCTTGCAGCGAGTGTGTAACTATTGTCAATAAGTAAGGAATATAAGTATAAATTACCACCGCCCGCCACTGCTGCTGGCTCACCCACCCCTGCGGGAGCTGCCGCATCCGCTGCTCCCTCCTAGCTGGCGTCGCCTGCCCCACCGCTGGCCCCGGCACTGGTGGTCAGTACGCCTAGAAAAAACATTACACATTTTTTAGATGCCATATACGCCTCCCCCTATTTATTCTTTTTCACTAGCAAGATTGAAAATAGTTAATACAATACATACATACACCACATACATCACTAGTACAAATCGGGTACTAGAGTATAGTAGACAGTAGTAGTATGTCCTATCCTATCAAAAATAGTCAAATATCTGGTTGGGCATTTTGTTGGTGGCAATTGTAGAAAAGCCTCCCAAGATTAAGAAGAGGACAACCCAAAGGACTGGACTCAGTGCAGTGGCTGGAGCTATTGGTGAATCTGAGTTTTAAAACTTTTAAAAATAAAGAGTGGCCAACTGGGCAAGCTACAGACAGACTAATAGTAGTAGTACAGAGTCAAAGGCAGTTAGAGGCAGGGATAACAAGAATTTAGAAACAGATAGATCGAAGAAGATTTGGTAAAAAATAGAATTAGGAAATGGAAATAATAGTTCGGAAAAAATAAGGTGCAGTAAAAGTTAGGGAAATATAATTATTAATATTAACAACAGGAGGACTTTCTGGGGCCAGCAGCAGAGCCCTCGGTAGAAGAGCGGTCCTGGCCCTGGGAGGCATCTCCAGCTCCCGCCTCAGACCCCGTCATCTTCTTGCCCCTGGGTGTTGATCATGTAAGATATAATAAAGAAAGAGACAAACATTGATGATTGGTGTGAAACAAATAAAATATTTTTAAAAAATGCTCTAAAAACATTTTTGGAAACAAGAATTGCAATAAAATTGACCTATCTAATCTGATCGACTAGTAGTATCGCGGACCGTCTAGGTATTATTTATTAATCCAGTGTTCCATTCTGATTCCAGAATCCTAAAGCTACCACCTACAGGCAGGATGGTAAAATTTTGACTAATACCCATGAAGATGATCATGAAGATATATATTTTTGGGGTGAAGCAAGGTGCACCGACACTAAAGCCTGCCTGCAGAGGCACATGACCAGAACTATGTAGAAAAAAGGAGAATTATTGAAGACCCACGTTTTCAAGCCCTTGTGAAAAATCGGATGAATAAGTGTGAAGGATTGAGAAAGAGCTTTCCTCCATTCTAGCATACTTAAGCAGGGAAGATGAAGATTAGTGGAGTGCAAAGATCACCCCGGAAGATAGCTAGAGAACCTTTGCTTAAAGGCCTTCTTAAAAACAGCCCTGACAGAGACTTTAAAATGGGATATTGTGCTAAAGTAAGAAGCATGCCTGGACTTCATCATTTTGTGAACATTTAGAGGAATTTAGGAATGAATGTTGGACTGTCACAGACTGTCCATCACTGTTCATATTCTGCTTCTGAGTTTATCAACTCTTTCAGTGTACGTTATTCTTCAATGGTTGATCAAAAACCATTTCCCAGTAACGTTGCTCACAATCTTTTTAACTTTCCTCCCCCGAACAAGACCGTGCTTCGTAATTTAATGGGAAGTATAATCTAAACACGAGGATTACATTGTGTGGAATTGTGGCATTATGAATGATATAGAGCTCCCTATAGTTGATGCCCAAAAAGAGATTTGGATCCTTTGCATGCCAAACCACTAGGCGGAAGAATAATGCATATTTACTCCTGTATTGTTTATTTATCCATTATGTAACTACTGTGAAACTTTTGTAACTTGTAACTCGCTGTATCCCTATGTAAAGCGCTCTGATACCTCCGGGTCTAGCCAGCGCTATATAAAACTCAAGTAAATAAATAAATAAATAAAAAGTACCACCTGACCTAGCCCACCTATTCCAAAGACATTGGAAATGAATTGCCAAAAATATATTTGCTTCTTCTAAGTTTCAATCTCATTCGAAATCATCAATGAATCAACCCCCTTTGATGGGCCAATTGTTCACTAAGTCTGCATTTCCATTTATTTTAGTCCTCAAAAATGCATAGATGGACGCATGCATAAATTTGCATACACCAAATTGTAGGTTGGTTGCTGCTGATGTGCTGATGACTTAGGGGCCGATTCCGATCTCGGTCGGAGGCGCACCCAATACCATTCGGTCGGGAAAAAAGCCATGCGAATGCCTGTTTCCCGACCGATCCGTACATCATACCGAACGAGTAAGTACGATGCGCACAACAGCACAGAATCCGGCCGAGTCGTACTCACCCAATCCAGGTCCTGTTCTCCGACCGAGGCGAATCCGGAAACGCAGAATCGAGTCGCACGGAAGGGAAAATGCAGCCCCGTCCGGCCGAACTAGTACGATGCTCTTTCCGTACGCGCCAAACCCGGCGCTACGTCCGGCACGTCAAAGCTTCCGGGAGAGGCGCACATAAGCTCCGATTCGCGCCACAACACGATCCACGGCTATGAGGCGAACACGCCAGCGACGAGGACGACGTGAAGCAACGAGAAAGACGAACGACACGAACCAACCATGAATCCCTTCGTCCCGATCCTACCAATATTCTACATTTACCACCGGAACAGGCACGGACGCGTACGGCGCAGAAGGTAAGTCAGACACCAACCACAAAAACATACAACACGTACACGACACATCACACACACACACAGAGGGATGCAGAATTTACTTACACCAGCAACAGCAGCACCATAGGGGCGGGATGCCCATCACCAATGCCACATATGCACACAGGGGCCTGGATGCGCACCACCACTACCACCCCTACCCAGGGGGGGCTGGATGCCTACCACTACTACCACCCTTAGCCAGGGGGGTGCCAGATGCCCACCACTACTACCACCCTTACCCACCGGGGGCTGGATGCCTACCACTACTATCACCCTAAGCCAGGGGGTGCCAGATGCCTACCACTACTACCACCCTTAGCCAGGGGGTGCCAGATGCCCACCACTACTACCACCCTTACCCAGGGGGGCTGGATAACTACCACTACTACCACCCTTAGCCAGGGGGTGCCAGATGCCCACCACTACTACCACCCTTACCCAGGGGGCTGGATGCCTACCACAACTACCACCCTTACCCAGGGGGCTGGATGCCTACCACTACTACCACCCTTAGCCAGGGGGTGCCAGATGCCCACCACCACTACCACCCTTACCCAGGGGGCTGGATGCCTACCACTACTATCACCCTAAGCCAGGGGGCTGGATGCCTACCACTACTACCACCCTTAGCCAGGGGGTGCCAGATGCCCACCACTACTACCACCCTTACCCAGGGGGGCTGGATGCCTACCACTACTATCACCCTAAGCCAGGGGGTGCCAGATGCCTACCACTACTATCACCCTAAGCCAGGGGGTGCCAGATGCCTACCACAACTACCACCCTTAGCCAGGGGGTGCCAGATGCCCACCACTACTACCACCCTTACCCAGGGGGCTGGATGCCTACCACTACTATCACCCTAAGCCAGGGGGCTGGATGCCTACCACTACTACCACCCTTAGCCAGGGGGAGCCAGATGCCCACCACTACTACCACCCTTACCCAGGAGGGCTGGATGCCTACCACAACTACCACCCTTACCCAGGGGGCTGGATGCCTACCACTACTACCACCCTTAGCCAGGGGGTGCCAGATGCCCACCACCACTACCACCCTTACCCAGGGGGCTGGATGCCTACCACTACTATCACCCTAAGCCAGGGGGCTGGATGCCTACCTCTACTACCACCCTTAGCCAGGGGGTGCCAGATGCCCACCACTACTACCACCCTTACCCAGGGGGCTGGATGCCTACCACTACTACCACCCTTAGCCAGGGGGCTGGATGCCTACCACTACTACCACCCTTAGCCAGGGGGTGCCAGATGCCCACCACCACTACCACCCTTACCCAGGGGGGCTGGATGCCTACCACTACTATCACCCTAAGCCAGGGAGGCTGGATGCCTACCACTACTACCACCCTTAGCCATGGGGGTGCCAGATGCCCACCACTACTACCACCCTTACCCAGGGGGGCTGGATGCCTACCACTACTACCACCCTTAGCCATGGGGGTGCCAGATGCCTACCACCACTACCACCCTTACCCAGGGGGGCTGGATGCCTACCACTACTATCACCCTAAGCCAGGGGGCTGGATGCCTACCACTACTACCACCCTTAGCCATGGGGGTGCCAGATGCCCACCACTATTACCACCCTTACCCAGGGGGGGCTGGATGCCTACCACCACTACCACCCTTAGCCATGGGGGTGCCAGATGCCCACCACTACTACCACCCTTACCCAGGGGGGGCTGGATGCCTACCACTACTACCACCCTTAGCCAGGGGGGGTGCCAGATGCCCACCACTACTACCACCCTTACCCAGGGGGGTTGGATGCCTACCACAACTACCACCCTTACCCAGGGGGGGCTGGATGCCTACCACTACTACCACCCTTAGCCAGGGGGGGTGCCAGATGCCCACCACTACTACCACCCTTACCCAGGGCAGCTGGATGCCTACCACTACTACCACCCTTAGCCATGGGGGTGCCAGATGCCCACCACCACTACCACCCTTCCCCAGGGGGGGCTGGATGCCTACCACTACTATCACCTCTACCCATGGGGGGCTGGATGCCTACCACCAACACCACCCCCACTCATAGGATGGACAATGCATGACACAACCAGCACACCACAACCTAGGGAATGCAAGAAAAAGACATCCCCCAACACCATGACAAGCGTGTGTAGACTGTGTCAAATGCCTACAACACTGAACATGACTTTGAACATACAATGTGACCCCCTATCACATGTGCCACACATATATGTGTGTGGCCCCCACAATGCAAGCAGGCCATGACCATTGTGGCAATGGGGTCCAAACCCCCATCATCACAGTGACCAAAAGGTAAGTGTGGGGTCCATAGCTGAAGCACATTTTGAACATTGTGGCAATGGGGTCCAAACCCCCATCATCACAGTGACCAAAATGTAAGTGTGGGGTCCATAGCTGATGCACATTTTGAACATTGTGGCAATGGGGTCCAAACCCCCATCATCACAGTGACCAAAAGGTAAGTGTGGGGTCCATAGCTGAATCACATTTTGAACATTGTGGCAATGGGGTCCAAACCCCCATCATCACAGTGACCAAAAGGTAAGTGTGGGGTCCATATCTGAAGCACATTTTGAACATTGTGGCAATGGGGTCCAAACCCCCATCATCACAGTGACCAAAAGGTAAGTGTGGGGTCCATAGCTGAAGCACATTTTGAACATTGTGGCAATGGGGTCCAAACCCCCATCATCACAGTGACCAAAATGTAAGTGTTGACAAAGAAAAAGCTGCAACTGCCAAACTGCATGGATGATTCCTGGTCACAGAACATAAAACACATCAGTGGCAAAGTAGTGCATGTGTCCCATTGCAACATAGATTGGGGGAGGCAAATACTGCAGTGCAAATAAGACATACCTTTGGCCATGTGCAGACAAACAACACCCATGGGGGCTGACAGTCAACATTCATCAATGACACAATGACAGAAGTGACCATCAGAATGCAGACCCACATATTTGCACCAATGGGCACACAAATGCAGATACCCTGTGGAGACTGTAGATGTGAGGTGAACAGATACCATACCATGGCAGCAATGGGACACACAAACCATGATCATTGTGCTGGCTGATGACCTAGGAGTCCCAGGGACAGCAGGGGAAACCCACCAAACTACATACAGCCAATGGCACACCTAAGATATGCCAATGCAGTGGTGCAGATGCACAAACACAAACAGGCAGACCCACACTGCACATCAAACACAACAGGTGGGGGGGTGCCAGTGTCCCCAGGCAACCACACAACACATGAGGAGGCCTGAATACCAATCATACAGATGTGCATACAGTGCCACACAAAGGTAACTCATGGATCCAAATCCCCTATGTGGGCAATCGGGCATTGTCAGATGAGAGGGAGCACAAATCACACATGTCACACAGGCACGTAGGAACAGCAACTGACACAGCAAGACACAGACACACCACAGCACTACCCCCAGGGCCCCCACAATGTGGTGACCCTGGGCTGCATTACAATCCCACTGTGATGACAAAGCTAAATGTCGTTCACACTGTGAACCACAGTCATGTGTCCTGAGCAACAAACTACCATCACACCTACACAAGCACAAATCAATCAGCACGGCCAGTAAGCCAAGGCCAACATGGAGGCAGGGGTCTAGCCGGGCAACAACTCTCATCTGCACACACTCAACACCACACACCTCGACCTCCAACAATGTGCAGCAGTGAAGCACACATGCACTGGTGACATTGCACATGCACCCATGACAATTCCAGGGTGGTGGGTGGGAACCAAGGTGCAGAAACACATCACACATGGCCACTCAACAAGACTCCTGAATGTCTGACACACTGCACACTACGCTGTACATGGACATGACGGCAATACCAAACCAACCAATGGGATCCCAGCCACAGTCACACACCAATGAAGAAGCCAAGGTCACCCACAAAGAACACACATAGACAACAACCAACATTGCAGCCCGGACCCTGAGGAGTGCCAGCAGTCACACACACAACGTGTCACAATCACTGAAAGATAACACAAACTGGAAATCACATGACAGGTGCAAACAGCAAGTGCCAAGGGGAAACCTGACTGTGACCCATCTGCGTCTGCACACAAACTCAGCCCTGACAGCAAACACACCTATGGGTGACACCCTGATGACCAGTAATGTGCCATGCACCCACATCACAGAGAACCCAGGGAGAAGACTTTGGGGGAACATAGGTCAACTCAGCAAGCATCACAAACAGGTACAACACTAGGGATCACAGCATGCACAGCAAAACGGAAGTGAACACACAGACATGCTCATACAACACACACCTTGGGCGCAGACAATGTCACAGGAGTACACACTGCCATGAGGGGACTCCACTTCTGTGTGAGGAAAGCTGTGCCATATGTTGCCTCAGTAGGGCCCCATCATGTCAGCTGAGCACTTGGTCACACAATCAACAATTAGCACCAAATGAAGGCTCCTGTCACATCAGCCTGGTCATGGAAGTGCCAACAAAATCATCAGCACAGATCCAACACACTTGTATAGCAATGTTGCACTGACAACACAGATGAGTCCTTCCCCATTGATGCCCAAACCTGCATGTCCAGTGGAGATGGCCACACGGTCAGGGAAGTAGACGAATTGAACAATGGCAGGCACAACAGATGTGCAGGGGTGGAAGCCACAGATGTGAAATTGCTAATGTAAGTAGGAAATCCCATTGCCAAATACTGAACACATGACACCCTCAGATGCTGCTATGGATGACATGGATACACCACAGGATAGGACACATTCCCCCTGGACCACATGTGTTCCTGCACAGTAACACTTCATTATCATGAGACCAAATATCACCATCACTGCAGCAAGGGCATGGTTAGCATCATCAACAACATGTACATCAGAAGCATAAGCACTAGAGAACAGAAAGCTGCTTTATTCAGCATATGTGTGTTTAAAAGTGAAAGTCCAGAAAAAACACAAAGGCCAATGGCCAGTACATTGTCAAAGTCCAAATAGGGTGACAGTGGCAGATGTCACCCTACGCATGCCTGCACTGCACAAAACCAGGGACAATCCACTAGGAGGGGCCTACGGGGGGCAGGCCAGGCAACGCAGGGACAGGATCAGGGCTCACCAGGAGGAAGCAGGGAAGGGGTGGTGGGTGCTGGAGAGCCACTGACAACTGCAGTGGAGGTGTCTGACATGGTGTGTGCCGGCACAACTGGGGGGCATGACTCAGATGTTGTGGGTGCCGGCACGACTGCAGTGGACCCTGCAGATGGAGTGGACAGGTCCGCCACTGCAGTGCCCAAGTCAGACAGGGTGGTAGTGGACTCCACTGCAGTGCCTACCACCAGGGGAGGAGAATGGGGAACAGTCAAGGTGGGCTGGACAGAGGGGAGGACACCCTCACCACATCAGTGGCACAGACAAGCGCAGCGGGGGTGTGGTGCCGGGAGAGCAAGTGGCAGGGGGAGAAGGCCGGATCCTCTTGGGGATGGTATATCTGTGGGTGGGGGAACCTGGGGCAGGGTGTGGTGGGGGCACCTGTGGAGTGGGGGCCTGAGGGATGGAGGAAGGAGACCTGGTGCCTGAGCTGCAGGGCGGCGGCGGGGTCTTGCTCTTACGACTCCGGGGGACTTGCGGGTGGGGGCCTCAGTCTGTCAGCGCCTGGGGGAGGGTGTCCGGGGGCGAGGGGCACTCTGCTCCGTGTGGGTGGGCTTCCTCTTCCCCCTGAATGCTGTATCAGCTGGATCGGAGGGGAAGAGGCCGAGGTCACTGAGGAAGAGCCGCTGGGTCTTTGGGGTTGCAGGTGAGGCAAGGGACGGTGCTTTGGAGGGAGAGGCCACTGAGGACTGCGCAGTGCTCGTGGATGCGTGTGTGTGTTCCAGGGCCCCATCCCCTGTGAGTCTGGTTTCAGTCCCCTGACTGTGCGTGCGTGTGCATTTTGTTTGTGGCGTGTGTGTCTGTGTGCTGGACGTGTGTGTGCTGGTGTGTGCCTGTGCCGGTGTGTGTGTGCTTGGGACGGGTAAGGTGCTGGGGAGTGTGGATGGAGCAGAGGCAGGAGGGGTGAGGGACTGTCTGAGGAGGGACACTGCTGCCGTCAGGGAGGAGTCCATGGACCTATTGCCCCTCTGTAGGTCAGACATGCCCGATGAGATGCCCTCCATGAACGACACCAGCTGAGTCAACAGAGCGGTGTGCGCATGGAGGACACTCAGCATGGCTGTCTGCCCTACATGGAGCTGGCGAAGGAGGTACACAGACTCCTCACTCAGGGCAGCAGGGGACACAGGGGCAGGGGGTGCGGTGCCTGGCCCAAAGGAGACAAGCTCCCGAACATGGGAGCCTCCACGGACCTGGGGAATGGGAGCCGATGGGAGGGCAGTGGTGGTGCTGGTGGTGGCGGGGACAGCAACACTAGCTGGGGTGTGGTGGCTGCTGACACCCGCCTCCATAAGGGAGTCATCCTCCAAGCCGCTGTGGTCCTCAGCTGAGGTGGATGCTGCTGAGGACTCCTCGGTGTGGCTCCCCTCGCCCTCCATGCCACTGGGTCCCTCCGACCACTCCTCGGCTGTTGACCCAGTCTGGCTCTCCGACTCCTCCTGGTCCGTGGAGCTGTCCCCTTCCGTGGCCGTGGATGTATCTGCAAACAATGGGGAAACAGACAGACATCAGTCACCTGCACCAAACGCACACACCACTGTGAGCACAGCACATTACAGAGCAAGCCCTGGCATCATTAGTTGAACATTGCTAAAAGTGCCCTAACTGAACAGGAGAAGCCAATTGTCAGTCTGATGCCAATCATGGCACTCACTTCCCACATGGCCTTGCACCCATCTGTCTGGTGTCTGTTGGATAGCAACACCCCAGTGTGGACACATGCACCAACTACACAGTAGTTGGACAGTGCAGAGGACACGGTGTAGCATGTGGACATGCACACATCACAACTCTTGCCACTGAGTCAGTACAGGTTTCCGGATGAAAGGGATGCCCAGAGTCAAATAGGAAATGCATGTGATGCATACCAGCGACAGACACCATGATGCACCCATGTCCTGATAGCCATCGCCACAATGGTGTGCATGTAGCACATGTCACTCCCCTGCAGGATCACCAATAAGTAGACACATGCCATGGCGGAGGCATGACTGCTAAGTCATACATCACTGTCTCAGTGATGTATGACTTGGCAGCCAGACAACAACACTCTGCACTGTGTCACAATAGTAGGTCATGGGGAATGCAAGTCCTGGAGCTGCATAAGTGCACATGTACATCCCCCACACAACACATCATCTTAACCCTCATCTGTCCAGGTCATACCGATTGGACATATGGGAGACCTGTGACACTACCCTCTGAACCTGAGCCCCTCACAATCTGCTGTGAATGGGAAACAGCTGCCTGAACTTCACATTCGCATACCCCAGTCTGCACGGGCAGCTGATCAAACACCTATGTGACACACAAGTATCGTCTCCTATGGTCACATCTCCAGTGGCATGCTTAGCCCCTACCGAGAAACACCCCAGCAGTCCTGGCAACAAATCCACAGCACACTGACACAGAGGCAGACACCTGAGGGGTCAAATCACTGCGCACAACATGTCAGCTGATACCCGGGAGTGGGAGTACAGGTGTATTGGATGGGCTGGAGTAGACATGACTGTCCTGCCCCACATGAATGAGGGATGAGCCCTGGACAGTGGATAGCTGGCTATGTATGTGTGACACACGTAATCTGCACACTCCTGGGGCCCAAACATTGTTCCCACCCGCTGCATGGGTGTGTGCCAGATACCCCAGGCACATGTGGTGGCTCAGCTCAGCAAGTGGACCGCATATCAAAGCAACACGCAGATTACATGTCCAAACACAGGCATTGTGTGAACAATGGACCCACCCATGATGCCCACAACAGAGTTAGGGAAACAGATGCTGTCCCCCACCTTGAGTGAAGCAAACTGCAAGGACACAGTCCCAAGTGACACAATTCCCTGAATGTAAGGGCCACACCTGGGTATCAGATGAGGAGTGGGCAGTGCACAATAGAGGGACATGGCTCCTGGACAACATGACTGCTGTACTGTGGCAGTTTAACCAGGCCAGAGGAGGGCACATAGCATGTAATACAGAGTTCACAGTGCAGTCTTTGACTCACCCCTCCTTGCTGCTGTCTGGCCTTCAGCTGCCCATCCAGATCTGGAAACACCACCTCCAGGATCTGGAGCATGTGGGGGTCAGGGTCCGTGTTCCGCCCCTCCTGCGAGGAGGCGACAGCTTCAGCTGGACCCGTGCAATCCTCCGGGTCCAGCCCCGAAGGTCCTGCCACCTCTTCTGGCAGTTGCGGATCCGGCGCTTGTAGACCCCCACGGACCGGACAGCCCAGACGATGTCCTTCCAGATCTCCTGCTTCCGTTGGGCATTAACCTGTGAGGATGACAAAGTGAAAAGGCCATTACTACACATGCAACATATCCGTGCATGACACAGTTGTATATACATGTCTCAATCACAGGGGCACATGACGTACACAGGCAGTGCAACGCTGCCCATGGACAGTTTGCCAGAAGTCACTACATGGTATCATTGCATGGGAAGTAAAACCTTGTTCAAATGCACTGTCACTGCACCATACCTGTCCAGTGCATGTCACTACACACTATGGGGGTGACAACTACTCAGTGAGCCTGCTAGCCAGTGGCGTGCAGACTTTCAGCCTTGCTAGTCAGACAAAATGCACATTCAGAAAGGCAGTGCACAGAACACTCACCTGCTCCCCTGGTGTCCCATACAGCTTGCTGTACTGTGGAAGTAGGCTGTCCAGCAGGGCCTGGTTCTCCTCAAGGCTGAAGGCTGGGGCTCTCTCCACAGTACGTACCATTGCAGGGTCCAGAGGGGGCAGAGACAGCAGCAGTGCAGTGGCAGATGTCGTCCTGGAGCATGTAGTGCAGGCAAGTGAGCTCTCAGGGGAACAGCCAGCAATATATATGTGCTGCAGAGGCAGATACTGTCCCATGTGTCCAAAGTGATAGGTCCAAGTCATTTGCATCTTCTGAATCTGGCCAATCCATGGAATAGCAGCACCAATACACGCCCACAGCATCCTTCAAATCTTCAACTTCATGACATACATGATTTTGCAACATTGTTGTGGGTGACCAACTGAATTTCCAGCAACCGACTCGTTCGAATTTCGAAAACGCGTCCGTTGCCAGGCTAGGCCATTGACAATGGGTGCGCACCGATCGGTCCATTGCTGTTCAACGCGTACAGGGGTACAACGCGTACCCGCACACATTGAATGCAATGGGCCGGCCGGGTGCACCGATCGGTCCATTGCTGTTCAACGCGTACAGGGGTACAACGCGTACCCGCACACATTGAATGCAATGGGCCGGCCGGGTGCACCGATCGGTCCATTGCGGTACAACGCGTACAGGGGTACAACGCGTACCCGCACACATTGAATGCAATGGGCCGGCCGGGTGCACCGATCGGTCCATTGCTGTTCAACGCATCCCTGTACAAGTGACTGGCATATGTCACCATGCCTGTCTCAGATGAACATATGCCAGCCACAGATAGCTCCCAGGGAGTGAGGGGCACACCTACAACACCACAGCCTGTCCAAACTGTATCATAAGGCATGTAAGGCTGCATTTCCTATTGTGTGTATGTTGGTGTACATGTTGTCCTGTGGGTGTCACCTGGGGGCAGCCACCCCCAGGCTGTGCACGTGTTCATGGGGACAGGATCCTGGGTGTTACGTGTACATGACCACTGTGATGTGCAACTGTTCATATCTGTGCATGTGCCATGGTCACATTTCATGGTGGTGTATGTGTATGTCATGTCACATACCCCGTGAGTCCCATGTGGGACGGTATGTTTGAGCCAGGGTGTCCCAGTGGCACAATAGTGATGGTCCTCCACAGGCTGTGTGCATGTAGTGGTTACAATGTCTCTGATTTCATGTGCACAATGGGAGACAGTCTCCACATCCACGTTGTGTGCATGGACTTTGATGTTGTGCGTGTGTGTGTCACAGACGTCCATGTCTGTCCTGCAGAGGCAAGTGGAACCACTACCTGTGGGGGTCATGGTTGTTTTGCTGTGGTGTATACCTGATACTCCATGTAATGCCAGTGTCCATGTGGCAGTACAGGGTCCCTGGGAATGTACCTGTCGTTGAGCTGTGATGCCTGGGGCACATCTGTCCTCACATGTCACTGTGGGGGGTGATTGTGACATGGCAGCAGGAGATGGGAACTGTGACACGGCCTCATGATATCCAATGGGCCAACCTGGGTCTTATTGATGCCACTTGTTGAACCGTGATGACAGATGTTCCATACATGTCCTTACGGAACTGCACACTTCATGTAGTTGTGCCTCATAATGATGTATGATGTGATATTGAGTGTGTTCAATGCCGCATATGTGGGGTGACTGACAATCTTGCTTTCTTCTCCTCTGCACTGCAGGGCTCCTGCTGTCCATAGACCATTCCCAGACCTGGCAACGATGGTGGAACGGGACAGCATCCGACGGTACCGCTTCACCAGGCAGCTGATTGAGGATTTGGCAGTGCAGTTGGCCCCACATTTGCAGCCTGGCCGGCCGTATCCTACAGCGCTGACCCCCAAGGTGAAGGTGATGGCAGCCCTACACTTCTTTGCCACCGGTACCTTCCAACATACTGTGGCGACTGCTGGTGGGATGTCACAGACCATGTTGAGCCATGTGCTCCGCGATGTTTTGGAGGCAATGTTGCTATACCTGAACCGGTACATCTATTTCCCTAGACTGCAACGACTCACTGACGTGAAGAGTGACTTCTATGCCCTGGGGAGGATGCCGCATGTCATTGGCTCCATTGATGGGACACATGTGGCTTTGGTACCACCACAGGCCCAGGAGCAGGCCTACCGTAACCGCAAGCACTACCACTCGGTCAGTGCACTGGTGGTGTGTCTTGCAGATATGACCATCTCACACGTGTGTGCCCGTTTCCCTGGTTCAGCACACGATGCCTTTGTGATGAGGAGTAGTCGCATCCCCAGGATGATGGCACAGATGCAGAACCAGCGTGCCTGGCTTGTCGGTGTGTACTGACTTTGTGCCATTGTGTGTGATCTGATCTGTAGTATTCCGCCCACTTTTCCAAGTCAGCTAATGTGCACTTGTCTGTCCGTAGGTGACTCGGGATACCCCAACATGCCGTGGTTGCTGACACCCCTCAGGAACCCTGTGACACCAGCCCAGATGCGCTACAATGAGGCACATGGTCGGACCAGGAGAGTGATTGAGCGGACATTTGGTCTCCTGAAGAGCCGCTTCCGCTGCCTGGACAAGACAGGAGGGTCCCTCCCATATGCCCCAGCGAAGGTGTGCAAGATTATCATCGTCTGCTGCATGCTCCACAACCTGGCAGTGCGGAAGGAGTTGCCTCTCATCCAGGATGACAATGACCAACATCCGCCACCTGTGGAGGATCCTGGCCTGGACCACGATGCCAGTGATGATGATGAGGGTGATGTCCGCACACAGCTCATCACCAACTTCTTTAGCTGAATGTGAGTATCCTGAGGTGTCATGTCAATGATGTGAGTTGGCATGATGTGTAGGTGGTGCTCTGGTGCTGTTGGAGTGTGTCCATGGGCTACTTGACTGAATGTGTGTAGCGATGTGTGCTTACAGGTGGTCTGTACTCCCCAACAGTGTTGACATGCTAACTTGGTTCTGGGTGGGTATCTTGTAACATGTATTGTGCATGAGTTTTGCTGTTCTGTCCTGTTCTCCATTGCTTTGACTGTGTGTCATTTCTGTCCTTCACAGGGTACTTTCAGATTCATTTGGTCAACTGTGTCCACCGACGACGTGATTGTACTTCCAGGGTGGTAGCTGTTGTGTCCCTACAGGTGATGTGCGCCACACCCATGGACTTCCTTCCTTCTACAGTTGTTGACTGTGTGCCCGCTGCCAGGTGGGATTACCTTGCATCTGTAGTGGTTACGACATGTTGCAACTGTGTAATAAACCTGTGCTTCACTTTGTGATGTGCGTTGTCTGTGGTCACACATTTGACTGCCATTTGCTTACTGCACCTGTGGGCTACTTGACTACAACTGGGAATAGGTGTGGTGTCTGTGCATTGCACCGTCTTTCCTGGCAACATCAGTGTAGGCAATGAGTCAGATGGCCTAGGTGTGTATGTGTTGTGTAGCCCTGGTGGTGTGTCTCCCTCATATGTGTCACGTTGCCTTTACTCACATGCCTGTGTTGTACTTGCTGTTGCAGTTCGCATACACAGTGTAATTTTGCAGTTCATCATCCCCATGACAGCACCCACGTTGGAATCACAACAGAGGCAAGTATGGTGTATTAGTGTGTTTATTGTGATACATTTGTGTGAATAGTGCATAGGATGGTTAGTGCTGTACATTTATATTGCAATCAGAAGTTCCTAGGTGAATTGAAAGTCCTGGTAGACAAAATCCCCAGTATCGGGGCCACAGTTGTCTGAGACATTGGTCCAACTTGTACTCCCCATGTCATGTGTGGGAGTTGTGTTGCCGTCAACAGGGTGAACAGTTTGTGCACAAAGGTGAACATCCAGAACAGGTTCAGGCTTCCTGGGGGTTGCACTTGGCCATCGGCATCTCACTTGCCCTTCCTCGGACGACCCCTCTTCTTTGGGGGGGCCCCTCAAGTACAGGCTGCTGCGGTGCAGGGGACTCTCCGCCAGAGTCATCCTCCCTCCCTGTGGCAGTTGCAGTTTGTTCAGCACCAGATGTTGTTGGCACACAGGGAGGTGTAGACTGGTTGCTGTTCATCTGGCGGAGGCATTGTAATATGTCCCTGTGCACCGCCGTCATCTCTTGCAGTGTGTCCCACTTGGACTCCACGCGGGACATGTGTGAGTCCAAGCGGGCATGATGGGCAGCCTGCTGCTGTTTCATGTCTCTGAGGAGCCCCACTACCTGGCTGAGATCTCCGGTGCTGGACTGGTACGCATCGGCTATGCGTACCAGTTGTGGGTCATCATGCACACCAGACACCTCTGCAAGCAGCGACCTCTGTCTCCCACCCCTCCCACCACCCCTGCCGACATGTGCAGTGCGTGCAGTGGCACGCACAGATGACCCTGGTCCCCCTTGGGGGTTGGTGGTGGTGGTGGTGTCCATGGCCCCACGTTGGTCCAGGGTCCCTGTGCTGGTGGTGCTCCTTGTTCTGTCCATGTCGGCAGGGATGGTATTTGTGGTGACAGTCGTTGGAGGGGTGGGTGCAGGGGTTCAGCTGGTGGTCCTGCTGGTGCTGCAGCTGGTGGTCCTGCTGGTGCTGCATGTTGACTTGCACCGGAGGTGCCAGGTTGGTCTTCTTCATCCGAGGAGGGCAGAGGCTGTACGACACCAGTGAGCTCCGTATCCTCTTGAGCCTGGGACTGGGACTCCTCAGCGTCTGCTGCTGTGTCCCCATCATCACCTGTTTTTGGGAGACACACACAATGTATGTTATGTTTCTGCAGGCATCAATGGTTGACACACCTGACAGTTGTGACTGTGCCTCTGGGTGCGGGCCTGTACATTGCATTGTCCTAAGTTGTCACAGTCAGGGGTTGATATTGGTGTAGCACATTGTCCTGCATTATTTGGGCATTTCTATGTATTTGTTGGGGTGTGAACATGGTCTGCATTGGTTGTATTTGGTTGACAGCCGGCCCTCCTTCCCACCCAGCCAGTCAGTTATCCCACCATGGACTGTGCTTGCATTGCAGGGAGTGAAAGTTGTCTTTCAGGATGTCAGTCAGTGGTGTCCTGCTGTTGGTTGTTGCACAGTTGCCAGCAGGGCCTTGTGCTCCCCACAGCAGTAGCCAGTGTCAGCCATCTTGTCAGTTGTTTTCCACTCCCTGTGATGTGAGCATGGTTCAGGGTGGTGTTGATGGGACAGTTGTGGGGGTGAGCTATGTCTGTGACTATGACTCCCATCATGCTATTGCCTCCACCCCACTTCCCAGCATTCCCATACTTACTTGCTTTTGTGGGGAGTTCAGTGTGTGTGGGTGTGAGAGCAATGGCAAGATGGCTGACAGTGGTGTCCTGCTGTTGGTTGGTGTGCAGTTCCCAGCATGCCCTTGTGCTCCCCACGACACAGCAACAGTGTCAGACATCTTTGATGGGCCTTTCCACTCTCTGTGGGATGTGCATGCGTGAGTGTGAGCTTGCTGGGCCATGTGGTGGGGGATGTAGAGCTGTGACTACGACTCCCATCATGCTATTGCCTCCACCCCCTTCCCAGCATGCCCATCCTTCCTTCCTTTTGACTCTGCTTCCCTGTGGGGTGGGCTGCCTGTGCTGACAGGATGGCTGGGAGTGTTGTCCTGGCAGTTGTTTGGCTAAAAGTCCCAAGAGTGTCCCTGTGCTTCACACAACATAACCCAGGGTGGAGGTTCTTTGTGGGATCTTGAGTTAGGATGTGAGGCATTGCATTCTCCCAGGTGGGTTATGTGGAGTATGTGTTGAGGGGGTGTGTGAGGGGAGGTGCTTGTGACTATGGTCAGTGCTGCAAGTCCTCCTTCCCACCCAGCCAGATATCCCACCATGGAACGTGCTTGCATTGCAGGGAGTGGAAGTTGTCTCTCAGGATGTCAGTCAGTGGTGTCCTGCTGTTGGTTGTTGCACAGTTGCCAGCAGGGCCAGTGCTCCCCACATCAGTAGCCAGTGTCAGCCATCTTGTGAGTCCTTTTCCACTCCCTGTGATGTGCGCATGGTTCATGGTGGTGTTGATGGGACAGTTGTGGGGGTGAGCAATATCTGTGACTACGACTCCCATGATGCTATTGGCTACACTGACTTGCCCAGCATACACAGAATTCCTTTCTTTCAGTGGTCTTCACTGTGTGTTGGTGTTGTAGTGGTGGCTACATGTCTGGATGTGTTTGTTAGTTATATTTGTGCCACTGCCTAGCTGTAGTTGTAGTTGTGTTTGTACATGTGATGACACGGTTAAATATAACTTTGAGATGGCATGTGTTGTGTTTATCTGACTGACATACACATTTTGGGATGATTCTGTTCTGGTTGCTGTGTAATTGCTATGAGTGCATGGTTTGACTCTCCCCTTGACAGTGATGTGTGTGTGTGTATTGTTGCAGAATATTGTGTACATTTGTTGTGTACTCACCAGGCTCTGGGATGTTCTCTAGTCCATAGACGCTCACTGGTGGAAGGATGGCCCGCACCTTCTCCTCCCAGGGCCTGAGGTACACTGGCTTGGCAGGAGGGCCACTGCCGGTGTATTGGCTCAGGAGGTAGTCCTTCTTGAGCAGCTCCCGTACCCTCCTGCGCACGTCATACCACCTGTTCTGGATGTCAGTCTTTGTGCGCAGACATGGTGATTGTGCGTTCACCCTGTTGATGATCCTCTCCCACATCTTGGTTTTCTGGGAGATGGGTGTCTGTTGGACCAGTGTGCCAAACAGCTGTGGCTCTACCCTGCGGATCTCGTCTACCAGGACTTCCAATTCACAATCTAGGAACTTGTGATTCTTCTTTGGGGGCATGGTGATGGGTGGTGATGGTGAGTGATGTGTGTGTTGGTGTGCAGGTGAGGGTGTGTGAGTGTGTGTTTTGCTGGGTGTATGTGAGGTAGCTATTTGTTGGTGTGCTGATGGTGTGTGGCTTGTGTGAGGGATGAGCTGTGGGTGTGTGGTTGCTGTCTGTTGAGTGCTGGCAGTAGAATAGCATTTGCAAAGGATCATGGTTGGGATTTGTGTCCTTTATATGGGTGGAGTTGTGGGTGTGTCTTTGTTCTCTGTCCCCACCCCCCCCAGTATTTATTAGCTTTGTAATTGCTTGTTTGGCCTTTTTTTGTGTATTTTTCCTTAGTACTTTCTGTGCATGTTGGAAATGTTCTTGTGACCGAGTCGGACCCTGCAGTTGTCTCGTACGTTCTTCTCCGTTTCTTTCACGCTGTGTTTGTGCAGTTTTCTATGCTGCGTACGCGTCGGTCACGGTGTTTTGTGTTACTTCGGCTCGGTTTTGTATGCGTGTCGGTCGTACGGCTTGTCCTCCGTACGACTCGGTCGTGGTTTTCGCGCCTTGCATCGTACTTTGCGGTTTGGAGTTCGTGTGTACGTTTCGGTTGGATTTGTTCCGGGTACGTGTCGGTCGGTTCGATTCGCGTGTTTTTCCGGCCGGATTGCTGTTTTCCGTGCGGCTCGGTCGTTCGGCTTGGGTTCAGTACGTGTTGGTCGGATTTTGCACGCCTTGCATCGTACTTGGCGTGTCGGGCGCCACAGGTACGTGTCGGTCGGAATTAATTCCGGCTCCGAGTCGGTCGGTGCTTTTTCCGGCCCGAATCGGAATCGACCCCTTAGTTGCTATATTACTCACTCACTAACAAACTACAAAAGGTTCTACTAAGGACTGGAGTCAGCACTCAGACGCACGTGACGGAGGACGCGTCACATGGACAGCTAAAAAATTACCAACTAATACTAAGTAACTAAACTACCTATCAATCCACCACTATCTTAGTGACAGGAGGACAAAGAAAAGGACTGGAGTCTCTCTAGCATTACCTAACTTAAGTTTTCTAAACTCTCTTACATAATCAGCCCGAGCGAGCGCAAAGTTGCAAACAAGTAAGATTAGTAGCGCCAAGCACCTGTCCGTCTAGTGTCTAGAAGAATAACAATCACATAAGTTTTTTAAACGTAACTTACCTGCATGTAAGCAGCAGCATTCTTGCTATTTGGGAAAAAAATAATATTCACAATAATAATAACACAGAACAGAACACACAATACTACTATAATTAGCTACTCACCAAGCCCCACGACCTCAACACCTAGCAGGTCCAGCTCCCAGTCCAAGATGTCTGACCACCGGTGAGTCAGCTGGTTATGGGTGCGCCGGACCCCAGAGCAGCGAAACACTGCTCTGCGCACCCTCGCCCACCGACGGTGACGCTCCTGGGTAGCGTAGCCGGAGCCGGGCCTGCCGCCTGCTGTCAAGGTTAAGGGGAGGTGGCGCTGTACAAAAAAAACAAGGGCGGCCACCTCCACCTCAGTGAAAAGGGCCCGGGGCTGCACCCCTTCCGGGCGCTGTCTGCCGTAAGGAAAGCGGCTCTTGTGTGCAGGCGCCTTCCCCTTCCTACCAGAGGTAGCCTTAGCCATGGTTCTGGGTGGGCGGGGGCGGAAAAGAAAATGTAGGAGTAAAAAATAAAGTCAGGAGAAGAAGTAGGAAAGTAAAAAAGCAAGTACTATAAAACAGTAGAAAAAAGTCAAAAAATGCAGTAAAAGTAGAAATAAAACGCAAAATATACACTTGGGGAGAGAGAGGGATAGATAATAAATAAAAAAGATCAGGAAAACAGTGTAAAAAACAAAGGATTGAAAAGATTAGAGAGTGATGAAAAACAGGCCCCAGAACCATGCAAAGGCTAGGAAAACAAGATGACAGCACCCATTGGTGACAGCGTGGTGAAGTGCGCGCAATATTTCCCCCCGAACACGCAATCCGCGTTGCCGAACGTCAAAAACATCTCCCGAGCATGCACAAGCATACGGGAGCATGCGGAACAAGCAACTCCCCATGCTCGCGTAACTCTGCGTAGCGTTGCAGAGTTTTTTGCCGCTTTGCGTAGGCTCGCGTAGCGCGGCTACGCAAACTCTGCGCGGGGTTACTTTCAATAGTGAAAAACGAAATTGGCAGTATTTCACTATCAGGACATGTTGCACACACCAGTACATGTCCTACCTTTCACAATCACTGCACCCTGCCCAGGGGGGTACCTTGGGCCTACCATAGGGGGGTCCGATGTGTAAGAAAAGGGAAGGGTAGGGCCTGGCAAGTGGGTGCACTTGCCAAGTCGACATGGCAGTTAACAAACTGCGCACAGGCACCGCGGTGGCAGGCCTGAGACATCTTTTCAGGGCTACTCTTGTGGGTGGCACAATCAGTGCTGCAGGCCCACTAGTAGCATTTGGTTTACCAGCCCTGGTACACTCAGTGCACTTTACTAGGGACCTACTGGTAAAACAAATATGCCAATCAGGGAGAACCAATCAAAATAACAATTTACACAGAGAGCATATGCACTTTAGCACTGATCAGCAGTGGTAAAGTGCCCAGAGTCCTATAGCCAACAAACACAGGTCAGGAAAAAATAGGAGGAAGAAGCAAAAAGTTTGGGGATAACCCTTCAAAAAGGGCCATTTCCAACATGGACATTTTGAATTTTGAATTTATGGCGGACTATTGGACTTACTGCTGGACATTGGTTGGGGTTAGGGAAAGGGGTGTGTCAGGTGTTGTGAGTTTTTTTCATTCTAGTTTATTTGTTAGGGGAATAAATTATTTATACTTCACATATGATATGATGTAAATCTTTTGTGGGGGATTACTCTTTTACTTTGCACTGTTTCCTTTGCTGCAGGGCTGCAGCCAGTTTTTGATTGAAATCTGCTGATAGTGTAACACACCAACAGATAGATGCGGTACCCTCACTTCTCCTACTAGTACTGTCAGTCTCTCCTCCTAGTCTATGCAGTCTGCAACTAAAACCCCTATGGACTTGGAAGGGTGTGGGTGTGTGAATTAATTAATTTCCACAGTATATACATTATGCCTCCCCCCACTTCTTCTCTTACCTGTGATTGATGTTTATACTTTATAGGCGAAACGATGGCTGCATGGTGATGGTTTGGTTTCCCAAGGTGCCGTGCCATGGTGGTGGTAGTAGTACGTAGTAGTAGTAGTAGTAGACACTGACAGTAGCATTTGCAAAAAAAGAAAATGAGACAGTCAGTCACCGGAGGGAGACTAGAGAATGAGTAGTAGAAGTACAGTACACAAGAAGAAGACTGCCAAACAAGAATCCATGATGATAAGCAATGCTAAAGTAAAATAAACCAGAATGGAGGGCTAGCCTAGTACAAGTTACAAACTGAAGTCGACTCGAGCTATGAAGTGGACAAGCGGCTGCATAACCTTTAGTGCTGGAACTAGGATGATGAATCGATGATGGATTATGTTCCTCTGGAAAACTTTTGAATATCGAATACTCTACATGGGTCGGCAATCTAATCTATATTGCCAGTGTGGGCTATAGTATATATACTTAGAGCAGAACAAGATCCTCGCCCTGCCTTGAGTTAGTGTTGCTTTCTTCACATCCGCCCCAGCAAGTGTGTGATCAATTATTGGTGTAAATTCAATTGAGTCACACCTCAATATAAATCACACAGCCCGGGGGAAGAGGGTTAGCGTTTGATGAATGGTTGGGAAGGGGGATCTGAGGGAAAGGTTTTGCAAAGATAAACTCTACATATGGACAACACACATTCATCTTGGCAGCCGAGCCGACCATCATAAATCTGTTAAGGGAGAAAAAGGAAATGCATACATGATGATGACTTGATGAGTAGTACTAGACTAGTACAGGGCAGTATATTATTAATTATGCAATTGCCTTGCCTGTCTGCCCCCAGAGAGACCCAAGTTACATCCATTTTATGTTCTGCTATACCGGGCTTCCTTTGAAAGATAGCAAATAAAATTAAAAAGTATCTGTAGGAGTCAAATATAAGCAAACAACACACACAGTCGTAATGATTGAAGAGAAAAAATGAATCAAATGAAATGATTCTATAATTATTGCCAAATTGGGAGTTGCATCTCTGCATTCCTCTTGGTCCTTCCTTGGACTGTCCATCCGTCAATCTTGGGTGCCTGGAGGATGCGGTTTGGTAAGGTAAGTGTGAGTTGTTTTTCCCAGTATAGCGCAGGGTAAAGGCCAGCCTGTAGATTGGAAAACAAAAAGGATATTGAAAAATCAAGGAGAAATGTTAAACTGTATAATTAGGGAGGAGTGCAACAAGAAGACTTTCAGAGGCGGCATGGGTAAATCATGTCTGTTTCCAGCAGTTAGCTCCAACAACAGGAGCAGGCCTCCCCACCCAACCTCCACTTACCTTTGAATTTGAGCCAGACAGCAGTGAGCACATATACACACACAGCAACATAGCATTTTCCAAATTAAGTAACAAAATCAATGTACCACTGTCAGTCACACCACCACACTCGCCTCCACCACTACACAGACATGTAGGTCTGGTGTTGTTGTTTACCATTTAGGCCACTTCACGCCCCAAGTTATTCCATCAATCATCTCCGATCCTACTGACTCTGACTGCGAGTATATTATGGCCATGGTGTCCAACTCTGTACCAAAAGTATCCTGAGTGAGTCCAGACTCATCCAGACTCAAAATGCATTGGATCTGCCTGCAGTAGTACAATTTTGTAATTGAACAAGAAGGGAAAGACTGACTTGAGTCACATTTTTTGTGTAGAATACTAGTAGACATCATGCACAAGAAACACCAATCACTCAGCGTGCAATGCATGCCATCATTTACCTGTTCTTCCGGGGCAGTCCCTCTAGGCTCGGAAAGGATAGATATGTAGTCAGGTTTTGGATTTGGACTCGAGGCAGGCACACATTTCACATTTGTTGTATGTATTCTCCATCCAATGTATTGCTTGAGGGAAATGGATTTAGGGCGAGTCAGGAGGACTCAGGAGGAGTGGACTTACTTCTTCACTGACTGCACACAGTTGCAACTCCAATACGGCAATAAAAGAGTAAGACGGTGGTGATGGATTTGTTGTGATTCGAACCAGAAAGACAGTGACACACACAAATAATAAAGTAAATAATATTCCTTAGCTATATCTTTCATGGGGGCTTTTTTTTGGGCGTCAAAGGAAGAAAGAAGGTAACTCGAAAGCCCAGTTGTCAGAGAAGTAGAGCTCGTCCTCAAACTTTGGTGGTTCACCCAGAAGTAGGTCACCTAACACACTACTTCCATGACCTGAGTCGCCGTCATCATCTTCCTGCTGTGCTACTTCAGGTATGGTGTAATCCGGTGGTATAAAGTGCTGATTCATTTTGATCATGGTTAACCTCTCCACGTTTTGGGGCGAGAGACTGGTCCTTCTCACTGTCAGAACAGCACCAGCAGCACTGCAAAACACGCTCAGCAGAGACACTTGTGACAGGGCAAGCCAAATAGTTTATCGCCAGCCGGCTGAGCACTGGCCATTTGCGCCTTTTCCCATACCAATACAGCAATGGGTTTTGATCAAAGTAGATCTCTGTTGGGTCATCCAGATAGGCCTGGACCATCCGCTCAATGCTCATGGGTGCTTTGCTCGGCCTCTTTTGCCTTTGCCTCAGCACTGGACTTAAGCCCTGCCTGTAGAAACCATTCCTGTGCCGATTTTTAGGCTGATGCTCCTGTTCTTGTTGTTGTTGATGTTGTTCTTGGTGGTTTTGGCTGCTGTGAGCCAACCGCACTGCCCTTCAGCTCTGAAGTTGAACTTGAAGCCGACTGCCCTCCAGTACTTGTTGTGCCCTAGAGGAGCAGGCCTCTAATTCCCGGCTGTTCTTTTTCTAGCTGATTTGCTTGCACAGCTATCCAAGTTTTGTAGCTGGCAACATCCCCGTCTGAAAAAGGAATGAAAGTGTGCAGTAATGTTTTGTACCGTGGATCAAGAATTGTGGCATAAATGTAAAGGTTGGATGACACAATGCCTCTTTGCACCCTTGTATTTTCAGATAAGCGAAGGGTTTAGCTCTCCACCAACTCATATGCTTCTTTTTTTTCCTCCACATCTGCGTACATTGCAGACACACCCTTCAACTGTTCCTGTAGCATGTGCAACAATGGGATAGCTTGGCCCATAGTACAGTCCTCCTTGCTGACTACACGTGTGAAGACCTCAAAAGGAAATAGCATCTCTGTCAGGCATTTAACTAGGCCCCATTGGTAGATCTCAATGATCATGCCTTTCACAGTAGCATCCCCTCTTTGCATGACATATTCATTGATTAGTCTGTACTGCTCAAACAGACGTTCAAGCATGTAATAAGTTGAGTTCCAACGTGCTGGCACCTCCTGGATGAGTGCTTTAACTGGCATTCTATTATCACGTTGAATGATCCTCAGCTGCTTCCGGGCTTTAAAAGAATGGCTGAAATGTGTGCAGATTCTTCTGCAGGTGGTCAGTAAGTTGCTGACCTTGTCTTCTTTTTTCAGAAAGTCTTGAACAATGATGTTAATGCAGTGCGCCAAACACAGGACCCTGAAATAGCCACCATCGGCCATGGCCTTAACTATATTACTGCCATTGTCCTTGGCAACAAAACCAATGTTAAGCCCTCTAGGTCGCAGCCATTCAAAGACCTTGTTGTCAAAGTCTTGCAAAATGTTTGCAGCAGTATGAGATTTCTCCATGGCGAGCATGGCTACAGTTGCATGTTTCTGAGCGGCATTAAAAATCTCAGCAGTGTCAACACCTGCAGAAATCTTTTCTCTAACCCCCACAAAAGAGATCCAGTGTGCAGTGATGCACATGTAATCAGTGGCTTGGCAACTGGTCCACATGTCTGTTGTCAGGTGGATAGTGCGAACGGCACTCTGCTGCAAAGCTTGTCCAAGCAATTCCAGCACGTCGTGATGTAGAGCTGGAACAGCAACTCTGGTGAAATAGGACTGGCTGGGAACCTTCCATTTCAGGCAAATGGCTGCCACGAATTCAAGAAAACCCACCCCTTCCACAAACGAAAAAGGGAGGAGGTCTAGCGCTAACATTTTAGCCAGCTTCGACTTGTACAAACGTGCCGTTGGGTGGTTGCGTTTGTACTGCCCCTCCGACCAAAACATGATGAGAATGGTAGCCTGGATTTTTTTCTTTTCTGGTGCCACTGATGCAGGTGACTTCTTGAGACCAGATATTAGGCTCAATGCACGTTTTTTTATCACAGTACTCTCTTGCCTTGGACCCCTTGGTGTACTCTCAGCCTGACTCTTGTGCCATTGCGATGTTGCTGATGATGATGTGGGCGGTACCACTGCACTGCTGGGGACGGGGCTGCTTTGTGAAACAGAGAACATGTCTCCCTCTTCTTCACCTTCCACCGTGATCGGATCTTCTTCTTCATCCCCTCCACCAACGACACTTGCAGTTTTTTGGCCGCTAAGGTGCGCCTCCCACTGGATCAAGTGGTGTTTTTCTCAGATGGGTTGTTTGGCCTCCGGTACCATAGTTTGTACCAAGCTTACCCTGGCTAACACCTACTCCACAAATGAAGCATTATTCAATGTTCACCTCCTTCCTGCTAACCGAAAAGAAGTCCCAAACTGGGGAGGTCAACTTTCTGACGCAGCTGGTGCCACTTACAATGTCGGATGAACTGGTAGGTGGGCGTGACGTTTGACTCTCTGCAGTACCTACTTCTACTGAGGTGGTTGTTGTGGTGGGTGTAGGTCACTGCTGGTACTTATATATGGCAGCTGTAGGTTAAGTTGGTGGTATCTGTGTAGGTGGTATCCGTGCCACATCCCTCACAGCAATTTGGGATGGGGTAATGTAGGTCTCTACTGGCGCGGCCTAATGTCCATGATGGCTGGCTCATCATCATCCTCCTCTTCTACATCTACCTCCATAACTCTAAGGCTTTCTGGAACCTTCCTTTTCCCTAGCCTCGCCTGGAGTGTCTCACTCTCAGACTGAGTTGGCTTCCAAGTAGCATCTAGATCATCAGAAGGGGGGCTTGGAAAGCAGTTGATGGACTAACCCTCCTTTTCCTTGCTGGGGATCTGGAAGACAATGGATCTTCTGAAAGAGTGGCTTACTCTTCTTCGTCCTCTGCAGGATGCTCGATCTCCTGAACTGCCCTTACTTCGGGAGGAACCACTATTATCGGGGTGGTTGCAGCTGTTGTTGCCCACTTATGAGTTTCCTGCATTGATTGGGTACTACTTTGCGATACCGATAAGTCAATTTCAACATCACTACTTGTCGGCGTTGGACTCGTGATTAGACTGGCTGTCTCTGCGACAGACATGGGCTTGGGCCTAGGTTGATGGGGTGGGTCCACTGATGCAGGGGTGCTGCTCTCAGCTTGCTCCCCGGACACCGCTGCTGCAGGCGCAATTTTTGGTTTGCCAAAAAAGGTCTTGGGCGACATACTGGTCTTGGTAAGTGGCAGTGCCTTCTTCTCACTGGCAACTTTCTTGGTACTGGACCTGGTACCTTTCTTTGGGGCCATCTTGAAGATGTCAGCAGCATGCAGTGGCACAAGTTGAAGAGATGTCTGTGGTCACACGTCACGTGACGTCGTGCGCAGCAGGACTTCTGTCTGTCAGTACAATGGGTGATGTTGTCACCTCCCCTTTTGTGCACCTAAAAGCAAAGAAGCAAGAAGAACATCAGTGAAATGTGGCATTCATTGTTGTGTTTCAATTACTAGTAGTACAAACAAATATAACATATAACTTAGTGTGTGGTCACACTTGTTAGTGTTATTAATAATATTAATTAAATTTATTACCTCAGGTATTAAAACAATTAACAATACAGTGTAGCCATTTGTGGGACTTTGATAACAACAAGGGCTTTCATGGTGTACTGTACAGTACACTCAGGAAGGATAGGAAAGAAGAAGAAGAACAACAAAAATACAAATGTAACGGTTTGGCATTGTGCATCACGTGGGATGCAGCATTCAGGGAGCTGCAGCTGACAATGGATGGAAGCAATAAGCCAAGAGGAACAAAGGAAAGACATGCAGGCCTATGGCAAAAGCAGTAAAGCACACTAACTGCCACCACAAAATTGCCACCAGCCACATGGTCACTCACAAGTCACAACAACAACAAGCAGGAGGCCTGGAAAACAATGAATTCAAGCAGGCCTATATGGACACAGACTTTACAAAATGGCCCCTGGCCACATGGGGAGGCTAAGCCAAGGCAAATGCTGACCCACTATTACAAACCTACTCACACACTGCCAAGGCAAAGGAGGCATGCTAAACAACACAGCTTTAATGCAACAATGCCAAAAACGAAAATCCACAGGGCTAAAAAAGGTTTGCAAGTTACAACAACCACACATATCCAACAAAGGCATTTATTTAACACACATGAAAAAAAGTGAAATACCAAAAAAAACATTTTGCATTTCAATCCAATGCCATACATGCCCTAAATGATGTTTAAATTCATCAGACACCACAGAAACAGTTGTTTCATGCACCCAGCACCCAGGAGTAGCTCTGGGCCTATTTGGTTGGAAAACCCATTGGCAGACTAGGCCACATAGTGAATCAATTCGAATCAATAATATTGCAAATTTATTAGAAAATGTAGTGAACTGTGCTACATTTTTGCTGGATAAAAGAAGAAAAAATTGCATGCAAAACAACAACCAGCAAGAAGGCATGGCCACCACAAAGAAGGCTTGCAGGCCTAATGCAGAAGCACACTGGCTGCCCCGTCACAAAATGGCCGCCAGCCACATGGCCAGGCCACAACAACAAGAAAGGGAAGACAGACAATGCAGGCCTATGGCAAAAGCACACTGGCTGCCTTCACAAAATGGCCACCAGCCACATGGCCAGGCTACAACAAGAAAGGGAAGAAAGACAATGCAGGACTATGGCAAAAGCACACTGGCTGCTTTCACTAAATAGCCGCCAGCCACTTGGCCAGGCAACAACAACAAGAAAGGGAAGACAGGCAATGCAGCCTTATGGCAAAAGCACACTGGCTGCCTTCACAAAATGGCCACCAGCCACATGGCCAGGCTACCACAACAAGAAGTAATAAGCCAAGAGGAACAAAGGAAAGACATGCAGGCCTATGGCAAAAGCACACTAACTGCCACCACAAAATGGCCACCGGCCACATGGTCACTCACAAGTCACAACAACAACAAGCAGGAGGCCTGGAAAACAATTAACTCAAGCAGGCCTATATGGACACAACCTTTACAAAATGGCCCCTGGCTACATGGGGAGGCTCAACCAAGGCAAATCCTGGCCCACCATTACAAACACACTCACACACTGGCCAGACAAAGGAAGCATGCTAAACAACACAGCTTTAATGCAACAATGCCAAAGACGAAAATCCACAGGGCTAAAAAAGGATTGCAAGTTACAACAACCACACACATCCAACACAGGCATTTATTTAACACACATGAAAAAAAGTGAAGTACCCAAAAAAACACATTTTTCATTTCAATCCAATGCCATCCATGCCCTAAATGATGTTTAAATTCAACAGACACCACAGAAACAGTTGTTTCATGCACCCATGAGTAGCTCTGGGGCTACTGGCTGAAAGGCCTATTGGCAGACTACTGGGCTACATACTGAAATAAATAAATATTGCAAATTGATTTCAAAAGTTGGAGAAAATGTAGTGAACTGTGCAACATGTTTCCTTTATAAAAGAAGAAAAATCACATACAAAGAAACAACTAGGCCCCTACTGAAACTACAGACCACCCACCACAATACATTTTTAAAAAGCGATGAAAAGTACAAAAAAATCTTAGGTGCATGGCCCCAATTGAACAAACAACACCAATTTTCTAACTTACTTGTGAAATATCAAATTCAAAAGTCCTCAAATCCAATGATGTATGATGCAGCAGGCCGAAAGAGTGATCCTTCCAGCTCCAAATCCAAATGAAAAGTGAACAGGAGATGGACAAAGCACTGGGAGGTACCTGCTGGACAGGAACAGGAAATTGAAGACTCTGGGGCACTTCCTTCCTCTTCAAAAAAAAAGTAAAAAAGGACTCCTTGCACAAAAAAGTACAGCCAAATGTCAATCTGAGGAGTTTTTTTAATCCAAATCGTCATTTCGAGAAGGTTTTGATGCTGCTCGGGAGAGAACCTTCTCCAGATTCTGCGTGTTTGGGATGGCGTGCTTCACAAAACGTCCGCCGGAAGTCCGATGGCGCGTCGAATTACGTGTTCGCAATCGCAAACTCTCGCGGGACCATGCAGCCACCTAGAAAATTTATGGTGCTCACAAACGGCTTGGGAAATCTCATCAGCGATCGCAGACACTGGTAAGTTGCTCCCGCGTGGGCAAAAACGCATTTCAGGCGCACAAACAAAAAAAAACTCCGCTCCTTTGCGGAGTTTTTTGGCAACCCCGCGTTCTACGCGGAACGCGGAGTTGCCAAAACTCCGCAAGTGGAGCGGGGTTTTATGCCCAGGGTTAGTGTATACCCTAGCCAACCAGAAAACCCATTTCTAACATTGGTGGCAGCGGTTGGGCAATTTCTGTTTGAAGTGCTGCATAAATATTTTACAAATTGCCTTTAAGTTAAGCCTGACTGCTTTCTGCCAAGCTAACATAGGTTTGAGCAGAGGTTGATTTAGGGTTTGCTTGTGACTTCACCCTTACAGAAATTGTGGTTGCTGCTTGAGTAGGGTTTCACCCACCTCAACCAGTAAATCAATTTCCTATACTTTTCTTCCTCTTTTTGTTTGTCCATCCCCAAGAGCACAGATTATTTTCCACTTTTTTGATTAGATGACTTGTATCCCTTCACCGTTCCACACCAGGGAAGTTCCTTTTTTAATTAGAACTCCAAAGGAGTGCATACGTTTTCTTGTGCTATCCTCATGATGTGTTTCTTCCTCATACCCCCACCCCACACTCTCCCTATAGCTCTCACCAAGCTTGTTTGCTCCTTCCCCCACCTTCTTCAAAGCTTTTTATGTGACTTTTTAACCCGCCCTTTCCTGAGCCCATTGCGCCACACCGCTCTGCAGCATTTACTTACCACCCTGTCCCCTTCAAGCTCCACCATTGCTCCTTCATCCTTCTTGTCATGTTATTTTTTTTTTTAAACATTTACATTTTTAATTTTTGGGAGGGCTTGTCAGCTGCAGCAGTCAGGGCAATCCTATGTAAATAATGCGCTTTCATGTCTATGTCTATGTATGTCTATGTAGGTGGTTTATAACGAGCAACTGTTACTCTGAGGAGTGTGCTAGCGCTATAGCAGAGGAGCCGTCTGCAGGCAGAAAAGGAGAGAGTCTAAGTAGAGGAAAAGAGCCAGGTCTCAAGTTTTTTCCGGAAGGTCAGTGTTTCCTTTATGGCTCTGAGAGTCAGTGGCAGCTCATTCCAGAGAGAAGGGCCTAGAAATGGGAAGGATCTGCCCCCCGCCCTCGCCTTTTTAATCGGAGGAACTATGGCCAGACAGAGATTTCCGGAGCAAAGGTTTCTCTGGGGAGTGTAGGGCTTGATTTTATCTTGAAAATACCTTGGACTGGTCCCGTAAAGTGCTTTTTGGGTTAGAAGCAATATTTTAAAAGTGATCCTCTTCCTAACTGGAAGCCAGTGTAGGCGGTGAAGGAGGCCGGAGACATGGGAGTGACATGGGAGCCAAAGATGGCACGTGCTGCTGCATTCTGAACTAACTGCAATCTGTCTATCAGGTATTTGGGCAACCCTGCGTACAAGCTATTTCTATAGTCCAGCCTTGACGTTATCAAGGCCTGGGTCACCTGTTATCTAGCCTGAAAGGAGAGGAGAGGAAAACATTTTCTAAGGACACGAAGGAGGGCAAAGCCCATGCCCACCACAGAGTTGAGTGTAAAAAGATAGTTGCTCATGGAATTTAAAGCTCAGATTTTTTACCACTTGACTTATTAATAGAGGAGGGGGGCATCCTTTGGCCAGAAAGTTTCCCATGCTGTCTTGGCCACCTGGCCAAAGAAAATGAGCTCGGTCTTACCCTCATTACATTTGAGTTGGTTATTGGAAAACCATCTAAATGTTGCATTCTGGCACTCACGGATTTTCTCACCAGGGCAGGCCTCACCCTTCCCCCTGGAGAAAAGGAATTGGGTGTCATCAGCATATGACACTATTTTTGCACCTCAGAGTTCTACTAAGGATTCCAAGGGAGAGAGATATATATTAAATAGCATCGGGCTCAGAGCTGAGCCCTGTGGCACTCCAACCTTTAGCTTGCAGAAGTGGCAGAAAAAGGCTGCACCAAACCTCTTGACCTCTGTCTTCCAAAAAAGAGACAAGCCACTGCCAAGCCGACCCTGTGATCCCCATAGACTGTATACGAGCTTGGAGGATGGAGTGAGATATGGTGTAGAAAACTGCCGATCGATCGAGTAACACCAGCAGCGCTCTGTCACCTCTGTCAGTACGAAGGCAGATGGAATCGAGTACTTCCAGCAGTGCTGACTCAGTACTATAGTTGGGCCGGAAACCAGATTGACCTGTATGCAAAAGATTATTGCTTTCTAAGTGTGCGGAGATCTATTGATTGACATGTTTCTCAAGTACTTTTGCTAGGGCTGGGAGAAGGGAGATGGGTTTATTGGATCATTTGGATCTGCCTGTGGTTTTTTCAGCAGTTGTAAAATGTTAGCCTGTTTCCAAACCATGGGCATCTTAGCTGATGACAGGGACGTATTAAACAACTGATGAACTAGTGGGGTGATGGCCTTTGCCCCGCAAGTTAAAAGAGAGGCAGGGCCTGGGTCTGAGGGGGAGCCAGATTTTAGGCGACTTGTGGCTAGAAAAGTGTCTTCCACTGAAATCTGCGTGAAAGAGTCTAAACAGCTAACTGGGTTACTGGAGGTAGGCATTGGAGGAATCTGGTCTATCTCCTTCCTCTCCCTTATCCCTGTGAGTTCCTTTGTGCTATCTTTATCCACTCAATTGTTGGATTTTGAAGGTGGGAGGATAAGTTGAATGGAGGTTATTTTGTCATGAAAGGTGCTACTGAGTTGTTCGCACCATTTTTGTGAAGATGGTTTAGATTTAGTCTCTGCTTCAGGCATGGTGAAGGATTTGACTATTTTAAAGATCTCCTTGGAGCAGTTGCCAGCAGTTGAAATTTTAGCCTCAAAGTATACTTTTTTAGCTATTTTAATCTCCTTATGATATTTTACGAGACTTTCTTTATAATCAGATTTTTTTTATTGTAGAGTAAGAAATTCTCCACTGCTTTTCTAGATGTTTAAATTCTAGCTTTTGACTTTTTAGCGCCTGGGTGTACCAGGGACTAGACTTTTTTAAGGCGATATTGCTGAGACCTACTTACTGGGGCAAGTGCCAGGATTGTAGTCTCTAATCAACTATTTATTCGGGTTGTGTCCACCTCCAGATTACCTGATATGGTGGGTTTGTCCGCTTCAAGTGAAGAACATAGGTCCTCCAGCTGAATTTTGTGAAAGGCCCTTACCGTACTGGGTAAGTTGCCTTTCGTAGCCGGAGGGTTCATTTACTTAGGCCATTTAAATCTGAGCAAATAGTGGTCGGACCAGACCAGGGGCAGGGGGGGATACACTTCAAGAGGACAAGAGGTGAAGATCTGGTCCAGAGTATGACCGGCCGCATGTGTGGGGGCAAAAACAGACTGGGTCAGGCCCATGAAAGCAAGATTCTCAGGAAGTATTAAAGCATCTCTTGCCTCTGCACAATCCATGTGAAGGTTAAAATCACCCAGCACTAAGCAGTGTGCAAAATTAAGCGTTATTGGGGTCAGGACGTTGCAGAGAGCGGCTTAAATCCCTCCTGAAGGGCCAGGAGGCCTGTAAATGAGAGCCCCAGATACCGATTGTTTCGGTGAGAGGGATAGTGTGGAGCCCAGAATCTCAGGCCCAACTAAATCCATTGGGGGCAGAGAGGTGAGTGTATAACACTCCTTGTAAATAATTACAAGGCCGCCCCCTCTACCTAAAACACAGACTTTCCTCATAATCTTAAAGCCTTTCGGAATGGCTGACCAGATGTCTGGGCCTGAGGAGTCTGAAAGCCACATTTCTGTTACGAAAAGTACATCAAAGTGTTCATCACTCAGTAAGTCATAAATATTGGCTGTGTGTTTTGAAAGAGAACAGGTGTTAATCAGGCCTTCCCTAATGTAAAGACTAGTAAGTAGGTGCTCCCTTAGGGATAGCTTCCCGCCTTTAATACAGAAATTGCAAGAACTGCAATGGGTAACAGGAAGACCAAAGGTAAGGGGGTTAAAAGTGGTGCAGGTAACACTTCGGTCCAGTTCCAGCAATTGTTGAGAGTTTTAAGAAATGCAAGCCGCCTTCGCCCTAATCGTACCGGCAAAGTGGCTGGCGCTGGTCGCTTCCGGGATGCTGGCGGGCACAGATGGGTTTGCCTTTGGAGTTCCTTCAGCGTGCCAGCTGCGCAGCATCCCTGGTGAAATGCATGGGGAGGCAAGATAGACTAGAGCTTGCACTTCCAAAAATGGCCGCTCTAGTAGTCCCCCAGGAGGGAAAATGGCCACCGGTCACCAGGTCACTATCTAGCTTAGCCGGGAACCGTTGATTTCCTCACCCGACTTTCCCATCCACACAGGTCAGTTTCCAGCACAATACAATCAAATTCAATGCACTTTACATTTTTTTATTTACTTCTCCAAAATGGGCATTTGCCAACTTGTAACAGTAAATTAAAATTAAAACAGAGCCAGTGCGAAGTCATAACACATACTTGCTTATGCGTAGTGACACGTGTGCATATGCATCTTCAGTCTGGGGCTGCCATACCATCATGAGAAACATGCGCATATGTGATGCATATGCAGGATGTATACGTCATTGGGTTGGGGATTTTTTTTCCATTGCTGTTTAGCATAGGTAACTATTTTTAACTCCTTCTGAATGCTGAGCAGCATCAGTAAAAAGCATTGGAAAAGCTAAAAAACAAGAACTATTGGCTTTGACAATGAGTGATATGATTTTAGAGATGTAAGAGGAATTGCAAATTGAGATGCTTAATTTTTCAGTTTAGAATTTCTTTTATTTGTTCGATGTTTTTGATTGACAGAAGTAATTGGAGAGGAAAAGTATACACTTTTCACAGCTATCGTAACTTAGGGGGAGATGGAATATGTAAAAGGATTGTTCCACAACAAGTCACAGGCTTCAGTTAGAGGGCAGAAAGGGCAAGGCAATGTGGATGTCAGGGCATGAGCTGTGGAACAGTAGCAGAGTGTTGTAGATTGTAATGCAGTTCCCCTGCAAATGGAGAATTAACCCTTACCACTGCACTACTGCCAACTCCCTTCTAATCAAGCCATGTTCTCCTTAGTTGTGCAGAAGATGTCGGCTAGTAAAACATGAAGACATATCCCTCCTCACCCTCCGTAAATACCATGGGGCATATTTACAAGGGGATTGCGCCACCGGAACGTCACTTTTTTTTACCTTCCTGTGGCGCAATGCCCTGCACCATATTTATGAAGTGGGGTTAAGCCACTTTGCGCTGCTTAACGCTGCTTTGTAAATATTGTACCCTTTCATGCAGTTTTCTCCGTGAAAGGGATGTGCAATGGGTGTTGCTGTGGGAGTTCCACCACAACACCCATTGCTTTTTGATGCTGCCCCAGATTTACAAAGATCTGTAAATCTGAGGCAGCGCCAAAAACTAACGCCATGCAAAAGTAGATGTTAGATTGGCGCAATGAGTTGAAATAATTTTATTTCTCCTTGTTTATTCTGCAGCACACATTGAAAGAGCAAATCACCTTTAAAGTTTGTTGAAGTGCAGTAAGGTGTCCCTTGTAGCACATAATCAACCATTCCCTACAACGCAGACACCATTGCACCATCATCCTTGCAACGCAGGCACCGTTGCAGTATGGTGCACGGGTGTCTGTGTTGGCACTAGACAGCTATGATTGGCGCCAGCGCAATGGAAAACACAGGGGTTTGCCATATTCTTGTAAATACAGCGCATCCCTGCATTTTTTAAATGACTCAGTGCAGCGCTGCAAAATTTGCTGCAGCGCTACGCCATTTCCTTGTGAATATACAATCAATCAATCAATCAGGGGTTTATAAAGCGTGCTACTCACCCGTGAGGGTCTCAAGGCGCTGGGGGGGGGGTGCAGCTCCGAATCAATCGAAGAGCCAGGTCTTGAGGCTCTTCCTGAAGGTGTGCAGATTGGGGGAGCGTCTGATGTTGACTGGGAGCTCGTTCCAGGTTTTTGCTGTGACGTAGGAGAAGGCTCTTCTGCCTGCTCTGGTTCTGCAGATGCGTGGGGTCTCTGCCAGGGCGAGGTCGGCGGAGGTTCCTTTTGGGTACGTGGAAAGAGACTCTTTTGTTGAGGTATTTGGGTCCGGTGTTGTGGAGGGATTTGTAGGCGTGGGTGAGTAGCTTGAAGGTTACTCTCTTCTCGATGGGGAGCCAGTGGAGATCTCGTAGGTGCTGGGTCATGTGCTCGTGTCGTGGGGTTCCGAGGACAAGTCTGGCTGCGGTGTTCTGGATGGTTTGGAGCTTGTGTAGCAGGGTTTTGTTGATTCCGGCGTAGCGGGTGTTACCGTAGTCCAGTCTGCTGGTTATGAGTGCGTGGGTGACGGTCTTTCTGCATTCGGGGGGGATCCACTTGAAGGTCTTGCGGAGGATGCAGAGGGAGTTGAAGCAGGGGGAGGCGACGGCGTTGATCTGGCGGGACAATGTGAGGGAGGAGTCTAGGATGATGCCAAGGTTTCGGGTGGGGTCCGATGGAGTGGGTGGGGTTCCGAGGGCGGAAGGCCACCAGATGTTGTCCCAGGCGGCGGAGGAGGGTCCAAGGATGAGGACCTCTGTCTTCTCCGAGTTGAGCTTAAGGCAGCTGTTGTTCATCCAGACTGCGACGTCTTTCATTCCTTCCTGGAAGCTGAGTCTGGTGTCATCAGGGTTCTTCGTGAGGAAGAGGATGAGCTGGGTGTCGTCGGCGTAGGATAATATGCTGAGCCCATGCTGTCTAACGATGGCGGCGAGGGGGGCCATGTAGATGTTGAAGAGCGTGGGGCTGAGTGAGGATCCTTGGGGTACTCCGCAGTTGATTACTGTGGGTTCGGAGAGGAAAGGTGGGAGTCTGATCCTTTGGGTTCTGCCGGTGAGAAAGGAGCGGATCCAGTCGAGGGCGGTTCCTCGTATGCCGGCGTCATGGAGTCTGGCTGCGAGAGTGCGGTGGGAGACGGTGTCGAAGGCTGCGGCGAGGTCTAGTAGGATGAGGGCCGCAGTGTGGCCCTGGTCCAGTAGCATGCGGATGTCATCGGTGGCGGCGAGGAGGGCGGTCTCGGTGCTGTGGTTGCTGCGGAATCCAGACTGGGAGGAGTCGAGGATGGCATTCTCTTCGATGAAGGTGGTCAACTGGGCGTTGACGAATCTCTCGGTGACTTTGGCTGCGAAGGGAAGGAGAGAGATGGGCTGGTGGTTTTTCACATCCGTCGGGACAGCCGAGGGTTTCTTGACGAGGGGCTTGACCTCTGCCTGCTTCCAGTCATCGGGGAAGATGCCCGATTCGAAGGAGGCATTGATGGTCCGGCATAGTTCGGGTGCTATGGCGGCGGCGGCTCTGTGGTAGATGTGCGGCGGGCAGGGGTCCGTGGGGGCTCATGAGTGGGTGTTCTTCATGGTCGTGGCGGTGCCTTCGGTGGTAGCCGGATTCCAGGTGGTGATGGTGGGCTGGTTGTCGGTGGTGGAGAGGGGGGTGGTGTCTGGAGTCTGTTCGCTGAAGTTGTCGTAGAGGGCCTTGATTTTCAGGTGGAAGTAGGAGCTGAGTTTGTTGCAGAGGTACTGGGATGGTGTGATGTCCGTGGCTTCGCTGGGGGTTTGGTGAACTGCTGTATGACCTTGAAGAGTTCTTTTGCGTTACTGGTGTTGGTGTGGATTTTGTTCTTGATAAAGGTCCGCTTGGTGGCTCTTATGCACTGGTGGTATTCAGTCATGGAGTTCCTGTAGGTGTTCTGGTCTTCGGTGGTTTTCCTGTTCCTCCAGAGTTTCTCGAGGCGTCTGCAGGAGCGCCTGGCTTCTTGGAGGTCGGTGGTGAACCAGGCGGCCTTCAGGGGGCGTTGTCTGACAGGGTGGCGGAGGGGTGCGAGCTTGTCTGCGCAGCTGGTGATCCAGCGGTGTAGTTCTTTGGCTGCAGAGTTGGCATCGGTCGTGGTGGAGGGGGGGGTCGTGGAGGAGGGTGGTGTTGAGGTGTTCCTCTGTGGCCTTACTCCAGATCCTTCGTGGCGGGCGCGTGGCGGGTTTGGGTGCGGTGGTGGTGTTGAAGGTGAAGTGTACACAGTGGTGGTCTGTCCAGAGCGACTGCGTGGTGTGGCTGAAGTGGATGTTTGTCCCTCCTGCGAAGATGGGGTTGAGGATGTGTCCGGCTCTGTGGGTGGGGGTGGTGACGAGCTGCTTTAGTCCGAGGTTGGCGAGGTTGTCCAGGAGGGTGGTGGAGTCTGGGTTGCTGCGGTTGTCGAGGTGGAAGTTCAGGTCTCCGATGAGAATGTAGTCCATGGAGGCGATGGCGTGGGGTGCGACGAGGTCGGCAATGGTGGTGGCGGAAGAGTTTTTGTAATCTCAGGCATAAACTTTTGTACCCTTGTGTCTCAGTGCCTGTATCTTTGATATTAGGACCACCTAGAAACAGGCTACGTAACTTTATTAGGTGCTATAGAAAAACTAGAATTTGGCACTATTAGTCTGCCTAGTCCCTCACCACTCGACTATACCCCAGATTGCATCAGTCTACTCTGATGCCACACAACTCTCCACTCAGCCACAATGACAGTAACGCACTGCTCCAGTAGCCCACTCCAATTCACAGGTACTGGCTTAAAGCCACCTCCTAATCCACATTCCCTTTTTCTTCTCCAAGACCACCAACCTCCAGAACAAGCATCCATTGGAATGTACCCAGATTGAGAATTTACATATAGTGTTTTTATAACGAGCCAATAACCACGAAGAAAATGCGAGGCAAATCACTACCAAATTTTAGACAAGTCAAATTCAGCTGGATCCTCCTTCACCAAGCATAAATTCTGTACCAGTATCACATAAAAAGTCAAAGGTGGCCTTTTGAAAATATACAGCGATTATTAGTGCAATCCACCATCAGGTGGAAACATTCTAAAAAGACTGTGGTAGATCTTACATGAGCATAATGGCAATGCATGCACATGCAAGTTAAATTACTGAGCACCTACTGATGGGCAATTTTACCACCTTTCTTCCTGAAAATAATGCAGACTGCATCTTTCTCTGAGGTTACACACTGCCTTTTGTGTGTTTCCAGTTCTCCCCACAATAGCTTTGACTTGGTCACAAATTCTAAGAGCGATGGCCAGGTGCACATAGACGAGGTTTATGCATGACTGCTCCTAGCTGGACATTTAAAGGTGACCAGGTCCTCCATCCACGGAATCAGTGGTCCCAGAGAGTCCTATTGGCCCTCCTTGTCTTAAATGTCTGTATATTATAAGTTTGCATGCTTTTGCATAGGAGCATAGTAATGCACATAGGAGATACCCTCATTTTCACAAGACGAAACTCTATGAATAAATTAAAAGCCCGCAGGTGCATGCACAGGCGGTAAATTTGTATCCATGCATTCAGTATAGCACAAGGCATCATGCACACACGTGTGGCCTCTTTTGTAATATAAAATTTAGATTGGAAAGCAAATATATGGCAATATTTTGCCTTTGTACTCCCAGCAGGGTATATGATGTATGAAGTACGCCTTCTATTATGGTATAGAGGAGCACAGAGCTAAAAAAATCACACACATGCCTTTAGGCACTAAGAACTAAGGGGCAGATGTATAACCATTACATTTTGCGACTAGTAAATTGCGATTTTTAGGGACTCACAATTTGCAATTTGCAAAATGAAATGTACTAATGTCTCTCAGACACATTAGCGATTCCTAAAGGGGTCACAAATGACCTGCCTCATCAATATTCATGAGGCAGGTCGCAATTTGCGGCCCATTGGGAATGGGCAATAACACAGGGAGGGTGGCCTGCTGGGGACAGCAGACCACTATGTTTGCAATTGCTTTTAAATAAAGCAACTTTCATTTTTTTGATGCAGCCCGTTTTCCTTAAAGGAAAATGGGATACGTTTCAAAAAGAAAAATGAAACGTTTCTGTTTCATTTTTTAAGAGTAGGCAGTGGTCCTAAAAAACGTTTTTACTGCCACCCACAAAGGGGAAGGGGTCCCATGGGGATCCCTTCCTGTTTGCGACTGGCTTACCACCTACTTGAAGTAGGCGGTAAACTGCAATAGTTTTGCGACCGCATTCCCTTCGCAAACCAATCGTACATGCCCTTGCAGATTACTAATAGGAGGGGATGCCCTTGGCACGCCCCTTCCTAATAGTGGCTCACAAACCCTATTTTGGGAGTCGGTCATCGGTTACTGACTCACAAAATAGGGTTAGTACATGTGAAATTGCAATTACTAGTCACAAACGACCTGATTTTCCGTTTGCAACTGCTAAAAGCCGTCGTACATCTGGCTACATCTGGCCCTAAATTCACAGCAGAGAAGCATTAATGGAAAGGTGCTCATATATGAACAGTACCTTCTTTGTAAGTTTGCAAACTGGTAGGGTCAATTGATTGAATTCTAGCAGTAACTGCTAGCATTCATGGAGAGAGCAAGTCCTTTATTTCACTCGCATGGTTAAACAGCCTCTCTTCCCACTCCACCCCAAAAAACGTAGCTATTGGAAATAGATCGGTGTTAGCAGGTTGTATGTCAGACTACTAGGGACACAGATATTGAGGGCTAAATATTGAGGACCAAATTACTGTGAAGTTAAGTAAATATACTACTATAGTATAGATTTACTATTCTTAACTCCACATCTACATACCATGAAGATGTAAACATTGTCAAGGTGCATACATGTGAAGTGAAGTATAGTGACCTATACTTTCCTACAAATACTTGCCGTCACAATATTTTAGGCCTCTTTATTTAGACCTCGACATTTTGAGCCCATGATAATCTGAAATCGACATTCTGGTTGAATACCACATCTAGTATCTGTTGTGGATGTATAAAATGTATTTTGGGTGATTATGGCAAAACCTTGATGCCAAAAAACCTAGCAGAGATGTGGTGAAGTGCCCTGTGAACAAATGTTCAAGATGTTCAAGTGAATCTGGGTAGCGACTAGAACCAGCTCAAATAGGTGAAAATGAGAGAAATACGTTCGAACTGTTTTGTACACATCTCTTAACGTGTAGGATGTACGAGTTTTAAACATCGCAGAATCTAGTCTGCTGGGACAAAGCTGTGTGTCTTCAGAATCTCACAGGCAAGGAGGAACAGATAGCAGCTGTGTCCCTAATGAAAGAAGACAGTGATAACAACTTTCGAGGGCCTTTATTATGAAAACAGAGAAAAGCACTAAACTGAGGGAGTAGAGTAGGTTGCTATAATTTAGAAATGACAAGTATCTTTCTGATTTAACTTTGGCACTGGAAAGGCCAGTGTACACTAAACAGAAAGTAGGTGGCCACCACTGCCTCTAAAGATTAACATCTTGATTTTGCCCATGTTCATTTTCCATCGGTTTAATGCATTCAAATATTGATAGTTGTGAGATTAATTATTATTTTTTTAGCCAACTACTATTACTGCTTGATTACAACTGATTTTATCCATATATGTATACTACATGTAACTGAAGGAAGGTAATACGGAAGCCGGCGAATGAATGAAGATATTCAAATAATTACCGCAATGAAAAGTCCTAGGTGACCCCACAGCTAACAACAATACAGAAAATGATAGAAGTGGTGATCAGAGATGAGAAAAATACAAGAATCTCTAAATTAGTGACATTTATTTACTCCAATCTGAAAGAATACATAATTACACTAAAGTGAGGCGGACTGCCAGTGATATATAGGCATAGGGCTTTCTGTTTTCGGTTTCTATTTGTTGTGGAATCTTGTGGGGCTTTCCAATGTTTTTCAAAAACTTGCAATACACATTGGGTACTACCAGTGTTTACTCTTTTTTGCTCCATTAGAAATTGTAGGGATAGTGTTATTCCAGTGTTTATAAAGAAATGTACTTATATTTTCTTTGTTCCCTCGTTCATTCCGATTTTTAATTCTTCTTTCTTCTTTCCTGATCCTAATTCTCTTCTCTCTACCTTTTCATTGAAGTTGGTCTTAAATGTAACCTTTCATTATTTCTCCTGATGCATGCCTGTTACAGTTCTCAGCAGTCAAACTCCTCTTTCCAGAAGTCCTGTCCCGGTTGCACATGGATGGGATATGTTTGCACCCCATTGGGTATTCATTTCAGCAAATAAAAAGTTAGTGGTGAGCATTTAACAAACCCTCCTCCTGCTCTATTCTTCAGACAAATGACTAAAACTGACTGAATGAATTTTGTCCACTTGGTACATATTGTCTATATTCTGGGTGCTTGGTGATCTGTTAATTGCAACAAGTGTCAAAGTGTCCTGTTCATAGTCTTAAATACTAATAAAGGACTGAGCTAATAAATATGGTAGTACTGTCTGATCTGGGCATATTCCTGCTCTACATGGTCTTAGGACAGATGTCTGCTAAGGAATTAATATGCAGAATGTTATCTAGATGACCTTTGGTGACAACAAACACTGCTGCCCTGAAGCCGAGGCAGGAAAGAAACTGCATGGCCTGCAGGATCCCGTAGGTTGTTTGTCTACTCAGCTCTCACCATGAATGCAGTTTTTTTTTACATTGTAGGGCCATGCCTATGGGATTTTGTGTTTATTTGAAAGTCAAAACAAGGACCTGTAAGAATTGATTTTTAAGAAGCATGTGAGCCTTTGTTTATTTGAAAGCAGCAGAGGACTGTGCTCCTTCCAGGTATGTGTGAGAGTTGCCTGAGGCACTTTACCTTTATTTTCTATTAGGCATTCACTGTTGTAGTGCATGCTTCATCTTGGGAAAAGAATGTGCACAACTCAATATGATTTCATTAAATACATCACTATAGTTGGTGCAGGTGATTTTGTCAAGCGTTTTTGTCAAACTGCATCACCAATATGATCTACATAAGTAAGCCGGTTCTGAATGTGGCATGCAACCATTTTGCTCACATTGTACTGTCTTCAGCACTTAGTTGGAGACACAAAGAAGTAGCTGTCTCTTTATGTTTCTAAGCTGCACTGCTTTTAACTTATGCACTAACTTGTAGATTTTCTGAGTTAATGTATGCACTGCAGGCAGCTCAGTTTCAGCAAAACTGGTGCAAGAACCTTTTCTGATTCTGCTTGTTGAAAATGTTCATGATATGATCCTTGTACAGAAGGATGAGGGTGTGAGCTTCTATATCTACCCTTTTCAGACCATTGCAGGTAAATCTAAGAACAGGAGTGTTAGGTATGGAGCTTTATAGGAGGACATTGATTCTAGAAGCATACATATGCACAGGGAAATTTGTTTCCACAATCTTGATACCCGAACTTTCAGTAAACAAAACTGTGTCCGTCTCTCAATGAAGGAGGATGACATAATAGTGATGCTTCTTGCCCTCGACTTAGGCCATGCTCAAAGTTCATCTGTGCACCTGCTGGCAACTACTCCTCTACTCTACTCCTAGAAAGATTAAGAACATTGGGGATCGGGGGTGCTGTTTTACAGTGGATCACCTCATTCTTGACGAACCGCTCCCAAAGAATTCAGATGGGTGACTGGGTCTCAGAGAGGGGGCTCGTTCCCTGTGGAGTTCCACAGGGGTCGGCCCTATCACCCCTCCTATTTAACATATATCTTAGACCATTAATTACTGCCCTCTCGGCTATGGAGTGTCAAGTCTTCAATTATGCGGATGACACTCAAATCATTCTGCAAATTGAAAAGACCCCCCAAGCATACTCCCGGGCGAAAGATGTTTTACGTTTCACGGTCAACTGGATGACTGCCAATTCCTTAAAGATCAACCCAGACAAAACTGAGGTTCTGGCTTTGACCGATGCTGACAACCCTTGGAATTCCCTCTACTGGCCCCAGGAACTGGGTGATGCTCCGGCCCCAGTCCCAGTGGTAAAAAGTTTGGGAATCAAAGTGGACGCTAAGCTTTCATTGGCTAACCAGGTTTCCACTGTGTTCGGAACCTGTGTGGGCCTACTCAGGCTACTTAGGAGACTTTCCCCTATCCTCTCCTTCTTGACCATGAGAACAGTCGTGACTGCCATGATCCTGTTTCGCCTTGACTACGGCAACTCGCTCTACATTGGACTGCCAGATTCTTTAGTAGGCAAATTGCAGATAGTCATGAATGACACGGCAAGGCTAATCTTTAAAGTACCCAGGCATACGCGTGCATCCCCCTCTTGCAAAGTCTTCATTGGCTGCCCATGAAACAGAGGGCCAAATTCAAGGGCCTCTGTATTGTTCATAAGGCTTTGTATGGACAGGCACCCATCTATATTAAACAACGCCTTGAGAAATATGCCCCATGTCGCTCGCTAAGGTCATCCACTATGGTCCTCTTAGTTTGCCCACGCTTCAACTATGTTACCAAGGGGGGGCCGAGCTTTCTCCATTCTTCTACCCACCCTTTGGAACAAGCTGCCTAGCCAGCTCCGTGCAGAAAGCCACCTTCTTCCTTTCAGGAAAAAACTGAAAACAATTCTCTTCACTGAAGCCTGGGCCTAACTGTTTTCCACTTGCTCTGGACTGACGCCACTCTTCTGCAGTGCTTAGAGACCTTCTGGTATTAAGCGCTCTATAAATTCAAATTAACTTAACATAACTACACAACAATGTCCATAACACTAACAATGAAGGGAACTACTTTTTGTGTGAATGTGCTTTTTGTAAAAGAGAGAAATGTAGTCACTCAAAGGGAAGTTAACCAGTGGTTTAAGTAGGCTAACCCACTGCTCTATGCTATGGGCTATAGTGGGTGGAAGTAAAATGTGACTGACACAACAAGAGACCAATGGGTGAAAGAAGGTGGCTGAAAGCCCTGTTATGTAAGTATATTGTACATATTTTAGTAAAGTTAAAAGGTCTTGGCTAATGCCAGACCTAACGTGATTTGATTTAGAGCCTGCACTTCTACTTCCTTGATTCAAGAGGGTACCAAAGAAATAAAAAGCAGCAAAATGCAGTATTTTCTGGTTTCTCCTGAAAAGTAAATATTACTTTTTTTGGTTTTTTACTGGTTAAAAAATGGTTTCAATTGACAACTGGAAACCCTATATGTAAGCTTTCCCAGAACCATTCCAATGTACTGGGATTCACAGAAACTACAGCACTGCTGCAATTGTTTATAGCCCCAGGTCAGCATTTCTACTTATGTGTATAAAACTTGACTGGCCCATTAAGGGTCCTGGAATAGGATTAAATACCAAGATACCATCTCATCATACTGCATCATTATTTTCAAATAGTAGGCAAACCAACCAATAAATGCACTATTCACTTCTCCAGTTTTACCTTTTACCTACTGTTCCTGGTCTTCATTCATTTAAATGGGTCACACCATAGCCTGTCCTAAAACTGACTATTAAGCTGCCCCATTGAAAATAACTGACCCCAAACAAACACAGAACTCTCAACAAACATTGTTTCAGATAAAACAATACGTCATATTCAGAAAAAAAGTGTATTTAAAAATATTACCTCACTGCTTTATAAGGGCTGTAAGAGCAGAACATTGATGTAAAACACATGCATTATGAGCACCACTGCAAATGTGCCCACATGCAAAAAAGTATAAAGATGTTCTCTTCTTTCATTTATGCAAATAAGAATGCAAAAGAGTTAAATCTGCCCGAAATAAATCCTTAAATCACAAAGTCTCAAGTACTCCAAAACATTCACACCGGAAAAGTATACCTCAATCTTCACATGCAAAAAACAAGAGACAAACCTTATATAAAATCCAGGTTTGTGGACCCTTGATAATAGACTCTTAAGTGACAAATACTACTTGTCTTGACAATCAAACCAACAAATATCATTAGGCTTAAGTCTTTCAATACTTTATTTCGGCCGATGACCATAAAAGCAGCATAAAATAGGAATCACATTGTATTAGCAAACAAATAAATACACTTAAAGCTGGAGTTCCCAAGGGACAGTGCCACAGTATTAAAAAATATTTGTTTTTGAAGTTTAAATAAAATCTGTATAAAAAAGTCATTTTCACAGTTTAAGACCCAATTTTGGAGGTGAAGCTATATACAATCAGTACTTTACTAAAAGTGGATGTTTTCTTGGTAGGTTATGTTTGGTAATTCCCTGAGCAGTAGCGTACAGCTGTAGCTAAGGTGTCATAATTACAGTCTGCTTATATGTTCAATGTTTAAGTTCTGGCCTTTGCATGAGTATCCTAATACGAATAGGGCAGACTGATTCTAAGAATTTGGCTATCGAGAAAACCACAACAGACCCCGTGTCTGACCAGCAAATACCCATAGTTTGTTCATGGAGCCTTATCCCTAGGTATCTGCGCAAGGAAATAATCCAGTGTCTTCCCTGTCTGGTGTATGTGGGACAAAAAAAGAGTAGTTGGGCATCTGTCTCCTGTGCTGCTCCACATGCCGAGCAGGCAGCACTACCCTCTGAGTGGGATCTCCATTTGCTGGTGAAGGATGCAAGTGGCAAGGTACCCAACCTGAATTTAATATACAGAGATCTAGTAAATGATGGGTCTATTTCGTCCAAGGAAGTTTCAAACCTTTTGCTCAATTTTTTGATACAGTTAAAAATCAGCACAACTGCCACTCCAGGTGGTTTCCAATACCCTCCTCCATTTATTTGTCCAGAAGGATTCTTTGATCCCCTTTACAGAGGAATGAGAGATGCCCTCTGGACATTGCCAAAGATCAGGGGTCCTCAATGCAGTGAGGGATTGATTGATATAGCTTAGCCACGGCAAGGTATTCACACCTTGGGATTAGAAAGATATCCTTCAATCCATTTCTAAAACATTCCAGCTCAGGAACCAACCATAATCTCAGCCAGCATAAGATTGGTTTTAGTCTCACTATGGCATCGATTGGGCAAACCTTTAGGTCCACTCTGAATAAAACCTGGGACGTGGCCTGTGGGAGCACAGTGTGCTGGTCTCAAAAACTTGTTTTCGGCAATACCCAACGTATTAACATTGCTATATCCCCATAGTTCAGAGCCATAGGTAGCCACAGCAACGGCTTGGACTTTCCAGATTTCCAATAGTGGAGACATTGGATGGAAAGATATGTTCTTGCCAAAATTCAGCGTGGCAGCTGCCCTATGGTTGAGAAGTAATCCACTCTTGACAACCTGGCTGTTCCATGAGGTGGTGTTGGGAAGAGTTATGCCCAAATAATCAAAGTCTGAGACTCTCTCGAGATTAACTCCCCCTAGTCGAAATGTTCCTCTGAATTGGTTATGTGGATGGATAGCCATAAATTTCGTTTTGTCAGCATTTATTGCTAGCCCATTGGTGGTGCAGAACAAATTGAATCTTTCTAAAAATAGTTCCAAACCTTTAGGGGTTTTTGACACCAGAAGGATGTCATCGGCAAATAATAATGCCGGGATCTTAACACCACCCAAGACCAGGGAGTTATGTATGCACCCCACTGGGAATTCAACACACCTATGATAAAAAGTAGAAAGAGTGTTGGAGCAAGCACACATCCTTGCGTCACGCCCTTGTCTACTGAAATATGATCAGTTAATTCACCCTCTGGGCCCCATCTCACTTGGGCATGATTTCCAGTGTGTAGTCTCACAATAAGTTCCAGTAACGCAGGGGGGATTCCCATTTCCCTCAAGGCATCCCAGAGTTTGTCTCTGGGAACCATGTCAAAAGAAGCCTTGAGATCCACAAACGCTACTTAAAGGCTTCCTCCATTCAAATCTACTGTTTTCCACCACAGCATCAAGAACCTAAAAACCTGATCTATGGCACTTATTTTTGGGTCAAAACCAGCCTGGAACTGGGACAGAATATTATGTCCTCCAGCCATGTGTTAAGATGGCTCAGGATTTGTTTACAAAAGATCTTCTGGGATATGTCTATCAGGCTTATTGGCCGGTAATTATCAGGGGCCAATCTCATGTCTTTCTTGTATATGGGGACTATAATTGCTCCCTTCCTAAAATCTAGGTGGGTGCACCTGCTGCAATGGAGTTACAAATGTGGTTTAAGTATGGTGCCCAGATATCAGGTACAGATTTGAACAGATCCCCGGGAATTTTATCTGGCCCAGGTGCCTTTCGAGCTTTTAATTTAAGGATAGCCTGTTGAGTTTCTCTCATGGTTAATACCAGAGTATCGTTTGTGAGTCCTAGCCAAGGCCTAGATAGGTCTCAGCCCGTATTGGGTTGGTCTTTGAGCAAAGACTCTTGGTCGGTGTAAATTGGTTTGCCCTTGCTATAGAGGGATTGGAAATGGGCCACCCAGTCCATGGGTAAAATGTTGATTTCGGCTTTTGTGCTTAATTTACTCCCATGGCTCAGTAGGTGGCTTGATTTTTAGTACAGATGGCTTCTAGAGCATCCTCCCAAATTACAGAATCCCAGTTTCTTTTGCTATTTTTAAGGGGTACTTTGTACCTGGCCCTTGCTTCCTGAATTAGTGATTGTTGGCCATTTTTTATGGATTTAACAAGGGAGGCTTTAGCTCCTCTATACTCTTTATTGTACCAGGTGTGGTTATTGGTATACTTATAATTGGTGTTTCCTGTGGTTTTAGTGTAGCAGGTGTTCCTAAGAACAGTGAAACAATCACCATGGAGCTTTACTACATCCGTGGGGCTGATGTCATAATCACTCAATAATATTGTAAAAGGCTCTAAGTGAGTATATTATTTGCTTAAGGCATCAGGGTTTGAAACAATACCATCCCATTTGACATTTCTCCTATTATTAGTGACGGCTAAAGCCCCTATGGCCAGATTTACCTGAGCAAGGCTGCCCTCAAGGGTTGAGAGCAAGGGAAAGTGGTCGCTTTCGTATCTTTTCTCAACCCTCATGTCAATCAGTGCCGGCCACGAGTAAAGATCTAAGAAGAAGTAATCTATATTTCTTCTGTAAAGACGCTTTCTGAAAGTGGGTCGCCTCTTTAAATCTGAAGGGGTACGACCATTACAGGTTCTTAGTTGGCATGAGAGTGAGAGATCTACCAATTGTAAGGTGACCTGAGAAGTAGCTGGAATGCTAGGTCCTTGCTGCTATGGGATGCCATAACGACCGTCTTCTTCACTAGATATTTCTCTGAGTAAGACTGAGCATTCAAAATGTGTATTAAAATCACCCCCAATTATAATGGCAGTATCTCTACTAGGAGCAGGCAGGCATTTTCTCGGGTTGGTTAAAACCTCTGACTCTACGGCTACAGGGGGTTTCCTGTTGTACACAATATACAAAAGAGGGTCTTATCATTCCGAGTTGTAGCCCCAGAATATCCTTGGAGTTAATGTTCAAGGGTTTCACTCCACACCTTATCCTACTACTGACCTATATTGTAAGACCCCTGAAGCTCTACCTGAACAGGACTTCTGTGCTGGGGTAAAAAGGCTTTTGTAGCCTTGCCTGTCGGTGGCCATTAATTCCCACATCTCTTGGAACATAATGATGTCAGCCTTTTAAAAAAAAAAAACAGTCTGTTTGAGGCAATTTACTTTTTAGGCCAGTGATGTTCCAGGATACTATTGTCAAGTTGTGACACCCTGCAGATTAGTTGGTTGAGCCCCCTTGTTTAACGTTAATGGTATTGATGGCATTAGTATTGGTGGCGACTCAGCCTGGGATGCGCCCAGAATTGTCTCAACATTACCTGAATCAGGGAAAAAAGGGTGTCAGGTTGAAAGAGTTTGTTATTTGGCTCAGGTAGAGGGGCTGCCTCAAGCCCCAGTCAGTCTAACTGGTCAAGATCAATTAAGGCAAAAAACCTGTTACTCCCTGCCAATTGTGGTAAGGAGTTACCTTGTTTGTTTGAACTCAAATGGGTATCTAAGGCAGTAGGTTTATAAAAATACCCTAGAGGAAGTGGACAGATGTTAGTCTGGGTTTGACCATAGGATTCCTGCAATCATTGTAAGTTTCTTACAGATTGGGGTCTGCAGAAGTTCAATACATACAGTCCCCCTCTATGTCTTTCATTGACCGACCCACCCATCACACCCTTCGCACCATTATTTTCTCATTAATGTTTACAGGGTTGAATTTTTTGAGTTTTGTGAGCCAGTCCACAGTTGTGTTTCGTAACTCAACCCAGGAATCTCGCTAGTGTTTCTTTAGAGGGGGAACTCCAGCCAGAACAAGGACATAAGGGCAGGAAGCTGGTGGCAGGTCCAAGTGGTCTTTGGACGGGATAGAATGAACTCCGGGAAGTGTTGGTTTGGCGATAATGGGCTTTTATTGGCCTGGGTTCTGTGTGGCCATATGACCCAGGCACAAAGAGCCAGCCTCTGCGACCTGAAAATCCATATTTCTGATGCCCTTTGAAACTCCCAAGGAGTTAGGGAGTTTCATGTAGAGCAAACTTCACCCGACGGTATCGGGTATCAGAGCGCTTTACACGAGGACCACTTGCGTTACATGAGGACACATTCATTTTTGTTAGGCACAGGGAGATTAAGTGATATGCCCAGAATCACAGGATGTTGTGCGTCCTTGCCGAGACTCGAACCCGGTTCCCCAGATTTGGGGTCGACCACCCTAGTTCCCCTATTGCAGCTGGCAGGACTAACATCATTAATTGTCACTGTGATTGAAGATGGCATTGTGGCAGAGTTATGGGCGTTCTCATAAATAGTCAGCTTGTTGGTAATAGTGGTCAGTCTGCTTTCTATACAGCTTAGTTGCTCCTTAATTGGGCTGGGTTTTTCCTCTAGGATAGAGCATAATTTCTTGCTGAGCAGGCTAAGACTAAATGTACTAGAGGTTTCTAGATCGTGTGACTGCATTGGCTCCGCTTAATTAAGTTTTCTCATCACAGTTGCAGGGGAGCTCGTTGAAGTGGGCGATTTGGGTTTTGGAGTTCCTGGAATCTCTGCCTTTTCTATGACCACTGTATCCTCTGTGGAGGTTGGCTGGATGATCTAAGTTTAGTACCTTGTTTTGCAACGAGAGCCGAAATAGACCTGGTTTAAATTACCTTTTCTTTTTAACTGCCGGCTTGTGGGGACTATAGCTGGAACTGTGACTTAAGCTAGGGCCAGCGCCAGGGGAGGGGCCAAACCATGAGTCAGACGTAACTGTCACTGAGCTAGGTGTAGGTACAGAATCTCTTCTCCCCTCTCCTTCTGCTGTGCAAGGCAATTTTCTCCATGGGTCTTTTCTCAGGGGGGACAGGTTTTGCAGATTGTGAAGTGGTCGGCTGTACAGTACAAGAGTTTAGGCCATCTCCCATCCATAGAGACAGCCATCTCTCCGCCAGTTTGATCTCCTTGGACACCACACTGACAGCCCGCACTAGAAACGAGCCCAAGGTGGTACCAGCTTAGGAGGCGGCTTTGGGACTGGTTAAAGCTTCTATTCCATTTGGCCACTTGTGTTTTATCATTTTGAGTGAAAAAAATGGACTGGGAAGGGCAATTAAATGTTTGAGTAGTTAAAGATTAGGAAATAAAAAGAAAACAAAAAAAGAAGAGTCCAAACAGTGTTTTTGGCTGTATCTGCCAGTTCTAGCACTGATAGGGAAGCCCAAAGAAGAAGCAGGAGTCAAAGTCGGTTGAGCCAGGCAAATTGAATCAGTCAGTTAAAAGTGATGGAGAAAGGATACAAATAAGGATAAAAATAAGGGATTGTGTATAGAGACTACCACCATGGACTTACCTCCACCCCCTGTCATCGAGACCTGCTGCCACCTCCACCTCACACTCCGATATATGTTGCTTTCCGAGCAAATGGATGAGCTGAAGACGGGACTTAAGGCTAAAAACGGGAGCTGGTGGCTGAAGGCTGAAGTTAATCACTGCAGTCTCTAGACAGTCTCTAGACTGTATGCTTGAACAGTTGGATGAAAAAGATCACCACCTCGGGAGTGCTCACGGTGCTCAGAAGACTTGGTCCTGCAGATTCAAATGAACTCCCTTGTCCTTGAGTCAACCTTTAGGCTGGGGGCGGGGTAGCGGGTGGCTGAGCAAGCAAAGCAAAGCAGGCATGGCAGACCGTCCACCCACTCTGTCGTACACCTCAACCTCCTTGCCTCCACAAGGAGGCCAGGCGTAGTGGTGGGCACTGTATTGCGAGCACAAGCACTAGCAGAGCATTGCCAGCCGTGGGCGCGAGCGAGGGACTGCACGACCCCCACAGCAACAACAGCAGACATCTGCTGGCAGCGGGACTGGCGGTGGACCGGGCAGAAATCGGGGCAAAAAACCAGAAAATAGCAAACCAGCACCAGCCAAGATGATGCCCAGACAGTTTGTGTCCCAACTTGCCCACAAACAGAAGACGCATAACGCCCTCTCCCTCATGCGAGCAGGGGCCGCATAATGTCAAATGGCAAATGGGCAAAACAGAAGGTGATGCGGCAACTTCCTGGTTCTGTCTGCCAACTCCGCAGACTCTCTGCAGCGTGTGACACAGGTGTTTGTTGGCATGCAGCTATGGGTTGAGGATCTGCTGGTTCATATAAATGGGTCACACCATAGCCTGTCCTGTACTGACTAAAAAAGCTGCCCCATTGAAAACAACTGACCTTAAACACAGAACTCTCAACAAACATTGTTTCAGATAAAACAATACATGTCTTATTCAGAAAAAAGTGTATTTAACAATATTACCTCACTGCATTATAATAGCTGTAAAAGTAGAACATTGATGTAAAACACATACATTATGAACACCACTGCTAACGTGCCCACAAGCAAAAAAGTATAAAGATGTTCTCTTCTTTCATTTATGCAAATGAGAATGCAAAAGAGTTCAATCTGCCTGGAATAAATCCTTAAATCACAAAGTCTGAAGTACTCCAAAACATTCACACCGGAAAAGCATACCTCAATCTTCACATGCAAGAAACAAGAGACAACACTTATATAACATCCAGGTTTGTGGACTCCTGATAATAGTCTCTTAAATGACAAATAGTAATTGTCTTGACAATCAAACTAACAAATGTCATTTACTGACTGATGAAATGTCTGACTTTCTCAACAAAAACATTACTGAAGTATGTTATGTTGTAGTGTTGTTTATGCAATTGTTTGCTTTTAACCCCTTAGCTGCTGGGGCTTTCTCCCCCAGTGCTGAGCTTTTTTTTGGCTATGTGAGGTAGTTGGTGCTTGGGCCTCCATAACTTTTTGTCTATATAAGGTATCCATTGCAAAATTATGCCTTTTGTTTCCAACATCCTGGGCATTCTGAAGGGTTTGTTGACTCCCCTGGAGGGGAGCATGAAAATAGCCAATAAATAGCAAAATGTTGTGTTTTTGGGGAAAAATAGGAAGAAAAATGTCGCTGGCTAAAAGTGTCTGTTTTCTTTCATAAAAATTGCCTCAACAAACGGGCTGCTGTGCTAAAGTCACCATCTTCCCAGCTTCCAAGAACATGCAGAACCGAATTCCAAATTGTTTTTTTACCACAATTGTGGCATTTTTCAAATCGGTAGGTCATATTTCCTATTTGTTTGTGCTTTCAACCTACTACCAGTTTGTGGTGCAAAACAGTGTGAAATCTATGAGTGATCCAAGAAAGCTATATATTTTTAACATGTGGACAAAATTCTGAATTCAGCAAGAGGTCATATGGGTTTTTCCAAAGAAACGAAGTGTTGAAATAAAGAAATATTTAAAATGAGTTTACAAAAGCAATGCACTGTTAAGTTTTCTAGACCCTTCAGGTTGTGGGGATATATAGGCTTTATAGGTTTTCCATGAACCTAAGTTACCCAGAGCCAACATTGTGTACTGAGTATAGAACAATTCATAGGGTGAAATATGTAGAGTGAAAAATAGGTATCAAGAAAACCTCTGTATTTCTGAAAAGGGCACAAGATATGGAATTTAGGAGTAGGGGTTATTTTTACATCTCTGAATTTGTGTGTACCCATAGGAGCATATGACTTAGAGGGTGTTTTTTAAAATGTCTTCTTTCTTACACACTGGCTTACATTTGGAAGGCACAAATGCCGCAAAATCCAAATGGTAATAACAAATATCTTACTATTCTGTACTCCCATATGTCTTCCAATTACACCAGGAAGACACCAGTAAGAGGTTAGCAGTCTAGCTGCCCACCTCGCTATAAAACCACATGCCTTGGACGACGCGCAGCGGGTGCGCCGCGCCTAAGGCAAGCCCGTCTGCACCTGTCCGCGCCTGTTCGTCGCCCGGAGCAGGTACTTCTGCCTGTTCAGCCCCAAAGCTTATTAATTCCACTTATAGTGTAGATGCTCGCCGCACCTTCACTAGTCAGGAGCTGGTAAAGATTAATAATAAGTATGCCAGTAGTAGTAGTAGTCACACAGGGAACACCATATGTCCCATAGCCATAGAAGTAGCCGGACCTTTTGCATGTAGATTCTGTAGATTCCAAAGCATGAACTACACAGATCCTCTTCCGGCCACCCATACCACCGACGGCTGGAACTGCTTCCTGGCTAATGTTAGATCGTTGCCAAAACACGCCATAAACATATGGGACTTACTCTCCTCCACTCGTCCTCACCTAGGATTTCTGACAGAAACCTGGACCAATACTAGTTCAAATCCCACAATAGCGATGGCCCTTCCAGAAGGATATCACATACAAAAACTTGACAGACCACTTAGGAAAGGGGGGGGCATAGCCATTGTTTATAGAGACCCCATAAAAATCTCCATTCTTGACCAAATCAGCAATGATTTACAGGAGACTCTAGTATTTAGAATTGATTTACATTCACGATCCAGCTGGAAATGAGCCCTAGTTTATCGCCCTCCGGGACAACTCTCTAACTTCAGTTCACAACTCATGGAACTTATATCCCCACACGTTATCTCAGCCAGAAACGTTATACTCCACGGCGATTTTAACGTACACACCGAAAACTCCACCAATCTAGAGGCGGTCGCACTTTTGGCAGATCTGTCCTCATTTAATCTTAATAGAATAAATCATGAACCCACACATCTAGCAGGACATACGCTAGATCTAGTCTTAACTAACTCCTCTAACATTACCTGCGGGGCAACATGCCCCTTGACTTGGACAGACCATTCAATGATTGAATTCTGCATTAGCGGTCCCAAAGAACACATAGCTCCCAAACCACTCATTAAAAGTAGCTATAGACAGTGGCATAAAATAACGCCCACCCAGTTTCAAGATGCTTTTATCTTAACACAAAACCAGGAATCTGACAGGGTAGTGAAGCGATTAGCCTCCTTCAATACCAGCCTGCTAGCCACTTTAGATCACCTTGCCCCTCTGAAACAATGCCCTACCATTAACAAACGCCAGCAGGCAGCATGGTACTCGGTCTCCCTCCGGACCGAAAAAAGACAATGTAAAAATTGGAACGAATATGGCGCCACTCATATGAACCATTAGACATAGACAGATTCAAACAAGCTCTGTCCGTGTACCACAAAAATTTGAAAACGCCCGCAAAACACACATTGCCTCCCAACTTGAACGAGAAGGTAACACTTCGAGAACACTGTATCAGATCTTAAAAACTTTTACGAATCCTAAGGCTTGCGATGTCGAGGCAGCCCCATCTCAAGCCCTGTGTGACAATATAGCTAGCCACCTAACCCAGAAAATTGAAATAATCTACGATAAAATCACCGTAGCTAAAGGCTCACAGATAGGCCCCAAGGTGATCCCCCCACCAGCTATCTCCAATGGCACCACTCTGGAGCACTACCCGACACTTACTCCTGAGGAGACAGAGACTTTCCTTAAAGCTGTAAAATCAGGGTCACCACTTGACCTTATCCCCGCCAGAATAGTCGCAATCCTATCTAAGGAATTAGCCAAACCTATTTGTTCAATTTTAAATAGTTCCATGAAGGAAGGCATTCTCCCACCAGAATGGAAAGCCGCTCAAATTCTCCCCATCAGGAAAAACCCTAAAATCCCAATGGAGGATGTTTCCAACTACCGCCCCATCTCTCTGCTTCCTCTCCAAGGTAAACTCCTTGAAAAACACATCAACAAGCACTTGTCTGAATTCATTGAATCCTCAAACCGTCTGGATGCCTCTCAATCTGGATTCCGACCCAGACACAGTACGGAGACCGCGCTGGTGGAAGTCATAGATAACATCAGAGCGCTGCTAGACAGTGGTCAGTCAGTACTTTTGGTGCTGCTTGACCTGTCCGCAGCGTTCGATACTATCTCCCACCAGACTTTACTGGAGAGACTAGAGGATATAGGCCTTAAAGGGATCGCCTTGAAATGGATGGATAGCTTTCTGTCCGAAAGAACCCAAACCATTCACCTTGGCCCTTTCCGATCACAGACCACCAAGGTGTCCAAGGGAGTACCACAGGGCTCCTGCCTGAGCCCTACTCTTTTTAATGTTTATGTCGCCCCTCTGGCGAGGCTCATGAGAAAGCTGGGTTTCTTTCCCATATCCTACGCTGACGACACCCAACTTCTCTTTTCTTTCGACAAAAATAGCTCCAATATTCAAACCACCTTTGCGGAGGGCATCAATCAATCAATCAATGACGGCATTTATAGAGCGCGCTACTCACCCGGGAGGGTCTCAAGGCGCTGGGGGAGGGGGTAAGTTACTGCTCGAACAGCCAGGTCTTGAGCTGCTTCCTGAAGGAGAGATGGTCCTGGGTTCGCCGAAGGTGAGTGGGGAGGGAGTTCCAGGTCTTGGCTGCCAGGTAGGAGAAGGATCTTCCTCCGGCGGTGGTTCTGCGGATGCGTGGTACGGTGGCGAGGGCGTGGCTGGTTGATCGTAGCTGGCGTGTGGGCGTGTAGAAGGTCATGCGGTCGTTGAGGTACTTTGGGCCCAGGTCGTGGAGGGCCTTGTGTGCGTGGGTGAGGAGTCTGAACGTTATTCTCTTGCTGACGGGGAGCCAGTGCAGGTCTTTCAGGTGTCCGGTGATGTGGCTGTGTCGGGGGATGTCCAGGATGAGTCGTGCGGAGGCGTTCTGGATGCGCTGGAGTCTTTTTGAAGTTTGGCTGTGGTTCCGGCATAGAGGGTGTTCCCATAGTCCAGTCGGCTGGTGACGAGTGCCTGGGTGACGGTCTTCCTGGTTTCAGTGGGGATCCATCTGAAGATCTTGCGGAGCATGCGCAGGGTGTTAAAGCATGAAGATGAGACGGCGTTGACTTGTCTGGTCATCGACAGGGAGGAGTCCAGGATGAAGCCCAGGTTGCGTGCGTGGTCCGTTGGCTTGGGCGCGGTGCCCAGGGCCGGGGGCCACCAGGAGTCGTCCCAGGCGGAGGGTGATGAGCCCAGGATGAGGACTTCCGTCTTGTCTGAGTTCAGTTTAAGGCGGCTGTTCCTCATCCAGTCGGCGACGTCTCTCATCCCGTCGTGTAGGTTGGCTCTGGCGGTGGTGGGGTCGTTGGTGAGGGAGAGGATCAGCTGGGTGTCGTCGGCGTAGGAGATGATGTTGAGGTTGTGTCGGCGTGCGATGGCTGCGAGGGGGCTCATGTAGACGTTGAAGAGGGTTGGGCTGAGTGAGGATCCCTGTGGAACGCCGCAGATGACTTCGGTGGCTTCGGATCTGAACGGGGGAGGCGGACTCTCTGGGTTCTTCCGGCGAGGAACGAGATGATCCATTCCAGTGCTTTCTCTCGGATTCCGATGTTGCTGAGGCGCTTCACTAGGGTGCGGTGGCAGACGGTGTCGAACGCCGCGGAGAGGTCCAAGAGGATGAGGGCAGCTGTTTCCCCGTTGTCGGTTAGGGTTCTGATGTCGTCGGTGGCTGCGATAAGGGCGGTCTCGGTGCTGTGGTTGGCCCGAAACCCGGACTGCGAGGGGTCGAGGGATCCATTCGTCTCGAGGAAGGCGGCAAGCTGTCTGTTGACGGTCTTCTCGATGACTTTGGCCGGAAACGGAAGGAGCGAGATGGGACGGTAGTTCTTAAGGTCGGTGGGGTCCGCCGTTGGTTTCTTCAGGAGGGCGGTAAGCTCGGCGTGCTTCCAGCTCTCCGGGAAGGTGGCGGTGTGGAAGGAGGAGTTGATGATGTTCCGGAGATGGGGTGCGATGGTGGCGTCGGCTTTGTTGAAGACGTGGTGTGGGCAGGGGTCGGTTGGTGATCCGGAGTGGATGGAGTTCATCGTGCGGGTGGTGTCTTCGGTGCTGATCGGGGTCCAGTTGCAGAGGGTGGTGGTGGCGGGCGTTGGTTCGGCGGTAGGGTGCGTTGTTTGTGCGTCGAAGCTGTTATGTATGTCGGTGATCTTGCGGTGGAAGAACGCGGAGAGTGAGTTGCAGAGGTCTTGCGAGGGGTGATGTCGTTGTTTCCGGCGCTGGGGTTGGAGAACTCTTTGACGATGCTGAAAACTTCCCTGCTGTCATGGGCGTTGTTGTCCAGTCGTTCTTTGAGTGCCGACTTCTTGGTGGCACGGATCAGCTGGTGGTGTTTGCGGGTGGCGTGCTTGAGGGCGGTGCTGTTGTCTGTGGTCTGGTCGAGTCGCCAGGTTTTCTCGAGAGTGCGGCAGTTCTTCTTGGATTCCTTGAGTTCGTTGGTGAACCAAGGGGTTTTCTTGCATGAAATCAATTGCGGACTGGATGAAGGATAATTTCCTCCAACTAAACGCAGGAAAATCTGAAATAATGCTATTTGGAGAAGCAACAGTTAGTTGGTCCCCTAACTGGTGGCCGGAGGTCCTAGGCCCTGCCCCTCATCCAAAGCTGGTAGTAAAAAACTTGGGTGTTAAAATAGACCAGAAACTTACATTGGGGGAACATATCTCCACAACAGCGGGAGCCTGCTTTCACAGTCTGTCTCCTTAGGAGAGTCTTCCCCTTTCTACCACTGTCCACCCGGAAGACCTTGGTCCAGGCATTGGTATTGGAGCCGTCTGGACTACTGCAATGCTCTTATGATTGCAGCTAATGAAAGCTCCTTGAGCAAATTGCAAATAGTCCAGAACACAGCAGCCCGCTTGGTGACCAATGCTCCCCTCAGAACTGAGTCTCTCCCCTCCTCCAAAAACTGCACTGGCTCCCAGTGCGTAAGAGGATCAAATTTAAGATTTGTTGCATGGCTTATAAATCCTTAAACAATCTAGGCCCTAGTTATTTACGAGTCAAACTGGTCAGGTACAAGCCCTCCAGACCCCTCCGTTCGGAATCTAAAGTTCTGCTCCAGGTCCCCCGTTTCAAAAGGGCGCGCGTAGGTGGCAAAGCTTTCTACCACCTGGCCCCACGGTACTGGAACCAACTCCCCATTCACTTACGACTTTGCACCGACTATTTAAAGTTTTGAAAGTGGTTAAAAGCGACTTTATACTAATCTAACATCCCCTTGGAGTTCTACAGCAGTTCAAGCGCGGAGATACCCTGATGGGGTGATTCGGGCGCTTTATAAATTGAAAAAAAATAAAAAAAATAGTCCCTCATTTGTGTGGGTAGTCCTAGTGCCTGTGACAGGAAACGGCTGAAAACGCAATATGGGCACATCACATATTTCCACTCAAAACTGACCTGCTTTTTGCAAGTTAGGTAGCTCTGGATCTTGGGCTCAAGCTCAGTCGGCACCTGGGGAAACCTAGCAAACCTGTACATTTTTGAAAACTAGACACCTAGGGGAATCTAGGATGGGGTGACTTGCGTGGCTCCCACCAGGTTGTTTCATCCAGAATCCCTTGCAAACCTCAAATTTTGACTAAAAAATATATTTTCCTCACATTTCTGTGTTGGAAAGTCCTGGAATCTGCAGGGCGCCACAAACCTCCTTCCACCTACCATTCCCCTAAATCTTCCGATAAAAATAGTACTTCACTTGTGGGGGTAGGCCTGATGCCCATGACAGGAAACGGCCCAAAACGCAAAATGGACACATCACATTTTCCACACAAAACTGACCAGTTCTTTGCTAAGTAGGTAGATGTGGATTTTGGGTCCTAGCTCAGCCGGCACCTAGGGAAACCTAGCAAACCTGTACATATTTGAAAACTAGGCACCTATGGGAATCCAGGATGGGGTGAATTGCATGGATCTCATGAGTTTTTGTTTATCCACAATGCCCTTCAAGTCTTCAACTTTACCTGAAATCACACATTTTTCTTACATTTCTGTGATGGAAACTTCCAGAACCCACAGGAATCCACATAATTCCTACCACCCATTTGTACTGATAAAACGCGACCCCACTTCTGTGGCTGGGTCTTGTGACAGCGACAGGAATCGATCAAACCAAGGTCAATGAGAGCCCTTAGTTGGGTACTCCCCTTTCCAACGATACCTCTCCCATAAGAATCAGTGCTCAGGGTTTGAGAAATCCCCCGAGCACTGATTCAGTGAAAGTGATACAAGCCCTTCGGCTCGTTTTACGTTTACTTCACTTTTGTATGAAGTGACATCAGCATGGTAATTTCATTAAAAAAAGCTCAGGCTGCTCAAGAAGCTCTTTGCAAGCATCCCAAGCCTGGTCTGAATAAAGGGATACCCTATGGTGCAAAGCACCAGGGGGCCCCTTCTAATCCTCCCCAGTGTCAGCCAGTGGCCAACACTAGCACCGGCGAGGGTGTGCAGGTGTCGACTATTGGCCGACATCCGCATCAAAGGGGTTAAGAGCATCTTGATGATACGCTATACCACACCAAAATGACACATAATTGCAATACAAAATATAAGACAGGAAAGTGATATTATAAAGCAAGTCAGTTATGACAGTAAAGACCCGTGTTCTTCAATGTTCTGTGCACAATCCAGTACCTGTGAATAAATGATCCAGTAATTTATTCTAGAACTTGGACTCTGGTTAGGGAAGACCTTGCTGCCATTTTTATTGAGCTAGTGAGAGTGTGTGACACATTTGATACTTTTATCAATGTAAAATCGTAATTCCACACAATTGAAGCACTAGATAACACTGTTCAATTAGCACAGACAGCCACAGACAATCAGCTAAATAGTCAAGGTTAATGTTCGACATATTCAGAGTCACAGTTGTACCAAAAACCCACCACTGCATGAGGAATGTGCTGAAGCAAGGCTAGCATACTTGTTTGTATGCCCAAATAAATTGTATTGCAGTAGTCCAGTCAGATGAACAAAAAAGGCATTAATTAAGGTGACTTTATGGGCAGAAGCAAACAAGTCTCTGTGTGTCAAGGATGGATATATCGGTTTTGCAGGAATGCCACTAAGGTGATGTATCTCTTTTTCTCTATCTCTTAAAACCCCACGGCACCCGTAATGAAGGGAATTGCTAGGCATTTCGCTTTGTAGAGGGTAAGGGGAACTGGGAATAGAAAAGACTGAATTAGGTATCTCCAGTCAACTCTTTGCTGTTGTCCACAAGCACTCTGGTATTAGACATTCTCTATAAATATAATTTAAATTATACCCTCATCTGCCTTTCGTGGCATGTGTCATCATAGGGCGTGCTTCACGCTCAAAACATTGGCCTGGTTGGCTCAAACAGTATTCTGGAGTATGAGATATTTCTTTTAGGGAACTTGGGCTAAAATTGCCTAGGGTAGATGCCCAACCTTATCAATTCTATGTTTGGGTCCCCCTGACAGCTTTCAGAAGTTCAGAGTAAGATGGCCCAGGGCTATTATCGCCCTACCATCTATTCAACATCAACATGTTTCAGCTGATTCTTCATGCCCTGATTTGGTCAACAGTCTTCTTCCAGACTATTAGAGCCCTAGAAGACTATTGATCATACTGGACAAGTCATCAGGGTGGCATGGACGGTATTTTACACACAAAAGATCGACGAGGCCAAAAATGCCCAGCGAGAGATCTTTCGAATTGTAAAATCCCTTACCTCCCTGGATACGGTATCTGCGGTCATGGACCCCAGCATGAGCAGTTGCAATGAGATTGCCCACTTTTTTTCGGATAAAATCTCTTCGATATTTGCTTCCTTTCTGGAAACTGCTAATAACTTTGGCCTTCCCTCCATGAGGAATTCCGACCCTCTCCCCGCCGGTACTTTAAAGATTGAGAGTATTTCAGTGGAAAAGCTAGACTCATTAGTGGCAAAAATCAAATCTGGCTCTCCACTAGACCCGGTGCCTCCAGCTATTTGGAAACTGGGTCTACCCGCATTGGCACCCAGATTATATTCTGTGCTTAATATGTCGTTTGAGGCAGGCCGACTTCCGGTTGAGTGGAAGCATGCTATGGTCATCCCGCTCCTAAAAAACCTTCTCTTGATCCTTCTAAACCAGAGAACTTTTGCCCCATTTCTCTACTTCCTTTTGTGGCTAAACTGGCTGAAAGGCACATCAATTCACAATTGGCAGAGTTCATCACAGAGAAGAATATTCTACACGAGACCCAATCAGATTTTAGACCACAGTATAGTACGGAATCGGCCCTGCTTCTGGCCTCAAAGATACTACGTAGGGTGGCTGACGAAGGGAAATCGGAGGCTCTCATCATGCTGGATCTCAGCTCAGTATTCAATACAGTCTCGCACATGGTGTTACTGGATCAACTGTGGACACAGGGTATAAAGGGCAGAACCTTTGATTGGATTGCAGATTTCCTCCACAAGCGCTCGTTTCAGGTTATTCAGAAGCCATACACCTCGGACATTATCTCATTACAGCGGGGAGTGCCTCAGGGGTCGGCACTGAGCCCCACTCTTTTCAACCTTTACCTGCGCCCATTGGCCGACGTTATCGAGGGCCATGGAGTTAAGATGGTGTCATATGCTGATGACACTCAGTTTATTATTACACTAGCTAACGCTGATGATAGGGCTGCAGCAAATTTTAAACTATGCCTCGCTGACCTAGCGATATAGATGCAAGCCAGCTGCCTGAAGTTGAATGCAGAGAAAACAGAGGTGCTGGTGGTGGGGAAACAGCCCTCTATCTGGTCCTTGGCATGGTGGCCGGCAGATCTGGGCCCCACCCCGAGCCCAAAACCTAAAGTGAAAAACTTAGGCATCCTTTTTGATGTGCAGCTATTGTTTGACAGTCAGATCAGGGCCACAGTAGGAATATGCTTCGGGGTGCCGAGACTGATAAAGAAGCTCCTGAGGCTAATACCGGCCACAGCACAAAAAATAGTAGTGCAGGCCTTGCTGGTATCTCGGCTAGACTACTGTAATGTGCTCTATTTGGGTACTTCTAGAGGCAGGCTGGCGATGCTGCAAAGAGTACAAAATGCTGCAGCCCGGATGCTTCTAAGACTACCGAAATGGTCTTCCATTAGCCACGGTATGGCTGAACTCCACTGGCTCACAGTTAAACAGAATATCGTTTAAAGCCCGGTGCTTCACGCATAGGATAATGTATCAGAGGGGTCCCAGCTACTTCTTCCCCCTGATCAAGGCTCACACTCTCTCCAGAGCACTTAGATCTGGAGAAGCAGCGCTGGCAGTAATCCCCAGAGTACGCCGTGCAAGTCTGGGGGGCTCCTCTTTTGGGTTGCGTGCAGCCAAGCTCTGGAATTCAATGCCAATTAACCTAAGACTTAAACACTCTGAGGCAAGTTTCCGGAAAAATCTGAAGACCTGGCTCTTAAGACAGAGTTAGAAGTTTACTTGCACCTGGCTCGCCAGGCCCTGATTCTGCTCAGCGCGGGGACACTCCCTTGGAGTAACTAGGCGCTTTATAAATCAAAATTCATTTCAATTCAATCAGTCAGTCCACGGGATAAGCATTATTAAGAGGAAAACCTCTTGCTAATGAAAAAAGAGAATAGTTACTTGCTTTTAGTTAAGCCACTGATTTCTTCTGGGGGTTAAAAGGTTATTTCTAAACCTGGCGTTTGCATAGGAGTATCTTCCTTTAGTCAAACAGTCTTTAAGGGACAAGTGCCTCCCACATTACCATGCCACAATCTCTTTTGTTATTTACAAAAGTTTCACAAACGCTTTTGTAAAGTTCAACCGGGCCCAGAGGGTGACATTCTGTATACAGCCCAGTTGGACACCTAAGTTATTTTATAAAACATGCACACAATAGAAGCAATACTTCACAGAAGGTCATTACAGCATTTTTCAGCTTGCATTTCCGGCATCATTCCGGTCACAACTTAAAGAAAACTTTGCACTCTAATTCAGACCCAATATTACTCTTGGTGAAATATATGAAGTTAAAAGTTGAAGAGGTAAAGTCCCGTAAATGTTTCTTAAAATGTTATAGAATTGAGCTATTTTTTCATTTTTTTAAAAAAGTGGTGAGAACAAATTTTAGACTTTCTGTTAACCTTTAACTGACTCTCATCTTTATTTCATCACTGGTTGTTCTTAAGGAATTTTTGCCAGGATTTTAGTAAACTGTCTTCAGATGTGTATGTTGGATATTTGCATATCTTCTTTTGTGTGTTATGCATTGAAGCTATACTTTTTAAACTACTTTTAATGTGCAGTATGAATTTTATAACCAAAGCATAAAAGTGCACAGCTTTCCCTTTAGCATTTTCACAAATGTTCTTTGTATACTACATAGGTGCACCCGCGCCTCTGGAGTTAAGGTTGACGCCTCACTCCATAGGATATCCACTTTAGTATCCCCAGTAACTTTAGCATCCATTGACTAATCCACACAAATTTAGCATCCATTGATTAATCTACATGAATTTTGGAGAAATAAAATGTATAAGGAAATATCTCCATTATTATAAAATTTAATGTAGAGAACAGTTCAAAAGTTATAGGTGTTTGAAAATAGTTTTTTTGCTGGACAATATAATTGGATTTCCCATAAAATATTTTTCTTTGCACATAACTGCAAAATTACTGAACAGATGCTCTCCAAATTTTTCTAGCATGGCAGGATTTTGGACATTTGGGGGCCGAATACGATGTTGGTCGGAAAGGCCCTGAATGGCATTCAGTTCGCCTGAATCCGATTCGGAACCCGCCTTTCCGACCGACTCAGATAGCCTTCCGACTGACCGATTACGATGGTTGGGAACCGTTCAGACTTTCCGACTCAGATCCGACTCGGTTCCGAACGGCATTTGGAGGAACCAAGTAGTTCGGAGCTGACTCGTACAGGTCTACGGACCGCGTTTCCGACCGACTTATTTCGATGTCGGATTCGGACAGCCGTTCCAAATTGGTTGTTCCGACACGGATCAGCTGTCAGAATCTGACTTTGGGGGCCCGCAGCAGGCCGCCCTTCAGCCAGAGCCTTCCGAATGGGGCCCGTGGGGGTACCCATGGGACACCTCTTTAATACCATGCACAGTGTGCCAGGCACCATGAGGTGCCCGCCACAGGGTGCAAGGTTATCCACAACCACCACCTTTTTCAATGGGAGCCTGTGTAGTCGGTCGGAACGCAGGCTCCCATTGAAGTCAATGGGAGTCTGACCGAACGCTGTTCAGAAACATCGTAATTAGTCGATCTGACTCCCCGAATCCGATTCGGTCAGAAACATTTTCCGAGACGAATGCTTTTTGACCGTCATCGTAATCGGTGTCTTTTCTTGATTTTGTTAAAATACATGTATCTGTTTTGGGAGGGAAACAGACTTGACCAAATAGTCTTTACCACGGGAGGCCTTTACCTCGCAGTCCTTACCACACTTGTGTCTTTACCACCCATGGCTTTACCAAGCATGCCTTTACCATACATATTGTTAAGTATAGGTAGGAAGTTTTGGAAACTTTACAAATATTAAATTAGATTTCTCTTTAATATATGCAATAAAATATATATAATATAATTAACATAAGTTATTATTTATTTATTTCAAAACATAATTAAAAGTACTGTTTAGATAAATTTACAAAAATAGAAAAATATGTTTTAGGGACAGGATGCAAAGGGTACAGGAGTATTGAGTGGGGAAGTGAAGTAATATGTTGGTATTACTTATTAATAGTACAGTATTACAGGGGTGAAAGACCCTGGGTATTGGCCTGGCCTGCTTTAATGAGGATATGATAGTAGTTACTTGTCCTTGGGAATGGGGAACCCCTCAACCATTAAGTTCATGAACATGAAGAGAGCCAAGGCAAGCAAAGAAAATTGTAGTTAATTGGAAAGTTCCATTCAATGACTTGTGGTAATCCGCTAATTTAGCCAGTATCAAATGGTCAAAGGTGATTCTTAAGAAATCAGAGTCACTGAAACCAAACTCTATATGCTCTACAGCCAACACGTGTTTCACCCCCTTAAGGCATGCAAGCCTGGGGCTTTTTCAAGGCTGGTTGCATAGTGAGAACACAGAAAGTACACATACATTTTCAAAAATTGATCCAGAAATAATAATACATGTGAGAATTGAAGATTTAAAAAAATCCAGTTTTGCAATCAAAGAATAATGACCAAGGTTAAAATTCAAGTTATAAATGTAAGTGGAAAGAAATAGACACATGCAAAAAAATATATATGAATATGCCTGTGGCCACATATATGTACAATTTGTTCCAAGTATACTGAACGTTTGTAATTGTGACACAATTTGAAACATTACAGTATTATAAAGCAGTACCGGTTAAGTTAATCCAAACCAAGCACAGTATTTATGTAACAAAGGTAAGACAGAACAGTAGTGACAAAGTTTTGGCATTTTTGGTAGATATGAAGATATTCAACCATATTAGTATTGTAGACAACATACACAATTATGAGAATATATAAGGAAGCGCAGGTAGCAAAACCCAGTGGTACGCAGACATAATATCGAGTTGTAAATATCGATATGCCATAATATCGATGTTTAAATTTCGATATGACAGAATATCGACCTGCAAGAATATCGACTACAAGAATATCGGCATGCAGGTAAGAAATATCGTTTTACTTAATATCGAAGTTAGTAATATCGTAAGTCAAAATATCGTTGTTAATAATAGCGATTTTTTTGTGTTTTTTATGTTAGTATATGTGTTAAAAGTATAGGTTATTTTTTTAATGTATGTTTGAAATTTTTATAAGTAATTAATTTTATGTTAAAAAATGTTTGCGTATTTTAGTTCTGTAGCGGGTTGTGGGTTTATAGGGGAATAGGGTGGGAAGTAATTTAATTATAATATATTAATTAATAATTTTTTTAAAGTTATTAATTTTTAAAATAAATAAATACTGCGTTTTAGTTCCGTAGCGGGTTGTGGGTTTATAGGGGAATAGGGTGGGAAGTAATTTAATTGAAATTAATTAATTAATACATTTATTAATTAATAATAATGTATTTAATAATTTATGTTAATTGTGTTAATTAATTGGTTATTAATTACATTTTAATTGATTATTAATTAATAATTAATTGGTAAATATGGTAAATGTGTAATTTTTTAAGGTGTGGGCTGGGTTTTATAGGGGAGTAGGGTGGGAAGTAATTTAATTATAATTAACTAATTAATAATTGTAATTAATATTTATGTAATTAATATATTTTATATTAATTGTGTTAATTTTTTTATTAATTCGTTAATTAGATATTAATTATTATTAATTAATTGGTAAATGTTAATTGTGTAATTTTTTTAGGGGTGGATTGTGGGTAGATAGGGGAGTAGGGTGGGAAGTAATTTAATTGCAATACATTTTTTAATATTTTTATATATAATTATTTAAAGTTATTTTACAGTGTTCATTGTGTGATCTAATTTATTTTTGATGGTTTTTAATTTGCTTGTTAATTGTTATTTAATTAATTAATTGATATATAATTATGTTAATTGTGTAATATTTTATAATGTTGGTGTTGTTGTTTATAGAGGAATATGGTGGGAGGTTAATTATTTTTGAGAAATTAATTATTTGTTAATTAATGTTAATTATTTAGCAGGAGTGGGAATACTAAATTATTCCCCTCCGCTATCCAACACTTTACCTACTGTTGCATTTGCTGGAGTGGGAATAGTAAATTATTCCCCTACGCTATCCAACATTTACCCTACTGTTACACTTGGTGGAGTGGGAATAGTAAATTATTCTCACTCGCTATCCAACACTTTCACTACTGTTGCACTCGCTGGAGTGGGAATAGTAATTTCTACCCCCCCGCTATCCAACACTTTCCCTACTGTTGCACTCACTGGAGTGGGAATAGTAATTTTTACACACCCGCTATCCAACACTTTCCCTACTGTTGCACTCACTGGAGTGGTAATAGTAATTTTTACCAACCCGCTATCCAACACTTTCCCTACTGTTGCATTTGCTGGAGTGGGAATAGTAAATTATTCCCCTACGCTATCCAACATTTTCCCTACTGTTACACTTGCTGGAGTGGGAATAGAAAATTATTCCCACCCGCTATCCAACACTTTTCCTACTGTTGCACTCACTGGAGTGGGAATAGTAATTTTTACCCCCCGCTATCCAACACTTTCCCTACTGTTGCACTCGCTGGAGTGGGAATAGTAATTTTTACATACCCGCTATCCAACACTTTCCCTAGTGTTGCACTCATTGGAGTGGGAATAGTAATTTTTACCCACCGGCTATCCAACACTTTCCCTACTGTTGCACTCACTGGAGTAGGAATAGTAATTTTTAGTACTCTGGTATTCAACACTTTCCCTACTGTTACATTCGTTGGAGTGGGAATAGTAATTTTTATCCACCCGCTATCCAACACTTTCCCTACTGTTACACTCGTTGGAGTGGGAATAGTAATTTTTACCTTCACGCTATCCAACACTTTCCCTACTGTTGCACTCGCTGGAGTGGGAATATTAATTTTTACCTCTCCACTATCCAACACTTTCCCTACTGTTGCACTTAGTGGAGTGGGAATAGTAATTTTTACCCACCCGCTATCCAACACTTACCCTACTGTTGCATTTGCTGGAGTGGGAATAGTAATTTTTACCCTACGGTATCCAACACTTTCCCTACTGTTGCAATAACTGGAGTGGGAATAGTAATTTTAACCCCTCCGCTATCCAACACTTTCCTTACTGTTACACTTTGTGGAGCGGGAACAGTAAATTATTCCCTTCTGCTATCCAACACTTTCCCTACTGTTGCACTAGCTGGAGTGGGAATAGTAAATTATTCCCTCCGCTATCCAAAACTTTCCCTACTGTTGCAGTTTTTGGAGTGGGAATAATAATTTTATTCCCTACGCTATCCAACATTTTCCTATTGTTATAGTTAATGTAGTGTAATTTTTTTTTTAGAAATAAATATTAATTTTAATATTTTAATTTATTATATATATAATTTATTTTAATATTTATATTACAGCTTTATGTATATATATGTATTTAGGCTTTTTATTATGTTTCTAATATTTTATAATTAAATAAAATAATTATTTATTAATATTTTTAAGTTAATATATATATAATTTTTTTAAAATATGTATGTTTTATTTTTTTATATATTCCATTTATTGTTTATCATTTTGCAACTATTTTAAATAATTGTAACTATGTTTTTATTAATTATATTTATTTTGTAATTAATTTACATTATTTTTAAGACATTTAAAAAAAATGATATTTTATACAACGATATTTTAAACAACGATATTTTGGTTTCGATATTTTTGTACTTACCTTTGTAGAGATAGGATGTCGATATTCTGTCCATCGATATTCTGGACTCTATATTGTTGTAGGTAAATATTTGGTCCGTCGATATTATGTCAGTGATCCAACCGAGTGAGACATAAGGAAAACCCATTGTCGGTGATGCACAAGTAAACAGCATTAGTAGCGAGACAGTCACATTTAATACATACATCAATCAAGTCATCAATGGTGTGATAAGGATACGATTTGAGAAAAAAAGATGGAGAACATAAACATAGACTGATTTTTAAAAAAAAGGAATGATGTATCATATTGCAGTACAGTTTTGTGCATTCGGAATTAGTGTATACCATGCTATGTTATGGCTCTAATCCGTTAGTTTTGATTCATTATGCTAGTGCCGAGAAGTCTTAGATGGTGTTTAACCATGTGTAAGATGGTTGGGAATCGGTGAGACCTAAATAGTATTTATACACCCAAGTGCGTCATCCTCGTGAGGGGGCAAACAGTCAGAGGTACCAATGGTTCCTAAAGCTGTTTGGGTAGACCGTTACTGTGATAAATCAGTTGGACGTGTGTCACAGAGTCAGAATAATGTGCTAAGGCTGCTGTAAGGAAAACAATAACATATTCATCAGGGAGTAACTGATGCCATGTCCCCGCCCTGCTCCAGGTATATGATGGTGTAGACACTGTACCTGTGAAATGATGGCTATATTTTGTCGGAGAGCCGTGTCGGGCACGTCGAACCTGTGGTCTGTAAGCCGGTCCAAGAACAGTTCACTTGCAGTCAAAAGGAGAGGCTGCTCATATCGGTTAAGAGTAGCAGACCGGAAGTACGCGTACACGGGAAATTAAGATGTGCTACTTGGTCTAATCGGGACTGTGCAGTCTGGGCCCCAAATTGGGAGGGGGTGAGTGGAGGGTTTTTAGTCTTGTGAGCGAGTCATGCTTGTGTAATTTTATATAACGTCTGTTTGAATTATAAGTTAGCGGGGTAAGATGTGCTGATATGTTTGCTCAGAAAGGTATAATCAAGGTGCAATACTGACAAGTGGAGTGGGGGGATCATATATTATCAGATGGAAGGACTAGGAATCACATTATGCAGGTACGAGGGTGTGCTGTAAGCTTACTTAGGTAACCTGCAGAACATATATTAGCATGCTAGTCCATAGATGTACTGTGTGATCACGCTAGTAAGGTAAGCTGTATGATTCGTTACGGGTTGTCCGCAAGTTATAGTCTTACAATGGGCGGTATCATAAAGTACTAAAAGATTCAGGGGTCGATTCCGATCTCGGCCGGAAGCGCACCTAATACTATTCGTCCGGAAAAAATACGAGCCCAACGCGTATTTCCCGACCGATTCGAACAGTCGTCCGAACGAGCAAGTACGCTGCGCATTACTGCTAAAATTCCGATCGAGCCGTACGTAGCCATTCCTTCTCCAGTTCCCCGAACGAGCTGGATCCAGAAACGCCGATTCGAGTCGCACGGAAGTTAATACACAGCACCTTCCGGCCGGACTAGTACGATGCGCAATCCGTACGCGCCGAACTGGTCGCTACGTCCGGCACATCAGAGCATCCGGGAGAGCCGCACATAAGCTCCGATTCGCGCCACAAGACGATCCACGGCTACGAGACGAACAAGCCAGCTACGAGTACGAGTCGAAGCCATGAGAAAGACGAACGAGACGAACCAACCATGAATCCCATCGCGCAGGTCCTACCAATACTCTACATCTATTACTGGAACCGGTACGGACGCGTACGGCGCAGACGGTAAGTCAAACACCCACTACACAAACAAACGACACGTACCCGACATATGTCACACACACATAGGGATGCAGAAATGACGTACACTAGCAACAGCAGAACCATAGGGGTGGGATGGCTATCACCAATGCCATACACACCCATAGGGGCCTGGATGCCTACCACTACCACCACCCCTACTCATGGGGGGTGGATGCCTACCACTACCACCACCCCTAATCAGGGGGGCTGGATGCCTGTCACTACCACCACCCCTACTCAGGGGGGGCTGGATGCCTGTCACTACCACCACCCCTACTCATAGGGGAATTGATGCCTACCACTACCACCACCCCTACTCATGGGGGGCTGGATGGCTGTCACTACCACCACCCCTACACATGTGGGGCTGGATGCCTGTCACTACTACCATCCCCACTCATAGGGAAATTGATGCCTGTCACTACCACCACCCCTACTCATGGGGGGCTGGATGCCTGTCACTACTACCACCCCTACTCATGGGGGAATTGATGCCTACCACTACCACCACCCCTACTCATGGGGGCCTGGATGCCTACCACCACCACCACCCCTACTCATGGTGGCCTGGATGCCTACCACCACCCCTACTCATGGCGGCCTGGATGCCTACCACCACCACCACCACCCCTACTCATGGGGGCCTGGATGCCTACCACCACCACCACCCCTACTCATGGGGGGCTGGATGCCTACCACTACCACCACCCCTACTCGGGGGGGGGCTGGATGTCTGTCACTAACATCACCCCTACTCATGTGGGGCTGGATGCCTGTCACTACTACCATCCCCACTCATAGGGGAATTGATGCCTGTCACTACCACCACCCCTACTCATGGGGGGCTGGATGCCTGTCACTACTACCACCCCTACTCATGGGGGAATTGATGCCTACCACTACCACCACCCCTACTAATGGGGGCCTGGATGCCTACCACCACCACCACCCCTACTCATGGTGGCCTGGATGCCTACTACCACCACCACCACCCCTACTCATGGGGGCCTGGATGCCTACCACCACCACCACCACCACCCCTACTCATGGGGGCCTGGATGCCTACCACCACCACCACCCCTACTCATGGGGGGCTGGATGTATACCACTACCACCACCCCTACTCAGGGGGGCCTGGATGCCTGTCACAACTACCATCCCCACTCATAGGACGGGTAATGCATGACACAACCAGCATACTCCAACATAAGGAATGTCAGCAAAAGACATCCCCCCAACATCATGACAAGTGTGTAGTCTGTGTCAAATGCCTACAACACTGAACATGACATTGAACATACAATGTGACCCCCTATCACATGTGTCACACACAAATGTGTGTGCCCTTCACAATGCAAGCAGACCATGACCACTGTGGCAATGGGGTCTAAACCCCCATCATCACAGTGACCAAAAGGTAAGTGTGGGGTCCATAGTTGAAGCACCTTTTGAACATTGTGGAAATGGGGTCTAAACCCCCATCATCACAGTGACCAAAAGGTAAGTGTGGGGTCCATAGCTGAAGCACCTTTTGAACATTGTGGCAATGGGGACTAAACCCCCATCATCACAGTGACCAAAAGGTAAGTGTGGGGTCCATAGCTGAAGCACATTTTGAACATTGTGGCAATGGGGTCTAAACCCCCATCATCACAGTGACCAAAAGGTAAGTGTGGGGTCCATAGCTGAAGCACATTTCGAACATTGTGGCAATGGGGTCTAAACCCCCATCATCACAGTGACCAAAAGGTAAGTGTGGGCTCCATAGCTGAAGCACATTTTGAACATTGTGGCAATGGGGTCTAAACCCCCATCATCACAGTGACCAAAAGGTAAGTGTGGGCTCCATAGCTGAAGCACATTTTGAACATTGTGGCAATGGGGTCCAAACCCCCATCATCACAGTGACCAAAAGGTAAGTGTTGTCATGGAAAAAGCTGCAACGGCCAAACAGCATGGATGATTCCTGGTCACAGAACAACAAACACATCAGTGGCAAAGTAGTGGTTGTGTCCCATAGCAACATAGATTGGGTGAGGCAAACGTGCAGTGCAAATAAAACATACCTTTGGCCATGTGCAGACAAACATCACCCATGGGGACTGACATTGTCTCCATTTATCAATTACACAATGCCAGAAGTGACCATCATAATGCAGACCCACATTTCTGCACTAATGGACACACAAATGTAGATATCCTGGGGAGACTGTAGATGTGAGTTGAACAAATACCATACCATGGCAGCAATGGGACATACGAACCATGATTATTCTGCTGACTGATGACCTAGGAGTCCCAGGGACAGCATGGGAAATCCTCCAAACAACATACAGGCAATGGCACACCAAAGATATGCCAATGCAGTGGTGCAGATGCACAAACACAAACAGGCAGCCTCACACTGCATATCAAACACAACAGGTGATGGGGGGTGCCAGTGTCCCCAGGCAACCACACAACACATGAGGAGGCCTGAATTCCAATTACACAGATGTGTATACAGTGCCATACAAAAGTAACTCATGGATCGGATTCCCCTATGTGGGCAATCAGGCATTGTCAGATGAGAGGGAGCCCAAATTACACATGTCACACAAGCTTGTAGGAACAGCAACTAACACAGCAAGAGACAGACCCACCACAGCACTACCCCCAGGGACCCCACATTGTGGTGACACTAGCCTGCATGATAATCCCACTGTGATGACAAAGCTAGATGTTGTTCACACTGTGAACCACAGCCATGTGTCCTGAGCAACAAACTACCATCACACCTACACAAGCACAAATCCATCAGCACGGCCTGTCAGCCAAGGCCAAAATGGAGGTAGGGGTCTAGCCGTACAACAACTCACATTTGCACACACTCGACACCACACACCTTGATCTCCACCAATGTGCAGCAGTGAAGCTCACATGGACAGGTGACATTGCACATGCACCCATGACAATCCCAGGGGTGGTTGTGGGAACTAAGGTGCAGAAACCCATCACACCTGGCCAGTCAACAAGACTCGTGAATGTCTGACACACTGCACAGTACGCCGTACATGGGCATGACGTGAAATCCACCCCAATCAATGGGATCCCGGCCACAGTCACACACCAATGAAGAAGCCAAGGTCACCCACAAAGAACACACGTAGACAACTTCCAACATTGCAGCTCTGACCCTGAGGAGTGGCAGCAGTCACACACACAACGTGTCACAATCACTGAAAGCTACCACAAACTGTAAATTACATGACTTGTGTAACCAACAAGTGCCAAGGGGAATCCTGACTGTGTCTCATCTGCGTTTGCCTACATCCCCAGCCCTGACAACAAAGACAACTAGGGATGACAACCTGATGAACATTAGTTTGCCGTGCACCCACATCACGGATAAACCAGGTACAAGATGCTGGATGAACACAGGACAACTCAGCAAGCATCACAAACAGGAACATCCGTAGGGACACAGCCGGTGTAGGAAAAGGGAAGGGAACACACACAGACATGCTTACACAACACACAACACGGGCCCAGGCAATGTCACAGGATTACACACTGCCATGAGGGCACTCCACTCCTGTGGAAGGTCCGCTGTGCCAAACCTTGTCTGTGCACCACTCAAACATGTCAGCAAAACACTCGGTCAGTGAGTCAACAATCACAACACACTGAAGGCTCTGCTCACATCAGCCTGGGTACGGGAGTGTCACGTCAGTCTTCTGCATATACCCAAAACACGTGTTAAGCAAGTTGCACTGTATACACAGATGAGTCCTTCAACATTGATGTGCCAAACTGCATGTCCAGTGGAGATGGGCACACAGTCAGGGAAATAGAAACATTGAACAGTGGTAAGCCCACCAGATGTGCATCAGTGTAAGCCACAGATGTCAATTTACAAATGCAAAACGTACATCCCTGTGTCAAATGCAGAACATTACACCCTCAGACTGCAGCAAAGGATGCTATGGCTCCAGACTAGATTAGGACACATATCCCATGGACCACATGGAGTCCATCACAGAAACACTTCATTTTCCTGATCTGAACACTATTACAACAGCAAATGCATGATGATACTCATCTACATCATGTACATCAAAAGAAAAACCACTAGTAAACAAAAAGAGGCTTTATTCAGCAAATGTTGAAAAAAATTTGAAGTCCAAAAGAAACTAAGGCCAATGGCCAGTCCATATACACAGTCCGAACAGGGTGATATGTGACAACTTGTCACCCATTGCTTGCCTGTACTGGTACGGACAGGGGACATCCCCCTCGGAGGGGCATACAAGGGGCAGGATCAGGGGATGCCAGAAGGAGGCAGTGAAGGGGTGGTGGGTGCAGGAGTCTAACCAGCAAATGCAGTGGAGATGTCTAACTCAGTGGGGGCCGGCACCACTGTAGGGCACAAGTCAGATGGTGTGGGTGCTGGCACCACTGCAGTGGGCCGGTCAGATGGAGTGGACTGGGTCCCCACTGCAGTGCCCAAGTCAGACGGGGTGGTTGTGGACTCCACTGCAGTGCAGAAACTCCAAGGGAGTGGAAGGGGGGGGGCAGATGAGGTGGGCAGGACAGAGGGGGGGACCCGGTCTCCACACCAGTGGCACAAACGGGCCGAGTGTCTGGGTTGGGGGTGGAAGAGCAAGTGGCAGGGGGGGAGGGCTTAAGCATTTTGGGGATGTGGTATGGGTGTGTGGGGGAACCTGGGGCAGGGTGTGGTGGGGGAACCTGTGGAGTGGTGGCCTGGGGGATGGAGGAGAGAGACTGTGTGGTGGAGCTGCGTGGTGGTGGTGGTGGGGTCTTGCCCTTCCTGGTCCGGGGGGACTTCTGAATGGGGTCCTCAGTCTGCCTGTGCCTGGGGGAGGGTGTCCAGGTATGAGGGGCACTCCCCTCTGTGTGTGTGGTGGTCGCCTCTTCCGCCTGTGCGTTGTCAGATGGATCTGTGGGGAAGAGGCCAAGCTCACAGAGGGAGAGCTTCTGGGAGGGGGGGGTTGCAGGTGAGGCAAGGGAAGGGGTTTTGGAGGGAGAGGTATCTGAGGACTGCGCAGTGCTCCTGGATGCGTGTGTGTGTGTTCCTGGGCCCCATCCCCTGTGAGTGAGGTATCAGTCCCCTGACCGTGCGTGTGCGTCTGGATTTTGGCATGTGTGTCTGTGTGCTGCTTCTGTCTGTGCTGGTGGGTGCCTGTGCCGGTGTGTGTGTGCTTGGGACAGGCAGGGTGCTGGGGATTGTGGATGGGGCAGAGGTAGGAGGGGTGAGGGACTGTTGCAGGAGGGACACTGCTGCCGTCAGTGAGGAGGCCATGGACTGATTGGTCCGATGTGGGGCAGACATGCCAGATGACATGCCCTCCATGAATGACACCAGTTGTGTCAACAGACCAGTGTGTGCATGGAGGACACTCAGCACTGATGTCTGCCCTACATGGATCTGTTTAAGCAAGTCCACAGACTCCACACTCAGGGCAGCAGGGGAGACAGAGGCAGGGGGTGCAGTGCCTGGCATGAAGGAGACACGCTCCCCTACACGGGAGCCTCCACGGACATGTGGGATGGGAGCAGATGGGAGGGTGGAGATGGTGGTGGTGGCGGGGGCAGACTTGCTTGATTTTGTCTCTGGTCTGCTGACACCCGCCTCCACAAGGGAGTCCTCACTGGAAGTGCTCTGGTCCTCAGCCGAGGTGGTCGTAGCTGAGGTCTCCTCAGTGTGGCTCCCCTCACCCTCCGTGCCACTGGGTCCCTCGGTCTCCCCTGCAGTGGACCCAGTCTGGCTCTGTCGCTCCTCCTGGTCCGTTGAGCTGTCTCCTCCTGTGGCCGTGGATGTATCTGCAAAGAATCAGGATAAACAGAGCAACATTAGTCACCTGTACTGACCACACACACCACAGTAAGTACAGCACATCACAGAGCAAGCCCTGCCATCATTTGCTAGACATTGCAATAAGTGCTGACACTGATTTGAAGAAGCCCATTGTCTGCCTGACAGTCATTCATGCCACACATATCCTACCTGTCCATGCACCCATCTGTCTGGTGCCTGTTGTATGCGACTAATCATATGTGCACACATGCACCACATACACAGTTGTTGGACATCCAAGAGAACATGTGGAAATGTGTCACTCCAAACACATGCCATCTCCTGCCACTGACTCAGTACATGTGTCAGGAAAAGTGACGGGCAGAGTCCCTGTCGATATACGGGTTTTGCTTCCATCACCAGACACAATGATGTCCTCATGTCCTGATAGACAATGCGACAATGGTGTGCTTGCAGGACATATCACACTACTGTTGGATCACCCTTTGCGAGTTGAATGTCATGGCACAGGCCTGTCTGGCAAGTCAGTCATAACTGTCTCCTGTCACAGGGGCAGTGCATACACACAACACCAGTCTACACTGTGTCACAGCCATGGAAGTTTTGGGTATGCAAGCCCTGTAGCTGACAGGTGCACATGTGCACCCCTGGCCACACACATCATGAGGACTAGGATGATCTCACGTCAATCAAATGAGACATTTTAGTGACTGCAAACACAAATCCATACACATGGGCACTTCACCGTCTGATGAGAATGAACCAAAGCTGCCTGCACCTCAATGTTTCATACACCTTTGTGCACAGTAAAGGGATCAGAGACCTATGCATTAACCAATGTGCAGATCCTATAGTCACAACTCAGATGGCTGGCCACCCCAAATTGTTAAACACTCCAGGAGTCCAAAAAGCAAGGCCACACCACGGTGACACAGAGGCAGACACCTGAGTGCACTCTTCACAATGCCCAATACGTATGCTGACACACGGGAGTGGGAGAACAGAGTGCCTTCGATGTACGGATTAGGCATTATAGTCCTGGTCCATGTGCAACATGGTATTACCCTGAACACTAGGCAGGTGGCTATGCATGTGTCACACACATGATGTACATACTTCTGAGGCTCCCCCCTTGGTCTCTGCTGCAGCATGGGTGTGTGGCACATACCCCAGACATGTGGTGAGTCAGAGCATCAATTGGAACACATTGTGAAGCCATACCCAGAGTACATGTCAGATCACAGGCATTGTGTGAGCAATTGTACCATCCATGCAGCCCACAACAAAGTTCCTGTAACTGATGCTGTCCCCAACTTGAACCACAGGTAACTGCAAGTACACAGTACCCAAGTGACCTAAGTCACAGACTGTAAGGGCCACACCTGTGTATCAGATGAGGAGGGGGCATGACACAAGTGAGGGACATGAGTCCAGGATGACAAGACAGTTGTACTGTGGAAGTGGAACCAGGCTAAAGGAGTGCATAGAGCATGTTAGTCATAGTACACAGAAAAGGCTAGCACTTACCCCCTCCTTGCTGCTGTCTGGCCTTCAGCTGCCCATCCAGGTCAGGGAAGACCACCGCCAGAATCCGGAGCATGTGGGGGTCAGGGTCCGGTGTCCGCCCCTCCTGCGAGGAGGCGACAGCTTCAGCTGGACCCTTGCGATCCTCCGGGTCCAGCCACGAAGGTCCTGCCACCTCTTCTGGCAGTTGCAGATCCTGCGCCTGTAGACCCCCACAGATCTTACTGCCCGGACGATGGTCAGCCAGATGTCCTGCTTCTGGTGGACATCAACCTGTGAGGATGACAAAGTGAAAAGGCCATTACTACACATGCAACATATCCGTGCATCACACAGTTGGATATACATGTCTCAATCACAGGGGCATATGATGTACACAGGTAGTGCAACTATGGCTATGAACAGTTGTCCAGCAGTTACTAAATGGTATCATTGCCTGGGAAGTAAAACCTTGTTGGAATGCACTGTTACTGCACTATACCTGTTCAGTGCATGTAACTACACACTTTGGGGGTGCCAACTACTCAGTGAGCATGCTAGCCACTGGTGTGCACACTAAGTCTTGCTAGTCAGACAACATGCACAATTAGTAAGGCAGTGGACAGCACACTCACCTGCTCCCCTGGTTTCCCATATAGCTTGCTGTACTGTGGAAGGAGGCTGTCCAGCAGGGCCTGGTTCTCCTCAGTGCTGAAGGCTGGGGCTCTCTCCACAGTACGTGCCATTGCAGTAGCCAGAGGATGCAGAGACAGCAGCAGTGGTGGTGGCAGATGTCATCCTGGAGCATGTAGTGCAGGCAAGTGAGCTCTCAGGGGAACAGCCAGCATTATATGTGTGCTGCAGAGGCAGATACTGTCCCATGTGTCCAAAGTGATAGGTCCAAGTCGTTTGCATCTTCTGAATCTGGCCAATCCATGGAATTGCACCACTTATACACGCCCACAGCATCCTTCAAAAGTTCAACTTCATGACACCCATGAATTTGCAACATTGTTTTGGGTGGCCAACTGAATTCACTGCATCCGGCTTGTAAAAGCTTCGAAAACGCGTCCGTTACCATGTCAGTCCATAGCCAATGCGTGCGCACCGATCGGTCCATTCCTGTACAACGCGTATTTCGGAAAACAACACGCATCCGTCCACATCATATGCAATGGCCAATGCGTGCGCACCGATCGGTCCATTGCTGTACAACGCGTATTTCGGAAAACGACACGCATCCGTCCACATCATATGCAATGGCCAATGCGGGCGCACCGATCGGTCCATTGCTGTATAACGCGTCCCTGTACAAGTCACTCGCATATGTCACCATGGTTGTCACTGGTGAACATATGCCAGCCACAATTACTTGCCAGGGACTCAGGGGCACACCTACAACACCACAGCCTGTCCACACTGTATCCTAAGGCATGTAAGGCTGCATTACCTGTGTGTGTATGGGGGTCAACATGTGGTTTGTTGGGTGGCACTTGGGGGCAGCCACTCCCAGGCTGTGCACGTGTTCATGGGGACAGAATCCTTTGTGTGTTGTGCACATGACCACTGTGATGTGCAACTATTCAGTTCAGAGCATGTGGCATGGTCACATCTCCAGGTTGTGTATGTGTATGTTATGTCACATACACCCTGAGTCCCATGTGGGATGGTATGTACGTCACAGGGTGACCCATTGCCACAATTGTGATGGCCCTCCACAGTCTGTGTGCATGTTGTGTTTCAGATGTCTCGGATTCCATGTGCACAATGGGAGACAGTCTCCACATCCACGTTGTTTGTGCATCGACTTTGATGTTGTGCGTGTGTGTGTCACAGACGTCCATGTCTGTCCTGCAGAGGCAACAGGGGCCACTACCTGTGGGAGTCATGGTTGTTTTGCTGGCGTGTACATGATACGCCATGTCATGCCAGTGTCCATGTGGCAATACAGGGTCCCTGGGAATCTACCTGTCAAAGAGCTGTGATGCCTGGGGCACATCTGTCCTCACTTGTCACTGTGGTGTGTGTTTCGAACATGACAGCAGTACATGGGTACTGTGACACAGCCGAATGATTTCCCATAGCACAACCTGGAACTTGTTGTCAGCACATGTTGAACTGAGATGTTAGTTGTTGGCCATGTAGGTGCCATATATGTCCATGCAGAACGGCACACACATCAAGTACTTGTGTCTCGTAATGATGTATCATGTGATATTGAGTATGGTCAAGGCCACATATGTGGGGTGACTGACAATCTTTCTTTGTTCACCTTTGCACTGCAGGGCACCAGCTGTCCATAGACCATTCCCTGACCTTGCAACCATGGTTGAACGTGACTGCATCCGATGGTACCGCTTCAACAGGCCGCTTATTGAGGAATTGGCAGTGCAGTTGGCCCCACATTTGCAACCTGGCCGGCCATACCCTGCAGCGCTGACCCCAAGGTGAAGGTGATGGCAGCCCTACACTTCTTTGCCACCGGTACCTTTCAACACACTGTGGCATCTGCTGGTGGGATGTCACAGACCATGTTCAGCCGTGTGCTACGCAATGTTTTGGAGGCGATGTTGAGATACTTGAACCAGTACATCTATTTCCCTAAACGTCAACTACTCACTGACATCAAGAGTGACTTCTATGCCCTGGGGAGGATGCCACATGTCATCGGCTCCATTGATGGGACACATGTGGCTTTGGTACCACCACAGGCACATGAGCAGGCATACAGGAACAGCAACCATTACCATTCTATCAATGCCCTGGTGGTATGTCTTGCAGATATGAGCATCTCACATGTGTGTGCACGTTTCCCCGGTTCTGCACACGATGCCTACGTGATGAGGAGTAGTCGCATCCCGAGGATGATGTCACAGATGCAGAACCAGCGTGCCTGGCTTGTCGGTGTGTACTGACTTTGTACCATTGTGTGTGTTCTGCAATGTTGTATTCCACCCTCTTTTCCAACTCAGCTAATGTGCAATTGTCTGTATGTAGGTGACTCCGGATACCCCAACATGCCGTGGTTGCTGACACCCCTCAGGAACCCTGTGACACCAGCCCAGATGCGCTACAATGAGGCACATGGTCGGACCAGGAGAGTGATCGAGCGGACATTTGGTCTCCTGAAGAGCCGCTTTCGCTGCCTGGACAAGACAGGAGAGGCCCTCCCATATGCCCCTGCAAAGGTGTGCAAGATTTTCATTGTCTGCTGCAAGCTACACAACCTGGCAGTGCGGAAGGAGTTGCCTCTCATCCTGGATGACGATGACCAACATCCGCCACCTGTGGAGGATCCTGGCCTGGGCCACGATGCCAGTGATGATGATGATGATGAGGGGGATGTCCGCACACAGCTCATCACCAACTTCTTCAGCTGAATGTGAGTATACAGAGATGTTATGTCAATGATTTGAGTTTGCATGATATGTGTTGGTGGTGCTCTGTTGGTGTTTGAGTGTGGCCATGTGCTACTTGACTGGATGTGTGCAGTGATGTGTCCTTACAGGTAGTCTGTACTCCCCAACAGTGTTGACATGCTAACTTGGTTTTGTGTAGGTATCTTGTGACATGTATTGGGCATGAGTATTGCAGTTCTGTCCTGTTCTTCAGTGCTTTTGACTGTGTGTCATGTCTGTCCTTCACAGGGTACTTTCAGAGTTGTTTGGTCAACTCGCATCCCCCGACACCATGATTCAACTTCCAGGGTGGAAGCAGTCGTTTCCCTACAGGTGATGTGCCACACACCCCTGGACTTTATTTCCTCTACACTTGGTGACTGAGTGGCCACTGCCACGTGGGATTACCTTGCATCTGTAGTGGACACAACATGTTGCAAATGTGTAATAAACCTGTGCTTCACTTTGGGATGTGCGTTGTCTGTGGTCACACATCTAACTGACATTTGCTTACTTCACCTGTGGGCTAGTGAGCACATACTCTGAATAGGTGTGGTGTCTGTGCATTCCACTGTATTTCCTGGAAACATCAGTGTAGGCGATGAGTCAGATGGCCCTGGTGTGTATGTGTTGTGTAGCCCTAGTGGTGTGTCTCCGTCATATGTGTCACGTCGCCATGACTCACATAACGGTGTTGAACTTGCTGTAGCAGTTAGCATGCACAGTGTCATTTAGCAGATCATCATCTGCAGGACAAAAACAACGTTGGAATCACAACAGAGGCAAGTATGGTGTATTAGTGAGTTTATTTACATACATGTGTGAGGATAGTGCACAGGTTGGTGGGTGCTGTACATTGGGATTGGAATCCAAAGTTCCCAGTTGAGTTGGAAGTGTTGGTAGCAGAAATGTCCTGAGTAAAGTCCACAGTCATCTGATACATTGGTCCAACTTGAACTCCCCATGTCATGTGGGAGAGTTGGGTTGCATTCGACAGGGTGAACAGTTTGCACACAAAGGGGAATTTCCAGAACAGGTGTTGGGTTCCTGGGGGATGTACATGGCCATTGGCTTCTCAGTTTTCCTTCCTCGGACGACCCCTCTTCTTTTGGGGGGGACCCTCACGTGCAGGCCGCTGCGGTGCAGAGGACTCTCCACCAGAGTCATCCTCCCTCCCTGTGGCAGTTGCAGTTGTTGTGGCACCAGATGTTGTGGGCACACAGGAAGGTGTGGCCATGTTGGAGCTAATCTGGCGGAGGCATGTCAATATGTCCCTCTGCACCGCTGTCAGTTCTATTCTGGTACGCCTCAGCAATGCGTACCAGTTGTGGGTCATCATGCAGTCCAGACCCCTCTGCAAACAGCGACCTCTACCTACCACCCCTCCCACCACCCCTGGCCACATGTGCGGGACCTGCGGTGGCACGCACAGGTGAGCCTAGGCCCCCTTGGGGGTTGGTACTGTGGTTGTTGTCCGTTGCTTCAAGGTGGGCCGGGGTCCCTGTGCTGTTGTCATTGAGTGTCCTTGGTCTGTCCGTGTCGGCGGGGGTGGTCTGTGTGTTGGCAGATGTTGGAGGAGTGGGTGCAGGGGGTGCAGATGGTGGTCCTGCTGGTGCTGCATGTTGACTCACACCGGAGGGGCCAGGTAGGTCTTCACCATCCGAGCACAGAACACCATCAGACAGCAACCACAGACACACCCACAACTCATCCATCACACAAGCCACACACCATTAGCACCTCCCAAATAGCACCCTCACATACACCCAGCAAAACCTACACTCACCCACCCTCACTTGCACACACACACACACACATCAATCCACACCACCACGGATCACCATGCCCCCAAAGAAGAATCCAAAGTTCCTAGACAGTGAATTGGAAGTCCTGGTAGATGAAATCCTCAGGGTAGAGCCACAGTTGTTTGGTACATTGGTCCAACAGACCCCCATGTCGCAGAAAACCAAGATGTGGGAGAGGATCGTCGACAGGGTGAACGCACAATCACCATGTTTGCGCACAAAGGAAGACATCCAGAACAGGTGGTATGATGTGCGCAGGAGTGTCAAGGCCCTACTCAAGAAGGATTACGCCTTGAGTCATCGCACCAGCAGTGGCCCTCCTGCCAAACCAGTATACCACAGGCCCTGGGAGGAGAAGGTGCGGGCCATCCTACCACCAGAGAGCGTACATGGACTATCAAACATCCCAGAGCCTGGTGAGTACACAACCAATATACCCAATATTGTGTGACAATACACACACATCACTGTCAAGGGGATAGTGAAACCAAGCACCGTTAGCAAAGCCACAGTAACCAAAACATAATCATCCCAAGTTGTGTATGTTAGTCAGACAAACACAATACCTGCCATCTCATAGTGATATGTAACTGTGTCATGACATGTACAAACCTAACAACAAATAGAGCAAGGCAGTGGCACAAATCTAACCAACAAACACTGTCAGACATTTTGCCACCACTAGAACACCACCTCACAGGGAAGCTCACTGAAAGGAAGGAATTCTGTGTATGCTGGTGAAGTCAGTGTAGCCAATAGCATGATGGGAGTTGTAGTCACAGATATTGGTCACCCTCACAATTGGCCCATCAACACCACTCTGAACCATGCTCACATCACAGGGAGTGGAAAAGAACTGACAAGATGGCTGACACTGGGTACTGCTGTGGGAGCACAAGGCCCTACTGGGAACTGTGCACCAACCAACAGCAGGACACCACTGACTGACATCCTGAAAGCCAACTTGCACTCCCTGCAATGGAAGCACGTTCCATGGTGGGATATCTGGCTGGGTGGGAAGGAGGACTGACAGCACTGACCATAATTACTAGCAGCTTTTCTCACACACACCCTTAACACAAATTCCACACAACTCACCTTGGAGAATGCATTTCCTCACACTCTAATTAAATATCCCACAAAGAACCACCACCCTGGGTTATGCTGTGTGAAGCACAGGGACACCTTTGGGACTTGTAGCCAAACAAACGCCAGGACAACACTGTCAGCCATCCTGTCAGCACAGGCACACTACCCCACAGGGAAGCAGAGTCAAAAGGAAGGAAGCATGGGCATGCTGGGAAGGGGGGTGTAGGCAATAGCATGATGGGAGTGGAAGTCACAGCTCAACATCCCCCACCCACATGGCCCAGCAAGCTCACACTGAAGCATGCTCACCTCACAGGGAGTGAAAAGCCACCTCAAAGATGTCTGACACTGGCCTCAGCTGTGGGGAGCACAAGGCCCTGCTGGGAACTGGGCACCAACCAACAGCAGGACACCACTGCCTAACATCCTCTAAGCCAACTTGCACTCCCTGCAATGGAAGCACGTTCCATGGTGGGATATCTGGCTGGGTGGGAAGGAGGACTGACAGCTCTGACCATAGTTACCAGCAGCTTTTCTCACACACCCCCTTAACACAAACTCCACACAACTCACCTGGGAGAATGCATTGCCTCACACTCTAATTAAATATCCCACAAAGAACCACCACACTGGGTTATGCTGTGCGAAGCACAGGGACACTTTTGGGACTTGTAGCCAAACAAACGCCAGGACAACACTGTCAGCCATCCTGTCAGCACAGGCACACTACCCCACAGGGAAGCAGAGTCAAAAGGAAGGAAGTATGGACATGCTGGGAAGGGGGGTGTAGGCCATAGCATGATGGGAGTGGTAGTCACAGCTCAACATCCCCCACCCACATGGCCCAGCAAGCTCACACTGAAGCATGCACACCTCACAGGGAGTGAAAAACCACTTCAAAGATGTCTGACAATGGTGCTCTGTTGTGGGGACTACCAGGCCCTGCTGGGAACTGGGCACCAACCAACAGCAGGACACCACTGACTGACATCCTGAGAGTTAACCTGCACCCACTGCAAGGGTGGCATGCTTCATGGTGGGATAACTGGACTGGGAGGAGAAGGAGGGCCGGATGTCAACCAAATACCACCAATGCTGGTCATGCACACACCTCAACATTCACATTGAAATGCTTCAGGTTGGCAGGACAATGTGCTACACCAATATCAACCTCTGACTGTGACAACTTAGGACAATGCAATGTACAGGCCCGCATCCAGAGGTACAGTCACAACTGTCAGGTGTTTGAACCATTGATGCCTGTAGAAACATAACATACATTGTGTGTCTCTTCCAAAAACAGGTGATGATGGGGACACAGCAGCAGATGATGAGGAGTCCCTGTCCCAGGCTCCGGGGGCCCCTGAGCTCTCTGGTGTGGAACAGCCTCTGCCCTCCTCGGATGGCGAAGACCTACCTGGTCCCTCCGGTGTGAGTCAACATGCAGCACCAGCAGGACCACCATCTGCACCCCCTGCACCCACTCCTCCAACATCTGCCAACACACAGACCACCCCCGCCGACACGGACAGACCAAGGACACTGAATGACAACAGCACAGGGACCCCGGCCCACCGTGAAGCAACGGACAACAACCCCAGTATCAACCCCCAAGGGGGCCTAGGCTCACCTGTGCGTGCCACCGCAGGTCCCGCACGTGTGGCCAGGGGTGGTGGGAGGGGTGGTAGGCAGAGGTCGCTGTTTGCAGAGGGGTCTGGACTGCATGATGACCCACAACTGGTACGCATTGCTGATGCGTACCAGAATAGCACCGGAGAGGTCAGCCAGGTAGTGGGGATCCTCAAGGACATTCAACAGCAGCAGGCTGCCCATCCTGCCCGCTTGGACTCCCACATGTCCCGCGTGGAGACACACATGTCTCGCATGGAGTCTAAGTGGGACACATTGGAAGAACTGACAGCGGTGCAGAGGGACATATTGACATGCCTCCGCCAGATTAGCTCCAACATGGCCACACCTTCCTGTGTGCCCACAACATCTGGTGCCACAACAACTGCAACTGCCACAGGGAGGGAGGATGACTCTGGTGGAGAGTCCTCTGCACCGCAGCGGCCTGCACGTGAGGGTCCCCCCAAAAGAAGAGGGGTCGCCTGAGGAAGGAAAACTGAGAGGCCGATGGCCATGTACATCCCCCAGGAACCCAACACCTGTTCTGGAAATTCCCCTTTGTGTGCAAACTGTTCACCCTATCGAATGCAACCCAACTCTCCCACATGACATGGGGAGTTTAAGTTGGACCAATGTATCAGTTGACTGTGGACTTTACTCAGGACATTTCTGCTACCAACACTTCCAACTCATCTGGGAACTTTGGATTCCAATCCCAATGTACAGCATCCACCATCCTGTGCACTATCCTCACACATGTATGTAAATAAACTCACTAATACACCATACGTGCCTCTGTTGTGATTCCAACGTTGTTTTTGTCATGGAGATGATGATCTGCTAAATGACACTGTGCATGCTAACTGCTACAGCCAGTTCAACACCGTCATGTGAGTCATGGCGACGTGACACATATGAGGGAGACACACCACTAGGGCTACACAACACATACACACCAGGGCCATCTGACTCATTGCCTACACAGATGTTGCCAGGAAATACAGTGGAATGCACAGACACCACACCTATTCAGAGTCTGTGTTAACTAGCCCACAGGTGAAGTAAGCAAATGTCAGTCAGACGTGTGACCACAGACAACGCACATCCCAAAGTGAAGCACAGGTTTATTACACATTTGCAACATGTTGTTTCCACTACAGATGCAAGGTAATCCCACGTGGCAGTGGCCACACAGTCACCAAGTGTAGAGGAAATAAAGTCCAGGGGTGTGTGGCACATCACCTGCAGGGAAACGACTGCTTCCACCCTGGAAGTTGAATCATGGTGTCGGGGGATCACAGTTGACCAAACAACTCTGAAAGTACCCTGTGAAGGACAGACATGACACACAGTCAAAAGCACTGAAGAACAGGACAGAACTGCAATACTCATGCCCAATACATGTCACAAGATACCTACACAAAACCAAGTTAGCATGTCAACACTGTTGGGGAGTACAGACTACCTGTAAGGACACATCGCTGCACGCATACAGTCAAGTAGCACATGGCCAACCTCAAACAGCAACAGAGCACTACCAACACATATCATGCAAACTCAAATCATTGACATACCATCTCTGTATACTCACATTCAGCTGAAGAAGTTGATGATGAGCTGTGTGCGGACATCCCCCTCATCATCATCATCATCATCATCACTGGCATCGTGGCCCAGGCCAGGATCCTCCACAGGTGGCGGATGTTGGTCATCGTCATCCAGGATGAGAGGCAACTCCTTCCGCACTGCCAGGTTGTGTAGCATGCAGCAGACGATGAAAATCTTGCACACCTTTGCAGGGGCACATGGGAGGGCCCCTCCTGTCTTGTCCAGGCAGCGAAAGCGGCTCCTCAGGAGACCAAATGTCCGCTCAATCACTCTCCTGGTCCGACCATGTGCCTCATTGTAGCGCATCTGGGCTGGTGTCACAGGGTTCCTGAGGGGTGTCGGCAACCACGGCATGTTGGGGTATCCGGAGTCACCTACATACAGACAATTGCACATTAGCTGAGTTGGAAAAGATTGTGGAATACAACATTGCAGAACACACACAATGGTACAAAGTCAGTACACACCAACAAGCCAGGCACGCTGGTTCTGCATCTGTGACATCATCCTCGGGATGCGGCTACTCCTCATCATGTTGGCATCGTGTGCAGAACCGGGGAAACGTGCACACACGTGAGATGCTCATATCTGCAAGACATACCACCAGGGCATTGATAGAATGGTAATGTTTCCTGTTCCTGTATGCCTGCTCATGTGCCTGTGGTGGTACCAAAGCCACATGTGTCCCATCAATGGAGCCGATGACATGTGGCATCCTCCCCAGGGCATAGAAGTCACTCTTGACGTCAGTGAGTTGTTGACGTTTAGGGAAATAGATGTACTGGTTCAAGTATCAACATCGCCTCCAAAACATCGAGTAGCACACGGCTGAACATGGTCTGTGACATCCCACCAGCAGACGCCACAGTGTGTTGAAAGGTACCGGTGGCAAAGAAGTGTAGGGCTGCCATCACCTTCACCTTGGGGGTCAGCGCTGCAGGGTATGGCCGGCCAGGTTGCAAATGTGGGGCCAACTGCACCGCCAATTCCTCAATAAGCGGCCTGTTGAAGTGGTACCGTCGGATGGAGTCACGTTCAACCATGGTTGCAAGGTCAGGGAATGGTCTATGGACAGCTGGTGCCCTGCAGTGCATAGGTGAACAAAGAAAGATTGTCAGTCACCCCACATATGTGGCATTGACCATACTCCGTATCACATGATACATCATTACGAGACACAAGTACTTGATGTGTGTGCCGTTCTGTATGGACATATATGGCACCTACATGGCCAACATCTAACATCTCAGTTCAACATGTGTTGACAACAAGTTCCAGGTTGTGCTATGGGAAATCATTAGGCTGTGTCACAGTACCCATGTACTGCTGTCATGTTCCAAACACACACCACAGTGACAAGTGAGGACAGATGTGCCCCAGGCATCACAGCTCTTTGACAGGTAGATTCCCAGGGACCCTGTATTGCCACATGGACACTGGCATGACATGGCGTATCATGTACACGCCAGCAAAACAACCATGACTCCCACAGGTAGTGGCCCCTGTTGCCTCTGCAGGACAGACATGGACGTCTGTGACACACACACACACAACATCAAAGTCGATGCACAAACAACGTGGATGTGGAGACTGTCTCCCATTGTGCACATGGAATCCGAGACATCTGAAACACAACATGCACACAGACTGTGGAGGGCCATCACAATTGTGGCAATGGGTCACCCTGTGACGTACATACCATCCCACATGGGACTCAGGGTGTATGTGACATAACATACACATACACAACCTGGAGATGTGACCATGCCACATGCTCTGAACTGAATAGTTGCACATCACAGTGGTCATGTGCACAACACACAAAGGATTCTGTCCCCATGAACACGTGCACAGCCTGGGAGTGGCTGCCTCCAAGTGCCACCCAACAAACCACATGTTGACCCCCATACACACACAGGTAATGCAGCCTTACATGCCTTAGGATACAGTGTGGACAGGCTGTGGTGTTGTAGGTGTGCCCCTGAGTCCCTGGCAAGTAATTGTGGCTGGCATACGTTCACCAGTGACAACCATGGTGACATATGCGAGTTACTTGTACAGGGACGCGTCGTACAGCAATGGACCGATCCGTGTGCACGCATTGGCCATTGCATATGATGTGGACGGATGCGTGTCGTTTTCCGAAATACGCGTTGTACTGCAATGGACCGATCGGTGCGCAAGCATTGGCCATTGCATATGATGTGGACTGATGCGTGTCGTTTTCCGAAATACGCGTTGTACAGCAATGGACCAATCGGTGCGCACGCATTGGCCATTGCATATGATGTGGACGGATGCGTGTCGTTTTCCGAAATACGCATTGTACAGCAATGGACCGATCGGTGCGCACGCATTGGCCATTGCATATGATGTGGACGGATGCGTGTCGTTTTCCGAAATACGCGTTGTACAGCAATGGACCGATCGGTGCGCACGCATTGGCCATTGCATATGATGTGGACGGATGCGTGTCTTTTTCCAGAAATACACGTTGTACAGCAGTGGACCGATCGGTGCGCACGCATTGGCCATTTGCATATGATGTGGACGGATGCTTGTCGTTTTCCGAAATACGCGTTGTACAGCAATGGACCGATCGGTGCGCACGCATTGGCCATTGCATATGATGTGGACGGATGCGTGTTGTTTTTCGAAATACGCGTTGTACAGCAATGGACTGATCGGTGCGCACGCATTGGCTATGGACTGACATGGTAACGGACGCGTTTTCGAAGCTTTTATGAGTCGGTTGCAGTGAATTCAGTTGACCACCCACAACAATGTTGCAAATTCATGGGTGTCATGAAGTTGAACTTTTGAAGGATGCTGTGGGCGTGTATAAGTGGTGCAATTCCATGGATTGGCCAGATTCAGAAGATGCAAATGACTTGGACCTATCACTTTGGACACATGGGACAGTATCTGCCTCTGCAGCACACATATAATGCTGGCTGTTCCCCTGAGAGCTCACTTGCCTGCACTACATGCTCCAGGACGTCACCTGCCACCACCACTGCTGCTGTCTCTGCATCCTCTGGCTACTGCAATGGCACGTACTGTGCAGAGAGCCCCAGCCTTCAGCACTGAGGAGAACCAGGCCCTGCTGGACAGCCTCCTTCCACAGTACAGCAAGCTGTATGGGAAACCAAGGGAGCAGGTGAGTGTGCTGTCCACTGCCTTACTAATTGTGCATGTTGTCTGACTAGCAAGACTTACAATGTGTACACCAGTGGCTAGCATGCTCACTGAGTAGTTGGCACCCCACAAAGTGTGTAGTTACATGCACTGAACAGGTATAGTGCAGTAACAGTGCATTCCAAAAAGGTTTTACTTCCCAGGCAATGATACCATTTAGTAACTGCTGGACAACTGTTCATAGCCATAGTTGCACTACCTGTGTACATCATATGCCCCAGTGATTGAGAAATGTATATCCAACTGTGTGATGCACGGATATGTTGCATGTGTAGTAATGGCCTTTTCACTTTGTCATCCTCACAGGTTGATGCCCACCAGAAGCAGGACGTCTGGCTGACCATCGTCCGGGCAGTAAGATCTGTGGGGGTCTACAGGCGCAGGATCCGCAACTGCCAGAAGAGGTGGCAGGACCTTCGTGGCTGGACCCGGAGGATCGCAAGGGTCCAGCTGAAGCTGTCGCCTCCTCGCAGGAGGGGCGGACACCGGACCCTGACCCCCACATGCTCCGGATTCTGGCGGTGGTCTTCCCTGACCTGGATGGGCAGCTGAAGGCCAGACAGCAGCAAGGAGGGGGTAAGTGCTAGCCTTTTCTGTGTACTATGACTAACATGCTCTATGCACTCCTTTAGCCTGGTTCCACTTCCACAGTACAACTGTCTTGTCGTCCTGGACTCATGTCCCTCACTTGTGTCATGCCCCCTCCTCATCTGATACACAGGTGTGGCCCTTACAGTCTGTGACTTAGGTCACTTGGGTACTGTGTACTTGCAGTTACCTGTGGTTCAAGTTGGGGACAGCATCAGTTACAGGAACTTTGTTGTGGGCTGCATGGATGGTACAATTGCTCACACAATGCCTGTGATCTGACATGTACTCTGGGTATGGCTTCACAATGTGTTCCAATTGATGCTCTGACTCACCACATGTCTGGGGTATGTGCCACACACCCATGCTGCAGCAAAGACCAAGGGGGGAGCCACAGAAGTATGTACATCATGTGTGTGACACATGCATAGCCACCTGCCTAGTGTTCAGGGTAATACCATGTTGCACATGGACCAGGACTGTAATGCCTACTCCGTACATCGAAGGCACTCTGTTCTCCCACTCCCGTGTGTCAGCATACATATTGGGCATTGTGAAGAGTGCACTCAGGTGTCTGCCTCTGTGTCACCGTGGTGTGGCCTTGCTTTTTTGACTCCTGGAGTGTTTAACAATTTGGGGTGGCCAGCCATCTGAGTTGTGACTATAGGATCTGCACATTGGTTAATGCATAGGTCTCTGATCCCTTGACTGTGCACAAAGGTGTATGAAACATTGAGGTGCAGGCAGCTTTGGTTCATTCTCATCAGACGGTGAAGTGCCCATGTGTATGGATTTGTGTTTGCAGTCACTCAAATGTCTCATTTGATTGACGTGGGATCATCTTAGTCCTCATGATGTGGGTGGCCAGGGGTGCACATGTGCACCTGTCAGCTACAGGGCTTGCATACCCAAAACTTCCATGATTGTGACACAGTGTAGACTGGTGTTGTGTGTATGCACTGCCCCTGTGACAGGAGACAGTTATGACTGACTTGCCAGACAGGCCTGTGCCATGACATTCAACTCGCAAAGGGTGATCCAGCAGTAGTGTGATATGTCCTGCAAGCACACCATTGTCGCATTGTCTATCAGGACATGAGGACATCATTGTGTCTGGTGATGGAAGCAAAACCCGCATATCGACAGAGACTCTGCCCGTCACTTTTCCTGACACATGTACTGAGTCAGTGGCAGGAGATGGCATGTGTTTGGAGTGACACATTTCCACATGTTCTCTTGGATGTCCAACAACTGTGTATGTGGTGTATGTGTGCACATATGATTAGTCGCGTACAACAGGCACCAGACAGATGGGTGCATGGACAGGTACGATATGTGTGGCATGAATGACTGTCAGGCAGACAATGGGCTTCTTCAAATCAGTGTCAGCACTTATTGCAATGTCTAGCAAATGATGGCAGGGCTTGCTCTGTGATGTGCTGTACTTACTGTGGCGTGTGTGGTCAGTACAGGTGACTAATGTTGCTCTGTTTATCCTGATTCTTTGCAGATACATCCACGGCCATAGGAGGAGACAGCTCCACGGACCAGGAGGAGCGGCAGAGCCAGACTGGGTCCACTGCAGGGGAGACCGAGGGACCCAGTGGCACGGAGGATGAGGGGAGCCCCACTGAGGAGACCTCATCTATGACCACCTCGGCTGAGGACCACAGCACTTCCAGTGAGGACTCCCTTGTGGAGGCGGGTGTCAGCAGACCAGAGACAAAATCAAGCAAGTCTGCCCCCGCCACCACCACCATCTCCACCCTCCCATCTGCTCCCATCCCACATGTCCATGGAGGCTCCCGTGTAGGGGAGCGTGTCTTCTTCATGCCAGGCACCGCACCCCCTGCCTTTATCTCCCCTGCTGCCCTGAGTGTGGAGTCTGTGGACTTGCTTAAACAGATCCATGTAGGGCAGACATCAGTGCTGAGTGTCCTCCATGCACACACGGGTCTGTTGACACAACTGGTGTCATTCATGGAGGGCATGTCATCTGGCATGTCTGCCCTACATCGGACCAATCAGTCCATGGCCTCCTCACTGACGGCAGCAGTGTCCCTCCTGCAACAGTCCCTCACCCCTCCTACCTCTGCCCCATCCACAATCCCCAGCACCCTGCCTGTCCCAAGCACATACACACCGGCACAGGCACCCACCAGCACAGACACAAGCAGCACACAGACACACACGCCAAAATCCAGACACACACGCACGCACAGTCAGGGGACTGATACCTCACTCACAGGGGATGGGGCCCAGGAACACACACACGCATCCACGAGCACTGCGCAGTCCTCATATACCTCTCCCTCCAAAACCCCTTCCCTTGCCTCACCTGCAACCCCCCCTCCCAGAAGCTCTTCCTCTGTGAGCTTGGCCTCTTCCCCACAGATCCATCTGACCCAACGCACAGGCGGAAGAGGTGACCACCACACACAGAGGGGAGTGCCCCTCACACCCGGACACCCTCCCCCAGGCACAGGCAGACTGAGGACCCCATTCGGAAGTCCCCCTGGACCAGGAAGGGCAAGACCCCACCACCACGCAGCTCCACCACACAGTCTCTCTCCTCCATCCCCCAGGCCACCACTCCACAGGTTCCCCCGCCACACCCTGCCCCAGGTTCCCCCACACACCCATACCGCATCCCCAAAATGCTTACGCCCTCCCCCCCAACCACTTGCTCTTCCACCCCCAAGCCAGACGCTCGGCCTGTTTGTGCCACTGGTGTGGAGACCGGGTCCCCCCCTCTGTCCTGCCCACCTCATCTGCCCCCCCTTCCACTCCCTTGGAGTTATGCACTGCAGTGGAGTCCACAACCACCCAGTCCACTCCATCTGACCGGCCCACTGCAGTGGTGCCAGCACCCACACCATCTGACTTGTGCCCTACAGTGGTGCCGGCCCCCACTGAGTCAGACACCTCCACTGCAGTTGCCGGTGACACTCCAGCACCCACCACCGCTTCACTGCCTCCTTCTGGCATCCCCTGATCCTGTCCCTGCGGTGCCTGGCCTGCCCCTTGTATGCCCCTCCGAGGGGGATGTCCCCTGTCCGTACCAGTGCAGGCAAGCAATGGGTGACAAGTTGTCACATATCACCCTGTTCGTACTGTGTATGTGGACTGGCCATTGGCCTTAGTTTCTTTTGGACTTCAAATTTTTCTCAACATTTGCTGAATAAAGCCTCTTTTTGTTTACTAGTGGTTTTTCTTTTGATGTACATGATGTAGATGAGTATCATCATGCAGTTGCTGTTGTAATAGTGTTCAGATCAGGTAAATGAAGTGTTGCTGTGATGAACTCCATGTGGTCCATGGGATATGTGTCCTAATCTAGTCTGGATCCATAGCATGCTTTGCTGCAGTCTGAGGGTGTAATGTTCTGCATTTGACACAGGGATGTACGTTTTGCATTTGTAAATTGACATCTGTGGCTTACACTGATGCACATCTGGTGGGCTTACCACTGTTCAATGTTTCTATTTCCCTGACTGTGTGCCCATCTCCACTGGACATGCAGTTTGGCACATCAATGTTGAAGGACTCATCTGTGTATACAGTGCAACTTGCTTAACACGTGTTTTGGGTATATGCAGAAGACTGACGTGACACTCCCGTACCCAGGCTGATGTGAGCAGAGCCTTCAGTGTGTTGTGATTGTTGACTCACTGACCGAGTGTTTTGCTGACATGTTTGAGTGGTGCACAGACAAGGTTTGGCACAGCGGACCTTCCACAGGAGTGGAGTGCCCTCATGGCAGTGTGTAATCCTGTGACATTGCCTGGGCCCGTGTTGTGTGTTGTGTAAGCATGTCTGTGTGTGTTCCCTTCCCTTTTCCTACACCGGCTCTGTCCCTACGGATGTTCCTGTTTGTGATGCTTGCTGAGTTGTCCTGTGTTCATCCAGCATCTTGTACCTGGTTTATCCGTGATGTGGGTGCACGGCAAACTAATGTTCATCAGGTTGTCATCCCTAGTTGTCTTTGTTGTCAGGGCTGGGGATGTAGGCAAACGCAGATGAGACACAGTCAGGATTCCCTTTGGCACTTGTTGGTTACACAAGTCATGTAATTTACAGTTTGTGGTAGCTTTCAGTGATTGTGACACGTTGTGTGTGTGACTGCTGCCACTCCTCAGGGTCAGAGCTGCAATGTTGGAAGTTGTCTACGTGTGTTCTTTGTGGGTGACCTTGGCTTCTTCATTGGTGTGTGACTGTGGCCGGGATCCCATTGATTGGGGTGGATTTCACGTCATGCCCATGTACAGCGTACTGTGCAGTGTGTCAGACATTCACAAGTCTTGTTGACTGGCCAGGTGTGATGGGTTTCTGCACCTTAGTTCCCACAACCACCCCTGGGATTGTCATGGGTGCATGTGCAATGTCACCTGTCCATGTGAGCTTCACTGCTGCACATTGGTGGAGATCAAGGTGTGTGGTGACACTCCCGTACCCAGGCTGACGTGAGCAGAGCCTTCAGTGTGTTGTGATTGTTGACTGACTGACCGAGTGTTTTGCTGACATGTTTGAGTGGTGCACAGATAAGGTTTGGCACAGCGGACCTTCCACAGGAGTGGAGTGCCCTCATGGCAGTGTGTAATCCCGTGACATTGCCTGGGCCCGTGTTGTGTAAGCATGTCTGTGTGTGTTCCCTTCCCTTCTCCTCCACCGGCTGTGTCCCGACGGATGTTCCTGTTTGTGATGCTTGCTGAGTTGTCCTGTGTTCATCCAGCATCTTGTACCTGGTTTCTCCGTGATGTGGGTGCATGGCAAACTAATGCTCATCAGGTTGTCATCCCTAGTTGTCTTTGTTGTCAGGGCTGGGGATGTGGGCAAACGCAGATGAGACAGTCAGGATTCCCCTTGGAACTTGTTGGTTACACAAGTCATGTAATTTACAGTTTGTGGTAGCTTTCAGTGATTGTGACACATTGTGTGTGTGACTGTTGCCACTCCTCAGGGTCAGAGCTGCAATGTTGGAAGTTGTCTACGTGTGTTCTTTGTGGGTGACCTTGGCTTCTTCATTGGTGTGTGACTGTGGCCGGGATCCCATTGATTGGGGTGGAGTTCACATCATGCCAATGTACGGCGTACTGTGCAGTCTGTCAGACATTCACGAGTCTTGTTGACTGGCCAGGTGTGATGGGTTTCTGCACCTTAGTTCCCACAACCACCCCTGGGATTGTCATGGGTGCATGTGCAATGTCACCTGTCCATGTGAGCTTCACTGCTGCACATTGGTGGAGATCAAGGTGTGTGGTGTTGAGTGTGTGCAAATGTGAGTTGTTGCACGGCTAGACCCCTACCTCCATATTGGCCTTGGCTGAGAGGCCGTGCTGATTGATTTGTGCTTGTGTAGGTGTGATGGTAGTTTGTTGCTCAGGAGACATGGCTGTGGTTCACAGTGTGAACGACATCTACCTTTGTCATCACAGTGGGATTATCATGCAGGCTAGTGTCACCACAATGTGGGGTCCCTGGGGGTAGTGCTGTGGTGGGTCTGTGTCTTGCTGTGTTAGTTGCTGTTCCTACAAGCTTGTGTGACATGTGTAATTTGGGCTCCCTCTCATCTAACAATGCCTGATTACCCACATAGGGGAATCCGATCCATGTGTTACTTTTGTATGGCACTGTATACACATCTGTGTAATTGGAATTCAGGCCTCCTCATGTGTTGTGCGGTTGCCTGGGGACACTGGCACACGCCCCCCATCACCTGTTGTGTTTGATATGCAGTGTGAGGCTGCCTGTTTGTGTTTGTGCATCTGCACCACTGCATTGGCATATCTTTGGTGTGCCATTGCCTGTATGTTGTTTGGAGGATTTCCCATGCTGTCCCTGGGACTCCTAGGTCATCAGTCAGCAGAATAATCATGGTTCGTATGTCCCATTGCTGCCATGGTATGGTATTTGTTCACCTCACATCTACAGTCTCCCCAGGATATCTACATTTGTGTGTCCATTAGTGCAGATATGTGGGTCTGCATTATGATGGTCACTTCTGGCATTGTGTAATTGATAAATGGAGACGATGTCAGTCCCCATGGGTGATGTTTGTCTGCAGATGGCCAAAGGTATGTTTTATTTGCACTGCACTGTTTGCCTCACCCAATCTATGTTGCTATGGGACACAACCACTACTTTGCCACTGATGTGTTTGTTGTTCTGTGACCAGGAATCATCCATGCTGTTTGGCAGTTGCAGCTTTTTCCATGACAACACTTACCTTTTGGTCACTGTGATGATGGGGGTTTGGACCCCATTGCCACAATGTTCAAAATGTGCTTCAGCTATGGACCCCACACTTACCTTTTGGTCACTGTGATGATGGGGGTTTGGACCCCATTGCCACAATGTTCAAAATGTGCTCCAGCTATGGACCCCACACTTACCTTTTGGTCACTGTGATGATGGGGGTTTACCCCATTGCCACAATGTTCAAAATGTGCTTCAGCTATGGACCCCACACTTACCTTTTGGTCACTGTGATGATAGGGGTTTGGACCCCATTGCCACAATGTTCAAAATGTGCTCCAGCTATGGACCCCACACTTACCTTTTGGTCACTGTGATGATGGGGGTTTGGACCCCATTGCCACAATGTTCAAAATGTGCTTCAGCTATGGACCCCACACTTACCTTTTGGTCACTGTGATGATGGGGGTTTGGACCCCATTGCCACAATGTTCAGAATGTGCTTCAGCTATGGACCCCACACTTACCTTTTGGTTACTGTGATGATGGGGGTTTGAACCCCATTGCCACAATGTTCAAAATGTGCTCCAGCTATGGACCCCACACTTACCTTTTGGTCCCTGTGATGATGGGGGTTTGGTCCCCATTGCCACAATGTTCAAAATGTGCTTCAGCTATGGACCCCACACTTACCTTTTGGTCCCTGTGATGATGGGGGTTTAGACCCCATTGCCACAATGTTCAAAATGTGCTTCAGCTATGGACCCCACACTTACCTTTTGGTCACTGTGATGATGGGGGTTTAGACCCCATTCCCACAGTGGTCATGGTCTGCTTGCATTGTGAAGGGCACACACATTTTTGGGTGACACATGTGATAGGGGGTCACATTGTATGTTCAATGTCATGTTCAGTGTTGTAGGCATTTGACACAGACTACACACTCTCGTCATGATGTTGGGGGGATGTCTTTTGCTGACATTCCTTATGTTGGAGTATGCTGGTTGTGTCATGCATTACCCGTCCTATGAGTGGGGATGGTAGTTGTGACAGGCATCCAGGCCCCCCTGAGTAGGGGTGGTGGTAATGGTAGGCATCCAGCCCCCCATGAGTAGGGGTGGTGGTAGTGGTAGGCATCCAGCCCCCCATGAGTAGGGGTGGTGGTAGTGGTAGGCATCCAGCCCCCCATGAGTAGGGGTGGTGGTAGTGGTAGGCATCCAGCCCCCCATGAGTAGGGGTGGTGGTAGTGGTAGGCATCAATTCCCCTATGAGTGGGGATGGTAGTAGTGACAGGCATCCAGCACCCCATGAGTAGGGGTGGTGGTAGTGGGAGGCATCCAGCCCCCCCTGAGTAGGGGTGGTAGTAGTGACAGGCATCCAGCCCCCCATGAGTAGGGGTGGTGGTAGTGACAGGCATCCAGCCCCCCGTGAGTAGGGGTGGTGGTGGTGGTAAGCATCCAGGCCCCCATGAGTAGGGGTGGTGGTAGTGGTAGGCATCCAGCCCCCCATGAGTAGGGGTGGTGGTAGTGGTAGGCATCCAGCCCCCATGAGTAGGGGTGGTGGTAGTGGTAGGCATCCAGCCCCCCTGAGTAGGGGTGGTGGTAGTGGTAGGCATCAATTCCCCTATGAGTGGGGATGGTAGTAGTGACAGGCATCCAGCACCCCATGAGTAGGGGTGGTGGTAGTGATAGGCATCCAGCCCCCCCTGTGTAGGGGTGGTGGTAGTGGTAGGCATCCAGCCCCCATGAGTAGGGGTGGTGGTAGTGGTAGGCATCCAGCCCCCCCTGAGTAGGGGTGGTGGTAGTGACAGGCATACAGCCCCCCCTGAGTAGGGGTGGTGGTAGTGGTAGGCATCCAGCCCCCCCTGAGTAGGGGTGGTGGTAGTGACAGGCATCCAGCCCCCCCTGAGTAGGGGTGGTGGTAGTGGTAGGCATCCAGCCCCCCCTGAGTAGGGGTGGTGGTAGTGGTAGGCATCAGTTCCCCTATGAGTGGGGATGGTAGTAGTGACAGGCAGCCAGCACCCCATGAGTAGGGGTGGTGGTAGTGGTAGGCATCCAGGCCCCCATGAGTAGGGGTGGTGGTAGTGACAGGCATCCAGCCCCCACTGAGTAGGGGTGGTGGTGGTGGTAGGCATCCAGGCCCCCATGAGTAGGGGTGGTGGTAGTGGTAGGCATCCAGCCCCCCATGAGTAGGGGTGGCGGTAGTGGTAGGCATCCAGCCCCCCCTGAGTAGGGGTGGTGGTAGTGGTAGGCAACCAGCCCCCCCTGTGTAGGGGTGGTGGTGGTAGCATCCAGCCCCCCCTGATTAGGGGTGGTGGTAGTGACAGGCATCCAGCCCCCCCTGAGTAGGGGTGGTGGTGGTGGTAGGCATCCAGGCCCCCATGAGTAGGGGTGGTGGTAGTGACAGGTATCCAGCCCCCCCTGAGTAGGGGTGGTGGTGGTGGTAGGCATCCAGGCCCCCATGAGTAGGGGTGGTGGTAGTGGCAGGCATCCAGCCCCCCATGAGTAGGGGTGGTGGTAGTGGTAGGCATCCAGGCCCCTATGGGTGTGTATGGCATTGGTGATAGCCATCCCGCCCCTATGGTTCTGATGTTGCTAGTGTACGTCATTTCTGCATCCCTATGTGTGTGTGACATATGTCGGGTATGTGTCGTTTGTTTGTGTGGTGGGTGTTTGACTTACCGTCTGCGCCGTATGCGTCCGTACCGGTTCCGGTAATAGATGTAGAGTATTGGTAGGACCTGCGCGATGGGATTCATGGTTGGTTCGTCTCGTTCGGGTTTCTCGTGGCTTCGACTCGTACTCGTAGCTGGCTTGTTCGTCTCGTAGCCGTGGATCATCTTGTGGCGCGAATCGGAGCTTATGTGCGGCTCTCCCGGATGCTCTGACGTGCCGGACGTAGCGACCAGTTCGGCGCGTACGGATTGCGCATCGTACTTGTCTGGCCGGAAGGTGCTGTGTATTTACTTCCGTGCGACTCGAATCGGCGTTTCCGGATCCAGCTCGGTCGGGGAACTGGAGATGGAATGGGTATGTACGGCTCGCTCGGCATTTTAGCAGTAATGCGCAGCGTACTTGCTCGCTCGGACGACTGTTCGAATCGGTCTAGAAAAACGCGTTGGGCTCGTATTTTTTCCGGACGAATCGTATTCGGTGCGCTGCCGGCTGAGATCGGAATCAACCCCTTTTTGTTGGAACGCCAAACTGTAGGATGCATCACCCAGTGTGAATTTGAAAGTAGCCGAGATGCTCCGTTTTGGGAAGACCAAAGTCCACTTTCAGTTGATCAAATGGTACAGGTCCTGAAGTACCAAAAGGTGACCTATGGATCTGCAGTCCGAGCACTGCCAAGCAGAAAAGTTCATAGCCTGGAGACCAGCGGCAAAGTCCGGGTTTAGGATCATCAGGGAAATCTGTGCACCTGTGACTTTTGGAGATTGATACTAATGCCTTACTAAAGCTCTCAAGCTGTGCAAGGATGGTGGTAAGGAATGCAAGGCGTCTTTGAGTGCCGCCAGTAAATCATCTTCATACAGGCTCAGGGTATGCATTTCCCCTGAACCGCACCACAGTGATCCGTAGTTCATCCCCAACACTCTGAGCTTTAGGATCCATGTATAATTCAAAAAGAAGGGGGGACATTGGGCAGCACTGTCACATTGGGAAGTGGGGTGAGAACATGCCTTTCACTTGCAGCGCCACCTGGGGGTTGCTGTAGCTGCTTAGTATCCAATTACAGAATTTATTCCCAAAGCCAAAGTGGCTCAGGATCACATCTAGGTATGGCCAATGCACTCTGTCAAATGCCTTTTCAGCGTCGATGGCCAAAAGCATTACCTCCTTTCGCAACCTCTTGGCTTTATCAGTTAAATGCAAAATCCATTTAGCATTGTCTCCACATTGCCTGTGGGGGATAAACCCCAACTGGTCGAAATCCAACAGCACCGGCATAAAGGGTCTGATTCGGCTGCCAGAATGCCAGTAAAGTTTAGCGTCCACGTTGATGAGTGAGATTGGTTGGTACGAGCCACTGTGACGTGTTTTATTCCCAGGTGTGCGGATGACTGAAATGGAAGCCTCCAGAATCGACCGGGGAAGGGTATCGTTGTCTGCAAATAAATTAAACAGTTTGGTGAGGATTGGAGCAAGGGTCTGACATAAGGTCCTGTAAAATAGGGCTGAGAAACCATCTGGTCTCGGGGCCTTATGCATCTTCAGCCACGGTATCGCCAAGACAACTTCCTCGATCAGTATGGGCTTTATGTTACTTTTAACCAGTTTTACATCCCCATACAGGCTGTGTTCATAGGCACACATTGGGATTGTTGCAATTGTTGTAACTTTTTGTATCAGTGATTTAGTCTCATAGAGGAAGACAACAATAAAAAAAAGAGGAGTCAGAGACTTTCAAAATATTTGGAATGATTTTTTGGGGGCTTATGGAAGTTGATTTTTTAAAGGTTTTAAAGTTTTTTGGGGGAGATTTATTTTGAACCTAGAAGGATTTGTGAATTTAGTTTTGTGTGTTGAATTATTTACTTGCTTTTTAGGGTTTTGGTTACAGTTTATATGTACTGGAGTACTGGATCACCAAAGTCTGTGGTGTATCTTCAAGAATATCACCAAGAGTAGAAGAAAGACGATTTGTACAGGCAGGACATTTTAAACCAAAAAGAAGAATTTAATGAATAATTTAAAAAATGCAGATTTAATTTAAATATTGTGTAAAATCAGGAAAGTTATGTATTTTAAAAGTAAGTAAGATTAACAGTGTAGGATGTAAGCAATGTTTTCCAGGTATTCTGAACCCCTTAAAATAGAAAACTGTTGTATTTTGGCCAATAGACATTCAGACATTGCTTTAATTTTCGGATACTCAAAGATTTAGACTACCTGGTAAAGATTGCCCCTGTCTCATTTACTAAAAACTTTACTCCTTTTTTATGGAAAATATGCAGTTTGGGGTGTTTACCAATTGAACTGTTAAAGGGATTATGAAAACCGTTGATAGCATTGTTTGTTTTTGCACATCCCTCTACACAGGTTGAGTAGCAGTACCTCTATTGAATTGGAAAGCATGGTTTCCTCCTGTGAACTGACCTGCTTAGAAGGTCAATCCATGTATCTTCAAAATAATTTAAAAGAGAAATCATTTTTCCTCATTTTGTGTGAAGATTTCTGATTGAATAATTGTTGTGTAGAAGTATTCATGCAATCATTAGGCACAAAACAGAAAGCTGTTAACCTTCTAGGTTCAATTTGTGTAATTTACTGTTTGACATGTAATCGTCAGCTAAGGATGTTTTTTTAAAGTGTTTGCCAACATGCCTGTGAAAAGGGAAAAACATCCTTGAATTTGGGTATTTGGGTAAAGTTTAACAATAGTGCTAATCATCTGTATTTCAAAATCAATTATTATTTGCCTAGGACTTCTTTTATTGTTTTGATTTAACAACTAGTACAAAATCAGTATAGGCTGAGCATTGCTTGTCGGAAGTAAACCATAAATCAGTGGAATAGTAGTGTGATTAATGCTAGCAATGCTTGTGTAATTTTGGGTGAATGGGTGAGGTGTGAACTTAAAGGGGCAATCCATCATCCAAATTTCACTGTTTTCTAAAGCAACTTTGTTATAAAGGGTTGCAAAGATTAGAATGCATTTTTGAGGGTATTGGTTGTCATAGAGAAGGAAAGGTTTGTGGTTGAAAGATTCTGTTTGTTCTGGGGAATGTTCATATCAGAGTAGGAATGAGGAATGGTTAACTAAAGATTATTCGCTGAAGCCTGCTTTGACATTGCAACATTCTTCTAAAATTAGGAATTGGGGGCATACTACTCGCAACATGCATGAGGATTTTGTGGGCTACCTCCCTCAATACTGAGCCACAGGGTTCATAGGAGGTGGCACCAAGTGCTTTAACGTATTGTACATTTTCTCTCACTTCCAACACTGTTACAGAGGCAGAGTGGTTATGCTTAGCAGTTTTTTCTCTGCAATGAGTCGAGAAGTAGTCCACATACTTCCAATGACTCCTGGGATCAGTATGTCTCTCCTTACAATCAAGGTACCCATCATATTTGAGAAGTTTATTTCCTCTGTTAGAACAGATTTATGTAGCATGCCTTGCATTTTCCATATGATTATCTAAAAAACTGAAAAAAGGTAAATGTTTGTTATATGCATTATAGGCATTGAAAATGTTTTGAATACTTTGCTTTATCCGGTGGAAAGATTTTAAAAAATGTGGCTAATTTTTCTCTTGTTGAACTAAAAAAAAGAAACAAACATTGGTTTCTGAAATTCTGTTGTGAAAAAGTAGGTTAAAGCTAGTACTTTTCCTTCTGGTTGAGGGAAAAATCATTATTGTTTCATTTTATTTTGTCATGGAAGTGAAGGATTTTTTTAAACAAGTACTTTTGCATCAATTGTGGAACTGTTTATGTTTTTGAAGTAGATATTAGGCTTTAGATGTGTATTTTGAAAAGATGTTCACGAAGGATATTGGTGGTTGGTTTTCCTCTTCTGTTTTTACGTGGTTCTTGGTCTTAAATAGTTAAAAGTGTTTATTACAAATATTCATCTATATTTGAAATATGTAAGTTGCACCTTGAATTTTTTTTTATATATATTATAGTAAGATTTTGCAAAGGGATAAGTGTAATTTATGGCCCTTATTTTTTCACTGCAGAATTTGAATATTACTCGTTATTTTTCTGTAACAATGTGGGTTTTAAAAAAAATTATTTCTAGTTGCATTGTTTGATGAAATGTTTATTTGTTGGTTTGCTTATTGAATGTGGACGTAATTTTATTTATAAATCTTCTTTCACTCTTTCCATGGATGGATTTATAGTGATCTAGTATTTCAAAAGAACAGTGTAAAATGTTTAAAGTGTCTGATTTTTAACACCTTCCCAAAGTTGACACAGGGCGGAGATAGTAATATTAAATCTGCCCACTGTCGGTGTCCAGCACATTCCCCAAGTTGACACAGGGTGGAAGTTAGAATTGTAAACCTGCCCCTCATCCTCTGTCCAGCACCTTTCCTGAGTCGTAACAGGGTGGAGGTTAGAATTGTAAATCTGCCACCTCCATCATTGTCCAGCAACTTCCCCAAGTAGGCACAGGTCAGAGGCTAGAATAGCAAATCTGACCCTTGCCAGTGTCCAGCACTTTCCTGAGATGGAACAGGGAAGAGGTTAGAATAGTACATTTTGCCCCCCACCCACCTGTGTCCAGCACCTTCTCACATTTGGTAGACAAAATCAATATTTTTTTAAAGTATATAATTTAATATAAATTAATCCAGACATAATATAGTTACAGTTAAAAAGTAACTTACTTGATTATAAAAAAAATGTCCTAGTTTATTTCTCACAAAATGATTAATGTCTTAGTCTGAGTAAAGTATTTTGATAATTCTCTGAAAAGCACTAGAAAAAATATTTATTAGAAATTATTTTTGATAATGTTTTTAATTGGAGTACTAATTTTTGTGTGAAATGATACATTCTGAGATAGGTGGCACTGTGAAAACGAAATCAGTAAGGCAGTTGCTGGTGTTCACTCAAGTGTGAGTAGTAAAGTCTTTGGTTAATGACGCACTGATTACAAAATAGTAGACATGTGTATATAAATTATACTTGAGGTGAAACCTAAATTAGTCTTAAAATATGCATCAGAAAGCTTGCTTTTTTGCTTTAAAACCACGACTGAACCTATAATTATAGTGCTATATAATTGTTCTTCTTTTAATCATGACATTCTTATGTAGACTGATCCAACATCTTGGTTGGGGCATTTTTGATGTTAAAAAAGCATAATTTGTGCTTATTTTCTTAAAATGTAATTTGTGTAAATGATTTAAATTACTTCCATTATGACATTAGTGTTTAAAAATGTAACTTTTAGAAACAAAATGTATTGTAAAGACAGGCGTGGATATAGTATGCGTGGTAAATGTATTTTTATTTATAAGTCAAGACAATACCATTTCAGGCTTAGAGTGCCACATAAATTATGGAAAAAACAGTAGTGGGTAGTTTAGGCGGAGATCAGCTCCTTTATCTGGAGCATCCTACAACACCACTGACACTCTGAATCTGCTCACCTCAAATGTCTTTTTATCTAGCAGAGTTATGAAGGAGCTGCTCTCCACCTAAACTTGGGAACTACCCAGAGTTCCCTGCTATCATTTTTGTATGATTTATGTGGCACTCTAAGCTTGACTTATACTGGGTGCTCCCTTGTGTCTGGACAAAGCTAAACCTCTCTGATGAGCTTTAACAGGAACAAAACATGTATGTTCAGGGTTTTATTTTATTCATTCCAGGATAGCTTGGATGGTATTTCACCAATTCAAAGCTGTATTACTGTGCTTGGAGTGGTAAAAGACTTTTGTCATTTTTCAGCTAGGTGTGGATGGTGCTTGTTAATCTTATGCTTAAAGACCTTGCTGTAAAAATGACAAAAGGCTTTGTCACTCTCTAGCTTGGCATGGATTGCACTGTGCTAGTCCTATGCTTAAAAACTCTGCTAGAGAAACAGACATTTGAGGTGCGCAGATTCAGAGTGAGGGTGATGTTGAAGGGTATTACAAATAACGAAGCTTCTCTCCACCTAAATTTGGGATCTACCCAGAGTTCCCTGCTTTCTTGTTTTGTGGATTTGTAATCATAGTGAATAAAAAATCAATGGTAAAGGCATGTATAATAAAGACATATGCATGCTAAAGACTTGCTTGTTAAAGAGATGCTTTGTAATGTCATACATACGTTTTGGAGATACACAGCAAAATGTAAGGTTCTAGTCTGCATTTCAAAGGATATTTTTCTAAACACTTATGATAATTAGGCCATGCATGTTCAAAACTTAGCACATGCGTGGTGGAAAATCTACGTTTATATCTTTGCAAACCTTAACCCCTTCCATGCTCATGATGGAATGGTTCCGTCATGAGCACAAGTTCTAGTGTGCTCATGATGGAACCATTCCGTCATGAGCACATGCTCAGGAAATCCCTCTGCTGCAGACAGCAGAGGGATTTCACTTTTTTTTTTTTTGCCTGGGGAGGTGGGGAAGAGCTTCCCCAACCTCCCCAGGCATATTTTTGTATTTCATTGCAATGACGATCGCGCGCATGGCGCGCTATCATCATTGCAACGAAATCGAAACTGAAACTTAGTTTCAGTTTCTCAGTTTCGGTGCTTGTGGGGCTATCTCAGCCCCCCGAGCACCGAAAAAGATGGGAGAGGTATCGTTGGAAAGGGGAGGATCTCCCCTTTCCAATGGTACCCTTCTCTAGTGGATCCCTGTCTGGGGATCACCCCAGGAGGGCGATCCCCAAGCAGGGATCCACCCACTAGCCACCAGGGAGGGGGGAAGCGGCCCCTTGGGCAAGCGCCTTTGCTCCCCCCATTTAATTTCCCCAGACAGCCTTTCTGCCCCCCCCAGGGGGGCAGATGGGGGCAGTAGCCCCCAATCTGCTACCCCGGGGGGGGGCAGAAAGCACCCTAGACGCCAGGGATTTATATTTTATGCGCCAGGGGTGGGGGCTGCCCAGAATGGGCATGCCAAAGCCCCCACCCTACAACCCCAAGAAAGAATAAGACTTTCTGCCCCCCCTGGAGGCAGATGGGGGCAATAGCCCCTGATCTGCCCCCGGCGGGGCACAAAGCCCACTAGGCCCCAGGGATTTTTTTTATATATATACGTAGGGGTGGGGGCTGCCCAGAATGGGCATGCAAATACCCCCACCCAAAAGAAAAAATGCTACAGTCTTTCTGCCCCTCCTGGAAGGCAGATGGAGCAATAGCCCCTTATCTGCCCCCCCCCGGGGGGGGGCAAAAAGCACCCTAGATGCCAGGGATCTTTTTTATACACCAGGGGTGGGGGCTGCCCAGAATGGGCATGCCAAAGCCCCCACCCTACCCCCCCTTGAAAGAAGGAATAAGACTTTATGCCCCCCCAGGTGGAAGATGGGGGCATTAGCCCCTGATATGCCCCCCGGGGAGGGCAGAAAGCCCACTAGGCTTTTTATATATATACTTAGGGGTGGGGGGTGCCCAGAATGGGCATGCAAACACCCCCTGCCAAAATAAAAAAATTCTAAAGCCTTTCTGCCCCCCTGGGGGGCAGATGGGGGCAGTATCCCCCAATCTGCCCCCCCCGGGGGGGCAGAAAGCACTCTAGATGCCAGGGTTTTTTTTTATGCACCAGGGGTGGGGGCTGCCCAGAATGGGCATGCCAAAGCCCTCACCCTACCCCCCAAAGTAAGAATAGGACTTTCTGCCCTCCCCAGGAGGCAGATGGGGGCAACAGCCCCTGATATGCCCCCCGGGGGGGCAGAAAGCCCACTAGGCCCCAGGGAGTTTTTTTTATATATACGTAGGGGTGGGGGCTGCCCAGAATGGGCATTCAAATACCCCCACCCAAAAGAAAAAATGCTACGGTCTTTCTGCCCCTCCCGGAAGGCAGATGGAGCAATAGCCCCTTATCTGCCCCCCTGGGGGGGCTGAAAGCCCACTAGGCACCAGGAATTTTAATTTTTCCAAAGTTCGGAGCGGTGGCTGCCCAGAATGGGCATGCCAATGCCCCGACCCCCACAAAAAATGCCATAGTCTTTCTGCCCCCCTCAGGAGGCAGATAGGGGCAAAAGCCTCTGATCTGCCACCCCAGGGGGGCAGAGAGCCCACGAGGCGGCAGCGATTATGCTGGCTTTTTTTATATGTAGGGGTGAGGGCTTCCCAGAATGGGCATCCCAATGTCCCCACCCACCCAAACAAAATAGCCAGTCTTTCTGCCCCTCTTGGGGGCATATCGGGGCAATAGCCCCCGATTTCCTCCCTCCCCAGGGCGGCAGAAAGTCCACTAGGCACAGACTTTTTTGCGGAATGTGCCTACTTCTGGATTTTGGGTCCTAGCGCAGCTAGCACCCAAGGAAACATAACCCACACATTTCTGAAAACTAGACACCCGGGGGATTATAGGGAGGTATGGCTTGCGTGGATCCCCCAATGTTTTCTTACCCAGAATCCCCTGCAAACCTCAAATTTAGCTGAAAAAATCACTTTTTCCACACATTTTTGTGTGGGAAAGTTGTGGCATCACCGGCCTGACACAAATTTCCTACCACCCAGCGTTCCCCCAGGTCTTCCGATAAAAATGGTGCCTCACTCATGTGGGAGGCCCAAGTACCCGCGACAGGCAAGGTCCCAAAATGTATTGAGGCGACATCAAAATTGCCTATCACAAAACGACCTGGTTTTGCAAGGGGGGTCACCTGGGTTTTTGGCCCCGTGCTCGGCGGTCAGCTAGGGGAACCTACCAAACCCACACATTTCTGAAAACTAGACACCCGGGGGATTCCAGGGAGGTATGGCTTGCATGGATCCCCCAACATTATCTTACCCAAAATCCCCTGCAAACCTCAAATTTAGCTGAAAAAAATCACTTTTTCCACACATTTTTGTGTGGGAAAGTTGTGGCATCACAGGGCTGACACAAATTTCCTACCACCCAGCGTTCCCCCGGGTCTCCCTATAAAAATGGTGCCTCACTCATGTGGGAGGCACAAGTACCCGTGACAGGCAAGGGCCCAAAACGTATTGAGGCGACATCAAAATTGCCTATCACAAAACGACTTCGTTTTTCAAGGGGGGTCACCTGGGTTTTTGGCCCCTTGCTCTGCGGCCAGCTAGGGAAACCTACCAAACCCAAACATTTCTGAAAACTAGACACCCGGGGGATTCCAGGGAGGTATGGCTTGCGTGGATCCCCCAACGTTTTCTTACCCAGAATCCCCTGCAAACCTCCAATTTAGCTGAAAAAAATCACTTTTTCCACACATTTTTGTGTGGGAAAGATGTGGCATCACCGGGCTGACACAAATTTTCTACCACCGAGCGTTCTCCCAGGTCTCTCGATAAAAATGGTGCCTCACTCGTGCGGGAGGCCCAAGTACCCGCGACAGGCAAGGGCCCAAAACGTATTGAGGCGACATCAAAATTGCCTATCACAAAATGACCTGGTTTTGCAAGGGGGGTCACCTGGGTTTTTGTCCCGTGCTCGGCGGCCAGCTAGGGAAACCTACCAAACCCACACATTTCTGAAAACTAGACACCCGGGGATTTCAAGGGAGGTATGACTTGCGTGGATCCCTCAACGTTTTCTTACCCAGAATCCCCTGCAAAACTCAGATTTAGCTGAAAAAAATCACTTTTTCCACACATTTTTGTGTGGGAAAGTTGTGGCATCACCGGGCTGACACAAATTTCCTACCACCCAGTGTTCCCCCAGGTCTCCCGATAAAAATGGTGCCTCACTCAATTCCAGAACTTTCCACCACAGAAATGTGAGGAAAATGTGTTTCTTTTTACAAATTTGTAGGTTTGCAAGGGATTCTGGGTAATAGAACCTGGTGAGAGCCAGTCAAGTCACCCCATCCTGGATTTCCCTGGGTGTCTAGTTTCCCTAGGTGCCAGCAGAGCTAGGGTTCAAAATCTACAGCTAGGCACTTTGCAAAAAAAGGGTCAGTTTTCACTGTAAAAATGTGGTGTGTCCACGTTGCGTTTTGAGCCGTTTCCTGTCGCGGGCACTAGGCCTACCCACACAAGTGAGGTACCATTTTTATCGGGAGACTTAGGGTAACACAGTATTGTATAGCAACTGTTATTACCTATTGACTTTCAATGCATTTCTGCCTTCCAAATGAAAGACAATGTGTAAAAAAGAAGTCATTTTGAAAAATGACCTATAATTCTCATGGTAGTATGGGTACTCACAATTTCAGAAATGTGCAAATATCTACTGTTTATAAACTCTATATTTTAATCCAATTTCAGAAATACATAGTTGTCTCTCATACCGATTTTTCCATGTATATATTTTCCCAAATGAATTGCTATATACCCGGTACATAATAAAAAACCATTGCAAGACACTGCTCAGTTATTGGCTCTGGGTTCGTCGGGTTCTTGGTAAACCTACAAGTCCTATATATCCCCACAACTAGAAAGGTCCAGCGGATGTAACGGTATATCGCTTTCAAACAGTTGTCATAATTAGAAGAAGTTACAGGTGAAAACGTTGACACAAATGGCTGTTTTTTCAACTAATTTTCAATTTTTCCTATATTCAACAGTTAGTTTCTATAAAGAAACCTTGAAGGATCTACACAAATGACCCCTTGCTGAATTCAGAATTTTGTCTACTTTTCTAAAATGTATAGCTTTCCAGGATCCATTATTGCTTTCATACCCATTTCTACCATTAACTGGAAGGAGGTTGAAAGCACAAAAAATAGCAAAAATAGGCTATGTCCCAGAAAAATGCCAAAACTGTGTAAAAAATTTTGGTTTTCTGACATAAGTCTGCCTGTCCCTGAAAGCTGGGAAGATGATGATTTCAGCACCACAATCCCTTTTTTGATACCATATGCAGGGAAAAAACCAGACGCTTTCATCTGTAGCCCTTTTTTCCAATTAAAAAAAAAACAAAAATGTACCTGATTTTGGCTAATTTCTTGGTCCCCTCCAGGGAATCCACAAACTCTGGGTACCTTTAGAATTCCCATGATGTTGGAAAAAAAGGACGCAAATTTGGAGTGAATACCTTATGTGGTCATAAAGTTACAGGGGCCTAAGCGCGAACTACCCCAAATAGCCAAAAAAGGCTTAGCACAGGGGGGGGAAAGGCCTAGCAGCGAAGGGGTTAACAGAAAATGAACATGGAAAATAAATTGCAGTTTGTGTGTTCTAGGGTCAATGTGGGTGAAGCCCATGCCTTAGCTAAACCTAAGCATTATAAGTGATGAATGATACACTGAGCTGTATTCTACAACAAACTACATATAGCCATTTTTTAATGCTGATACCAGTACAAAAAGCACTCTGAAGGGATAAAGAATATACAAAGTTTAGTGAAGGATTTCGGTTGTTCAGGATGTAAGGCCAAATAAAGTGGTTTGTACTTAGTGATATGAAATGGAGTGCACTGCCTCCCACAGTATATATGCCTAAGCAACATGACCAAAGACCATGTCCTGCCAGACCATGAAAGCACATAACTGTATTGAAGTGAAGTAATCATTTATGGACAATGCAGTAAAAAATGACTTTCTTTCAAGCTCAATACAGCACTTGTTGCTGAACATGCATTTCTGTAAGAAAGATTTCCATCCCACCTTCCAACCAATGATAAACTTTCTAAGACACATAGCACCATGATAACAGGCATGTTAAGAACCAAGTTTCATTAACCTTAACATTTCCAGAAGCAAATATTTATATTTGTTTTTTACCATTGATGGACATGGAGGCATAAGTCACAACGTCTTGTGGTGGGATGCTCTATTCCACCACAATTGTGGGTGTGGCAGTGGTGCAGATCATAAATGCAGCAGGATGAATCTGTTTACAATGTGGTGATGTCCTTACATGTGGTAAATACTATTATCATTTTAAACTAGACACATCAGCAATGATAAGGCATATAAGAACCTTCTACTGCAACAGCATTCCTCATTAAGGAGGCCTGTAGATAACTTCAGGTCCTAAAAACAGCATAGTGACAATTCTAAAGTTCTTCAGTCATTTAAAAAGCAGCATTTGCTGGATAAGTTCCAGAGAGTTGGTGTTTTGGATTCAAGTGAATCTTCTTCACAAACAATATTAGCTGAGCAATTCTCAGAGGCAGGTACTTCATCTACCTACAGTGTTTATAAAAGAATAGGATCAAGACCTATTTGTACTTTTGTTGTCTTTTTTGTGATCACTGTGGCAGATACATATACTGTGGTGGAGAATGCAGTAAAGAATGGCATTTTGTCATTCATGAACATGAAGCAGAATGTCCAAAAAACTGTGTACAACTGTATTTTCTGCAATGTTTAACCCTATTCTATGTTGTTAGATAGCTTGAACTTTTCATTACCACTGCCTTTACAAAGGTTCTGTTTTTGGCATGCCAAATGGTTTAAAAAGTAAATTAGAACATTTCGTGAAAGTTAACTTATTTATCTACATTTGATGTTCCCAAACTTCACATAAAAGTTTGCAAATATGAACATCATTTAAAAAATATATATTTAAAAAAATTGCAAAAAATAAGAAAAAATGATAGCTCTGTGAAGAGTTGTACACTTCTGTGTAGAAATGGAACTAATTAACTCGTATATCTAACAGCACTTTGCAAATTTTGCAAAAAGGCAGCATTACTAAAGTCATTAAGACCATCTAGCCTGCCGTGGTGAATATTGCTAAATTTGAAATATCCAAAACATGCAGTCATGACACAATTGTAGTTGCATCAAGCACAATCCATCTTTGGGTTAAAGTCAGTAGTGAAGAACCACATTTGACATGGGACAATACATGAAAAATAAAGTGTATATTAGGACACATGGCATGTAAAGATGCAAGATCTTCCTTCATTACAAGCAAATGTGTGATCCTAAAATATGTACAAAATCATTAGCTCCTAAATAATCAAATTAGAATGGTGCTGAGTTGAGATATTATGCATTGTTAGAAGCACTGCATACCATTTCATACCACAAAATACAAGCCACCTTATTTTACCTTAGCTCCTGAACAGACAAGATCCATCACTACATTATGCTCTACAGCATAGATCTCTGCCCAGTGGATCTTAGATTCTCCTAGAATACGCAATTTAGGAGAACTGTATTAAAATGTGAAAAAATCATAAAACATTTTTACCTAAAATGTAAAATACCTACTAGCCAAACCATTGGGCATTCATTGGTAAAAACTATTATGTCACCAAAAAACATAGCAAGATACTCAACATGCAACTTATTTAAAGTAGAAATTATTCCTATGCATTAGTTTCATCCATGTGCTTACTGACTTATATAAATATTTTGCAAATAATAACAGAGATAATCCTATATTATTCGATCAAATACATGAGTCTGATTGGACACTATTCATGAGCATTATTATAACTTTAAATAATGAGATAAGGTAGATCAAATAATATGTTAGTCACATTTCTACCTTACAGAGAGGTAACAAGAAACGTTCTAACTAAATGATAATAGTGCATATATTTTTTAAATAGCAAATTTTCATGAATGAACAACAAATGTAGCTTCAATTAAATTAAACTTTTAGTTATTCTTTAAGTAGTAACTCTGTAATAAAAAAGGCAATAAAATACTTTTAATTATCTTTATTTTTGAAAAGATAAATTAGAATGCATCAATTTAAAATATTTTTTACTGTACAATTCTTTTCTTCTCTTGAATGACACTAGTTCTCAGTCTGCGTAATAAACTACTTGTAAGAGACAACTACTTCATTGTTTACATGATTTTGTCTAAAAACGAAATAGAGCACATATAAATTATATAAACATTTTTATACTGTAAAATTATTACATGAATAACACACATTAAGCAAATTAAAATCTCAACTTATACATAATTGAAAATACATTTAAAAGAAATTCCGTACCAAAAAAAGCTTATGATGAAGAAGATTTTTGTTTGAAAAATGTTTTTATTGTTTTGTATTTTGATTTTGGAACAATGATTGTAGTAAATGTAATATTTCAATTGAGCAATATTACCAATATGCAAAAGTAACAACTAGAGGTGGGCGGTAAACTCTGCTCCGCTGGTGAAGTTCACAGAGTTTTTGTCACTCTGCATTCCACTTGCAGGGCTGAGCTTGGTAAAAACTCAGTCTACGGCGCGTAGCTGAGTTTACCGGCACCCACCACTACTCTATAGCCCATTCCAGCATGGTGACGTGTGTCACTCAATACTGTCCTCTTTCTATGTCTATGGCTGCCCAGCCTATACCTCCCACCCACGTGTTGGCTGCTAGCATTCTTTCAATCGTGGCCTGTAAGGTGGCACAGACTGATCCTGGCAGCGGCGAGCGGAGGGAGGCCAGAAAGTGTCTGGTGTGCGTGGCCGGGGTTCCGAGGGGTTGGTATTCTTGCACCAGTGCCTCGGCGACCCAGAGAGATACTTTGGGAGGTAAAGAGGCTGCTCGGCTCTCCTGTCAAACTCAGCAACAATGAGGGTTTGTTCAGTCATGGTCTGCCCCCAGCAAGTGCAGCCAAGAGAGTGCATACCTGCCCTACTCCTCTTGCCATGGGGAGTATGTGCAGCCATGCAGGTACTTTAGAACCTGGTGCCCCTTTCTCCCCCTGCCAAGGGGTGCACATGAAGTCATCTTTAGAGGTCGGTGCCCCTCTGCCCTCATGCCAGTGGGGCAGCCATGAAACTGCTTTGTGCATGTTACCCCTCTCTGCCCTTATGCCCAAGGGCGCTGTGAGGACAATAGCCACTCCGGAGTACAGGTCTGTCCTGCTGGAGTACAAACCCCCTGCCCAGTGTAGAATTGTGTGGTGTGCACTCCACCAAGGACCCTCCTATGGCAGTACCTGTCCTTATACAGGGATCTCTGTGTACACACGGCGCCTCCTCTCTGGAGTGCACAAGGGCATCAGATGGAATTGGAGACGGTGGCTCAGACCCGCCCGCTCTGATGACAGGGCCCTGCATGGCTCTCGTGATTCCTGGCGCAGTCTCTGTCATACTGGGACATGAGCTCGGGGGAGGGAAGCGCTGTGTACAAGGCACAAGGAGGAAGGGAGAGGGGCAGGTGCCTGAGGGCCTCTGGCTGCCTAGAGTTGTGCAATGAGCCTAGGATAATTATACTTCGGATTTAGTTCCTGCCGCATGCCGCATGTAATTGTTTCTTTTTTTGCTTTCAGATCAAGCACTCTTTAGAGTGCACAGTTCCAGAACAGGACGTTACCTCGGTGCAGATGACTGCACCTTATGTACATAACATTGAGACCTCCTCAAAACGATGAAAGATAACCAGAGACTAGCAGAGGTGGGCAAGTGGAGCAACTCTGCACGCTTGTGGAACTATTCCACAGTGTCTGTTTGCAACTCTGCGGAATTACGCTTAGTGCAACTCCGCAAGTTCCACCCACCCCTAATAACAACTTAATCAGAAATAACCTTTGTGAGACAAAAAAGAACAATGAAAAACAAACCATTGATCTGATTCTAAGGGCCCGATTCACACAGATAGACCATTGCTATCTTTTTATGTCCAGAGTTCTCTGCCCCGACTGTAAAGTCTCCACACTCGTGCATTTACTAGTAAAATGCAGTTTTGTGAATTCTTATGAAGGGTAAACTTACACAAACATGTCATTTTACCTGTGGGAATCAGGTCTTCAGTCTTCATGGAAGAAATAGGTGGCTTTTACCGTTCAGTCTATTCAGCCACATAGGGAGTATTGGATCATTTTTCTTTTTAGGTTTCCTGGATCAACTACTATATTCTCCCTGAATGTGGGGGTTGAGGAGTATCACGGATGTGCAATCAGTTAAAGAGTTATATATCAATTGGGCAACCCAATAAGCCACTGGGCATGGGTAATATGTGGTTCAGAGAAGAGGTGTCCCAGTGGAGACCAAATAGAACCATGGAATCTCAAAAAGAATTAATCAATAATAATGATATAAGGTCAAGGACCACCATACGCAATTCCAATGTATGTGATTTTATTTCATCACAAGTCTTGAAATAAATCAATTATCATGCTCAAAAGACAAAAATAAATCTGTAATCAGTAAATTTTCAAAAACATAGGTGCACAGAAGAGTGAAGTGGTAAGTGCATAGGGAAGGTGGTGAGAAAGGACAGTAGTGTACATGTATATACATCAGGAAAGTAATTCACAAACTATCCCGGCAGTTATCTGCCAAACGCATTAAAAGTCAAATCATAACATCATACAGATATATATTCTCTGTCATATGTGTCTGATGAAACAAAGGGAAGTGTCGACGTTTCGACCCCTAGACGTAACAGCCAATTGTGTGCATTGAGGGCGGGGTCTTCATCAGGACAAAGGTGAGTGAGGGGGAAAAAAAGAGAAGGGCACCTATGGAGAGGGACATTCCATTATTAAGGTGGTGCGAAAACAGGTATAAAAAATCCAGGATACATGTCAGTTAAAGTTACCAATAAAAACAGCACAAACACTTCAGGCTGTGGACTTAAAGGAGTTGGGCCGGGCAGGCTCCTGTGGAAACAGAAAAGAGACAAAATACTAGGACTCCAGTTCCTAAAAAACACTGAGGAATAACGCTAAAGAACGTATGAAACATAAAAGGGACTTACTCAAACTAATCCATTAATGTTCATATGGCGAAAGGAGTTAATCCTGGATTCTGTGCCATTCAGGGGCGTACGCTGGTTTTATTTAGCCAGGTATGAGAATGCATCTTTGCACAACAAGCGTTTTAATTTGTGCAAGTTAAACATGTTTTTCAACAAATGAGGATTTCTTCCTTTTCTCTCCTCCACGGAACATGCCAATCACTTTGTCTGAGCCTAACGTCAAAACGTGCACGTCCATCTAGGCTATTTAAACATGTAGCTCCTAGGCCTGCCATTGCAGCCTGAATGCAGTTCTAATGGCCCTGCATTGTCACTTTAGCCAGCCTAGAGCCAGGGCAGGGGAGGCAGGGAATTCCAAGCACTTCAAAGTCACTATCTAGAAGCTTCTTCCACCTTCCAGAACCAGGGCACCTATAAACGTAGGACCTTAGACACCAACTCTTCAGTACTCTTCTGGACCTGTGGATGCTCTACCAAGAAGAAGAACTGCTGTGCAGCTACAAGGACTGCCACTGTGCTGGGCTGCTCGTCTAAAGAAACTGCTGTCCTGCTGTGCTGACCTGCTGCCCTCTTGTCTGGAAAAGAAGAACTGAACCTGCAACTTCATCCTGAACTCAGGAACCCAGAGTGACTCCAGGGGCTAGTCTGCTGGCCTCCTGATCTGAGCATCAGGGACATAAAAGGCGCCCCAAACAGCTCCTGGACCCAGCTACAGTTAGTTCCTGACCCCCAAGTGGTGCCCTCAGGTCCTGGACCCTTGGTGTAGCTCAGCAAGCTTAATCAATCTTTTGGGCTCTTCATGACCGCAAATGGGCCTTTTCGCCCCGAGACCCCGCTGCTCGCACTGGAAATCAGCTCAAAGTGCTGCCAACCCATCTCTTCCCACTGCACCATCAACCGCTCATGGGGTACCACCAATACGAAGCTCTAACCCACCCGCCCGCAACGCCCAGTCTGCTCTTCGCGCCATGACAACAGCCTCCCACAATGCTCTCCTTGCTCCTCGTGGCCCTCTCCAACACAAACTAGATTCTTGGTACAAAACTTAAGAAGATAAAATATTAGCAGACTAATCTAGAACTGCAGCCGACCTGTGCTTCATTGCAGTCGGCCTGAATCTTGAACATTGACCTGGTCCAGTGCAACCAGACAGCTGCGATTGGTGCATTGTGCTTTTAGGTGCTATTTTACAGTTTGTTCTTTAAAAATTCATAACTCTGTTTCTGCAGATTGGATTTTTCTCGTTTTGGTCTTGTTTTATTTATTAAATTATGCTTTATTTTCCTAACTTGGTTGTGTGATATTTTTGTATGGTGTTTTCACTGTTTGAGGTATTACACAAATACTTTAACCATTGCCTCTAAGTTAAGCCTGACTGTTCTGTGCCAAACTACAAGGGAGTTCAGCACAGGTTAATTTGGGGTTTGCTTGTGCCTTATCCTGAGAAGGATTGTGGTTGCTGCTTGACCAGCGCTCACATCCCAGTCAACCAACAACACAATTTCTCACACCAGTTATGTCAGTAATGGGTGCAAACTGGAAAAGCACTCTTTTTGAAGAATTTCTCTTTATCATACTACCGTCAATCATGCTCCTAAATATCTTTTATAGCTTTTGAATAGATTAATTTGAAATGATTCTAGCTTGTTACATGTTTCTGATTTTCTAAATGAAATCAATACGTAGTAAGCTACGAAACTGAGTAACATTTTGAGCACACTAGGGGAAGGGGCATTGTTTGACTATGTAGCAGAGGGGTTACGTCCATACTGGTAAATTTCTAATTCTACACTTCCTTGGGCAAGGCAAACAAAGTTCATTGAAATGGACTGGAGTCATCACAACAGTAATGTTATTAATAAACAGTAAAAAATGTGAGAATTAAAATTTTACGAAACAGAGTACCCTTGGAACATGCCTTTACCAATGACTTAACCAAATAGCCATTGTACTATGACTGAACTTTCTAGGGGTCTGTGTTGTGTGTTCCTTAGCCATCTGCAGAGGAACAGGGAGGGTACCCTGGAGGTGCTCACCCATAAAATCATGCCTACAATTTTAAGATGGTATTGCACTTGCTTTTTACTGTGTATTAATTATGTATGTATGCATGTGGTAATTCAACAGCGCGAACCATTACATTAAATGGTATACGTAAGTGACCATCCTTCACGAGGACGCGTTTTTCAAATTCATGCTTATTTTGTAACATTACTGTAATATTAAAGAAGGCACGCTTTATGTTTGTCCTCTTCTTTCAGTGATGTCTTTATATAAGATTGTGTGCAGAGGATGCACATTCCGTGGTTAACTCTGCAAAGTCCTCTGCCCTGCTGCCTGAAATAGCAGTAGTTATTTTTGCAATGCAAGCCCGCTGACAATGCATGCTTAAGTGCTACATCTTCCGACGATCAATGCCCTAATGTCTGTGTCTCTAGCTCACTCGACATGATCAACGACCCTTACTGTACGCCTCACTGTGTTTTATTTACAGTACCCTCAAGATCCCTCGCAAGGTTCTGCTATAGGATTTCTCACACATCAGTGTTCAGAATTCATGGGTTTTTTTCTGCCTCTGAAATACGCAATTATTTCTTAAATACGTTTGTCGATTAGGAAGTAAAATAATTTTTGTGAAACTGATCTCCATTGATGCATCGAGAGTGTTCCCAAAATCTTTATTTATTTATTCGTAATTTAGTTACAGTGGTCTTTATAGCACTGCATGTAACTTTGGCTCATTTCTGCACCTGGGTCATGTGTCGTCAGTACTTGTACAAAGTAGCATGTAACTGTACAAAGAGGCAAGATGAGAGTACACACTAGAATGTTCTGTGGGCAGAACCCATGTGTTAGATGGAACAGCAAGACCTGAGGGATCTAGAGACATGTACACTGCTGTTGTCTTAGGACCTTACCTCCTCTGATGTAGGTAGGTGAGTTCTGAATATAGCAGTCCAAAAAATCTCTGAAAAGAAAGATTTCAGCTTTTTTCTAAATGTAAGTTGATTATTTTAGAACCTGAGAAGTGGAACAAGTTTGTTTTAAAACGTCAGCCCTAGTGGACTCATCCATTTACAGCTGTATTTTCTTCTATCACTCTTGGTAGGTATAACCAGTGGCGGCTCGCAGAGGGAGTGCTGCGGGCGGTGGGGCGGGGAGGGGCAGGGTGGGGGGGTAGTGGACTCGGACATACGATGGAACGGACTAAAGGAAGTACTGCATCACCGAGTTGGCGATGCAGCTCGCGCAAGGTAAATAGTTTTATTTATTTATTTACTTCCTTTAGTCCGTTCCGTCGTATTTCCGAGTCCACTACCCCCCCCACCCTGCCCCTCCCCCGCTCTGCCCACCGCCCCGCAGCACTCCCTCTGTGAGCCGCCACTGGGTATAACTAGTTTTTTTGGATCAGATGTTTCAGATTGATATGTAGGTATTTTGAAACATTTCTTCAAAATGCCTTGCAGAGGTTGCAGAGTTGGATAATTTACATTTTCTGATACAAAACTAGCCATCCTTCTGGGTAAGGGAGATGAGTTTATCTTAAGGTCAGGCAAATTCTCAGTGGCACTAATTCACAAATATTGGTGCATGAGTAGATGTGGCTTAGGGCACAAATGCGATTTATATTTCGGTGGGCGGGATATCTGTCACTGTTACAACAGGGTAACCAGTCCACCAAGATCTAGATCAAGCCCTTACTCTTTTACTACTACTGCCTTACTCTTGAATTTTCAGAGTGGGCAAATTGGGTTATTAGTTTTGCAGGATGTGAGACCTGCACAAGTAATATGTAAACAATTATTTTCTTACTGGAAACCAAGCACCCTTTTATAGCACTTGACTCTCTCAGGATAGTGATGTAGAGCAGTTCAAGGCCTACTCAGGGAAGATAGTATGGGCTTGTAACCGCCCTTTGCTGGCACGCAACAATAACACTCAATAAATGATTGTTCAGTCATTGCTTTTTCTTACCCCCACACCCACCTGTACTGTAATGAACATTATAATATAGGGGAGGTATCACTTTAAATAAAGCAGGCCTCTTGCCTTTGTCAAGATGTCACTACATCAGTATATAAGGCAAGCCTATCAGCTTTGTCAAGAGGTCACCACATCAACATATAAGGTAAGCCTATTGACTTTGTCAAGGGGATCACCATATTTTAAAATCAATAAACACATGTTCTTCGGCCATTATCCTCCTTGACCTAAGCGCGGCCTTTGATACGGTGAACCACCAAATTTTGGTTCACCGTCTCAAGAACGTAGGAGTGTCCGGTCTGGCTCTCTCCTGGATCGAATCATTCCTGGAAGGTAGGACCTTCCAGGTGTTCGAAGACGATATTGTATCTGACCCTCTGCCTCTGCATTGTGGGGTCCCTCAGGGCTCCTCCCTGAGCCCGACACTATTTAATGTTTATATGGCCCCTTTGGCGGATACAGTCGCCCCATTTGGAGTTCACATTGTGTCTTATGCTGACGATACACAGCTGGTCGTGGCATTGAACCAAGTTAATCAGTCACCCACTGACCTTCACACTTGTCTAGCAGAAGTGGCAAAATGGATGAATTTCTCCCATCTCAAACTCAACGGCGAAAAAACTGAAATAATGCTTCTGGGTAACCACCCTAGCACTAACCTGAATGCTATCTGGCCAGCCTGCATGGGCATTGCCCCGGACCCAAAGCCCGAAATAAAAAGTCTAGGCATATGGCTGGACCAAGATCTGACCTTTAAAACTCAAGCCAGGAAGACGGTTGCCGCCTGCTATGGCATGCTTAAATCGATCCGAAAAATCCTCCCGGTACTTCCATTCCTAGCCAAAAAACTCCTGATTCAAGCCCTGATCCTATCCAGGATCGACTTCTGTAATGCCCTATACCTTGGGGCCCCCAAAGCAGTGATTACCAGACTTCAGACTGTCCAAAATTCGGCAGCCCGATTACTCACTGGTACTAATTGTCACTGCTCGGCCAAGCCCGCGCTGCACTGGCTCCCGGTGCAGGAAAGGATCAACTTTAAGGCCCTTTGCGTGACCCACAAGTCCTTGGAGGGGAATAGACCTCCCATTCTTAAAAATCTGATCCATCCGTACAAAGCCTCTAGAAATCTTCGATCCGACTCCCTCCGTCTAGCCAAAATACCAAGAATTAAGAGAGCTAGAAGTGGTGGTAGGCTATTTTCCTACAATGCCTCCAAATTATGGAACTCCCTCCCTCTCCATCTTAGAAGGGAATCAAACCATCTCGGCTTCCGGAAGCTGTTGAAGACATGGCTATTCCCCTAACCGTCAGCCCGACCTCTCTTTCACCACATAGCGCTGGGATGCTCCAGGGTAACCACACGCTCTACAAATCCCCTTTTCATTTCATTTCATGTTTAAGAAATAATCATTATATTGCTGAAGCCAGTAACCATGCTTAAATGCATTCTTAATGCAAATAAAACATTACAATGTCTATTGAAAAATCACTGTCAGCAACGTATTTTCAATAAAGCATTTAAAATCAACATACCAGTCTGAATCTTTCCTTTTTTTAATAGCACATATTATTGCTTTTAAATACCAAACAACAGCATTAGTTGTACTGCTCCACCCAACAACACACGCAAAATGAATTATTACAACAATCTTTCCCCAAAATTGATACAGCACCATGACCCCCAGGAGACCACCCCCAGGTGGCGCAGGGGTTGTTACCCCATGTATCTGTGGTAGTCCCACCCTTTCCTCCACACCTTTTGAAATTTCTTGGGACATTTCCTCGCCTCATATATGGCTTCCTCAAGCTAGCTGCACCAGTCCATGCCCTTTCTCCATGGCTCAAGGGGAGGCGCTGTTGAGGATGTCCAGTGACGGACAATGTCTCTATTTGCTATCATAGTGCCCAGACCCACCAGCACTCTGTCCGCTCTAGCCCCGCCCATGTCTTTCATGATGCTGAGCAGGGCAATCTGAGGCTGCGGCTCCAATTGGGATCCAATCACTGCTTAGAGAGTTACAAAAAAATTCACCCAATAGGTCTGTATATTCAGACAAGACCATACTATGTGGAAGAAGTCCCCCGGAGGATCCTGACATCTAGGACAACTGGGTGAGCTGCGAAGGCTAACTCTCCACATACGCAAAGGTGTCATGTACGCTTGGTGGAGGTATTTGAATTGCACCAACCGGAGCCTGGATAACATTGCCAGCATACGGGGTGCCATGCATGCGTCCCTCCAGTAGGCTTCCACCAACTCCCCAAACCAGCTCTCCCCTTTGTCTTTCAAGGCCTCTAGTGTCATGGGGAAATATAACCAGGGACCGATAAATCTGTGATACACCTCCCCTACCCAAGAGACACTTGAGTATTCTGCATTTCAAGGGGCTCCATTCAGGAACATCAGCTAGGGCATCATGATAAGAGGAGAGGGCATGGTGTAGCTGCAGAAATGGAACAATTGAGAAGAAGGCATGTTAAACTCTATCCAAGGTCCTGAAAGGACTTCATTGCACCTCACTTCCAGACGTCACCAATTATTGAAACCCCTATTTTGTCTCAGCCTTGGAATCCCTCAAGGGAGGCCATCTGGGCCAGCCATGTGCCCTCCCACAGGGGAGTCTCAAGGATGAGCCTCCAGTTCCACCCAGTCCAGCGAAGTGCTGCCCTCCATGTATGGCAAACCATCCGGGAAATCTCGGACAGCTGGAAAGAGACGGGGGCACCAAAAAGGATACCCATTATCTTATCAAGGACCAGTAGGGCCAGTTCACCCTTATAGGCAATGTCATGCCATCCCCCATGTAACCAGTCATTAAGGGGAAGGAGCTGGGTAGCCCAATATTAGAGCCTCAGGTCTGCCATAGCTAGCCTCCATCACAGGAGGCCTGAGTACTCTTCCCCAAGGCTACCATAGGAGGGCCACCTGCCCAAATAAACTTGTGTCCCATAGCCACCAGGGCATCGAACCACGCCCATGGGATGAATAAGGGGTAGTTTTGCAGCACATATAGGAATTTTGAAAGAACCATCATTTTAAAAAGAGCAACATGGCTTAGGGGGAAGACTAGCCCACCGCCTCATGACTTCATGAATCTTGCGCCTCACAGTGCACAGGTTGTGCATCTCCAGATACTGGAAGCTGATCCAGCGAATTGGGATTTGGGACTGCATGACGCATCACTGCGGTCTACCTGTAGAGGGACCAGCAGGGACTTGGTCCAGTTCACAAGTAATCCTGACACATCATTGTAAAGCTGCAGGATCTGAAGGACCCTGGGCCCGGTTTCAGCGGGGCAAGACATGAATAACAGGACATCCGTCGCAAGACCCCAATCGAAACTCCATATCTGCGCGTCACATCGCACCCATGTTGCCAAAGGTTCTATAATCAAGAGTGTGGACAAGGGGCAGCCCTGTCGAATACCTCACCCAATAGGAAATTCGTGGGACAAGACGCCATTAATATGCACCTGAGCTCAAGGGGAAGCATGGAGAACGCTTACAAAAGTACAGAATCACATCCCGATGCCCATTGCCAACAAGGTTTCCTCCATGAAGGACCAGTCAACTGTGTCGAAGACCGTTTAGAAGTCAATCAGAAGGAGGGCCGCTGGGCCTCCCAGGACCTTGATACGGGACCGAGCCACTTGCAATCGGCGAATGCAGTGACTGGTCCCCCGGCAGGGGATAAACCTGCACTGATCTGGATAAACAGGAGACCGGATGACTGTCAACAGTCTGTTGGCCAGGAGTTTAGCATTAATTTTGACATCGCTGTTGATAAGAGAGATAGGTCGGTGAAAAGACGCACAAGTTGTTTGCGGGCGACCAGGTTTGGGCGAGACCACGATTGTGGTGCGGTCAACCCGACCAACCACTTTGTTATAGAACTGAAGTAAGGGTGGGGTAAGTGCAGAGCTAAGCTTGTGGTAAAACTCTAATGGGTACCCATCAGGACCTGGTGTTCTGCCTGGGTTGGAATCTGAGATATTTCCTCCGCTGAGATGTCCTGTTCTAAGGCCAGTCTCTGTGAGAGGGAAAGATGAGTCAGGGATAATTCCGCAGCCAGCGGGAACCCTAGTACCCCAGCTGGTCGTGATTTAGGAGCATATAGGGCCTCATAGTACTAGGCAAAAACCGCTGCAATCTCGGTGGATTCCTCGACCCACCACCACTAGTCAACCTGCACATGGGGAACCCGGGAGGCCTTCTGGTGCATAGCAAGCCAGTGGAGCAACTTACTTGATTTGTATCCCCATTCGTACGCTCGATGCGTCGAGGCCAACCACCACTTGCTGGCCTCATCCATACATAGCTGACGTAGGGATAGTCTATCCATGTCCAACTGGCACCATTCAGATTCAGTGTGTGAACGAGGATCTTTGCATTCCCGAATCAAAATGGGCGTCTCCAGATATGTAATGAGTTTGAGTTTGTCCCTCTCCGAGCCTCTATACACCTTGAGAGTCTCCCACATAAAGTATTTGAGTCTTTCTTGTACCACTTTAGGCCACATAAAATGCAGCCATAAAACCAACCCCTGGAGGTCCCTGCACTTCAAGCTGTAGAGCAAAACCTCCACTTTTGGAACACTTTAAAAATAAAGAAAAGCTCTCTTGGAGTCATGAATTCCACGATCCATGAGACATATGAGTAGTTTAATAAAATGCACCTGGCATTTAAAATCAACATAAAATGTGTTTGTGTCTATCTTGTGTCACTTTAGGCACATAAAAAGCAGCCAAGAAACCAACCACTAGAGGTCCCTGCACTTCAAGCTGTAGTGAAAAACTTTAATGCTTTTAAAATAAAGAAAAGCTCTCCTGTGGTCCTGAATACTAGGACCCAGGAGACCAATGAGTAGTTCAAGAAAATGCACCTTGGGGTCGGCTCCACTCCCTGCAGCCCCCATTAACACTTTAAACAATTGTTGGTGGTGTTCGTTCTCCTAGGGCCAACACAAACAGCCAAAAACATATGCAAATTAAGGCCCCTGCTGGGCTTTATGGAGCACTCCCTCAGTCAGAGCAGTGAATATTTTATTAGCGACTCTCCCATTGTGTTCCAGAGAGCAGTGTGCCATCCTTTTATTTTTTTTAAAGCCTGGGTGACTGTGCCCACATGGCACCCAGGTGCAGGTAAGGCAGTGGAAGTAGTGGGGGAGCCCATACCTGGCTTCCCAATTGGCTCCTTGCTCACACATGCACCTCGGGTGTGGTGCGCAGGAGCCAGGATGTCCTTTGCTGATTCGTGGCAGGATTGGCTTGTCTCTTGATCCCGGCAGGAGCAGCCATGGCCTCCTTGGCCTTTGTTTCTGGGTCCTGGAGAAGGGGGTTCTGGGACCATGTTTTTGACTTTGTGGGCTGGGAGCAGGGTCCCGTTAATCATCCATGAATGAGCCAGCTCAAGGGATGAGGTCCCCGGGCCTAAAGAGAGTCTAGGGAGAGTTCCCATGCATGCCCCCGCCTCTGCAATTTCACAGAAAGTGCATGCTGCATTATCACCCTGGGGTCAGGCCCTAACTTGGTAATTGGAAGGAATTGTGCAAGAGCCCCACGCAATCCTTTCAGGCAGATCCCTTGTTAACCATGTAGAATTATTTCACAGTTATTGCTGCTGTGCATACATAATGAAATTGCAGTTTGCCAGTGTTCTCATCACATCAGGAAAAAGACAGAACTACACCCATTCCGTGAAGGATGTTCTCGGAGCGAATGGTCAAAAAGGAACCACATTCAGCAGAGATCCAGCACTATGAACCAGAGAAAGACTGAACAGTAAGCACAGTCCACCACGGAAAGTATTCTGTTTTGGAGTGCAGATCACAGAGGTGGGTGGGTTACAGCAGTCATACTTTCCACATACCAAAACAATGTCCACAGAACTGACTGACCGGCCCTGACGGTGGTGTGGCGCATTCCCCGGGTGCAGACCCTAGGCATGTGAATCACCAAAACTCCACTAATCCAGGAAGTACCCACTCATACAAGAGACTTGAATCAGAAGCAAGAATTTATTTGAGAGGATCCCATGAAGCCTTTCTGCTACAAGAGCCTTGATCACACTATAGCGTAACCTTGTGTGTAGGTGCTATATACAACATAAGTGAAAATATAGAAAAGGGACCACAACTGTAAATGGAGCACCATTATGAGATGATTTAAAGACATAGCAAAATGGAAAAACAAAATACAATTAATGCCATCTGGAAAAAAATACATAATGTATGCCAGTGCTGCAAAGAATACACTTCAAGTCTCTTTGTACAGTGTTCAGGGCTTTGCATGAATCTGGCCCTAAGCCTCTACAGAATAAGTTGGTCTGGTACACTCCTACTCGGAGACTCCGCTCTTCTTCTGCTTGTCTAGCAAGGGTTTCCAGATTAAATAAGGTTAGAACAGGAGGGAGGGCTTTTAGCCTCGCTGCTGCGAGGCTATGGAATGAGCTACCACTGGAAATTAGACAATGCAACACCTTGTCTCTGTTTAGGAAACGGATTAAAACATGGCTGTTCCATAGAAAATGATCTCCTGTCTTTAAGTGCTGACCAATCGGTTTCTCCCTATTTCACGTTCTGATGGGTTGCGTTTTGTACCATAGCACCTGGGTACCCGTAGGGTGTTTGCTGCACTCTATAAATGTCATATACAATACAATACAATACAATACAATGTACAATACAAATTGTGTGTGCAAAATACCGTCTGATATTCAAGCTTATAAGGTAACATGAAACATAAAACAATACAATAATACAGCATAGTAGAAGATGGTATTCAAGAAAGCAATATTTTAAACTTCATTCTTTTATTCTTATTGTTACATGTTCAACAAAGGAAATTTGAATTAGAAAAAACAAGTGCAAACCCATGAAGTGGCACTAGATTTCTAACCCACAGACTGAATAGTACATTAGAGACTTAGAAAATACAAAAATATTAAGATCATATTTACTATAAAATAAAGGTTCTGAGAAGGCTTCAAAATGTATGATTGGTTTGTTAAAGGAGCTGAGAAGTTGTCTTCCTGACAATACATGCTGTATTTGATCTCGCCAGGAATGACAAAGGCCTTTTATGAATGTATCAGCTTTACATATCTAGAAAAAAACGGTGAAAAAATATAATTCAATTAAAAAATAATTTTTTACGGAATTGTAATGTCAATAAGGCCCTCAATACATGAACTTCTATGTGTAAATTTGGACAGAAAATAGGAATTACTGGTGAATGGGTCCCGGAATTACGTATTCCCATTGCAATTCATCATTTTTAAGGGGACCCTCAAGGTACCACTTGTAGAGCCCCAATAACTTGGACCCTCCAGAGTTATTGGTAGCCCTACTCTCAGGAGCCAAAGTTCCCCAGGGGCTACCAGGATGCTTGCAATGAGGCCTCAAATCTTAACAAGCATTTGCAATGCAATCAGTCTTGCCTTTGGGACCTTATATGTATTTAGCTATGCAGCACATTAGCCTGGGTGCTAAACATCTACTGTTCTTTAACATGGAGGGAAAGTAAGCACCAAACTGCGTGACACGCCATGTATGGGAACACATGGAGAGAAATATTGCCTTTCAGCTGGAAATGGTATAGTCCAAAGCAAATGAAAATAAATATGTATACAGTCCAGTAGACACAGGATCCTCTATACATGTAAGTGACTATCCATACACCTATAGTTGGTAAAACATGAATCTCTATACAAATCGGTGACAATGCATGCTTCTATATCAATCAGACTCTCTATACATTATGGCGACAGTGCTAAATTGCCTACTTGTATTGCAAATATCAAAAATCACTTAATATGTGCCGTATACACAGGTGGATACATTATAGGGACTCCAGCAGTAAAACCATCGTACTGCCACAACGATAAATATAGAAGAACAGCATATTAAAAGGGAGGGATGCGTTAACGTTGAACAGTGAATGCGCGGTGGACACAAATTGGTAGATAGAGCAACGTAGGTAAAGTGGAAAATGAACGATAAGCATATGTTAAAGGTAACCGAAATATGCAGAGTGGCAAAGAAAAGCGGTGCTGGTACATCATAAAAATCAACTGCTTACCAGGGCTTAGTTACGGTAAATCGTATTCCTACGGTAAACAAAACATAAGGGGTCACTAGAGCTTGCCACATGTAAGAGACTGACGTGCTGTAAATCACAGGAGCTGGTATGCCGTGACATATGGGAGGTATCTTCAATGAATCAACATTCGCTAAAAGGCACGTGTGAAAAGTAATGGTACTGGGGGAATTGACCACAAATATGAAACTGACGTGCTGCGAGTATCGAGAGCTGGTATGCCAAGAGGTACGGGAGGTATCTGCATTAGATTACCATGGCTAACAAGTACGTTTTAAAGTAATGTGTGGGTGGAGGATACGGAGCATGGCGTCTGAGGAAATAACGCGCTGGAAGACGTGAGTCTGCGACTGGAGAGACACGCTGGAAGACGGTAGGGTGTGATAAGGTGAGCGTAAGTGGGTCTGTAAGGGGTGCGGAGCCCCCATCTTACCTCTAAGTCGCTTGGTTAAGGTCACAGTGGTCCCGGAACAAGACGAGTCACGGGAGACGCCGGTAGTTATAGCGTGACTCGAAAGTGACGTCAGTGCAGGGAGCATGACGTGTCGCTTCGGTCAAGGCCACTGAAAAGTTACTAAACTTCGGGGAACGGTGGGAATACCCCTTCAAAACCGTAATGACAGGAGGGTTGGACAAAAGGAAAAATATGGGAAACAACCAGTCAAAGGGGTCCGGTGAAAGGTGGATGTAGGGGCAAAAAGTTGAAGGAGCTTGAACAAGCATTGGCCGCGCGACGCGATATGTGGTGGAGGAGGGGGAGAAGCAGGAGTTGTGTGCGCGACGAGGAGGGAATTGGAGGGGGTAGGGGAGAGGATTCACGCACTGTAGAAAGCCAGATGGCAGCTGCTGTGCACGTCGCGCGCGCTTGTGCGCGTAACAGCAAGCTGGTGGCCGGCTTGGTAGCACTTTCAAAAGCCCCTTACTAAATGTCTCGCAGAGCAGCGCATGCGCTGGCTCAGCAAGACCTTAAAAGGGAATAGCTTGAGACCGGAACAACTTTGAAGCTACATGTGTGCCATCTATTTTGCTTCCACATATCTATAGTCCCCATGCACCTTCTCCCGACCCGCTAAGGCTATCACTATTTTGGGCAGTGTGTGGTCACTGTCCTTGTCAGAGTGCATTTGCAGCAGATCATTTCTGATGAAAGGGGTTCCACTGACACTATAGGAGCACTTCGGTCAGAAATTAATCCCAAGCAGGCCACCATGCCATGGTGGCCTGCTTGGCAAAGCAAGAATTTGTTTCTGAGGAACAAGAAAACAATGGCCCTGACACACTGGATGTTTTCTTCCTGTGAATAGGGGCAATTGTTGATTTTTAATCCTTGGTTTCAACATGCCTCTTGTAAGGGACACAGGCAGGGGAAATCTTCATTGGGATGCCTACTGAGGACCTCATGATTCAGTAAAGCTGCTAGCCTGTGGCAGATGGGCTGCTGCCACTGACTGTGTACAAACATAGCAGCAGAGGCCTCACCACTACACAATTAGCAGTTGTACTACCTCTATTTCGGGCAGGAGAAGAGCAGGTTTGGCAAGGTGGGACCTCTGGCAGTTTGCATTATAAATCCTGCTCCATTAATTCCTAAATGCCCGACAAAATCGCTTGAAAAGATAAATGTTTAATTATGAAAGTGACACAAACATGTCAACAATTAGCTAAAGGGCTCAAAAACTATGAAGAAAACAAAAAACCCACTGAGAAAGGTATTAGCAAAATGTGTTCAATAGTATCGTTTAGGTACATGTAAACAGTGAGTAAAAGGTTTAAAGTGTCTTCAACGTGGGTGACTGAAACCTAGTAAAACTCTGTAGCTGACGTGGGAAGACTATAAAATGAAAAACTGGTGGATGATACAAATTAATGATTTTACCTTCAGGTTTAAAAACGTTTCTGGAGGTCAGAATTCTTCAGTGGATAAAGCCTGGAAGCGTTAGCTAAGGCGTGCTTCACAAGTTCCCACTCTAGCTTTTAACTTCCTTCCACTAAACTTTCAGCAGGAAAACAACTAAGATGACAAGCAAATGTCTCAACTTTTCTATTAATGTTTCAATAGCATTGCAGCCTTGACAAAAGTCTTTGGATTTTCAGACCTAGTTCTTCAAACCCCAATCCGCAGTTTCCAGTTACTGGGCACCTCTAGCACCCTCCGGTACACAGCAAAATGTCTAGTATAGCAGGTCTCTATCAATTCTCCATGCCCAGCCAACACTGCCTTGATCCTCAGAACCTTCTGCATTATGAAACCATAGAAAAAGTTCTATAAGGTCAAGAAGGAGATTATCAAGTTGTGACTTGACTACTGGTACTCCTCTCCTCTACGCAACCATTAGTTTCTTCTGTCTCAGGCACTTTATAGACTTAGACATGCCACTTCCCAGGGCAAACAAGCTTCACTAACAGGACCTGACCCCTTAATTCCAATGGGAAAGCAGGAGGCTGGTTCACCCAACCATATTGAAAACACATTAGCAGACATCCCAAGGCAGGACTAGAGAGAGGTTTTCCACACAGCCACCCAGGTAGGAACTCTTTAGTTCAGCAGCAGGCATCTTCACTTTGCTTCACTTTTCATCAATTTCTCTACTTAGAGTGGTTCAACTAGCGTGCTAAATGGGGTATCAGGCCGCTACTAGTGATAAGGCGCAACCGATGATCCAACTAAAAGTCCAAGAATTCCTACTCACGTTTTCAGCAATAAAATGAACTACACATTCTGTTAGCATGTTTGTGGCATCAGAAATGGCCCAAAAATAGGGTATTAAACCAAACACCTCAACTTACAGCTTGGACTCTTGAATTCCAGATGGCGCTTGACAGGTCAGATGGACCTTTGCCACTGTGTTGCGAATGGAACAAGGAACAAAAGTACCAGTCCTAAATATTATTAGCTGTCAGGTTCAATGTTTTCAGTCAATGACGAGAAGTTGTAAAAGTTTCCAAAACCTTTATTTATCCTTAAAGGATTAGTATGATTTTGTCATCTTTATTCCAATTAGTCCAGATTACAGCAATATTGAATAAAAGAATGATTAGTGCCAGCATAAATCAAGTAATGTGTTCCATAAAGAAGAATTGTCACTAAAGTAGCTAAAGGGGCCTAACCTACCCTAGTTAAGGAACCCATGAAGAGTTCTTTATAGAAAAGAGCAAGATTTTCGGAGTATAGATAAAGTCTTGAACTTCCCATGAAGAGTCGTCTGGAAACTCAGCCGAGTTCCCCACAGCTGCAATAGCAACCGTTGAAATATCAGTGACAGAGGAATGATCATTGTAGTAGCATTGATCATGAGAAATCAAGATAAAAGAAGATAAAGTCACTGTTAGCAGTAGCTTTCAGCAACGAGGCGTGAGGTAGAAGGGTCTTCATAGAGCAACTCTCTATGAAAACCGTCAAAAGGGGTGTTCTGCTCTCTCGTATCTGGAAAAATCAAATATAGTATAAAATCACACAGTAATGTAACGAAGATTAGTAGGTGTATGATGCTCTCATCCAATGAAAACCACTCATTTGAGGGTTTCATCAATAGCCGTATCTTCTCCTTCTGATTCCGACGGCAAACATTCACACCGGTACATACTTAAAAAAATTGCTGCAAGTATTGAAACTTGGAGGAAAGTTCTCATGAGAACCTTCTTACCTCAGCTATTAGCTGTGTTCAATGTCCTGTTGTGAATACAAAAGGCTAGTCAAATGCAATGAAACAAATCTATCAACAATGTCCTGTTTAGCATATATAAAAAATATCTAAATTATTCTTCATTCTAACAGCCTATTCATTATGAATCCTCAGCAAAGTTCATTTTTAAGACAAGATGATCTAATATGGTGTGATGAAGCAAAATAATATAATCTTGAAGTCAGCACATTCTTTTGTGGGATGCTAGGCGCAATTCTAAATAAATGTCTATTTAGCTGTGAACAAGAGCTGAAAGAAAATATGGATTGGGCCTAGTTACAGAAGCACATTGAGAATGCTTGCCTACTAATTTGTTTTTCCTCTGGTTATTTATCCTATACGTTTAAAGCAACCCCACATGTGATTTATTTATGCATTCTTTTAGCAGAGTTAAAATGCATTCTAAAGTGATTCTTCACATGTTTAAAGCAGGCATATTTTCCCTACGTGTTATTTTTCTATGTGAAAACATTGCTGCAAAGGCCTAAACGCGTTCTAAGGTGCAATTCTAATATGGTGTACAAGTCAAAATTTGCTTTTAAAATTAATTTCTTACATACATATTATACTTTAGGAACATATTCTGAAGCAGTCTGCTAGGCACACATATACAATTCAATCTCTCGCCAACTCTATAAATGACTTACTAGAGTGAGAGTTATGACATTTTGGAAATAAAAACTGTTATCCATCTAAAAAAGCACACATGACTAAAGCCTACTTAGATGAAACAATGTGGACTGGATTGCCAAGCCATGGTGGAATGACAGCCAGCCATCATTTGTTCTTACCAAAAGACACATCCAAAGAGTGGGAGTTTGTCTGTGGAAAACAACAATATCAATGTCCTTGAATGGCTGACATGGTGTGACGAAGCCCTCCATAAATAAGGTGGTCTTTACAATCCACCTTTTTTGGCATGGCTTTGTTTCACTAGATTTTTTACCTTTACTGCACCTATTTTTTGCTGATGTTCATACTCTGAGCAATCAGGGTCGGACTTGGACAGAAAGAAACCCGGGCACCAAAATAAAAGTGGCCCGATTAGTGAATAAGATAGCTAAAAAAAAGTGTCCCATGTTTACAAATTCGGGCAGTTTAAACTTGTAAAGACAAACTGTAAAAGTGTTTTGCGTGGTTTGGAATACTGCATAGATTTGAGCCTTGCTACAAGCAATATTTGTTTTAATAGCAGAGAAAGTAACAGTAAAATCCAGCACATTAGGGAGATTTACTGTAAAAATCGGCCCAGCAAACCATAAAACAGACCCACAAAAAGCCAAAAAAGGCCCACACACTGACCTTTCAGACCACACCTTCTGGCACTGCCTGATTGCCCTATAGGCTAGTCCAACCCTGTGTTGAATGTGCAACTGCCTTTCAGTGCCACAGTGCATGTGCTGCATGACTAAACATGTACTGTGAAATTGATTGCACCCAAATTGCTTATTTAATTTTCCTGTAAGGCAATAGTAGGTTGGCACAGAAAATGTACCAACGGAGGGGAAGTTAAGTGTCATATATGGGGTGGAGTACATATTTTCAACACCAATGATGGAGCAAGGTAAATAAGAAATTTTTGAACCCCCTAATATTAATGCTAATAATTAATACTATTAATTGTTTTGATGACTAATCAACACTTTACGTCTCTTATAGACATCTTTTATAAGTGGTAACCGCAATTTATGTGCAAAAGTTAACCTACTTACATTTGTCAACGTGAAATGACATTAATATAAAGGTTTGCGTACTAATTAGAGTAGTGTTGCATGATTTGTGCTATGTAGAAAATTGTATTGTGGCTAAAGAATGCGGATGGTAAGTAAACATAGCTTTACATGTCGCTTTTGCTAGGTAACACCTAATTGGGGTACGTAGAATGACGGTTGGGAAACGAAAAGGCTTATTTTCTTTGTTTTAATTATGATTGTGTTTGTTTTCATGATAGTTCGTTTGGGCCTGTTAAGCCGCACTGTAAAGATGGCTGCCGAGGCAGATGAGCTTAATGCGCAAGCGCAAAATGGCTTCCAAGTGGAAGAAAGCTGCGGAAATGTCACATGATTTGAAAGTAAAGCCCAGAGTGAAGCGAGTCAAGGACTGCGTGACCTGTCACCAAATGAGTGCCAAAAAGGACTCAGCGAGAATGTATGAGAACCAAAGATGCAGCTGTGAATTAACAATGAACTGTTTAAAATAAAGTTACAAAAGAAGATACATGTGAGGAACTGTCAATCGGATTAGTAATGTCCTAAAGCCGTGAGAAAGGACAAAAGTTATAAACATTTTCGGAACCGGTTTAAGCAAGGAGGGCAATGAGGAGATGCTTGCCACCCCTCCAATGGACCAATTAGCGTGAATCTTGCCCCCAAAGAATGAAACATTTCTGTTTAGTAAGCTAGTAATAGGGTATAAGAGGACCTACTCTTAGGTAGGAGGAGCGCTATTCATACATAATTTTTGAGCACTGAACGTTGACGCTGGAGAACTGCTGCTATTTTCTATAGGCCATTTTCTTTTTAATATAATTAATCTTTTTGCTTTTAAATCTGACTGGGAAGGAACGAGATCGTTGCGGGAAACCTGTATAGGTGGTCCGTCGAGGAGGCCTGTTTAGCGGGACAGACAGTCAGTTTTTGGGAGTTCTATGCTGTGATCTGCAATTTATCTGCCGAGGTGAACTTTATTTCTCATCTAAAAGGGTATGCATAAATTCTTTTAAAAGTTATTTCTTATAATGATATTAAACGTATTAAACTGATTAATAAAATTGAAACTTATTCATGCATTTAAAAGAAGTAGATAAACTTTATTACAATTAAAACTACGAGTCTGTGGTTCTTTAGCTCAATAATAAGTGTAATGTTTAATGAGTTTAAATGTGATTGAGCTTGTCTTAATCACCATCAACTGATTCCTACTAGTTGGTCCATCGACCAAAGAGCGGAATACCTTGATGTCTTAGAAACTGACAAGATTAAAACTGATTATCTATGATATTTGAGAAACCATCTTGTCAAGCTTTAAAAGGTATCCCGTTCTCTTCCAGCAGTCATAACTTTTTCTCCTAGGTGAAAGTGGATGGGATCCAGGGAATATTTGAATGAGTGAATGTATATGCGGTGTTATGGGCCCCACCGTCATATTGGTATAGTTGTTAAAAGAGTGTTTTCAACCTGGATGTTATGTCCACAGGAGAAGAAATTATATTAGTAGCGCTGGATCAGATTTCTTGGTAGCAGAGTTATGGTTACTATAGATTAGTTTGGTGATTATTGATTATTGATTTTTGATTTTTTCATGTCTAACACTTCATGTTGAGTTGTATTATGTTATATGTAAGTCGAAAATTTTGAAGCTTCCGGGAAGTAGGAAGTGGACACGTGTGGCAAGAGAAGTCACATGGAATAGTGCATTGTCTGGTTTTCAAATTGGTGATAACACAGGTTGTGTTATGATAGGGACATTTTCTGTATAAAACGTGTATGAGTGAAATAGCAACCGGTTTTCTTGTGAAACTCTGGCCTTAATTCTCAGGAGCAGTGTAGTCTCCACCTGTGTTTTATCCCCAGAGAAACGGGTTTACCCCTTGCTTGAAAGAAGGGTAAGGTAGAGGGAAGTGCTACACTTATCGAACGAAACTGTATTCTTGTACGATAGAGTAAACTATCACTTTTGTTTAGCGAAAACAGACAATGGAAATGTGTTTTATGTTGTAACTAATAAGATTTAGTCAAGAAAAAGAACTGCCGATAAATTTCGTAAAGGAGGGGTCAGGAGTAGAACTGACGTTGACAAAAGACCGTGCTGGGATTGGCCATTACAGTAGAAACATGGAAAACGCCCTGATTGGTGCGTTGGTGTGAGACGCGCTGAGATGGGTCTGAAAAGCAGTGATGTAGAGGCTTCGGATTGGTGCGTTGGTGTGAGACGCGCTGGGATAGGTCCGAATAGCACATAGAGATCAGAGCAGAGTTACGGGTTTGCAGAAGGAAAGGAAATTCTGAAGAATGGCTTATTATGAATATGGTAGAGAGAAACCGTCATGTATGGCGAAAATTAAGAACTTCTTTAAGAAAGACAAAAAGGTAGTGACTAGAGAGGGACAGGTAATTCCTCCGCCGAAAACACCAGCTTCGTATATGATGCTGAAATACGGTTATCATACTTGCATTTGGTTAGAAAATTGGACAAAATATACTCAGAACGATGGAGTATTGGCTTTTCCAGAGAATGGTTCGTTTAGCATAGCGGTACTTCGAAATTTGAGAGAGAAGATGACGAAGCTTGAGCTAAGACCTAGACCGACACAGTTTGAAGCGTTAGGTGAGTGGGAAGACGAGATGTATGAACGAGAAAGGTACAGAGGTGCAAAGAATCATAGTTTAGTTCCTGGAAGGTTATGGGGAGTGAATCATGAGTACAGAATGAAGCGTTGGAGATATGCTAATATGACAGAAGGGTTGTTTCCAGCTTTTACAGTTGAAGGGGGTACAGGAAAGAAGTGTGCAGGGAAAAAGAAACATACAGTTACAGAAAGGTACGGGTATGGAGGTAGCGAGACAGAGGATGAGTTGCTGGAAGACATTTTAAACAGAAACCCACCTCCATATCAACAGAATTCTGCGGTGGTGACACCCAATGCACCGCCAATGGAAACTGGGAGGAATAAAAGTCCAGAACGAAGATACGAGATAAATAGGTCAAATGAACAGCTAAAAACCCCACAAAGTGAAAAGGTTGACAGTGACAATGCAGCCGAATTAGCAAAAACTACAAAAGAATTGACTGAGAAAATAAGAGAGTTAACAATGAACATGGAAGCTGTGACTGTGCCAGTGACAATAGGACCAGTAATACCAGTTTTTGAGAACCAGAAAATAGATGAGCATTCCCTAGTCATCCCCATGAACTCAAATTTGCAGAGAATGAGAGAAGCAATGGAACTAGAAAATGAAGGGGCAAGAAATTTGGTCAGTTCATATAGACCGAGCCCACCTACTAACCTGACAGTAAACGAGAGTGAGATAAGGAGGATTCCTATGGGAACCGAGTCTGCATCAGAAACACCAGAGAGGAATAGAAAGTGGATAGAAATAAATAGCACACCTGTAGGTCCAACTCCAGACGAATTAAGTGAATGGATGAGAAACTTGCAAAAGAAAGAGACAGAACCGAAACCATTAGATGTAATTAGGCTAAAGATAGATATGGAAGAATTAATTTTAGAGACTATTGGTACAGAAAAATTGAAAACATACCAGGACGACGAGATAATGTTCTTGTGCAAAAGCATTACTTGGAGAGCTAGAAATCTACATGACAAATTGGAAGAGACAGCGAATGAACTAGGAGTGGAATTTGTAAAGGTCAGGAGTTTGCAGAAACCGTATAGGGTAGATTTTTGTGAGAAAGATATAGAAAATCTGAACACATCAGGACGCTTAACACAGATAAAATAACTGATTGTTTTATTGAGAAAATGGGGTGATGTGGACAGATGGAGAAGCAGGTGGACTAAAAGGAATGAGAGAATAACAGATAAAGCGTCTTTGGCGTTTGCAGTGACAGACAAGGAATCGGTTGTAAGGGAGTATAAGATGAGAGAAACTCCAGGAGGTAGTTATGTACATGTCCCTTGGTCCAGACAAGATATACTGTCATTTACAAATGACTTTCCAAAATTGAGAGAAAAACCTGTAGAATGGTACAGACAAGTGGAAAGGTTTGTCAAAGTTTCGAAGGTGTTATGGGTAGATTTGGATGGGTTATTTGACATTGTAGTACCAGCCGATTTATGGACAGAATGTAAAATTACCATTGATTGGCCAACTGTAGAATACCCAAGAGATGCAAAGACAGGAGCGCCAGGACCAGAAGTGATGAGGAAATATGAACAGGTTATTACCTTTTTGAAAAACAAAATTCCACCCAAAGAAACTGATTGGGTAAAAATTGACAGAACTATGCAGGAGAGTAAGGAGTCTGTACATGCCTACTATGAGAGGCTACTTTTGGTCTTCAAACAGTATAGCGGTTATGAGACTCTGAATGAGAAGGACATGAGTCATTTTGTATATAGATTTGTTTATGGGTTGAAACCAGAAATAAGCGAAATGATTAAACAGCATATGATATGCTGGCAGAACAGTACAGTGGATGAAGTGTTGAGGTATGCCAAGTATTGTTGTGATGACATTGAATGTAGACAGCGTAAATTAAAGGAGAAAGCAATGTGGGCGCAAGTGAAAGTTGCAGAAAAACAAGAAGCTCAACTGAATAATCAGGGTAATGAGACAGGACAAACTAAATCCAAACCGAATATAGGTAAAGCCAAAGGCCAAATGAGTATAGAAGAAGCAAAGAAGAAGTGGCCATGCCACAACTGCGGAAAGTTAGGGCATTGGAGAAACGAGTGTAAATTTCCTCCAAAAGCTAATACGGAAAATCAATCATTAAATCCACAGGTGCAGAGTGAGGTGAGTTACCAACAGCTGCAGCAACCGCAGGTAGTTACTCAGCAGAGTCAGGTGCCACAACCACCACTTCCCAAGAGTGTAAATCCACAGAGATACAGTGCAGAGACAGGATTCTACGGAGGAGAGCAGGTAACACAATTGCCGCGCGCAGCTGCGATAACGCAGTATTGGTTACGACAGGATGGGAATGCATCGGATTAAAGTTTATGACGGTGCCTAGGAGAGGAGGAAGAGTGCGTACTTGGCGCAACTCTAGAGGTAGATCAGGCAGGTCCATTTGTGGATGGAGAAGTGAATGGTGCAAATGTAACATTCCTTGTGGACACTGGAGCTACCCGTTCTACTGTCAGATCAGTGGAAATTCCAAACCTTCCTCTCTCAGGTGAATATATCCAAGTCGTTGGTGTCTCAAATCAGCAAATTAAGGCGCCACTTACTAAATTAGTAGAAGTAAAAATTGGACCATTCAGAGAAATGCACCGATTTGTGGTGTGTGATTGCAGTCCTGTAAATTTACTTGGACGCGATCTACTTTGCAAAATGAATTGCACCATCTATTGTACTCCGGATGGGATTGCATTTCAGACACCAGATGAAGATGTATTGTATAAAATGACAATGGCAGAATTAGAGCCAGGAGTGAATGACATGTTTCCTGTGTTCGATGTAGAGAAAATTCCAATTGAGTTAAAAGAAACAGTCAAACAGGAGGTATGGGATTTTACAGGCGAAGACATTGGGTTAATGAGAGGAGTAGACCCTGTTAAAATTTCTGTTAAAGAAGGAACAAATTACCCAAATACTCCACAATATAAATTGACGCCAGAAATCATTGAAGGAATAACACCTGTAATAAATAAAATGATTGAACAAGGAATTTTGAAAGAAATAATGAGCAGTCCATGTAATTCGCCTATAATGGGACTGAAAAAGCCGAATGGAACATATAGAATAGTGCAAGATTTACGGAAGGTTAATAAAATTGTCGTTCCTTGTTGTCCAATTGTACCAAACCCTGCTGTAATACTGTATCAGATTCCACATGAGGCGGAATGGTACACTGTCATTGATTTGTGCCATTCATTTTTCTCTATCCCGTTACATCCAGATAGCCAGCCATTATTTGCGTTCAGGTTCGGAGAGCGTATTTTGGCATGGTGCCGAATTCCTCAGGGGTATACAGAAAGTCCCTCGATCTTTAATCAGATCCTAAAGAAATCATTGGAAGATTTAAAAATGCCTGAAAGATCTGTGATGGTTCAGTATATTGATGACCTATTGGTGGCATCAAAAACCAGAGAAGCATGTGTTACTGACACAATTGCTTTACTGAACCATTTAGCAGGAGGAGGACATAAGGTGTCCCCATCAAAATTACAGTTTTGTCAACAAGAAGTTCAATACCTAGGTCATAAAATTGAAAAAGGAGTGCAAAAGGTAACGACTGAGAGAATAAAAATTATCCAAGGAATGAGAGCTCCAATGACACAAAGAGAGGTGAGAATGTTCCGGGGAATGGTTGGATATTGTCGACAGTGGATAAGTGGATTTTCACTGATTGCGAAACCATTACAGCGATTGACGAAAAAGGATGTTAATGATCCGTTTGAATTGAATGATGAAGAAATGAAGGCATTCAGAGAACTAAAAGCGAGACTGTGTGAAGCACCGGCATTGGGAATGCCTGACTATGAAAAAGAATTTGAGCTGTACTGTAGTGAGAGAGATGGGTGTGCATTTTCAGTGTTAGTACAAAAACATGGAAATATGAAAAGACCTATTGCATATTTTTCAGCTGTTTTAGACCCGGTAGCAAAAGCGTTGCCTGGATGTCTGAAAGCAGTAGCTCCTACTTGTGTGAGTCTGGAACAAAGTGAAGGCATTGTGATGGGATACCCACTGAGAGTATATGTTCCACATTCGGTTGAAATTCTTTTGACAAGAACCAAAACTCAATACATGACACATAGTCGGCTGACTAGGTAAGAAAAAGTGATTTTAAGTGCAGAAAATGTAACCATTGACAGATGCACAAGCGTGAATCCTTCGACATCATTGCCGGATGAAGAGAGTGTGACAGACAAAGATGAGGTTGACCATGATTGCTTGAACGTACTTGAATACTGTACAAAACCAAGGCCAGATATCAGAGATGAGCCTTTAAAAGAATCAGATTATGTGATGTTTGTGGATGGCTCATGTTTGAGGACAAGTGAAGGAGTTTTGAGTGCAGCGCATGCTGTATGTACAGTAGCTGCAATAATGGAAGCATCTTGTTTGAGAGGGATACGTTCCGCCCAAGTGGCTGAGCTGATTGCTCTAATTCAGGCATGCAAACTGGGAAAGAATGTTCGAATCACAGTGATCACGGATAGCCAGTATGGCTTCGGAGTGGTCCATGATTTTGGGCAGATCTGGTCCCAAAGAGGTTTCTTGACGTCTGCAGGAACTCCAATTCGAAATGGTGAGTTTGTGAAGAAATTACTTGAGGCGATACAGCTGCCTAAACAGATTGCAGTGGTAAAGTGTACTGCGCACAAAAATGGGGAAGACTACATAACTGTGGGCAACAAATATGCTGACAAAATAGCTCAGTATTGTGCCAAAAATGCAGTATCGTTGAACAGGAGAAGAGAAAGAGAGTATGTTTCATGTCCTTTGCTATTTACTAACATTATCGAAACATGGGATGAGGTGAGACAATTACAAGAAGCTGCAGATGATGAGGAAAAAGATAGCTGGATAAAAGCAGGATGCAGAAAAAGGGAGGAAGATGATGTTTGGGTTTATAGAGATGAAAGACCAGTTATGCCTGATAGCATGATTTCTAATATGGCACGGATGTACCATGGACAAGCTCATATTGGAAGGGATGCCATGATCCGACTTTTTAGACAAACATGGTATAACCCAAAATTCAGAGCTATAGCTGAAAGTCTTTGTCAAAGATGTCTTATTTGCCAACAGATAAATCCAGGAAGGAAAACAGTAGTAAGTTTAGGAACAATAGGACGAGAGGGAGGTCCTTTCACGAGAATGCAACTGGATTTCATAGAAATGCCCCCAAGCAATAGACTGAGGTATGTTCTTGTGGTCGTTTGTTTGTTTTCTCGTTGGGTGGAAGCCTATCCGACCAGAAGGAATGATGGGATTACAGTAGCTAAGCTCTTGCTGAGAGAATTCATTCCAAGGTACGGTTTTCCAGTAATGATTGAAACAGATAGAGGAACACATTTCCAAAACAAACTAATTCAATTGATATGTGAGGCTCTTGGTATTCAACAGAAATTGCACTGTGCATACAGACCAGAAGCTTCTGGAGTGGTAGAACAAGTGAATGGAACAATAAAGAATAGGTTAGGGAAAATGTGTTAAGCCACAGGACTCAAATGGCCAGATGCCCTTCCACTGGTACTAATGACTATCAGAAGCATACCTGATAGAAAAACAGGTCTGAGTCCCCACGAAATAATCATGGGACGAGCAATGAGACAAGCACATGTACCTGTCAACAAACTGCTGACTATAACTGATGATCTCGTGTTGGATTATTGCAAAGGATTAGCTGATGTAGTACATTCTGTGTTTCATCAGGTTGGACCGGATGCGACCACTCTTGAAAGAAAACCAGCTCATGATTTGAGTCCAGGAGATTGGGTCCGCATAAAAGTCCACAGAAGAAGAAACTGTTTGGTTCCTCGCTGGGACCAACCACGACAAGTGATCCTGGTGACAACAACTGCAGTCAAATGTGCAGGAGTGAAAAACTGGGTACATGCCAGCCACACTATCAGAGTTCCAGATCCTGAAGCTCGACCTGTAAGTCGACATCTGGAAGACCCAGGTACAAGTCTAACAACCGGAGAAGAATTTGAAATAACAAAAGTTCCAGAACTTGAAGATCGACCTGTAAGTCGACATCTGGAAATATCAGACACCAGTTCAGCATCTGATACAGATCAATCAGATTGTGATGAAAAGCTAAAGAATAAATGGAATAATGACATCATAAACGAAGAAACTGAACAAAGAGACAGTGACAGTGATCAGCCAAGCACAAGTTATGGTAAAAATCCTTCAAAAATTGTCAAATTAGACAAGGGAGGGATAGATTCAAATAGGGAGATAGAAAAATCAGAAGAACACCGAGGAGCAATAGGGACAGACCAACAAACAAAAGAACAGGGAAATATAGAAACAGACAGAGAGATCAACGAAAATTCGGAAGAGCCTCGAGGAGGGATAGAAACAAGTGATCGAACAGAAAAGACACAGGAAGAAGAAGAGCTAGACAAAGAAGGTGAAATCATAAAGTTCAAAATAAGAGGAAATGAAGTAAGGTCTGAAACAGAATCAGAAGAAAGTGAAGGAGAGAGAAAACCGAGACTAGGACCAAGAAAAAGAACTTGGAGAGCTGAACGAGAAGAAAAAGAAAGTGAACCGAAAAGGCCAAGAAAAGGAGATAATTGGCCCCACGAAGTCAAAAGATTGAGATATAAAATCATAAGGATAAACAGAGATAATGCAGAACAAGTAAATGAGATAACAAGTAAAAAAGAACAAGAAAAACAGAGTGCAAAACAATTGCAGAAAAAAAAAAGAGTAAAGAAGGCTAATTTAAAATATAAGTCAACTGAATGGCTATACATCGCATTGACTGATATCAAAGAAGAAGAAATCACTCACGATAACCCCGAAGAAAGCTACAAACCAATGGGTGAAAGTGAAGTGCAACAAGTTTGAAGAGATTGAAAAGAAAAAGCCGGACTGGACATTAAAAACCTGAATAAGACAAGAAAGAGTTCTGAGAGGAACTAAAGAGAGTACCAAACGAGACAAAGTGAGAGAGTAGAGTGGCTGAAACGTCATTCTGAGGTGTGGAGACACATTTACTGTACAAATATATTTATATTTAGGTAATAGAATAAGATGGTAGACACAGAGAATAGATGTGCGTTTTTACGTAGATGGTGTAGAATGTGTTTCTTTTGTACAGGTTTATTAATGTTTGTATGGATTATTTTAGCAATCACCATTCCAATTAGATTAGCTATAGAAGAAACGTCCATATTAGAGAACAACACAAAGAAGGATAAGGAAGTTAACATACAGAATACAGCAACATTAATAGATTGTGCAGAGTTACATAAGGATAGATCCATAACAGATTTTTGAAAGAATGTTTTCACAAAATTATTATATGAATATGTAGAAACAATGGATGTAAGAGATTGTTATGTTTGTATGCAATTACCTGCGTCTGTTTCAGAAGGTGTGACTTATCATCACCTTCCTTTGACGTATGGAATAACATGTAGTGTTTTAGCTAGTTTGTTTTATAAAACAGGTAGATTAGAATATTATTACTCTGACATAAATAAGATTTTTGCAAAAACTCCTATAATTCCTGAATTGAACAAGCTGAAAGTAGCAAAGATGTTTGGTGAATTTTTCTTAGAAAATAAAGAATTGACATTAGATGATGTAGTAAAACACAACCTTACTTGTGAGTTAAAGAAAGAGGAAAAGGTATTTTTAGAGATGGTAGAAAGCAGAAGAGTCAAATTTCAAAGAAAAGTAGTAGAGGAAGAGATGAAAACACCCCTATGGACATTTGAAGGAGAAAGTAATGATAAGAAAAAGACAAATGCAGCTATGACTTTAGATTGGCCCCAACAGGGAAAGTTGTGCATTAGTAGAAATAGAACTAGGTATGACAACTATTTCGTGGGTTCCAGTGACTGCCGAGACAATTATAAAATTTTAGAAGGATGGGGATTCAAAGGAGGAAAAGATCCAATATTTCCAGGGATCTATTATATTTGTGGAAACAGAGCTTATAACAGGTTGCCGGACCATTGGTATGGGTCGTGCTACTTAGGCCTGGTCTTTCCAAAAATCTTTCATGTAGATAGAGAAGAAAAAGGAACACACGAAATGGGTGAAACATTCACACGTAGAAAGAGGGAAAGTTTTTCAGAAATAGTGGGTGACATTTTTGGAGCAATGATACCAGCAGTGGGAATATCTTTGAATGCATTTAAAATTCGAAAATTGTCCACAGTAGTAGATCGTTTATCAACGAATACTGCTGGAGGGTTCTTGATGGTAAATACCGAGATGGTTGCCATGAGAGCTATGATGATGCAAAATCGACTTGCCCTTGACATTCTTTTGGCAAAAGAGGGAGGAGTCTGTGGAATGCTGAAAGTCCAACATTGTTGCACTTACATTCCAGATAAAAGTGAAAATATACAAAAGTATATAAAGAATATTACTAATTTGCACAAAGAACTTGTTCCACTGGAGGTTGAAAATGCTTGGGAGAAACTTGGTAAGAGTTTTTCCTCAATACCAAAATGGTTCACTGAAATAGGTAGTTCTATTGTAGGGAAAGTTTTGATATCAGCAACAGTAGTAATTTTAGTGGTGTTATTTACGAAATTTGTTATTATATGTATTAAAAGGAGAAAAAGACAAAACAAAATGAAAAGAGAAAATAAGATAAAGAAAGAAAGAGAACGAGAATTAGGTGAAATAGAACTTGAAGAACTAAAAGAAAGTATGTATGAGAGAACAAAAAGACAAGATGAAAGGGATACTGATGTGTAAAACTAACAAGAAGCAAATGAACCAGAAACATGCTATCTGTAAAATTGTGTAACATGGGTTTTTGTGGTGATATTAAAAATCACCAAAGGGGGAGTTGATGGAGCAAGGTAAATAAGAAATTTTTGAACCCCCTAATATTAATGCTAATAATTAATACTATTAATTGTTTTGATGACTAATCAACACTTTACATCTCTTATAGACATCTTTTATAAGTGGTAACCGCAATTTATGTGCAAAAGTTAACCTACTTACATTTGTCAACGTGAAATGACATTAATATAAAGGTTTGCGTACTAATTAGAGTAGTGTTGCATGATTTGTGCTATGTAGAAAATTGTATTGTGGCTAAAGAATGCGGATGGTAAGTAAACATAGCTTTACATGTCGCTTATGCTAGGTAACACCTAATTGGGGTACGTAGAATGACGGGTGGGAAACAAAAAGGCTTATTTTCTTTGTTTTAATTATGATTGTGTTTGTTTTCATGATAGTTCATTTGGGCCTGTTAAGCCGTGCTGTAAAGATGGCTGCCGAGGCAGATGAGCTTAGTGCGCAAGTTCAAAATGGCTTCCAAGTGGAAGAAAGCTGCGGAAATATGTCACGTGATTTGAAAGTAAAGCCCAGAGTGAAGCGAGTCAAGGACAGCGTGACCTGTCACCAAATGAGTGCCAAAAAGGACTCAGCGAGAATGTATGAGAACCAAAGATGCAGCTGTGAATTAACAATGAACTGTTTAAAATAAAGTTACAAAAGAAGATACATGTGAGGAACTGTCAATCGGATTAGTAATGTCCTAAAGCCGTGAGAAAGGACAAAAGTTATAAACATTTTCGGAACCGGTTTAAGCAAGGAGGGCAATGAGGAGATGCTTGCCACCCCTCCAATGGACCAATTAGCATGAATCTCGCCCCCAAAGAATGAAACATTTCTGTTTAGTAAGCTAGTAATAGGGTATAAGAGGACCTACTCTTAGGTAGGAGGAGCGCTATTCATACATAATTTTTGAGCACTGAACGTTGACGCTGGAGAACTGCTGCTATTTTCTATAGGCCATTTTCTTTTTAATATAATTAATCTTTTTGCTTTTAAATCTGACTGGGAAGGAACGAGATCATTGCGGGAAACCTGTATAGGTGGTCCGTCGAGGAGGCCTGTTTAGCGGGACAGACAGTCAGTTTTTGGGAGTTCTATGCTGTGATCTGCAATTTATCTGCCGAGGTGAACTTTATTTCTCATCTAAAAGGGTATGCATAAATTCTTTTAAAAGTTATTTCTTATAATGATATTAAACGTATTAAACTGATTAATAAAATTGAAACTTATTCATGCATTTAAAAGAAGTAGATAAACTTTATTACAATTAAAACTACGAGTCTGTGGTTCTTTAGCTCAATAATAAGTGTAATGTTTAATGAGTTTAAATGTGATTGAGCTGGTCTTAATCACCATCAACTGATTCCTACTAGTTGGTCCATCGACCAAAGAGCGGAATACCTTGATGACTTAGAAACTGACAGGATTAAAACTGATTATGTATGATATTTGAGAAACTATCTTGTCAAGCTTTAAAAGGTATCCCGTTCTCTTCCAGCAGTCATAACTGTTTCTCCTAGGTGAAAGTGGATGGGATCCAGGGAATATTTGAGTGAGTGAATGTATATGCGGTGTTATGGGCCCCACCGTCATATTGGTATAGTTGTTAAAAGAGAGTTTTCAACCTGGATGTTATGTCCACAGGAGAAGAAATTATATTAGTAGCGCTGGATCACCAACATAGATGATTAACGTGTATGGCTCAAGAGAACACCATCGTACTCCAACTGGGCTGCAGTTTGAAAAGGCTGTAGTGATGGATGGTAAGATTATAGAGCTGGGTGCTTAATGTATGAAAGCAGTAACTAACTAACAGTAATTTTTCTTGGGGTCAGACCCCCTGATCATGAAACAAAAATGTCTTCATGTCTGTGCTTTTTGTTCAGTGTCATGGAGTATTTGATCAACAGCAAGCGCTTCACCCTGCTCCTCCCTCCTGTCCCCACCAATATTTGCTGCCCTGCTTTCTTCTCTCCTATTGCCTGAAGTATCCAGCTCTGTGTTCCTCTTCCCCACTCTCTCCTTCTCTCACCTCTCTGTTCCACTCCCCGGCTCCCTGCTTTTCTCCTGATGGCAGAACCTTCTTCCTCTTCTCCCCTCACAGAAGATCTTGCGCTGCAGCTCTGCTCTCTACTTTTCTCATTAGCTCTCTTCTTTGCCCCAGCTCCATCTTCCTCTCTCCCATTTCATCCTCCTTTCCCCAGCTCCTTTCTCCTCTCCTATCATGGAAGATCTGTCGCCATATCTCTGTTCCCTCATCCTCCCCCTCTTCTCTGGCCAGCTCCCTTTGCACTATTTCCTCCTTATAATTGCATTTTCTTGCTCTTCTCGCCTCACAGTAGATCTGTCCCATTGACTCCCCATTGCTCCTCCCCTTGCACTATTTCTGCTAGTTCCTTTCTGCTCATCACCTCTCCTCTGCCTCATCTGTCTTCCTCTTCTTATTACCTCTTCCCTTGTAGAAGTAGAAGATCTGCCGTCTCCTTTCTCTGCATGCACAAATGAATAAGTAGCTGCCCTGTCTTCCTGGGAACCTTGGGCAAAGATACAAATAAACCAGTACAATAGTTGCCTCAGAGGGAGTATTTAAGTCAAGACTCTCTTAGCTAGCCAGTTACATACAACAAAGCTACAAGATATACAGTAGCAATGTATTCACTCTATATTCCATATAAAAAAACAATTTATTATGTTGTGGGTGCTCCTACAAGAACAGCGCAGTGAAAGTGAATAGTGACATGGGTGAAAAAAGTGTGCAAGTGCTAGGCACAAAGACAAAGGTATATACAAGACTAGGACTGACAAATAATTCAATTTTAGTGGCACGACTGAGAGTTCAGATTGTTTACAGTGAATATCAGCCCACTAGTAAGGTTGTCAGGACAAGCGTGGTAGCAACCAAAAATGAGAAGTAACTTATTTTCTAAAGTTAATGAAGATCTCTTGCTATTGGGACACTTAAAAACGTCTCTTGCCCACTAAAGGAGTGAAGAATATTACCAGTAGAATCGTAATAGACAACACACATTTAGAGGATCAGTGTTGCTCAGCCCAAATAGTTCTTTGTCAAGTGCCAAACGCTGTCAAGGGAGTAATTAAAATTTCACCCAGTCCTAATCAGAAAAGCCTCGCAGAAGAAAGTTCACTGGGCAGAAGATCTCCTGCCTCCACTCACCTCTGGGCAAAACCTCTTCTCTTCTCTGGGTGGAAATTCTGCTTACTCCTCTTGGTTCTCCTCTCTCCCACCTGCCACCCATTTGCAGAATGTGAAGAATTGCTGCTTGTCAACACACATACGTTGCAGCCATTTGTGGTTTACCTTGACATATGACAAAATCTGTTGCAACATTCTCCTGGAAAAACTAATTTCACCACATATGGTTTTATATATATATTTTTTTTTTGCAGTCCATACATAGTGCACATGCTCTTTCCTAAGACTTAAGTATATAAAGGTGAGTTTGTAGTTGCCATGCACAGGGGGATCTGTCTCTCTGTGTATGAAATCTTCATATCCAGAATCCTTTTCAAACTCGCCTTACAGTTTTAGGGTGTGAGAAAAATCACCTGCACTGTATGTAGAGCCAGCTAATTGATGTAAGCGGGTGTGTGTGGCAAGACCAATAGCCCAGCCTTTAATGCAATACCAAATAGAAGCATCATTCTTGCATGCTTGTGTTTGCCAGTCTTACAACATTAAACTTGTGTATGAATGCTGGACACTATCTGCAAATATGAATTGGGGAGATCGGCACACACTAACAGAGATTTCCTCTAATTGTATATCCTGAACTAGAAAGTATTTGCAAATTCCAATTACAGACGCATACATTATTCCTTATGAATCGTTATTATCCAACTCATGCTGCTTTAAATCTAATGTACTGAAGCGCATTGTTAATTGAAAAACTCTTTTATTCATATCAATCATAAAATCTTCAGCCAATGTAGCCAACCAGTTCCCAATTCATAAGTTTGCGGATAAAGTCCGTTCATGGGAGTTTAGGAGGCCATTCTCCCTGATCAGTGCACCACTCTCTTATTACTATCCCCACAGTATGATAGGTGCGATACTTAAAAGTCTAGGCCTCCTTTTGTAAATCGTTTACTATCTGCAAATATATTTTACTTTTATTTTCCTTTGTGGGTGTACTTTTAAATGTGTATATATATATAAATAAAAAAGATGTGACTTTTATTTATTTTGCAACGTGCACTTTATTCAAAAGACAGTTGAGACTGTGTGTGAAAAAAACGCTATTAAGCAGAATGAGCATAGTACGCGCACAACGTGACATTCACTCCTCCCAATTGCCCAAAAACTCTCAGAATCAGAGCGTGTTGTTCATGGCGTAGCCTTTTATTCACCAACCATGTAATTCACCAGTGACCAACACAAGAGTAACAGTATCCTTTTTGTGATATAAATTATTTAAAGCATCACTCTTTTGCGGCATCAACATGACAAAGGCTGCAAGGCAATTAGGCACGACATTACACTTGAACTTTAGCTTGGCCGTACACTTTAGTGGCCTTGACCTGTCAAAGGCAGTAAAGAAGTTATGCACCACATTACGCTTGAAAACTCTTGAACTTGACCATACACTTGAACTTGGCCATACACTTGAACTTGGCCATCTCAGCCCACCAAGCCCCCACTCTGCTGCGCACATTGTGCCAGCAGGCACCAACGCGCTACAGCGAAAAGTTGCACTACTTGAAGACCAGGGCCCCGCCTAGCACACTGGCCTGCCCACCGGGGTACCTGCACTCAGGCAGCCTCCCCAAGGTTCAATTCAGTCCATACGTTGTGGGTTAGGGCAGAAGAGTCCAGGACCACCAGCAGGTCAGTCCCCCCCTTCCGCCTACCCTCTGCACACGTGGATCCTACCCCCTCCTGGGGCATTCCCGTCGCTGAACCTCCATTGTTGTGCATCCCCCTTTGTTGTTAACTGTCAGCGTTCCGCTCCGCCCTCGCTCTCTTGCCGGGTGGGTGGGTGGTCGACGACGTGCCCCTGCAGCTTGCTGGAGGTCCAAGGGGACAAAGAGGCTGAAGATCCCAGGGCGCGGACTTAAATATCCTTCCAGCGCATCCCGATGCCCTCACCTCATCCAGCCCCCTTTCCGGCCCCGGAGGAGGCCCCGTCCCGAGGCGCTACTAGGGGCGCCCCTCCCCTAGGCGCCGGGGGCGCCTGCTCATAGTACGCGCACAACGTGACATTCACTCCTCCCAATTGCCCAAAAACTCTCAGAATCAGAGCGTGTTGTTCATGGCGTAGCCTTTTATTCACCAACCATGTAATTCACCAGTGACCAACACAAGAGTAACAGTATCCTTTTTGTGATATAAATTATTTACAGCATCACTCTTTTGCGGCATCAACATGACAAAGGCTGCAAGGCAATTAGGCACGACATTACACTTGAACTTTAGCTTGGCCGTACACTTTAGTGGCCTTGACCTGTCAAAGGCAGTAAAGAAGTTATGCACCACATTACGCTTGAAAACACTTGAACTTGACCATACACTTGAACTTGGCCATACACTTGAACTTGGCCATCTCAGCCCACCAAGCCCCCACTCTGCTGCGCACATTGTGCCAGCAGGCACCAACGCGCTACAGCGAACAGTTGCACTACTTGAAGACCAGGGCCCCGCCTAGCACACTGGCCTGCCCACCGGGGTACCTGCACTCAGGCAGCCTCCCCAAGGTTCAATTCAGTCCATACGTTGTGGGTTAGGGCAAAAGAGTCCAGGACCACCAGCAGGTCAGTCCCCCCTTCCACCTACCCTCTGCACACGTGGATCCTACCCCCTCCTGGGGCCATCCCGTCGCTGAACCTCCATTGTTGTGCATCCCCCTTTGTTGTTAACTGTCAGCGTTCCGCCACAGGGTGAGAAGCTCCCTGGCGCACTCACCCTCCCCCCCGGCGCTGTCTGTGCTCCACCATATCCCCCATCATAGTCTGTATAAAGAGCTCCCGCCCTTTTATTGACAGATGCATCCCATCCTGATGGAACAGCTCTCTTTTCTAGCTGGCGCAAGTTGTGCCGAATTGTGCCCATCGTGGAACCTGCTACTATTCTTTTGCTCGAATGGTTCGGCTCCCACCGCAATCTAGGGAGGCCGAATCACTCGATGCCTCCCCATTTCCCGCTAGAGTGGGCTTTCAGCTCTGAAAGGAAACAGATCCGAAAACCACGTCTCCCCCTGTTCCGGGCTCTGCTGCCACCAAAGTGGGACCCTGGACCGCAATTTCCCTGCTTATTTCTTCTTGGGGGTGACTGACATCCATATCCGAAACCAACCCCAAACCACATGTTAGCCGTTACCGTAGGCCCTCCTTCCTGTTGTCCCCCTAATTGGATAGACTGATCCGTATGTATCACCTCCGCAAGGAATGTCTCAAATCGGCTTGCCTAACTACAATGCCAAAGTAACATACTCCAGGGGTGAGACCCGCACCAAATATGCGAGTAACCATTAAGTCAGAAATAAGGAAGCGAGATGAAAGAGCCGGCTATCCTCCCGAACCGGTGGAGTATCCACGGCCTCCCCTCTATGTTATTTGTGTTGCCTACCCTCATTCCTCGCTAATGACTGCTGACTTAACCGGAAAAGAGACACTCTGCATGAATCATTTGGCAAATACTTAATGCTGCCCTAATGTTCATTAATTTCTTAGTAATTCCACCCATTGCCTGTGGATTCTGCCACACCTACCTTGCTACCCGATATTCGAATGAGCACTTAAATTGCATTTCCTTCCCAAGGGGCCCTCCATGTTGATTGCTTTGTACACCCTCAGTCCTCACTAAGGACTGCTGACCCTAGAGAGGAGAAAGAAACTCTGCATATACATATTTGGCAAATTAAGTAAAATTACCCTAATATTGCGTGATTACTTCGGAATTCCCCACATTGCCTGTGGATTATGGCACCGATCGATTTATACTTGCTATTGGGAAGAGCTTTTGATATGCATTTCCTTTATTTACTGGGCTAAGCTCGTGGCCGAAACCGTGGCGCCGGCTAACCGAAAAAAGTGCTCCCGGTGTAGGTAAACCCACTCGTCGCCACCGCTGGGGTTGTTATGCTAATTCTGGAAAAATCAGTCCGCCTGAGCTTCTCCTAAGCACACATGCAGCGTAATGGCGGTATGCCCTTCTTTGCCCCCGCATGTATGCTACGACCATTCGGTAAGGCCTGTGTGTTTGAGCAAACTTTTACTACCACTGGATGTTCGTAAGGGGGCAGGCTCCTTATGGCACTGCCAGGGGACCTTCCTGGGTGCTAATGCGCTTAACCAAGCGGCACAATCCAACATATAGCCATAGATTGCACCATCCTTGCTAGCTCTTGTAGGAAGGCAAGCTCCTTATAGCCAGGACACCTTCCTGGGTGATAATGCGCTCAAACCCAGCCGCGCCACACAACGTATAGCCATGGCTTGCAACATCCTACTCCGGGGTATTGTCTTGCACCGGGATTCATTAGCCCCCCTGGGGAGATGATCTATCCATAGGCTACCCATTCCCCAACTCCCTAGAGAAAGGGGTTTGTCTTCCTGCCACCCAAGAGAAGCTGGTAGCGCCCAGCTTACCTTGCCAGAGCAGCTACGGGTGTGTCCTTTTGATGGCTTGTACTCAATTGTGATAATTTTATGGAAGCAATTCCCCACACACTCTCGCGCAAGTTCATGTACCAATCAGAACCAAACCACCATCCCAAACGGCAAGGGGTCACTACCAGGTCGCAGCTGACCATCCATCTTGCTGACACATAGCATAACTAGTAGTTGCCCCATGTACTTTCACCCCCCAAAGGGGCATCTTGGCGCCTAATAACGGATGCTTATTTTCCCAACTGCATGATGCTTATTTGTGTACCTCCAATAAATTCGTTCTTACACCACCCGATCCAGAGGTGGACGAGAACCCTATACACATATCCACAAAGAAAGGTTGTGCTTGAGGGCTGCCACCGAAAAATTGGGAAAACGTTCCAAAACCACCATCCTAACCGGCTAGGAGTCACCACTAGGGCGCCACCGCCCATGTATATTTGTGACATATAGCATGACTTATATTTGCACAGTGCACCTTCAACCCCCAAAGGGGCGTCTTGGCGCCGAATAACAGATGCTTATTTTTCCGGCTGAATGGTGGTTACATTACTACCTGTGCCAAAATGAATAGCTAAGTGTACCCACCGGGATTTGAAACTGTGACCAAGAGGTGGAATACCGGCCCCTGCAATGGATGTGGTAATCCACTAACCCATCAATTTAAACTAATTCGATAAAACGTGCACACGTTCCATATTCTGTCAAATCCCGACACCTTAAATTGTAGAGAAAAGAACTACATGTTTGTTGCAGTTATTTTAAGACATGTCAACCTTAATGTCAACGCCTGTTTCATTGGGACCGTATTTGTCCCTGAACCATAAATAGTTCTGCGGAGAATGAAACCAACCATGCAAATAACGCGTTAAGTAAACTGGAAAACAAACCAAATTAGGAATGTAATAAATAATAACGGCACAGGATGCCAACACATCGCCCCACTACTGTATTTTATTTATGTATTTTTTCCACACACAAGCTCATGCCCTGTCTCCCCACATCCATAAAACTAAATTTTTTGCAAACATGTTGAAAGAGTGTCTACTCAAATGAAAGGCTTGTACTCAGTATCTTCAAAATGTTGTTTGGGTCGAAGAAAACAGAAACCCCAAAACTGCTCATTAGCATATCAGCTTCAGTGCCGCTCAAGTACCCGCAATTTAACTGCTTGCTACCGCACTTTTTGGTTGTTAGCCTCTTTAGCTTCAGTGTCGGTACGCAAACTAAAGTACTCGACATACCGCAATAACTTTGGCGCATTGTGACCGCATAGTCCCTGAGCCTCAAATAAACACTTTTCTAATCCCACAAAACAGCATCACTAGCCTCCCCAATGATCACGTGACCCTCCAGGTGAGTAGTCAAGCAACAAAATCCTGCTCACTTACCGAAGTAAAGTCAAGACAGACTCCCCCTACACTTTTGTTTCAAAATTAGCGCAGACGGCTAAAGAAACCAATATCACCAGGAATTCACCTTGCCAACAGGTTCCCCTTCCTCATCACAGACAGGAAACCTGATCACAACTAAGGCGCTATAATCATTCTCATGCATGCAACAGTTAAACAAGTCAACGTCCATTTCCACCAAGCATTGGAAACTGCTGGCTGTGACTTTGAAAAGTTATTAACCTGTAAAGGCTTCACTACTAAACGTATTCTAATATTGGTATGCACTAGCCATATTGTAAACGTTCTTAGCAAATAAACGATGATAACCGGGGCTTCGAGGGAAAAGCAGCGTTCCACCATCTCACGCCACCCCCCTTTACTGGCTCTGCCTCCATAACGCAGCAACCCCCGGATGCTCTCCGGGTCTTTAAACTCGAATCAAAACGTTAGCCATATAGCCTGGATTTAGCACAGGAGTACACGAGAAAGTTAATTCCCTGCATTCTCTATTCATCTTTCGTTTCCTCCATCCCACTATTTCATGCCCTGCATATGAACTTCCCTGATGTGTTATAATTGCGTCTATTCACAATCATTTCTGCACGCTACACCATATGCTGGTGCAGCTGTCAAATGGGAGAACTGACTTCTTACGTAAACCTAAAGTTGTCGAGTTTTTAAAAGATTTACATAGCTTGGTACGAAGGTTTATGCGAACAATAATTAAGAACTCCAGTCTGTCTAAGTTTGCATATGATCCCCTTCCAAATGGTATCCCTTTTTTTTTTTTTTTTTAATCGCTATACATTTTTTTTAAGTGATATACTCCCTCTTCTTTGCGCTGGACTGAGGGCCTATTGTGTTGCTCTTGCCGTGTCCAAAGCTCCCAACAACACCGCTAGGAAACTTCTCTGAGTCAATGCACCAAACCTGGACAGAAGAGATCGGAGCCGAAAGAGGCAAAATCTGCTCATTGTTTCATGAGTTTCTCTTTCCAGCTCATTCATTAATTAACCCAGAAAAGTCCCGCTATCCGTTCGAAACCCGGACAACACACACACAAACAAACGCACAAATCTAAGTCACGACACGGCCCTTTGCACCAGCAAGGTTTACTCAACACTGCCGCCGCATGTTGTGTTTAGCTGCCTATGAGAAACCTTGCAATTGGGTTGAAGAAAAGCGCACGTCGCATGAGGTAACTGTATTTTTATGGCAGTTTTGTATGAGTTCATTCTAAGAAGGCTTACCAAGTGCCTTTAATATCAAAGATCGGTACCAAGCAATTTGAAAACTGTTCATGGTGTCTGCAATACTTTCTGTTACAAACATTCAAGCCACAATTTTGATGCCTGAATAGAAGCGGTTGAAAGAACCAAATGCCCATAAAACAGTGATCTACGCGGGCCTCTAAAAAAGGATTTTTTTTTTTATTTTTATCTTTACTGCCCCCAATGGCTCCTACAACATACCTCTACGCTTCCGCGCCAAACCGCTGCGAGCCGTCATTACAGAAAAAACGGCCGGTTGAAAGAAACAAAACGCCCCTAAAACAAGGATATATGCGGCCCTCCAAAAAGGAATTATTTCTTTTTATCTTTTCCGCCGACGTCCGGCGCCCTGGCCGCTAGGCCCCCCAATGGCTCCTACAACCTACCTCTACGCTTTCGCGCCAAACAGCTGCGAGCCGCCCTTACCGAAAACGGCTGGTTGAAAGAAACGACATGCCTCTAAAAACATTATATATGCGGGCCTCCACAAAGGAATTATTTCTTTCTATCTTTACCGCCAACGTCCGGCGCCCTGGCCGCTAGGCCCCCCAATGGCTCCTACAACATACCTCTACGCTTTCACGCCAAACAGCTGCGAGCCGCCATTACCGCCCCCCACATACGGGCGCAGCCCCCCCCTTTAATAAGTAGCCTTACGCCGGTTGAAAGAAACGAAACGCCCCTAAAACAAGGATATATGCGGGCCTCCAAAAAGGAATTATTTCTTTTTATCTTTTCCACCGACGTCCGGCGCCCAGGCCGCTAGGCCCCCCAATGGCTCCTACAACATACCTCTACGCGTTCGCGCCAAACAGCTGCGAGCCGCCATTACCGCCCCACACATACGGGCGCAGCCCCCCCTTTGATAAGTAGCATTACAACCCGCCTAAATGTCTCCTAATCCGCCAATCATCACCGCCGCTCCGAGGACGCGCCCGCCTATCGCCGCGGAACGACAATAATTAATCCATACATCAATACGCTTATTGCAAAAGTTTTATGTTTTTAAACCTAATACTAAAACGCTACGCCTAGGCCCCCTCAAACCTCCCGTGCCACACACTGCACACCGCCGACCGGAAACCTCGCTCCTCGTCGACGACGTGCCCCTGCAGCTTGCTGGAGGTCCAAGGGGACAAAGAGGCTGAAGATCCCAGGGCGCGGACTTAAATATCCTTCCAGCGCATCCCGATGACCTCACCTCATCCAGCCCCCTTTCCGGCCCCGGAGGAGGCCCAGTCCCGAGGCACTACTAGGGGCGCACCTCCCCTAGGCGCGGGGGGCGCCTGCTAATTTGACACAGTTCGGATTTTACTTTACCATTCTTGGTGCATGCTGGGTGCAGTAGCATCTTGCCCGAGTCACATGACCACTGCAACATTGCTCACCTGTCAACAAGGCTACCTCTAGCCGAAACGTGTAAGGACTAACATGCTGCCAATCCATTTGGAATAAATGCCAGTAAATCATTGAGTCGTGGTTTCTTCATTTCTTGGTGTTTGTCGGCGCGAAGCCGTTTACGGGATTCTCCATTCCCACTTTGAAGCCGCCCTGCAAGGATGGGGGCTCCCAACATTTGGAGATTTTTTGATGGATTCAAATTGGGGAGCATGTCCCGCTTGCTCTTGTTTGACCATGAAGGAATTCCAAGGTATTTGTCCACGAGGAGGAGAAAGGGAGAGGAGGGGTATGTACTCTTCCTGCCGACTCTGACTGAACTTGGCATTTTGGAGGAAGCAAGGATTTGCAGTAAGGCAGCATGAAATGCGCAAAGCTGGCAATTATGCAAAAAGATGTGACTTTTATTTATTTTGCAACGCGCACTTTATTCAGAAGACATTTGAGACTGTGTGTGAAAAAAACGCTACTAAGCAGAATGAACATTTGACACAGTTCGGATTTTACTTTAACATTCTTGGTGCATGCTGGGTACAGTAGTATCTTGCCCGAGTCGAACACGTAAGGACTAACATGCTGCCAATCCATTTGGAATAAATGCCAATAAGTCATTGAGTCATGGCTTCTTCATTTCTCGGTGTTTGTCGGCGCAAAGCCGTTTACGGATTTCTCTATTCCCGCTGTGAAGCCGCCCTGCAGGGATGGGGACTCCCAACATTTGGAGATTTTTTTTTGATGTATTTAAATTAGAGAGCATGTCCCGCTTGCCCTTGTGTGACCATGAAGGATTTCCAAGGTATTTGTCCACGTGGAGGAGAAAGGGAGAGGAGGGGTATGTACTCTTCCTGCCGACTCTGACTGAACTTGGCATTTTGGAGAAAGCAAGGATTTGCAGTAAGGCAGCATAAAATGAGCAAAGCTGGCAATTATGCAAAAAGATGTGACTTTTATTCATTTAGCAACGTGCACTTTATTCAAAAGACATTTGAGACTGTGTGTGAAAAAATGCTATTAAGCAGAATGAACATTTGACACAGTTCGGATTTTACTTTAACATTCTTGGGGACCTGAGACGCCAGGAGGACCTGGCGCATTGAGCAGGACGGAAAAATGCCTAAAAGTGAGTGACATGCTATGGCAGCGTACTTGACAATTTCCGCTTGTGTTTACCCACTGAGGCTTTTATTGCTCAAACAATGAGGCACGTGGCAACACCCACTAGGGAAGTAATGAGGCTGTTGAGCCTGCGAATACCACAATGCCTAGTTGCATACGCCCACTGAGGCAGAGGACACGCCCATTGGGGCTGGATTCATTTAAATAAACCGCAGGTGATCGACACTCACGTTGCTGTGTGGTCTTTAACGAATGGCTTGTGAACAAGGAGTTATCCGAAACACGTAAAGCCAATCGATAGATTTAAGCGGAACGCCAGAAGGGCTGCAGTCCTCACTTTAAGAGGTTCCGGGAGGGCCTCCTCACATTGGGCAACCTTTTGGATGGATGTTTAGCGGTGATGCCTAAGCCGCGAGGAGGAACCGCCGCAGAGTTGCGGACCTGAGACGTCAGGAGGACCTGGCGCATTGAGCAGGGCGGAAAAATGCCTAAAAGTGAGTGACATGCTATGGCAGCGTACTTGACAATTTCTGCTTGTGTTTACCCACTGAGGATTTTATTGCTCAAACAATGAGGCACGTGGCAACACCCACTAGGGAAGTAATGAGGGTGTTGAGACTGCGAATACCACAATGCCTAGTTGCATACGCCCACTGAGGCAGAGGACACGCCCATTGGGGCTGTATTCATTTAAATAAACCGCAGATGATCGACACTCATGTTGTTGTGTGGTCTTTAGCGTATGGCTTGTGAACAAGGAGTTATCCGAAATGCGTAAAGTCAATCGATAGATTTAAGCAGAAAGCCAGAAGGGCTGCAGTCCTCACTTTAAGAGGTTCCGCGAGGGTCTCCTCACATTGGGCAACCTTTTGGATGGATATATATATATATATATATATCAATAAACAACCAGTCCCGATTCAGTGCGCACTTTGCACAGCAGGTGCAAGCGTCGAGGTCGGACTTAACCTTGTAATCAATTTTTCCAAAACCGTGAACAAGACCATTTCTTGGTCGAAACGCTTAGGTGGTGGTGTTGGTGGCTAATGTGCTGATTAAACTGAAACTATGAACTGAGACTCGAGGAGTGCGGTGATTCTTTGTGGAAAAAAAAATAATTTATATATAAATATTCCTTCAAGAACTCCTACAAACAAGAGCAGAGGTGGGCACTCCAGGCAAGTCAAGCAATTTCTTTATTTCTCACAATACGATGTCCGTCCTGATGCGTTTCGGATGATCCCACCCTTTCTCAAAGTCACATTATGTTTTAAATCATTCTAATTTAAAGGCAGAGTACATCATAGACATAGAAAAGACAACCTCTGTTACTTTTTATGCCCTAATCCTAATACATACTGTGTTTTAAACTGGCTAAATACATATTCATTTCATAATAATTTTTATATATATTTTTATATTTATACTCTTTATTTGTTGATTTTATAAAAATTCCTTTACATTAAAAAAAACATATATATAATATAATATATAAATGTATGTATATATGTATATGTATATGTATATATATATATATATATATATATATATATATATATATATATATATAAATATTCACTGAAAAAACCATAGGTTTCAGGGACGTTATAGTTAGTTGGACATTTCATCAGTGATGTCATCAGTGATGTCACTGACCATGTCATGAATGATGTAATATGTGATGTCATCAGCAGTGCATTGCGGGGGCGCGAGTTATAGTTAGCTCAACTAACTATAACGGGCGAATTTCTCTGGTTTTGTACTAGTGAAATGTCCAACTAACTATAACATCCCTGAAACCTATGGTTTTTTCAGTGAATTTCTACGGTTTTTTAAAGGCTAATTTCTAACTATAACGTCCCTGAAACCTATGGTTTTTTCAGTGAATTTCAAAGGTTTTTTAAATGCTAATTTCTAACTATAACGTCCCTGAAACCTATGGTTTTTTCAGTGAATTTCAAAGGTTTTTAAATGCTAATTTCTAAATATAACGTCCCTGAAACCTATGGTTTTTTCAGTGAATTTCTAAGGTTTTTTAAATGCTAATTTCTAAATATAACGTCCCTGCAACCTATGGTTTTTCAGTGAATTTCTAAGGTTTTTTAAATGCTAATTTCTATCTATAACGTCCCTGAAACCTGTGATTTTTTCAGTGAATTTCTAAGGTTTTTTAAATGCTAATTTCTAACTATGACATCCCTGAAACCTGTGTTTTTTTTCAGTGAATTTCTAAGGTTTTTTAAATGGTAATTTCTAACTACACCTAGATAGGTAAGACATGTGCAGAAAGAGAAAAAAAGGTGCAGAAAGTAGCAAGAGAAGTTCAGAAAGAAGCAAGAGAAGTACAGAAAAAGGCAAGAAAAGTGCAGAAAAAGCAAAGAGATGCAAAAAGAGGAAAAAAGGTGCAGGAAGAAGCAAGAGAAGTGATGAAAGAGGCAAGAGAGGTACAGAAAGAAGCAAGAGAAGTGCAGAAAGAAGCAAGAGAGGCACAGAAAGAAGCAAGAGAGTTGCAAAAAGAAGAGAGTGAGGTGCAGAAAGAGGAAGAAAGGCGCAGAAAGAGGCAAGAGAGGTGCAGAAAGAGGCAAGAGAGGTCCAGAAAGAGGAAGAAAGGTGCAGAAAGAGGCAAGAAAAATGCAGAAAAAGGAAGAAAGTTGCAGAAAGAAGCAGCAAGAGAAGCGCAGAAAGCAAGAGAGGTACAGAAAGAGGCCAGAGAGGTGCAGAAAGAAGAGAGTGAGGTGCAGAAAGAGGCAAGAGAAGTGCAGAAAGAGGCATGAGAGGTGCAGAAAGAGGCAAGAGAGGTGCAGAAAGAGACAAGAGAGGTGCAGAAAGAAGAGAGTGAGCTGCAGAAATAAGCAAGAGAAGTGCAGACAGAGGCAAGAGAGGTGCATAAAGAGGCAAGAGAGGTGCAGAAAGAGGCAAGAGAGGTGCAGAAAGAAGAAAGGTGCAGAAAGAGGCAAGAGAGGTACAGAAAGAGGCAAGAGAGGTGCAGAAAGATGCAAGAGAGATGTAGAAAGAGGCAAGAGTGGTACAGAGAGAGGCAAGAGATGTGCAGAAAGAGGCAAGAGAGGTGCAGAAAGAGGCAAGAGAGGTGCAAAAGAGGCAAGAGAGGTACAGATAGAAGAGAGTGAGCTGCAGAATGAGGGAAGAGAGGTGCAGAAAGAGGCAAGAGAGGTGCAGAAAGAAGAGAGTGAGCTGCAGAAAGAGGCAAGAGAGGTGCAGAAAGAGGCAAGAGACGTGCAGAAAGAGACAAGAGACAACTAGATTGCTAACATTCTATATTTATTACAAAAGTGTGGCACGCCTGACGTCATCTTGATGTAATCAAAACTGTAATACCTAAAGCATTTCCTTTCCAAATTATAGAAATGAGAGGGTCTTATTTGCATAGAAATTATGGTTAGTGCTCTAAAAAACTAAAATGAGGACATATTTTCTGAGTTCTCAAATAGCGACAAAGCACTTTTACATTATTTGTTATCTTTATGTTTTTTTATCCAGTTGACCACTTGATTAAATGTTACGCTTAGGGGGGAGAATGTGGTGTTATTCCAGAGCTGCAGACTTTGCAACTGGGGAACCAAGTTGGAGTTTCTGCTTCAGCTCGACATTCTGTGATTCTGGTCAAATCACTTAATCTCCCCATGCCTACAACCAAAATGAGTTTGTCCTTGTATGATGTAACCAATGCTCATGTAAAGCACTCCAATATCTGGCCAGCCTGCACTATATAAAACTGAAAAAAAACAAAGGAAAAAAAGTGTTTTCCACACTTCTGTCATTGGGCTATACGTGGGCTACATCTGGGTGATATTTGTGCTAAATTTGGGCTCCTTTTTCTCTGGTGGCCATCTTAGGAGACTTCAATTAAATTCATTAAACTTTATTCGATCTGATTTAGAAACATAGATCATAAAAGTCTACATAAAAACAGTAAATCCTCTTTCTTAATACAATACAGTGAGAATTAATTAAAACCAGTAGGTAAAAATGAGTGTTACAAAGCCCGGTTCAGAGCAACTTCAGTTTAACAGAATAGTAAAGTTCAATGTTTCGCAAGATCAATCTCATGTACTTCGTGCAAAATACGCAATAAGGGGTCCAAGTAAGAGCAACGCTCCAATACCTGACCAGTCTGCACTATATAAAACTGCAAAAAAACAAAAAATAAAAAGTGTTTTGCACACTTCTGTCATTGGGCTATATGTGGGCTACATCTGGGTGATATTTGTGCTACATTTGGGCTCTTTTTTCTCTGGTGGCCATCTTGGGAGACTTATTTGTTATCAAGTTTCCTAATTTCCTCATTTACTGCAGTCTCCTCAGTAGGAAATGCTTTCAGTTTTTTACTTTGATTCCATCAAGAAGGCATTCAGATGTGTCACACATTTGCCATAAATTCAGAATGTTAGCACTCTAGTTGCTCATTAGATCACTGTAGTAAAGCTACTGCTCACCAGGGAGTTAACTGGAAGTCTACTGCTGGTATTGAAAGTGATTGTTTCAGTCTGCATGTTAGAATTTTCTAATGAAATAGAAGAGGATTTGAGATCTCACTTAAAACATGCCCTAATTTTTCTTTCTGCAGCACTAACCATAATTTCTATGGCAAAATGAACCCCCTCATTTTGTTCCTTTTTAAATTAAATGTTTTAAGTGTTACCAGTTTATTCCAATCAAGATGGCTTCAGGTGTGCCATAATTTTGTCATAAGTAAGACTGTTAGCGCTCTAGTTGTTCGTTAGAACACTCTGGGAAGCTACAGTAGAACACAAAGGAATCAACTGACAGGCTGCTCCTGTTGAAATATAACAGGAAGATATTTGATATCGCACTTAAAACATGTCCTAATTTTTCTTTCTACAGCACTAACCATAATTTCTATGACAAAATGAACCCCCTCATTTTGTTCCTTTTTAAATTAAATGTTTTGAGTGTTACCAGTTTATTCCAATCAAGATGGCTTTAGGTGTGCCATAATTTTGTCATAAGTAAGACTGTTAGCGCTCTAGTTGTTCTTTAGAACACTCTGGGAAGCTGCAGTAGAACACAAAGGAATCAACTGACAGGCTGCTCCTGTTGAAATATAACAGGAAGATATTTGAGATCTCACTTAAAACATGTCCTAATTTTTCTTTCTACAGCACTAACCATAATTTCTATGACAAAATGAACCCCATCATTTTGTTCCTTTTAAATTAAATGTTTTAAGTGTTACCAGTTTATTCCAATCATGATGGCTTCAGGTGTGCCATACTTTTGTCATAAGTAAGGCTGTTAGCGCTCTAGTAGTTCTTTAGAACACTCTGGGAAGCTGCAGTAGAACACAAAGGAATCAACTGACAGTCTCTGCCCTTGTTGGATGTACATGTTTTACTGAGAATGTCAGACTTCATTCTCACATGACTGAGAAAGATAATGTGAATTTACAGAAAATATGCTCTCATTTTAGCTTCTGGAGCACCTTCCAAACCTCTATGGGACAAGCATGAGAAAATAGTTTTCTCTCAAACATGATATCCCAGCAGAAGGTTTTTCACAGGGTAAAATCACCTTAGAACACACCACAATTCCTAAAATTAGTATGGTACCATCAACAAATGAATTCTAATGTAACTAAAGACTGTTATCACCCTTTATAGTTCTCCTTTTGGTGACCCTCAAAATCTTCTATTCACTAAAATGCATTTCAATGGGGTGCTATCATGTATATTGGTCCCAAGATGGCTGCCAGCAATTCCAGGATGAAGTGCTGACAGCCAATCAGATCTCACAATGAGATGTGTGGTTAGGCTCCGCCCAGATATCGATATTTTTTTATTTTTGAATTTCTTAGAAACTACTAAATGGATTGACACCATTTAAAAAAAGGTCACTTTCTGAACCAAGAGCTACCTTTTTGCCAAATTTGGTGTAATTCCGTTCAGCAGTTCGGGCCGTGTCTAAAGTTTCCTATGGAAATTAACATGGGGAAAATGCGTTTTGGGACCCCCTTTTTTCTCGGCCCCCGCTTGATGAATCACCCCAAAACTTTCAAGACAGGAGCTGACCGGAGCGGGCCATTAGTTTTGAAAATTTCGCGAAAATTCGTCAAACGGCACCAAAGATATTGGCAAAAGAAAAAACACTTTTTGAATAGAAACAAGGTCCTAACTATAACTACCTACTGGCGACCGCCAGTAGGTAATATATATATATTTGGACTGCGGTAACGTTCTGCAAGGAAGATGTGGTGCAGGTGTGCCCTTCGTCATTGGACAAGGAGGGGCCTATGTAAGACACCTATCAGGAGTCTCGGCACTGAACTAAGGCATTTGAAAAAGGCGCACAGCCAAAACCGGTCATGCCGTCCAGCTTTTCAATAAAAGACCGAAGCAAACCCCGTTGTGTCCTCTGATCTACTCTGAAGGGAGGAGGTTTGGTGTGATATATATATATTCTGATGAATTGGAGGGACAAAATCACATGGCTGCATGCCCTGTCACACACGAGGTGTACCTAAGCATGAGACAATACCATATATAGGGGTCACAATTACCCCCTAACAAAAATGCAATTGTATGTTTTTTTGTTTCAGAGACCATTAAAGGAAAAAGTCCAATACTGTCCGGATGTTTGCATGCTTCATGATAGTAATGTTTGTGTAAAGTGCTACTAAGATTTGGTATTCACCAACTATATTTGGTAGGGATTCTACGTACACAGTCGGTCCTGAAGAAAGCCTGCTGACCCTTGGTGGCACTAGATACGGGCTGAAACATGTCAAACTTTCAACCGATCGATGTTAGGGGTTTTTATACCCACTAAACATTGCACTGTTTTTATTCTCGTCAAGGACCTTGCTAGTAAACAGGACTTAGGATCCTGAAGGCAATTTTAATTTGTACCTGTTATCCCTTAGAAAGAGCTCTGCTTTCAAACTGCATTCAGTCTACCCACTCACACTAGGTATGGTGGGTGAGGATCTGATAATGAAGCATGCCAATGGTCGTGCCTGTGGGTGAGGATTCTACTCGTATCTCCATGAGATGCCAGAAATGCACCATTTCACCAGGAAGCAGATCCTCTACCATTATGAGATATATTGAGACCAGTCAACTGACCTTTTAGACGTTAAGAGTTCACTACTAGATAGACTAACCCCTCTTGTATATTTATTGAACATATTCAGGTAGGAGGAGGGTTGCCCCCATTTAGCTTCACTCCCTCTTGTTTATTTACATATTGAGCATCGCACAGCTGTGGGAGCTAGGGAGACCTTATCCCAATTAAAACCTGTTGACTGACAGAAATCCCATGGTCTCTAGGGTGCAATCCTCTTACTTGACGTAACATTTACTACCTCCTTTTGCAACATCTGATTTGTATTAAACTCCAGCACACACAGAGCACTTCACCACACGTTCACAATGGCAGAAAGTTTCGACCTCACTTTCATGGACGAAGACGTAAATGAGATTCTGACAGGACCTTCCCTCCTGTCAGATCTAAATGTCGCCTAGACTATAGCACAGAAGCAAGATTGGGACACACTGACCGATAAAAAGAAGAACAGAATAAGGGTAATCTTCCATGGGGTTATAATGACTCAGTATCTAAGAGCCAATGCAGCCCTAAGAGGCCTGATAGTAAAAAATGCCCCAAGAATATTCTTGGAAGACACCACTTTTAGACAAGAATGGACCCAAACTGCCTGGCATTAGAAAATTCAAAATCTCGAAAAAGATGTAAATAGATCTATCTATACTCCTCACCAGAGCATAAAATACCCACAGATGCCAACTCTGACCTATCAGATGCAAACTCCACAGATGACAGGTCTACAGTCTCAGAGACAAGGGCGCAGTGATAATTAGCAAAACTTTAGACCAAAATCAAAGAACAGAAGGAGACCCTGAGCACATCACTGACAGGGCTATAATAACTATTCACCCACCCCACTTCCAGCCACTTTTCCCACCACAAATCCAACTGATGGGGCCATGGGGACCATCATTCTACCCTATGGGCCCCCATCTTTCCCACAAATCCAGTGGCCGCTTTTTTTATGCAGGGGCAAGGGCCGCAGCGGAAGAAGAAAAGGAGAGCAGAATACACACGAGGAGCATGTCCATGCACAACAGGGCCCCAGTCCGCAACAACCTAATGACCAAAGTCACTGGAAAAAATCTTACAGATGCACGACTACAGGTACTAAATAAAGGCCTGGGTATCGGGCCCACACCATACTTCGATAGATTACTCCTACATTGTGAGTTACACTTGAAAGCCCACTTTGGGGACCAGAAGACCACACAAGAAATATGTACCACAGTCTTGAGAAAGAAGTCTACCTTCTACCCCTCCACTCATACCACTCCAGTAGAGTTGGTTACATTTGAACAGGCAGTATATAGTGAAATAGGGGAAACTGACATAAAAGCATTGGAAAAGTTTCAAAATCTAAGCAATGTAGTAAAACAAGATCTACACGAATTACAAAATGACACTGACATCACCATAAAACCCGTCGACAAAGGCGCTGGTATAGTCTTACAGTCCAACATAGAGTACAGAATGGAATGTCTGAGACTATTGGAGGACGAACACAACTACAAAATGCTAGATGCTGACCCCATAACCACATTAAGAGTAGAGATCAACTCCATGGTAGAAGAAGCGGAATGCGAAGGGTAGATCAGTAAACATGTAGGGGACTTTCTAAGGAACACCATACCAGTAACAACATATCTTTACACCTTGCCCAAGGTCCACAAAAATCGAAATCCCTCTCCAAGCTGGCCGTTCGTATCAGAGATAGGCTCCCTTTTGGAACCCCTTTCACAATTCTGTGAATTTTTCCTAAAACACAAACTACAGAAAACGGAAACCTACATTAGGGATACAAAGGACTTGCTAGTCCATATCAAAGACATCGAGTTTGATGACCAACAACACTTCCTAGTGAGCTTAGACGTAGAAAGTCCAAGCATTCCCCAAGAAAGTGTATGCCATCTGACAGCACACTGGAAAGAAATTGATCTAGGCCTAGGTACTCCCTGGCAATTGAGGAAACACTCAAACTATAACACAAAACAAGTGATATACTTGATAACCTGCCTCATGCAGCCTTAAATATGTAGGCATGACTACCAGAAAGATAAGCACTAGGATATATGAACACAGAAGTAACAGCCTGTGCAGAAGCAACACCACTAAAAAGGTGGAACATTATATAAGCGCTGGGCACTCTGTGAAATATCTAAAGTGGGCCATTCTGGAACATTTCATTGCAGAAACAAGAAGTCTGGAGAAAATTCTTTTTGAGAAGGAACAGTGTTGCATCTATAAATTATCCACGTAGAAAAAAGGGCTGAATGATGACATCCCCTGGTGGAACGTGCTGTGATTGACAAGACATCAAGTTTGTCACCAGGAAACTCCACTTATACCTTCCCCTTTTTTAGGTGGCACATAGAGTATTGTTGTAAATAGTCTATGAAGAAATTTTGTAAAAACAGCATAAAACTACCTTATCACTATTATCACTGCCCCACTGCATCTGTTTTTATAGTCCTTACTGCGTCAACCATAGACGAGGTTTCACTTCTTTAGCAGTTTTGAGCACTCAATGGGGGCATCCCACGTTGCCTATTGATAACTTGCCGGCAAACAGCGACTCTGGCTTTCCCAGTCCTTGTTTCATTATTATCCCGAACTCATGCGAGAGGTGGGACTAAATTTCCCAACCTCCCTAGTGTACGGGACTCTCCTGCATCCAATAGGAGCGCTCGGAGGCCTTCTGATGCCTCATTCTCAATAGAATGAGAGTATTATTGAGAGGAGGGAATACATTTCCCGCCCTTCCTGCTCCCTGGCACTGCCTCAGAATAGCCGTTGCGGTGATCAGCTTCATTTAAACTTTCTTTATACCAAGGGACAGTGGAACTACTATTTCGGACCAAATCGGCCCGCCATTAGAAATAATATTCTATGGCATTTAAACACATCAAAACCAATGTGTTTCTCTTTCTGATCATGTGACACCGTCACATGACACCCGGCATTCTCCTTCCGATTCCTACATAAAAACGGCCCAGCACAGATGCGGTCAATATCGGAGAGTGTCAGTCCTGCCAAGTATCACGCATCAGGTGTGACGCTAACGCATTTCAGTGTGGTGATCCGCATCACCGCACTGAAATGCATTGTCACGCATTATAGCGCCTCCTGTGCTGCTATATAAATGCACATGATGAACTGAGCTGCAGCGCCTGTCAGCGCGGTGCGTACTGCTCCCAGCAGGCAGAGGCTAATGGGGCTGGCTAGATCTGCTTGCTGCTCTGCAAGTACTGTTACAATGTATCCAAGTTGTAGAGGCATGTGGCGCTGAAATTAAACTGACGTCACTGCAGTCAGTGCCCACTGGTGAAGTTAATTTACTTCCTGCCGCCCGCGCTTCTTGAAGTTCTGCGCAGCTCCTGCTCCTCCTGACCTCGCCGCTCTCACCGCAGCAGGGAGTCAGGATGAGGTGATACTCGCTCTTGTGTATCGGCGCTTTCGTTTTCGAGGAGCGAGTATATTCAAATCACTGCAACATCAACGCAGGCCCGCGCTGCAGCCGGCTTCCGTATTTGATCCAGAGCTCAGACGGCAGATGGAGGAGGTCTGCTCCCAGACTCCTAGGCGCGAGACCCCGGGGAGTTCAGGGCAGTGAATTTAAAACAGGGTGTCACTGAGAGCAAAGGAGACGCCGGTATGAACTGCCTTGTGCTCACTTGTGTTCAAAACGGAGGTCTGGTCACGGGAGCCCTGATTCCACGCAGGTATGTATAATGTAGGACTGCTGTTTACTCGACAGAGCACTAACATAAAAATTGCAATTAAAGAGAGGAATTAACTAGGAAGTCCTAAACCGCTTAACTTTAGGTATCTTGCAGCAAGTGTGTAAAAATATGATAAAGTCTCTTCAAAATTAAAAAAGTGTATTTTATGAACATGCAGAACCTTTCACTTTAGTCAATCAGATTCTATTAGTGCATTGAGAAGTATTTTTTTTTACAAAAAGGTGATAGTTTGCAAACATGAGTTTAGAAACAATCAGGCTTTCCACTGTAGTGTCCTGCAAGACACGTTCTAGTGTTTGGCAGGCTATGATATTCCCAGCCACTCCCTTGAGGGCTGGACACACTTACACCCCCACCCATCCATCACGGGTGTCACGAGTGACGTGGCCCGCCAATAAAAGGGCCCAGGTGCACGTGCTCGTGGCCAGTTAATGCACTATACCACTTGGTGTCTGCGTCAGTTATTGTCATCATGTGGGCCTGAGGCCCGACACCACACCCGCCACCCTGCAACAATGCCAATAGTGGCTGGGTTGCTAAATGAACAACATTATAGTTTATTAAATGAAGCACAGGAAAGGTTTCTGTGTCACGCACATGTTGAAGTCATGTATTTTGAGGTCATCTTATATGTGGAAATTAAGGAAAATGAGGGAAAGTAAAATAAAGCAATTGTCCAGGATCACACAATTTGGTCATGTGGGAAAGCCAGGATTGTTCAATTCAGCTAGTAGAGGTACGTGCGTTCTTCCCCTACAACCACCTAACCCCCACCCCAAACACCACCACCCCAGTCAGACCACCCCCTGCTGGAATCTGTGTGGCCCCTGGTCACACCAGAGACCAAACATTTTGGCCTCTGGGAAAATGTTTGTGAGTACCCATGTCCTAGAGTGTGACTACAGGGATCGCCCACACTCAATACCTCATGAAGCCTTATTAAATAGAGAATATGTAGGTGTTAGGGATTCTCTACTTTTGATAAACACTTGTGTGTGCATGCTTTAAACTATCTGCAAATATATTTTACTTGTATTTGCTTGCTGTGTGTGCTTTTAAATGTTTTTATATTTGTTTATATAAATGTCATGTCTGATGTGTTGGAGGGGAAAACTCACAAGTCTTCATTCCGTTACGCAAACACCAAAACCAAGGTGTGCCTCAGCATGAGACAATACCATATATAGGGGTCTCAATTGCCTCCTAACAAAAATGCAAATTGTGTGTTTTTTAGGGGTGAGCAGAGTTCACAGAGTTTCACTCCACGTAATTCCGTAGAGTGAGAAAAAAACTCTGCGAATTCCACTGAACTCCGAGCGAGCAGAGTTGTGCTCGGCCACCCGTTCACGCTGATTGGTGCAATTAGCGTGCTCTGCATAGCAATGCACACGCGAACGGCACCACACGATCACCCGCGCTGGGCATTTTTTTTCCATTCTGTGCATGGTGCCAGGCCTACTTCTGCATCCTAATTATATGCCATCCTAAATTTATTTAAGTTATTCTCCCCTGTTTTACATTTATTTCCTTTGTGTTGATGTATTTTACGTTTTTGCCTCATTCATTTATTTTCTGTGACTATTATTACTTTTCCCATAACTTCCCCAAACTTCCTAATTTCTCCCTATCTCGTCTATCCTTTCTCTTCCTCCTGCTTTCATTTTTTCTTATTCATCCATGCCAGAGTGTAGCAGAGATGGCACCAGTGTAGCAAACCTTACACCCTGTGGGTGCTGGCGCCACCAGGGGGTGCAGCCTCACACCATTTTTAAGGGGGTGGCTGCCCTCATTTTTTTATGCAGCGCCACCTCCCCTCCATGCTAGCAGCAGGCCCAGGAGTGGGTACGGCCTGCGGGAGAGTCGGCTGCTGTAGGGGAGGGTCCCCTGTTGCGTTCGCTAGGGGTTCGGCACACCCAGCAGCAGCTGATGTACTGCTGAGCTGACCTCCTGGATTGGGAGAGGGACCTGCTCAACCTGCTAGGCGTCCAGGTTCTATTTGTTTCCAAACCGCATGTTGCTCACACTCAAAGGTAAGTTAAGTTCACGTAACGTAGCGAATATTACGTGATCCAATTTGAGCAAGCCAAGTGCTCAGTGCTACCTAGTTCTGCTTGTTTCTGTAGGCGCTTGCTTGGGCTAAATATGTAAGAAGGTATGCTGACTCCTCTGCCCTCCTGTCACTAAGATAGTGGTACTGTGGTAGTAGTAGTAATATATTATCAGTGAGTTAGCGTTCTCTGTGTCTTTCTTTTTATGTAGCTTGTACAGTCCCAAGCAATCTTCCAGCAAAGTGTGCTTCTATTTATTTAAAAGGGAAACTGACTGAGTTGGCCCATCAAAGGGGGTTAGATTAGGAAATTCTTAGGGCTTAGGTAAGGTTAAGGAAATTAGGAATAGGTCTACTGGATAAGATAGGCATTCTGCTTTAGAAAAGTATAATGTAATTATGTTACTGCGTTTGCCTTTGCCTGTCAAAATATTTTCTAGGAGATTAACTGTACCACTAATCTACTTTTGTTTTCTTCTTTATTTCTTCAGCACCCAAGGGCAAGAAGAGGTCATTAGAGGGTCGGGCTGAAGAGGGTGCTACCACCAGTGCCGCGGCAGGTGGAAGTTCCACCGCCACCACTAGCGCTGAGGCAGACCGCTCTGCTGACCCCATTAAATTCTTGTTTATATTACACATTTCTCTAACTTTTACCTCTTCCCATTAGATACATTGTTCCTCCTTTCTGTTATACTGTGACTTTTTTTTAAATGCTGGTCGTTCTATTTAATGTTTATTCTTGTTACTTATTTTCCCAGCATTATCCTTTTTTCTATATTTCTTGTTTCTGTTGCTGACTTCCTCCTGTGTCTGTACTAATATGCAGCTTAAGCTTTTCTTCTGCTTGGTTATGCTGTCCCTCTCCCTTAACTTTATACCCTGTGGACTGGTGCTGTAAGACTAAGACACTATATTAGGTAGTCTACTGTGAAGGCTGCAGAGTTTGCAGACCTTAGCAAGCTCTTTTACGCTTGTTTGTTGAGAAGGATTTCTATTTCTTGCTCATGCTCAAATGACGAGACAGTGGCCATGGTTATTAATGACCCCCCAATGCTATGTTGTATGTATTATTCAGAATCCCAGCAGTTTCGAAGAAAGTGCAGCATGGCAGGAGAGTAGTATGAGGACGGTCCCATTGCATTTGCCAACCAAAACCATGTGTCCTTTATTGACCAATATATTTTACCCCTTCATTGCACTTTAAATGACTCACAATCATCATATCGCTGCTCCTCCATTATGGTTTGATTCTCTGCTGGCTTTTCTAGCATTGTCAATCAGCAAAATGCCCAAAGTGATATTTTATATAGGAGAGGAGATACTGCGAATTGAACTGTAATCATGTGTTGCTGCTGTATTTTGTTTAAAAGAATAAAAAAGAGGGAGGTGTATCTGGCATCTAAAATGCATAATGTTTTTTCTAGCGGCACAACCACCAGTGACGGGGCCAGCACCAGTGAGCCAGTACCAGCAGCAGCAGCTGAATGGGGAGTCTCTGTGGCGGCAGGGACGGGTGATGGTAAGTCATATTGCTTGGTTATTGACAATTACTAGTATAACCACTGTATTTGTTAAGTGAGGCAGATTCCATCCATCATCATTCAGTCATCCATGACCTCACTGCCCATGACACTTTGTGAGTGGCCAACCATAGGCCATGACCCCACCCAACTGCAGCATGGTTCAATCCGGCACTGCAGTGTTGGCTGTGCAATGTGCATCTGCTTCTGATAATATAGCATTTACAAAGCTTTCAATGGATTGCAAACCAAAATGAAAAGGTGTTATTCTTTTCCCTCCCAGTGCCAACTCATTCACTCACCTCCTAGTACGGCACTCCTTTATTCGTTCCTAAGTTCTACTGTCCCAACCTACCATAAACATTTAGAAAAAACATTTATGGCATGCACCACATGTTACAGGACAAGTAGCTCATATGGATTCCATAATGGATTTATGCCTGTTCAAATTTGACATTCATCAACCTTCACTTTCAACTATAGTGACTTACTAAGCCTAAGCTACATCGGTGAACACCCCCCTCACCCACTATTTTATAGCAAAACCTCTACCGTACCTATTAGGCCTTTTCCCTGTACCTTAACCTGCTGCAATAGACTAAAGACCTGACTTTGAGTTTGGCGGAGGGAGTTACTCCATCACAAATGTAACATATATCCTGTCCGCTGTATTACAAATCATTGTACGGCAGACAAGATATCTGTTGTGATGGAGTAACTTTGCTGCCAAACTCTAGTCTAAATCAGTCCCTAAGTCAAGTTTCCTTCTCTTACTGCTGAGTGATTGCATTTCATTTAAATAATTTGTGTTTGAGGGTGAGGCCAGGAAGTAAAGTGGGATTAAATGTCTGTGATTTCGTGTTTTGCGGATGGGATACTCTGTGACCAATAAAATCTAGATATCCCATTCCTTTCCCTGTATTGCAGTGCAATGTTTTTCCCACCGCCTACTTACGGCTGACAGGATATCTATTATCCGCTTGTTATACATAACGTGTGTGACATATTATTAATCAACTGCCTCTTTGGGGTCAGAGTAAAATTGAAAGGCATTTGGAGAAGAGCAGGCCCACTGGAATCAAAGACCATTGTAACTGCCCCAGCTGCAGCCTGCAGAGAGTAGCAAATTTGTACCAGAGGCGCTAGCTAGCACGTTTCCAATTATTTACCACAACAAGAATAGAATACTTGTACTACATAGTGGATGATGCCTTACTCATCAAACAGAGTTATTTGTTTTCTTAAAAGTAAACAAAATCAATTTTTTTTTAATCTTATGCTGACTCCTTTCAGCCAGTCAGTGCTTTTGTGAGGCATGTGCAGTTAAAATCATGTCCCTATGACTGACTTCTCACATCAAAAATACCAATGCAGATGTACGTATACTGTGCCACTATATAATTTAAAATAGCAGGTGTTTGCACAAAGCATTTTTTGCAATTTGTTTTATTTTTTTTGATATAGCTACTCCTGGTGGGCCACTAACACCACCGGCCTGGCAGGAGATCGTGGCCTGGCCTGGGGGTTCTACCTGTGCCACATCCATCAGAGCAGGTTCAATGGCGATGTCAGGCTCCTCTGTGTCATCTTCTACTATGACTAGCTCGTCGTCATCATCCTTCTCTTCATCCCCTTCCATAATTCTAAGGCTTTCAGGAACATTTCTTTTCCCTTGCCTCTTCTGGTGTCTCCTGGACTCTGGCGGGGTCCACACCATGTCCCTATCATCATTATCCAAAGTGGTGCTTGAAGAAGATGGTGGTGCAGTACCCTTCCTTTTCCTTGCGGGAGGTCTGGGAGCCAATGATTCTAAAAGAGGAGGTTCCTCCTCAGGAGGAAGCTCGACCTCCTGTTCTGCTCTAACATCAGGAAGATGTTCTATTGCTGGCTATGGCTGTTGTCCACTTTGCTCGTCATCGTCGCTATGGTTGCAGTGGCTGCCTCACTGATAGACATGGTCTTGGGCTTAGGTTGGGGTGATGCTGTTGATGCAGGAGTGCTGTTCTCACCTTGCTCCCTGTAGGCCGGTGCGCAGGCACACAACGTTGTCCGAAAAAGTCTTGGGCCGACCCACCACTGCTGGAAAGCTGCTTCTTCTCACTGGCCACTTTCTTGGCTGCAACTTTCTTTGGGGTCATCTTAAAGCTCTCAGTTGGCAGTGGCACTAAGCTGCACAAGCAGAAGAGATTGGAAGACTGACGTGTGACATCACTGTAGAGGCCTTCTGTATGGCAGTACTGTGGATGATGTCTCTTCTTCTCTTGTGCACCTAAAAACAAACAAGCAAGAAAAACAGTTAATGAAACATGGAATTGTTGCAGTTTGAATTAGTACAGACAAAGGCAATATTAGTGCGGTTGGTTACTTAGGTAATAATAAATCAACCACTTTAAAGTCAAACCACACCACCATTCCATAGAATTTAATTTTCCATCAGCATAGCATAGCATACAGATAGAGCTCTTTCCTATATGTCCATATAATCTAAAGGAGACACTAGTGGCACTCAGGGAACTGCATGGGAAATGGAATAATAATGTTTTGAAAAATGGAGGTTAGTGTGCGCCTATGGCAGGCAATGTGGTCCAGGGGAAATGGAATAATAATTAAAAAATGAATGAATGATGCTGATGTGTCTGCAGTGCACACCAGCCAGGGTGTTCAGGAGAAAATGGAATTATACCTTAAAAACCTGAATGCTGTTGCACGGCTGTGCCCCGTTGTTGGATGGATGGATCGACAGAGGCAAAATAAAAATAATTTTAGAGAAAAAAAGTAATGTACATTGTTTAAAAAAATACAAAAAAATTAAAAAGAAAAAAGTAAATTAAATATTAAAAAAAAGTTTAGTAATTGCTGATGTTTGAATGGTGGGATGAGAAGAAACCTATTGTGAGGCAAGGAGGTGCAAGATATAAAAAATGCATGTAACATATAAACACTGTTCATCAAAATCATATTCTTAATATACATACTATAATGATCCTCGAGCATATTGTTAAACTGATATCACATCCAACAATGCAAGTCTATGGCAAAGGCACACTGGCTGGATGCACAAAATGGCTGCCAGCCCATGCTACATGGTCAAACAACAGCAGCAAGCAAGGAGACATGAGGAACAAAGAACACATGCACGCCGCTGGCAAAGGCACACTGGCTGGATGCACAAAATGGCTGCCAGTCAGTGCCACATGGTCAAACAAAAACAGCAAGCAAGGAGGCACATGCAAGCCTATGGCAAAAGCACACTGGCTAGATGCACAAAATGGCTCCCAGCCACATGGCCAATCAACAAAAGCAAGCAAGGAGGCGTAGAGAAGAAAGAGAACACATTCAGGCCTATGGGCAGAGGCTCTACAAAATGGCCCCTGGCCACATGGCATGGACAGCAAAGACAAGTCAATGGTGGCCTATGACAAACAGACATACACACACACACACACACACACTGGGCAGTCAAAGGAGGCATGGTAACACTGAAGGAAACACTACCATTAATTCAGCAATGCCCAAAAATTTAAATTAACTGAGATCTACATTTTTTTTACAACAATACTGGTCCAATGTGAAATGCAAAAAAATCTACCACAGTTTTAATTTAATCCAATGCCAACACCATAAATGATGTTTTAAAACACCATATACCACAGAAACAGTTGTTTCATGCACCAATGACTTGCACTGCCATGTGCCTACTGGCTGGTTGGCCCTTTGGCAAATTATGCCACATAGTAAAAAAAAACAATATTGAAAATTTAACAAACATGGAGAAAATGTACCGAACCGTGCAACATTGTTCCTTTACAAAAGAAAAAAAATTAAATGCAGAAATATAACTAGGGCCCTACTGAAAATGCTTGCCACCCACCACAATAACTTTGAAAATTTGAATAAAAGTACAAATAGATACTGGTGCATGCCCTTTATCAAACAAACAACACCCTTATACAAGAGTTTTTAACTTACTTGTGAAATCTCAAATACAATGTCCTTAAATCCAATGGTATATATGCAGTAGACAAAGAGAGTGATCCTCCCAACTCCAAATCCAAATGAAAAGGGACCAGGAGATGGACAAAGCACTGGGAGGAGCCTGCTGGACAGGCAAACGAAGTTGGAGTCTCTGGGGCACTTCCATCCTGCTGGAAAAAAAGTTAAAAAAGGCTTCTCGCACAAAATAACAACTCCAACGGTCCATTGGAGAAGAAAATCCACTCAAAAACCTCTTTTTGTAGATTTAGATGCTTCTCAGGTACAAAAGCTACTCGAGCTGTGCAGTTGCAAGCGGCACTACATTTGTGCGGTCGCAGCCAGAAACCGTGTGAGCAGGCGCAAAGCCTTGCGCGCCTTCGCTGGTGGCCCGAGAATATCGTGGCGCTCACGAGCCAGTGCCAAAACAAATCTCAAGTGTGCAAACAGAAAAAAAACTGCTTCACGCAGAGGAGGTGGAATCCAGGAACTCCACCTTCCGCCGTGGAGTGCAGAGTGCTCAAATTCCACAAACTCTGTGAGCGAAGCAGAGTTTACCGTCTGGGCCTAGTTATTTTTTGTTTAAGAGACCATTAAAGGAAAAAGTCCAATATGGTCTGTATGTTTGCATGCTTCATGATATTAATGTTTGTGTAAACTACTACTAAATGTTGATATCCACCAGCTATATTTCGTAGGGATTCTACGTACACAGTCAGTCCTGAAAAAAGCGTACTGACCCTTGGTGGCACTAGATACAGGCTGAAACATGATGACCTTTTGACCCAACAATGTTAGGGGTCATTATACCCACTAAACATCCCACTGTTTGTATTCTCACCAAAGGACTTTGCTAGTAAACAGGCCTTAGGATCCTAAAGAAAGAGCTCCGCTTACAAACTGCATTGAGCCCACCCAGTCACACGAGGTGTAGTGGATGAGGATCCGATGATGAAGCATGCCACTGGTGGTACCTGTGGGTGAAGATCCTACTAATATATCCATGAGATTCCAAGGACACACAAATTTACCAGGGTGCAGATCCTCTACCATTGTGAGATATATTGAGACCAGTCAACTGACCTCTTAGATGGTAAGGCCCTCATTTACGGGATTTTGATGTAGGGCAGCTCAGCAAGGCACCTTGCTGCACTGCCCTACACCAAAGTGAAATGGCAGTAATGTATCATATTTATGCAATACGTGCATTCCTCTGCTTTCTCCCTGCGCTGGCGCCATTTCTGCAGCCTAGCACCAATGTAGGCTCCTGTCAAGGTACCTCAGTTCGACTTCCTCAGGAGCAGAAGATATTTCTCCAATTCCCTTCGTCGGTGCCCTTGACCCGAAGCACACATAAACTATACCTCAGTTTCAAGCACTAACCCAAGGGGAAAGGGGAATGGGATAAAAAGAGAGACTCCTCCCGTTCAGGTGCTTCTTGGTATTTTCTCCTACTCTTATTTCTGGTATGGATGGAGGGGCACCTGTAACAAATTAGCACAAGAATTATTAGGGACACACTTTCTACTACTCTTTCCCCGAATACTTTTACTCTATAATTCAATCATATGTTTTACCTGTTTAGTCTTGGGGGAATACTTCTCTCTGGTGAATTTTAAGAATGTCAAGTTAATATTGGAGTAAGAATGTCTTTAGCAGAAGATTATACCTTTTGAGTTCCGTTTTACTCCATAATTAATTCTCTGTTAATTGTTTCTCTTTTCACAGTTTTATTGCTGTGTCGCTAGATAGATATATATATATATATATATAATATATATATATATATATATATATATTTAGATTTAGATTTCAATTCAATTCTTAAATGATGAACTTCCTGTTGTCACTTGCGGTTCTGAATTATGAAGCTCACACGTATTTGGGAACCTCTGCTTGTATTGAAGAAGCTTTCCTCAATTGTCACAATTTCTGTAGAATAGACTGGTTGAATGCTAATACGTTTTGTTATGCTGAATTCGAAATTATCAGATTAATACCTTGAAGCCATTGTACTACTGTCACAATTCTTCTGTCAGAATTCTAGGATTGTACAGTCTTTGTGTAGTTCATTTTCCTAAAGAAACTTGACTGACTGAATTTTATTCTCATGAAATGCCAACCTCCTGCCACTCGATAACAAACTGAAACGCTACTCACAGGAATTCTGAACTTCTCTGAGACACATGCGGAAAGACTCTGAAGTGTCTCTCACGGGTTTCCTCACTGCTGACAGGCGCGCTGAAGAGACGCTGCTGCTACATTAGAAGTCACAGTTGAAGTGCGATGAGTGCTAGTCACTCGTGCACACTTGTCTTCCCTTAGTCTTGGCAAACTAGACCGCTCACCTTCCATCTTTCGAACGTCAGCGGCCATCTTGGAATTCTCGCGATGAAGAGCTTGAAGAGTCTTAAGAAATACCTTGTCCAGCAATCTTCGGAATGGGTACAACTTCTTCCACCTGGGATAGCGGCTTAACCTATGGTATTTAACACCTTTTTTCCTATTCTTTGGGATTGTCGCCGAACAGGATCGTGGGTTCCTGACAGTACTCCCTCCCAAAAGGAGATCCCCTCTTTTGGGTTTGTTTGGGTATTTCTCATGGAATTTTTTAACTAATCTGGGTGCGTGAACATTAGAACTGGGCTACCATGGCCTTTCTTCTGGCCCGAATCCCTTCCAATCGATTAGATAAAACAATCCATCCTTTTTAAATTTTGAGACTAATATCTGATTGATCTCAAACTCCTCTTCAGAATTCACTTGAATTGAGGTCGGGGAGGAGCTCAACCTGACTTCTGGAGGGTTTCTATTTAGTAATGACACATGGAACACTGGCTGAATCTTAAAATAGGAAGGTAATTGAATCTTTACTGCCACTGGATTTACCATCTGATCCACTTCGAAGGGCCCTACAAACCTTGCCTGGATTTTTCTGTTCCCTTTTAATCTTAAATGGCGAGTGGATAACCAAACTTTATCTCCTTTTTGAAAAATAGGACTCTCCCTTCTTTTTTTTGTCGGCCTGAATTTTGTAAGTTTCCTTAGCTTTTACTAAATTTCTCTTGGCTGCTAAAAAGGACTTCTGTAACTCCTGTGCTAACTCTTCTGCCACTCGGACTGACTCGCTCTCTTTTCCTAGAAAAACGTTTGGATGCCTCCCATGATTTCAATAAAAAGGCGTGAACCCTGTTGAACTATGAATGGAGTTATTGTATGCAAATTTTGCTGTCCAAACCAATTCGGACCACTCTTGTTCCTGATCTAATAGATACAACCTTAAGTACTGTTCCAATTCTTGGTTGACCCTCTCTGTTTGCCCATCTGTTTCTGGGTGGTAGCTGGTGGAATATCGGGAGTCTATTCCCAACTGTTTTGTAAATGCTTTCCAAAAATGAGAAATGAACTGGGACCCTCTATCTGATATTAAAACTTTTGGAATTCCATGGGCCCTTACAATGTGTTGAATAAACAGCTGTGCTACCTGGGGAGCTCTGGGAATACTTTTCAGGGGTATGAAATGTGCCATTTTGGAAAAGGTGTCAACAAAGACTAGGATGGTGTTATTGCCTTGACTGAGGGGAAGATCCACTAGTAAGTCCATTGTGACGGTATGCCATGGATGGGGTGCTGTGGGCAATGGCATTAATAACCCTTGTGGAGCCGTTCTATTAGGTTTCCCTTTTACACATCTCTCACAGGTGGAAACATATTGTCGTATCTGAGCCTCCATATTAGGCCACCAGAAGGTTCTCTTGATCAATTCCTTAGTCTTATGCATCCCTGTATGACCAGCTAATGGGTCATCATGACAAGCATGTAGGGTTTTTTCTTGAATTTCCTTAGTTGGAACGAAAAGAAGCCCTTGGTGGTATGGCAATCCGTCCTTAATCTCTCTCCCTGAGACTTCTTTTGACCATGTTGACATTTCCTCTGTAGAGATGTTCTTCTTAATCTCAGCTTTTAAATCATTGTATTGGATCGCCAAAACAATTTTTTCTCTCTGGATGATGGGTTCCTTGCTAGACGTTTTCTCTACCATTTCAGTATTGATTCTTGAAAGAGCGTCTGCTTTCCATTTGCCATTCCAGGACGATACGTGATCACGAAGTGATAGTCCGCGAAATACAGTGACCATCTTAACTGACGAGCAGTTAAGGTTTGTGCTAATGTTAAGAACTGCAGGTTTCTATGATCTGTGAACACTGTAATTCTGTGACGTGCTCTGTTAGAACTGGGGGTCTCTAGGTGGCAGAGGTAGGTACCTTTGACCAAATAGGGACCCTTGCTTCTAGTCAGGGCAAGGGGGATACACACTTTAGATAACCCCTGCTCACCCCCTTGGTAGCTTGGCACGAGCAGACAGGCTTATCCCAAAGGCAATGTGTAAAGTATTTGTACCAACACTCACAGTAACACAGTGAAAACACCACAAAGGGACACCACACCAGTTTAGAAAAATAAAATATCTTTATCTAAACTAAACAAGACCAAAACGACAAAAATACAACATACAGAAACTCAGTAGAATGTCTTTAAAAAGGCTTGTTGCAAAAATAAACTTGTAGATGATGAATGTGACACTTTAGTCTCAAAGTACCTGGGATGCGTTACGCACATCAAACAAAAAGGGCGCAGAGAAGGCGATGCGTCGATTCTTCCTGCGCTCCGGTTCTGATGCGACAAGATGGCGCCTCGATGTGTTGCAACGATCCGGTGCGATGCGACAAAATGGCGTCTTTGTTGCGATGCGACAACGTGGAGGCGATGCGGCCACGCCCGACGGCCGTGCGGCAAACTCAGTGCTTTTCTGAGCCGCGACAGGCTCTGCGACACGCTTCTCCGGTGATGCGACAACACCCTCGTTGACGGCGACACGCTTCTCCGGTGTTGCAGTGGCAATCAGCGGCGGCGCGCTTCCTCAGCGATGCGACGACCCTGCAAAACGCTTCTCCGGTGATGCGACAGCACCCTCTGTGGCGGCAGCACGCTTCTCCGGTGATGCGACAGCGAACAGCAGCAGCGGCATCACGCTTCTCTCTCGTTGCGTCGCGCTTCCAGCTCCCACCAGCAAAAAGGCCTCAGGCACAGTTACAGGCCCTCCTGGCAGACTGGAACTCCCAGCAAGGGAGTTCAGGGAGCTGGGGTGAAGTCATTTTGTGCCTGGGACTTCAGAAACAGGAGGCCAGCTCTTCTCAGGCCCTTGGAGACTTCTCTTCAGTTGGACACAGCACTCAGCAAAGGCCTTCTTCAAGCAGGGGGGGACACAGCACACAGCAAAGTCCCTTGGTCCTCTCCTCAGTAGAAACAGCAAACTGCAGGCCAGCCCTAGACACACTTGGGCAGTACTTCTCCTCAGTCTCCTCAGCTGATCTTCGTTGGCAGGGATTCTTCTTGATCAGGAAGTAGTCTTGGAGACTTTTATATCCCTGTGTTTCCACAACAGGAGGCCAGCTCTTCTCAGGCACTTGGAGACTTTCTTTTCAGGACACAGCACACAGCAAAGTCCTTTCTTCAAGCAGGGGGGACACAGCACACAGCAAAGTCCTTCTCCTTCCTTTGGTAGAAATAGCAACTGCAGGCCAACCCCAGACACATTAGGGCAGTACTTCTTCTTCAGCTCTTCAGCTTTTCTCCTCAGCAAAGGTTCCTCCTTGATTCCAAAGTAGTCTAACTTTCAGGGGTTTCAGCTCTAGTATTTATACCCCAAAAGTCTTTGTTCTCTATGTGTGAGGGATCCTGGACCCAGTTCAAACCAGTTCTGGGGGCACTCTGCCAGTGCACATCTTCTTCCTTTGTGAGTGTGGGCCAGGGCCATCAGACACACCGCAGGAGGTGGAGCCAGCATTGTGGAAGGCAGGCACAGCCCTATTCAGGCCCAGGTGCTACTCCTCCCACCACTCCAAATGCAGATAGGTATATTCAGCCTAGTGTTGACTCACCCAGACTCCTGGAGCCACCCCAGCCCCTGTCACTCTCAAACCAGACAGTCAATCCACAAACAGGCAGAGGCACACAGAAAGGTTGAACAAGAAAATAGCCACTTTCTAAAAGTGCTATTTTCAAACACGGAATTTAAAAACCATCCTTCCTAAAAGATGCGTTATTAAATTCTGAGTTCAGGGATACCAGACTCCAATTTTCTACCTTGCTCCTATGGGAAGATATGCAGGTAAACATGTTACACAGCATTCCATTCTGTCCTATGGGCAAGATAGCCTTTCAATAGTGAAAAACGAAATTGGCAGTATTTCACTATCAGGACATGTTACCCACTCTAGTACATGTCCTACCTTTCACATACACTGCACCCTGCCCAGGGGGGTACCTTGGGCCTACCATAGGGGTGTCAAATGTGTAAGAACAGGGAAGGGTCAGGCCTGGCAAGTGGGTACAGGTCAACAAGACAGTTAACAAACTGCGCACAGGCACTGCAGTTGCAGGCCTGAGACATCATTTTAGGGCTACTCATGTGGGTGGCACAATCAGTGCTGCAAGCCCATTAGTAGCATTTGAATTACCAGCCCTGGCACACTCAGTGCACTTTACTAGGGACCTACTGGTAAAACAAATATACCATTCCTGGATAACCGATCACAATAACAATTTACACAGAGAGCATATGCACTTTAGCACTGATCAGCAGTGGCAAAGTGCCCAGAGTCCTATAGCCAACAACCACAGGTCAGGAAAAACAAAGGAGGAAGAAGCAAAAAGTTTAGGAATAACCCTGCAAAAAGGGCCATTTCCAACATGCTCCCATCAGATAATGCCTCCATTCTCGAAAAGCTTCTTTCACAACCAAAAGTTCTTTATCTGCAACTGAATAGTTGATTTCTGCAGGGGTAAGTTTTCTCGAATAGAAGGCCACTAGGTGTAGTTGGCCTGTGTTTTTGTGCCGCTGGGATAGGATCCCTCCAATTGCAGAGTCCGAGGCACTTCTCGAGCTTGACGTAAAGGTTGTTTTCTAACAGCCTTTGTAAGATGGTCCGCACATGAGACACGTGTTCATCTTGGTTATTTGAAAAGATCAAAATATCGTTGATGTAGACGACGGCAAATCTGTCCAAGAATTTGCGTAGCACGTCGTTGACAAAAGGCTGAAATGCCGCTGGGGCATTGCATAGTCCATATGGCATTACCTGGTATTCGAACAGTCCATAGCGAGTTCGAAATGCCGTTTCCCACTCATCACCAGGCGCCACTCAGACAAGGTGGTATGCTCCTCTGAGATCTAGTTTCGTGTAAATCTTGGCCTCTTTTACTTGATCTAACATCTCTGATACTAAGGGCAAGGGGTAGCGATTCTTTATGGTGACTTGATTGATCGCTCTGTAGTCTATGCAATCACGAAGTTCGCCACTCTTCTTGGGGATGAAAAACAGGGGTGAAGAGACTGGGGATTGTGATGGGCGTACAAATCCATTGGCTAAGTATTGATCTAGATATTCTTTTAGATGTGCGTTCTCAGCCTCTGTCAGAGCATATACTCGACTGCAGGGTAAGTTCGCTCTAGGCTCCAACTCAATCCTTTAATCGTACGGCCTGTGCGGGGGCAATTTTTCCACTTCTTTCTTGTCAAAGACTTTGGCCAGGTCTCGATATTCACTGGGGATTTCCTCAGTTTTGGTAGTACAGATGCTGATTGGGACTGATGCCAAACAACTTGTTTGAGACTTTTCAGAACTCTTGGAATTTTCATGAAAACAATTTTCTATGCAGTACATGGAATTCATCACGACAGTTCTTTGACTCCAATTTATTTGGGGGTCGTGTTCGGTGAGCCAAGGTAGCACCAGGATGAATTGGAATTGGGGTGCGTCGATTAAACTGAAGGCAATTTGTTCTCTATGACCATTCAATTCCATGAGGAGCAGTGACTCTGTTTCATGGGTAATGGAGCCTGATGGTAAGTTGGTCCCATCTACAGCTCTGACTGCTTCCAAAATCTTCTTCTTAACAAATCGGATTCCCATTCTTTTGGCACAATTTATGTCACAAAAGTTGCCTGTTGCGCCTGAATCTATCATAACTGAAACCCCTGGAATTTTTGTGTCATGAAACTGGATCGTGAATGACAGAACTAAATGTGGAGCTGAGGACTGCATGGTATTTGCCACTCGTTGTATCATTGGAGTTGACTTGTCTTTAGCTTCCATCAGAGCAACTCCTTCTACTGATGGAGCCTGCCTTTTACCAGTGGTCCACCCTTAGGCTTTTTTGGACATTCTTTGACAAAATGTCCTGACACTCCACAATACAGGCACAATTGATTTATTCTTCTCTTCTCTTTCTCTTCCTTAGAAAGAGGACCATGAATTGCTCCTATTTGCATAGGTTCTTCAGTCTGGACATTGTCAGAAGCCTTATGGATGTCACTCTTGATTCTGTCAAATCTGGGGGGAAGTTGTCGGAAGTCCCTCCTCCTTTCTGACCTACGTTCATTTTGATGATGGTCAATCTGTAATACCAGATCTATTAGTTCTGACATTTCTGTGGGTTGGCTGGGGACTTGTGCCAACGCATCCTTCAATTCTTCTTTCAATCCACGATAAAAAATTGCTGCTCTTTTTTCATTTGGCCAATTATTCTCTACTATTAGTTTATTGAATTGGGCTATGTAGGCCACAAGGTCTCGGTTTCCCTGTCGAAGATCCAGTAATTGGTTATCCGTTGCTTGCGAGGCTGTATGGTGATCAAATATTCTCAAAAATTCTGTCTTAAAGTCCTGAAAGTTGTACAGCACTGGGTCATTCCTGTTGACTATGGGCATTGACCAAGCTGCTGCATCCCCTGTCAGATATGACAATATGAATGCCACCTTAGATTGATCCTCAGAAAAAATAACTGGATGGCACAAAAAATGTAGGGAACACTGAGTGAGGAAGATTTGGGCCTTATGTGGGTCACCTCCAAAACGCTCTGGTTGGGCCAAGGGAATAATTGGGGAGACTGCATGTATGACCTGGGTAGATAACCCTCCGGGTTGATAAACAATTGGAATGTTCGAAGCTCCCCCTGATTGTGACCCTGCTGAGGCTACTAACTCTTCCATCTTTTGTTTTATCTGTAATGACCCCTGACTAGACCTGCACAACTCTTCTCTCAAGACCTTATTTTCTTCTACTGTGTCATTTAGTTGCTTTTGCATGCCCTCTAGTATGGCTGTTAAGGTTTTCAATTCTATGCCCTCTGCCATTCTGCTCAGGTGTAAGTCTAGATCCCAATTTGGGCAGGCACTTCATTCTGTCAAGGTACCTCAGTTCGACTTCCTCAGGAGCAGAAGATATTTCTCCAATTCCCTTTGTCAGTGCCCTTGACCGAAGCACACATAAACTATACCTCAGTTTCAAGCACTAACCCAAGGGGAAAGGGGAATGGGATAAAAAGAGAGACTCCTCCCTTTCAGGTGCTTCTTGGTATTTTCTCCTACTCTTATTTCTGATATGGATGGAGGGGCACCTGTAACGAATTAGCACAAGAATTATTAGGGACACACTTTCTACTACTCTTTTCCCTAATACTTTTACTCTATAATTCAATAATATATTTTACCTGTTTACTCTTGGAGGAATACTTCTCTCTGGTGAATTTTAAGAATGTCAAGTTAATATTGGAGTAAGAATGTCTTTAGCAGAAGATTATATCTTTTGAGTTCCGTTTTACTCCATAATTAATTCTCTGTTAATTGTGTTTCTCTTTTCACAGTTTTATTGTTATGTCGCTATATATATATATATATATATATATATATATATATACATTTAGATTTCAATTCAGTTCTTAAATGATGAACTTCCTATTGTCACTTGCGGTTCTGAATTATGAAGCTCACACGTATTTGGGAACCTCTGCTTGTATTGAAGAAGCTTTCCTCAATTGTCACAATTCCTGTAGAAAAGACTGGTTGAATGCTAATACGCTTTGTTATGCTGAATTCGAAACTATCAGATTAATACCTTGAAGCCATTGTACTACTGTCACAATTCTTCTGTCGGAATTCTAGGATTTTACAGTCTTTGGGTAGTTCATTTTCCTAAAGAAACTTGACTGACTGAATTTTATTCTCATGAAACGCCAACCTCCTGCCACTCAATAACAAACTGAAACGCTACTCACAGGAATTCTGAACTTCTCTGAGACACATGCGCAAAGACTCTGAAGTGTCTCTCACGGGTTTCCTCACTGCTGACAGGCACGCTGAAGAGACGCTGCTGCTACCTCAGAAGTCACAGTTGAAGTGCGATGAGCGCTAGTCATTTGCGCGCACTTGTCTTCCCTTAGTCTTGGCAAACTAGACCGCTCACCTTCCTTCTTTCCAATGTCAGCGGCCATCTTGGAATTCTCTCGATGAAGAGCTTGAAGAGTCTTAAGAAATACCTTGTCCAGCAATCTTCGGAATGGGTACAACTTCTTCCACCTGGGATAGCGGCTTAACCTATGGTATTTAACACCTTTTTTCCTATTCTTTGGGATTGTCGCCGAACAGGATCGTGGGTTCCTGCCAGCTCCTTTGCACTGTGGTGCATGGATTCTTCTATTGCATGCAGGTTTGTTTTTGCACAAAAAGGGACAACTTCCTGCACAAAATCAATCCTTAAAGGTGTTTCCTCTTTCTCTGTGTGCTGTAGAATCCAGGACACAGAGAAAGAGGAAAAAATGAGGGGAAATGAACATATTTCTCCTCGTTACGTGTCACCTCGGGAGGCGTACGGATTTGGCACTTCCCCCGGTTTACATGATTTGGTAAATCTGGGGCAGCGTCAAAATCCATGGGTGTTGTGTGGGAAAATCCACTGCAACACCCATGGAACGCCTCCCGGGTGCCTAGTAAGGTGACACAGCGATTTGCGCTGCGTTGTCTTACTCAAGATTTATGAGCTACTCAAAGCAATGCAGGGTGGCTTTGTTTGGCTTTGTTTGACTTTTTAAATCGGATTGAGAGCCCTGTTTCACACATGTATTACTTCAACTTGTGCAAATGTGATGCAAGACTCTCATAAATAAGCCCCTAAGAGTTCACAACTAGATAGGTTAACCCTCTCTTGTGTATTTATTTTACAACATTAAAGCCAATCCTATTGACTCTGTCACTGCTTATTTCGTGTTTCTTTTGATTTTATAAATGAAGGGGCCTATTCAAAAATCTTATTTTGGAGCACAAAAAGTAGTACTCCAAAATGCAATTCACAAAACTCTGGCTGGACATCTCTGCCTCTCCTATCTTTACTGTACGGAGATCTCCACCCTAGTGATTAAGATCGCTGCACACAAAGGTGTATGATATAGTGGTAAACATGAGTGATAGGGTGGAACAGTTGAAAAATGGGGAGTACTTACTCCTAAATGGGTGGGGTTAAGAGCCAGTCAAAGAGGGGTTTATGGCGGGACATGATAATACAAAACACACACCTACATAAGAATGAAACAATTGCAATACACAAAATACAGATTTAAATCTACTACAGTAGTACTACTGACAAAACAGACTCAAATGTACTCCACTCATTCCTCGGAGCAAGTCAAACACCACAAATGGCCAACCACTGGAACTACAATACACTCCCACATAAATCAATAAAGTCAGGCAATAACACCAACAAATGGGGAAACAAATTAAATTAAATGTTTCAAAATGAATGGATTTAAAAAATGATTTACATTTTATGAAAAGATATTTTTAAAATACAAATTTAATTTATTTAACATAGATAACTATAAACAATATATCTCAAATTTTAATTTATTTGTTTTTAAAACTGATATCACAAATGAAATAATTCTTAAATTCCATCAAAGATTGTGACACAGTTAGCAAAAATGATACTGGGAGGGGTGAGAGAAGGACATTTAACATTCAATTTAATTTATTTCAGAGAAGGGGTGGGAACAAGAATCAGAGAGAGACTAGAGGGAGGGCAAAAGGTACCACCAAGACTTTCATAGTGATCTTAGGGACTCATGTTATATGTTAGCGGGGCGCACACTATGGCTGTACCTGGCATGTAAAAGTTGATGTATACTAAGCAATGCTACAAATTAATGAAAACTCAAAAATTTAATTATTTAAATAAAAATTAACAAAGTGAATTGAGTTCAAATGTATTAATATGTTAAGTTTTAAATCAGGTGTATCTTCCCTTAATATTGTCATAGTCCTAGATGAATAGGAGTTAGGGAAATGTGTTTGTAATTTTTTGCTTAAAACAATAAATAATATTTATGATTAATGTATTATTAATTTTAAATTCCCTATTATTTTCCTTAGGGAAATCTCCACCCCAGTGAGAAAGAGCTCCACAAACTACCAGAAAGTTACTAATAGTAACTGTGTGTAGTTGTAAATTCGGTAGTAGGAGCCTCCAACCCTTCTTTTGAAAAGCAGGGCTCCGGACACAAATGATAAATGTCATTCACAAGGAAATCTGTACCTTGGTGTAGGAAGAGATCTACAGATGGGGGGATCTCCACATGTAAACTTACATTATAAGGCTGCAAAGGATTTCATAATTTGTTTTTTGTAGAAAGGACATGTTTGCAAGATAAATCCTTAAGCGCACACACATATTAATTGAAAGGCCAAAATTAAAGAATTAATTAACACAGCATTTCAGTACAAAAAAATTGTGAAACTGGCAGAAATTGGGAGACTCCGGGTGGCATTAAGCAGAACCAAGGACAATTCAGGGAAGTTATTTAAGAAAGAGGTCGGGACATGTGGAGATATGTGGAGGGAGTCCTTGGTGACCATCATTTGTGATGATTTTACATACATCCCATATGCTTATGCATTCCTTTAGCCTCAAAGCGTGAGGTGCAAAAAATAAATCAATAAATAAAAATAAGAAAAATATAACTTTTCAACGTCTTTACCACGCATTGGAAAAAGCTCAATACTCGTGTTCTTGATAAATCATTCAAGACGATTCCTCGGCAGGCAGCAGAAGGCACACATTTATTTAAATACAAGTTAAAAGCAAACACAGAATATGCCAAGTAGGCACAATGTTAATGTCAGCCTTGAATTTAAGTTTTTATGCTGTTTATCTAATCTTACATTTTTAAACGAGCAGTACCAATGAAAAAGAGCCAGTGGCAAGAACAATTGCAATTGCGATTTCTTTTTCGAAATTTGTAAATGTTCTGAAGGGTCATTATCAAGAAATCATGCATTTTCTTATTCAATCGGTGTCAGGCTGCTCTATTGCTGTTATTGTTATGGCCAATGCCAAAATAATTTGCGCTTCAAATCCATTTCAGCACGAAAAAAAGAAATGTTGATGTAAATCTTTGTTTCTTCAGCTGAAAGGCAAACGTTTTGCTCGGAGGATGCAAGGTTCAGAAGTTGAAATGTCAGTATGTCCTACCATCAAATAAATGTACCATCTGCTCCGTGGGATGATCTAAACACACACAAGTGTTTTGGCGTATAAGTTTAGCAGCAAGACAGTCAATTTTTGTGCTGTTACTACTATTTTCAGAAAACTGCCTAAGAATTTTAGGACCTCATGTCAGACATATTTTGGGGACCTCTGTATGGAACAACTTTTAATTTTATTGCCTATTTTCTGATAAATTAATCCTTCATCAATATCGAATTTACACACACACACACACACACACTGTCTTTCTCTCTCTCTCTCACACTCTCTCTCTCTCTCTATCTCTCTCTAACAGGAGGTCTCTTGGACGATGTAGATCCTAGGCAAACGCATACTTTGCCCATGCATTAAAACCTCTCTGCCTATGCTCCGTTGACTGCCTGTTGCAGAAAAAAACTACAGAGTTGTTGAGGTGGATAAAAGCACCTACACTGAGGACCTGACATACTAAGGCTTTGCGCAACGTAAAGCCGTTCAAAGTGTCAGAAAACAGTGCACGTTATTTACTATCCAGTTCAAATGTATTTGCACTGGAAAGAGTTTGCTTTTACAGTGCAAAAAACACTCTGCACTGCTTTGCATTAAGGAGCATTACTAGGGTGGTTCAGAACAGAGGCCCATAGGTTTTAAAACAAAGCTCGATCTACTGAGATAGCCAGACTGACCTTTGCAGCAAAAACTAATGTCTATTTGAAACAGGTGCAAATGGGGCAATTTGATAATTACTCAAAAGAAGAGTACTTTCTTTTCTTTTTTTTTAATAACCAAATTTTTATTAGTTTTACAGTTGCATTATATGAACAAGTGCACAAAGAACTATCAGCACATATCCATCAACTACAATCGTAGAAGAGAGTAAATAGACATCAGTTTCACCACAGTGTCTCAACAATGTCTTGGGATCATTAAACAGGGCAACCTCTAGCTTCAAATACCGGCTTTTCCTGTTGGGCACACTAGTCCATCCCTCTTTGCCATTGATTGTGTGTCAGAGGTGTTGCCGATTTCCAATGAGCAGCTAGGTCCCTTTTGGCTACCATGGTGGCTGTGCCAAGTAGGGCTCTGTCCGCCCTCGTGCCTCCAGCTCCCTCCAGTATCCCCAACAAGAGTAATTTAGTAGTAAATTCTTCCTCCCAGCCCAACACTGTTGTAAGCTCCACCACTACTATTTCCCAATATCTCTGAATGCGGGGACACTCCAAAACCATATGGTAGAAAGTTGCCGGAGTGTGAGAGCATCTGGCTCATTCATCATGTGGCAAAAGGCCCGCCCATGTGTGTGGTCTGGCGTGAGGTATGCACAGTGTCGATAATATGTTTGGACCAGACGTAGTCTCGATGAGATCGTGATGACCCTTGGTGCCATCAAGGCATCCCTCCAGTCATCGCCTTCAAAGGAGCCCACCCATTCCTCCTATTTTGCCCAGAGGGACCCTTTTGAATCTGAGGAATTAATGATGAGTGTCCGATAGATCTATGAGACCCCTCCTCTGCCAATGGCACCCAACATGAGCTTCACTTCAATGGGGCTGAATTCCGGCAGGGTGGTACCATGTGTTATATGGGTATGTAGAGCATGGCATAGTTGGCGGCATTTGTGTAATTGGGTCAGGGATAACTTATATGTTGCCTGAAGGTCCTGGAAAGAAAGCCTATGTGATCCACTTCATACATTTCCTAATAGAGTAATGCCTATAGCATCTTTTTGACTGAAACCTTCCAAGGCTGACACTTCAGCCAACAATTTACCATGCCGTAGGGGGGCTTGTTGTGTCAGTGTGGTAGCCCAACCCGTGTGAGTCGGCGCTGCTCTCCACCCAAGAAACACCATGCGCATCACCTCCGGCATGGTGGTGGGGATCGGGCTTCCATATAATATAGCCATCAAGGTCGGGGAGCCTATAGCAGTGAGTTCGGACCATCCTCCTGAGAACCAGTTGTTTATGACAATTAATTGAGATGCTAGGTAGTAGAGATATAGGTTTGTCATGCCAAGGCCCTAATCATTTGTGTCATGTTTGCATTTGGTGTAAGCCAACCTGGGTCAGTTTCAGGCCTAACTTTAGTACAGAAACGGCGCTCCTGGAGATCTCAGAATCCATCAAAGACGTTCTCGACAGAGGCGGCAAAGCCGTTCTGATACTGCTGGACTTATCGGCGGCTTTCGATACCGTCCCCCACGACCGCCTCCTGTTGAGGCTCCAGGACTCTGGCTTCGGGGGGACGGTACTAAAGTGGTTTGCCTCCTTTCATACAGATCGCCGACAAACAGTTTGGGTTCCGCCTTTTTCGGCTCTTATTCCCCCCTTAAAGGTGGGAGTCCCACAGGGCTCCATTCTCAGCCCCACACTGTTTAATATTTACTTGTCCCCCTTAGCACACTTGGCCGAGACTCACGGAGCAAAAATAGTGTCATATGCAGATGACACGCAGTTGCTCTTTACCTGCGACAGGGACATGGATTTCAATGGTGAAATGATCAATTCATGTTTATCGGCGGTATTTACTTGGCTCCTGCGGAACCAATTGAAATGTAATTCTGAAAAATCGGAGATCATTTTCTTTGGTCTGCCCCCTAACAATATGTGGCACAGCTGGTGGCCACAGGATATGCATCCCCCGCTAAACTCGGTCAGAGCAGTTAAGAACTTGGGGGTGAAAATGGATGACACCCTCAACATGAAATCTCAGATCCAAGCGGTAACGGGACAATGTTTCGGCCTCCTAAGAATGCTGAAGCAGTTTCTACCTCTTCTTTCGGTCCCCCACAGGAAAACAGTGGTTCAGGCCCTGATCGGATCCAGACTGGACTATGTAAACATTCTTTACTTAGGTCTGCCAGAGTACTTACTTACTCATCTTCAGGTGGTCCAAAAGGCCGCAGCCAGGGCGATACTTCTACTTGGCCCGAGAACGCGGATGTCTTAACACCTTAAATCTCTCCACTAGCTCCCGATCCGCAAGAGGATCTTTTACAAAGCCCTTGTTCTGGCCTTCAAGGCACTTCACGACTCTGGAGCACCTTACTTAAGGAAGAGAGTCCAATTCTATCTTCCTCGGCGCTCCTTAAGATCTGCATCCCAGTTGGTGGTACTGACCCCTGTGTTCCGCCGATCTCGAATAGGCGGTCGATCCTACCAGGTTCAAGTCGCCAAATTGTGGAACTGTTTGCCGCTTAATCTAAGACAGATGCAAGAGCTCCTCCCTTTTAGGAGGTCTTTGAAAACTTGGCTGTTCCAGCAGTAGCCTTTGCGCCATCGCTTTCAATTCAGCTGCCACACTAAAATAGCGCCGGGACACTCTGTCGAGTTGCTGTGCGCTCTATAAATACCCTCATAAGATAACATAACATAACATATCTTGAAACTAATGTCGGGATATCACTTGTGGGAAATTTTGCAAAATATATGAAAATTGTGGAAGGACCATCATTTTGCATACGGCTATTCTGCCCAGAACAGTCAAGGGGAGGGTTTGCCATTTCTGTAGGTCCTTTTTAACTTTCTGGACCAAGGGAGTTATATTGAGGGTCCATGTGAGGGCTGAATGGATTGCTACTTGTATACCTAAATATCGGAAACTTAGCCTCCATATCGGGATGTCAGTTTGCCAATTTACAGTGTCTCATGGGCGATAATGGACACATGGTGGATTTGGCAGGGTTGACCTATAAGCCAAAGACCTCCACAAACAGCTGGAGAATCCAACAGCACAGAGGGCCACTTTACATGGGATCAGAAAGATATAGGAGGACATCATCTGCGTATAGTGCTATTCGTCATCCTGATCCGTGTCCCATTTCCAACCACTAATCTGAGCATCACATCTGTTGAGGACAGCTAATGGGTCGATTGCCAATGCAAAAAGAAGTGAGGACAGGGGACAGCCCTGCTTGGTTCCCCGCCGTATGCAAAAAAATGTCAGACATCACCCCATTGACCTGGACCCGTGCTGTAGGGTTGTTGTAAAGTATTCGGATGAGATTCTGAAATCGGGGTCCGATCCCCGCTCTGCGTAGGACCTGGGTGAGGTATCTCCAGTCCACAGTATCAAAAGCTTTCCCAAAATCAATGAGAAACAATGCTAGTAGGGGGGATAATAAGTGCCTGCATGCCAGGGCAACGTGCAACCTTCGCAGGCAATGCTGAGTACTCCTCCTTGGCATGAAACCACATTGGTCCGCATGGATGAAGGTTTGCAGGACACATTTCATTTGTGTAGTCAGAAGCACTGCCAGGATTTTGAATTCTCCATTGAGAAGCAAAATGGGATGGTACTCCACACGGGAGATTGATGGAGGCTGGGTCTTAGAGATTTCTACTATAGTGGCTTGGTCAATTTATTCCGGAAAGGAGCTGGTTTCCATTGCTTCTGTATATACTTGTAATAAGTACAGGCTACTATATCTTTCTATTTGGTATAAAATTCTGTGAAGTAGTTGTCCAGGCCTGGAGTTTTACAGGTTGCCATCTCTACAATTGTGCTTATTATTTCATCAAGTGTGACAGGCTCATCCAATTCACCCTGCTCTGTTGGTGTGAGTGGTGGAGGGGTATATCCACTAGCAGTGAGGAGGCCACTTCTTCAGAGTGTCGTGGCACCGTCGCATACAATTATGTATAATAGATAGCAAATGTCTGAGCTATAGCCCAGGAGGTGTGGTGGATTGTGCCATGGTGATCTACGATTTCAGGTACGATCCTACTAGCTAATGTTCGGTATGCGAGTCAGTATAGAATTTCGCCATTTTTATCGCCCCATCCATAAACCCGGGCTGTGGTCGATCACCAAATCTGTTTTGCTGCTTCGAGGGACACAATGAGTATTTCCTCTAGTATCAACTCTAGACGGCGGTTATTGTCTCCATCAGATGTAGGAGGAGGCTGTGTCTTCAGTTGGAGGGCTTCGGCCTCAAGATGGGTAATACATTGGTGTGCAGCATATTCTTGTTGCCTCACCAGGGCCTTGGCAAGACCCCTGACTGTGGCCTTGCAGGCCACCCAGAGGGTGCCCGCAGACTTCACTGACCCTTCCGTGATTTGAAAATATACTTTGATCTCTTCTCCCACTGCTTGGGCGTATTTGTCATCCTGTAGATACCTCACGTTTAGGCACCACACCAGACTCAGGCTGGTCGTCTTAGTTTTGATCACTACATTTATCGGCGCATAACCTGAGATTCTGAGCTGCAAGATTTGTTCCTGTGATGTGGTCCGACAATCCGCAGCTGACATGAGGATCATATCAATAAGGGCTTCAATGTGATGGGCAGCTAAAGTGTGCATGTACTGTCATTCCCGTGAGTGCAGCAGCCTCCATGTCTCACAGAGGCCTGTTGCGCCACGCCACCGGACAAATGCCGAACACTGCTACGTCAGTGTTCTGACACCATCCCGGTGGAGTCATTGGCTGGGTCCACTACAGCATTAAAATCACCCCCCACACATGTCGACACACTTGGAAGTTTAGCTAGAATCAGTGTGAGGCTCTGCAGAAACGAGTCCAATGCTGTAGGTGAGCATAAAGACAGAGAAAGTTCAGTGGCTTTCCCTCCAGTGTCCCAGTGGGTGCAAGGTATCTCCTCTAGGGCTTCTGGCAAGTCTGTGCGACCACCATGGGAAGCACAACAAGATGATGGGGCATACCCTTGCCCACCTAGGGCTACCATAGCAAACACAACAATATGATGGACGGAGTGCTGAAACTTTTCAACCACTCACCCCCAGACAAGAGATCTGGGTTTAATCCATCGTTCTTTTGCTCACTATCCCACCCCAGTTTGGACCAAGCCATATGCAAATCATTCTTGACTCTGCTCTTCATGGGAACAGTCCAGCCCAAACTGCAAGGCCAGGTCCTCCCTGAACCGGAAACAGGCATCCTGGGACCGGTATCAGGGTATCAACCCTCATCAGCCAGGTAAACATGAATCCAGTGGTGCAGCGAGCAAGGGACCCACATCTGGGCATAACCTTGGACACCTAGGGCCTAGCAGTTTGGGCTGAAGTGTTCCCTTGGGGAGCAGGGTCAAGACTGATTTGCATGTTAGACTCTATCAAACCCCTGATGGGCCAGGAGATGGGCCAGGAGATGGGCCAGGAATTGCCAGTGGTTCCCTAGCAAACAAGTTTTTTTGTATCATTAGGGCTGAGGAGTAAAACGGTGGGCATACCACAACACTGCTGAGTATTTTATACAGTCCAAGAGACTGTTAACATTCGATGTCAAAAATTGAATAGACACCATGGCCCTGGAAGATACAAAACTGAGGGAAAACAGCGCGTCAGGGCACAAGGAATGTGTGACGTGTAAATCCTCTCTGTAGGCCACTGTGTCAGTGTGATGGGATGTGCCAGGTGTGCACAATAACAACAAACAAACAATATCTCCTAAAATGCCAGAGCAAGATCATCTCCTCCCCCAACCACACACCAACCATTAAGAAACAAAACACAGAACTAAACAATGTCAACCACACAATCAAGCACCCCATATTCCCCAAATGCCCCCACCCCATTCTTCCCCCCAGAAGCATCTGTCGCCCCAGAACTTCAACCCCAACTTATAAGCAGATCCTCATAAGCAGGAATGGAGTGATGGACCACTCCAGAAAAGCGGATAAAGACTGTATGTTTTTGCCATCATGTGAGCGGCGATGAGTGTCATATAGTGATCAGTGCCTTAATGAGACCAAGCTGTAGATCTTCATTTAGTCAACGTGTGATGATCCAACTACATGTGAGTAGGAGACAGTCCATGGCATGCACCACAAAGAAATCACAGCCAGACAATAAAGGTGTCACCCAAGTATGCACCTAGACTGGAGAAGGTGTGCGGCTCAATTGGTCCTCCCCATGGGGTGGATCGCATTGTTCCTCCGGGGCTCCCGAGGAAGGGTCCGAATGCTGCAACGAAAGCGGCGCCGAACCATGGGAGCCAGTCGAAAGGGACACAGTCCGCAAATTGCATCTCCCATGCCAATATCCAGTGCCGCCATGTCTCCTATGGCCATCTGCACCCATTCCAGGTGTGGGCATAGGAGCAAGCAATGGGGGGAGAAGGGGAGGTTGGCCGACAAATCTGCCTCTCCTATGTCAGCCATTCCCATGCAGATTCAGGTGTGTCAAAAAAGTGGGTCTTCTCCTCATAAATCACCTTGAGACGCACCGGAAAGAGCCTTCAGAACCTTCAGGAAGGCTCTGAAGACCTGGCTCTTCGACTGATATGGAACTGCTGACCCCCGCCCCCCCCCCAGCGCCTTGAGACCCTCACGGGTGAGTAGTGCGCTTATAATTCCCCTGATTGATTGATTGATTGAATGCATAAGACAGGTGCAGGGCCCGGAGCTTCTGTTTGATGGATTCATAAGACCTGCAGCGGGCCTGGACCTCCCAAGAGTAATCTGGAATGATCAAGCTTTTTGAGTTTTGGCAGTGGAGGTCAGTTTGCGCTTGAGCTTCACGAAGGATCTATCTTTAGGTTCAACTTTGTTTTATTGGCATTTGCATCAAAGGTGTACAAACATTATGCAATAAAGATATACTTAAGGCACATGTACCCTGGATCACAAACAGGGCCCCACTGAGTAGTAATGCTCTTCTGGTGACATAGCTGCTACCATGCCCCTACTGTGCCTCCCAAGTGGCCTCCTATAAGACAGTCTATCCGTTAAGAAGTGGTTATATCATGCCGTTTAATGAAAGAAAGTAGAAACCCCCCTCCCCGCCCCCTCTTCGTCCCAACTCCCCCTCCCTCCCCTGAACTGGTGTGCCAATGTGATGTATTGAAGGGTATTGTGATAAAAGGAAATTATGAGCCTCCTTCCTTTGAGTGTGGTGTAGAGGCCACGCTTGTAAGCCGGAGGAGACGGAGATATTTGGGACAAGTAATCTCATTCATCTCCATTGACAAGAGAGAGAGTAATGGCTGCCAGGTGTCTGTAAAGCTAGCCATAGCGTTAGATAAGGAGGCTTGTATGCGTTCCATTCCAATAATGTACCACAGTTTATGTAGCCGCCCCACCCGTGTCGGTCTCATGGATGAGCCCCAGTGTGATAGGATGTTTCGAGTAGCTGCACCCAGAGCTATCCCCATCAGTCTACCTCGCCTAGATTTCAGTGGGTATGTGATGGGGTTGGGCAGCCCCAGGATCACGTAAACAGGAAAACGTGGTATCTCAGTATCGAATTGGCGATCGATATCGTCTAAGACGTCCTTCCAGTAAACCTGTACCTCTCTACAATCCCACAATATATGCACCAGAGTGCCCTCCTCCCCGCAGCCTCGCCAGCAGAGCGGACTTTGAGCTGGGTTTCTCCTATGCAAACGGACCGGGGTCAGATGCCAATACATGGCCACCTTAACCCCTGACTCCCTACTGGCTATGTTACGCGCTGAATGATTCGCTCGGTAATAGATGTCTGCCCACTCTTTACTTGTCAGGGCCCTCCCCAGTTCTCTCTCCCATCTCCTCTGTCCTGCAGGGGGCGCCATGTGGGCCCCATCCCTAAGCATGTCATAAATTTCAGAAATCATTGCTTTATCGGTATTTTTGGTGTGTAACCACTTCTCGAATTTAGTGAGTTTCCTAGCTACTCTTGAGTGAACATCTACGTGAAGGAGCCAGTGTCGCAGCTGGAAATAGCGGAAGTGCTCCGTTTTGTGGAGCCCGTAGTCTGCTTTGAGGTCTCGGAAAGGGATGATACCCTCTAGATTAAAGAGATGACCCGCTGACCGCCAATCAGATGTTCTCCAGAATGAAAATGCCCTCGTATCCATGCCTGGGGAGAACTCCTTATTGTCACAAAGGGGTGTCATGGGAGAGGGGAATGTCGTCAGGCCCCTGTTCACTGCCACTCCATCCCATGCCCTTAGGAGCGTCTTAGTGATAGGGGAGCCCTGGAGGCCGGGAGGTCTGTCTATCCATTTGAGGAAAGGGACCTTCCATAAGTCCAGTTGTGCTAACGCCCTATCCTGGAAAAGCCAACTCTTTTCGGATTCGGGGCGTTTCCATTCGACAAGGTACCTCAACTGAGCTGCGCAAAAATATTCCAAAACATTGGGGATACCCAGTCCCCCGTCGTCTAGTCTCAAATAGCTCAGATCTTTGCGTATCCAAGGTCTCTTCCCTCCCCATATGAAATGATTGATGGCTCGCTGCAAGGCCTGTAAGGTGCCCGGAGGTGGCCAAACCGGGATTGTCTGGAAGAGGTACAGAGCCCTGGGCAGAAGAGACATCTTGACTGCTGCTATCCTGCCCAGCACGGAAAGCGGGTGACGTTTCCAGTCATTCAGATCTTTAGTGGTTCGCTGAAGGAATTTGGAGTAATTGAGGTGTAGCGTCTGAGACACAGATGCCGCTAGCTCTATACCCAAATAGAGGATAGAAGAAAAAAACGGGATACCCGCAGAGGTCGTGACATCAAGGTGAGGTGCTGGGCCCTCCTCTTGAAACCGAAGGATCGAGGATTTCCCCATATTAACTCGCAGGCCCGACACCTGGCCATAGACCTCTAATTCTTTCAGAAAAGCTGGGACCGAACGGGCTGGTGACTCGAGGGAAGCGATTATGTCGTCAGCATAGAGACTAACAGTGTGTCGTTCTCCCCCAAAAGGGATACCTTTAATATCTGGGTTGTCCCTGATCCTCTGAGCCAACGGTTCAATGTACAGGGCAAAGAGGAGAGGCGATAGCGGGCAGCCCTGTCGGGTCCCCCCGCTGTATCTCAAAGGGCGTGGAGACCACCCCATTCACCCTAATGGTAGCCGTGGGGTTAGTGTAGCAGCTCGAGACCCAGGCTCTAAACCTGTCCCCAAAACCAAAGTGTACCAGAGTCTTATCAAGGAAGCGCCAGTCCACCCGGTCAAATGCTTTTTCAGCATCCACTGACAAGAGGAGGGCGTCCAGCTTGGTGCGGTGGGCTTTATCTATAAGATGAAATAGACGTTTAGTATTGTCGCTACTCTGTCGGGCCTGTATAAACCCTTATTGATCTGGGTCTATGATTCCGGGCATGAGAGGACCCAGACGTGCCGCTAGTATACCCGTAAACAGTTTTAGATCGACATTGAGCAGCGATATCGGCCGGTAAGAACCGCACTGGGAGGCGTCCTTGCCCGGCTTGGGTATCACGACTAACGAAGCCGATAGCATCTCTTTGGGGATTGTGCCTGGTCCATGGAAGGAATTAAAAAGCCTGGTAAGTATTGGGGCTATTGCTGGGCAGAACATCTTGTAAAACCCAGCCAAGAATCTGTCCGGTCCCGGAGATTTCATGGGTTTGAGGCGAGAGATGGCTCCTACTACTTCCGCAATACGAATGGGGTTATCAAGCGTTTCTCCATCATGGTGGGTCAATGCTGTCGTATGTGCACCTCCTAGGTATGTATCTATATGTGGGATGGCCGGTGAATCTCCCGTATAAAGAGCGGCATAAAAATCTCGAAAGGTCTGTGCTATTTTCATATCGTCAGTAAGCGTGGCACCCTCGGGATGTATAATCTCCTTGACCTTACCCTGCTGCGTCTTTGCCCGTAGTCTACTAGCTAGCATTTGGCCTGTCTTATCCCCCCCCTACATAATATGAGTGTTTAAGGCGAAGGGCTGCGTATTCTGCCCTATCCAAGTCGAGCCCCGCCAGCAAGGCCCGCGCGTTCTTCAATTGCCGCCAAACTCTTGGCGCTCCCGTTCGGCTATGGACTTTCTCCAACGCCAGCACTTGAGCCGTGAGCTCCTCTCGTTTAGCTTTACGCTCTCTGTTCTCTGCCGCTGATAAAGCAATCAATTCGCCCCGCACCACTGTTTTAAGTGCCCCCCACAGCATGGTTATGGGTGTTTCGGGAGTGTCATTAATCTCTAGATATTCAGTAATGCGCTTGAGGATTTGCTCCTGCACCACTGCTTTATGGAGCATAGTCTCCCTCAGCCTCCAGCTGCCCGCTGGCCGGGTTATGTGGGGAACCCCCAACGTTACCACTACTGCATCGTGATCCGACAGGGCCGCCGCTGTAATATATATATCTTTGATAGTCGTCTGAACCTCTGTGGAACCAAGAAGGTAGTCTAATCTAGCATAGGTGCGGTGTGCATGTGAGTAGTAGAAAAATTGGGAGGCCTGAGGGTGAGACGCTCTCCACAGGTCCACTAGTCCCCGTTCCGCCAGCCATCGTTTGCCCTCTACAGAGACCTCCCCCGTTTGGGAAAATCGACTACTGGATCTGTCTGCGGTCGTGTCCATAACTAGGTACAAATCGCCTCCCACCAATATAAAGCGATCATGCGACTCTAATACTGTAGATAAGGCAGTTCTAAGGAATGTTTCTTGGTTCGTATTTGGTGCATAAACAGACCCAATCGTGAAAGCTAGGCCTTTAATCCAAAAGCGGTATGCCAATAAGCACCCTTTTATTTCCGCTATTTTGTCCCCCACCGACCCTCTAAACTTCCGTGAACCCAGGATAGCTCCCCCTGCCTTCTTGTCTTGCATAGAGGAAAAATATTGATAGGGGAATACCCTGGCTTTCAATCTGTGCCAATCCAGTGCCAGTAGGTGTGTCTCCTGCAGCAGACAAATATCTGCGCCGGAGTTCTCTAGATAAGACAAGATGGAGCATCTCTTATTGGGGCTGTTGAGACCCTTAACGTTGAGTGTGAGAATGGTTAATTCGGAATCATGCATGGTTAGGGAAGGTGGGCCGCGCGCTCCCAGTCTCGCGGCGCTGGTTGATAGAGTGTTCCCCTGTACCCTCCTATGTGATGACACGGCGCAAAATCGCCATTATGTGAGGTCACATTCCCTGTATGAGCACACCAGTCCCCCTCCCTCCCCTCCCTAACCCCAACTCCCAAAAACGTCCCCCCCCATATAGTCCTGTGTACACTGAACGGAGCAGTGCACACGTGGTAGTCTAAATCAGTCCAGGGCATTCTGTGGCGAAGGCAGAGGTGGCAAGACCTTCTGTCTCCCCCCGCGCCACCCCTCCCCGGCCCCTATAGTTCAAAAATCTGCAAAGCCCCCCTTATCCCTCTCAAGGCCCATCTGGTGGGGACGTGTCATGGGTGACTGCCTTAAGCGCCGCTCTCTGCTCCTGTGCCAGCGTCTCCGGATCGGGCCCTCGAATAGTTCCCACTGAGCGTTTACCCCCCACCGTCTGCCAACGTGCTGGGGATTGGCATCGACTAGGTGAGCTCTCCATTTCTGGGCTCTGGTGCGGGAGGCCCAAGAGTTTGCATGCTGCGGATAGGGAGGAACTCTGATGTAGTCTGCCATGCCACTTAAATATTATACGGAAGGGGGGCCCCCAGGAGTATGCCACACCGGATTCTCGCAAGTGTGCAGTGACATCTTTAAATGCTCTTCGTTTCTGCAATGTGCTAGCCGCTAAGTCTTGGTACAGGGTGATGTTGAGGCCTTGGTACTGGATAGGGTGTTTCAGTCTGGCCTCCCGTATGATACGCTCTTTCAGCGGGTAGTCCGGGAGGAAGGCCAATATATCTGGTGGCGGTGCATACTCCCTGCGACGTAAACCCGTCCCGGTGAGCCCTGTCAATGAGGATTTCCATCTCCGGAGGGCCAGCCAAAATGTTCCGGAACAGGCCCTGTAGAAAGGCGGTGATGTCAGTCCCCTCTGCGTCCGACGGAACCCCTCGGACTCGGATGTTATTCCGCCGAGAACGGTTCTCCAGGTCCTCGGCATGGGCCTGCAGGTCGAGCTGTTGTTCCTGCAAGCGGATCACCTCCTGCTGTAGTTGCGTGACTTCCTCCTCTTTGGACCGCTCCTGGTCCTCGATAGCCGCCACCCTGTCTCCCAGGGTATCCACTTCCCTTCGGAGCTCGCGCACCTCCCCCGCCACCTCGCTTTTCAATGTGTGGAAGTCTTCGCGGAGCGTATTAAGAAGCGTCTCCAGAAAAGATTTAGTTATAGGAGTGTCCTCGTCCTCCTGACTAGCGTTAGCTTGGGGAGGTTTAGTGAGCATCTCCTTTAGCGTACGCTCCTTCCGTCCTCTTTGGGTGGACATATCGCTGCGGGCGCCTCGACCAGGGGAGACTTCGCCCTGATGGGATCCCAACTGTCGCCCGAAGCAGCTTCACAATGTTCAATTGCTCTCCCGGGCTAGCGATGCGCAACGGGCTCCCAAGAGAACCCTGGTCAATGAAAAATGGTCAAGCCCCTTTCCGCTGCGCGCCGGGCCCCTTAGTATGGATCTAGGGGGTGCGTGGCATCACTGGCGCCAGGACGATGGGCCTTATAGCTGATCCGGGCCCTCCCACTCCTATGTGCGCCTCCTCTGTAGCACGTGTCGAAGGGGGGTCAGTGACCGGCAGGCGTCGGCACCTCCACGGAGCGCAAGCCGGCTCGCTCTGGCTGAAGCTCCGCGCCGCTCTGTTCCGTCCCACCTGCAGATGCGCCGGGCCGCCACTTCACCTACGTCTCTAGGCCTGGTACGTGCGTAGGTGCTACTGCCCCCAAGGCTCAATGTGCCTTCAGCTGCCACCGTCGAGGCCCACGCGGGCCGCCAGCAATAAGGTAGGCTGTGCGCTGAGTCCCCCGCCTGGTGGCATGCTCTGCTTACCGCTGTCGTTGTGGGCCGGTAGCCCTCCGCCGTTCTTCCCTGCCCCTCTGCGCTTCCGGTCACTTCCACCCTGAGGGGTAGTGCCCTCTAGGTCAGGGACAGGTAGAGAGGGCCTCCGGTCGGGGCGCAGCCTCTGCTCCGGGGGGCCAGCCGATCTTCTCTGGCCGGCACTCCTAGCTGCCCGCCACCAACCAGCACCGCCTGTCGGGCCCACAAGCTGCGGCCGCTCGCCACTCACGGTTCGTCTGCCTGGCTGCAGCGTCGTAGGCCCCGTACACCGCCGGCTGCCTCAGAAGCCTCCCTCGGGGTCCACTGGTGGTCCGCTGGTCCTATGCTCCCCGCCGGCGTCCTCCGGAGTGCACCCGATGCCGCTATCAGCGCTCACCGGCAAAGCTAGTGCTGGGCTCCAGCGCAGCGGGACGACTCACTGAGCTCCGGCAGCGCTCAGAATCCGGTAGCCATCTTGGCCGCCCTCAGCTCTCCACGGTCCCTCGCCGATACCGCTCAAAATACAGCCCCCAGCCTCAAAATCACAGTAACAAGGCGTCGCTTTAGCTGGGGGACAGTTCAGCTACCTTTGAGCTGCCCCTGGGGGACTTTATTGCTAGGTTGGGGCCGAGTCGGGCATCGGCGGGCGGGGAGACGAAGCAACACATGTCCTACCCGCTCGCCATCTTGGCCACGCCCCCAAGGATCTATCTTTAAAGTTAAGGAAGCGTAAACTCATAGGCCGGCTTAAGGCACCAGGAGGAGACCTTGGGGCAGGCACTCTGTGGGTGCACTCCACAGTGAATCAGGGTGACTACTGCTCAGTTGATATCCAGGATTTTAGCCAATCCTCCAGGAACTCCGCTGCTCGAGTGCCTTCTGCATCCTCCTGAAAGTCTATGAAGCCAAATTATTGTGTCTCGAGCGGTTCTCTGCATCTTCAGTGCGATGATGGAGTTCGTTTGTGTGGGTGAGAAAGCGAGTCATCTTGGCTTTAACGTCAGCAACTTTGTTCTCCACCGTGGAGAGACAGCCCTCCACTTTGGTTAGACAACTGGTGGTGTTGCGGAGATCCTGGCGGAGAAGTGCCACTTCCACTCACACCTACCCAAATTTCATTTCGACCACTGCCTGTGAGGTATGGATAGCCTGTAACATTTTGGCAAGATCCCCCTCCCCAGGAGAGGATTTGTCTAAGGCCTCTCTCCCTTATGCCACAGCTGGGGTGGTGTACTGGTCAATGCATAGATGAGAAGGATGGTTTTTCGCCAGTTTGCCTCGTAGCTGAGAAGGATGGTTTTTTGCCAGTTTGCCTTTCCCCATGTTCAATGTTCAGTGCGGGGGGCAGAGGAGACAGGGGCCTGGCCCACTTGCCATGGTCCGTAGCAGCACGAACATCCAGGCCTGCGATTAATTCCCCTCAAAGTGTGGTCGAGGCCAGAAAGCTGGAAGGTGAAGAGTGGCAACTGGTTTGAGACAGGCGTTGTTACTCTCCAAAGAGGTCAAAGCTAAAGCTGTGTAAGTTCCGGTGTAGCGGCAGTAGAATGCAAGGGAGACACCCAATCACCCAGATTTGTTGGGAGAAGGGACAACGGTGTGCCCCAGTATATCAGGCATCACCAGGGTTGAGACTCAACAATATCTTCGTAGAAAGAATACGGCTCTCAGGCCCAGCATCACTATAATAATGATGATGTCTCTTCGGGAGGAGACAAAGTAGAGGCAGGCAAGGCCTACACCTTTAGTCATAAGAGAGCCCCTCCATGGGGCGGTAAGACCCCAAATAGCAATCCATGGGCTACCAGTGTGGCAAAATCACAGTCTTGGCGGGGGGGGCCTGACCCGGCACATATATTCACACCCCCTCCCTCAGTCTTCCCCCTCACTTCCAGTATCCAGCTGGCGGCAAGCATCAATTAAAGGGCCGCACCTCCAGGATCAGCAGATGGCACTGCGGCATCAGCAGGAGTGGGAGCAGCAGCCAGGTGCAGCTTGTAGCCCACATGTGACCAGCAGCCGTCCCCAGGTGGTCTCCGGTGAGCGGGTGTCTCCAGGCCCAGAGTGCACACCAGGCCTGAGGCCCCTCCAACAGAGGCAACGCTGGCACAACCACCTCAGTCAGGGCCAAGAGAAAGGATGTCCAACCAAGTGGAGCCCTTCAGGACACACTTAGCCCCAGCCAGGTAGGCGCTTATGGTGTATCTGCTGGCTGTGCAGTACATGGCTGAGCCCAGCTCCCCGCGGCCCCTCACCGCAGAGTGGCCCTGCCGGTCCGCCACTCCGCTCTCTAATCGACAGAGCCAAGCAGGGGAGCAGTGCAAATTTCAGCCTCCAGAAGTGCTTGCTTGCTGTCAGTGTCACAAGAGCCTGGCCCGCACCCACCTGCCGGGTTTAGATCAGCGATCGTCAGCCAGCACTACCATTTTTTAAGCCCTGCGGGTCCAATCGCGCTGGCCCCCTTCATTCCGACAGCCAGTCATTAACGAGGCAACAGAAGGAACAGATTAATTATAGGGATCGTGGCCCAGTGCCAGCCACACATGAGGTGATTCAGTGTGCGGATCAAGGAGGATGACGGAGGGATCTGGAGCCCTCTCAGAGTGAGACCGCCATCTTGACGTCCCAAGCCACGCCTCTAAGGACAGCACTTTCAAAGTGTGCTGCAGTGCATGAGAAACATCCAATGTGAGGGAACCTTCTGAGTTTTGTCTCTGTATTGTATTTGCATTTTTTTTAAGACACATTTTAAATGTAGCCTACATACTTGGAGGACACGCGATCCATCCTAAAGCTACTGGAAGGTGCTATTTATTGACTATGTGTTGGAACTTTACCCTTTCTGCAGGGCTACTTAGATTTTTTTGCCTTTTTGCTGAACTATATTTTTGCTGGCTATAGACCTCTGTGTACCTCTGCTGGTTGTGGAACTCTGTGCACCCCTGCTAACCAGTGCTAAAAGTGCCTAAGCTCACCCTTTCAACATGATGAAATTGTCTCACCCTAAATTGGCTTATTTAACTTACCTATAAATCCCTAGTATACATACAATGTGTACCCGGGGCCTGTACATTAAATGACACCACATGGCTACAGCACCCATTGTGCAACCTACTACAGTGACAATGCAAATATGACTGCAGACTTACCATTTGTAGACCAGCTGGGCAGTGTAAAAATTACAAATTCAACCTGTCAAAGTAACCCCTTTGGATAGGCATAAACTTTCTTTTTAAATATCAATAAGTCACCCTTAGGTAGGTCTTACTGCCCATGAAGCAGGGTGCATGGTATTTAAAAGGTGGATATGTAAAACTTTAATGTTAAACGTTCCATAAAGTGGAAGGACCCCCAAAGCTATTTTACTGTAACAGGGTTGGCTTGTCCATAAGAAAGCATAGGAATACAATTTTAAATGTAATAATGTTAGCTGCGGCTAGAAAAAATCTACACAATTCATTCTTGGACTTCTTGCAATATTTATTGCCATCCTAATTCACTGGTGAAGTCAAATTTGGAATAAATATTTGGAAAAGGTACTTTTAGACACTTACCTTTTCCCTGCCTAAAGCCTCCAGAAGGGTGCCTCCGTTGTGGTGAAAATAGTATTTGTGCAGGAAGGAATAGTTTCCTGCACCAAAAACATTCTCAGAGGGTTATTTCTCTTTGTATGTGTGTTGCAGAATGCAGCGTTCATGCAAAGAGAAAGTAACAAGGGGAATTTGACAGCCTCAGGGAGGCGCAGAATTTTAGCGCAAACCCATATTTACAATTCTTTGCAAATACAGGTTTACTCCAAAATCAATGGGTGGATGCATTTCAATGCCCATGCACCACCCATTGAACGTCTCCCTAATGCAAGGCAGCGCTGTGTTTCTTTCTATTTATTGCCAAGCCATGCAAGGGCACACCATTCGACTTTACATGGCTTAGTAAATCTCAAAGTGGATTTTGCATCGGGCTGCACAAAAAATTGACGCAACCCTACGCAAAATCGTAGTAAATCTGGGCCCAAGTTTTTAGGAGTTGCTCCACATATACTGCTGATGTTCTGACACATGATTCTCCTTTGTGTTTCTCAAAGTGGTCCTCATACAATCATGTATGATGTTCAAGGGCCATAAGAGGAATTTGGGATCACATTGTTGCATTTCAACCATCCAATCAAATTTAATGCTGGCATCATGATTGTGTGCACTTTCCACCACAAATAACAATTTACATGAAACCTAAGGCAGCAATGCATTTGCTGGACTGTCTTTGACTAACGAAATTTGAGCCTGATTTAACTTTATAAATTGAGCACAAATTCTGCTTGCTCCTCATTTTTTGGCCACCCAAATGACTACAGCTATTACATGGTGGAAATTGCATGGCCACTGCATGCTTTTGGGGGAGAAAATGTGGAAACTTTGGAACAGGGGAATCAGGTTCAAACCTAAATTCAACATCCTGTTATTCTGGGCAAGTCACATAGTATCCTTGTGTTTTAAAAAATAAATGAATAAATAAAAGAAATCTGACCTTGTGTAATTTAATTGGGTGCTCACGTAAAGCACTTTGATTCCTTTGGTCCATTTTCCGACTATATAAATCTACAGAAATAAATAAAATAAAAAATACCAGTCTCAAAGCCTATTCCCTTAAGTTATTCCTCGTTCTAGTGAGGAATAACTTGCTCAAAATTGAAATGCAGTGGAATACCAGGAACATGTTGTAATGTTATTTTCGTGGGCCATTTTAATGCCCATTTGAAGAACAGCATTTGCTATTACGATGATAGTGCCTTTGGAAGATTTTCAAAAGTGGCATTGTGACTATTGTACAATGGTGCTGCTCAGATTGCATCAGAGCAAATGCTGCTCGCTTCCTCTGATCAGAAACCTCACATTACGGTGAACCTTTTTAAACTCTGTTGAATCAGAAATCCAGCTGACGAATTTCTAAATTTAATTTAAGTGCCTATCTATTTGTTTTCATTGTGCGACCCCAGGTGCTGTATTACACGAACCTGGCTCACAATCTTGTTCTGCACCAGGAGAATCCTTGTCTTGTCACGTGGCACTGACTGAGACTGATCAGTGGAAAAAATTAGCTCTACCAGTACCTGGCCTGGTGCAAACTTTTGAGTGTGTAGCATCGCTGGGGTGGGTACAGAAGCGAAAAACGGAGCTGCAGTTTGAAACTATGGCTCCGATTTTCACCGCCAATGGACCCAGTCTGCCTTTCAAACCGGTCTCCGGAATACTCACTGGAAGGTAGAGTGTAGCTGGTCCCACCGGAATTTTGGGGAATCGCTGGGAACCTTGCATATCTTCTCAAAAGGTAACCGCACAGGACATGCTATCTGTGCACTACTTCCTCACTGGCGTACAGTTACTCAGCCTCACCACATATTTACATCTTGGCCCACGTGGTGGTGAAACTGACATGTGTGCAAAGACATTCTGGGGCAGATTTACAAGCTCCTTGCAACACTTTTGCGCCGCCATTGCGTCACTTTTGTGATGCAGCGGCGGCGTAAACAATGCGACCAATTTACAACGTGACGCATCTAGGGAGATGCTTCAAGTTGTAAAGCCCTGCTTCACATTATATCTGCGTCAGGTATAATGTATGCAGGGTGGGTGTTCCCACGCAGGAAAGCCTCATAAAAGTGACGCAGTGAAATCTACAAGATTTCACTGCGCCACTTCTAGGATGCTACTGCGTCAAAACCTTATGCCTGCTTCAAGCAGGTGTAAGGAATGACGCAGTACAATAAGTATAGGCCTCAACATGCATTGCTAGAGTTGCACCGTGCTTGCGACACGACTCCAACAATGCGTGACTTTTGGTCCAACAGATGCGTCAGAATTTCTGATGCATCTGTCAATCCTTGCGCCATGGTGTGCAGTATTGTAAATACGTGCATCGATGGTGGTGCAAGGGTATCGCAGGCTGGCGCAGGGAAACTGACGCATCTGTAAATCTGCCCCTCTCACTTTCATGGAGCCGATGAGAGAACACCCCTTAAGATTATTCATGCGCAAAATGTGCGCTTGCGCTACGTGAATGACAGAACTGGCCACCAAGCATAAGCAGTTCCTTCTGTATTAAGCATTACTAAAAACATGTTTGAAATATCTTTATTCCAAAAGTTTAATGGAATAGACAAAACCAAATGTACGCAATTCCGCTAAATTCGTCTGATTAATTATTAGGACTTGTACTTCTGTACCACCCTAACCTACAACACGGTTCAGCTCCATGCATCAGGTACTTTGTAATTGATTGGGTTAATTACTGTCATTTCCAATTAATGTGTGTACTTTAGAATTAGCAGAGGTTTTTTTTCAGTTTTGGAAACTACGTCCCTTTTTTTATTGGAATGAAAGAGCAAAGATTGTGCAGTTCAACAGTGCACGTGACCCTGATTTCTCGTGTCGTGATCTAAGCGACTTCATTTCCTTCTTCTGGTCCCCACCATATTTTAACTTCATCTGGGCTAAGGAAATTACTTTTAGTGGGTCATATTAAAGTCAAGCTGATTATGTCATTTTAAGGCTGCCTGTTCCATTTTTTGTTGCCGTGAAATATCATTGGCTCTCCCGCCCCTTTCTGCAGGGTCCACCAATGCCCTGTGTTTTCTTTTGGAACAAGACAAGGGCTGGCTGCACCCGTTCCCATTTAATGAAGTTGTTAACGTGAGGAGACTGACAGGTTAATTATCCTTTATAAAAGGGGGACAAATTGAACTGTGTCTTTCCATCATTTTTTGATATGTCAAGAAGCTCCTGGGGTGCTCGGATGCCACAGCACAGCTAATCCACTCTGCTATACTTTCCTGACCCTGGTCCCCCAGCGGGGCCTGGCTGGATATTGCAGTGTGTGTTTTTTTTTTTTTTTTCACATTCAACAGATTCGGCTTTATTAGAAATTCGAAAGGGTTTCCCCTCCTCCCCACTCGCCTCCATATGCCGGCTGACAGCTCCCTGAAATAAGTGATGGCTAAATTTAAAGTCTGATGAAAATTAACCCGAGTGTTAAATGCAAACAGGAGCTGCTTGGAAGAGGATGGAGTTACCGTGGCAGACGCCAAGCAATGGAGACTGCCTGTAAATTAAGGCAGGCTCGTGGGTGACAAGCTGTCAGGCAGCTTGACGGCTCCGGCTCTGCTTTAGTCCCACGGAAGTTGGCCAGAGGGCAGCGTGGACAAGCCCTGCTTTTCAAAAAGACCGCGGGACGCTTGACAGTTACGCTAACTAGATCATCGAAAGTTCATGGTCAAATGAGAGATTTTTTTCCCCTTTTTTTTGCAGAGGTTTGTACCACGTACTATTCGAGCAGGTGTGCATAAAAATGAAGATTTAATATCATCACGCTTGCAACCGGTCGTCACATACTTTGTTATCAAACAAATTCAATAAAAGCAATGCAGTGTGATGTGATCTTCTACAACACGGTAGTCATCACCATCAAATGGATTCTCGAGCACTTTAGCGCTGTGAATCCCATAGCAAACATGCCAACATTTTAAACCTGGTGAGAGGAAGTTTTTGCAAATAAAATCGGAAGAATTGATTTTCTCCATTGCTTTACATTGAAAAGGAGCTTTCAGGTTGGAGACCACAAAAATAAAGCCATTTTGGGCTTTAAAAATCGTGAGTCGCCTCCCTGAATCAGGTCTGTTGCCATGCATGCCATAGGTAGCACACTACTGTGGTGTTGTGGGCCTTAGACCACATGATGGAATAAGAATGGCTAAGACTCTGCCATACTGGGTACAACTGGAGTGATGGCACGTGCGCCCGGCCCCCTTTTATGAACAGGGCCACCTGACCGGTAACACCTGTTTAGATGGGAGTGAGTGAATTTAGGTGAAGCCCTATGGGAGGGGACTGCATTGTGACATCAACAGGACCCTACCCTCCTCCCAAAAACCAAAGAAATGTCAAACAATCCAACAGTGGCACAAAAACCAAACCAAACAAACAAGACACCACTGTGACTCAATCTCAAGAGTCAATCAGGATGGACAATGATGCCAGCTGTGAGAGGACATTGTCGCTGGAGTTCTTAGTTTAACCTGATGCGATTCAGGGCACCGACACTTTCAAATCTGTAGAGAACAGAGTTGGTCCATCTTGCTGAGGCTCAGAATAGTTCATAGTTAGTGTCCAAAGTTTAAACAGAGTCAGACTTCAAATGGAATGCTAAAGAAGACCGCTGATGGCTGCCATGGCTCCACCACTGCTTCAAGGAAACAAGATCAAAGTGAATGATTGCCGTCAGATGACGCCATTATTATTCGGCGTTTGAAATTCTGCAACTAAACTGTGAGAACTTAGGGGCGGATTTACAAGAAAGTGACGCATATGTAAAGATGCGTCTTTTTCCCTGCGCCACCCTGGGAAACCCTTGCGCCACTATGGATGCCCCGTATTTACAATACAGCGCACCATGGCGCAAGGATTGACAGATGCGTGGAAATTCTGACGCATCTGTTGACGCAAAAGTCACGCATTGCTGGAGTTGTGCCGCAAGCAACACGTGACTCCAGCAATGCAGGGGGAGGCCTATCCTCATTGTGCTGCGTCACTCCTTATGCCTGCTTCAAGCAGGCGTAAGAATTTGACGCAGTGGCATCCTAGAAGTGGCGCAGTGAAATCTTGTAGATTTCACTGCGTCACTTCTACGAGGCTTTTTTGCGTTGAAACGCCCACCCTGCATACATTATACCTGACGCAGGTATAATGTGACGCAGGGCTTTACAACTTGAGGCATCTCCCTAGATGTGTCATGTTGTAAATGGGCCGCATTTTTAAGCTGCTGCTGCTGCATCACAAAAAGTGACGCAACAGCGGCGCAAAAATGACGCAAGGGGCATGTAAATCTGCCCCCTACTCTGTTGAGCTTCTGACTCATTGATCAAGGGGTCCTGGATCTTCATATGAATTGTTTTGTCCTGAAGATGGTCTCATAGATATACGACAAGAGAGACTGAAACGTTGATGTCTTAACCCAATTTTCTCTTTAGTTTTTGTTATGATTCAACTGGGGAGATTTTGATCCTATGTGTAAGACAGTCACCAAACTAGATACTATATCAAAAGGGTTATGCTGCATTGATGACTAGCGAAATCAAACTCAGAAGGATTTTTAGTTCTGTTATCAATGTATTGAAGAACTGCTTGGTTTTGAACCCCTAATGAAATAAGTATTTTGACTGAAATACAATGAACAAGAAATACACCCAGCTTTGAGGATTGATTTCTTATCTTGAATAATACAGAAAAGTATAGTCAGAATTGATTTCTTGACAACATGGTTAGACACCTGATAAGAAGATATAATCCAATAAATAACATTTCGAAATATGTCCCTTTTAGGCACCATTTCACCAATGCCAGGAGCATTGCGGGAGTCCAATGCAGAACTTGCTATTGCTGTGGTGCTTGACTCTCTGAGCAGAGTCTTGGCAGGACTTGGAAACTTGTTGACAAGCCTCAGACATCCTCCTCTGAGCCTCCTCCCACTCCAGTATCCTTCAGTGGAGCAGCACCAAGCCTTGCATGTGGAGGCTTCTTACATTTAGGCTGTTTTGGGGTTGAGTGTGCACCACATGTAGGCCGCTGCAAGAACTCAGATGAGCAACTGTCTTGTCACTTGCAGAACACTGAGGTGTAGATGGGACGTTGTCAAGGCGTGCTGAAGACTGGACCAGGATACCAATGGGGTAAGCAGATTGTCACAAGTCAGCTGTTGCTTTGGAGTGTCACAGGTATTTGGTAGTCTTTGGTGTGAGTTTGACTTGCTGACTCCAGTCAAGTTGTGAACTGCTCTTCTTACATGTTGCGGTGAGGGTTGGTGATGGTAACTGGATGGGCCCAGTGTATCCCAGTGAATCTGTGAGATGCTGGTGCCGAAAGTTTTCGGCCTGTGCGAAGCATCAATTAGTCTCAGTATTGATTCCATGGTCTGCAAGGCAGCTGGTATCAGTGTCTAAACAAGATCACTGGGAAGCTAGGGGTAAACACTCCGTTTGCACCAGCATGCGGCTTACTCTGGATCCTCCCACTAGTTCTTCACTAATTCAATGTTTCAGCATGTCATTGACCTGCCCATCATGGGTTTCTTGGCGCACTCACAGTCAGTGGTACAAGTGGGTTATGGTGATGGTCTTCTGGAGTGATGTATCTTGATCAGAGGCTATTGCTGGTTTTCCTTTTCTTCTGCGCTGGAATTGTCTTCTAGTTTACCAGTGTGAGAGGTCTTTACCTTTTCTCTCTTTTTCTAGGTGCTCAGGTGTGCATCTTCTTTGGGAATACACCAATGAGGCCTCTTGATGGTAAAGTGTGTGCACCCTGCGAGCAGGCTTTAATCCTCTTCCCTCTCAATGGGGCAAAACAGTCTGGTGGGGCAATCATGACACATTTTCTCCCTCATCAGGGACATCTCTGAGCTTCAGGCCTTTATTCAGAGGTGTAGAGCAGCAGGGTTACTGCTTTCTGTAATGGCAAATGAGCTACCTGTGCAGGAGGAAATAGGCATGAAGTAGCAGCCTTGAGGTCTGTCTCTGGATGCTGGGTGGTGTCGTGTAGTTCCTAAGAATCTATATGGGATCTGCGCATTTAGACAACATAAACTAAGGGATTGGTGTCCAGACTGATTCCAGGCACCCCCAAAGGATATGTTAGTCTATAGACCAGCTAGCTCACAGTGTCACTATGAGTCCCTCTTACCGAGGAGCAAATAGTTTCTGGCAACTATCGAACATGACAACCCTGACCCCTCAGGGATCGTGGAAACAGTACAGTAGTTTTCACTCAGTCACTCGTGCTTACTTTGTCTCAGAGAGGTACACAGAATAAACGGTGGGGACATTTTCAATAAGCATTTATTGAACCAGCCTCATTCTAGTATAAAATACGTGTGCTGCAACAATTATTAGATATAAATAGATATATACGGTTATGAGCACCAGCAGAGTAAAGAAAAGGTAGAATTCTACCATAGTGCTAAAACAATGAATATATGCAGGCATAAAGATACATAACAGTAATAATGCGTACTCCTATGATGCAAACCCTAACTAGATGTACCTAAATGTACCTAGTATGTATGTAGGTGTATAGCCAAGAATCCCCTTAGGATAGAGCCAACCCGATAACCTGATGTGGGAAAGCGAAGGACCCCGTCTTGGTCTCAAGATGGACACCCAGCAAGGGATGACAGACCTCTGCGTGCTGGAGTGTCTGGGTGCAGGGACCTCAGAGTCTCGCGTCAGCGTCTCAGCATGGAAGTCTTTCTCCTCTGGTTTACCCAGCGAAGATGTAGTGCTTATATACCCGAAAGGTACCCTCAGGGTCTCTATCTAGAAGTGTACTGTGGGCATGTCGGGCAAGGATGACGATAGAGGTGACCCTTATACAGAGTTAGTATGCAGAAGATGGTAATCCTGCTGTGATACTGAGAATCCTCATGAATAATACATGAGGCTAGTTTTCGGAGAAAACCACACAACCGTCAAGTAGTACCTAACTAGGTAAAAGGTCAGCGCCAACCCGTTATGTAGAACAATGGTAGGACAGATGTAGGTAAAAGGTCATGTAACTACCTAGGCCTATATTGGGGTACATTGGGGTCCATAACAGTGGACTTGCAACACTGAGATGTTGGTAGTGGGGTATCTGGCTGACAGAAATGCTGGCCCAAGTATGTAGGAGTTTTTGACTGGCCTCACCTCACGTTCATTCTATTACTTGATACCATTGACTGGGGTGGAAATCAGGCAGCAGAGCTTTGAGCATTTCAGGATAGATTGTGTCCATCTGTTTTCTAGGTGTGGACATCGACATACCAGAAGTGCTTGTGCTGAAAGGACACAGTGTCCGTGCTCAGTTCCAGTGATGGTGAGCGTCTATTTTGTCAAGCAGTCCCTCATTGCACTAACAGTCCCTTAAGGGCAGGTGACTGCCCACCAGTTGGGTCACTCATCCTCTTCATGGTTTAGTTGCAGGCTGGAGCTAAAGACCTATGCTCAGTTATGGTGCGATACAAGGAAAGCAAGTACTGGGTGCCTAGATGCAACAGAGTAGACATTGGATGCCATGCAATGTGCATGCCTTGATGTCTGGCAGTGTTCGGTCCCTTTCTGCTTGGGAGGATGCAGGATCTTAGTCATGATACTGTGGAAAAAAAATTGAAAATGTGTTTTTCACTTTGCAAATAACATGGGGCCAGATGTATCAAGCCTATTTGCATTCACAAATGGCCGTATTCACAGAATCAGGCAGTCTGCGAAAGCCAAAAGGTATTTTGGTACTTATTAATCCAAATTGCGATTCAGTAACATTCCTAAATGGAATGGTATGTATTAATTTGTTACGACCCAATTCCAGTAAAAAAACAGTAATTCTTTAACACCAATTCCAAATTGGTGGTAACCCATTCGTAAATGGGAAGGGGTCCCCATGAGAGCCCTTCCCCTTTGAGAATGTAAAAAATAATATTTTTAAGAGCAGGCATTGGTCCAAAGGACCACTTCCTTCTCTTAAAAACTGAAACTTAAACGTTTCATTTTCTTGGTTGAAACGCATCCTGTTTTCCTTTAAGGAAAATGGGCTGCATTTCAAAAGAAAAACTATTTGATTATTTAAAAACAATCACAGTCATGGTGGTTGTTAGACCTGGCATCCTTGGCATGGTTTCCTCTGACTTTTTACCTTCTGACCTCCTGTTTTGCTGACTTCATTTTTGCTGACTGTAGTATTCGGGGCAATTTTTGCACTGCTTACCAGTGCTAAAGTGCAAATGCTCTGTACTCAAAAAGTGGTAACATTGGCTTAGCCACAATTGGCATATCTAATTTATTATAAGTCCCTAGCAAAAGTGCACTGTATGTGTCCAGGTATTGTAAATGAAATCCTACTAGTGGGCCTGCAGCACTGATTGTGCCACCCACTCCAATAGCCCTTTAAAAACGGCTCAGGCCTGCCACTTCAGAGCCTGTGTGTGAAGTTTAAACTGCCATTTCGACCTGGCAAGTTCACCTACTTGCCAGGCCCAAACCTTTAATTTTATTATATATAAGTCACCCCTAAGGAAGCCGTAGGCTGCCCTAAGGGCAGGGTGCAGTATATTGTAAAGGTAATACATATACTTTTGAGTTTTACATGTCCTGGTAATGAAAAACTCCTAAATTCATTTTTTACTACTGCTAGGCCCATCTCTCCCATAGGTTACCATTGACATTGCCTTAAAACATCTTTTAAGTGTAATTTCCAATTGGGAAAAGATAGAGATTTGGAGTTTGGTGTCTCTGGACTCACAAATTTAAAATCACATCTTAAGGTGAAGTCTGATTTTAAATTGCAAGTCTCAAAATGCCTCTTTTAGAAAGTTACTGAAAAAGGGTACCACAATTGGCGCGCCCAGCTGCTGCACTGCTACAATGAAGTGATTCAAGTAAACCAAGTCTTCAATATAATCCAAGTAATCCATAGTGAACCAATCGATGTGTCATTCAAAATTATCCAAATCTTAATATATATATAGAATCAATCCGGAGACAGCTAGATTGAGCTGAATACTTTATTCACACATTTTCAAATGCCTTCTGTTGCCCATCCTGGCTTTCACATAAGCACGTGCTATCAATCATATTTCAAACAGGACTCTGATTGTAACCCAATGCATTTCGAACCTATCTGGTTCTTCGTCAGGGGTCGCTGTAAAAGATTGAAAAAAATAAGCTTAACCAACCACTCTAGAGCGCAACCTACTCAACATCTAAAGAAACTAATGTCATCCCTTAAACTATCAAGAAATCGTCTCCCTAACCCACCCTCATAAATACCCGGACAGATAAGCAGTGTAAACAAAAAATCCTTTCTCAAGTGCTAAACCTGTTGTGTGTCTGCAGAAACTAATAATCCCTCTGCAGTTACCCAAATACCAAAACCCCTCGTGAATGCACAAAGAAACAAAATGAAATGAAACCCTTTCACATCACAGAAACAAAGCAGAACCCATTTACCTCGTAAAAGTCGAGATCAGCGTTATGACCTCTTCGTACCTCCCTTCATTTTCAAAAGATCATCACACAGCTCCCTCCCTCCCGAGTTACTCTTAAAATGCTCGTGCAGGTGTGCTCAATGAGACCACATGACTCACAAACTCAAATCAAATGCTTACACTTTGTGAAAGAACAATCCCAACTACAAATCCCATAATGCATTCCCCCCAAACACAATAAACCCAAAACGAATTCACCCTGTAACATGAAGAACTTGATATATAAAACTCAAGACATTAAAATAAAACGTGAAAGAAACAGAAAACAAAATAACATGATTAATGAGACATTACAATGCCTGTAGTAGAATAAAAACCAATATTATGTCTATGAAAATCCATAAAATATTAAATCCATGAAATATTGTACGCCCGTCGAATAATCGGATCCACCATCCTTCAAATCAAAATGATGTACTGTTCATGAAGTCCATACGACATTGTGTGGATGTTCCACTGTCTCCAGAGTGATGCTCTCTATTGTTCCAATGCAACTTTTCTTCCATCCATGAAACCAATGGGGTGCAAACACGCGTGGGATGAATAATAAATTTCTAAGCAAGTGTATGAATGGTGAATGCACTCCTTCCCATAATCTTTTTTTCTTTTAGCTGAAACTGCCAGGTAAATGCGTGCAAGCAGCGCTGTGGTGGGACGACTCACAGCGCTGCTTGCACGCATTAACTGTCAGTTTCAGCTAAAATAAAAAAAGATTATGGGAAGGAGTGCATTCACCATTCATACACTTTCTTTTAGAAAGTTGGCATCTTCTTACTTTAACCATTCTGTGCCTCTGCCTGTCTCTGAATAACATCTGAGTTGGGTGAGAGCTGGACTTTGTGCAGTCCCTCTAGAGAGTCACACAAAGGGAGCTGGGGTGGAACATTTACATCCTGAAGGTCCATCACCAGGCTGATGGGCCTTCCTGAGGTAAATTGGGAGGGAGGAACTGACACTTGCACCTGAATAGGGCTGTGCCTGTCCCCACACAAAGAGCTGCATATTCCCCTGTAGTGAGTCTGGAGCCAGGAAAGACAGGAAAGGGGGGTCCTTGCGATCTTCAAAGGCCTTTTGAAGTCTACCCCACTTCAAAGGCACAATTATGTATACGTACTGGACCCCTGACACCACCAAATCAGAACTTTGCTTAATCCAAGAACACTCTGTCTGGAAGAAGAGCTGCTGTGCTGCAGGAGGGACTGCCACTTTTCTAACTGCTGATTGCTGTGCTGCAGGAGGGACTGCCACTTTGCTACGTGCTTTGCTGTTTTAGCCTGCTGCTTCTTGCCTGGGAGTGAGAAGTACTGGACCTGCTCTCTACATCCTTGAACCCAAGTTTCTCCAAGGGCTTGCTGGTGAGCCCCTTGTTCTTGAAGTCTCAGGGCCATCAAAGACTTCATTGAACTCTGCTTCAGTTGCTGGACTCTGCCATCTGTGAGTCCTCCCTTGCCTGAGGTGGCAACTCAGTCCTGGCCCTCAAAAGTGGGTTCTGCAGCTGTTATTGCTTAAAAATCGATGCAGTGATGACTTTGAGCTGATCAAAACCGATGCAGTGCCCTTTGACACCGACCCAGAGCCAATTTGACGACATACCTGCACTGCTTGACGACAACGGCAGTGAGGTTTGACGACGATACAGCGCCGATCCAAGGTCCAGACTGCAAGGCTCGACGATGATGCAGCTCCGACCTGAGGACACCACTGCGAGGCTCAACAACACCACCGCGCCTGCATGGTAAGGGGTTCAATGATGCAATGGGACCCAACTGCAAGGCTCGACTTCGATGCATCGACCCAACTGCATGAATTGGAACCAACGCATTGAGTCTTCGACCTTACACTTGCTCCATTCAAAGGTACTTTTTCAGTGAGTCCTGTAGCCAGCCTGCCCTCCATTGCCGTCCGCCTGAACTTTGGATTCACCCCGGTCTGCCGTGTCCTCAAGTAACCTGTTGGTGCTATTGACTTCTATTGACCTCCGCACGCCTGATCCTCGATGTACCACGCCACAGCCACATCACCCCCCACCTGAGGAACCTGCACTGGCTCCCCGTCGACAGGAGAATCTCCTTCAAACTCCTCATCCATGCACACAAGGCACTCCACAAGACTGGCCCAGCCTACCTCAACAGACGACTCCTCTTCTACGTCCCCAACCGCCAACTCCGCTCCGCCGACCTCTCCCTCGCCACCGTCCCTCGCATTCGAAGAACCACCACCGGCGGCAGATCCTTCTCCCACCTCGCCGCCAAGACCTGGAACACCCTTCCACTAAGCCTACGACAGACCCAAGACCTGCTGACCTTCCCGGAGGCTACTCAAGACCTGGTTGTTCGACCAGTAGCAGCACCCCCCCCCCTTTTTTCCCCAGCGCCTTGAGACCCTCGCGGGTAAGTAGTGCGCTTTACAAATTTTGTGATTGATTGATTGATTGATTTTGTATTTAATCTTTAAAAATTATTATCTCGACTTCTACTTATTGGATTTTTGTTGTTTTGGTCTTGTTTTTCTCAAATAAATATTCTCAATCTTTCTAAACTGAGGTGGAGTCTTTTTGTGGTGTTTTCACTGTGTTACTGTAATTTACACATTTCCTCTTAAGTTAAGCCTGACTGCTCTGTGCCAAGCTACCAGAGGGTGAGCACAGGTTAATTTAGGTTGTGTATCTTACTTACCCTGTCTAGGATTGTGGTCCCTACTTGGGCAGGGTGCAAAGCTCTGCCAACTGGAGACCCAGTTTCTAACAGTGGTTTGCTGAACCCAGCAGGCCACCATCCCTTTGATGGCTGTGATTCCTCATGGATCGTAAATTGCAACCTACTTCATTAACATTCATGAGGTAGGTGGATTTGGGACCTACTAGGAATCGCTATTTGGAAATAAAAAGTTCATACACAAGGAAAAATGATATCCTAATTGCGATTTGGAGATAATTGCAATTAGGAAATCGGTATTCCTAATGTTGGTACATCTGGCCCATTCAGTATTAATGAATTTTATGATGAATTATATATGTAAACAATAAAATATTAAGTATGCAGTTGAAACAAGTTTAATATATGGTTTAGATGTGTGTTTATTAACATGTTTTAATTAGGCCACATTTTAGTGAAAACTGCCACTTTGGTTGAAAGGATGCGGTTTCTCTCTCTGTCTCTTCGCTACATTCACCCCTCCCATCAGGTTTCTCTGTGCTTCGTTTCTCCTCAAAGGCTTTGCAACAATAAAGATAGCGAAATCATACAGTGTTTTTCTAAAACATTCATGCATTGTGAATGAACTTTGTTATTCAAAATGTGGCAAACTACCCAAGGTCTTTTCTGCTGAAGTTCTGTGCCTGGGTTAATATTCTTGTACTGGTGTATAGACCATTGTTTAGAAATGCTGCATTTCTGACAACTTTCTATGACAATTTGTTGCTGAGGCTGTTCGACATTTACTTACAAATGGGATAGTGCTAGAAGCATTAATGTGATGGTACAACCTCTGATATGTTCAAAATTGGCTACTTTTAGTCATGCCATGCTGAATCTGCGCCTTTAGCTAATTTAATATGTGAGAATTGAGTACAAGAAACCCTTGTTTTTGGGGTAAACCAGATGACTTTCCTTTTTACACCAGAGACTGTCCGATTTATTTTAAAAGGGACTTTTTCCTTTCCACTAGTGATGCTGTCTGTTTTCCTTATGATTCTTACAATTATATTGTGAAGAGGCTTTTTCCTTAATGCCATTAGGAATGCTGTATGAATTTTCCTGATTTTGGTGCTCATTTGAGACTTGGAATGGTTTATTAACCTTTGGACTATTCTGTATAATTCTGCAATTCTAAGCGTTCATGGCATTTATTCTGAACCACTTGATTTTTAAGTTTTTGTAATGAAGCTCTTTAACTTTTCCCTGATGTAGAACGCAGGTATTGACTGATCTTTATGCCTTACTATGTTAATTTGCTAAACTGATGTTGGGTGGGGTGTCCTGTTATGCTAGAGCAGGGGTCTCCAACCTTTTCTGTTGTAAGAGCTACTTGTGTTCCTGAAAATCATCCAGAGCTCCTAATACTTTTAGAGTTTTAATACTGACAACATCAGGAAAGATATCATAAGTCAATCAATCAATCAATCAATCAGGGAATTGTAAGCTCGCTACTCACCTGTGAGGGTCTCAAGGCGCTGAGGGGTGGGGGGGGTCCGCAGATCTGTTTAGCCAAAGAGCCAGGTCTTGAGGGTCTTCCTGAAGGTGTTCAGGGAGGGGGCGCGTCTGATGTCTGCCGGTAACTCGTTCCAGGTCTTGGCTGCAATGTGAGAGAAGGATCTTCCGCCTGCTCTGGCTCTGTGGATGCGCGGGGTTTCGGCCAGTGCGAGGTTGGAAGATCAGAGGTTTCTTTTGGGTACGTGGAAGTTGATTCTGTCGTTGAGGTATTTGGGTCCGTTGTTGTGTAGGCATTTGTAGGCGTGAGTGAGGATTTTGAAAGTGACGCTTTTCTCCACGGGGAGCCAGTGGAGACTTTGTAGGTGTTGGCTGATGTGTTAATGTCGGGGGATGCCGAGGACGAGTCTGGCGGCGGTGTTATGTATTGTCTGGAGTTTGCAGAGTAGGGACTTGTTGATGCCAGCGTAGAGTGCGTTTCCATAGTCCAGTCTGCTGGTGATGAGTGCGTGGGTGACTGTCTTCCTTGACTCAGGGGGGATCCACTTGAAGGTCTTGCGGAGGATGCGGAGGGTGTTGAAGCAGCTGGAGGTGATAGCGTTGACCTGTCGGTTCATGGTGAGTGATGAGTCGAGTACGATGCCGAGGTTCTTGGCATGGTCTGAGGGGGTAGGTGGGCTTTCGAGGGCAGTCTGCCACCAGGTGCTGTCCCATGCAGAAGGGGTGGTACCAAGAACGAGGACTTCTGTCTTCTCGGTGTTGAGCTTCAGGCAGCTGTTGGTCATCCAGACTGCGACGTCTTGCATTCCTTTCTGGACGTTGAGATTGGCAGTGGTGGGGTCTTTGGTGAGGGAGAGGATGAGCTGGGTGTCGTCGGCGTAGGATACGATGTTGAGGCCGTGTTGTCGGACGATGACTGTGAGGGGGGCCATGTAGATGTTGAAGAGGGTGGGGCTCAGTGATGAACCCTGTGGGACTCTGCAGGTGATTTTCGTGGGGTCGGAGAGGAAGGGTGGGAGTCTGATCCTTTGGCTTCTTCCAGTAAGGAATGATCGGATCCAGTCCAGGGCTGTTCCTTGTATGCCTGCGTCGTGTAGTCTGGCGACTTGAGTGTGGTGGGAGATGGTGTTGAAGGCCGCTGATAGGTCCAGTAGGATGAGGGCTGTGGAGTGGCCTTGGTCCAGGAGGGTGTGGATGTCGTCTGTGGCGGCGAGTAGGGCGGTCTCTGTGCTGTGGTTGCTTCAGAATCCGGATTGGGTCGGGTCGAGGACAATGTTCTCTTCAATGAATCGTGTCAGTTTCCTGTTGACTGTTTTCTCTGCAACTTTGGCTGCGAAGGGGAGGAACGAGACGGGCCGATAGTTCTTGAGGTCGGTGGGGTCAGCTGTGGGCTTCTTGAGCAGGGGTCTGACTTCTGCGCACTTCCAGTCATCTGGGAAGGTGCCTGTTTTGAAGGTGGTGTTGAATGTGCGTTGTAGTTCGGGTGCGATGGCAGCCGCGGCTCTGTGGTAGATGTGAGGGGGCAGGGGTTGGTGGGGGCCCCCGAGTGGATGCTTTTCATGGTTGAGTGCCCACCATATGCAAGATTGTCAGCAGTGACCACCTCAGAGTATCAGGCACGTTTCCCAGCATTAATGTAAAAAATGCTTTGTCAATGGGGAATAACTCTATGTGGGTAATACATAACAGCCCAAGCTGCAATGCTCCTGGCACCAAATTAATATTAGTAATAAGTCTACCCAAACATCAGCTCTTGAGTTCTGAAAATACACATAATTTTGTCTCAAGTACATACTTTTCAATTTTGACATACACATATTTATTCAACCAAGCAAAAGCTTCTTATTTGTTAGGCTTGGATGTACACAGGGTAGCTTCTTGTGAAGAGCTGAAGAGCTACCAGTAGCTCATGAGCTACTTGGAGAAGCATGTGCTAGATCAACCCGGAAATGGAAACTCCTAAGGTAAGTGGTGATATTTTGAAATTTAGTGGTGTCCCGATTATTGAGGTACATTTTTGATTATTGGGGCGTGGGGTTCCACTCCCTCAAAATATTATCAGAGGATGGTTGCATAAGAACACCTCCTCTTTGAGAAGGAGTCCCCAAAAGGATTTCCCTTGATTCTTGACCCTTCTCTAGGACTGAGGGAGTATTTTTTCAGAACTGTGAGAGCTACCATCCCTAGAGTTTTCCCCAGAAGCTGATTTTCAGTGTGTGTTCCTAAACGATTTGAAGTATAAGTATGAATAGGGTAAATTGATTTATGTGTAAGATTTAGGTATGTGTTTGCAGAATGGAGTTTTGTTGTTTGTGTGAGTTTTTCGATATGCAATGCTTATTGTTGGTTCAATTGGTGGATTGATTACTGTTTTGATGTATTATTCATATTTGTAATCTCATTTGTTTTTATATTGGTTATCGGATTAATCCAAATCCAAGATCTTGAGTTATTGTTATTATACTTGTCTGCATAAGATGGTGTGCTGAGCGAGGCACCGCATACCCACAGTTAGGGGTTTCTGAACTAACAAGTTTTCATTTCTAAGTTGAGTGTTTTATTCTGTTGGTGTATTTTTGCTCCTAAGTGCATTGGAATAAGAGCATTGATCAGGGTGGATTTCTGCTGGACAGTGTCTGCTTAGTGTGAATTCTGGTTTTAGAAAAGTACTGGGAATGCGGTTTCTATTTCTCTTTTGTAGGTTGTTAATTATGAAATCAGAACTGTTTTATTGTAACCTGTTGACTTTGTTCCTATTTAACTTAAGCAGACAAGAGTTTTATTGGTTTAAAGTTGTTTAAATAGGTTCTCCGTGTTCATGATCAAGTCATGCTTTGATTGGTTAGTAAGCCAGAGGGCCATGCTGGGGTTGGTGAGGCATCCCCACAAAGCCACCCTCTAATTGTTTAGTTGCTGACAGAGCCGCTCCGTGAAAGGTTGACCATCGACAGAGCCGCACTAGTATTAGTAGTTATTCGCTAGTTCATTTATTGTGATTTTTAGTTGATTTTGAGATTATTTTAAGAGAAAATAAGCTGAAATGTGTTGAAAAAGCCTAGAGTTACTGTTGTACCTGTAGAGGGTCCGGAATTACCTGTAGAAGGGACGGCTGCCTACGATATGAAGACAGACATTGGGCACTATATGTGTGGATTTCTGAAATGGCATGATTATACTGCTTTCACTAAAGATGTACAATTTGTCCTAAACAGTACATTTAACATTAGAAAGCTAGATTTCTTCAGGCAGACCATGTACGACATGAAGCCAATGCCTAGACCTACATAGTTTGAGGCATTAAATAAATGGGATCGAATAGTAAAAGAAAATGACAAAACAGGTGAAATGTTTGTTTAGACAGTGGCTTGAGAATAAGTGAGATCAGCAAGAGAAAGGCTGGAGAAAGGATATGATGGTGTGTGTAAAGACTTTTCCTGCTACATTTAAAGAAACAAATAACCAAGACAAAACAAATAAGGGTGAGAACCAAAATGATTATTCTGATGAGCAGGATAATTTCTAATTATTTCTTGAATTCTAGACTTCATCCGTATACTCTGACAGCAGGAGTAAGTCAGAAACAAGAGTTTCTGGTTCTGATTCTGGTTCTGGTTCAAGATCTGACACGGGATCAAGAAGCGATGGTACTACTCTACAAGCTCCTACAGTTGTTGTACCGGGTGCACCAGCTGACACTGAAACAACAGCAATGCCTGGCATAGTAGAGATGTTAAACCTCTTAAACAAGCTCAGGATGATCCACCTGAATGAATGGCTATACTGTTGGAGTCTCCTAAAGCACTTAATACTGGGATTTTGAAAATCAGATTTGGAAAAAATTTACAGGGAAGCATTGAATTGAATAGACTGTTGAGAGACAATGCTGACGAAATGAGAGATTTAATCAAAGATGAAGCCAGATCTGTGAATGAAGCATATGAAAAGCTAGAAGAATTAGCAGATGAATGTGAAGTCATATCAGCAAAATGAATTTTTTTTAAATGAAAGTATAAAATCAATTTGACTCATGAAGAGACTAGAGAATGGGATTTATTTGAAGATTTAGTAGATAGATCTGATAGATTTAATTGAGAAAAAAGAGGGATTGGAGTGATTTAAGGAAATACACAGAGAGGTGGAAGAAAGGGATTGTGAATAACAAGAAAGTGAAGCGAGCAGAGGTGAGGGGAACAGTAAGTGGCTCAGGAACTGGGACAGGAATGGTTCTGAAGTTTTCCATATACATGGAGGGAATCTTGTGCATGTGCCATGGATGAGGGCTGATCTTTGTGCTCCGACTCATAATTTCATATAATTGCGAGAGGAGCCAGGGATGTGGTAAGAACAGGTACATAGATTAACAAACATATCACAAGTATTTTGGACTGGCTGGAATTCACTGTTTGAGATTGTATTTCCCAGCGACTTGTGGACATAGTGTAAAGCTGTAGTTAATTGGCCAAATGTGGCACCTGCTAGAGTAGGTCCGAATAACACTCCAGTTGCAGAGGTAGCTGAAAAATATAAGGCTGTGATTGAGTATTCAAAAAACGAGTTACCGAAAAAGATATTAATTTGTTAACAGTTTTGAGAACTACACAAGAGCTGAAAGAGTCTGTGCATGCTTTCTATGAGAGACTTATACAGAATTTTGAGAAACATAGTGGAGTTGATGACCCAGAGAAAGATTGTGTCAGTGGTTTTGTATCTGCTTTTGTGAATGGTTGACATCAAAGCTTAATAATCACATTCAGTCGAGTGAATCGTGTTCTCAGACAAAGAGCATAGATGAGATCTTGAAGCAGGTGAAATATAGCAGTGGTTACTAGGATGCAAAGCAGAAAAAGATTAAGTAGAAGCTAATCATTGCTCAGAAAAAGCATTTTGAAAAAGGATCTCAAAACCAGATGAGTACAAATGTGAATTCTTGTCAATATGGAATGAATCAAATGAATAGTAGAGCAATGGGACATGGGAATTGAATGATGCATATGCAAGGAGGGAGAGGAATGATAAACAATGATAGAATAAATGTTAGTGCTGAAATGATGAAAAGAAATATGGCATGTCACTTCTGTGAGAAAATCAGGCACTGGAAGTGGGAGTGTCATCAAAATTCAAATAGAATTCAGGGTGATGATATTCAGCACATGTAAATGTAGAGAAATATGATGATCCTAATTGTTCCAAATTCTGAGCAGAATATGCAGAGTCAGAAATCATTTCAAATGCCAATGCCTTCAGCTCCAGTGATGCAGCAAAACATTAAAAACTAAATGTCCTATAGCGAAGGATAGCAACAGAATCCATTTTCTCAATGATGAATTGGCAGGGAGCAGTTCACTATGATGGTCCCTGATGGAGGAGGAGGATTGCTTACTTGGAGCAATTCTAAAGGTAGGCCAAAGTGTCCCATTGTTGATGGTGAAGTCAATGCCATCTTGTTTAATTTTTAATCAAAACGAGGGCTACCCATTCTACAATATGTTTTGTGGAATTCCCAAACCTACATCTCTTAGGAAGAGAAGTCTACGTTTTAGGGATCAGCAATAAACAAATTGTTAATCAAGTTACAGAAGGTGTCCCAGTGAAAACCTCTCAGTTGGTAAATAAACAACAGGCAATTTTATGTGCTTCTAGGTCTGTGAATCTGCTTGGAAGAGGCTTGTTATGTAAAATAAATTGTGTGATTTATTGCACTGGATGGTGTTGCTATTGAAACACAAGATGAAAACTCAGTGTTTAAAACAAAATCTCAGGAGACTAAAATTTGGTTGTTTCCAGCTTTGACAAAAGATCACCTACCTTCTGATTTAAGGCATACTGACAAAGATGAGGTATTGGATTATTCTGGAAAAGAGATTGGTTTAATTACAAAGTGCTGAGCAAGTTAAAATAAAAGTGAAACCAGATACAATTTTCCCTAGAACTAAACCGTATATATTTACCAAAGAAGCAGCAGAGAGAATGAAACTGGTGATTGAAAAAATGATAGATCAAGGAGTCCTTCAAGTGGTACTTGGTAGTCCTTGTAACTCTCCTATGATCGGTATAAAGAAACTTTGTGGAAAATGTAGAATGGTACAGAATCTCCGCAAGATTAATAAGATAGGGGTGGTTCCATGTTGTCCTGTGGTACCGAACCCAGCAGAAATGTTGCTCTACATTCCATCATATTCAGAATGATATACAGTCAGTGACTTATACCAAGCATTCTTTTTGATTCCCTTTCAAGAGAAATCCCAATTTCATTTTGTATTCCAATTTTTGAATTAAGTTCTCGTTCGGTTTAGAATTCCATAAGGGTATACCGAATGTCCTTCAATTTTTTGTCAAGTCATGAAAAGAGATTTAAAGCGTTTGAGATTTTGCTGTAATTCAGTTTTGGTCCAGTACATAAATGATCTGCTTATTGTATCAAAGACAAAAGAAGACTGTAAAATTTATTAAATTTCCTTGTTAAATCATCTGGAAGACAGTGAACATATGGTCCTCCCTAGAAAAATGCAGTTCTGTAAAAAGGAAGTGTTCTATCTCGGACATCATATTGAGAAAGGTGTGAGGAAAGTTTCAACAGAACGCATTTCTACAATTCTGAAAATGAACCCACCAACCACCCAGAGGGAGGTTACAGGGTTTTCTTGGAATTGTTGGCTACTGTTGTGAGTGGATTGAAACTTTTTCTTGATTGCAAAACATTTATTACAGTTGACCCACAGTGACATACAAGATCTAGTACCATTTGATAATGAATACACAAGTGCATTTACATTTTTGAAAGAGAGTCTGTTCCGTGCACCAGCACTGGGAATGCCAGACTATAATTTGACCTTTATCTATACTGTCATGAGAGAAGCGGGTGTTCTTTGTCAATTTTGACAGAGAGGCATGTTGGTCTTACGCGTCCAATTGCATAATTCTCTGCTGTGTTGAATCCAGTAACTGTAGTCTTCAAGGATACTTGAATTTGGTTGCAGCTCCTTGAATTGCAATTGAACAAAAGACATAAGCTAATTGTATATGTTCCTCATTCATTTGAGATCTTGTTGACAAGAACTAGAAAACAGGACTTGACAAACAGCAGACTGACTCAACTCATTATGAGCAAGTCATTCTTGCTGCTGAGAACATCTCAGTCAGAAGGTGCAACATATTGAATCCAGCAACATTGCTTCCTATTTCAGACAGACCATAGGAAAACAGGGAGGGTGATGAAATTGACGACAAAGCTGATCATGACTGCATCACATTTACTGAGCTATACACTAAGCCAAGACCAGACATAAAAGTGTCTCCATTAGAAGTGACTGATCTGTCATTGTTTGTTGATGATTTTTGTTTAAGAGACTAATATGGAGCATTAATAGCTGCTATATGCATTTCTGAATACCTTGAAGGATCCTACCTGCCAAATAAAAATTCAGAACAAGTGGCAGAAATAGCGCCATAGATGAGAGCTTGCTCATTATCAACTGATTTGATAGTGACAATCTATACAGACAGCCAATGCGGTTTTTGAGTTGTGCATGACTACAGTCAACTGTGGTCGCAAAGGGGTTTTATTACATCTTCTGGAACACCAATAAAAATAGTGTTTGCATATTGGATTTGTTGGAAGCAACACAGCAGCCAGAAGAAATTGCTATAGTCAATGTTGCCCATAAGACTAGAAAATATTTTGTTAAACTAGGTACCAAATTTGTGCGATTCATGAAGATACAGTGGTACAAGAAAATGATGACGAATTAAGAGTAAATTCTGTACAAAATGCAGAGAATGTAAATTGTTTCTTTATGAATTCACTTCACACTTTTTTAAATGAGTTAAGAGATTTGCAGGAAGATGTGTCAGAAGAGAAAACGAGATGGAAAAATTGGGTTACAAAAAATATTATCAAGATTTGTATGTATATGCAGAAAATAAACATGTACTTCCTGAGGAAATGTTGAATCCAATGGGAAAATATTTGCATCAACAGAGTCATGCGGGCAGGGAGAGCTTGTTGCCTACTTTCAGAAAATATTGAGAAAATTCTTAATTTAGGAGGGTTGATGATGATGTATGTACCAGGTGCCTAATGTGTCACAGAAATAACCAAGGTCACATGACTTTGACCGCGTCGAATGATATTGGCAAATTAGAGGGCCCATTTACAAGACTTCAAGAAGACTTTATTGAGATGCCGATTTACAATGGTTTAAAGTATGTCTTAACTGTGATCTGTTTGTTCTCGAAATGGGTGGAAGCCTATCCCACTCAGAGATCAGATAGCATTACAGTTGCCAATCTTTTGTTGAGGAAGTTTGAATCCCAATATTGCATACCGATTTCAGTTGAGACATATCGTAGTTCTCATTTCAAAAATGATGTTTTGCAGATAATTTGTGCAAGGTTTCAATCAAGCAGAAGTATCATTGTAGTTACAGACCTCAATCTTCAGCAGTGGTTGAAAGAGCAAATGACACTCTCAAAAATAAACTGACAAAGGTGTGTGCTTCAACTGGTTTGAAATGACCTGACACACTTCCTCTTGTCCTGATGACCATAAGAAGCACTACTGATAGAAAGACTGGTTTATCGCCTCAGGAGGTGATGATGGGAAGAGCAATAAGAATTCCATATACTCCATCAGCTGCACTACTTTTAATAACTGACGATATTTTATTGGATTACTGAAAAGACATGGCTGATATGGTGAAATCTATCTCTCATCAGGGGAATGCTGCAACAGAATAGACTAAAGACACTGCTTGCCAAAATCTCAACACATGCAATTAGATAGTGATCTGAAAGCATGTCAGGAAAACTTGCCTGTATGAACACTGGTGAGGACAGTTCCAGGTGATTCTAATGACCAACACTGCTGTGAGGTATGCTGGAGTGCTGCTGTGAATCCATGTTGTGCACATGAAAAGAGTGCGAGTGCAAGAAGTGACTGAAATGGAGACTGAACAAGCTGCAATGTAACAAAACCAAGAAACAGAAGCTGGTGTCAAAACTACAGTCCAAAGTCACAGTATAAATCCAGAGGAAGATTTTGGAAAGTCATGAAAAGAAACGTGAAATCATAAAGTTTCAGGTCAGTGAAAGCTCTGAAGAGGAAGAAGAGCCTGAAACTTCTAAAGTTCAGTTTCCAAACAAGGATCCGAGTGAAGGTTTGTTACTGTGCAAAAGTCAAATGCATGGATCGCAACAAAAAGAAGTAGTCTCTGACCCTAATAATGAGGAAGAAAGAACTTTACAGTTGATCGAATTGAAAAGACTGATCTAAGTTTATGTCAGAGTGAGAGTTGAAATGCAAGTGTGAATTCAAGTTCAAGTGCAAGCTCAAGATCAAACTCCATAGAACGTAAAGAGACTTAAACAAGATTTTTGCTGAACAAAATAAAGTTAAAGACAACCGGAGAAAAAGAACTTGCAAAAGAAAGCACTGTGAGCCAAAAATGTTTCAGAGACCAATTGAATCTGAAACTAATGGCAGCAAATCACCTGTAGACAAAAGATCAACAAGGAAAAGAGTTCCAAATCAAAAGTATTCTTCACCTGAATGGGTCTATCCAGCTACAGCCTCAGAAGAAGATGAAGCTGAGTTGTAAAGTTATGTGAAAGTAAATTCATGCCAGTGTGCGTCTGAGAGTGATTCTGAGAGTGAATTTGAGACAGAAGAAGAACCACCTTGAATAAATGAAAGAGACTCTTTTTTAAATTAACTATTGACTGATTGAAATGGATTCTGTTTAAAATACAAGAGATAAAGACAAAGCTTGAATTTTTGGAATATTGAAAGACTAAGGAACTAAGGGCTACATGTATCAAAAATGAATATTGCGAATTGCAAATTTCTGAGGATCGCAATTAGGTAATCGCAATTTACAATGTATGAAACTCAAAGGGCCACATGTATGAAGCCTTTTTGAGTTCGCAAACAGTCCGATTCGCAGATTTGGCCCATTTGCGAATGCAAAAAAGGCTTTTCACATGTATCAAACCCAAATTGCGATTCAGTAACCTGTTACCGAAATGCAAATTGAGTTTTGCGATTCGGTATTAGGAAGGGGCATGTTCACACAGATCCTTCCTAATACCGAATCGCATCAGTATGGTATGAATTTTTTGTGACCAAAATGCGGTCGCAAAACATTTGCATTTTACCACCTACTTCAAGTAGGTGGTAACCATTCGCAAATTGGAAGGGGTCCCCAAGGAACCTCTTCCCCTTTGTGAATGTTTGTAAAAGCATTTTTTAAGAGCAGGCAGTGGTCCCACGGACCACTGGCTACTCTTAAAAAATGAAAAGAAAACTTTTCATTTTTGTTCTGCGCTTCTTTCCCCACCAGCATGGGGTATAGCCTTGCCAAGAGGGCCAGCAACTCAGGGCACTAGCTATGGTCCACAGCAGTAGCCCGATTCACACCTTATCTTGTGCAAGACTCATTTGGAAGGCAGGGTCAGTCCACCTTCATCACCAATGTGGTGTTGTGGGCCTTAGGCCCGCGTGATGGTAATAATGACACAGGCCCTGCCTTTCTGGGTACAACTGCAGTGAGGGCATGTTCGCCCAGACCCCTTTTGATAGCAGGGTCACCTGACTGGTGTTGCCTGTGTTGGGTAAGTGTGGGTGAATGTAGGGGCAACCCACGGGGAGGGACTGCACTGTGATGTGTCATCAGAATGCCCCAGATACATCTACATCCAGCAAAAATCAATAGCAAACTGCATACCAGCAATGCACCATGAGGAAGTGACAGACTATAAACATTTGGCTTCTCGAAGATGGTACTTATTGCCCTTCCTAGGATGAACTGCAAACACCAAAATGGCACCACATATATATAGAGAGTTATTCAATGAAGGCCTTCAACAATATAAACTGTTGTATGTCTAAGAATATATGCACCAAATGCTGAATCTGCAGCCGGAAGAGGCTGCATTCAGAGTTAAAGTACAAAGCACGTGCTGGCAGTTACAATTAGAGTTGCCTGATGACCTCATGTTGTAAAGAAATTGAGGATGCCTGAAAAACCCCGTAGACCCTGGTCAAAATTAATTTATAAAGAAAATGGGTTCTCGATAGGGATGAATAAAAGGATTATATAATTCCTCAACTGTTAGATTGTTATTATCATCTATCATTGGAAAACAGATATTAATCTGTTCCTATTTCTCTTCAAACTTTTTTCTTTTGTAACCCCAGACAGAATGAATAGAACATTGAAACAAAAATAGAAAAAACAACCCCGGACAACATCATAATCTAGCAAACGTAGAACATTAATAAAGACTAATATTATATATATACAATTATTTATTGAGCAAAAAATATTTTCCTATTGTTCGATAGCTTTACAGTCTTAAATGATTGACACTTTCCTTGTCTCTTGTTTTTCAAGCAAAGTCGGTGTCTATTAAAAATACTTTGTCCATAATACTAGTGGAAGTAGTTCAGTCTGATGCAACAGGGAGAAAGCGAAGAAAAACTCTGATTTTTTTAGTTCCTCCCTGCAACAGTGCTTATTATGTAGCAGTTATCCTTTTCCTCTAAAATAAGGTTGACGCATTCCGGCCAAATCGTGTGTGGCCTCATCAAGACAGGGAATGGCAAGATACTGGTTTTCACATTATCAGATGAAATGTCATCCAGCAAGGGGGTCGACTGGGGTCCACCACAAATGAACTTTCTTGTTCAAATCGTGTTAATGGATTCAGCAGCGGTGCATGTAGGCTACTGAACATAGAACACTATTGGATTTTTTTTAACTAAAACTTTGTGGAGGTGGTGGTGTGGCGCAATGCAACTCATAAGATTGTGCCAATTTAATTGCCATTATGAAACACCCTTGATGCAGTGCAAAATTGCACAATGCCACGCAAACGCCCACACATCTCTTAGTAAATAACTCTGTTTGTTTCCAATCCTTGGCTTTAATTTGACAAGGCAGCATTATCAGGATTTTGTTCAATTGAGTTATCAGAAGCAATCAAGGGCTACACATCCAGAAATGCAATGCTTTGTAAAATAAAAGTCCAAGACTGGAATTTTAACAGCTTGCACACATGGAATGATCAGGGAATTGTTGATGCCATTAACATGCTTGTGAATCTACAAGTGACTTCAATTACTCTAGTGTAGCACATGCTTAAAAGGATATCCACCTTTGCAAATGTTCATCAAAACATAGATTTATATATTATACCTATATTTTCCTTTTTTAAGTTTCTATTTGTTGTGAATTTCAGGGGATTTTTCAGGGTTTATCAGTGTGGTTATCAGTGCTTATTTTGTTTTTTGTTCTGTAAAAAAAATCACAGCTATGGTGCTTTGCCAGTGCTTGTACGCAAGTTTGTTTTTATTTCCTTTCTTCCCTCCTTTATCCTTTTTCTCAATTACCCCTTCCTTATTTCAGGCTCCTAATTCTTTTGTATGTACCTTGTCGTTGAATTTGCTCTTACAAGTAACTTTTTATCATTTCCCTCTCCTCCATACCTTTCTCATTTCCCAGTACTTAGGCTCCTCTTCCCAGCAGGCCAGTCCCACTGGTGTCCAGAATGTGCATGCATGGGGATATGTTTGCACCTCATTAAGATTTGATTGACAAATAACAAAGGTTGGCCAGAGATTTTCTTATAAGGGATGAGAAATGTGTTTGTGGATCTCTGTGGTTTGTTATTGCAAGCCAGTATCACTCTGCACTGTTCTTCATCTCGAGATACCAAGAAAGGATTGGACTATTAAATGTGGATTTATTGTCTGATCTTACCGATACCTGCTCTACATAGTGACAGGGGTGAAGTCTACTAAGGAATTAATAGAATTGCTATTAGGGTTTTTGGTGACAGCAAACTGTGATGCTGTATATATAGTTCATGACCTTTGTGCCGTGAGTTGCTTGCCTCTGCAATTCACACTGTGAACAAAGTTTATTTTAAGTTGTAGGCTATAACTATGTGTTTCTGTGTTTATTTGAAAACTAGTGCAAGAGACGCTAAGAATTGATTTTTACTATGAATGTGGTCTTTTGTTTATTTAAAAGCAGTGCGGTTGACTGTGCGCATTATAGGCTTATGTGAGAGTTTCACAAGGCACTGTAGCTTTGTTTTATAGTCAGTGTTCACTATTTTACTGTTTTGTCTATCTTGGGGGAAAGAACAAGCGAAGCTCATTATGTCTCCATTAGATAGACCCTGGTCTGTACAGGCAATTTTGTAGTGGAAGTCCAAGTTTTGGCACCATCATTTCTAAGCTTTATTTGGATATGCAGGAAGTAGGAACGAAAGTTTAAAATTGTGATCCTGGGCTTATATCACGAACATGTTCTACTTTGGAGTGGAGTGCTTTTGTTCAAATTGTTTTATCTACAGCACATACTAGGTAAAAGATTAGCTGTTGCCTCATCATGTTTTTGAGCTGCACTGTCTGCATCTCATACAGTAACTCACAGACTTTTTGAGTTAACGCATGAGCTGAAGTCAAAGCAATTTCAGCAAAAATGGCACCTGGACCCTTTCTGGACCTATGCATGGCTGCCGAAGATGTTCATATTATGGTCCTTGTCCCTCTGCATGAAGGGATATGGAGCATATAGACATGCATTTGAAACAATCACACTATATAACTTTGAAAAGGAGTGTTGGGTATAGACTTTATGGGAGGGCTTTGATCCTCAAGGCGTCCTTATAAACATCCATCTTTGATGTCAATATCCTGATACCTGTGCTTTTAGAAAGCAAAGCTCAGACCCATTCTCAGTGAAGTAGGATGACATGATGGTGTTGCTTCTTTCCCTGGAGGTGGTCTATGACTGTCTGTGGCAAACCCGCCATTAACAGCTAGTAATCAAGGAAAGCGAAAACTGGTATCCCCAAACTCTGAAGATGGGTGATGACCACCCCATCACTTTTAACTGAAAATGCTCCCAGCCTACATTGAACCACAGATCTGCAGCATAGGCTTCCTGCAGGTCCAATCCACTATTCAGTTGCCTGTATCCAGGGCACACAGAACCTGAACCAGCATGAGCATTTCAAATTTGTCCTTATTTGACAGAAGGAAATAGCGAGAGTAACAACCCATCCCTATTTCCGAATCTAGAATCCTCTTAATGTCTCTTGATGAGCAAAGCTTCCACCTCCTGCATCAGAATGGACAGGTGCTCCACTGAAAGCCAATCTGGCATGGAAGGAAGGTACTGTGTGGTACAAAGAAACAGCAGGTTATAACCATGCTAAACTATCTGGAGGGCACATCTATAAGATCTGATAAATTGCCACCCTGGAAGAAAGTACTGAATTCTGTCTCCCACCAGGCTGTTGTGCATCACTAATGTCAAGCTAAAGCAACTTGGAGGCTTTTTCCACAGAGTAGGGGGACTCGGAAGTATGATGGCAAGGATGACCTGCACGTTCAGACCCAGCTTCGAAAAGACTGGGATGACTGCAGTAGGGCATGGGGATACTGGGGTCAATGCTCTAGAGTAGCCTCTAGATTTCCTAAACTGGTGAGAAAACTGTATGGCAGGAGATGAAAGGTCCAGGCGAATGCCGTGGCTCTGCTCTCCATGAAACTTTTCAAGACAGAATCACGTTTCTCAACAAATAGGTGTGAGCCATCAAAAAGCATGTCCATAAGGGAGGCTTGTACATATCCTGACAAACCTATGGACACATCCATTAATTGGCATTGGAGCACCACACTGGTAACAATCGTCACTCCTAGACAATCAATACCTAGCCAATCAATAGTCTTGATTGTCCTAGACAATCAAGACTATTGATTGTCTAGGACTAGCGAGCTAGGTCATGTATTTGAATCATGTATTTGACCCCATCCTGACCATCTTCAAGGGTTTGAACCGAGGAGGCCCTAAGTTCTGGTGGACCATCGCAAATATCTCACTGACCATGTCCCAGAGGGTGTGCATATATTAGCCCAATAAACAAACAGAATTAACAGCCCTCAATGCTAGGCTAGCTGAAGAGAACATTTATTTTCCAAACACCTCAATCTCTTCATTTCTATATCCGAGGGGGGCTGTAGGTAATGAATTGGGGTTCACCTTGCTGGAGGCAGCCTGGACCACCAGACTCTCTAGAGTAGGATGTTTTTGTTTTTTATTCCATTGGAGGCCCAAAGGGTGAATTTAACCTTGTATCAGCTGAAGTATCAAGCTCAATGGCCTCCTGCAAGTCCTTGTAAAAACTGCCATCATCATTAAGTTGGGATAAATCAACCCCATCCCGATCCCCACCATCTTCATGTCCGAGGGATCGCAAGCTCTGATCAGAGTCAGACCCAAAAAAAACAATGCAGTGTCTGAGGATGCTTTCTCAGTGGTGGAAGTATTGAATCAGATTCAGATTGTATGGTAGCTGGGTGTGCTGTAGTTGATTCAGAGCCCGAGCTCAGTTGGGGCCCTAGTTGAAACCAGTTTGAGGTCAGACTTCAGAATCAGCACTGGATTCTCTGATATAGGAGTGATTGACGCAGGTCATGGAGCAGGGGTGGAACTCTGTACCAGAGTCAGTACAAAACCTGTGATGGATCCAAGGGATTCAGACAGCACTGCAGACAGATCTGCTGTCTGTAATCTGAGCCACTGCTAATCTTTGGTGCATAAAAGTTCACTGGAGGGAGCTGCAGGAGTGACAGAAATCTGCAGCACGGCCCACTTAAAGGCCCTGGCCTGCTGCAAAGTCACTGATTGCTCTTGGAATTCCAGGCACATCTGGATCAACTGTGGGATCAGAGATCAGGCGGGAGACTGACTGGCACGCACCATGACACCCTTGTGCTTTCTCTTTAGACAAAGAGTAGCGGATTGGCATGGAGTCCCACCTCACCTTCTTGTGTTTTCCTTTGGACTTCAACTTCGCCTTATCCAACAAAGACTTCTTGCAGGAGTTAGCCTGGTGGCAAGGACTGGTTAATGCCTTGGACTTGTAGCGGGACTGGGACTTACATGAGGCTAGGGGCTTCTGTGTTCTGCCAAGTACAGCTTTGTTTCCTGGCCCTGGATCGCCTTTGAGTGCATGAAAGGACACTTTCCACACAACTTGGAATCGTGCCCCCATCCCAAACACCAAAGACACACCTCATACATGTCTATTCTGCAGTTGCAACATTGTTTGAAAACTGTAGTTTTAGGATGGGGCATTGTTCCCCTGAACACTGGAATTCTTTGGGCATCATCAGAAGGCGACAAAGGTGTAAGTGGAGCTCCAAATCCACATTTGAAGGTGCAGAAAGAAAGGAACTGATGTGGGCGCATTGGGGTGGCACTTAAATGTGGCTCTGCTCCATTACTTCCCAGGCGGTATTGAGTCAAGGTGGAGCTACATGGCACCACTTAGTTGAACCCAAAAGCACTGCCAAGAAATTTTCTGGATCCAGGCTGGCACCTGGGGAATATTCTAAAGGTGAGGAATCTGCAGTTAGATGTATCCATGAAGTATTCATAAGAAACACAAACTCAACAACATATGCAAGATAAATTTAAAGAAAAACAGTAGAAAATGGAAACTTGCTCCCCTTCCACCTTCTAGCTCATCTACAGGCCTACCGGGCAGAAGAAGGATTTCATTGACAAATTGTCAGCTTTCTTCTCACCTCATCCATTCAACCCCTGGGTGATTTCAACCCCCCATACAACATAAGCTTAAAATAATCAAGAGACATCATTGTCAGCCACATCAACACACTCAATGTGATACAGCACATCACCCAATCAACACACTCCAATGACCAAATCCTCGACCATGTCTTTTAAACATCACCAGCAAATCAATGCAAACCACCAATACTCCAGAATTAGAATTACCAATTCGTCATTCCTGTGTCCCTGCTCTGCATCCTGACAAGAAACAGAGGTCAACCCAAAAAAGAAGAATAAACCTTCAGATACTTCAAAGTCTTCTCCTTCAACAACGTAATGCATGAACTTATCTCTTTCCTTGCCAACTCAACATCGATGCTAACACTTTTCTAAATGACTTCAATGCTTTTTGGAAAGCTATGTGAACATAAGCACACCAATGAAAACACACAAGTGCATGTCAAAACTTTCAGCACACTGGTACTCCAGGACCTCACTGATAGTAAACTCTCCATTAGCAGACAGGAAAGAAAATGGAAGAACAACTGCAGTCCTTAATAAATTGATACTCAGGTCATCACATCAGTTAAAGCAAAGTACTATACCACCACCATCAATGAAACCACCAACAGCAGCAGAACACTAATTAAGACAATCAAGCACTGCATCTTCCCCTTGCTTGATCCACCTATTTCCCATTCCATAGTCAGGCACAATACTTTCAAGCTATTCCTTAGTGGAAAAATAAAGAACTAGCAGCTCATCGACAATACCAAGCCTGCTTCACTTCTAATGCCCACCGCTCCTCACAGAATCCCACAATGGTCATCCTTTGAAGCTTACATACTCAACTTCCTCAAAGGCACTTCCTATGAAGATGGTGTTTTATCATCATTTTTCATCAAAGTAGTCCATGATGAAGCTCTCTCAACCCTACTCACGAATCTCAATTCTTTCCTCACTCCAGCCATGTTCCTAGAAGCTCTCATGTCAGACCAGAACATTCCACTCCTAAAGAAACATACAGTAGACGCTGATGACCTGACCAATGACCAGCTCATCACTAACTCACCCTTCATCGGAAAAAAACAACCTGCCCTCTTCTTCCAGATCCCATCACATCATCTCCTGACTAACCATCACATTACTATCAATCTGGCCTCAGATCATGTTGCAGCCCAGAGACCGCTACCTTACACATCATAGAGGATGCCTTCCCGGCCACAGATGAAAGACAATCCCTGTAATCTGATATTGCTAGACCTCTCAGCTGCCTTTCACACAGTTGACCATCCAAATCACATCCACACCCTGGAGTCTTGAATGGGACTAACTGGCAATGTCCTTCATTGGTCTCCTCCTTCCTTTCCAATCAACACCAGTTTGTCACATGGGCACCTCCAGGTCTTAACAGAGTCATATCACCTGTGGAGTCCGCCACTAAGCTTCCATACTGTTGCCTATAATCCTCCATAATGAGCGAGTTGATATACTCACAAATGACCGTATCAAAATTCACCAATAAACCGACGATACACAACGCTACCTGAAAGTCTTCTCTGCTCCAGACATCCAGTGCCTCAAACATTGCCTGCAGCTCATCCAGACCTAAAGCTCAACCCAACCAAGCCAAGAACAGGCAATAAATCACACAAATCTGGCTCAAGAACATGAACTTTGAAGGTTTTATACCCCACTTTTTCCAAATGCCAAGTCTCTTGCATTCACCTTGAACACCAACCTCACACCCAGGAAACATATTGAAACCAAAGCTGGCTAGGCACCAGCTCTCTCTTTTAAAGGAAATGAAACAATGTATTCTGAAAAGAGACTTCATAACTGCTGTTCAGGCCCTTGGACTCTCACATCTGTGTGGTGGTGAAGCTCTGCTTAATGGCCTCCCAGACTCCACATTGGCACCCCTCAAGGGAATCCTACACACTGGAGCATTTCTCATCCATCGCTGGAAGAAAATATGATCATTTCATCCCCATTCTGATGGAACTCCACTAGCTCCTCTTGCCAGCTTGCAGCATCGTCAAAACTGGGTACATATTTTACAAAGCCATCATGAGCAGCACCCCTCTTCATCTTGCAGACAAGCTCACCATCTCTAGTGGCTCTTGGCACACCCGCAGTCCGCCATTATGCTGGAGACAAAGAAGTGTGAAAAAGAAAAACACAGGGCAGCAGATGTTTCCTATCCATGCACTCAGGTTCAAGTACAACATCCCCGTGTCCATGAGGATCGCTCCAATGTACTTTCAATTTAGGAAAGAGTTTAAGACACATTTGTTTTAAGAAAACTACATAAAAATGCATTTATATGCCATTAACTAGCTATCACTTGTTGACTAAATACTTGCCTTTCACCCTGTACAGAGCTCCGCTGACCTTTTAGCTAGGTCGGCTCTATACAAATAATGCATCCTTACATCCATAAATTAAAAGATAGCAGTTTGTGGTCAATTTGCAACATAGTGATTCTTTGCAACATAGTGAATTGTGTTTTTAAAGTTCCAGCGTGACCACCAAGATTAGAAACAATGTTTTGGCAATCTTGGTGGAGATTAATATAAAATGGGGAACAATTTACCCAATATACCTTTGCCTGGTGTAAACATGAAAGTAAAAAGGAGCTCCTTAAATGGATTTTGAAGGGTAATTGTAAAGGTTTAGAATTGTGCTGCATGATTGGATGATAGTTACCTGTCCTCTTGGGCGATGATGTCAGATGCACTGCTTCTTTTAGTGATATTAATAGCTCTGTAGGGCAAGAGAGCCAGGCACAAAGAAAAGCTCCTGAGGGCATCTTTACTCAGTCTGAAGCGAAAATCAGCCAGGAATGCCCCGCTCAGGATATTATCCCCTCAAACGAAAGACTGGATTCAGAATATCAGCAGCTAAGCATAAGACTTGAAAAAGCCTTGAACCCTCTCTCTTACTGATTATATTGTATAGTTGAAAATCCTGGCACCTCCTCCTGGAGATCCAGGATCCAGAAACAATCAGAAACAATGTGAGAAGTTGGCCTGGCATATGCTGTCCACTAATTATAGTGGGCACCTTGCACCAGTCCAAATCGACTCTTATGGTAGATAGGTTTAAGACAACCTTTTAAAGAAAGCTATCCTAGTGGTAGCTGTGGAGAGCAGCCTTCAGGCTAAGTCTCGGAGGAATGTAAAGCAGCTTGTTTTACCATATAATCTCTTGAATCACCAAATGAAAAGACACCACACAGGTATATATATCAAATATATATGTATTTATTTCTAAATAACTCTCTACTAATCTCTTTATGAGATTAGAAGACAAACATATGCACAAATCAACGTTTCACAATAAGTTAAGCACAAAATATGGCTGGGGCCCTAGGGGCGTACCAGACCATATACTAAGTAAGAGACTTAGAAACAACGACTTGCAAGGAGACAAGGCCTAGGGCCTTCAGAAGTGCTGGGGCCTCACAAAACCACCCAAGGCAGGTAAGTAAAGGACCCACGGGGGACGCGTGCAGTGTGGATACACAGGCGCGAATCGCCGTTAACTTCAATGGGGCAAGTCGCGGTTGGAAATAAAGAGTTTTAGGATACTTCGGGAGAACCTACAAGCAAGTCACTTACAGGGTAAGTAGTTCTAGGGCCCACACCCACAGGAGCACCGTAGTGCTGGAGTTACCTCACCCAGGGAAGCCGGGTGCACAGGTGTCCTTTGGTGTCGGGTCGCGGCGTCGTTTTCAATGGCGAACAAAGAAGACTTGCTGCTTGCGGGAGCTGAAGAAGTGTCCGGTGGAATCCAAGCCTGGATTCTGAAGAAGGATGACCTGAAAGCAGAGGGGACAGTGTTCAAAGTCACTTGGCAGTGACCCGGGGCAAGGAAGATGGATGCCCACCGTCGTCGGTCGCTTCAGGTCGGTTGCAGGTGCCTTGACTCTTCAGCCACGTGGTCCAGGAGGCGTCGACGACGACCAGGAGCTGGATTCGGTGTGTCCCTCGACGTCTGCAGCTGACTGCGGTGTCGGCAACTCGATCGGAGCCAACAAGCCTTGGCAGCCGCAAGTCTCGGGGAGATGAAGAAAAGTCGATGGCGCAGACCAGCAAGGTCTGAGGAACTCACCCAGCGAGGGTAAGTCAGGGCAGGCCTGGAGCAACCAGGGGAGCCCTTTGGTTTCTTTAGGAAGTCTTCTGGGGACCCACAAGCCAGCGGGCAAGGGATCGCGAAGACACCTCGGGCGGAATCACTCAACAGGGGCCCACGGTCACTCGGGACGGTGTAGGCCTCTGATCTTCGGAGGGATTCCTGCTGGAGGTCGGGACCACACGTGGTCCAAAGCACAAGTTCGTGGAACGTTGTGAAGGGGTTGCACTCGACAATAGTGCACGGTACCCAGGGGTCGCGGTTCCTCGTTACTCGTGGGGTCCACTTGCCTCAGCTTCGCTGGGGACTCACGATGGCCTGGGAGAGGTCAGGAAATCCACTTCTTGGGCTGCAGGGACTTCGGACTCCGGCGGGAGCGGCGTAGTTTGCGACCGTCGTTGTCGTTTTTGGTGCCTGCCAAGCAGGGGAGTCACTCCTTGACTCCAAGGGAGATTCTTCTGTCTTCCAAAGGTAGTGGAACGTCGAAGGGCCAGGATTCTTCTGTAGAGCGTCGTCCAGGGGTTATCTGCTTTGCAATGGCAAGGTTCCCCCTCTTATACTAAAAAGAGGGGATGGACTAGCTCTATGACCCCACCTATGGGAGGGTCAAGGGAGGGGGTGGCTACACCCACTTCCCTTTGTCCAGTTTCGCGCCAGAGCAGGGGCAGGTAGCCCCTGAGCTGGTTTGAACTGGCATATGCACAGAGGAGCCTTCTGCTCCCCCAGTGCAGGACTTCAAAGCACTCTAAGAGTGCACCCACCCAGCCCCAATACACTAAACCCTGTCTGGAAGGTGGTTACACCTCCCTGTGACAGGATGCCTATTGTTGGGCTTCCTCCACTGCGAGTTTCGGTCATCAGCAGGAGGGCAGCCCAGTGTCTGTGACTGGTGGCATCCATTTTGTGATGCCAGGGCTCTTTAGGATTCTACCGCGTTTCCACAGCAGGTACATGTCTTATCCCTCTAGAAGGGTGGAATGCTACCCCCGCCGCCAAGATTGGCGGGGGGTAGTATTCCAAGATGTTTGACACCAAACACGACATGTTTTGATGCAGCCATTCCAAAGTTAGCATTTACCGCGAGGATATAATGCACTTAAATAGTATATGGTTTAACCGCATCCACAAACAGCACCAGAGAATGGACTCTGAGAACTGCAGAGGGGCCCTGCTCATGCAGAGGCACCCCCTCACATAGAAGCCAAGCACCCTGCCCTCAGGATTGATAGGGCCTGCCATAGGGGTGACTGATAGGTTTATATGTGTGTGCAGGAGAGATATAGGAAACCTATATCTCAGTGAGGGGTGCTAGCACCACCTCACCCAGGCTGCAGTAGCAGGCCTGTGGTGTCAGATTTAGACTGCTTCCCAGGGGTGGCATAACACATGCTGCAGCCCCTGGGAGGCCTGTGAAGTACCTATGCCCTTGGCACCTAAGGTACCATATACTAGGGACTCATAAGGCACCACAGTATCCAATCACTAGTGCACCTAGAGTGCACTCCATGTCGTTTAGAGAGAACAGAGAGGCTGGGGCCCTGATTGGCAGGGACCCAGCCAGACTATAGCCAGAAACCAGTGCTAACATCAGAAAAAAAGTGGGGGCAACATAAGAGGCAGATCCTACTCTCCTACACAACCCCCCCAAACGTAGGGACACTAAACTAACCTTGACCAGTTGAGTCTTCGTGTTCAAAGTGGAAATACCTTGAGAGTCCATCTGCATTGGCATGTTGGGTCCCAGGCCTATGTTCCACTGTATAGTCCATCCCCTGTAGGGAAATGGACCACCTCAAAAGTTTTGGGTTTTCACCTTTCATCTGCTTTAGCCATAGGAGGGGCTTGTGGTCAGTCTGAACTATGAAGTGAGTACCAAACAAGTATGGCCTCAGCTTCTTCAGGGCCCAAACCACAGCAAAGGCCTCCCTCTCTATAGCTGACCAACGTTTCTCTCTAGGGGTCAGCCTTCTGCTAATAAAAGCCACTGGCTGGTCTTGACCTTCATCATTCAGTTGAGACAGTACAGCTCCCACACCCAGCTCAGAAGCATCTGTTTGGACAATGAACTTTTTGGTGTAGTCTGGACTCTGTAAGATGGGGGCAGTGCACATGGCCTGCTTTAGGTCTTCAAATGCCTTCTGACAGCTAGCTGTCCACTGAACCTTTTTTGGCATTTTCTTAGAGGTAAGATCATTCAAGGGGGTCACTATAGATCCATATCCCTTGACAAACCTCCTATAGTACCCAGTCAGGCCTAAGAAGGCTCTCACCTGTGTCTGGGTGGTTGGAGCAACCCATTCCAGTATGGTTTGGATTTTGCTCTGCAAAGGCTGAACCTGGCCTCCACCTACAAGGTGGCCCAGGTACACAACCTGACTCTGCCCTATCTGGCACTTGGTGGCCTTGATAGTGAGGCCTGCTTTCTGCAGGGCCTCCAAAACATTTCTGAGGTGGACCAGGTGATCCTGCCAGGAGGAACTAAAGACAGCAATATCATCTAGATAAGCTGAGCAATAAGTTTCCATCCCTGCCAGAACTTTATTCACCAACCTCTGAAAAGTGGCAGGTGCATTTTTCAATCCAAAGGGCATCACCACAAAGTGGTAGTGCCCACCAGGGGTCGAAAATGCTGTTTTGGCTTTTGCATCATCAGCTAATCTGATTTGCCAGTAGCCAGCTGTTAGGTCAAATGTGCTTAGATACTTGGCTGAGGCCAAAGTATCAATCAGCTCATCTGCCCTTGGTATGGGATAGGCATCAGTCCTAGTGACTGCATTGAGGCCTCTGTAGTCTACACAAAACCTCATTTCTTTCTTACCACCCTGGGTATGAGGTTTGGGTACCAGGACTACTGGGCTAGCCCAAGGGCTATCTGAAGGCTCAATCACGCCTAACTCCAACATTTTCTGGACTTCAGTCCTGATACAGTCCCTGACATGGTCAGGTTGCCTGTAGATTTTATTCTTGACAGGCAGACTGTCCCCAGTGTCCACCTCATGGGTGCACCAGGTAGTCTGACTAGGGGTCAGGCTAAACATATGTCTAAACTGTTGCAGAACTTGTCTGCACTCAGTTTGCTGATGGTCAGTGAGGCTGCTTGCCAAAGCAACACCATCTACTGACCCATCATCAGGGTTCTGAGAGAGCAGGTCAGGGAGAGGGTCACTCTCCTCCTCCTGGTCCTCATCAGTTGCCATGAGCAAGCCCATGTCAGCCCTGTCAACATATGGCTTTAATCTGTTGACATGAAGCACCCTTAGGGGGCTCCTGGGAGTTCCAAGATTCACCAGATAGGTGACTTCTCCCTTCTGTTCAACTATTGTATGGGGGCCACTCCACTTGTCCTGGAGGGCTGCTGGGGCCACAGGCTCCAACACCCACACTTTCTGTCCTGGCTGGTATACAGTCAGCACAGCCTTTTGGTCATGCCAAGCTTTTTGCAATTCTTGGCTGGCCTCCAGGTTTTTGGTTGCCTTTTTCATGTACTCTGCCATCCGGGAGCGGAGACCAAGTACATAGTCCATCACATCTTGTTTGGGGGGCTTGAGAGGTAACTCCCAGCCCTCTTTTACCAAACATAGTGGACCTCTCACAGGATGCCCAAACAGAAGCTCAAATGGGCTGTAGCCAACCCCCTTCTGTGGAACCTCTCTGTATGCAAACAAAAGGCAAGGAAGAAGAAGGTCCCATTTCCGCCTAAGCTTCTCTGGGAGTCCCTTAATCATTCCTTTCAAGGTCTTGTTGAAGCGTTCAACTAAACCATTGCATTGTGGGTGATAGGGGGTGGTGAACTTATAAGTTACACCACACTCCTTCCACATTGCTTTCAGATATCCTGACATGAAGTTGGTACCTCTGTCAGAAATGACCTCCTTTGGAAAACCCACTCTGGAGAAAACTCCAATGAGGGCTCTTGCCACCACAGGTGCTGTGGTGGTCCTCAGGGGAATTGCCTCTGGGTACCTGGTGGCATGATCCACTACCACCAGGATAAATCTGTGCCCAGATGCAGTCTGAGGGTCAAGGGGACCAACAATGTCAATCCCTACCCTTTCAAAGGGTACCCCCACCACAGGTAGTGGTATCAGGGGGCCTTTGTTGTGCCACCTGCCTTACCACTGGCTTGGCAAGTGACACAGGAGCGACAAAACTCCTTTGTGTCCTCTGACATATGTGGCCAATGAAAATGTGGAACAAGCCTGTCCCAGGTCTTGTTTTGGCCCAAGTGTCCTGCTAAAGGGATGTCATGTGCTAAGGTCAAGAGGAACCCCCTAAACTTCTGAGGTATTACCAACCTCCTGGTGGCTCCAGGGGCTGGGTCTCTACCCTCAGAATATAGGAGTCCCTCATCCCAATAAACTTTATGGGACCCACTAGCACTCCCAGCAGCCTCAGCAGCAGCCTGCTGTCTGAGGGGTTCAAGAGAGGGGCAGCACTGTTGCTCCTTGCTCAGATCTTCCCTGGAAGGGCCCCCTGCCCCCAAGAACTCAACCTGGTCAGGTTCAAGTCCCTCTGGGGCAGTTCCTTCTTCAGGTTCTGCTTCACCTCCCTCTGGAAGTGAATCCTTGATCTGAGACAGAGGGGAAGGCACTGCCTTAACCCTACTGCTCCTCCTCTTGGGAAGCATCTGGTCCATTGTTCCAGGATCCAGAGCTGGTTCAGTGTCATGCATTCTTGCTTGTGACCTGGTCACAGCAAATACCTCTGCAGGGATGCCCAACATCTCAGCATGAGTCCATAACTCTACTTCAGACCAGGCTGAAGTCTCTAGATCATTGCCCAATAGACATTCTACAGGGAGGTCTGCACTAACTACAACCTTCTTGAGGCCAGTTACCCCTCCCCAGGAGAAATTCACAACTGCCAGACTATGGTTGGTCTGGACATTGCTTGCATTGGTCACCTGGTACATTTCACCCAGGATGATCTGTCCAGGGTCCACTAGGTCCTCTGCCACCATGGTGACACTAGCACCTGTGTCCCTAAATGCCAAAGCCTGTTTGCCATTTATCAAAGGCTGCTGTTTGTACTTGCCCAGATTACTGGGGCTTACTAGGAAGGACATATCAATGTTTCCCTCACAAATCAGCATTGCCTGAGTGGTCACTCTGACTAGGTCAGAATCCACTTCAGAACCCAGGGTCAACCCTACTACACCCTTATTCTGAGTACCACCTCCACCAGTAGCTGAGCTAGGGGGCACAGTTGCCTTAGGGGCAGGAGTGGTGGTGGTTTGGTCTTTGGACTTGGTACAATCAGAAGTCCAGTGCCCTTTCTGTTTACAGAATTTGCACCAGGGCTTCTTTTGGCCTTTTCCCTTGTTGGACTGTGACTCCCCACCAGATGCAGATTTTTGGGGCCCTTGTGAAGACTTCTGGTCTTTTGACTTATCCCCACCTTTCTCAGGGCCTTTAGGATCTTGCTTCTTAGTGTCACCCCCTTGGTTCTGGGTTTTCTGCCTCACCCTGGTTCTGACCCATTTGTCTGCCTTCTTTCCCAATTCTTGGGGAGAGGTCAGATCAGAGTCCACCAGGTACTGATGCAACAACTGGTTCTGGCAATTATTTAGGATCTGTTCTCTCATCATCAGATTATACAATCCCTTGAAATCAGTAACCCTACTGCCAACCAGCCAACCCTCTAGAGCCTTGGTTGCACAATCAACAAAGTCAGTCCAGTCCTGAGTCTGTGCCTTCTGGGTATCTCTGAACTTTAACCTGTACTGCTCAGTGGTTAAGCCAAACCCATCTATCAGTGCACTCTTCAGGACCTCATAATCATCAGCATCCTCCTCTCTAACAGTGAGGAGCTTGTCTCTTCCTTTATCTGAAAAGGAGAGCCACAAGATTGCTGCCCACTGCTTTTGGGGGACCTGCTGTACTCTACAGGCCCTCTCCATAGCAGTTATCCATTTGTGGATATCATCCCCACTCTGGTAGGGAGGAACAACCTTGCTCAGGTTCCTATGGTCAGGGACATATTCTCTGCCTCTAGGGACACTGTTGCTGCCACCAGGGGGTTCTAAACCCTCCCTTCTGGAAGCTCTCTGGATCTCCAGGGCTTCTCTATCCAGTGCCAACTGCTTGGTTCTGAGGGCCACTTTGGCTTCCTCATACTGGAGCAGTTTGCACCTTCTCTCAGAGGAGGTCTCTCTTAAGTTAAAGTATGAGCTCCTCTCTTGGACAAATTCTCTGCCAGAGTGATAAGAGTGCTCAGATTCCCTGGAAGGGGATCTGTGCCTCTCATCCACTCTGCCAGTTCTCTTAGGGAGAACTCCTCTGTCCTGTTCAGGCTCCTTGAAGCCTGGCCCTTCAACCACAGAGTCTTGGTCATTCGGATTGTCCTCATCTGACCCAGATACTATGATTGACCCACCCACTGATTCAGACCCCTTAGCTCCTAGAGCCAATCTAAGGTCATCTGCTGTCAGCAGATCTATCAGGTGTAGTGTTGAGGGACTCTGTCCTAGTCTCAGGTGTCTGTCAACACACATGGCTCTCAAGTCAGAGAAAGCCATGTCCTTATACTGAGGCTGAGTGGATCCACTGGGTCCACCCTTTAAGGACATTCTAGTGTTGTGCAGTGTTGTACTACCTACACTAGTTTGTGGCCTACTGATCCTAGCTTGAGCTGTGGAAAGGGTGTGCTATCCCTTGGAACACAGCTCTAAGTTCAGTAGAACTTATTGATACTAAGCTTGACTTTATATGTACCTTGAGTACCTATAATGGTTTTCAGTTAGTAATTCAAATAGAGATTTTCTGGTAAAACAATGGCAAGCTGGAATCCCACACGCTGCCCACCAATGTGAGAAGTTGGCCTGGTATATGCTGTCCACTAATTATAGTGGACACCTTGCACCAGGGCAAATCGACTCTTATGGTAGATAGGTTTAAGACAACCTTTTAAAGAAAGCTATCCTAGTGGTAGCTGTGGAGAGCAGCCTTCAGGCTAAGTCTCGGAGGAATGTAAAGCAGCTTGTTTTACCATATAATCTCTTGAATCACCAAATGAAAAGACACCACACAGGTATATATATCAAATATATATGTATTTATTTCTAAATAACTCTCTACTAATCTCTTTATGAGATTAGAAGACAAACATATGCACAAATCAACGTTTCACAATAAGTTAAGCACAAAATATGGCTGGGGCCCTAGGGGCGTACCAGACCATATACTAAGTAAGAGACTTAGAAACAACGACTTGCAAGGAGACAAGGCCTAGGGCCTTCAGAAGTGCTGGGGCCTCACAAAACCACCCAAGGCAGGTAAGTAAAGGACCCACGGGGGACGCGTGCAGTGTGGATACACAGGCGCGAATCGCCGTTAACTTCAATGGGGCAAGTCGCGGTTGGAAATAAAGAGTTTTAGGATACTTCGGGAGAACCTACAAGCAAGTCACTTACAGGGTAAGTAGTTCTAGGGCCCACACCCACAGGAGCACCGTAGTGCTGGAGTTACCTCACCCAGGGAAGCCGGGTGCACAGGTGTCCTTTGGTGTCGGGTCGCGGCGTCGTTTTCAATGGCGAACAAAGAAGACTTGCTGCTTGCGGGAGCTGAAGAAGTGTCCGGTGGAATCCAAGCCTGGATTCTGAAGAAGGATGACCTGAAAGCAGAGGGGACAGTGTTCAAAGTCACTTGGCAGTGACCCGGGGCAAGGAAGATGGATGCCCACCGTCGTCGGTCGCTTCAGGTCGGTTGCAGGTGCCTTGACTCTTCAGCCACGTGGTCCAGGAGGCGTCGACGACGACCAGGAGCTGGATTCGGTGTGTCCCTCGACGTCTGCAGCTGACTGCGGTGTCGGCAACTCGATCGGAGCCAACAAGCCTTGGCAGCCGCAAGTCTCGGGGAGATGAAGAAAAGTCGATGGCGCAGACCAGCAAGGTCTGAGGAACTCACCCAGCGAGGGTAAGTCAGGGCAGGCCTGGAGCAACCAGGGGAGCCCTTTGGTTTCTTTAGGAAGTCTTCTGGGGACCCACAAGCCAGCGGGCAAGGGATCGCGAAGACACCTCGGGCGGAATCACTCAACAGGGGCCCACGGTCACTCGGGACGGTGTAGGCCTCTGATCTTCGGAGGGATTCCTGCTGGAGGTCGGGACCACACGTGGTCCAAAGCACAAGTTCGTAGAACGTTGTGAAGGGGTTGCACTCGACAATAGTGCACGGTACCCAGGGGTCGCGGTTCCTCGTTACTCGTGGGGTCCACTTGCCTCAGCTTCGCTGGGGACTCACGATGGCCTGGGAGAGGTCAGGAAATCCACTTCTTGGGCTGCAGGGACTTCGGACTCCGGCGGGAGCGGCGTAGTTTGCGACCGTCGTTGTCGTTTTTGGTGCCTGCCAAGCAGGGGAGTCACTCCTTGACTCCAAGGGAGATTCTTCTGTCTTCCAAAGGTAGTGGAACGTCGAAGGGCCAGGATTCTTCTGTAGAGCGTCGTCCAGGGGTTATCTGCTTTGCAATGGCAAGGTTCCCCCTCTTATACTAAAAAGAGGGGATGGACTAGCTCTATGACCCCACCTATGGGAGGGTCAAGGGAGGGGGTGGCTACACCCACTTCCCTTTGTCCAGTTTCGCGCCAGAGCAGGGGCAGGTAGCCCCTGAGCTGGTTTGAACTGGCATATGCACAGAGGAGCCTTCTGCTCCCCCAGTGCAGGACTTCAAAGCACTCTAAGAGTGCACCCACCCAGCCCCAATACACTAAACCCTGTCTGGAAGGTGGTTACACCTCCCTGTGACAGGATGCCTATTGTTGGGCTTCCTCCACTGCGAGTTTCGGTCATCAGCAGGAGGGCAGCCCAGTGTCTGTGACTGGTGGCATCCATTTTGTGATGCCAGGGCTCTTTAGGATTCTACCGCGTTTCCACAGCAGGTACATGTCTTATCCCTCTAGAAGGGTGGAATGCTACCCCCGCCGCCAAGATTGGCGGGGGGTAGTATTCCAAGATGTTTGACACCAAACACGACATGTTTTGATGCAGCCATTCCAAAGTTAGCATTTACCGCGAGGATATAATGCACTTAAATAGTATATGGTTTAACCGCATCCACAAACAGCACCAGAGAATGGACTCTGAGAACTGCAGAGGGGCCCTGCTCATGCAGAGGCACCCCCTCACATAGAAGCCAAGCACCCTGCCCTCAGGATTGATAGGGCCTGCCATAGGGGTGACTGATAGGTTTATATGTGTGTGCAGGAGAGATATAGGAAACCTATATCTCAGTGAGGGGTGCTAGCACCACCTCACCCAGGCTGCAGTAGCAGGCCTGTGGTGTCAGATTTAGACTGCTTCCCAGGGGTGGCATAACACATGCTGCAGCCCCTGGGAGGCCTGTGAAGTACCTATGCCCTTGGCACCTAAGGTACCATATACTAGGGACTCATAAGGCACCACAGTATCCAATCACTAGTGCACCTAGAGTGCACTCCATGTCGTTTAGAGAGAACAGAGAGGCTGGGGCCCTGATTGGCAGGGACCCAGCCAGACTATAGCCAGAAACCAGTGCTAACATCAGAAAAAAAGTGGGGGCAACATAAGAGGCAGATCCTACTCTCCTACAAACAATCATGTATAAAACTTAGGTATGTTCTGAGGAATGACGTTCAAGTGTTCCTGAAGGCCCAGCAGGATCTACATATAACTAGATGACTGTAATGCAGGAAACAGGCAGGGCACAGAGAGACAGGTAGTGCACTGGACCAGTAGCGGCCCGTGGTGGGCGTCCTGCCGGGCGGTGACGCGGGGCGGGGGAGGGACAGGGTGGGGGGTAGTAAACTACAGAATACGGCGCACAGAGGTAAGTACACAAACAAAGAAATAAATCGAATTTTGTTGCGCAAAATGCGATGCAGCGCGCGCAACGAAATTCGTTTTATTTCTTTGTTTGTGTACTTACCTCTGTGCGCCGTATTCCGTAGTTTACTACCCCCTACCCTGCCCCTCCCCTGCCCCGCGTCACCGCCCGGCAGGACACCCACCACGGGCCGCTACCGCACTGGACGCACTATGGGGTAGATTTATGAACTTTTCACGTAGTGCAGTGCAGCACAGCACAGTAAGTCACCTTGCTGCTCTGCACTGGGTCACAGGTAAAGGGCAGGAATGCATTGTATTTAAGTCAATATGGCACATGTTGCCTTTTCCCCTGTTCAGGTGCCCTTTTGGCAGCCTAGCGCCAATGCAGGCACCCTTGCACCATGGTGCAAATGTGCCTCCGTTGCATGCAGGCTTGTTCTTGTGCAGAAAATGGCACCTTCCTGCACAAAACTATCCTGAGAGGCATATTCCTCTGTCTATGTGTGCTGCAAAATGCATCACGCATAGAAAGAGGAAGTAATGAGGAGAAATAAAGATATCTCTCCTCGTTACACCTCCCCTGAAAAGGCGCATCTTTTTGGTGCATTTCCTGGTTTACCAGTTCTGGTAAATCTATGAATATGTCAAAAACCACATGGCCTTGCGTGACTTCATAAATCTCACTTAAGGTTTGCATCACACATGGACCACATTGTGTGGTGCAAACATGATGCAACCGGGTCATAAATAGGCCATGATGTACTGTAACCCTGCGTCCATTCACACCTTTGAAGCCTGCACAGCTCCCGCTCATACAAGTGGTTAGACCTGGTATCTTTGGCGTCGTTTCATCTGACTTTTTCCCTTCTGACCTCCTGTTTTGCTGTCTTTGCTTTTGCTGGCTTTAGGAATCTGGGCACTTTACCATGGCTAATCAGTGCTAAAGTCCATGTGCTCTAGACGTAAAACATTGTAACATTGGCATCTCCACAATTGGCATGTTTATTTTACTTATAAGTCCATAGTAAAGTGCACTACATGTGCCCAGGGCCTGTAAATTGAATACTACTATTGGGACTGCAGCACTGATTGCGCTATCCACTTAAGTAGCCCTTTAAACATGCCTCTGGCATGCCATGGCAGAGCCTGTGTGTGCAGGCTAAACTGCCATGTCGACCTGGCAAGTTAACCCTCTTGCCACACCCAGACCTTCTTTTTAATACATATAAGTCACCCCTAAGGTAGGCCCTGGACAGCCCAAGGGCAGGGTGCAGTGTACTTAAAAAGTAGGACACTTACTGTTTAGTCTTCCATGTCCTGGTAGTGAAAAACTCTTAAATTCGTTTTTCACTACTACATGGCCTATATCTCCCATAAGTTAACATTGGGATTACCTTATTACAGTTTATAAGTGTAATTTTAAATTGGGAAGAGATGGTACTCCCAAATTTGTTATCACTGGAATCAAAATTTAAAAACTCAATTCATGGTGAAGTTGGAATATAAATTGCAATTCTAAGAATGCCACTTTTGTAAAGTTGGCATTTTCTTACTGTAACCATTTGGTACTCCTGCCTGTCTCTGAAAACACATCTGGGGTGGGTCGCAGCTGGCTTTGTGTATTCCCGCTTGACAGCCACACACAAAGGGAGCTTAGGTGTGACTGATGGGCCATCAACATCCTGATGGGCCATCCTGGGCAGGATGGGAGGGAGGAGCTGACACTAACACCTGAAAGGGCTGTGTCCTGTCCCCACACAAAGGGTTGCATACCCCCCTGTGGTGAGTCTGGAGCCAGGCCAGGAAAGAAAGGGACTTGTGCACTTCGAACGCCTCTCTTTGAAGTCTATCCGCTGCAAAGGCCCTAATGGGTATAATACTGGACCTCTGACAACACCAAATCAGAACACTTCTGGAACTGAGGACATTTTACCAGGAAGAAGGACTGCTGTGATGCTGGAGGGAGTTCCACTTTGCTGAAGTGCTTTGTTGTGTTGGCCTGCTGCCCTCTTGCCTGGGAGTGAGAAGGAGTGGACCTGCATCTCTACATCCAGGAACCTAAGTATCTCCATGGGCTTGTTGGCTTGCCTCATGTTTTTTGAAGTCTCAGGAATATCAAAGTCTTTTCTCTTCAACCTACAAACAGCACCTGGACTCTGCAAAAGAAACACCAGGCCTATTAGCATAGTAGGGCCTGATTCACAAATATCCTCTTCACTCGTGGTGGAGGCACTGCACTTGTGGGGGAGCCTCCGCACTCCGTGGAATTGAGACTCTTTCTCATTCTGGAGATTCCATCTTGAGAACAGAGACTCCTACACAACTTGGGGGCATCTGCAACGAGTGTGGGTACCCTTTGTGAATCAGGCCCTCAGTATTTATAGGATAGTGCTGTCCAACACTACAACCCTTATGGTATACTGACTCCCATAATCTACATCACAGGTACATGAATTTCCTACTGAAGAAATCATTAATTTAGAAACAGATTGGAATATTATGACTGACAAATTAAGATTTTGAATTAGCTCAAGTAAATGATACTCGAAACAAATTTCACTTTTACTCCACACAGAACTATGAATTAAAAATATTAAATACATTAAAATGCATTAATATGTGCATATGAACCCACATTAGTCTAAGACATGCATGAATCATAAATCATTTACAAAGAGATATCATTGTAACGTATTCCAAAGTATTTGATATATTTAGGAGCAGAAACAGATAACAGTGTACATATTTGGAGAAAAGATCATTGAAAATTGTGCTTAATTTGGTTGTTTACATTCTCTTGATGTAGCAGGTAATGTCTCACTGAGAAATTCCTAACTGATTTTTGGTCAATGTGTTCACATTTCCCCTCTCCCTGTCCCCTGCATAGCTTTTAAGGTTTCAGCTACAGACAGCTTTAGCTATTGGCTTGATCTATTGGTTTCAGTGTACATAGAGTGAGTTTTGAGTCGCCCCTTCCTCATTATTGGATGGCTTTGTTGTCTGAATTTTCTCCTCATTTCGCTAGCTTTCCTCGCTTTTCGTGTGTTTGTCCCAGCCAGGAGCATTTCTGCCTCACGGAGATCTGAATTGATGACTTGTATTCTTCCACTGCTGATGGTGCTTGCATTCAGGGAATTCTTTTTTATTTTACTTAAGCACTTTATGGAAGTGCCTTGTTTTCTAGCTACGTCCTCTGTGTGCTGTTTCCTGCTTCACTTTCCTCTGCCACACTCAGCTTTCTGATTTGCTCCTCCTCCCCCCCCCCAGTTTTTCTGTTGTTCCCCCTTCACTCCCCATCTGTTAGTTTTTAGGTCTCGCCTACGCAGCGCGCATGCGCTGCATAGGAGAGACCTTTAGCGATCGGCACAGCTTTGGGGGCAAAAACGTGCACGCGTTGCATTGCTTGCAATGGCAACGCGTGCACGTCTGGCGATTCCCTTGCGGGAGCGCGCGGCGCCATATGGTGGCGCCATATGGTCGCAATCATCGCGCCTTGCTGCACGCTCCCGCAAGGGAATCGCGCAGGCCCCCCTCCCCCTGCTGCCGCGCGAGGCGCGCGCTTGTGCTGGTTACTTATAGCGCGAGGCGCCCGCGCTTGTTTTAACTTCTTTTTATTACAGTGTTGCAGTAAGAAAACATACACACCACATATTGATGAACACCCATTTCGAAAAACATATCAGCACATTACATCAATTATTTGCATTGCTGTTTCCCAACATTTCCATCAATTTCCCCCATAGTTCCTATTGCCGCCTTCTGATTTCATTGGACGGCGAAATAAAATATTTGCCTAAGATCACACATTTTGAGCGGGGAAACCGCAATTTATCAAGGCTTTCTGGTTTCACCTTCTAACAAGCATTGGCATAGCCAATAGGTCTCGCCTTTGGGACCTTATAAGTGTTTAGCCATGCAACGGTTGATGTTGTTGCACCAAGGATATTGTGCTGCATAACTAAATACTTATAAGGTCCAAAAGCGAGACGTATTGGCTATGCCAATGCTTGTTAAAATTGGGTCATGGTTCTACTTTAAGTAGTTTTAACTACTTCCATGCTAATCTCATTCCTTATGTAATTTTACTTTGCTCCTTTGTAAAGCGCTCTGACACCTCTGGGTAAAGTTTGCGCTATATAAAAACGCATAAATAAATAAATAAAAGATTTGGAAACGCTGCCTTACATGATGCCCCCCTGAGGCCTAAGCCCTGCGTGTCCGACTCCGGTGGGCCTGGAGCCCCTTCCGTTACTTGTTCCGCCTCCCACGCTGTTACTTTGAGGTGAAAAGGTAAATTCATTTACAGACAGTGCGTTCAATACAGCAGCTAAATGTCCATTAGCAAATTAAAGCGCGTCAACACGCCCGACTACTTGAAGAACCCTCACGACCACACACTCCCCCCGCCGATCCCCCTCCCCCCAGGACCCAGGAAAAAACGATAGACTCGCCGCATGCATCTAGTCACCCATACAAGAAGCCTCTGGGAAATGAAGCCTTAAAGAACAGACTGCGCAAGCTCAGTGACCCCTCCCCTTACTGTAGCATCAATCACCCCCTTACATCTCCAGCAACCCAGCCCTTCCCCCACGTTACTGCTACATTACTTCCTTACATCTTAGGTGTCCCGGCCCCTCCCCCATGTTATCACAACATTACCCTTAACATCCGCAGGGAGCACGCACTCCCCTCACGTTACTATAATAACTCCTCACGTACCCAGTGACCCTACCTCCTCCCCCCTCACATTACCTCACTCGACACCCGTCCCAGTTCTGCTCGATGAGAACGGAGCTCTCAGCTGATGATCTAATTTCAGGCTTCCGGATCCTGGCTTTAAATCAATGAACTGACTGAGGGAGACACTGACTCTCGCCCCCACACCTCCCCCGCCCCATTCATTGAAAGCAAGAGAGGAGGGCGCAAGAGGCTGAGCGAGAGCCCCAGGGTGCTGCCAGAGCCTTATACCCGTAGTCTGTGGGTGCTAATAAACATAGACGACCTGTTGTCTGTGTGGGAGACACCTCACGCACCCCCAGGGTGCTATTAGACATAGGCGACCTGTGGTCTATGTGGGAGACCCCTCAGGCACCCCAGGGTGCTTTCAGACGTAGAAGACCTGTGGTCTATGTGGAAGACACTGCATGCACCCCAGGGTGCTATAGACATAGGCGACCTGTGGTCTGTGTGGGAGACACCTCATAACCCCTCGGTTGTGTCAGAGCCACAGACGACCTGTGGTGGTCTGTGTGGGAGACATCTTATCAGGGCGGCTCTAGGGCGGTGTGACCAGTGCGGCAGCTCCTTGCGCTGATCTTGGATGGGGGAGGGGTGGGGGCGGAGGCGCAGTGTTTGGAAATAACATGGTTTAACAAGCGGGAACCAAAAAGTAAGAGAGGCAATGCTGCCGGTGATCCGGGAATCGACGCGAGTTCAAGAAGGCCGAGGGTGAGCTCCTGCCGCATCGGTTCTGTGGCCCGTGTGCCGGAGGAGGAGGCGCCGCGGCCGCGAAGGGAAGGGTGCTGCGGGAGTGGAATAGACCGTCTCCAACTGAGGCGGGCGGCCTTTGAATGAGATGCGACTCACACAAGCTATAGACCGCACACATTGAAGGGGCCAGGAACCACTTGAACAACAGAGGAGCGGGGCGGCGAGCGCGGCAGCCTGCAGAGCTGACCAAACGCTGCGTGCGTCGTGGCTGGCCTTTGGATGGGTACGCGTGGCAGACATGTGTTTCCAATTATCGCGCCCGCGTCTGGGCACGATAATTGGAAACACATGTTTGCCGCGCGTACCCATCCCAAAAGGCCAGCCACGACGCACGCAGCGTTTTTGGGACTGCTTTTCAAACTCGCTTACTAAAAGTCTTCGCCTCTAAGCAGCGCTTGCGCGCTACTCGAGGCTCGACCTAAAAATGAACCGCTACAAGTCCCAAAGATCAGTAACAGACTGTTAGCTCATTTATCCACTCGCTAATTTACAAATGCAATACAGTGGAGTTCATTGTGTTCTCACGGCGCTCACACTTTGCTGAGTCATTGTACCGTAAAAACACACACATACTCACTCCTGCTAAGCAAATGTATCCAAGTTGGAAGCCTGATCACATCCTGCGCCATGCTCTCCTTCGCATTAGGTGAATGTTTTGACATCTACTGGCCTCTTTTCTGATATTAGATTGAGCCATCTTTCCAATTCTATAGCAAGTCTGATTTGAAGCCCTTATTGGCATTTTGTGAAATTAAAGGAGTGCCTCTTTATTTGTCTCCCGACATTCAACAGACTCTGCCCCAGCCGATTAGCCTTTCGCAGCCACCGGCATCTTTACAAGCCGGTCCATGCCTGCACATGTGTCATCAAGTTGTATTTTTAATCTTGCCATTTGTGCAGTTTTATATAGCGCGCACTGGACCCGAAGGTATTGAAGCACTTTACGCGAGCACCAGTTACATTACACAAGGTCACTTCATTTTAATAGGCACAGGGAGAGTAAGTGATTTATTTAGCATTGTTGAGCTGATGCTGAGACTCGAACCTGATGCCCCCATTCTAAAGTCGGCAGCTCTGGCAATAACGCCACATCCTGTGGGTAGAGGGGCAGGTGGATTAAGCCCTTGAAAGCTAGGCTGGTATTGGCTTGAATCATAACATAACATATACCAATAAAATGTTATGTTATTGGCTTGAGATTTCAAATGGACCTCAAACTAAGCCAGGCCTAGCTTTCACTGGCTCACCCACTTCTAGAATATAACCAATGATTTTATAGGGACGAGCTGTCAAGATGGAGACTAGTTTGTGCTATTAAACACATCAGGGCTTGTAATTAAAGAAAACACAAGCTTGTTATTATAAACATTTTCTTGTGAATTAAGAAAGTGTGCAGACCTGGTGAAACAAGAATCCTGCATATCAAGATGGAAAGCAGTTGGAAAAATGACGCTGCGCCTCCTTGGCTCCTGGAGTCCTAGCCACTCATAGCATAAGGAGTCCGCTGCTCCCTGTAAATGTGAGAGCAGCAGCACTGCTCACTGGAAGGCACATGCACTGTGCCTGCAACAATAAATCAAAAACAAGCATTGGCATAGCCAATAGTTCTCGCCTTTAGAACCTTATAAGTGTTTAGCCATGCAACAGTTGATGTTGTTGCACCAAGGATATTGTGCTGCATAACTAAATATTTATAAGTTCCCAAAAGCGAGACCTATTGGCTATGCCAATGCTTGTTTCAATATCCATCCACTTCATATCCTCTGTTACTCTCCCCTCCCTACCCGCTTGGTACTACTTTCCCCACCCCCACCACTTCATTTAAAAAAGAAAACAAATCGTGCTTATTAGCGCCCGCCATGCTATCAATTGGCATCCATATTAAAATGGTTGGACCATTTTAAGATGGCCCCCACATGTGTGAATGTGCATGCATGCACTGCGGAAACATAGGAATGAGTTTGAATTATCTTAACAAGCACATTCAAAGATGACTGTCGCTGATGCCTGACTATCCATCTTTGAATTGTATTTAATAAACTATTACCAATACATTTAAAGATGGCTACAAAGTATGTGCGACCATCCACTGTGGCATCTTTGAATACATTTGCAATATTTTAATAAATCATTCCAAGAGGGCTGCATTTCTCGTAGTCAGGTAAGCCAAAAAAGCATTGGAAAAGCCAATATGTTTCACTGCCAGGAGCTATTTTTTGGTTTCAGATCAGCATCCACGGATGGCTTAATAGGGGAGGGTGTGACCACATGCAAAAACATGATTGTCTTCTATGATCTTGCTGGGTTGTGTACCCTTTTCATTGTTTTTTTCTTTTGCATATGGTTGACCCCATATCCATGATATTTTTTTATGTATGAGGGATGCCTCTAATTGTCCCAGCATGTCCTCACTGTTTTTTTAAATTTCTATCCTTGCACCGCTCGTAGTGTTTAATATTGTGGTGTGGTGTAGATGGGAGAACACCTGCATTGAGAAGTTCGTAGGAGTCCACTTACTGTTCACATCAGTTTTTGATTATACAGCACGTTATTTATTCCGCAGCTGTGAACTATGTACAAAGTCTGCAATTAAGTGCTTCATTTCTTCATTTGTCTAATGGGTGTGGCACTCACTTGGACTATGTGATAAAATTATTAGTCTCTTCGGGTTCATAAGAATCCTTTAACTTGCTTATACTGTCCACATTACAGGGACTATTTAAAGACCGATAGCTTTTGAGTCCTGTGGGAATGTCAGGCTGTATGCTAATGATATAAACTGCAGTTCAGTACAGTACACCTGCACTAAGATGTTTTTTCCAATTACTCGAGAAAGTACTCTCCTGCTACAATTACTCATGCAATTCAAAAACGTAGGTCAATCCACAGATTTATTTTTTTAACAGAGAAATTGAAACCAGGTGAGAGTTTAAATAAACATTTATCACAATTCAAGAAATTCTGTAATCCTATGTGGGGTCTGGCAATTTGATCTATTGAGTGTATTTACCTAAGACCAATTCCCTGAAGGAATTCCCTCCAATCAGACGACGAGTCCTGCTTTACTCTCCCACTCTGAAACCTAATATTAGGGAATTAAGATATTCTTCAGAATACCAGATGACAGATAAGAGGCTTTCATATGCACAACTCCCATGCATTGCACTAATGGCAACTGCCAAAGTCCATGGAACTATAGAATTAGAGGGTATGGTGTCAGTAGTGGGTAATTTGTAAAACAAAAAAAGATAAGTCCCAGGGCCCTCGTCAGGAGGCCCTGCAGCTTGCACCACCCATTGTCCCTACCAGCACCGCCAATGACAAACTAACACATCTACTAACCTTCCCACCCAACAAGTGTAACAATTCAGACTATTCCAGGCCCCCAAAGCTATAGGAATGACTTGGATGGCAAAGGTTAGTCGTTTTAAATGTATATAGAATTAGTAAACAACTATTGTTGTGTTCATCTATACTTTGGACAAACAGTGCCATCATGTGGCAAACTGTCATATGTGCTGGTGTTATTAGGTGCCGGTAACCACCGGTTCAAATTTAACACTGGGTGTCAGATGATTGATGCAGGCATTTGCACCTGCGGTTTGTGCAAGCAAAAACTGTTGAAAATCACATGTGCAAAGTGCACACAACTATGACTTGCCCCCTCCCCCATACAATGGGTGAATTCATGCCCAATGTATGCATAAGTATCCATTTCGGTAGAGCAAATTGCAATCAGACCTAAATGTTACACCTATAGATTATCACACCCCGTGGTAGCCGTTTTAGTCATTTTTGCAGGCCAATTGATCTGGGTATGATGGGGTAATGACCTTGTCAGAAGCAGTAAAAAAAGGATGTTTAATATTGCTTCTGATACTGCCATCACTGAAACTCCTAGTAAAACTTAGGACCTGTGGAGCTGCAAATTTTATATCTGCAACCTTCACATAAGTCAGTGGAAAATTTGCAACTTTTTATAGTTTGTGAAGTTTTATGCTATATGTCACATCTGTGTGAATATCTTCACTTTTCTGTTAATTTATGTCCTTAAATCTTTTTCCGTGCTAAAATAAGTGGCTGCGCAAGACATACTTTTGAGAAAAAGTTTTTAAAACTTCATTTAGAGATTATTTGGTTTTCACAGTTATACCACAATTTCAGTCACCTCATTACTGCATTCGGTGACCATAAAATTACCACCAATTTAGAAATAAATAGGAAAAACAGTGTTTCTGCATGTGTTTTCGCATCATTTTTGGCTCAAAGTCATAACTAGCATTTTACTAGTGTCATTAGACAATGTTTACCTACACAGAGAATTAGTACCACCACATTTTTGGTGGAGTAATACAATTTTTATCTAAAAACCAGATCGTGTTAAATGCACAAAGTCGCTTTCTGTGCATTTAGCACAACTATTCACAGAAGTAGTAGTGAATGCATGAATGGTGTTCCTGGCAAAAAACAGCACATTAAAGAAAATGATTTTTAGAAAGGCAAAGGAAGGATTCGCCTGCATAGTAGTACAGGGTAAATAATGGTAGAGCTGCTGACCAAAGAGAGCAATTATTTCAAAATGAGTCAGATAAATCAAACAGTAAACTGGCTGAGACTGCTGTGTCTTATTTGTTCTTGTTTCCATGTTTCTATAATAATAGCTTTCATGTGTCACTTTATCGGTGTATATCAGACCAATGTTAACAATTCTACTCTGTTTTGGATATTAAATGAGGAGTTGAACTTTGTAAACTGCAGCTGCTTTGTGTTAAGGGTTAACATTGCACTGCTGTGTTAATGATCATACCAGTTCTCTTTAGGCTTCATGTTTTCATTCGCTCTCCGGAGGTACGTTATTTCCGTTCAAGGGCAGTGGCCACCTCTAGCATCAACATCCCGGTGATGGAACCCACTGGCCTGATCTCGCGGTGCCAGAAGGCAGCCCCGGGACCGCCTCTGCCTCGTGGGGCGCGCGCTGCTGGGATTGGAGTAGGATTCCTGACAGGGGCTGGCTCGTGGGTGCTAGCACCAGTGCGCAAAGCTCATGAATCTGCTTCTTTTCTCCTTCGCTAAATAAAGGTCGTACCTGCCCGGCACGCACAGTAAATAACATGATGACTACGAGTATGGTCTGCAAACTTTCACATTATGCCTCAAATGGCAGGCGTTGTTTTTTCCTTCCATTTGTCTACCAAACAAAGATTCCTACATTTGGTTTTCATGATTATTAGGCAAGGTGAATGATCATTCAAAGTAATGTGTGGTAAATGAGACCTGCAAATTCGAACCACAAATATGAAATATGTTAATTCACCTGAGTTGAGGCATATAAAGCCAATGTGAAGAAGTTTGTAGAGCGCTGGCTCGTTATATAGAGCACTAAAATGAAGTGCACTGTGAAGAGAGTTCAGTGAGACCCCCATTGGTAAATAGATGCAAAAGTAGATAATACTAACGCTCTACTTAAGGTAGTGTGGGCGAACAGTTAGGCTTATCAGAGGGTGGTGCTAAGTATTTGTTGTACTCACAGAGGCAATAAATGAGACACACACTCAAGAATAAATCCTAGACCAATTTATAGAAATAACACTGATTTTTATGTAATTTTTCAAACCAAGATCTTTGTTCTACAGTAAGTCCTTTTTAAGTTATGAATGTTTCAAGTTTGCAAAATGAATGACTTTTGTGTTTTCAATTACGCACCGTTGAAGTCAATGGGGAAAAAGAGAAAATGCATATAAAATCCCACATTTGGATTTCAAGATTCACCTTCGGAATTTAAATAGGTAGCAATGCCAGGCCCAATATTCTGCCAACGGATTCTTGAGAGCATCCCAGATTTGCCCAGGAGCAGGGTGAAGAGGTCGTTGGTAGCTGGTGCGTTACGAAGAAGGGGGCCACCTGAAAACACAATGCAACTTAAAGGTAAGTCTGAGGGATCCCACTCAAGGGAGCAGATTGCAAGGGCCTCAGGACAATGTGAGCACAGCTGGTTTGTCGGTACCCAGGTTGAACGGGCTCAGTGCAGACTAGATAGGTCAGTCGGGCGGCACGCGTCAAAAGGTCCCGCGGTCAGGGGCAGGTGGCTTGGAGAGGTGATTTGTGGACCGCTGGGCCACTCACAAGGTGAGTCTCAAGGGTCTCAATGTCCCTCGACAAGTGCTTGCATATTGGGCAGTTGGAGTCTGGATTGAACTCTTCGTCTTCATGAATGCTGCAGAGGGTCTGGTACTATGGGTATTCGTGCAGCACAGCTTCGGTAGGTTCTGGTATCCCCAAGCTTGGTGACGAGACAGATCTGACCCTCCAGAGCTGATGTACCACTTTTGGTTTGGGTGCTGCATCAGAGTCGCCGGTGAGCAGCAAGTCGGTAATACCAGATTCTGAGGTTCAGTGCCTGCGGGCTGCAGGTGAGTGGTACCTCCACTCCAAGGGAGTACTTTGTTGATTTGTAGAAAGCTGGAGGAACTCCAGGGTTCTTGGAGGCCTCACAGTTGCAGGGCGAGAGAGCACACCATGATTGTCGAGTTCTTAAGGCAGCACGCAGGGTTTGGCACCAATTTTCTACAACAGGGCTACAGTCCTCAGGTCTGCACCTCTTCTTTGTCCTTTTCTTCTTTCTCTCTGTCAAATCTGAGTTTAGGGTCCAGGGATACCACCTAAATACTAAATTTAGGGGCATTAAAGTGGGCGACAGATACTTCATGTAGGAAGGGGCACTATCATGACCCTAATTGACAGAGTCCCTCACAAACCAAGATGGAGGGAAATGAAAGTGGGCTCCACATCCTGCCTCACCTTAGGGGTGGAGCTGGCTGAATGGGTACCCACCTCCTAATTTACCTAATTTTCCCACCTGTCCTCCTGCCAAATGTGGAGCAGGAAAAGGGGGGCTGGCATCCTCCACTAGCTGGAGCTGCCTGGGTCAGATTTCAAAGGCGACATTGCCTTTGAAGATTCCCGCCTCCAAAGGCCATCCTGTCCTGGGGGAGATGTGAAGCACCTCCACCCAGAACAGGCTATGTTCCTGGCCTCTGAGAGCACTGGCCCACACCCCATGAGGTCAGAAACATGTAATGTTGTGGCTGGCTGGCTGAGACTAGTCAGAGGCCACACCAGTGCTTGGGAAGTTTTCAGAGGCCCCTCTAAAGGGTCTCCTATGTGCATTTATTAATAAATCCAACACTGGCATCAGTGAGGATTTCTTAAGACAAGATGTTTGGTACTAAACATCTTAGGGTACAGTGAAGCCATCATGGAGGTAGAAAACTCGTAGTGACAAGTATCCACCCCCTGTACTCTCTATAGCTTCCCTGTGTACTTACAATATCCCAGAATGGTCTTGATATTGTAGGATCATATCTGCTCATGCAGATATGCCCACACATGGGATACAGGGTACCCTGCCTTAGGGCTGTAAGGCCTGCAGTAGAGGTGACTTACCTATACCTCATACAGTGTATGGGGGGTATGGCACACAGTGCTGTGTGCCATGTCAACTCTTCAGTTTTCTCTGCACCAAGACACGCAGCCTGCAATAGCACTTTGCATGGTCTTAGTGAGGGGCTCCTAGGGTGTCACAATTGTGCAGCAGCCCTAGTGGACTCTCTTCAGTCCCAAAGCCCTATGTACCAGGGGTACCATTTACTAGGGATTTATAGGGGCTGCTGAAGCAGTGACAGTTGTTGTACAGTTTTAGGGAATGGACACTGCTACTGGGAGCCTGGTTAGCAGGGACCCAGTATACCTCAGTCAAAGTTGCGTCAAAAACCTTTCTGAAAGTTGCTGATGACATGCCTCCTTAAGTGGTACCCGGCATAATGTCAATATAATTAAGGTATAAAAAGCGCCATGAAGTCTTGGCTGGTGTATTTGCACTTAATAAAAAAGGAAACACAATATCCACAAAATTGACCAAGGGGGGTGAGAAGTATAGGTGCAATCTAGAGTCCCTGCCTGTGGGTGAGCATCCCTAGCATTGTTATAGGTTCTTAATACTACCTCTCAAAGGGCACCCTGGAAGCACAATATGCATCCAGCACCTCCAGGGTACAGGGCATTCAGCCTGTCTTTAAAGGGATTCTTTGCTGTGAGCAGGATTCGCAATAGGAACTAGTTTTTGGACATAGGGATTACTGGCAACTGAATGAGGCCACACCAGCACGCAAACGCAGTAGTGGCTGATACCGGACGGGGGTGGTGGAAAAAAATAAAAAGGACTTACCTGAAACAGACGGACGGCCGCCTCTCCTCCGTCCTATTCATCTTCTAGTCTCTAGTTTCGGCCAGCAGCAGGAAGCACCCGGGCACACAGGCTCTCCTGAGCCAATCACAACACTGCAATGCAGCATTGTGCTTGGCTCCCCATAGCTGATCACAACGCTGCAATGCAGCGTTGTGATTGGTCTGAGCGCCATGGTTCGGTGCTCAGATGGGGACAGGGAGCCTGTGCATCCGGGTGGGGAATATGCAAAGTGCGCATGACTGTTTGGCCGGCCCAATGGGGCCGGCCAAGCAGTCATACGCACTTAGGAGTGCAAACCACTCCTCCCCCTGTGCAGCCCCTCTCTGCCACTGACTGCAATAGGAAAAATGCCATGATAATAACGATACGTTATTATCATTTTATTTTTCCTTTTGATCAGTGGGGCGACGCTCCTCCACCTTAGCGGAGGAGCCACCAGGAACTTCCACCTCTGATAACGTAATTATTACAACAGGATACAGTTGGTCCACATTACATGATGGCCTTGTGACTCCTTTTGTGATACAAAAAGAAAACTGCTGCAGAGTTAGAGGAACCATGTGGCAATGCATCAGAGTTTTTGTTAATATCTCCACAGAAGTACAGAAGTACCAGCACGACATCACAAAAGAAAAAAAAGTAACCAATGTTGTATTGTTTGCGTTCTGAAAGAGCACAATTGTATGCACAGACAGCGTTAGGCATTAGTCACAAAATGGGCGCTTACATTGTTACCCCTTTTTGGTTTAGAGATTCAAGCTACCCGTTATTTGTTTTGGTAGGGCCATCATAAAGCAATGACATTTAAATTAATGAATACATCAGTTGTGCATATACTGTGTATATACAGTGCCTTTATCCTTTAAAGAAACGGAACAGACATTAGAAGCAAGAAAATTATTTGGTGAAAATCAAGCATTATTTCCAAAAACAAAATATTGTATAATTTGTCATTTGGAAAAAAATACCCAAAAACGTTTAAAGATATCAAGTTCAAAACGGTATTTAAAATAATATCCTTAACAATGCATGTGGCTCTCCCAGCTGTTTACCATATGAATGCTGAGCTCTACTTTGACCAAAGTTTTCTAACGAATGTAACAGTTTCCTCAAATTTAACAACTGAAATGTAACACAACATGAAGTGAAAAACTTTGCTCAATGTTAGTCATGATGTCAGGAGGTATAACATGCTTGTCTCCTGTTGTTATCACTAAAGCTGCATGAAAGAGTCATATGGCTTCCCATACATCAGGAATACATTGCATCTTTTGTTTTTGCAAATGTTCTGAAATCCCCGTCGCCTGTCTCGTCGCATACAGTGACTACTGCTGGGAGTGGAGGCAAAGTGACCTCCCCAGGAGCTGCGCTCTGTCTGGATGTGTCTCTTTCCGATTATTAATACATGCCCACAGAAGTGTGGAGCTCTTTTCCCTGTGCTGGGTGCATCAGAGAAGAATCCTCCACCCCTGTGAGAGTAACGCATATGTCTATGTCTGATATACTGTACTTCTGCACTTTGTGGAGGAGTTTAGAATGAGTGTATTGGTATTTCTGAAGATTTAAAATGAGATTGTTTCTTTATTGAATATAGTTAATAGTCCATATCTCTAAATTTTGCTCTAACCTATACCTTGTCTATATATATATTATCTACTGGCGGTCGCCAGTAGATAGTTATAGTTAGGACCTATTTTCCATAGGAAATTCACAACATTCTATTTCCAATAACTTTGGCGCCGGTTGACGAATCTTCGCGAAATTTTCAAAACTTATGGCCCGCTCCGGTCCGCTCCTATCCTGAAAGTTTCGGGGTGATTCGGCAAGTGGGGGCCGAGAAAAAAGGGGGGTCCCAAAACGTGTTTTCCCGATGCAATTTTCCATAGGAAACTTTAGACACGGCTACAGCCCGAACTGCTAAACGGAATTACACCAAATTTGGCAAAGAGGTAGTTCTTGGTTCAGAAAGAACCCTTTTTGTTAAATGGTGTAAATCCGTTCAGTAGTTGCTGAGAAAATCAAAAGTAAAATCACATATATATCTGGGCGGAGCCTAACCACACATGTCATCGTGAGATCTGATTGGCTGTCAGCACTTCATCCTGGAATTGCTGGCAGCCATCTTGGGACCAATATAAATGATAGTACCCCATTGAAATGCATTGTAGTGAATCAAAGATTTTGAGGGTTACCAAAAGGAGAACTATAAAGGGTGATAACAGACTTTAGTTACATTAGAATTCATTTGTTGATGGTACCATACTAATTTCAGGAATTGTGGTGTGTTCTAAGGTGATTTTACCCTGTGAAAAACCTTCTGCTGGGATATCATGAATCATGTTTGAGAGAAAACTATTTTCACATGCTTGTCCCATAGAGTTTTGGAAGGTGGTCCAGAAGCTAAAATGAGAGCATATTTTCTGTAAATTCACATTATCTTTCTCAGTCATGTGAGAATGAAGTCTGACATTCTCAGTAAAACATGTACATCCAACAAGGGCAGAGACTGTCAGTTGATTCCTTTGTGTTCTACTGCAGCTTCCCAGAGTGTTCTAAAGAACAACTAGAGTGCTAACAGCCTTACTTGTGACAAAAGTATGGCACACCTGAAGCCATCTTGATTGGAATAAACTGGTAACACTTAAAACATTTAATTTAAAAAGGAACAAAATGATGGGGTTCATTTTGTCATAGAAATTATGGGTAGTGCTGTAGAAAGAAAAATTAGGACATGTTTCAAGTGTGATCTCAAATATCTTCCTGTTATATTTCAACAGGAGCAGCCTGCCAGTTGATGCCTTTGTGTTCTACTGCAGCTTCCCAGAGTGTTCTAAAGGACAACTAGAGTGCTAACAGCCTTGCTTATGACAAAAGTATGGCACACCTGAAGCCATCTTGATTGGAATAAACCGTTAATACTTAAAACATTTAATTTAAAAAGGAACAAAATGAGGGGGTTCTTTTTGAAATAGAAATTATGTAGTGCTGCAGAAAGAAAAATGAGGGCATGTTTTAAGTGAGATCTCAAATCCTCTTCTATTTCATTAGAAAATTCTGACATGCAGACTGAAACAATCACTTTCAATACCAGCAGCAGACTTCCAGTTAACTCCCTGGTGAGCAGTAGCTTTACTACAGTGATCTAATGAGCAACTAGAGTGCTAACATTCTGAATTTATGGCAAATGTGAGACACATCTGAATGCCTTCTTGATGGAATCAGAGTAAAAAACTGAAAGCATTTCCTACTGAGGAGACTGCAGTAAATGAGGAAATTAGGAAACTTCATAACAAAGAAGTCTTCCAAGATGGCCACCAGAGAAAAAAGAGCCCAAATGTAGCACAAATATTACCCAGATGTAGCCCACATATAGCCCAATGACAAAAGTGTGCAAAACACTTTTTATTTTTAGTTTTTTTGCAGTTTTATGTAGTGCAGACTGGTCAGGTATTGGAGCGTTGCATCTTAAAACATGACCCCCTACACTACAAAAACACCACTGCACTACCCTAAACCCTAAAACACTACCCCCAGCAAGACCCCTACACTACACAAACACCACTGCACTACCCTAAACCCTAAAACACTACCCCCAGCACGACCCCCTACACTACCCAAACACCACTGCACTAACCTAAATCCTAAAACACTACCCCCAGCACGACCCCCTACACTACCCAAACACCACTGCACTACCCTAAAACATGACCCCCTACACTACACAAACACCACTGCACTACCCTAAACCCTAAAACACTACCCCCAGCACGACCCCCTACACTACACAAGCACCACTGCACTACCCTAAACCCTAAAACACTACCCCCAGCACGACCCCCTACACTGCCCGAACACCACTGCACTGCCCTAAACCTTGAAACACCAGCCCCTGCACGACCCCTACACTGTTCGTACACCACTGCACTGCCCTAAACCCTGAAACACCACCCCCAGCATGACCCCCTACACTGCCAGAACACCACTGCACTGCCCTAAACCCTGAAACACCACCCCCTTCACGACCCCCTACACTGCCCGAACACCACGGCACTGCCCTAAACCCTGAAACACCACCCCCAGCACGACCCCCTACACTGCCCAAACACCACTGCATTGCCCTAAACCCTGAAACACTACCCCCAGCAAGACCCCCTACACTGCCCGAACACCACTCCACTGCCCTAAACCCTGAAACATCACCCCCAGCAAGACCCCCTACACTGCCCGAACACCACTGCCCTAAACCCTGAAACACCACCCCCAGCACGACCCCTTACACTGCCCGAACACCACTGCACTGCCCTAAACCCTGTAACACCACCACCAGCACGACCCCCTACACTGCCCGAGCACCACTGCACTGCCCTAAACCCTGAACCACCAGCCCCAGCACGACCCCCTACACTGCCCGAACACCACTGCACTGCCCTAAACCCTGAAACACCAGCCCCAGCATGACCACCTACACTGCACGAACACCACTGCACTGCCCTAAACCCTGAAACACCAGCCCCAGCATGACCCCCTACACTGCCCAAACACCACTGCACTGCCCTAACCTGTGAAACACCAGCCCCAGCACGACCCCCTACACTGCCTGAACACCACTGCACTGCCCTAAACCCTGAAACACCAGCCCCAGCACAACCCCCTACACTGCCCGAACACCACTGCACTGCCCTAAACCCTGAAACACCACCCTGTGCACGACCCCTACACTGCCCGAACACCACTGCACTGCCCTAAACCCTGAAACACCACCCCCAGCACGACACCCTACACTGCCCGAACACCACTGCACTGCCCTAAACCCTGAAAGACCACCCCTGCACGACCCCCTACACTGCCCGAACACTACTGCCCTGCCCTAAACCCTGAAACACCACCCCCAGCATGACCCCCTACACTGCACGAACACCACTGCACTGCCCTAAACCCTGAAACACTACCCCCAGCAAGACCCCCTACACTGCCCGAACACCACTGCACTGCCCTAAACCCTGAAACATCACCCCCAGCAAGACCCCCTACACTGCCCGAACACCACTGCCCTAAACCCTGAAACACCACCCCCAGCAAGACCCCCTACACTGCCCGAACAACACTGCACTGCCTTAAAGCCTGAAACACCACCCCCAGCACGACCCCCTACACTGCCCAAACACCACTGATCTGCCCAAAACCCTGAAACACCAGCCCCAGCACGACCCCCTACACTGCCCGAACACCACTGCACTGCCCTAAACCCTGAAACACCACCCCCAGCACGACCCCCTACACTGCCCGAACACCACTGCACTGCCCTAAACCCTGAAACATCACCCCCAGCACGACCGCCTACACAGCCCGAAAACCACTGCACTGCCCTAAACCCTGAAACACCAGCCCCAGCACGACCCCCTACACTGCCCGAACACCACTGCACTGCCCTAAACCGTGAAACAACAGCCCCAGCAAGACCCCCTACACTGCCCGAACACCACTGCACTGCCCTAAACCCTGAAACACCAGCCCCAGCAAGACCCCCTACACTGCCCGAACACCACTGCACTGCCCTAAACCCTGAAACACCACCCCCAGCAAGACCCCCTACACTGCCCGAACACCACTGCACTGCCCTAAACGCTGAAACACCAGCCCCAGCAAGACCCCCTACACTGCGCGAACACCATTGCACTGCCCTAAACCCTGAAACACCACCCCCAGCAAGACCCCCTACACTGCCCGAACACCACTGCACTAAACCCTGAAACACCACCCCCAGCAAGACCACCTACACTGCCCGAACACCACTGCACTGCCCTAAACCCTGAAACACCACCCCCAGCACGACCCCTACACTGCCTGAACACCACTGCACTGCCCTAAACCCTGAAACAACCCCCCTGCACGACACCCTACACTGCCTGAACACCACTGCACTGCCCTAAGCCCTAAAACACTACCCCCAGCATGACCCCCTACACTGCCCGAACACCACTGCACTGCCCTAAACCCTGACTCACCACCCCCTGCATGACCCCCTACACTGCCCGAACACCACTGCACTGCCCTAAACCCTGAAACACCACCCCCAGCACGACCCCCTACACTGCCCGAACACCACTGCACTGCCCTAAACCCTGAAACACCACCCCCAGCACGACCCAATACACTGCCTGAACACCACTGCACTGCCCTAAACCCTGAAACACCAGCCCCTGCACGACCCCCTACACTGCCCGAACACCACTGCCCTAAACCCTGAAACACCACCCCCAGCAAGACCCCCTACACTGCCCGAACACCACTGCACTGCCCTAAACCCTGAAACACCAGCCCCAGCACGACCCCCTACATTGCCCGAACACCACTGCACTGCCCTAAACCCTGAAACACCACCCCCTGCACGACCCCCTACACTGAACGAACACTACTGCACTGCCCTAAACCCTGAAACACCACCCCCAGCAAGACCCCCTACACTGCACGAACACCACTGCACTGCCCTAAACCCTGAAACACTACCCCCAGCAAGACCCCCTACACTGCTCGAACACCACTGCACTGCCCTAAACCCTGAAACATCACCCCCAGCAAGACCCCCTACACTGCCCGAACACCACTGCCCTAAACCCTGAAACACCACCCCCAGCAAGACCCCCTACACTGCCCGAACAACACTGCACTGCCCTAAACCCTGAAACATCACCCCCAGCAAGACCCCCTACACTGCCCGAACACCACTGCCCTAAACCCTGAAACACGACCCCCAGCAAGACCCCCTACACTGCCCGAGCAACACTGCACTGCCCTAAACCCTGAAACACCACCCCCAGCATGACCCCCTACACTGCCCGAACACCACTGCTCTGCCCAAAACCCTGAAACATCACCCCCAGCAAGACCCCCTACACTGCCCGAACACCACTGCCCTAAACCCTGAAACACCACCCCCAGCAAGACCCCCTACACTGCCCGAACAACACTGCACTGCCCTAAACCCTGAAACATCACCCCCAGCAAGACCCCCTACACTGCCCGAACACCACTGCCCTAAACCCTGAAACACGACCCCCAGCAAGACCCCCTACACTGCCCGAACAACACTGCACTGCCCTAAACCCTGAAACACCAGCCCCAGCACGACCCCCTACACTGCCCGAACACCACTGCACTGCCCTAAGCCCTCAAAAACCAGCCCCAGCATGACCCCCTACACTGCCCGAACACCACTGCACTACCCTAAACCCTGAAACACCAGCCCCAGCAAGACCCCCTACACTGCCCGAACACCACTGCACTGCCCTAAACCCTGAAACACCAGCCGCAGCAAGACCCCCTACACTGCCCGAACACCACTGCACTGCCCTAAACCCTGAAACACCACCCCCAGCAAGACCCCCTACACTGCCCAAACACCACTGCACTGCCCTAAACGCTGAAACACCAGCCCCAGCAAAACCCCCTACACTGCGCGAACACCATTGCCCTGCCCTAAACCCTGAAACACCACCCCCAGCAAGACCCCTACACTGCCCGAACACCACTGCACTAAACCCTGAAACACCACCCCCAGCAAGACCACCTACACTGCCCGAACACCACTGCACTGCCCTAAACCCTGAAACACCACCCCCAGCACGACACCCTACACTGCCCGAACACCACTGCACTGCCCTAAACCCTGAAACACCACCCCCAGCACGACCCCCTACACTGCCCGAACACCACTGCACTGCCCTAAACCCTGAAACACCACCCCCAGCACGACCCCCTACACTGCCCGAACACCACTGCACTGCCCTAAACCCTGAAACACCAGCCCCTGCACGACCCCCTACACTGCCCGAACACCACTGCACTGCCCTAAACCCTGAAACACCACCCCCAGCACGACCCCCTACACTGCCTGAACACCACTGCCCTAAACCCTGAAACACCACCCCCAGCAAGACCCCTACACTGCCCGAACACCACTGCACTGCCCTAAACCCTGAAACACCACCTCCAGCACAACCCCCTACACTGCCTGAACACCATTGCTCTGCCCTAAACCCTGAAACACTGCTCCCAGCAAGACCCCCTACACTGCCCGAACACCATTGCACTGCCCTAAACCCTGAAACACCACCCCCAGCACGACCCCCTACACTGCCCGAACACCACTGCTCTGCCCAAAACACTGAAACACCAGCCCCAGCATGACCCCCTACACTGCCCGAACACCACTGCACTGCCCTAAACCCTGAAACACCAGCCCCAGCACGACCCCCTACACTGCCCGAACACCACTGCACTACCCTAAACCCAGAAACACCACCCCCAGCACGACCCCCTACACTGCCCGAGCACCACTGCACTAAACCCTGAAACTCCAGCCCCAGCACGACCCCCTACACTGCCTGAACACTACTGCACTGCCCTAAACCATGAAACACCATCCCCAGCACGACCCCCTACACTGCACGAACACCACTACACTGCCCTAAACCCTGAAAAACTACCCCCAGCAAAACCCCCTACACTGCCCGAACATCACTGCACTAAACCCTGAAACATCACCCCCAGCAAGACCCCCTACACTGCCCGAACACCACTGCCCTAAACCCTGAAACACCACCCCCAGCAAGACCCCCTACACTGCCCGAACACCACTGCACTGCCCTAAACCCTGAAACACCAGCCCCAGCACGACCCCCTACACAGCCCGAACACCACTGCACTGCCCTAAACCCTAAAACACCACCCCGTGCACGACCCCCTACACTGCCCGAACAACACTGCACTGCCCTAAACCCTGAAACACCACCCCCAGCACGACCCCTATATTGCCCGAACACCACTGCACTGCTCTAAACCCTGAAACACCACCCCCTGCACAACCCCCTACACTGCCTGAACACCACTGCCCTAAACCCTGAAACACCACCCCCAGCAAGACCCCCTACACTGCCCGAGCACCACTGCACTGCCCTAAACCCTGAAACACCACCCCCAGCAAGACCCCCTATACTGCCCGAACACCACTGCACTGCCCTAAACCCTGAAACATCACCCCCAGCAAGACCCCCTACACTGCCCGAACACCACTGCACTGCCCTAAACCCTGAAACACCAACCCCAGCACGACCCCCTACACTGCCCGAACACCACTGCCCTAAACCCTGAAACACTCATACTTACAGTCACTCAGTACAGGACTATCATATGCACTCATACACCTATATAAACACTCACACACCGCCACTCATCCATAGAGGTACTCACACACCTAGTCAGTCATGCAAAAAATTAATCAGCCCCAGCACGACCCCCTACACAGCCCGAACACCACTGCACTGCCCTAAACCCTAAAACACCACCCCGTGCACGACCCCCTACACTGCCCGAACACCACTGCACTGCCCTAAACCCTGAAACACCAACCCCAGCACGACCCCTATATTGCCCGAACACTACTGCACTGCCCCAAACCCTGAAACACCACCCCTAGCACGACCCCCTACACTGCCTGAACACCACTGCCCTAAACCCTGAAACACCACCCCCAGCAAGACCCCCTACAGTGCCCGAACACCACTGCACTGCCCTAAACCCTGAAACACCACCCCCAGCACGACCCCCTACACTGCCCGAACACCACTGCACTGCCCTAAACCCTGAAACATCACCCCCAGCAAGACCCCCTACACTGCCCGAACACCACTGCACTGCCCTAAACCCTGAAACACCACCCCCAGCAAGACCCCCTACACTGCCCAAACACCACTGCACTGCCCTAAACCCTGAAACACCAGCCCCAGCACGACCCCCTACACTGCCCGAACACCACTGCCCTAAACCCTGAAACACTCATACTTACAGTCACTCAGTACAGGACTATCATATGCACTCATACACCTATATAAACACTCACACACCGCCACTCATCCATAGAGGTACTCACACACCTAGTCAGTCATGCAAAAAATTAATCACACACCCATTTACTCACCTATACAGTTATACACACACGAGCTCACTTACTCATACAAATACTAGCACATTCTTACGCTCTTATACAATAACTGATACAAGCACACACGCATCCATACAGCCACTCTCACAATCACACACTCTCACTTATAGCCATTTAAATACTCTAACACACATATATACTGCCTTTTACATATGTAGTTACTTGCACATGTACCACTGAGATATACATTCACTCACTAACACACCCATACACACACTCACCCACCCAAGCAGTCCATCACAGATGCACTCTTGAAATCATGCACCCAGTGAATCACCCACTCACACATCTATGTACAGAGTCACACACACCCCACCCACACAAACACTCAGGCAGCCATACAGATACTCAGAGAACCAATCAATAACCCATATAGACACTCATGTAGCTATTCGCAAATCCATGCATCCACTTACACACCAACAAACAGACGGATACAGACATTCACACAGTTTAGTCACTAACACATGCATTCAGTAAGATACGTTTAATCACTCACTTATAGAGTTAGTCACGCACCTACTAAATCATCCATTCAGACACTTATACACCCACTCATTCTTCAATACGCCTTTCCCTATATATATTAAACATATTTAAACTTTACAGAAACACACAGTCACTGGATGATGTCATCAGTGATGTCATCAGTGATGTCATTTGAGATGTCATCAGTGATGTCATCAGTGATGTCACTGACCATGTCATGAGTGATGTAATATGTGACGTCATCAGCAGTGCATTGTGGGGGCGCGAGTTATAGTTAGCTGAACTAACTAAAACGGGGGAATTTCTATGGTTTTGTACGAGTGAAATGTACAACTAACTATAACTGTCCCTAAAACCTATGGTTTTTCAGTGAATTTCAAAGGTTTTTTAAATGCTAATTTCTAACTATAACGTGTCTGAAACCTATGGTTTTTCAGTGAATATATATATATATATATATACATACATATATATCTATATATCAGTCAGTTACCATCAGTATCATTCAAAAAAGGGTGGTGGTCAGGGCAAAAAGGATACATTTCTCACAATACTGGTGAGCCATGCTTTCTTTTTCCACAGTACAATTGTACACACACTTGTGTGCCATACATGGTTTATATAGACTGCTGTACTGTATGATTATAGACAGTTATGCTTGCATGCTTTTTATGTTATTCACACTGTTCTTCACACTGTTAATTTCTACATGGCGTGCTGTACAGTGCAGCTGTGTACACTACAACACAGTACAATTGTGCACACCGTTGCGCCATGCTGCTATCAACCATGGTGCAAGTAGTCACACACAGGCAGTGCCACACCTTGTATGGTTCCGATACAGCGTATTTGTGCACTAGACTGTTTAGCTATGCTTGCTATGTTTGGGTCTATTAGAGTAGAATAGGGACTTAGGTCATTTCCTTTACGGAACGTGCTGTAATATTTCCTGTTTGTTGCAAATCATTATTTTTCTTGATATTTCTGTAAAAAGATTTACTTAATTTTCAATCTGAATAAAGAGATTACGAACCAAACTACTAAACTTAAAACAATAAATAAAGACTTTAAAATTCACCTAAACCCACATTATTGACTGCACGTAATAAGTAATGTTGAAATTTGATATTGACTTATCCTCCATTCTAAAATGGTGGCAAAGATCCACTGATTTAAAGGAAAATACTCACGCACTAGCAGTTTCTGATAGCAGAGATATGGTTCACACCCTGAATGGAGCTACAAAATAAATAATTTCCCAAGTAAGAATAAAATTCTGATTCCCGATTCCAGTATTGAGAACTTGAAGACCTGACAAGGTGATACTAGAAGGCGGTTGCAGTTTTGAAGCAGATTTGTTTGTGATAGTTGTGTTGGATTAGATTGCGGTATTGTGAGTACGAATGTGTGTGGAAAAATAAGTATTAAGATGTTGTCGAAGATAAGTGATTAAAGTATTGAGGCTCAATTGTAGTCGGAAAACCCCAGGGTATACATACATAATTTGAATAAGAAGACTTGTTTACAGGATAAGGTGTAGAGTGTGAGGTACCATCACCTATAACGTTGACATAGAGAGACTAAGCATTGTTGTTATTTATTAACAATAATCGGTGCTGGTGGAATCTAACGGCCCAAATGGGTGAAGCTGCATTGATTTGAGTGATTTTGGGCTGGTCGAGATTTCACTTGCAGTTGTGGAAAATATTCTTGAGTGATTTAGATAATGTTATTTCTTTAGTAAAAGCAAACAAGAAGACGTTTGGAAGTTTATTGGTGAAGTTGTGTGAATGCAAAAAAAATTGTAAAGGAGGATAAACTGCTGCAAGGAGTGAGTATGTCATATTGTTTCGTGCTAGGTTTGGTCGGTTGGTGTGCATTCATGCTGGAATTCATTGGTGACATCAGTGTGTCACGCTGGGTTTGGATTTGACGGCAGAGATTTGGTAAACTATTAGTTTAAATTGGATTGGTTTATTGAAAAATTGACATATACAGGACAAAATGATAATATTGTGATTGAACATTTCTTGTCTCACTGTAATGTACAAATGAAACGTTTTAAAGAATTTAGGAGTTTAGTCAGAAGGGATTACTATTCCGGTATTAAAGGAAGAAGAGACACCTCCTGAGGGTACGCCTGCTCATATTATGACAGCAGAGCATGGGTTTCACACTTGTTCTTGGCTTCGCCAGTGAAGAAGAATCGCTGAGATAGAGGGTGCATTCAGTTTTCCTATGGGACATTTAATACAAGGATTCTTGAAAATTTGAAGGGAAAATTACTTGAGATGAGGCCACCACCTAGACCTACTCAATATGAAGCTTTTAATTTGTCAGAGAAGGTTGGGAGAGAAAAGGAGAGAGAAAAATATCAGAGAAGGACAAAGCAAGCAGTGCAGAATTTTGTGGCTTCTCGATGGGGTGAAGAACAGCGTAGAAGGAGGAAGGCTATCATAAAGGGAACTAGATTATATTCAGCAATTACTACAGACACAGCAAATCAGGGAAAAGAGAAAGATCACCAAAAGAAATATGAGGATGATTCAGACACAGATTCAGGAGAGAAGCTTTTAGAACACATGTTGGATTCAAGACCTCCACCATATATGACTCCTATGGTTCACAGAGACCCTAGTGCTGATGCGAGGGCAACAATGGGAACTGCTCCTGCAGATCCAAGTTGAGCCCAGATTGAAAGACCCATACAGATCCTCCAAATTTTCCCACCAGCTGTGGCTCGATCACAGACTGCAGCTTCAACTGTTACCAATGCAACTGAAATACATACCACAGCCCAGATAACTCCTGTAAAAGTCTTGATAATAACTGCTCCTCCACATGTGGATTTAAGGCCAGAAGCTCCTCAAGTTGTTGGAGGTGTGCCTATGACAGGATTTATCCAGACTTCACAAAACTCCTAGATTGTTGTGTGGAGACCTCCACAGACAGCACATGCACTGATAGATGGATGGACCTTAGTATTCACAACTCCAATTGCTCCTGGTGACATTAATGCTTCTATATAAGCAAATGTACCAGTATGGTTAAAAGAAGTGGCAGGCAATAGAAAGATAAATTGCAGCGAGGCAGTAGAAAGGCAATATTCAGAAAGGGAGAAACCTTTAAATGTGGCCCAATTGAAGATGAAATTAGAAGAAATAATAAGAGAATACTTAGAATTTGAGCATATCGAGCGATACCAAAGAAAGAAATTAATTTACCTCTATAAAGAAATTATACAAAGAGCAGCAGTAATGTACAATAGATTGGCAGAAGTAATCCAGAAATATGAGATCAATCTTGAGAAACATTTGCACCTGCGAAGAAGCTACAGAGTTTAATTAGATGACCCAGCATTAGAAAACATGAGAGTTTCAGGAATGCGCTTAGATCTTTCAGAATTGGTCAAATGCATTAAAAAATTGAGTGAAGTTGAGAAACTAGAAATTAAATAGGCAAAGTAACATGAAAAGAAAAAAAGAGTAAGCTATGGAAAGGAAACCAGATGAGGGAAATGAGGGAGAGGCGACAGCATTTCCACTTAGAGAAATTGCAAGAGGAATGTATGTACATGTTCCTTGGAGTAGAGGTGATTTGGCTGCATTTACAAGCAATTTTCCAAATCGAGAGACAAACCCGTGCCATGGTATGCAAAAGTTGACCGGTTCATTAAGATTTCCAAGGTGTTGTGGACAGATTTGAATATGTTTTTTGATATAGTCGTATCTGCCGATATGTGGGCTGAATGTAAAGTTGCAGTACAATGGTCAAAAGAAGAACCAGTGACGTAGACTAGAACAAAATGCACTATCTCCTGTAGTAATGGAAAAGTATGAGGCAGTGATTACTTTCCTGAAGGGTAGAGTGCCACCAAGAGATTTGGATTGGTTTAATATTAAAAGTACCACTCAAGAGCCAAATGAAACACCACATGAATACTATGAACGGTTGTTGCAGGTGTTTCAGCAGCACAGTGGACGAGAATGTCATGAGGAGAAGGATATGGGGATTTTTGTGTCTCAGTTTGTTCTGCGTTTAAAACCAGGCATTTGTACACACATAACACAAAGTGTGATCTGTTGGCAGAACAGGTCGCTGGATGAAATTTTGAGGAATGCTAAATATGTAGCGATGAGTTACACATGAAGCAGAAAAAGTTCAAGGAAAAGTTTATGATGGCACAAATGAAGTTGACTCAGAAGGGTTTTCAGAATCCTTCTTTTACGGGACATCAAGGAAATGTGCAGGGAGTTGCTGTTTCACAGGTTGGTTTTCAGGGAAATACAGGAGGGTTTAACCAGTCTCAGGTTAGAGGTAGAGGTGTTCCTTTGGGTACAGGATCTGGAACAGACATTGCTACGATGAAAAAGATTACACAATGTCATGTCTGTCATAGAATTGGACATTGAAATAGAGAATGCAGGTATAATCCTAATAATAATGTTGAAAATGTCCAGATGGCAAAAGAAATACAAATGTGCCTGCACCACTAATTCAAATGCCTATGCAAGATCAGACCCAGATCATGTGCACCCCACCAGTTCGGATGAACTCCCAAAATGTAGGAAACCCTCATTTTGATTTAAATCAGCTGCCAAAAATGAACACAAACTCTTTCCAAAATTCCATGCCACATTTCAAAATTCGAACCCAAATATATTACAGCAGTATCCATTTTTTTAAATTGATGGTTCAAGTTCTGATAATTCCCAATGACGGTGCCTGGGAGAGGAGAAATATTTCGTACTTGGCACAGTCTTAGAGGTAGACCAGAGGGGCCCATATGTGGATGCTGATCTATGTGGCCACCAAGTATAATTTTTAATTGATACCGGAGCTACTAGATCGACAGTGAGAACAGTGGAAGTTCCAGATCTACCTCTCTCTGGGAAAACAATCCAAGTTGTGGGAGTTACAAATAAACAATTCAGAAACCCTATTTCAGAAAAGGTACCAGTAAAATTGGGTTCATTTGAGGAAAAACACCAGTTCGTTGTTCGTGATTCTAGCCCTACAAATCTGTTAGGGAAAGATTTGCTGTGCAACTTAAATTGCATCGTTCACTACACGCCGGATGGTATTACCTGATGATTTGCGAGGGAGAGTGAATCCTGAAGTCTGGGATTTTACAGGGAAAGTTATCGGACTAATGTCCATGTAACTCTCCAATCATGGGTTTACAGAAACACAATGGGAAATGTAGAATAGTGAATGATTTAAGAAGGATTAATGAGATTGTTATTCCATGTTGTCCCATGGTACTGAATCCAGCCACCATATTCTTTCAGATCTCATGTACTGCAGAATGATTTACCGTCATTGACCTGTGCCAGGCTTTCTTCTCAGTGCCATTGCACGAGGAAAGTCAGTACCTATTTTCCTTCATGTTTCAACAGAAGGTATTACCATGGTGTTGTGTCCCACAAGGGTATACAGAGAGTCCATCTATCTTCAACCAGATTCTGAAGAAAAGTCTGGAGACCTTACGTATGCTCAACAAGTCAACTCTTGTCCAATACATTGACGATTTGTTTGTGGCATCAGAGACACGAGAGGCTTGTAAACAAGACTCCATTGTTTTGTTAAATCACCTGACTGAGAATGGACACAAAGATTCTCCAGGACAGCTGCAGTACTGTCAAAAAGAAGTTCATTATCTGGGATACATAATTGTAAAAGGAGCTAGAAAGGTGTCACCAGAAAGAGGTGAAGCCATCTTGAAGATGAATCCACCACAAACTCAAAAGGAAGTTATAATGTTTTGGGGAATGGTTGGCTACTACAGGCAGTGGATACCAAACTTTTCCATTATGGCAAAACCCTTAATGAAGTTGACATGCAATGATGTGTCAGATCCGATCCCATGGGACAGCAAATGCTCAAAGCTGTTTCTGGAGTTGATAGACAAATTGTGTCATGCCCCTGTATAGGAATGCCTGATTACTCAAAAGAATTCACATTATTTTGCAGTGAGAGAGATTGGTGTGCTCTCTGTGTTAACACAGGTTCATGGCGATGCCTGGAAACCTATTGCATACTTCTCAACAGCACTTGACCCCATGGCTGCAGGTCTACCCCTGCCTAAAAGCGGTAGATGCAGTATGCACTAGTTTGGAAAAGAGACACAGTGATGGGAGACCCTTTAACTGTTATGGTCCTGCACTCTCTGGAGCTATTGTTAACAAGAACCAAAACCCAGTACGTAACTCATAATCGCTTGAGAAAATATGAGCAAACTATTTTTTCTTGCGATAATGTAGTTCTGAAAAGATGTAGCATACTGAACCCTTCAACTTTGTTGCCAATAAATGATGCAGATTGTGATGAAGTCAAAAATCATTGTCTAGATGTCACAGATCTATGCACCAAACCAAGACCTGATATTAAGGATGAGCCCCAAATTGACTCCGACCATGTACTATTTGTAGATGGGTCATGCTTAATAGCTAACGATGTTACACTAAGAGCAGCATGGGCAGCGTGCACCATCAATGATGTTGTTAAAGCTTCCTGGTTTCAAGAAGTTACCTAAGCACAAGTGGTTGAATTGATTACTCTTACCAGAGCTTGCAGTTTAACTGCACAAATGAGAGTCACACTTTTTATGGACAGCCAGTATGGGTTTGGTGTGGTCTATGACTTTGGACAGTTATGGTCACAAAGAGGGTTTTTAACCTCTTCAGGCACTCCAATTCGGAATGTAAATCATGTTAAAGATGTACTGGAAGCTTTGCAATTGCCCACTGAAATAGCAGTAGTTAACTGTGCAGCACACCAAAGTGAGAATGGATATATTGCTATTGGCAATAGATATGCAGATTCCTTGGTGAGGTATTGTGCTTTGTTAGCCTGCATATTCAATGGAAATTTCACATGTGAGTTTGAAGAAGAGAATTCATTCACAATGTTGATGAGAGTCACAGATACCTGGGACACGTTAAAACGAGTCCAGGAAAATGTTTCAGAAATGTAACAAAATGGATGGTTAAAATCAGGTTGTGTGAAAAATGCAAACGTCATTTAGATATCGGCAGATGGGAGACCAGGTTTGCCCAAAATCTTGTTGTTTTCAATGACATACACACATTTAGGAAGGGATTGCATAGTGAGGCTTTTCAGGCAGAGTTGGTTTAATCCAGGATTTCGAATGTTGGCTGAAGAGATTTGTCATAGGTGTGTCATATGTCAACAAATTAAGTCAGGAAAGAGGACACGTTACACTGAAACACATAGGGAGATCAGGTGGACCATTTAAGAGGATGTAGATGGACTTTATCAAAATACCAGTTTACAACGGGCTGAGATATGCCCTGGTCATTGTGTGCATTTTCTCAAGATGGGTGGAAGCCTACCCAACTCAGAGAAATGACAGTCTCACAGTGGTTAAGCTGTTATTACGTGAACTGATCTCTAGGTATGGAATGCAGATTTCTCTTGAGTCAGATAGAGGAACCCATTTCAATAATGAAGTTCTGAAAATGATCTGCAACGCATTACAAACTGAGCAATGACTACACTGCAGTTACAAACCTGAAGCTTCTGGAATAGTTGAACCCGTGAAGGGGACTTTCATATCCCAATTAGCCAAAGTCTGTGCTTCAACCTCTTTGAAATGGCCAGATGCTTTACCCTTTGTGTCAATGAGCATTTGAAGTACTCCAGACAGGAAGACGGGTCTGTCCCCACATACGATTCTGATAGAAAGGGCCATAAGTTTCCCAGCTGTTCCTGCAAATGCTCTTTTGAATATCACTGACAACATTATCTTGGATTACTACAAAGGTTTGGCTGATGTGGCTCATTCTATTTCTTATCAGGTTTCAGCAACCACTCAAGATCTGCATCAAGAACAGTGCATTGACCTCAGCCCTGGTGGCTGGGTCGTGATCAAGAAGCATGTTCGAAAGACTTGTCTGGAGCCCAGATGGAAATGCCCCTTCCAGGTGATTCTGATGACAAATACTGCTGTTAAGTGTGCTGGGATTGCAAACTGGATTCATGCTTTGCACACCAAGAAGGTGAGAAACCCAGATGACACACTTGTGGTCTATAATCCAATAAGAAGTAGTAGTAACTGCACCAATTCCTGAAGGACTACCCAGACCAGCAGCAGCATTACCTGAGCAACAGCAGGAGGAAGAGAGCGGTGAAGATCAACAAAGTGAATGAAAAATGTAGGTGTCTGAAATAACACACAGTGGAATAGAAGTCTCTAACGAAAAAGAAGCAGAGACTTCTCAGAACAAAAGTAGTGCTGAAACTACATCTGCACAAACAGAAGATCCAGGAGAGAGAACAAGCACCAGACCAAAGAGAACAAATCGACAAGCTGAATAGCCACTAAGCTACAACCATAAAGCCCAGAGAAGAAGCTCATCCATAACACGAATACCAGACACTATACCTGAAGAAACCGAGTCCAGTGATGAAAGTGGTATAGAACAAAAGAAAAATCCTTGAGAAGATCCAAAGTAGCAAGGGTGACTTGTCGCGGGTATTCAGCACCTGAATGGTCACATTACGTGAACATAGCATTGAATGTCACTTTGAAAGATTTGAAGTAAATCCTGAACTGCTAGAACCTCCTTGAGAACAACCTAGACAATTAAAGGAAAAGGTTTAAGCCAAAAGAAGAGACCTTAAAGAAATTATTGACAAAACAAACATTTGCTGTTAAATATTATTATTAAAGTCTTTTATTTTACAGAAGATCAACCTAGAACCGAGCGAGCAATAAATGAATAGTGATAACATTTTAGAAGAACACAGAGTAGGGTTAAGGATTGTCTGCTTAGTAATCAAACTCTAAAAAGAATACGAAAAGAAAGAAAAGAAGAGGAAAGAAAAAAACAAACTGTTGAACTCAAGAAGCGTGAAATGTGTTGCACTAGAAACATGTTTAAATATATTATCTGTTCAGTTTTCATAATAACAGTGATAATGATCTCCATAGTACCAATAAGATTTTATTTCACACCTGAGACAGAAATGGATTCTGCCTGGTATTATTTTTTTTCCTGCATAGATCAATAGATAGTGTCCACACTTACCAGAATAACTTAAACTTTTTAATGCAGCCAGTGGAAAAGATATACATAATGGCTTAAGAAGAAGAAAGATACACTAACATAACACAAACCAGTGATAAGAGTAGTGATGTTTTAGAAAATGCTTGGAAGAAAGAGGAGAATGAATTTCAAAAGAAGATGATCTCTCCTAAATTGAGATTAGAAAGCCACCACAAAGGAAAAATTTGTGTTTTAAGAAGAAGGATGCCTAAACGAACTAGACATGTAGGAATTAGTAGTTGCGAACACACATTTGAACTAACAGGGGGATCATGGCAGATATTCCAGGGAGAAGAGAATGCAATTCCTGGCGTCTACTATATTTGTGGCTTAAATGCTTATTTCTTATTGCCAACTGACTGGGAAGGTATTTGCTACCGAGACATAATAACTCCTAAAATGTATCGCATGGAAAGCTTAGATGCACTAACAATGACACCATCACATAGACAAAATTGAAATGCTGAAACAAGAGCAGGATTAACAGGAGACAAATTTGGAGCAATCATTCCACTGTAGGCATAATTTTAAATGACAAAAAGATTAAAAAAGCTAGCTACAGTTGTTGACAAAATGGCATCAAGCACATCGGGAGCTTTGCTTATAATTAACGCTGAACTAATTGCTATACGGTCTATGTCACTCCAAGACCGACTTGCACTAGACATCTTACTCGCTGAGAAGGGCAAAGCCTGCAAAATGCTTAAATTAACCCATTCCTGCACATACATACCCGATGAGAGTAAGGAAATAGAAGATTATGCAAAGAACATTTCAGGTTTAGAACCTGAATTACATGAATTGGAAACACCATGTGCTTTTAAGAATTTTGGAAAAGGAGTGCAAACGATTGGAAATTGGATTGTGACAGCAGGCAAACGAATTTTGAAGGCTATACTAATGACAATAATCATAATTGTGCTGAGCCTATAGTGTTTTTATGCATTGTTCATGAGATGTAGATATATGTTACCCAAAAGACAAGAAAGCCTCAACGAAAGTTATATGGGAAAGTTTTAGGTTTGACAGGGATAATGAATGATGATTACATGAAATCACTGAAATTTAGAGGGTTAAATCGAAAAAGGCAAGATTCGAATGATGATGAAAGTGCCCTCTGAAATCGGGTTCACATGGAAAATCAATTTGTGTGATGGTTTTAAAAACCATCAGATGAAGAGAATTGATAAAGCAAGAAATTTTGCTGAAGATAATGTGGATAGTTTGTAAAACATTAAAGCGAGTAATGCTTAAAGAAACAGAAAACTGGAAAGTGTTCCTTTCTCTAAAACGTACAAATTAACGACTAACATGATTAGCCTGATTTTTTTTTTGTAGTAAGCATCCATTTCTATCCCATTGTCAAGTTAAGCTAGGCCTCATCTACTCTCAAGTTCACTTCATTTGACTTATGTTAACTTTTCTTAAATAAACACATGTTTTAGCAGAATGTGGCATGGTGCAGTATTAAATAAATAATTCATGTTAGCTTCATTAGACATGCCATCTTCGTAGAATGTGCTGATCTCAATAAATGTTTTCCTTCCTTACTAAACTACATGCTCTCATCGCATTTGGTTAGATTTTAGCTACCACTTCTTCACAATAATGAATACCAACTGTATAGCAATACAATAGTGTATGCAGGAAAATGTGAAGCTCATGATATAATTCTGTGAAAGTTACAACCAGAATGTTTCTGCTTTAGACTAGTTCATTGTCACGCAGGGGAGGTCTAAATAGCTAATAGAGTAAGCTGCAGGGTTCACGTGGGTACTCAATGTGAAACTAAAGTACATGAGCAGTTGCAGCTTAGTAAACTGCTTTTACATAATGTTTGCTGTCATCGTATGTTACAGTGGGAATGAAGAAGGATGTTGCAGACCATCAAACGATCCTTTCGGCATTGGGCAAAGATGACCTAACACCTAAGAAGATGGATACATACATTTTTGTTATTAATATACGTGTTCTTAGTTAGAGCAATTCAGATGCTCTTCCACCACCCTTTCCTTAGAGCACATGCTTAGAGCTTTATGCTCATCAGACTGGTTAGGCTAATTGCTCTGTGCCTATTCTTTTGCCTTTTTACACCGTAAGCTACTGCTGATGGTGTTTTCTACACTCCTTCAAAAATACAGCTATTGCTGTGACTAACTCCTAATTGAGGGAAGACTCGGACGAGTTTTCCAGAACTGCTCTTTATGTGGAGTTCATCTAAAATCTAAATTTCATCTCTAAATGCTCCTTAAAATTCTTGCTCTTTTCCGAAAAAGGACTCTTTGTTGGTTGTGGTAGTTTAGGTTCTATTGGAGTAGAATATTGACTTAGGTAAATTCCTTTATGGAACATGCTGTAATATTTCCTATTTTTTGCTAACGTCTATTTTTCTTGATATTTCTGTAAACAGAGTTATCTAATTTTTTAATTTAAATAAAGAGATTACAAACCAAACTACTAAACGTAAAACGATAAAGAAAAACATTAAAGTTCACTCAGACAAGGTAAAGGGTGCACCATACAACAATTCTATTCAAAATATTAGCGTAACCAAACAGTTCAGAGCAGTTTTCAAAGATGTGTTCAAATCTTCTTTTTATTCAGTCATATTCACATACTCTGTAGTGGTGCCTGTGGTATGTATGCCATTGCTTCCACTTACTTGACTCATGACAGGATTTGTTGTTCTAGGCTGTTTTGTAATTGCTCACCCCGTCTTTGGAACTTTCTTGACTCCCCTCCTGCGTTTTTTTTTGGGGGGGGGGAGGGGTTGGGTAATAGCTCACCCATATAGCTTCTGGTTGGGCACATAATCATGATATGAAATATTCTCAGGATCCTTTGAGTTTATTCTACTTCATTTTTATCCTCTCTTTATACATATATATATATAATATTTCTTTTTAATAGGCTCATGAACACTTCTTATGAACATCCCCTTATGTGTTTCTCCTCATTTGTAATAGGTGCCACCATTAGGGTTTATTTACCCTTGGCCTACCTAATTTGGAAGCCCTGGGAGTGGACTCACTCTGACCACCCATTCCAATTCACCCTATACTGAACGGGTCTCATTACAATGTAAGTATTTTTGCACACTGTCCCTGAATCTGCACATACATTAGATTAGATAATTACATTTCTCTCAATCTCCAGCATTAGGAACCTGGTTAACAAGATGCGCTAAGACCACGCACAGCGCTCGCAGTTGGATGGGTGACTCTGATGTGTCACCCTCTTGCATATTGTCTTTACGTTTGGTGGGTACCATAAATACTCTCTTGATGGTTACCTTTTATAACAAAGATTTTTTCTTTTCTCCAGGGTATCTTTTTTTTATCATGTTAATCTACCCTGACACGTTTGCACCGTTTTCTGTTTTATCTCTTGTAATTTTTTAATAATGGATACTCTGGTCTTTAATGTTGAAAGCCCTTCACTTCTTTAATTATGGACACTTGTATTGGGCACCGTTTGGAGTTTATCTCTCTTTCTCTTCTTTTCTTTTTCATATTGTCTGGGTCATTTTATCTTTGCATCTTTGGGAATATTTATATGTGTGTGTATTTAAGAGCCCATCTTTTTTTGTTGGACACCTTGTGGTGTCCCGGGTTATTTTCCCACAAGTGATTTTCAGCCCCAATTATTTTTTATGGAATTGTCATATATGTGTACTAAATTAAGATGGTATCTTTCTTAACTGGACACTTCTAAGTCCTTGACTATGTCTTCAAAAATGGCTTACGTCATTATACAAACTCATTCTTTTTTTCTATGTGTTGATTGTTCGATTCATGTTGTGTCTTGTGCCTCTTTGTCTATTTGATTGCATCGTCATGAACTAATGTGTAAATTTGATTTCAAAGTTCCTTTTTTTTTCTAAGGTCATGTGGTTTTCTTGTTAGTGTACACATAAGTCTATTGTAGGTGTATTTGTATACTTGTTCTCATATTTGTATTTCACATTTTTAGCCCCTTGACATATATGTTACTATACTTCTATATGTATATATGTGTTTTCTTACAGCCCTGAAGAACTCCAATGTTTTGGACGAAACGTGTTGGCTGTTTTCTGCTGTACCGATTGCTTATGTGTGAATATGACTGAATAAAAAGAAGATTTGAACACATCTTTGAAAACTGCTTTTAATTGTTTGGTTACTCTAATATTTTGAATAGAATTGTTGTATGGTGCACCTTTTACCTTGTCTGAATTTGTACAGTCCTGTCAGGACGGCACCTTGACAGCGGGTGCTTGAATTGTGTGCACAATACCAGGTACATGGTGCTTATTGACACATTGAGGATAACAGGATAGGTGCGATTTCTCCCTTGGGTTCCACTGTCGTGCTTCGGTTAGATTCACTTTAAAATTCACCTAAACTCTCATTATTGACTGAACGTAATAAGCAGTGTTGAAATTTGATATTGACTTATGCTCCATTCTAAAACGGTGGCAAAGATTCAGTTGACCTAAAGAAGATCAAGGCGTGGAGTTGGAGACCACTTTTGTAAGTGAAGGGCTGAACTGATTTAAGGGAAAATACTCATACGCCAGCATTACTGTAAGATTTGGAACTACAGTCAGAAGAGCGTTAATACAGGATGATACTGTCAAGGTTATAGGAGAATCTCACTATTTTCATTATTAGAGAAACAATGCGTCTCCAAAATGTACGAGATGCACAGGAAGGACATGGAAACATTGAAGATCCATAGCACAATGCAAAGGAATTAACATTCTTTCCACCTTCCTCATAGAAAATGCAAACCATCCCTTTGCTCCTTTAATATGTTAAAACTGTTGAAATGTTAAAACTATCTGTAATTGAAGAAAATTTAGTTTGAGGTACGCCTCTCACCTGTCAAGCTATAAAAAATGGTATGTTGTACAGGCATCAACTTACGGGGAATGTAATGAGCTTTGACCATGGAGATGTGTATAAATACTGTCTGTTTTTCAGTTTCGGTAAGAGGTTATTAGCTGACTGGGGTTCCCCTTGTTGGATGCCGCGTTTCTCAGTCAGTTGTCTAAATAAATGCCGTCGCAACTATTACCTGATGAGCTGCAGAATAAGTATTTTTTGTTGATATCTTTCTTCTAGAGTAGCATATCTCATAGATCCCTTGTTTATTTCAGCTGTTTCTCTCCCTGGCCCCAGCTGGCTCTCTGGGAAGTGCTTTATTTGAGCCAGTGGTTGAAGGTAGGGCACACCAGCACCCATTTTTTGGGACCGGCATTCAACTTACTTTTCCTCATCAGAGTTTGACTCAGAGCAATAGAGAGATAAACACACAAGTGTGGAAGCAGGAGGAAGAGAAACAATGTGGCAAAGGGAGAAAGCAGGGATGACAAAGAATCTGCAAGAGTGAGATAAAGACATAGAGAGTGTGTAGTGGTGGATTAAAAATGCATGAGGTGCAATCAAGATTCCGCAGCCTTGGTATTTGGCATGCAAACATTCAATAGCTGTGGCTTTGAGCGTGTGTGCACAACTTTGGGCCCCACCACATATTCTTTTACAAATTTAGCACTGTCTCTGGGCCCGTTGTGTGAATGATAAAACCTTCTGTAAATCTGAACCTTACACAAAGCTGCCCATTACTAAATGTGCATCCCTTTCGTCATAGTCCGCAGGCTTTTCTTAGCTCCTAGGCAAGCACTGAAGTGGGCATATACATGTTACTCACAAATAACCTCACCCCTTTGCTGTTTAGGTAACATTCCCCTCACTGATCCTCTATTGTCTTGTCCTCTTATGCAGAACTTCCATTGTTAGATCTTTGCAAGGGAGGCACCCCAGCCCTAAACCTGTCTTCCTGTGCCACTCTCACATGCTGCCAGAGAGTGCCCAAAAACTTATTATGCAACCTTTCACACAGGTCCCTGTACCTGCAAGACACTGATCTGGTTTCCTCTCCACAGAGGCCCAGTGGAACATTGCCTTAAAGGCATCAAGGCCTTCCTAGCACTCCAGCTCAAATAAGAGTCTGCTTCTTTGTAGTGTCAGTACCTTTTATCATCATGAATCCAACTATATCAAGACCTATTCTGTTCAAACATTGTTAATATGTTCTTTTCTTTTGATAATTTTGAATAATCATATTGATATATTTCTCCGTTCCTGCAGCTGCAGGGTCATTCCCACCAGTGCAGACCTTTGATTGGTGTATACCCTTTCCACCTTCTTTCTCTGTGGTGATTTGGCTAAGTCTACCCATCTACACCCATGACTGTGCTGCAGCTTTCTCCAACCTCTTTCTATGTATCATAGCAAACATAACCCAATAAGGTATTTCCAATAAATTACCCTTCAGTTCCTTTCCCTCATGTTCAGCTGCATTCAGCCAATCTTCCCTTGACTGCTTCAGATTCCACATCTTGGAATGGTGCTCCCTAAACTCACAAATTATCACCCTCCATAACTGCTTATGCTCTATAAAACTTACTGCTACCTCCTCTCTTTTCTTATCATTCTATGCATTAATGCCCCACAAAATGCTCATTACCTTACCCCCCTGCCTTTTTTCTTGTCCTATCCAAGGAATTGCAATCTACTCCTTATCTTGCTATTTCCTCTTACTTTCTCCTTTCCTGTGAGTAATGTCTCCCTCAGGAATGGCTCCACTCCATCTGGTGATACACTCTCTCTGTCCCTTAAGATATCCCTCCTCTTGATCTAGACCTCGTCTTGCCTGGATGTTCACTCAAATCAAATCAAGTTTATTTGCATAGTTAATTAAAACCATTGCATACTAATAAAACTCAATCAAGAACATTCAAAAGTGTAAAAACTGTTCACAAATAGTTCTTAAAACCATTGCTTACCATTAAAACCCAAACAAGGACATTTAAAAGTGTAAAAACTGCTTACAAACAGTTCATAAGTACTGTTTATACTTTTTAACATCAAACAGTACATTCTAGATTTGTGCATAGTATCCTACAATTAAAATACTAATATGTAAAAAATGCATTTCAGAAGTAAGATTTATTTTGGCAAGAACAACGGCCAAAATATTTATGGACCATAGCTGTTTTGTAGCTTAAAGTGAAAGTGTGTTGTGCAACTAAGAGGTGTAGTTCTGACTCCGTCCTTACTCCATCTGCTCCCATCCCTCTTGCATCCCCCTTTTCATCTTCTACTCTCTCTCTCCCTTGCTGTGCAGCCCCACTTTGTGTAGTCCCTTCCTTTACTTTCTCTCTTTTCAGCCCCAACTCCCTGCCCTTTCATCCATGCTTCATTCTCTCTCTTCATCAGCTCAGCAATCCACAATATAACTCCTCTCCTGACATCCCCACAACATGTCTACTCTCATTTTTCCCCTCAACCCAGTGCTTGTCATTCCTTTGCCTTTTGCCATATCAGCAACTTGTTCCTCTTATCCAGCCTAGCTTTCCTGCCTATTGCCTTCCATATCAGTGCTCCTGTCATGGTGATAGCTCATTTATGCATGTACATCTTGTTTGGCATCATCACCACAACCTTCTCTTCCCCCTTGTTTCCAACCAACCCCTTTCAGTTTCACTGAATACTCTTCAGCATGTGACGACCTCCTTCCTTGTTTCCTTTAACACTAACCACTCTTACTCCTCTACCCCCTTCCATTTCAGCTTCTCCAAATTCAAAGTCATCCAATTAAGATTCCTTCAATATGTGGAGCACCGCTCCTTCCATGGACACTCAGGGGCTTATTTACAACAATTTGACTCAGTGCAGCAATTTGCTGCACTGCCCTGCATCAAAAGAAAAGGGCAGTAATGCACTGTATCTATAAGATATGGTGCATTCCTGTCCTCTTACACTGCACTGGTGCACAAATGGCTGCTTAGCGCCTACACAGACACCCTTGCACCATGGTGCAGAGGCGCCTGTGTTGAAATCAGGTTGTTTTTTGTGCAGGGTGGGACACCTTCTTTCCCAAAAACAACTGTTACACCATCCTGGGGAGGATTATGCTTTTGACGTATTCTCGGGTTTACAGCTTGTAGTAAATCTGGGAATGTGTCATATGCCATGGGTGTTACATGGGAACACCCACTATAACACCCATGGCATGCCTCCCTACCGCAGTGTGAGACAACACAGCGACTTGCGCTGCATTGCCTCACACCAAATCTGCACACGGTGGCTTTACGTGGCCTCATAGATATGGCTCTGCACTGTGCGCCACAAAAGAATCATTAAAAGTGACGTTCTGGCAGTGCACAGGGCTTGTAAATGAGCCCCTCAGTTTCTCTTTGCTGGTAATGTTGCTACTACCATCTTCCCCTCAGTGCACTTATTTCCTTTATCGTCAGTTACTTGTTTGCTGTCTCTCTCACTTTCGGTTGGACAGGGCCCTTCTTAGGGGAATTTACCCCCAAACGTTTAACTTTTTCCTCCTAGTCTTTGCCGGCTCTCTCAGCATGATCTTAGAAATCAGGGCACCTTTCCCTGCACTGCAGAGGGAAGGTGAGCATGCCCACCTCACCTAAATTAGGCAGGGGGTGCATACGTGATGGGTTTAGGTACCATACCTCCGTGCACCCTGTAAACATGTACACCACATACCCAGAGTGGGTACAGCACTGGCTAGTAATGGGAAGTAGTACTGAGTGTGCTGCCCACCGGATAACCATGTATCAGGCCTACTAGAGGTCAGTGAAGGGATACTATGGTGGGAGTAAGGTGATCTCTCTCTCTGTCTCAGATTACTTAGAAGTCTGGCTGTGAAGGTTCAAACCAGATGAGTTTTTGTTTAGCATATTGGGAAGATCTGTGTACTCCATATTGCAATTATCAATGAAAGCACAGATGAATGTGTTCAATATTTATACTGTATGTTGAAAAGGAAAAGAGTAGGATCCATTTGAGAATGCACAATTGGAAGAGACTAATGTATTGATTTAATTGGACAGATTGAGTTGGGAGTCAAATTATACCCCAAGACTTCTCACCCTAGATGTGGGCTTAGACTTAATTTTGAGAGGCTAAGGCCAGAAAACAAGCTTCCAAAATGGGGCTGGCCTTAATGGCATAAGAAATGTGATCTTTTCTCCATTGCTTTTTAATTGATTAAAACATATCCAGTTTTCAACAATCTCAGCCAATCATGAAGCTTGACAGCATATACTTAAAGGTTACCTCAGATTGTTCAATACAATATGAGTATCACCTGCTTTTAAAAAAAAACGGGAAAATATATGACTGAAAATGTATGGCCCAAAGGGATCATATAAACATTAAAGAGTAAAGGGAACAAAATAGAGCCTTTGGGGACAGTGCATATGAGAGGCTGAGCGATAGATTCAAGAGGTGGTATAATGACTTGGAATATCCTTTTGCTCAAGAAATTCTTAATCCACAATAGAGATGTGTCTTTGACATCAATCTTCCCCTGCCTTTGTAACAACATCTGGTGGAATATTGTGTCAAAGGTTGCTGATATATTGAGTGAAAGCAGTGCAACTGGAAAGTCTTCATCAGTAGAGCGCCATAACACGTCGGCGGCCACAATCACCACTGTCTCTGTACTACAGCCAGATAGAAAAATGGCTTGCATTGGGTGGAAAACAGTGGCGGCTCCTCGCCCTACTGCTTTTCAGCAGTGAAGTTAGGGAAAACTAAAATGATAATAACTCACATTATTATATTTTGTACTGATGTCCGGCAGATTTGCGGAGTGGGGCTGCTCTCACGACAGGAGCAGGGAGAGTGGTGAACACACTGTAAGTGTGCATGAATGTTTGGCCAGCCGTCTCGGGCCGGCCAAACATTCATGTGCACTTTGCATGTTCTCCACGCAGACTGCATTACAGCCTGCGTGGAGAACATGCCCAGGCTCCAAGTCAGCGTCTGAGTGCCGAACCACGGCGCTCCAACCAATCACAATTCTGCATTGCAGCATTGTGATTGGTTGACTGAAAGCCTGGGTGTGCTTCCTATTGCGGCCAGAGCGAGGGACTACGCGGAGAGATGCGGCGAGGAAGCGGTGAGAAGGTAAGTTCTTTTCTTTTTTTTAAATGTACACCCGCTTCTCCTGCGCCCCCTCCCGCGATCCTTGGCGGCCGCCATGGTGGAGAGAACCTTCTCTCTCCACATGAGCATTTCATTGGTGTAAGACTGCTTTCTCTAAGAAGCTGACCAAATAAGGGAGTTAAGAAGTGGGGCAACTATTTGAGAGGCTGTTCGGATCAAAATGCATTTCTTCAACAATGGAATGAGTCTGGCAGATTTTTAAATTAATTAAGAATGGATCCAGACTTAAAGAAATATTTAATGTAGTGCAGACCTTTACATTTTCAAATAAGTGAACATTTTTGAGAAGCGTTGCAGGGTGTCTGCTAAAGATCCAAAGGTTTGAGTGTACATCACTAATTGGACAAAGTTAGCTGTGTTTAACAGAGGATAAACCAAGTCAAAAAGTTTGAGCATACTGTGAGTTAGATTGGCTCTCTGTAACGCCAGGTTAGCGAAAATGAAAGAAATCTTATTTTGCCTGCCAGGGTCCTGACTTTGATATTGGGCTGCAGATTTTTGTCTCTCTGTTATAGTGGGTGCTCTCTCTGCAGCCCTGCGACCATTCATGCTTTGATGGTGACAGAATGTTGCCAGATAAAGTGCAGCTGACCTGGCTCAGGTAGGAGCTAGCTTACCAAGCCATCATTGCTGTCTGCATCCAGGACGTGCACCACGGTTTGTCTTTACTTTGATGGGCTGTCCAACAAGTCCATTTAATTTTTTGAAGTGTTGTTAGGTTTCAAAATCCTGTCCCTGCAATGTACTCTTTTCACGTTATATTAGGTTAGCAATGTGTGGCTAAATAGATGCCAGTTGTATTTACGTTATGCAACCCACTGAGTTATCCCCGTAATGTGCAGGCTTCAGTTGGCGAATGCGACTCCATTTTGTTTTTTGCAATCCTTATTAGGCTGCTTAGACTGTGCCCGAGTTAGGCCTCATGGCCCGTAATGCTTGCCTCAGCAGAACACTGTATTTCGCTAATGTTTTTTCTTTCTGTCCAAGGCTGTTTCCCGACCTGCTAATGAGGAACCAATTCAGCTCTCACATACCAATCTAAGTGTGTAGTTCTGCTCCCACGTTAGGAGACGCTGAGACCCAGCGCAGTGGCCTTGGGTTTCTGATAGCATGTACCCATCTGGCAGGTGGTAGCTCATCTCCCAGTGCCTCCTTTGTTAATGTTCGGCCCCGGCCGGTAGTTTTTCATGGTGGGCGGGTTTGGAGGCTCTTGGGGAAGAATGATTACTCACTGTGGACCGTTGGGAAGTCAGTCCCTCGGCAGACATCTTAGGGTGCAGGTTATGATGGACTCCTCTACCACGTAGGCTCACAGCTACCTCGCAGAGCTCCATCCAGCCGGCCGGCATTGTCCGCCCTTGCACGCTGGCACCTTGATCCCACGGCTGTCCGTGTCCCTCCCGCATCAGCATACGAGCGGGCGCACGGCTCTCATTCCCGATTCCGGGGCCACGTTGACTTCAGCGCCAATTGCGGCCGGCATCGTCCGCCCTTGCACGCTGGCACCTTGATCCCACGGCCGTCCGTGTCCCTCCCGCATCAGATACTCCCGGATACCCTCTGACTCCTGCCTGCTCCTGGCGGAATCTACCGCCAGCATCTCGCCTCGGCCCCCCACATCGCGGCTCTTACTATTGCCGTTCATCTGGCAACTTCTCAGGCACCTGTTTTCATTCAATAGTCCTGATGAGATCCCGATACTCTCTGCGGGATTGAAACGTCGTCGACAAAAACATTCTCAACTCTATACCGCTATCTATATTTTTTGTGGAGTATGAGATGTTAACCCTTACTGTGACTTTTGTTTATTTATATTCAAGCATACTGTAAAGTCACGTTTTAAGTCACTTGCCTGGGGTAAGGAAATCGGCTGATTTCCCTCTGCCTTGCCACGGTTGCTCACCTTATTTTTCACGTGTTATCATTCCCTTGTTTTATAGACTTTCGCATTAAATCTCTATCTTTATATTAAAACACTTGTTAAATTCCAATTTTTATTATGAAATCGTGAAATTTTAATTCTGCACTCCTATATGTGTGGGACCCTTGTTTTGTAAAGTATAACTCCACCCTTGGTCCCCGCTGACTTCCAGGGTTTCCTTGTTCTTTTGCTGGACTCCTCTGCAGAGCATTTCTAATAAAGCATGTTAGTTTGTATTCTCTACTGTCTGACCGACTCTTCATTCTTGGGAAGGCTTAGGAGGTGGTTGTGAGAAAACCCGAGTGGCCCTAGAGGGCCACTTCCTTCAGTTGGCGCCCGAACAGGCACCCCACAAGGTGATCCGACTTGCCCGTAATCGGGTTGTAGGGTGGAGGGGTGCGTTTGGTCAGTTGGACGGATCGGGGTACCCCACACAAGACCGAGCTTGGTTCTCGCAGCTGCCCCGCCCGGCTGATCGGTCGTCCCCTCGTCTAGTGGTCACCAGCTGGGGTCCTGAGAAGGCGAAACCTTGGAATTGACTGTTTGGTCCGAAGAGTCGGCAGTGGAGAATAGCTTGACTCGACCTGTGTGCACCAGGTGAGTGATTTGATTCTTCGAAAAATGGCGCCATTCTTGGACCGCACGAGCCTACAGGCTGTGTCTTAATACAGTCTCTGGACTGTCTTGTTTGCGGTTTTTGAATTGCCTTGCTTGAACGACACGAGTCGACGGGCTGTGTCTTGGTATGGTCTCCGGACTGTCTTGTCTTGAACTTGGTGGGTCTGCGGACCCTTGGAAAAAGATAGAGGGGTCGATTCCGATTCGGGCCGGAAAAAAAACCGACCGACTCGGTATGGGATAATAGTCCAACCGACGTTGCCCGACCTGGGAAGTACGATGAAATGCATGTGAATCACGACCGACTCGTACGGAACTCAAGGCGAATGACCGACCCGGACGGAAACAAGCTATCCGGCCGGAAAACCACGCGAATCGAACCGACCGACACGCACCAGGAAGAAAGCCGAACGAAACGTACCCGCGAACTCCGACCCGCACACTACGATGCAATGGGTGCAAAAGCAGACCGATTCGCACGGAGCACAAGCCGTACGACTGACACGCATACAAAACCCAGCCGAACAAACACAATACACCGCGAACGACGCGTACGCCGCATATGAAACAGAGCTGAAACACAGCGGGACCGACTCGGAGAGGCGCGCACGAGATAACTGCAACGTCCTACTCGGTCAGAAGAACGACTCCAACATGCACAATAATCACAAATGAAAAAATACAAAAAAAAGAGGGCCAAACAAGCAATGACAAAGCCAATAAATACAGGGGGTGAAAAAAATTGAACAAGGACACACAACCCAACTCCACCTACATAAAGGCCACAAATCCCTACCATGATCCTTTGCAAGTTCCACTGACCTGCCAGCAGAAAACACCATCACACAGCAAACACAGACACACACACAGCTCATCCAACACAAAAGCCACACACCATTAGCACCTCAACAAATAGCACCCTCACACACACACAGTAAAACCTACACTCACACACCCTCACTTGCACACACACACACATCAATCACCACCACCACCCATCACCATGCCCCTAAAGAAGAATCCAAAGTTCCTAGATAGTGAATTGGAAGTCATGGTAGACGAGATCCTGAGGGTAGAGCCACAGTTGTTTGGCACATTGGTCCAACAGACCCCCATGTCGCAGAAAACCAAGATGTGGGTGAGGATCATCGACAGGGTGAACGCACAATCACCATGTTTGCGCACAAAGGAAGACATCCAGAACAGGTGGGATGATGTGCGCAGGAGGGTCAGGGACCTCCTGAAGAAGGATTACCTCCTGAGCCAGCACACCGGCAGTGGCCCTCCTGCCAAACCAGTATACCTCAGGCCCTGGGAGGAGAAGGTGCGGGCCATCCTACCACCAGTGAGCGTATATGGACTAACAAACATCCCAGAGACTGGTGAGTACACAACTAATATACACAATATTGTGTGCCAATACACACACATCACTGTCAAGGGGGCAGTCAAACCATGCACCCCTAGCAAATCAACAGCAAACAAAAGATAATCATCCCAAAAAGTGTATGTCAGACAGATAAACACAATACATGCCATCTCATAGTGATATGTAACTGTGTCATGACATGTACAAATCCAATACCAAAATGAGCTAGGCAGTGGCACAAATATAACCAACAAACACTGTCAGATATTTAGCCACCACTAGAACACCACCTCACAGGGAAGCTCACAGAAAGGAAGGAATCCTGTGTATGCTGGTGAAGTCAGTGTAGCCAAGAGCATGATGGGACTCGTAGTAACAGATAATGGGCAGCCTCACATTTGGACCATCAACACCACTCAGAACCATGCTCACAACACAGGGAGTGGATAAGGACTGACAAGATGGCTGACACTGGGTACTGCTGTGGGGAGCACAAGGCCCTGCTGGGAACTGTGCACCAACAAACAGCACAACACCACTGCCTGACATCCTGAAAGCCAACTTGCACTCCCTGCAATACAAGCACGTTGCATGGTGGGATATCTGGCTGGGTGGGAAGGAGGACTCACAGCACTGACCATAGTTACAAGCAGCTCACCTCACACACCCCCTCAACACAAACTCCACATAACCCACCTGGGAGAATGCCATGCCTCACATACCAAATGAAGATCCCACAAAGAACCCCCACCCTGGGTAATGCCGTGTGAAGCACAGGGACACTCTTGGGACTTGTAGCCAAACAAACGCAAGGACAACACTGTCAGCCTTCCTGTCAGCACAGGCACACTACCCCACAGGGAAGCAGAGTCCAAAGGAAGGAAGTACGGGCATGCTGGGAAGGGGGTGTAGGCAATAGCATGATGGGAGTTGTAGTCACAGAAACTGCTCACCCTCACAATTGGCCCATCAACACCACTCTGAACCATGCTCACATCACAGGGAGTGGAAAAGGACTGACAAGATGGCTGACACTGGGTACTGCTGTGGGGAGCACAAGGCCCTGCTGGGAACTGTGCACCAACAAACAGCACAACACCACTGCCTGACATCCTGAAAGCCAACTTGCACTCCCTGCAATTCAAGCACGTTGCATGGTGGGATATCTGGCTGGGTGGGAAGGAGGACTCACAGCACTGACCATAGTTACAAGCAGCTCACCTCACACACCCCCTCAACACAAACTCCACATAACCCACCTGGGAGAATGCAATGCCTCACATACCAAATGAAGATCCCACAAAGAACCACCACCCTGGGTAATGCTGTGTGAAGCACAGGGACACTCTTGGGACTTGTAGCCAAACAAACGCAAGGACAACACTGTCAGCCTTCCTGTCAGCACAGGCACACTACCCCACAGGGAAGCAGAGTCCAAAGGAAGGAAGTACGGGAATGCTGGGAAGGGGGTGTAGGCAATAGCATGATGGGAGTTGTAGTCACAGAAACTGCTCACCCTCACAATTGGCCCATCAACACCACTCTGAACCATGCTCACATCACAGGGAGTGGAAAAGGACTGACAAGATGGCTGACACTGGGTACTGCTGTGGGGAGCACAAGGCCCTGCTGGGAACTGTGCAACAACAAACAGCACAACACCACTGCCTGACATCCTGAAAGCCAACTTGCACTCCCTGCAATGGAAGCACGTTGCATGGTGGGATATCTGGCTGGGTGGGAAGGAGGACTCACAGCACTGACCATAGTTACAAGCAGCTCACCTCACACACCCCCTCAACACAAACTCCACATAACCCACCTGGGAGAATGCAATGCCTCACATACCAAATGAAGATCCCACAAAGAACCACCACCCTGGGTAATGCTGTGTGAAGCACAGGGACACTCTTGGGACTTGTAGCCAAACAAACGCAAGGACAACACTGTCAGCCTTCCTGTCAGCACAGGCACACTACCCCACTGGGAAGCAGAGTCCAAAGGAAGGAAGTACGGGCATGCTGGGAAGGGGGGTGTAGGCAATGGCATGATGGGAGTTGTAGTCACAGAAACTGCTCACCCTCACAATTGGCCCATCAACACCACTCTGAACCATGCTCACATCACAGGGAGTGGATAAGGACTGACAAGATGGCTGACACTGGGTACTGCTGTGGGGAGCACAAGGCCCTGCTGGGAACTGTGCAACAACCAACAGCAAGACACCACTGAATGACATCCTGAGAGTCAACCTGAACCCACTGCAAGGGTGGCATGCTTCATGGTGGGATAACTGGGCTAGGTGGAGAAGGATGGCCGGATGTACACCAAATACAACAAATGCTGGCCATGCACACACCTCAACATTCACATTGAAATGCCCCAGGTAGGCATGACAATGTGCTACACCAATATCAACCTCTTACTGTGACAACTTAGGACAATGCAATGTACATGCCCGCATCCAGAGGTACAGTCACAACTGTCAGGTGTGTGAACCATTGATGCCTGTAGAAACATAACATACAATGTGTGTCTCTTCCAAATACAGGTGATGATGATGGGGACACAGCAGCAGGCGAGGAGGAGTCCCTGTCCCAGGCTCCGGGGGCCACAGAGCTCACTGGTGTGGAACAGCCTCTGCCCTCCTCAGATGGCGAAGACCTACCTGGCACCTCCGGTGTGAGTCATCATGCAGCACCAGCTGGACCAACACCTGCACCCCCTGCACCCACCCCTCCAACAACTGCCAACACACAGACCACCCCCGCCGACACGGACCGACCAAGGACCACCGATGGCAACAGCACAGAGCCCCAGGCCCAGCGTGGAGCAATGGACGACAACACCACTAACAACCCCCAAGGGGGCATTGGGTCAACTGTGCGTGCCACCGCAGGTCCTGCATGTGTCGCCAGGGGTGGTGGGAGGGGTGGTAGACTTAGGTCGCTGCTTGCAGAGGGGTCTGGACTGCATGATGACCCACAACTGGCACGCATCGCTGATGCGTACCAGGATAGCACCGGAGAGGTCAGACAGGTCGTGGGGATCCTCAAGGACATACAACAGCAGCAGGCTGCCCATCATGCCCGCTTGGACTCCCACATGTCCCGTGTGGAGACACACATGTCTCGCATGGAGTCCAAGTGGGACACATTGCAAGAACTCACAGCGGTGCATAGGGACATATTGACATGCCTCCGCCAGATTAGCACCAACATGGCCACACCTCCCTGTGTGCCCACAACATCTGGTGCTGCAACAACTGACACCGCCACAGGGAGGGAGGAGGACTCTGGCGGAGACTCCCTGCACCGCCGCAGCCTGCACGTGAGGGTCCCCCCAAAGAAGAGGGGTCGTCCGAGGAAGGAAAACTGAGAGGTTGATGGCCACGTACATCCCCCAGGAAGCCAACACCTGTTCCGGAAATTCTCCTTTGTGTGCAAACGTTTCACCCTGTCGAATGCAACACTAGTCTCCCACATGACATGGGGAGTTCAAGTTGGACTAATGTATCATATGACTGTGGACTTCAATCAGGACATTTCTGCTACCAAGACTTCCAACTCATCTGGGAACTTTGGATCACAATCCCAATGTACAGCACCCACCATCCTGTGCACTATCACACACACATTTCTGTAAATAAAATCACTAGTACACCATACTTGCCTCTGTTGTTATTCAAATGTGGATACTGTAATGGTGATGATGACCTGCTAAATTACACTGTGTATGCTAACTGCTACAGCAAGTACAACACCGTTGTGTGAGTCATGGTGACGTGACACATATGAGGGAGACACACCACTAGGGCTACACAACACAGAGACACCAGGGCCATCGGACTCATCGCCCACAGTGATGTTGCCAGGAAATACAGTGGAATGCACAGACACCACACCTATTCAGAGTCTGTGTCAACTAGCCCACAGGTGCAGTAAGCAAATGTCAGTCAGATGTGTGACCACAGACAACGCACATCCCAAAGTGAAGCACAGGTTCATTACACATTTGCAACATGTTGTTTCCACTACAAATGCAAGGTTTACCCACGTGGCAGTGGCCACACAGTCAACAAGTGCAGAAGATATGAAGTCCAGGGGTGTTTGGCACATCACTTGTAGGCAAACTACTGCTGCCACCCTGAAAGCTGAATCATGGTGTCGGGGGATCCAAGTTGACCATAGTACTCAGTAAGCACCCTGTGAAGGATAGACATGAGACACAGTTAAAACCACTGAAGAACAGGACAGAACTGCAATACTCATGCCCAATACATGTCACAAGACAACTACACAAAACCAAGTTAGCATGTCAAAACTGTTGGGGAGTACAGACTACCTGTAAGGACACATTGCTGCACGCATCCAGTCAAGTAGCACATGGCCACACTGAAACAGCACCAGAGCACCACCCACACATATCATGCAAACTCACATCATTCACATTACATCTCCCTGGATACTCACATTCAGCTGAAGAAGTTGGTGATGAGCTGTGTGCGGACATCACCATCATCATCATCATCATCATCATCACTGGCATCGTGGTCCAGGCCAGGATCCTCCACAGGTGGCGGACGTTGGTCATCATCATCCAGGATGAGAGGCAACGCCTTCCGCACTGCCAGGTTGTGTAGCATGCAGCAGACGATGACAATCTTGCACACCTTTGCTGGGGCATATGGGAGGGCCCCTCCTGTCTTGTCCAGGCAGCGGAAGCGGCTCTTCAGGAGACCAAAGGTCCGCTCAATCACTCTCCTGGTCCGACCATGTGCCTCATTGTAGCGCATCTGGGCTGGTGTCACAGGGTTCTTGAGGGGTGTCAGCAACCACGGCATGTTGGGGTATCCGGAGTCACCTACGGACAGACAAGTGCACATTAGCTGAGTTGGAAAAGTGGGTGGAATACTACAGATCAGAACACACACAATGGTACAAAGTCAGTACACACCGACAAGCCAGGCACGCTGGTTCTGCATCTGTGCCATCATCCTCGGGATGCGACTACTCCTCATCACGTAGGCATCGTGTGCTGAACCAGGGAAACGGGCACACACATGTGTGATGCTCATATCTGCAAGACATTCCACCAGAGCATTGATCGAATGGTAATGTTTACGGTTCCGGTATGCCTGCTCATGTGCCTGTGTCCCATCAATGGAGCCAATGACATGTAGCATCCTCCCCAGGGCATAGAAGTCACTCTTGACATCAGTGAGTTGTTGACGTGTAGGGAAATAGATGTACTGGTTCAGGCATCTCAACATTGCCTCCAAAACATCGCGTAGCACACGGCTGAACATAGTCTGTGACATCCCACCGGCAGTCGCCACAGTGTGTTGAAAGGTACCGGTGGCAAAGAAGTGTAGGGCTGCCATTACCTTCACCTTGGGTGTCAGCGCCGTAGGGTACGGCCGGCCAGGTTGCAAATGTGGTGCCAAGCGCACTGCCAAATCATCAATCAGCTGCCTGGTGAAGCGGTACCGTCGGATGCTGTCACGTTCCACCATCGTTGCCAGGTCAGGGAATGGTCTATGGACAGCTGGAGCCCTGCAGTGCATAGGTTGAAGAAAGAAAGATTGTCAGTCACCCCACATATGTGCCATTCACCATACTCAATTTCACATGATACATCATTACGAGACACAAGTACTTGATGTGTGTGCCGTTCTGTTCGGACATAACTCACACCTACATGCCCATCATCTAACTTCTCAGTACAACATGTGTGCACAACAGGTACCAGGTTGTGCTATGGAAAACCATTAGGCTGTGTCACAGTACCCATTTCCTGCTGTCACGTTCCACACACACACCACAGTGACATGTCTGGACAGATGCGCCAGAGGCATCACAGCTCATTGACAGGTAGATTCCCAGTGACCCTGTCTTGCCACATGGACACTGGCATGACATGGCGTATCATGTACACGTCAGAAAAACAAACATGACTCCCACAGGTAGTGGCCCCGGTCGCCTCCGCAGGACAGACATGGACGCCAGTGACGCACAACATCAAAGTCCATGCACAAACAACGTTGATGTGGAGACTGTCTCCCATCTTGCACATGGAATCAGAGACATCGGAAACACAACATGCACACAGACTGTGGAGGGACATCACTATTGTGGCTATGGGTCATCCTGTGACGTACATGCCTTCCCCCATGGGACCCTGGGGGTATGTGACATGTCACACACATACACAACCTGGAAATGTGACCATGCCACATGCTCCAAATGGTCATGTGCACAACACACAAAGGACCCTGTCCCCATTAACACATGCACAGCCTGGGTGTGGCTGCCCACAAGTGCCACCACAGAAACCACATGTCAACCCCCATACACAGAAAAGGTAATGCAGCCTTACATGCCTTAGGAAACAGTGTGGACTGGGTGTGGTATTGTAGGTGTGCCCCTGTGTCTCTGGCAGGTATATGTGGCTGGCATACGTTCACCAGTGACAAGCATGGTGACATATGCGACTGACCTGTACAGGTACGCGTTGTACAGCAATGGACCGATCGGTGTGCCCGGCCGGCCCATTGCATCTGTTGTATCTCGAAATACGCGTTGTACAGCAATGGACCGATCGGTGTGCCCGGCCGGCCCATTGCATCTGTTGTATCCCGAAATACGCGTTTACAGCAATGGACCGATCGGTGTGCACGGCCGGCCCATTGCATCTGTTGTATCCCGAAATACGCGTTGTACAGCAATGGACCGATCAGTGTGCCCGGCCGGCCCATTGCATCTGTTGTGAGCGGGTACGCGTTGTATCCCGAAATACGCGTTGTACAGCAATGGACCGATCGGTGCGCACGCATTGGCTGGGGCCTGGCATGGCAACGGACGCGTTTTCGAAGCTCCAACGAGTCTGATGCAGTGAATTCAGTTGGCCAGCCACAACAATGTTGCAAAATCATGGGTGTCATGAAGTTGAAGATTTGAAGGATGCTGTGGGCGTGTATTAGTGCTGCTATTCCATGGATTGGTCAGATTCAGAAAATGCAAACGACTTGGACCTATCACTTTGGACACATGGGACAGTATCTGCCTCTGCAGCACACATATAATGCTGGCTGTTCCCCTGAGAGCTCACTTGCCTGCACTACATGCTCCAGGACGACATCTGCCATCTACACTGCTGCTGTCTCTGCATCCTCTGGCTACTGCAATGGCACGTACTGTGGAGAGAGCCCCAGCCTTCAGCCTTGAGGAGAACCAGGCCCTGCTGGACAGCCTCCTTCCACAGTACAGCAAGCTGTATGGGACACCAGGGGAGCAGGTGAGTGTGCTGTCCACTGCCTTTCTAATTTTGCATGTTGTCTGACTAGCAGGACTTACAGTGTGCACACCACTGGCTAGCATGCTCACTGAGTAGTTCTGAGCCCCCAAAGTGTGTAGTTACATGCACTGAACAGGTACAGTGCAGTAACAGTGCATTCCAACAAGGTTTACTTTCCATGCAATGATACCATGTAGTAACTGCTGGCAAACTGTTCATAGCCATCGTTGCACTGCCTGTGTACATCATGTGCCCCAGTGATTGAGACATGTATATCCAACTGTGTGATGCACGGACATGTTGCATGTGTAGTAATGGCATTTTCACTTTGTCATCCTCACAGGTTGATGCCCACCAGAAACAGAAAATCTGGCTGACCATCGCCCGGGCAGTAAGATCCGTGGGGGACTACAAGTGCCGGATCCGCAACTGCCAGAAGAGGTGGCAGGACCTTCGAGGCTGGACCCGGAGGATCGCAAGGGTCCAGCTGAAGCTGTCACCTCCTCGCAGGAGGGGCGGACACCGGACCCTGACCCCCCACATGCTCAGGATCCTGGCGGTGGTCTTCCCTGACCTGGATGGGCAGCTGAAGGCCAGACAGCAGCAAGGAGGGGGTGAGTCCATGACAGCACTGTACACTTTGTCTGACATGCTATGTGCCCTCCTATGGCCTGGTTAACCTTCCACAGTACATCAGTCTTGTGGTCCAGGACCCATGTCCCTCTATTGTGACATGCCCACTCCTCATCTGATACGCATATGTGTGGCCCTTACAGTCTGGAAATTGTGTCACTTGGGGACTGTGTCATTGCATTTTGCTTTGCTCAAGGTGGGGGACACCATTTGTTCCGGTGACTATGTTGTGGGATTCATGGGTGGGTCAATTGCTCACACAATGCCCAAGTCCTGACATGTAATCTGGGTGTAACTTTGATTTGTGGTCCACTTGCTGATCTGATTCACCACATGTCCCTGGGGTATTTGGCACACCCCCATGCTGTGGGTGGGAAGAATGTTTGGGCCTCTGGAGTATGTATATCAAGTGTGTCACACATGCTTAGACACCTGCCTACTGTCCAGGACTCATCTCTCTTACAGGTGGAGCTGGACAGTCATGCCTACTCCAGGGCATACAATACACTCTGTACTCCCACTCCTGTGGATCATCTGACATGTTGTGATCAGTGACATGTTCCCTCAGGTGTCTGCCTCTGTGTCATTGTGCTGTGGCTTCGTTGTCAGGACTACTGGTATGTTTGTCGGTTATGGCTCAGCATGCCATCTGAGATGTGACCATGAGAGACGATTCTTCTGTGACTTATAGGTGTCTGATCACTTGACTGTGCACACAGGTGTATGCGACTGTGACTTTCAGGCAGCTGTTTATCATTCACAGCACACTGTGAGGTGCTCATGTTCAGAGAGTTGTGTTTCATGTCCCCCATATGTCCAATTGGTATGACGTGGACAAATAGTAGTTCAGATGATGTTGTTTTTGGGGGATGGACATGTGCACTTGTCAGTTACATAACTTGCATTCCCCATGTCCTAGGACTGTGACACAGTGCAGACTGTTGTTGGCTGGCTGCCATGGCCATGTGACTGGAGACAGTGATGTATGAATTTGCACGCATGCCTGTGTCATGGCATTAAACTTCCTAAGACTGATCCTGCAGGGGAGTGACATGTGCAACATGCACCCCATTGTGGCATTGACTATCCGGACATGGGTGGATCATGGTGTCTGGTGCTGGTATGCATCACATGCATTTTTATTTAGACTCTGGCCATCCCTTTCTCTGGACACCTGCACTGACTCAGTGGCAAGAGATGTGATGTGTGCATGTTCACATACTTCACTGTGTTCCCTGCAATGTCCAACAACTGTGTAGGTGGTGCATGTGTCCACACTGGGGTCTTACCATCAGACAGGCACCAGACAGATGGGTGCAAGGGCAGGAGGGGTGTGAGTCCCATGGTTGACCATCAGACTGACAATTGGCTTCCCCGAATCTGTGTGAGGACTTTAGGCAATGTTCAACTAAGGATGCCAGGGCTTGCTCTGTGATGTGCTGTACTTACTGTGGTGTGTGCGGTCAGTGCAGGTGACTGATGTTTGTCTGTTTCCCTAATTGTTTGCAGATACATCCACGGCCACAGGAGGGGACAGGTCCATGGACCAGGAGGAGCAGCGGAGCCAGACTGGGTCAGCATCCGACGAGTGGTCAGAGGGACCCAGTGGCACAGAGGGTGAGGGGAGCCACACCGAGGAGTCCTCAGCACCATCCACCTCAGCTGAGGACCACAGCAGCTCGGAGGATGACTCCCTTGTGGAGGTGGGTCTCAGCAGCCACCAAAGGCCAGCTAGTCTGTCTGGCCCCGCCGCCACCACCGCCCTCCCATTGGCTCCCATTCCTGAGGTCCGTGGAGGCTCCCGTGCTCGGGGGCATGTCTCCTTCGTGCCAGGCACTGCACCCCTGCCCCTGTGTCCCCTGCTGCCCTGAGTGAGGAGTCTGTGTACCTCCTTCGGCAGCTCCATGTAGGGCAGACAGCAATGCTGAGTGTCCTCCATGCACACACCACTCTGTTGACACAGCTGGTGTCGTTCATGGAGGGCATCTCGACGGGTATGTCTGCCCTACAGAGGAGCAATAAGTCCATGGACTCCTCCCTGATGGCAGCAGTGTCCCTCCTCCAACAGTCCCTCACCACTCCCAGCTCTGCCCCATCCACACTTCCTGCCACCCTACCTGTCCAAAGCACATGCAGACCTGCACAATCACCCAAGCACACAGACACGAGCAGCACAGACACACCCAAGAGAAAGGCAAGACGTGCACACAGGCATCCTCAGGGGACTGAGACCACACACACAGGGGATGGGGAACAGACACACACACAGGCATCCACAGTCACTCCGCAGTCCTCCAAATCCTCTCCCTCCAAGACCCCTTCCCTTGCCTCACCTGCTACCCCACCTACACAGCAGATCTTCCTGTGTGACCTCGGCCTCTTCCCCTCGGATCCTGCTGATCCAGCATACCGGGGGAAGAGGAAGTCCACCCACACAGAGGGGAGTGCCCCTCGCCCCCGGACACCCTCCCCCAGGCGCAGGCCGACACAGGACCCCATTCGGAAGTCCCCCCGGACCAGGAAGAGCAAGACCCCACCACCACCACCACCACGCAGCTCCACCACCCAGTCTCTCTCCTCCATCCCCCAGGCCACCACTCCACAGGTTCCCCGCCACACCCTGCCCCAGGTTCCCCCACACACCGATACTGCATCCCCAGACTGCTTAGACCCTCCCCCCTGCCACTTGCTCTTCCACCCCCAACCCAGATGCTCTGCCTGTTAGTGCCAATGGTGTGGAGACCGGGTCCCCCCCCTCTGTCCTGCCCACCTCATCTGCCCACCCTTCCACTCCCTTGGAGTCATGCACTGCAGTGGAGTCCACAACCACCCCGTCTGACTCTGGCACTGCAGTGGGGACCCAGTCCACTACATCAGACCAGCCCACTGCAGTGGTTGCAGCACCCACACCAACTGACTTGTGTACCACAGTGGTGCCGGCCCCCCCTGAGTCAGACACCTCCACTGCAGTTGCCGGTGACACTCCTGCACCCACCACCCCTTCACTGCCTCACTCTGCCATCCCCTGATCCTGTCTATGCGGTGCCTGGCCTGCCCCTTGTATGCCCCTCCAAGGGGGATGTCCCCTGTCCGTACCAGTGCAGGCAAGCAATGGGTGACCAGTTGTCACTTATCACCCTGTTGGGACTGTGATTTTGGAATGGCCATTGGCCTTAGTTTCCTTTGGACTTCAGAGTTTACCTTGACTTTTGCTGAATAAAGCCTCTTTTTGTTTAATTGTGGCTTTTCTTTTGATGTACATGATGTGGATGAGTAGCATCCTGCATTTGCAGTTGTAATAGTGTTCATATCAGGAAAATGAAGTGTTGCTGTGATGGACTCCATGTGGTCCATGGGATATGTGTCCTGTTGTAGTCTGGATCTATGGCATCCTTTGCTGCAGTCTGAGGGTGTAATGTTCAGCATTTAACACAGGGATGTACGTTTAGCATTTGCATATGAACATCTTTGTCTTACACTGATGCACATCTGGTGGGCTTACCACTGTTCAATGTTCCGATTTCCCTGACTGTGTGCCCAGCTCCACTGGACATGCAGTTTTGCACATCAATGTCGAAGGACTCATCTGTGTATACAGTGCAACTTGCTTGACACCTGTTTTGGCTGTATGCAGATGACTGACGTGACACTCCCGTACCCAAGATGATGTGAGCAGAGCCTTCTGTGTGTTGTAGTTTTTGACTGACTGCGGAGTGTTCTGCTGACATGTTTGGGTCGTGCACAGACAAGGTTTGGCACAGCGGACCTTCCACAGGAGTGGAGTGCCCTCATGGCAGTGTGTAATCCGGTGACATTGCGTGGGCCTGTGTTGTGTGTTGTGTAAGCATGTCTGTGCGTGTTCCCTTCCCTTTTCCTACACAGGCTGTGTCACTAGGGATGTTCCTGTTTGTGATGCTTGCTGAGTTGTTCTGTGTTCATCCAGCATCTTGGACCTGGTTTCTCCGTGATGTGGGTGCATGGCAAACTAATGTTCATGAGGTTGTCATCCCAGGTTGTCTTTGTTGTCAGGGCTGGGGATGTGGTCAAACGCAGATGGGACACATTCAGGATTCCCCTTGGCACTTGTTGTTTACACAAGTCATGTGATTTACAGTTTGTGGTAGCTTTCAGTGATTGTGACACGTTGTGTGTGTGACTGCTGCCACTCCTCAGGGTCAGAGCTGCAATGTTGGAAGTTGTGTACGTGTGTTCTTAGTGTGTCACCTTAGCTTCTTCGTTGGTGTGTGACTATGGCCAGGATCCCATTGATTGTGGTGGATTTCACATCATGCCACATGTACAGCGTACTGTGCTGTGTGTCAGACATTGACGAGTCTTGTTGACTGGCCATGTGTGATGGCTTTCTGCACCTTAGTTCCCACCACCACCCCTGGTATTGTCATGGGTGCATGTGCAATGTCACCAGTCCATGTGAGCTTCACTGCTGCACATTGGTGGAGATCAGGGTGTGTGGTGTTGAGTGTGTGCAAATGTGAGTTGTTGCACGGCTAGACCCCTACCTCCATATTGGCCTTGGCTGGCAGGCCGTGCTGATTGATTAGAGCTTGTGTAGGTGTGATGGTAGTTTGTTGCTCAGGACACATGGCTGTGGTTCACAGTGTGAACGACATCTACCTTTGTCATCACAGTGGGATTCTCATGCAGGCTAGTGTCAGCACAATGTGGGGTCCCTGGGGGTAGTGCTGTGGTGGGTCTGTCTCTTGCTGTGTTAGTTGCTGTTCCTACAAGCTTGTGTGACATGTGTAATTTGGGCTCCCTCTCATCTAACAATGCATGATTGCCCACATAGGGGTATCCGATCCATGAGTAACTTTTGTCTGGCACTGTATACACATCTGTGTGGTTGGAATTCAGGACTCCTCATGTGTTGTGTGGTTGCCTGGGGACACTGGCACACCCCCCATCACCCGTTGTGTTTGATATGCAGTGTGAGTCTGCCTGTTTGTGTTTGTGCCTTAGCACCACTGCATTGGCATATCTTGAGTGTGCCATTGGCTGTATGTTGTTTGGTGGCTTTCCCCTGCTGTCCCTGGGACTCCTAGGTCATCAGTCAGCACAATAATCATGGTTTGTATGTCCCATTGCTGCCATGGTATGGTATTTGTTCACCTGACATCTACAGTCTCCACAGGATATCTACATTTGTGTGTCCATTGGTGCAGATATGTGGGTCAGCATTATGTTGGTCACTTCTGTCATTGTGTTATTTGTGAATGTTGACAATGTGGGACCCCATGGGTGATGTTTGTATGCACATGGCCAAAACGATGTTTCAGTGACACTGCACTGTTTGCCTCGACCAATCTATGTTGCTATGGGACACAAGCACTACTATGCCACCGATGTGTTTGTTGTTGTGTGACCAGGATTCATCCATGCAGTTTGGCTTTGGCAGCTTTTACCATGACTACACTTACCTTATGATCACTGTGGTGATGGTGCTTTTGGCCCCATTGCCACACTGTTCAAAAGTTGCATCAGCTATGGACCCCATACTTACATTTTGGTCACTGTGGTGATGGGGCTTTAGGCCCCATTGCCACACTGTTCAAAAATGTGCATCAGCTATGGACACCACACTTCCCTTTTGGTCACTGTGGTGATGGGGCTTTAGGCCCCATTGCCACACTGTTCAAAAAGTGCATCAGCTATGGACACCACACTTCCCTTTTGGTCACTGTGGTGATGGGGCTTTAGGCCCCATTGCCACACTGTTCAAAAGTTGCATCAGCTATGGACCCCATACTTCCCTTTTGGTCACTGTGGTGATGGGGCTTTAGGCCCCATTGCCACACTGTTCAGAAATGTGCATCAGCTATGGACACCACCCTTCCCTTTTGGTCACTGTGGTGATGGGGCTTTAGGCCCCATTACCACACTGTTCAAAAGTGCATCAGCTATGGACACCACACTTCCCTTTTGGTCACTGTGGTGATGGGGCTTTAGGCCCCATTGCCACACTGTTCAAAAAGTGCTTCAGCTATGGACCCCACACTTCCCTTTTGGTCACTGTGGTGATGGGGCTTTAGGCCCCATTGCCACACTGTTCAAAAAGTGCATCAGCTATGGACACCACACTTCCCTTTTGGTCACTGTGGTGATGGGGTGTTCGAGCCCATTGCCACAGTGGCCATGGTCGGCTTGCATTGTGGAGGCCACATACATTTATGTGTGACACATGTGTTAGGGGGTCACATTGTATGTTCAATGTCATGTTCAGTCTTGTAGGCATTTGACACAGACTACACACGCTTGTCAGGGTGTTGGGGGGGTGTAATTTTCTGTCATTCCTTATGTGGGAGTATGCTGGTTGTGTCATGCATTTCCCGTCCTATGAGTAGGGGTGGTGTTAGTGGTAGTCATCCATCCCCCCATGAGTGGGGATGGTAGTAGTGACAGGCATCCAGCCCCCCATGAGTGGGGATGGTAGTAGTGACAGGCATCCAGCCCCCCCTGGATAGTGGTGGTGGTGGTGGCAGGCATCCATCCCCCTAAGGGTGGGGTTGGTAGTAGTGACAGGCATCCAGCCCCCCCTGGATAGGGGTGGTGATAGTGGCAGGCATCCATCCCCCTAAGGGTGGGGATGGTAGTAGTGACAGGCATCCAGGCACCCGTGATTAGGGGTGGTGGTAGTGGTAGGCATCCATCCCCCCATGAGTGGGGATGGTAGTAGTGACAGGCATCCAGCCCCCCCATGAGTGGGAATGGTAGTAGTGACAGGCATTCAGCCCCCCCTGGATAGTGGTGGTGGTAGTGGCAGGCATCCATCCCCCTAAGGGTGGTGATGGTAGTAGTGACAGGCATCCAGCCCCCCCTGGATAGGGGTGGTGGTAGTGGCAGGTATCCATCCCCCTAAGGGTGGGGATGGTAGTAGTGACAGGCATCCAGGCACCCATGATTAGGGGTGGTGGTAGTGGTAGGCATCCATCCCCCTATGTGTGGGGATGGTAGTAGTGACAGGCATCCAGCCCCCCCTGGATAGGGGTGGTAGTAGTGACAGGCATCCAGCCCCCTAAGGGTGGGTATGGTAGTAGTGACAGGCATCCAGGCCCCCCTGGATAGTGGTGGTGGTAGTGGCAGGCATCCATCCCCCTAAGGATGGGGATGGTAGTAGTGACAGGCATCCAGGCAACCATGATTAGGGATGGTGGTAGTGGTAGGCATCCATCCCCCCATGAGTGGGGATGGTAGTAGTGACAGGCATCCAGCCCCCCCTGAGTAGGGGTGGTGGCAGGCATCCAGGCCCCCTGAGTAGGGGTGGTGGTAGTGGCAGGCATCCATCCCCCTAAGGGTGGGGATGGTAGTAGTGACAGGCATCCAGGCACCCATGATTAGGGGTGGTGGTAGTGGTAGGCATCCATCCCCCCATGTGTGGGGATGTAGTAGTGACAGGCATCCAGCCCCCCCTGGATAGGGGTGGTAGTAGTCGCAGGCATCCAGCCCCCTAAGGGTGGGTATGATAGTAGTGACAGGCATCCAGGCCCCCCTGGATAGTGGTGGTGATAGTGGCAGGCATCCATCCCCCTAACGATGGGGATGGTAGTAGTGACAGGCATCCAGGCAACCATGATTAGGGGTGGTGGTAGTGGTAGGCATCCATCCCCCATGAGTGGGGATGGTAGTAGTGACAGGCATCCAGCCCCCCATGAGTGGGGATGGTAGTAGTGACAGGCATCCAGCCCCCCCTGGATAGTGGTGGTGGTAGTGGCAGGCATCCATCCCCCTAAGGGTGGGGATGGTAGTAGTGACAGGCATCCAGGCACCCATGATTAGGGGTGGTGGTAGTGGTAGGCATCCATCCCCCCATGAGTGGGGATGGTAGTAGTGACATGCATCCAGCCCCCCATGAGTGGGGATGGTAGTAGTGACAGGCATCCAGCCCCCCGAGTAGGGGTGGTGGTAGTGACAGGCATCCAGGCCCCCCTGAGTAGGGGTGGTAGTAGTGGCAGGCATCCAGCCCCCTAAGGGTGGGTATGGTAGTAGTGTCAGGCATCCATGCCCCCCTGAGTAGGGGTGGTGGTAGTGGTAGGCATCCAGCCCCCCCTGAGTAGGGGTGGTGGTGGTGGCAGGCATCTAGGCACCCATGAGTAGGGGTGGTTGTAGGGTGGTGTTGGTGGTAGGCATCCATCCCCCTATGGGTGTGTATGGCATTGGTGTTGGCCATCCCACCCCTATGGTTCTGCTGTTGCTTGTGTACGTCATTTGTGCATCCCTATGTGTGTGTGACATATTTCGGGTATGTGTAGTTTGTTTGTATTGTTGGTGTTTGACTTACCGTCTGCGCCGTACGCGTCCGTGTCGGTCCCGGTAATAGATGTAGAGTATAGGTAGGACCTGCGCAATGGGATTCATGCTTGGATCGTCTCGTTCGGGTTTCTCGTGTCTTCGACTCGTACTCGTCGCTGGCATGTTCGTCTCGTAGCCGTGGATTGTCTTGTGGCACGAAACGGAGCTTATGTACGGCTCGCCCGGATTCTCAAATGTGCCGGGCGTAGCGACAGGTTTGGCGCGTACGGAATGCGCATCATACTAGTCCGGCCGGAAGGTGCTGTGTATTTGCTTCCGTGCGGCTCGAATCGGCGTTTACGGATCCGGCTCGGGCGGGGAACAGGAGCTGGATTGGGTGAGTACGGCTCGTTCGGTAACTGGGTTGTTATACGCATCGTACTTGTTCGTCCGGACGAGTGTACGATTCGGTCGGGAAACACGCATTCGGCTTGTATTTTTTACGGACGAATACTGTTAGGTGCGCTTCCGGCCGAGATCGGAATCGGCCCCAGAGTGTTTGTGAGCAGCTCACCGGACCACCTGGAAATTTGGCACACGCTTGAAAAGGTCTGGGACTGCCCACAAACAATCTGCCAGACCAACTGGTAATTTGGCTAATGCTCGAAAAGGTCTGGGGCTGGAGCCTGTCTTCTTGGATTTGATACAGTCTCCGGACTGTAGGGAGTGGTCCCTGGACCGTTTTGTTTGGCTCCGTGACTAGTATTTCTTATTTTATCTTGTCTTAGTTTGTTGATTGTTGGTGTTTTGCTTGTCCGTTAGGGACAGTGCATGTGTCTTATATTAAGATGCCTTGTTTTAGCAAATTGGGGTGTTTTGGATGTCGATGTTGTTCTACTGATGCTAGATTGGAAGAGAGCCAGCCTGCACCTCCGGAGGGTTCTCCAAATGTTGACATATATGTTAAACATGGTATTTGGCCCTGTTATGTTTAGCCCATTGTGGCATAAATATACGAGGGACAATGCTGAGTTACAGTGGCCACTTACTGGCTCATTTGATGAACAGAAATTGAACTTCCTGCAGGACAAGTTGTTCGCTAGGAGGAGCAGACAGTCGATGTTTGATTCTCTAAGAGTATGGCAGAAAGAGGCAAAGCAACGATGACTAAGAGCAGAGAAAGAGGCCCGGAAGAGGCAGACACAAACTATAACACAGAAAGCAGTGGCCTATGAAAGAGGGAAGATAGAGAAGGGTATAGAATGTGCAGGCAGAAAGTTTTGATTACAGACAGATAAGTGCTATGTTACTAGAGAGAAAGGTGATGATTTTGTCGAAGAACTATTGGATTCTCATCCTCCTCCTCCTTATGCCCCTGAACGGATATACCCGGCAGTCCCGACCTCTCAGTCCTTGGCCTCTAGTGCCGTCCCTTCTAGCATTCCCGTTTCTGGCGCTACCGCTACAGCCCCGGCCCCTCTTGCTTCTCTTCTACTCACACCAGGCAACGGGGCGGGTGCTGTTAGTTCTCCTGTCCAGTCTGTCAGCTCTGGATCGACCGCTACTCTCCCTCTCACCCCTACCACCCTGTCTCCCTACATGATGGTGCCTGTCTCTGCGTCTGCTCCTTCCCCCGTGAGTGTGGCACACCAGGCACAGTTGAATGTCAAAACTCCTGCACGTGGTGTGCATGATGTGAACTGGGCAGCGGCGCGAGATCGAATGGATAAAGTGTTGGTGCGTTCTGCAGTGGGTGACGAGGAAAAGAAAATGGTGGTGAATCATGCAGCTCAGTGGGCTCGACACCTGATCTATAGTGTGGAGGATGTGTGGAGTGTGATGAAAGATTATGAGCCATTTATACAGCAGCATGCCCTTAAACACGTCAGCAATGCTGATAGAGTTGTGGGAACAATGTTTTCAGGGTGTTGCACCGCAAATCATATATGACATACAGGATAGGGTATATGCTGCAGGTATGGCTCCCAATGAGGTTTTTAGCAATATAACGACACTAGTGGGTTACCGAGGTAGAATGCTCCAGAAGGTATCGACAATGGGGACACAGCATCTCATGAGGGAGGTTCATCTCATTTACCACCCTGAAATTCCAGAACAGCGCGATTCCACTAATGCTGTGATTAGACAACGGGTCGACGCAGTTTCAGGAGCAATGGATCTATACTCCTTGGAAGAGGAGTGAGGTCCTATCCTTAAAGAGCCAGCTGCCGGACCCCCGGAAAAGCCCTACTGCATATTATAAGGAATTGACGGAGGCGGCCTCCTCTACAGTAATGACGTTAGCTGATATTGAGTTGTTTTTTGGCTTGTTGGTACGGGTGGATATATGGAGGCAAGTCCATACGCAGGATCATGCACTAGAGTTGGGGGGAACATGGGATAAGATCAGGGCTTGGGATAAGGAGCATAAGCCTGGAGACAAACCGAAAGCGGAGCTCCTCGCTTTGCCAGGGCGTATTATCACATACATGCACTCACTTATCCCGCCAAAGAGAGTGGATTGGGATAAGTTGACTGCGTGTCGCCAGAAGAAGGATGAAAGTGTGTCAGATTTCTTTACTAGATTTGAAGGGTGTTCTTAGATTTTAGTGGACAGGACCTGTCGAAGGAGGGTGGTGTTCGTTTATTTGTCAATAGATTTGTCACTAACTTGCTTCCCGAGATTGCAACGCGGTTGCAGGCTTCGGAAAGTACTTGGACGACATCATCTCCGTCCGTGATATTGAGTATGGCACAATATTACGAACATAGAGAGAATGAGGACAAGGAAAGGGTGGAGAAAAAGTCAAAGGATTTGAAGACAAGGGTATTGATGCAGCAGGTTGCAAGGGGAAATGGACGAGGTAGAGGTTCGGGTTCGGCCCAGCAGCGGTCTGGCAGAGGTGGTGCATCAAACGTGCCCCTCGGGCTCAACCAATGTGCGTACTGCAAAAAGGAGGGACATTGGCGAAATGAGTGTCCGGAGTTGTTACAGAAGGGTGAGGCCCCAAGGGATCGAGGTTTTCGAGGACGCGGAACAGGAGGTAGAGGGGGAATGCAGTCAGAGGATAGGTCAACCAATAGGCAGAGCGGGAATTATTTTGATGACCCCAGATGACGACAGTACTATCACGACGATTATGATATGGGCAAAGTGACAGGGTGGTCTCACAGCTAGGACAGCCGAGGACAGGGCGAGGGACCAGTTCCTGTGCCTATAGATCAGAATGGACCTTATGTCACTGCTGATTTACAGGGTACTGCTGAAATTTTTTTAGTTGATACAGGGGCTATGAATAGCTCTGTTTCCCATTCACTGGTCCCGGGGGCAGCTCTGTCTGGCCAAAACAATGTGTCGGTGGGTTTCTCAGGCATGCCGGTCATTAGCCCCATTTCCAAGCCTCTTGCTTTGACTATTGGCCCCTTTATGGTCGATTCACCATTTTTACTGACGTCAAATTGTGGAGAAAATGTGTTAGGACTTGATTTGTTAAAAAGGTTGCATGCGACAATTTCTTGTTCTCCAGACGGTGTTTACATGACTATTGGACCGCAGGTAGCCCATGCCAAACAGTGTTTTGCGAAGGATGCCCCCCTTCCAGCTGAGTTTAGAGATGTGCCACGTACATTATGGGCTACAGGAGACACGGATGTGGGGTTACTCCAGATCCCGCCAGTTTCTATACAGTTCAGGGACAATGCTAAATTGCCACGTATTCCCCAGTACAAGATATCCCAGGCAGGTGAAAAGGCCCTATTGCAAATAATACAGGATTTGATTGAGTCTGGTGTGGTTGAGGAGACTACGGCGAATGTGTGTAATAGCCCTATTCTTCCTATCCTTAAAAAGGCCCCCTTGAATTCTCCTGATGCTTACCCTGATGTTTACCGCTTTGTGATGATTGACCTCAGAGAGGTTAATAAGATCGTAGTTCCCCAATACCCTGTGGTTCCGGACATTACAGCGATCTTAACAATGATTCCCCCATCAGCAAAATTGTTCTCTGTAATTGACTTAAAAAATGCTTTTTTCAGCATACCAATCCATACAGATAGCAGATATCTGTTTGGATTTGCAATAGCCAGCCGAGCTTTAGATTCTGTCGTGCTCCACAAGGCTATACTGAAAGCCCCAGTATTTATAGCCAAGCCTTGAAAGCTCAATTGGTTTCTTTGGAGCTTCCCCCTGGTAATGTGCTGCTGCAGTATGTTGACGACCTCCTTGTGGCCTCGGACAATGAGCAAGGTTGCAAAGATGCCACAGTTAAATTATTATTGCATCTGGCGCACCATGGACACAAGGTGTCACTTTCAAAATTTCAATATTGTCGACAGGAGGTCACCTATTTAGGTCACCTACTGTCGAAGGAAGGTCGCACGCTAACACCTGAGCGCATAGCTGCCATTACTAACATGTCTGTCCCTAGAACCCAACGCGAGGTTCGCACGTTTATAGGGATAACATTGTATTGTCGGCATTGGATCCCTAACTACTCCCTATTAACAAAACCCCTTCTTTACCTGACCACCAAAAATGTGCATGAACCCCTGCCTTGGACACCTGCATGCCAACAAGCTTTTGAGCAATTAAAGGCTGCGCTTTGCTCTGCTCCTGTGCTTGGTACTCCTGATTACCAGAAGCCTTTTGTGCTCTACGTGCATGAGGTGGACGGTTGCGCGCTTTCTGTTCTAACACAGGGTTTCGGTGGTAAGCAGAGACCCGGCGCCTACTTCTCGGCCATGCTTGATAATGTCGCCAGAGCACTCCCGAGCTGTCTGAGAGCTGCCGCAGCAGTGGCGGTTTCTATCAGACAATCGGCAGGACTCGTTCTTGACACGGACCTCACAGTCATGGTACCTCATGCTGTGGATACATTATTGAATAAGACAAAGACGCAGCACCTTACTAGTGCGCATCTGACTGGCTATGAACTGACCCTGTTTGCTCCGCACATTACCATCAAAAGATGTGCTACTCTGAACCCAGCCGCGTTACTACCCCTACCTTCGGAAGAAAAGGACAATGATGTCCATGATTGTTTATTTCGAACTGAGGAAGAAACAAAGGGACGGGTAGACCTGACTGACATTCCCTTATCTGACCCCCAAGGGGAAGTATATGTCGATGGCTCTTGTTTCAAATTACCAGATGGCACCACCACTACAGCCTATGCAATAACAACGTTACACACTGTAGTTGAGACATCCTGTATCCCACACCAATCGGCCCAAGCCGCAGAGTTGGTTGCCCTTCTCAGGGCTTGTGAGTTAAGTGAGGGACTGGCTGTTACTATCTACACCGACAGCCTGTACCCCTTTGGGGTGGCCCATAATTTTGGGCGCCTCTGGGTGGAGAGAGGGTTCTTGACTTCGCATGGATTGCGGATCCAGAACAGGCCATTGATACATAGATTGCTGTCCGCATTGACACTTCCCAGTAAGTTAGCAATAGTGAAATGTTGCGCTCATAAGGCTATTACAGATGATGTGGGGAGGGGAAATTCTTTCGCAGACCAGACAGCTAAGGAGACAGCTCGATCAAAGATGACACAGATGTTGGTGGCAGGTCCTGCTAGGTGGGTCCTAGACAATGGAATATTCGAGGACACATTGGAGAATGTCAGGGAAATCCAGGGTGAGGCGACTTTGGATGAATTAGCAATGTGGGAGGAGAGAACAGGTCGCTTGGATGAGGATGTGTGTTGGACTGACTTGTCAGGGAAGCAGTAGTGGTTGCTGCCTAATTCATATGTGTTCCCTGTTGTGACTATGGCCCATGGCCTGGCGCACATTAGTGCTAAAGGAATATGCAAGTTGCTGGATCCAGTATGGCAGAATGATAATATCGCTAAGACGGCCACGCACCTGGTGAAGCATTGTATCATTTGTCTGCAAAATAACCCTGGGAAAGGTACCCCTACTCCTTCTGGTAATTTTGCACCGCCTTCCTTCCCTTTCGAGGTTCTCCAGATGGATTTCATCTAAATGGAATGGGTAAATAACCTGAAGAATGTGCTAGTAGTGATCTGCGCATTCAGCAAATGGATTGAGGCTTACCCCACTAAAGAGAATACAGCTATGGCGACGGCGAAGGCACTTCTAAAAGAGTACTTCCCACGATATGGGTTGCCACGCATGATTTGGAGTGACAACGGAAGCCACTTCAATGCAAAAGTCATTGAATTGGTATGCACAGGTTTGCATATTAAGCAGAAGTTCCATGCAGCGAATCACCCCCAGTCAGCAGGCCTGGTTGAGAAGTACAATGGTACTCTCAAACTGAAGTTGGAAAAAATTCAAGAAAGCACAGGACTAAAATGGCCAGATGCATTACCCTTGGCTTTATTATCTACCAGAGCGACAGCGCATTCTAGAACAGGGTTGTCACCCTACGAGGTGGTCTTTGGACGCCCTGCTAATGTTTGGGGCATCCCCAGACCCAAGCGCTTTTCCGAGATAGAGTACCCCTTGCTTGTAGACTACCTGTATGAATTGTCTAAAGATTTTCGTTCTCTTCATCAACAGATACAAGCCACATTGCGGCCAGTACCAGAGGGGCCCGGGCATTGCATGCAGCCCGGTGATTACGTGCTGATAAAGAACTTTCAACGGAAGAGCAGCCTGGAGCCCAGGTGGAAGGGGCCAGTAATCGTACTCCTTGCCACTAGAACGGCTGTGAAGGTGGCTGGCAGAAAGCATCTCATGTGAAAAGGGTGCCTCTCCCACTTCCGTATGACTGTTGGGTCAACGAAGGCATCGGTGATCAGGAGTGTGAGAAGGTGCCACGCTTCGTTCCCTTCTCTGACGCCCGAGTGAGGTGGGTGCAGACAGACGAAGAAAGTGATGCAGTTTTGTCTGAGGCGATCCCACCGGAGATAAGGGCCGCCTCGGATAACACCGTCTCTAACACACTGGAATGTGGATCTCGATGCCCATCTGATCCTGAATTTCTGCCCCTTTTTGTTGATGAAACAGTGCCTGGAGTTACCAAGTATAATTTGAGGCCCCGGAAAAAGGACGGTGCACCAGCCGAACAGTCTAGGAGTTAGGGAAGGACTTGAGTTTAGGGCGCAGGTGCTGTGCCTAAGGTGCCTGTATTAGACTACGGTGAACAACACTGGTGCACTGCCCTGGACACTGGACAGGAAGGATAGCTGAGGGCATTTGCCCAGGAGGGAGGGTGCCCTATCCTGAAAGAAGAAGGATTTGTTTTTCCGCAAGGTTTGCAATCGCGCAGCTCCTCCGTGGGAATGCGTCATAGCACTGTCGTTGATGAACAATAGGAGCCTACCGGCGAGGCTCTAAACCGACGCTGGGTGACTTGTGCCCCCTGGTACTGTGGTTGCAATAAGTGGCTCTAGCCCGTGAAGTTTTCTTTCCCTTTTTGACACCTATAAATTGCCCTTGAAGTTGTCCAAATGTATCCCTTTGGTCGTCCTCTCCCTGATGAGGCGCAGCCCTTTGCAGCACCGCGTCCTACTCCAAATGATCCTGTTTGGTCCTCTTGGTCCACTAAGAGTAAAGTAGTGTTTGTTGTCATAATTTTGCTTTCCTTGCTAGTTGTATTTGGGGTGGTTTGGTACCTAGAGGAACAACATCCTGTGCACACCTTGATAGGGACTCCCCCGGTTCCAGCAGAGCACTCGTTTGTTACATTGGCCCCACACAAGGAGAGACATAGACAGACCTATGCACAAAATGCTTTCGTTCAGATGCTTCATCAGGTACACAGTACTACTAATGCCACGAATTGCTGGGTGTGTGGGCTACTTCCCTCAGTTATGCATAAAAATGATTTGCTAGTGTCATTGCCCCTGTCATACTTGGGTAGCTGTGAAGCCTGGTTCCAACTGCTCTCTATGGTATACATGCACTATTATGCTGACGCTATGAAAATGGTACAAACTGACTACGAAGCAGTGTTAGAGTATATAGTGGTACACCAGGGATATACACCCGGACCAGATGGCAAGGAGGGTACCCTGCACCCCGATGCTTGTATGAATGTATTTGAAGCCCACAAAAATGTCACTTGGTTGCAAAATGAAATGCTAGATTCCCAAGGATTTAATGTCACTGAATACTTTAAATGTTTCCAGTAACGCAATATCACTGAGGACAAAGCTATGCCTGTCCCTGTGATCAACTCAACAGCTAGTTTCTGTGTTGAAGGAACAGGGAACATTTCAGTAGGACAGAGTCACTGTAACTACACATACCGATTGAACACTACTAGCAGCCCACCTTTGCTTACACCTCCGAATGTATACTTCATCTGCGGGGAACAGGCTTATACATGGCTCCCGAGAGGGTGGTCTGGCCGGTGTTATGTTTCTTTTCTCTTGCCTCCCGTTTATATTGCACCGCCCAATTACCACAAGGATCATAGACTACAGGGTAGGGATCTCCAGGTACAACGAGTTAAGAGGGTTGTCAATCCAGACGATATTGATCAGACAGATACCTCGCTGCAGCAATTTACTGACATAATGAAGGGCATTCTGCCGTTCTGGGGTCCCATGTTCAATAGTCGTAATATTTGTCGCCTTGCTAGGGTAGTTGAGGGAGTTATTAATACTACTGCTGGTATATTGACTAACATTACAGTCGAGCTTCAGGCTACGAGGCTTGTTTCTCTTCAAAACCGGATGGTTTTAGACGTCATTCTGGCTGATAGGGGTGGAGCCTGTCGCGTCATCGGCAGCAGCTGCTGTGTGTATATTCCTGATAGTGCCCCTACTGTATACTCCGCAATACAGAAATTGCACAGACTCGCCTCAGATATCCATCAGGACAATGGTTCATGGTCTCTCACTGGGTGGCTCTGGGGTCTGATGACATCGTGGGGTTGGAAAATATTACTTGTCCTAATAGCCATTGCAGGAGTCATCTTTACCTGTTGCTAATGCATTAACTGCCTTCCAGCCTGTTGCACCTATTGTATGAGTAAACTTGCCCCTACCCCTACATTGCCAAGAAGTGATAACAAAATTTCTGTCATGATGATGCAGGAAATTCAGGATATCATGCTCATTGATGAGGGCATCTTTGAGTACTAGGTGCTTTCAATGTTCATGCCTTGCTTGTTTTCCCCCGTAAAATGAGTGACTTTGCTTATTCTTCCTCTCCCTTAGAATTGTAAAGACCCTACTGGATAGCAATAAAGCATTTAGCCACCCATGCTAAAAGGAGGGTCTGTTAGGTTTCAAAATCCCGTCACTGCAATGTAATCTTTTCACGTTATATTAGGTTAGCAATGTGTGGCTAAATAGATGCCAGTTGTATTTACGTTATGCAACCCACTGAGTTATCCCCGTAATGTGCAGGCTTCAGTTGGCGAATGCGACTCCATTTTGTTTTTTGCAATCCTTATTGGGCTGCTTAGACTGTGCCCGAGTTAGGCCTCACGGCCCGTAATGCTTGCCTCAGCAGAACACTGTATTTCGCTAATGTTTTTTTTTTCTGTCCAAGGCTGTTTCCCGACCTGCTAATGAGGAGACAATTCAGCTCTCACATACCAATCTAAGTGTGTAGTTCTGCTCCCACGTTAGGAGACGCTGAGACCCAGCACAGTGGCCTTGAGTTTCTGATAACATGTACCCATCTGGCAGGTGGTAGCTCATCTCCCAGTGCCTCCTTTGTTCATGTTCGGCCCCGGCCGGTAGTTTTCCATGGTGGGCGGGGTTGGAGGCTCTTGGGGAAGAATGATTACTCACTGTGGACCGTTGGGAAGTCAGTCCCTCGGCAGACATCTTAGGGTGCAGGTCATGATGGACTCCTCTGCAGAGCATTTCTAATAAAGCATGTAAGTTTGTATTCTCTACTGTCTGACCTACTCTTCATTCTTGGGAAGGCATAGCAGGTGGTTGTGAGAAAACCCGAGTGGCCCTAGAGGGCCACTTCCTTCAGTGTTATAGTGTCTCAGTTGTGTTCGCATTAGATTTTGGTGGTGGGATTTGCCCACAAATGAACATTTTAATTGCTGGTTTTCTTTTCAGAAAGGGCCTGCTGTTAGGATGACTTAGTTTGTCTTAAAAAGAAAACATTGCTATTCACGAAGAACCCTTGAGCTTACATTTGTCTTCTTGGGGGAGGGGGGTTACTGGAGCACTTTACAGACGCACCAATTACCTTACACAAGGACACCTGCATTAGCACCAGTTATATTACTCAAGGACACGTTTATTTTTTTAGGCACGGGTAGATTAAACGTGATTTCTAATGTACGTGCACCAGATACATAAGGTTCAGCATCTAAAATAAAACACTCCTTCGGCAGGTCTACGTTATCTGGAGTTTGATTATTGTGGTTTTGGGCTACATCACTCACAACAGGATTATCATGTGGCTAAAAAGCTTCCAAGAGGATCAGCTGTGCAATATCACCTCCATCAGTAAAGCACATTATTTAATGGCAAGTTAATGTATGTCAGTCGTTGCAAGATCACATGTACTCACGCATGAGTGTCCTCATATAACCGTACAGTTGCTGCTTCTGGTAACTGGATATTTTGCAGCAAACATGAAAGCTTTCCTTCTGGATTACGTTTCTAATTGCGAGTGTGACAGTGAGCCGCTGCAACCCCTTTGTGCTGAGAAGCTCTCTCATGAAACACCTGTCTTCCCAATTGGTCTGGAAGAGGAGAAGGCTAACCCTGGAGGTTGCATGTGTGCCTGCAGGCCTGCCGGACAAAAGATCATGCTACACCACAGAACCGCTTTGCCAGAAACAATAACTCCATAACAAAAAACATGTCAGACGTATGCCCTGGGACACGTCACCTTTCATGTGTCAAGAGCTTTTTTTGTGTGAAATGCGTCATCGCAAGCTCTGCTAAACTGTGGTGCTGCTGGGAGGAATTTTACAATGGCATCTCTCGTTTGTTTTCTTTTGTAGGTTATCGTTTGGATGTAACGTTTGGACAGAAGTTTACAAAGATTTCAGGACACAATAGATCTCATTTTGTTCATTCACTGGGACACAGGGGCAGATTTACAAGCCCCCTGCGCCACCAGTACGTCACTTTTCGTGACGTACTAGTGGCGCAGGGTATTTACAAGGAGAGGAAAAGCCACCCTGCGTGACTTTTCCTCTCCTTGTAAATACGGTCCCTTCACACGCAGCACTTTGCGGTGAAGGGGCGTTCCATGGGTGTTGCAGTGGGTGTTCCCACGCAACACTCATGGAACAGGACTCAACTCCAGAATTACGTGAAATCGTAACTCTGGAGATGCGTCAGTATGCTACGCCACCCTAGAGGTGGCGTAGCGAGGCGCACCGAGGAGAAATGTTTTCATTTCTCCTCGTTTTTTCCTCTTTCAATGCGTGCTGCATTCTGCAGCACTCATTGGAAGAGGAAAATGCCTGTAGTGATTGTTTTCGTGCAGGAAGGTGCCCCTTCCTGCACAAAAACAATCTCCCCACGACGCAGGCATCCTTGCACCATGGTGCAAGGATGCCTGCGCCGGCGCATGGCTGCAGTTTGTGCGCCAGCGCAGGGGGAAGCACAGAGATGCGACATATTCTTGTAAATATGTCGCATCCCTGTGCTTTCCAGACTAACGCAGCACGGCGCAGCAAAATGACTTGCTGCACCGTGCTGCGTTAGTTTAATGTAAATCTGCCCCACAGTTCGAATCTGCGCTTAGAATGTAACTTGCATCATTTATAGCGGGGTCGCCAATTGTATGCTATTCATCTTTGTACTAAAGATTACAATCATCAATAAATTATTTTACAAACGAAAGCCATTACGTTCTTAGAAGTGTATAACTCTATATTACAACCCTGTAATTATGATATTAATATAAATAAATTATTTTTCTTGGTTATATCAACAAGGATGGCAAAAGTAAGTACGGTTGCTACAACCAAGATTCTCAGTTGGACAGAACCCAGCAAAAAGGAACCACGAATTCGCTAGACTCTCCCACAAAATAACTAGAAATGCATAATCAGTAGCAAATGTAGTTAAGACGCCTTTTAGCTGTTTAGGAAAATTCATACGAGAAGTGCACGGGAAAATCACGAATTTACGTGATTTGTTTTTTAATAGTAAACTGTAGCATAGACACAATTCAACAATGTTACTAGTCTTCGCACAATTAACTGGGTTAATTTATACAGCGATACGCGTTATAAATGGACAAGTCAGAGACGATGAGAAATGCTCGACTTCCCCACGATAAGGTATCTGTCTGCACAGGTGACTGACGCCGCAATGACGGAAGGTGCTCCGGCCACTCCAGCTTGTACCTCTGTGGCCATCTGGTCCTGCTGCTCCGGCAGCCTCCCTGCTCTCTTCCCGCCAGGGCCTGTCTAGGCAGGAAGGTATCGCAGCCTCTGCTGAGGTAGGCCTCAGGCCTCTCCATCACTCCGAGCCACAAGGAAAGCACCAGCTGTCTGGCCTCATTTGCATTTTCTCTCCAAAATAATGAAATTAGCCACGGGTTTCCTGAGGTGATGCAAGACGCAAATTTAGGCTACATGTGTCAGAGCCTGATGAGAGGGGCGGGGGTAGGTCACGGGCACATTTGAAGAGGGCGCAGAGCTTTGAAATGGAGGTAAGAAGGGGCTGGCGCTGCCCGATTCAAAGGCGAAGTGATGCTTATTGTAAACCCCTAGAACGACAACATGTTCCAGATTCATTCGTGTGAGTTAAACACATTAAAAATCACCCATGCTAGCTAAAAACATAAGGGGAGCTTCTTCCTCAAACTAAGGAATCCATTTTTTCTTCGATCTGCCTGAAATTGAAAAATAAAAACATTTCAAAACATTACTTCTCTGAGCATCTTATTTCCAGTTCATGAGACAAATGAAATTGCAGGATTAGGCTACTATTATTATAATTATAAATAGTATCGTTTTACTATTATTATTAGCATAAGCAACTTTGTTATTGTTGGTAAGACCGACATTTTCAGTGACATTTTTTTACATTCTTTTTATTATTTTTATGTAAACTTGTTGGCATACGTTAAGGTCATAAAAAGAGTGTAAATGCTGATAACATTTTGATGTTTTATCATTATTCGTTCTATAACTGAATAAAAAAAATATTGCTAATCTTAGCATTGATACTGCTTTTATAATTTTGTTGTCAGCATAAATATTGGTATTATAATAACTAATACTACCATTACAATTGCTAGAAAGTGTTGGAGTTTTATTATCATGTTCCCTTTTATATAAATGGCAATTATAATATTAATAATACCTTTTGCTGTTAATATCATCTTAAAGAATACAAGTGGCCATGATAATAACAACACAAGTGCAAATAATACTCATATTAGTGAGCATCAGCATTAATATTATCATCGTTTTGATAGAGAGTTTCATTTATTTAATTGCAGTTATCTGGTCAAAGCAAGTCAATGCACTGGAGTGGCAGAGGCTGTCTATGGTTGGAGCCGGAAAATGGAATATATAAGGGATAAAATACCCCCTGCCATACATTATATCAATCAATCAATCAATCAATCACGGCATTTATAGAGCGCGCTACTCACCCGGGAGGGTCTCAAGGCGCTGGGGGAGGGGGTAAGTTACTGCTCGAACAGCCAGGTCTTGAGCTGCTTCCTGAAGGAGAGATGGTCCTGGGTTCGCCGAAGGTGAGTGGGGAGGGAGTTCCAGGTCTTGGCTGCCAGGTAGGAGAAGGATCTTCCTCCGGCGGTGGTTCTGCGGATGCGTGGTACGGTGGCGAGGGCGTGGCTGGTTGATCGTAGCTGGCGTGTGGGCGTGTAGAAGGTCATGCGGTCGTTGAGGTACTTTGGGCCCAGGTCGTGGAGGTTGCAAGTCATCGAGGCGTTCCATAACGATATATTGGGAATGGAGCTGAAGGCAGAGTTCATTTATAAGGTTATGGAACTCCGAGGTGACTTGCAATATCCTTATCATGTAAGCCAGGGGGTACTTTATCCCATATAATACATGGTCACACAATCACCTTTCCCACAAACCACTAAAAACCTTGATGCATAGCTCTTTCATATCAAAGAGCGAGCATGTTTGCAAGCATGAAGAATAAAAAATAAAACCTCTAGTGCAAAATTAAACACATCAAAAACCTGTTAGATATTTGTTGCAAACAGATATTTGAAAAGGTTCAATACAAGTCTGCTTAAAAAAAAAAAAGGCTGCAGTAGCTTCGAACGTGTAGAAACATGCAGAAAGATTTTAGCTTTTCTCTATCTGAGGAGTGCAAAAAATAAACATATTCTCTCTCCTTGTAATTGTAAGCTATTAAAGTAGTGCAGAAGAAAGAAAACCAAAGTTCTGTTTATTGCTTTAAACAGCTCCTTCAATTATGCTTTGTGACCTGCCCTACCTTTCATCTCAGCTGCTGGCTCTGGCAGCAGGCATTGTGACGCCAGAACTCGACTGTAATATCTTTATAATAGACAAATTCTGACTGACATCTTTTCTTTATAATTGGTCACTCGGTGCGTCACAAGTCACCGAATATAATGAAATTAGTGTCTGTCGTTTATATAGGGATTACAAAATCCCATGCATTATAAATATATTTCTTGCACACGTGGGCATCTGTAGAAACCACAGCTCCCTTTTCAGCTTTCTTTAATTTAGCAATGAATTTACAGGCTTTCAATCTCTCCAAAACTCCCAGGAATTGCGAGTTTTGATTAGATTATATTATAATGTCTCTTTATATGACAAGGCCCTAGGCACGCGGGCGACCTGTCCCTTTCCCAGACAGGCATATGGCAAGGAGGCTTCATCTCCCTCAGGTGGTAATGGAGCAGGGACTTGGGTCAGGCTATGACAAGTGCGATGTATGAAGCGCGCGAGGGGGTGCACGTCAGCTTGGTGGGACGCCTTCTGCACTGCTGCATCATTCAAATTGCTGCAGTAAAAGCACTTTACGAAGGTGACGCTTCTTTAAGACTTATTTTTACTGTATCACAATCTGGTTTATTGTGAAATATTATTTAACATTGTAAGGGATATTTAGAATCAAGCAGCTTGTGTTACCCATGACTTAAATCTTGTCATGATATTCTTCACGTTGCAGACATCCTCAATCTAAACACACTGAGCACCATGCTGTGAAGAAATGAAGCAATGGCCCAAGGTTGATTTTTGGACAAATGTAAAGTGTCCTTTATTTCGATATTTTCAAATATCACATTTTCAAACACATTTTTTTAATCAGGTCGAGAGGTCACATGTTTCCTTGCTCCATCGTTGTGGAATATCCTTAACAAGTGAACCTAGATTTCAAATAATACTCAGTGCTTATTAGACCTGTAGGTAAACATTGGCAAAAAGTGGGAACAACAGTGATTTTATATCTAAATGCATATTGGTACCCTCAATGAACCATCATATGAGAGTTAAAAGCCAGTTAAGTACTGAGGCGCCTTTTAACCGACAACTGAAAACAAATGACCTGTTTCACGGCCTTCCCAATTGGCCGAAACCTTCCTCTTTTAGGACAACTCATCCAGCCACCCTCAAACCAGTAAACATTGATTGCAAATTTGACTACTACTGGTGGCTGTCAACCAGAAGACCAAATCATTAGTCTTGGTCTAGCCCCCAATGAAGCTAGCCCATAACAAAATGATGGGGACTGTAGAGGACCACAAACGTGCAATAAATTGCTTAACCTTTATTTTGATAATGGAATCAAGATGAATACACACACGGATCAGCATGTCCATGCAGGTGTAGCGGCTTACATCTTTACAGTGAAACAAACAAATATTTGTTTAAATTAAATTAAATATTTTTTTTAAAGTAAAGCAACACTTTCAGTATTTGGTCTCAAATGTTGATTTGGGACCATCAGTAATGGAGAAAGAACCTGGAATCCTAGGTAATGTATTGTGATCCATAAATGATGTATTAAGATTTATTAAGCAGCCATGAATATAATTTATATAGGTGGTACGTTAAAGTGTTGCTCTTGAACTAAAGCATAAGTATGACCTACATCATGAAGAAGTGTTTCAAACTAACTGAATGACATGCACACAAATTCAGCTGCTGGAACCGTCTTAGATCTCTTTTTTATAATATTAAATTTTTCACAAACTGGTCGCCCAGAAAGCTTAAATTAAAATTGTAAACTATAAACTCAGTGTGTCATTCCTTTATCTGCCAAAATTGTGAGTTCTTTGAAACAGACCTCAAAAGTGTCATGTGAACAAGCATTGGTAAAGTCAACACGTCTTGCCCTTGACTGGTGTTATCTGACCTTGTGACTTTGCCAGTTCTTGTTGCTGATGCTTATCATTGGCAAAAATAAAAAGTTAAACAGCATCAGCAATAAAAAATAACCTACATGTGCGTATGCGCCCATTTATAGCATGCATATGTCATAAGCTGCAGCCATTTTCGCTTTTTTGTTCTTAAATTTGTCACTCCAAGGTGATGGATGCCAATCTTGGAGTGGTAAATTGAAAAAAGAATAAAAGGTGCACAAAGCTCTTTTTGAGAAATGAGCGGCTTGGTAGCAAATTGCAGCTGCTGGGCCCTCCTAAACAGTAGTAAAACATTAAATTAAAAAAAGAATGGAAAGGGTCGGGGCAACAATGGAGGAAATGGGTGCCTGTAAGGAGCAAATGAAGCAGTGGCAGCCGGCATGGCTCGTGGATGTCGGGGTGGGGTCGGTGAAGGGGGTCTCAGGAGAGGGGGTCGCGGGGTCACGACTGCGGGAAGGTGCGCATAATAAAAAATTAAATTAAATTAACTTACCTTGCCACCTGGTCCCGCGTCTCTGCTCCTGCTATCCTCGAGGAACAGGAAGCACACCCAGGCCCCACTAACCAATCATGCACCCAGGCCCCTCTGACCAATCAGAACGCTGCAATGCACTCCAGTGTGGTCCGATAAAAGAAGGGATACAGGAGTACCACATCCTGAGTCCGTCTTGAGTAACATCTGTGACAGAAAGCAAAAAACAATCATAAATATAAAGAATTTGGACAGGACTCAGCAAAAATTAACCAATTCAAGTAACATCCAAAAACAGCTAAACAAGGGATACCAGAACCCCAATACACCAGATAGCAAAGGAACAAATCCAAGGACTGCACTAGGTTCAGTGGATGACTATTGACAGAAATCTCAAAACACACAAAGCCTAAGGTGAAGTGCAATGTCACCATTGAAGAAAATAAAAATCTAGCCCAAAGCACCTGAAACAGTGGGGAGAAAACTCACCCCTTTGTTAATTGAAAGAGAAAAAACATACACACTTGAATTGGTATCTGTAAAGTAGCCCTCATATGGATTGGGAGTTTGCAAGTTAGCCACCTATAGTGCAGTGCCCCTTCTGGAGTGTGTTTCATCTGCTGTGCGTCTGCCACGGCAACTGGCCACTCACCGCACCCAAGGGAATACAGAAGAGGAAGCATCACGTGGCTGCTCGCAGTTCTAACAATGTATCAAGCAAATGCTGGACTCGTCGCTTTTTCTGATCATTTTCTCATCCCCAGGATTTTTTCCCCATATTCAGTAATGGCGGTCATTTTATTTCTGTGTCTCCAACAGTCAGCCAATTAGAGTGTGAGCTCCCTCGGGGCTCACAGGAGCCCCTCATTCTCACAAGATGGCTGATGATAAAAAATGCCCTCTCAACCAATCAGATGGGTTTATATTTGATTTTGTGCGACTGCCGGTCTCTCTCAAGACTCTCGCAAACCCAACCCTCCAGATATACAACAATTTTTTTAAACCTTAATTTCTCAAACACTACTGAAGGGATTTACATCAAATCACAAAAAGCACGCTTTCTGGACTATGATGTAGCTTCCTGACAAATTTAGTGTAATTTCGTTCAGCTGGTTTGCCTGTAGCGATTTCCAAATATCCCTATGGAAATTGCATTTGAAAATTTGGTTTTGGGACTCCCCTTTTATCTTGACCCCCGTTTTGGGGATCACCGAGAACCTTTGCAGGAAGTAGCTCTGAGGTGGATGAACTTTTTGTTTGGAAAGTTTCGTGAAGACTCGTCAAATGGTGCCAAAGTCATTAGCAAACCAAAAATCCATTTCTTATATAAACGTGGTCCTAACTAGAACCAATCACTGGCAACTCACTTACAAATATATATAGATTGAGATGTTTGTCTATTCAGGCCGCGCAATAGCCAGAAAGTTGGGAGTTTTTCTCGTGCATGCATTGCATTTGTAATGAATTTCGCCGCCACAGGATTTTATCTTTATTTTTGCATAGTCTGTTTTTTCTGTTGTTTCTATGCCTTGTCATGTCACTAGGAGCTCGTTTTCCTGCTTGCAGTAAAATGACACGTATGACTTTTGGTGCTAGCTGTAGTAAAATGCTTACTCATGACAATGGACATAGCAATCAGACTACTACATCCAAACCACACTCACCTGTATATATACTGCACATGTCTGTTCATAGCGCTATGTGATCAAGGCTGCATGTCTGGCAGCCGAAACGCGTCATGTTGGACCTTTTTGATGTGTGAATAAACTACCATCCTGTTTTCACACCAGCTTTTGGAGTCTGTGCCCGTGTGTTGCGCCGGAGTGCCTGTCGTGACATTGGGATTTCTTCGTGATATATATATATATATATATATATATATATATATATATATATATATATATATATATATATATATAAAGTTTTTGCTCAAACCCTCCCTAGAGTGCAAGGACCCTTTTTTAAGGAAAGGAGGTTGTTGGTGTATATTTGACGCGTAGCGGTAGCGTCATGCTTTGCACCACCTGTGATCAGGCGCTGAACGGCAGACCGCCTTAAAGGAGGAGCGATTTTGCAGCATCCATTCAGCCCCCGTACTGTCACCTGGCAAGTTGGAGAAACGAAGCAGGAGATGCCGGCCGTCGCAGCGAGAGGATCACAAACTCGCTAGCGAGACAACGCTGTCATCCTGAATTTCTGCCCATCCCAGCTTGTCTCAATCCTTCAGGACTACGGAGCAGGGCATTGCTAAAAGCAGTGGAGATGAGAGAGAGCAGCCACCCGCAATGGAGGAAATTGAAACCTTTAAACTGTTTTAAATGAACAAGAACTCTGCATCGTGATTGCTTGAATGTGCACAGCAATTGACATTTGAATACTCACCAGTGCACTCTGGGATATTTCTCGTCCACCATGACGCCAGCCTGCCCTTCAGTTTGAGATGAGTATTCACTCCATGCTAACGAGGATGGGGAACTAATTTGCATATTTTCACCAAGAGGAAGCACAATGTTTTACCAGATTGACAAAGGCATTTTCATGCTGAAACGCGTTTCTGGGACTAACAGTTTTTAAATAAAGTTTTTGCTCAAACCCTCCCTAGAGTGCAAGGACCCTTTTTTAAGGAAAGGAGGTTGTTGGTGTATATATATATATATATTTATATATATATATATATATATATATATATATATATATATATATATATATATATATATATATATATATATATATATATATATATATATATGTATATATATATACAAATATATATATATTCACTGATAAAAACACAGGTTAAAGTGACATTAAAATGTCAGATAAACATAACATTTTAAACTAAAAAACAATGAAATTTACCATTTATAGTGAAATGACAAAACTGTAATGCAAGCAAGACTCTGGGAGAACCTTCCAATATTTTCAACTGCTGTGTTTTTTACTTCAAAAAGCCCTTTCAGCAGGCAATGTGCTCATCATACGTGAGCAAATACAATCATCCCACTTGTGGATGACTTTCACTCAAAAATTATGAAATATGGAGGTGGCCTAACAGCCAGAGCTGCCAACTTTGGATCTGGGACACGAGGTTTAAGTCCTGGAATTGGCTCTGGGAAAACCATAATCTCCAGTACTTAAAATAAATTAAATCTTCCTTAATGTGATATAATCTGGTATATATATATAGCTTGTGTGCTCGAAACGTGTCTGTTTTTGCCCGTAAAATAAACTGAATTATCTTCACCTTGGATCGGTGTGGCTCGTGCTTACTGGACTTTGGTAAGTGTGGTGGATATATATATATATATATATATATATATATATATATATATATATATATATATATATATATATATATATATATATATTCACTGAAAAAACCACAGGTTTCAGGAACGTTATAGGTAGTTGGACATTTCACTCGTGCAAAACCAGAGAAATTCAGCCGTTCTAGTTAGTAACTCGCGTCCCTGCAATGCACTGCTGATGACGTCACATATTACATCACTCATGACATGGTCAGTGACATCACTGATGAGGTCTCAAATGACATCACTGATAACATCACCAATGACATCATCCTGTGAGTGTGAGTGTTTCTAAAAAGTTTAAGAATGTTATATATTTATATGCCACGGTGTATTCGAAGAATGAGTGGGTGAATGAGTGCCTGTATGGATGATTTGTTGGGTGTGTGACTGACTGTATAAGTGAGTGATTAAACGTGTCTTAGTGAATGTATTGGTGAGTGAATAATCTGTGTGAATGTGTGTATCAGTCTATCAGTTGGTGTGTAAGTGGCTGCATGGGTTGGTGAGTAGGTACATGAGTGTCTATATGGGTTATTGATTAGTTTTCTGAGTACCTGTATGGGTGCCTGACTGTCTGTGTGGGTGGGTGAGGGGCTGTGTGACTACCTGCATGGATGTATAAGTGGGTGAATCCCTGGGTGTATGCATTCATGATTGCATCTGTGAGGGACAGTATGGTTGAGTGAGTGTGCGTATGGCTTTTTCGGTGAGTGTATGGATGTCTCAGTGGTATATGGGTGAGTAACTACATATGTGAAAGGCAGTATATGTGAGTGTTGGAGTATATAAGTGACTGTGTGAGTGAGTGAGTGTGAGAGTGGCTATATGGGTGAGTGTGTGTTTGTGTGAGTGATTGTAGACAAGAGTAAGTATGTGTTACTATCTGTATGAATAAGTGAGGTGGTGTGTGTATAACTGTATAGGTGAGTAAATGGCAGTGTGATTGATTCCTTTGGTGAATGACTAGGTGTGTGAGTAACTATGGGTGAGTGGCGGTGTGTGAGCGTCTGTATGGGTACATGAGTGCATATATCAGTGGCTGCATTGATGAGTGTCTGTGTGTATGAGTAACTGTATGTGTGAGTGGATGTGTGTGTAGACCTATGAATCAGTGAGTGGGTATGTACTAACTGGAATTGGTGTGTCTATGGTTTCGAGAATGGTAGTCTATATTTTAGAGTAGGTGTATGAAAAGTTATATTAGGGTGTGAGGAGGTGCATCAGATATTAAGTGGATGATGTCATCAGTGATGTCATTTGAGATGTCATCAGTGATGTCATCAGTGATGTCACTGACCATGTCATGAGTGATGTAATATGTGACGTCATCAGCAGTGCATTGCTGGAGCGCAAGTTATAGTTAGCTCAACTAACTATAACGGCCAAATTTCTCTGGTTTCGTGCGAGTGAAATGTCCAACTAACTATAACGTTCCTGAAACCTGTGGTTTTTTCAGTGAATTTCAAAGGTTTTTTAAATGCTAATTTTTAACTATAACGTCCCTGAAACCTGTGTTTTTTTCAGTGAATTTCTAAGGTTTTTAAATGCTAATTTCTAACTATAACGTCCCTAAAACCTATGGTTTTTTCAGTGAATTTCTAAGGTTTTTTAAATGCTAATTACTAACTATAACGTTCCTGAACCCTATGGTTTTTTCAGTGAATTTCTAAGGTTTTTTAAATGCTAATTTATAACTATAACATAGTAGTTGCATTTGCAGAGTGGTGCAGAAAGGGGGCTGGGCCTCTGACCAGCACTCAGAAATTCCGCTGCGTACGACTTACAGGAGGTACCAGGAGGGCTTCTTGGCCCCCAAAGTCACTCAGGAATAAAGTGGACTTCATCCCCCAACCTGTAGTGTGCCACGAGGCGTGTTTGCAGAGTAGTGAAGAAAGGGGGGGCGTGGCCTCCAAAGACCTCTTAGCAATGCCACTGTGTGGGACTTACTGGAGGTAACAGGAGGGGTAGTTGCCCCCCAAGGACGACCTTGGGAGACAACTACCCCTCCTATTACCTCCAGTAAGTCCCACACAGCAGCATTGGTAAGTTTTCATAGCAGGCCACGCCTCCTTTGCCCACCATTCTGCAAACGTGCTCCGTGGCACGCTCTGGGAGGGCGATTAAAGTCCCCTTTTATGCTGGGGGTCCTTAGGGGCCAACTAGCCTACCTAACACCTCCAGTAAGCCCCAGATAGCTGGATTGCTGAGAGCTGCACACAGGCCACGGCCCCTTTCTGCACCACTCTGCAAACGCACCTCCTGGCATGCTCTTGGTTGGGGGATGAAGTCCCCTTGCCTCCTGAGGATCCCTGGGGGCCAACTAGCCCTCCTATTATCTCTAGTAAGCCCCACACAGCTGGATTGCTGAGAGTGGTCCAAGGCCATGCCCCCTTTTTATACCACTCTGAAAACGCGCCTCCTGGTGCACTGCTGCTCAGGGGATGAAGTCCACTTTAGTCCTGAGGTCCTCAGAACACATGTGGACCTCATTGCCCCACCAGCAGTGCGCCAAGAGACGCGTTTGCAGAGTGGTGTAAAAAGGGGCGTGGCCTTGGACCACCTCTCAGCAATCCCACTGCATTTTGGGACCCCCCTTTTTTCTATGCCCCCACTCGACAAATCACCCCAAAACAGTCAAGACAGGAGCTGACCTGAGCGAACCATTAGTTTTGAAAATTTCGCAAAGATTCATCAAATGGCGCCAAAGATATTGGCAAAAGAAAAAATGCTTTTCCTATGGAAACTAGGTCTTAACTATAACTACCTACTGGCGACTGCCAGTAGGTTATATATATATATATATATATATATATATATATATATATATATATATACATACATACATGAAATCACTGATGTTATCTCAAATTACATCACTGATGACATCATCCAGTGACTGAGTGTTTTTAAAATGTTTATGAGTGTCAAATTCATATACCAAGGTGTATTGATTAATCAGTGGGTGTATGAGTGCCTTTACCGATGAATCAGTAGGTGCATGACTGACTGTATAAGTGAGTTGTTAGATGTCTCTGTGAATGTATCTGTATCTGTCTGTCAGTTGGTGTTGAAGTGGCTGTATGGGTTGCTGAGTGGGTACATGTGTGGGTGTATGAGTACTTGATTGGTTGTCTGAGTATCTAAATGGGTGTATGAGTGTCTGTGTGGGTGGGTGAGAGGATGTGTGACTACCTGCATGGTTGAGTGTGTGGGTGAGTCAGTGTGTGTATCGATTAGTGAGTGTGTAAAAGAAGGGCTGTATAAGTGACTGAGTGTGTTTATGGGTGTGTTTGTCGAGTGAATGGATGTGTCAGTGGTATATCAGTGAGTCAGTGGATATGTGAAAGGCAGTAAAGGTGAGTATTGGAGTATATCAGTGGCTGTATGTGTGAGTGAGGGTTTGTGATAGTAGCTGTATGGTAAAGCAAGTGAGTGTGTGAGGGGCTGTCTGGGTGAGTGAGTATGTGTTAATATCTGTATGAATAAGTGAGTGGGTGTGTGTATAACTGTTTAGGTGAGTATAAGGCTGTCTGATTGACTATAGGTGAGTGAGTAGGTGTGTGAGTAGCTCTATGAGTGACTGGCAGTGTGTGAGTGGCTGTGTGGCTGTATGAGTAGATATATCAGTGGCTGTATTAGTGAGGGAGTTGGTGTTCGAGTGGCTGTATGGGTGACTGAGTTGATGTGTGTGTAGACCTATGAATCAGTGAGTGGGTATGTAAGTACTGGTATGGGTGTGTGAATGGTTTTGAGAATGGTAGTGTGGAAGTTGGAGTAGGTGTACGAAAGATTATATGGGGTGTGAGTGGGTGCGTCAGAGATTCTGTGGATGATGTCATCAGTGATGTCATCAGTGATGTCACTGGCCATGTCATCAGTGATGTAATATGTGAGGTCAAAAGTAGTGCATTGCGGGGGCATGAGTTAGCTAACTATAACTGCTGAATTTCTCTGGTTTTGTACGAGTGAAATGTCAGCCTAACTACAATGTAACCTTTGGATCTTCAGTGAATTTCTAAGGTTTTTTAAAATTATATTTCCTAACTATAACCTCCCTGTAACCGTTGGTATTTTCAGTGAATTTCTAAGGTTTTTTAAATGCTAATTCTTAACTTTAACGTCCCTGTAACCTATTGGTTTTTTCAATTTCTAAGGTTTTTTAAAATTCAATTTCTTAATTGTAACATCCAATTTTTTTAAGTGAACCTCTAAGATTTTCGTATTTTCTTTCTATAATGAGATATTGTGTATTATATTTATATTATATACCACTCATTTTTTTGATATTGTATGTGTTTATCAGAAAGTACATTAATAACTGTTTTTATTTTTAACAATTTTGTGAGTCGGCACAACATTGTCGCATTTACTGAGGAGAATCTGTGATCAGTAAATGTGTTTCACATACTGAAAAATACAATTACCATTGGGCTAAAGAGGCTGCAAACAAGAGAGGTAATGACAGGGATTTGGGTTTGCTAAATGTGCAGATTACTTGGATTGGCCAAAGAGGGTTAAAGTTTCATCAGTTGCTGGCTTTGGTAAAATCCATTGTGGATTCCCAAGCTCTTTACCTCATGATTGTGCACTGTGGTGGCAATGACCTAGGTACATTGACTGGGGTAGGGCTAGAAATCCTAATGAAAGAAACCTTTGCGGAACTGATATTGCTTTTCCCTCACACTGTCTTGGTGTACTCTAATATATGCCAAAGACAGAAATGGAAGTGGTCAAATCAATTCTGTCCACAGATTGACAAAGCCAGGAAACATGTTAATAAAACTGTTTCTGCATTTCTCAGAGATGATCGCATGGGCTGTATCTATAACAACAATCTGCATTTTGACATTCATGGAATTTATAGAAATGATGGAGTGCACTTTACAGATGAATGCAACAGGGTGTTTCTAAGTAACCTGAAACTCTGCATCCGGTCTTATGTGTAGCAGTCATATACACACAACCAACACAATGGCTCTTGTCAGAGCCACCCAAGTACCTGAAATATTGTGATTTTTTTCAAAGGTTTTTTCTTTTAGTATTTGACAATCTTCGTGACGAGTTGCAATCCCCGCGGACACGTAGCGAAAACGGAAACAAAAGCAGACATTCAATGACCACCAACACATCAAAAAATAATATGTAAAAATATCCATTCTGAACATTGCACTACATATATTTCGATATACATACTTCTTTCAAAGCATATTTAAACTCATATTTTTGTACTAAGGTTCTTTAAAAGCCAAGTTTAAGACCTATTTTCCGTTTTCACTGTTGTTTGGGATGCCGTGGTGACGTCGTTAACTGCGACGATCGCTCCTTTTCCATAAAGTCTAAAATACATATATCCACACATACTACAGTATTTTTCACACTAGGGGTTTCTTTCAGTATTCTCTAAAGTCATGTTTTCTAGAGAGTTTCTATAAAAACCATCTCTAAAACCAATTTTTATTTTTCATGGTGATGCTGAAGATTGCATTGCCATCGGTAATCGCGATGCCCGCAGACACGTCGCAAAAGCAGAAAACAAAAGCAGACATTCAATGGCCACCAACACATCCAAAAATAATATGTAAAAAAATCCATTCTGAACATTGCACTGCACATATTACTATATACATACTTCTTTCAAAGCATGTTTAAACTTATATTTTTCTACTAAGTTTCTTTAAAAACCATCTTTCAGACCTATTTTCCATTTTCGCGGTTATTCGGGACATTGCGATGATGTCGTTAACTGCGACGATCATGCCTTTTTCATAAAGTGAAAACACATATATGCACACATAGTACAATATTTTACACACAAGGGGTTTATTACTGCACACTTCAAATTCATGATTTTCTAGTGTATTTCTAGAACATCCTTCTCTAAAACCTATTTTCCATTTTCGCAGTGAGGCCGGAGTTCATGAGGACGTTGGTCATCGCGATCTCCGCAGTTACATCACGGCAGAAAGCAAAATCAGGAATTCAATAGCCACCACCACAGAAAGATATTATAACTATATAATTAATTCGAACCATCACAGTACATAACTCACTATATAAATAACACAATACATTTTTTTATCAAAATCTCAATATCTCTATAACAATGCGTATTAGTGATTCACTGATATTTTTTTTATATTCCCACCAATATTCGCGACATCGCCGATAGTCGCAACATCCCCACGACGGTACACGGGGCCCGCGCTGGGGGTCGCGCTGTCGTTGCAAATATCGTGCGCGATTAAAAAAATCTATTTTGGACACATAACTTGTGTCACTAACATCGCCATTTCTCAAACATGGGGTCAGATTACCTTTACTCTGACCCCTTATGTGGGCTTTCACACAAATTTTCAGCCTGGGAACCACTCCCGATAGATAAAATGGCGGCCACAACTTTCTGTTCAGGTTGCGTTCTGCCAATCAGAGCATTCCCGTTGATGCGTGCATTCGCAATTCATTGCAAAACCATTGCGAAATATCCGCGGCCAAAGATATCACTATAATTTTTGGCTTAAATATCACAAAAACTGCTGAACAGATTTACACCAAATAGGCAAAAGGCACTCCCTTTGAACAAACATCTACCTCCTTGCCCAATTTGGTGTAAGTCCGTTCAGTGGTTCGGCCTGTAGATGTGGTTAAAGGTTTCTATGGGAATTAGCATTACAAACGCACCCATATTTCACGCCCAAAATTCTTGGTCCCCATTGCACGGATCACCCCCAAACTTTCAATGACAACCAGAACCTACCTTGACACTTTTTTGGAAAATTTCATGAAGATAGGTCAAATGACGGCAAAGTTATAGACAAGTCAAAAAATGCTTTTCCTATGGAAACATGGTCCTAACTATAAATACTTACTGGCGACCACAGACCCTTTGCTGAAATTTGATTGGCTGCCAGCACTTCAGCCAGGAAGTGTTGGCAGCCATCTTGGGACTCAGCTTCAAGCAGAGTCCCACAAAAAATGTAAGAAATAAAGAAAAGGGGGAAGGGTGAGAATACCCTGACCCACCAGATGTGGTGGGGGTGTTCCCGCCGGGGGATAAAAGCATTTCTTTAATTCAATTTTTGAGAAAAAAGACACGCAGGCTCCCACGCATCTGTTATAGGAAGCCCCCGGGTGGGCAAAATCCAAGGACATGCGGCACCCCCTATGCCCCAGAGACTGCCACCTACCTAGGGCCATTTCTAAAATTAGTGCCTTCTCTGCAGCCCCGGGGACCGCCACCTCCCGGGGCCAAATGGGTTTTTTTTAAATGGGAGGGGATTTGTGTGGACCCCGGGGACCACCACCTCCCTGGGGCAGCCCCTCCTTTGCCATTTTCAGCCCCGGGGTCCACCACCTCCCTACATAACAGAAGAAAGGAAGGGGCCACATGCCCCCCTCCTGGAGCAATACATGGCCCTGGGGACCACCACCCCCTAGGGCCAGCTCCTGCTATGTCCCGGGGTGCCCCAGGACATAGCAGGCTTCCTCTGCTTTGAATAAGCAAAAGCATTTTGCTCTTGGTTGCTCAAAGTGGAGCACAATTGCATGTTCAGCAGCTCCCTCTCTGTCAAAGCAATGCCGGCCCCCGCAGGAGGTGGGGAGCTGGCAGGGACCGCATAGGCCTTGAGGCTTCCCCCTTTTTCCCCAACAGAGTGGGTGCCCTGGGTGGGACCACAAGTGAGGCCAGGCCCCAGGGGATGGGGTCCCCAGGGGCTGAAATTGGCCCAGAAGTGGGGCCACTCAGCCCCCCTCCCTTTTAATGTATGAATTTTTTTAAAGAAATGGCTGTGCCCCGGGGGATGGTGTCCCCGGGCTAAAATCAGACTGGGGCATGAGTCCACTTCGCCCACTCCCTTTAACCTTTTTAAAAAGAGGGCGTGGCTTGGAGTGTAAGGAAGAGGGCGGCGTGAGCCTGCAGCTCCGACTGGGAGAGACGATTAAATCATCACATCTCTGCCTCCGGAACAAGTTATACCTACAGACAAGACAATCTGAGGCCCGGAAGATGAAGAGCACAGGATGTTCTTAAAAAGAAGCCTCTAAGCAAACCACTGGTACCTAAACGCGACCGAATCTGAAACAGATCTTATGGTCAGGACTCCGCCCACAATCCACCCACAGCAGAGGAGCTTAAGGAACGACACATCCCATGTCTCACAGCTGATTCTCACAGCCACAACCACAGGTGACACAATACCTCGGAAAGAACAAGTAAGATAACTATTACCTTTCAATAGCATGTGAGAGAGCTACCTGCCGGCATTTAGGGATCCGATTTGTTTCTTCGCTGGTGCCTCCATGCGGCTTGCCTGACCTCAAAAATGGCACCTTAGAACTCAGCGTAACCCGCAAATCCTGCTAATGTGCCACTAAAGTGCCAATACTGATCTATCCCGATGACCAAACCTATGAGTTGATCTCATGGTTACCCAATGTTGACTTATCAGCAACTCTACTAGATTTACAACCGATACAAGCTCGTCATGCCGTACATGCACGCTGAGCATCCACCACTTCAAAGAGCGTCTTTCCATATGTAAAGAGTAGTTACCAGTCCACTCAGACCGACTACATCAGCAACCAACTGTGTCAACACCAATGTTCCTGTAGCCCATGCTGTACTTACAGCGGGAGATGGACGAGTGTATAAAGGCATACCTCCTAAGATCAGACGGCGCTCAGGAAGATCACCGATACCACGCGCTCTGCCTGACCCCATAATGGCGTCTTAGAAGTACGTGTGAGTTATGGACAATTGTACAAACATTATTCAGAGTGAGTGAATATCAACTAACTCTGCCAGCAACTGATAATATATAACTCCACTTCCTCCTGGAACCTTCTGGTACCACCGCCAACAACAAAAGTTTAGCTGACCATCGGGCCAGCTATGAATTGAAGTATTTTGCATCTAAAGTGAGTGTTGTGCCACATTTCAGCATAGCTAAGTCTCCAAGGCCACCCGCAACTGCAAAATCTAATGCAATAACGCCACATTACTGAGGCCTCCTCTATCTGCTATAATATAGAGCAATAGTGGAAAAATGGAGAGTGGCTCCTAAAAGGACAAACTTCTTTTCTAAGTAACCATGGGCAGAGAGTGTGCTGCTCCATTCGGTCGACCCGGCTTCTGAAAAGCATAGAATACTCACCAGCAAATCAGAGCTGCCATTAAACTTGAAGATGTACTCATGACTGACCCTTCTAACAGTTCTATTCTGGTCGTGATCTCTCACACGATGGTTTAGGAACCTTTGTCAAGCTGATCAGTTTGTGATAGTGCTTGGAACTTACAGGACACAAGAACAGCTCATTTATATAATGAGTGCTTAATGACTTCTCTCTGTCTACACATAATAATCACATAACAAATAAAGAGAGAGGAAACGGATCTAATTACAAGTAAAGGTGAACACAGACATAACTTGCAGCCAAGGTGATTGCCACATTTTGCGAACACAACATCTAAGTACATGCAAAACTGCCTACCAGATAGATCCAGCAGCACAACGATGGCCAAAAAAGAAAATAAAGCGAGCCTAAAAAGAGTGTTAGCTGACCTGCCGAACCCAGGCTCACTGTTCAAAGACAAACAGGACATCAACGCCACTATGAAAACAGAAACTGGCAGAGGTCCATGATCTGGCAAAATACACCAAGGAGAATACTGATATCATACAAAATGAAATTTCAGCAATTCGCAAAGATATCAGAGATACAAACAACAAAATTTCAGAAGCTGAAAACAAACTAAGCACACTAGAGGATGCATAGTACATATCTCCTAGGATAATCACAAATCTCAATGCTACCACGTGCTTTCTCTCCAAACAAATATCTGAACTGGAGGACAGAAACAGAAGAGGGAATCTGCACATTTTCGGTATGCGAAAGGTATTGAAGATGCTACGGGATCATGTATCACCTTCTTAGAAAAATGGTTTCCACAAGCCCCCTATCTGACCTTCGACAAGCCTTTGGAGTTCAACAGAGCCTATAGAGTCTCTACCAAAAGGGTTGCAAACCAAAAATACCCTCGACCCATTGTGTGTAAACAGTTAAGACAGCAACACGTCGATCTGATCCTGTCCTTCATGAGAAAGCACAATCATATACTATGGGAAAATAACAAAATCTTCATATCTCAAGACTACTCGAAGGCAAATGTGGATACAAGGAAAGGCTTTCTAGCCCTTCGCCCTAGGCTGAAGACACTGGGATATTAATTCTCCTTTGCGGGCCCTGCAAGATACCGGGTAGTGGTCCAAGGCACCCCACATCTCTTCTTCGACCACATAGTCCTCCGGAAATTCCTAGATGGTATTGAAGATTCCACAATGGACACCTCTTCACACAAGGATCCAGCTGTAAAATCTAGGTGTTGAACACTTTAAGTACCGAATCTTGCCGCACAACCTTAACTCAAATCACTGAGTCCATGCAGTAAGCTGTGTCGCTCATCAGGCCATCGTCTACACATTCAAAAGTTGCTCCTACGACTGGCACAGCGAAGGATGCAGCTAAGTGGACTGTGATATCTTGCTAATAGTTGGTTATAAAATTGTGATTGTTAGTTTATACGTGACCTTACTGTGGCCTCTAGCCTTTCAAGGAGACTTTGACATTTGAAACCAGCCTTGTAGTCATTCTATAACTAAGAAATGTTTTGAGAAAATCACTCCAAGGGTACCTGGTATAATACTCAAGCTGTTGTTTCACTTGTTTTACATATCGATTTTAAGAAAAATGTGTTGTGCATGCTATGCCCGTGAGACTAACTAGCTGGTATTGCACTGCTTAGCTAGTTCACAACAGAATAGTTTACCAGTTATTGTTCTTGTCCTTATATAATTTGCACACTGATTATTAGGAAGGATATGCATATATTTAAATTCTGTAACACCACAAGAGTTTAACAACCTGCATGTTCCTCCTCCGAGAAGGATGCTTCTTCATGCCATCCCCATGCCTGCTGTCTACATGGGGGGGAGGGAGGGCAGGAGGAGGGTCAAGGGGTGGAGGGGTTTTGTTTCCTTAGTTTTTCCATTTTATGTTGTTCTCTTCATCAATACTGTCTCTCAGGTCCAACTTACCTTTACCCGACCTATCTACACTAGTGAGGTTCTTTCCCATCTGTACCCTATTTCACATGGGTCTCACAAGCGATACTCAAAAATATATTATACGTTGTCACTCTCCTCTGACTTACACCATGGTGTGCCCCTACTGTACACCAACTCTACTACAGTGGTGAGGATGCTGTTCATACATCATGAATATCGTCTGAAATGATACCTCAACCCCGGCAAAATATTAAAATGATCTCTATGAATGTTAAGGGCCTAAATCACCAGATTAAGAGAAGGAAGATATTTGACTATATACACAAGCAAAAAGCAGACATCACTTTTCTACAAGAAACAAAAATCAACTCCAACCTAGCTAACTCCCTTAAGAACCACCAATTCTCAGATATAGCCTGCTCAGCAGCACTAGACAAGAAAAATGGTGTGCTGACACTGATCTCTAAGAAAGCCAGGACAGAATTAGTCCCATACTCTGCTGACTAACAAGGATGATGGGTTATCTCAAAATTAGCGTAACACAACTCTGACTTTAATGTAACTAACATTAAAGCACCCACAAATGACGATCCAGAATTTTGGGTTGACCTGGTAGACCAAATCAAGTCAATTCCCGACTCTGCTACACTCATCCTTGCAGGAGATTTTAATCTGCCCCTGGATCCCAGCTTAGACAGGAACTCATCATGTCATTTTCACCCGAAAAAATCACACAAAGCCCTTAAGAATCTATGCAGTAAATACAACATGATAGACACATGGAGGCTGCAGAATCAGACAGAAAGAGATTACACATTCTATTCCTGCCCACATAACTCATATACACGAATTGATTACTTCCTGATTTCGGGTAACTCTACTAGTAGGATAGATCAAACCATGATAGAACAAAGAGTAATTTCAGACCACACTTGTATCACTCTAATTATCACAATCTCAACTCCACCCCTAAAAGAACCCCTTTGGAGATTCAACGATGAAGTCCTCTCCACAACACATAACAAAAACCACATTGAAGAAGCGATTAAGAATTTTCTACTGGAGAATAAGGAAAATGATACCTCACACCTTATTAGGTGGGAGGTGCTGAAAATAACAAGGAAAGTAGTATTAAAAATAAGATCAAATATGAATAAAGAAACAAACAGGAAACTACTGACCCTAGAGAAAGATATTTCAGAATTTGAGAAGATACACGTAACCAAGAAAGACCCCCAGATTGTAAACAAAATATTAAACAAAAAATACGAATACAACAAAATAGTTAGCACTAGGGCAGGTGTCTGGATCAACAAACAAAAAAGCTTACGCATATGTGAAGCCAACAAAGCCGGGAAGTCTCTGGCATCCTACCTAAAATTCAAACTTCAGAAGTACGCTATCAACGCTATCAAAGATGAAGCTGGTACGGTCCACACCAGCCCAAATAAGATAGCAGGCGCATTCAAGGAATTTTACCAAAAGCTGTATGAAGCTAACCCCAACCTAAACCATTTGAACAACAGGAAGTATCTGGACGGGGTATCCCTCAACACATTATCTGATCAAGATCTGACCTCTATTAATGGTCATATCAATATGCAAGAAATAGAGACATCCATTAAGAAATTAAAATCTGGCAAGGCCCTAGGCCCCAACGATTATAACGCCACCATTTTAAAAACATTTGGTACCCAATTAGGCCAACCACTCTTGAATCTCTATAACCAAGACAAATATCAGGCACACCAGCAGAAGCCATCATAACAGTTATTCCGAAAGAAGGTAAGGACCCTCTTCTCACAAAAAACTATAGACCGATCTCCCTAATAAATCTAGACTGCAAAATATACGCCATGCTTTTAGCTAGCTGAGTGCATTAACATATCTCTAAACTCATTCATCCTTCTCAGGTGGGCTTTCTGAAACACCAATTCTCTAGTGACAACATTAGGATTTTCTGCTTTGTAATCGAAAAGGCAAAATTAACAAAATCTCCAACTACCGTTATCACGCGCGACGCAGAAAAAGCATTTGACAAGGTTGATTGGACATACCTACGAATGACACTAGAAAAGTTTAATCTCGGAGACACACTAAATGCACATGATCATGGCCCTTTACGCAAAAGTTAAAGTCAGTGCTGGTGGCACCATCACCCCTTCCTTCTCGTTAAGACAAGGGACCAGACATGTATGTCCTCTCTCCCCGTCACTTTTTCTATTAGCCATAGAACCATTCCTACAACACTTGAGAGAGAATCAAGACATACCGGATATCAATTTTGGTAGCACACCTGCAAAGTAGCCGCTTATGCAGATGACATCCTGATAGTATCAGAAGATGCAGGCACGGCTATCCCTGCCTTAATGAACTAAAAGCAAGAGTTTGTCGCAGTCTCAAGTTAAATGCTCAATAAGGACAAGACTGAAGTCAAGCTACTTAACAATCTGGGTAATAAAGAGATAATCAGGGATTCTGGATTTGCTTGGCAACCAGGGACCATTAAATATTTAGGCCTAGAGTTCACCAATGATCTTATTACCACCATGGAAGTGAATGAAAATGTCCTCCATGAAAAAATCACTGCGCTACTAGATGGATGGTCTTCAAGATTTTTATTGTGGTGGGGAATAGTAGAAACACTAAAAATGATGATCACACCGCTAATCAATTACCTTATTAGTATGCTACTTATGACCCTGTTGGAGGACTTCTTGAAAAATATTGACAAGACTTTTAATAATGCTCTATGGCAAGGATAAAAGGCAAGAATCTCTCTCATGAAACTCAAACTGGCCAAAGTCGGAGGAGTAGGCCTCCCTAACTTTAAGAACTACCAAACGGCCTTCCACTGCAAAAAGAGCTGCATGGTTTGTCGAAAACTCAGAATACCGTCCACCTTGGTTGGATGTAGAAAAACACCTCATAAATAATATTCCCCTCCCTGCCATCATGACAATGCATACTTCTATACTCCCGCACTCTAAATATATTATTCAAAACACAAAATAGACACACACTCCAACATGACTGCAATCTGGTACAACCCTAGAACAGAAATAGACAGCCAACTAACATTATAACAGGACTGGTCACAAAGAGGTATTAATATGGTCAAAGACCTATATGACGATACTCTCCCCTAAACCCTTCGCAAAACTGCAAACGGAAAGGGAGTTTGATGAAATAGACCTATACAGATTCTTGAAACTTAAGGTCCAGATTTTACAACCCTTCTGGGATAAGGTCTTCGAGTGTATAAAACATACCCTCCATATCAACCCTACTAGAGAATTCTCATATATTTTGCTGGGCTTCCTGGATCCTCAAATATGGAATGATAACGACAGTGACCTTCTAGACTTGATGCTTACCCTGGCATGCAAAATAATTCTGTATAACTGGAAAAACCCTAAAATAGTCTCATTCAAAATGTGGCAGGAATGGCTAACTTTTCTTAGAGGTGCTGATACATAACTTTACAACTCTCCACATGACACCCAACCCACAGAAAGATGTGGGACTCATAGGATTTCTCCTCCTATGTCATTAAACCACCCTGACCAGCTGAAAGCATACCTTCCCGGGTGGCCCATAATCCCAACCCGGTCACTGACCCTTACCCAACCTGTCATCCCCATGAGGCCCACTTCTGATTCCCTAAACATGCTTCTCTTTATCACTACTGTGAGACCTTGGTCTTTTCTATTTTCCTTACTCTTCTTTCTTATCCCTGCTGTGTATTTTCTGCATTGCAAGAAATGTATCATTATAAGACCAATGCTACACCAGTATCTGTGTCAATTAGCTTGTTATCTGACTAATCTATCTACTAACATATTGATATGATTAATAGTTGTTTGGTCAGTACATACATGGCATGTCTCCCTTAATAGCACATCTCACCACTGAAAGAGGTGACAATATTGCTCCCCGTTTTACTTTATCCCTCGTCAGTATGAAGTATGTCTACTTTATTATTATCCAGTTGCATTATTTCTTCTATGTATTTTTTCTTCTAAACCCCAATAAAAATTACTTGAAATAAAATAAAATGTTTTACTAAAAGGCTGGGCCCCGGGGAATGGAGTCACTGGGGCTGTAATTGGCCCGGGAGGGGGGCTGTGTGGCCCCCCTCCCCTATTCAAAATAGGCCTGGCCCTGGGGGATGGGGACCCTGGGGCCAAAATTGGCCCAGGGAAGGGGGGCCAAGTGCCCCCTCCCTGAGTAAATAAAAAAGAAAAAAAGACTGGCTAGTCACCAGTGGCCCCGCCCCCATTCTTCACCACTTTGCAAACGCACCTCCTGATGCACTGTTGGTTGGGGGATGAAATCCCCGTGGATGCTGTGGGCCCTTGTGGGCCAACAAGCCCTCCTGTTACCTCCATTAAGTCCCACACATTGGGATTGCTGAGAAGTGGTCGGAGGCCACGCCCCCTTTTTCAACCACTCTACAAAAGCACCTTCTGGCGCACTACTAATTGGGAAGTGAGAGGTCGTCGGAGGCCACGGCCCCTTTCTCCACCAGTCTGCAAATGCAGCTCCTGGCACACTACTGGTTGGGGGATGACGTCTCCTTGGCTGTTGAGTGTCCATGAGGGCCAACAAGCCCTCCTTTTACTTCCAGTAAATCCAAGTGAGCTGGATTACTGAAAAGTCTTCGCAGGCCATGCACCATTTCTCCACCACTCTTCAAACTCACTTCCTGGTGCACTACTGGTTGGGGAATGAAGTCCTCTTGGAACCTTAGGATCCTTAGGGGCCAGGAAGCCCTACCCCTAGTAAGTGTAACACAGCGGGATTCATGAGAGCTGATCGGAGGCCCCGTCCCCTTTCTCCACTACTCTACAAACATGACTACTAGTTAAAAAACCATAGAAATTCACTGAAAAAACTAAAGGTTACAGGGACGTTATAGTTAGGAAATAGATTTTAAAAAAACCTTAGAAATTCACTGAAAAAACTAAAGGTTACAGTGATGTCGTCTGTGATTTCATTTGAGATGTCATGAGTGATGTCACTGACCACAACATGAGTAATGTCATAAGCAGTGCATTGCGGGGGCGTAAGTTATAATTAGCTCAGCTAACAATAACTGCTGAATTTCTCTGATTTTGTATGAGTCAAATGTCAGTCTAACTATAATGTCCCTTTAACCTTTGTTTTTTTTCAGTGAATTTCCAAGGTGTTTTTAAATTCTATTTTTAACTATAACATCCCTGCAACCTTTGGTTTTTTCAGTGAATTTTTTTTAAGTGAGCCTGTAAAATGTTTGTATTTTCTTTCTATAATTGTATATTGTATATTATATTTATATTATATACCACTCATTTTTTGATTTGGTATGTGTTTATCAGATTATACATTAATAACCGCGACGATTGCTCCTTTTTTAGGGGGTGCAAAACACATATCTGCACACATTTTACAGTATTTTAGACACTAGGGGTTTATTACTGCACTGTTTAAAGTCATATTTTTGTAGGGAGTCTGCATAAAAACAACCATTTAAACTGATTTTCAATTTTTGCTGTGATACTGGGCGCTGTGATGATATCGAAAGCCGCGGTCACTGCGAATACATCGCAAAATGACAAAACAAATGCAGACATTCTATAGCCACCACCACATTCAAAACATATAACTGCAAAATAGATTATAACCAACACACTAAACACAATACTGTCTAAAGGACTGTATAATAGCCTGTACAACTCCCTTAATATCTCTATAACACAGTGCATAACGTTTTCAGTAAATCTATGACTACATGCATCACTGTATCACTAAGTCTCTCATTCCCTGTATAAGTATTTGAGGGGATCTGTGAGATGGTGCATCAGTCTTTCAATACTTCTGTAACGAAATGCATGAGTGCCTCAGTACATCTATGAGCGAGTGCATCAGTGTCACAATGGGTCTATGATTGGTTGAGTAAGTCTCTCACTCAATCTGTGAGAAGGTGCATGAGTGCCTTTGTGCATTTGTTAGTATGTATATCACTGTCTGACTCTCTTCCATACATTTTAAGAACATTGCAAGTCCCAGAGGAGCTCTGTCACCCTATAGAGGAACAAGGCTGAGTTCCTTTAGAAAGGTCATGGTCCTCTGAGTTGACTTGCTTTATCCTTAAAATGTATGGAAGAGAGTATGTTATTCTTTATAATACATGGTCCCACCATCATCTTTCCAACAAACCACTTAAATCCTTGGTGTCTTGCTCTTTCGTATGGAAGAAATAGTATGGTTGAAGACATTAAGAATAAAAGTGGAGTCTACTGTGAAATCACACCCAAAAGCAGTTAGTAATTTGTTGTAAAAAGATATTAGAATCAGGATATTAGAATCAGTTTAATGTGACTCAGTAGATATGCTGCCATAATTATCTTCTTTTTGCTCATCACAAACCAGTTTTCATTTTAGTTGTTTTGTTTAAACTGCTGCAATTGTGCTCCTGGTCTGCCTTTCAGCTAGACTTCTGGGTCTGGCAGCAGGCATTATGATGTCAGAACTCAACTGTAATAAGCTATTACGGTTGAACATCTACACAATTATATTATTACAGGCTACTATATACATCACAAGTCTCCTGTAATTAGGAAATTAGAGACAGCCTTCCTTACAGAGATTGCAGACTCCTGTGTATTACAATAACCTTGGTAATAGTGAACGAAAGAACCTGAACTGTAATACATGTTCCGGTATTGATTACTACCTTATGTTAATTGTAAATCAAGTCTGTGATCTGAATTATTCTCAATGTACATAGTTCATCTGCTGTAACATAAAGCAAACACATTAGTTGTGTGCTTTCACCTCAACTTTAATACTATGTATGGCAAGAGGTACTTTATTCCATAAATGATCTTTCACTTCTAGGACGTCATGGGGGTTTCACCAACCATAGACAGTGAATTATACAGAGATTGCCACAAGGTGCAGCCATATGTCATAGTAGAAATAGTGAACTGTAACACAATTAGCAAAATAGTAAAAGAGTATGTATTATCGTACAGCTTATACTTTCTCAGTAAAAATTGTGCGTTTGTTGGGCAACATAAACGTCAAAACTGTGCAAGACTGATTCTACGCACAGCATCAGGATATATTGGTCTTACTCCTGCAAGCTCACAGTGCACCATCTATACCCCAAACATGACAAGGTAACAAATCGGAACAACCTCAGAACATGACAACCCTGTCTCCCCAAGGAAATCATGGAAACAGATCAAGAACCCCTTTGTTTGGTTACTCATTCATACCCAACGAGATACACAAGAAATACACAGCAAGGTGTTTCAATACTTATTGAAGGATTGTGATTCTTGTATAAAATATGTGCACTGCAAAAATCAATAGAAGGAAACAGAATAGCGTGATCAGTATTACGAGAATGGTGAAGAAGATAAAGAGCTCAATCATTTTGCTGTTACACAGAATATATGCATGCATATAAGGACTGTAATATATCATACTCCTACATAGCGCTATCTATCCTAATGCACCAAGGGCGGGTATATCTGCTAGAATCCCTGTATGGTGATCTACCTCCCCCAATGCCTGTAGGTAAGTGTCATCAGGGAGCCCATCTTGGTGGAGAGCTGGGCATCATCCCTCGCAAGAGGTAAACAGAATCAGCTGGGCTGAAATTCCAGCATGGGTGACCTCTCAGCGCCAGCGAAACACTCCTCTAACTAAACAACGGAGTGAAGCTGTTTGTAAAATAAAAGTCAACCTTGTGTCATGCTGAAGTCCCAATCAAGCTGCCATTATTGATTCTACATCCACAAAGCTGTTGCCGACCATACAATAACAAATAACATTTTGCACAGTGAACTCAGACCTTGTTCAGAATGTTCAAGGATTGTGATAAAATGCCTACGAAGAATTGTGAATGTAAGCAAAGCCAGTTCAGAGAATATTATCCTAGGAAGGCATGCAATTAAATGTGTGTCAAATGTCAATGTTCAGGGAAAAATGTCAAGTTTAAAAGTGAACATGCAAAATGGTGGTGTTCTCCCTTGAGCCGAATGTGACCACATGACAGTATGTGTGTAGGAATATATATGGTATTTCTATTTCATGAACTTAGCCTAAAACAATTTGAGTGCTGTACATGGCCCAGGGCAAGCATTGTGATGCTGTGTTCTTTCAGGAGATGAGTCTTCAACTCTTTCTTAAATTGGAGAATCATTGGGGCGATCCTGATGGATATGGCAATGTTGTTCCAAATTCTGGGTGCATGAAAAGAAAATGTCTGTTGCCTTGCACTTTCTGTTTTACACTTCTTAGTCTGCAGTTTGATATCATCCCATCTGGAGGTGTGGAGAATCTCACCACCAGAGATGGTGAGATTCTCGGCAAGATAAGTGGGGGTGCTGGTCGTGATGGCTTTATAAATTTGGTGCAGATTGGCAAAGAGAGCCAATGGAGTTCTGTCAGGATGGGGGTGAGGTGATGATATTTATTCAGTCCCTGGGGCCCTGGAAAAGACTTATTTCTTGTTGGAGATATCAGTACACAAAAGGTGATAGGAGGAATGTTTGCAAATTGTCTAGCCATTTGTCTAATCACTGGCAATCATTCCTGGTAGCATTCCAGCCCATTGCTCCTTTGCCCACCATGCCACCTCAGTTTGGACCCAGCCATATGCAAATCAGTCTAGACCTTCCTCCAATAGGAACAGTCCAGCCTGAACTGCCAGGCTAGGTCCTCCCTGAACCATAACACAAGCAACCAAGGACTGATTTTGCCCTGATTGAGGCTCGACTTTAGGTGAAGCTTAGTTCCAGTGCCACAGTGAGCACGGGACCCACATCTGGGCATACCTTTGCTACTCCCTGCACCTATTGTGTGTTTGATGTAGATGTTAATGTGTCTGCAGTGCCGGTTAAGCCATCAGTAAGAACAGGCAAACATAAGATATTCAGTGTCTCGCTTTCTCTTTTCCCATTCCCCTTTCCTCAGTTCTGGTACTGACCAGCATAATATCATTTGCATGGTTGCCAGTGGTTTCTGGGGGGTGGTGATGCTAGCATTGCTCTAGTTAAAACCAGATTAAAAGGTGAGTGCAACCCTGACAGTTTCATCCTTTATGCTGATCTGCAACTCGATTCACACATTACCCATGGCTAGATCTTCACTGCCCCACTGTAGACTACTTACAAAAATAAAAACACCTGTTGCTAATATTTACTTCAAGAAGGCAGTGCAGGTTCTGAAGAAGTTCTCAAACATGGATGTTCTATTCTCACTGGACATTTTAAAACATTTTTCATCTCCACTGAAAGCAGTTCTACACTCCATAGTGCGACTAACATCTAATATAAGTTTTTTTTAAAAGTTCGACTCCAGTACCAAATCTATCTACTTAGAAATAGAATAAATAGAAATAGAATTATTAAAAATAAAATAGCATATAATAATTCTAAATGAAATCCGAAACACACGTTTGATCTCTATATTTTTCAGGTGAGATACTGCGAAATTGCTAATGATGAGCTAGAGAAAAGTAATCACAGTAGAAACATAATGATGCGTTTACTGTAAATTAATGTTCAGTTGTCAGAAACCTCTCTGTACTTATTCTATGTTTTAGTGGTATTTTAACTGCTTTACTGAGAAGCACACGAGGAACCCATATTAGTTAAATGATATAGACGTTGTGTTTCCCCATCACACTCACAGCTGAACGCACACAGAGCTGTCATCTGCACCTCACAGCTGCCAACATGAGCTTGCACCACGTCCATAAGGAGCCCTGCTTGACAGTTCTCCACTTAGGATCAGTGAAAGGACCAGGTCAGACATTTTCCAATTGACTCCTCTCTTACAGGTAGACACACGTTTGAGAAGCTGTCAATAGCTTCTCTTGATCCGTATGGCCTGCTGAATGCATCACATGAGCAGTTCAGAAGGGAGCACAGCTGTTCTTTATAAAAAGGTAAACATTTGTGGCATTTCACAGACCTGTTTGCCGTTTCATTTGTAGCTTGATCTAAGATTTAATTAGAATTGATTTTTTTTCCCAGAGAAATTGTTCCCCTGTAGCAAGGCATTAACTGTCCAAGAGGTGACCTGTAGTGTGTATTGAAGCTCGTCAAGATCACTGGGGCTGAATATTAGTAGGCATCTATTCCCATTCCCTCCCCCTGCTTTCTTTGAGGGATTGGTGTAAGGTAGGGTGCTGTAGTCTTCTGCAGTTTTTGTTAATTAAATCTATGTAATGTTCATGTGTTAAGCTAGAAGAACACTGTTAAGGTTCAATGTCACTTTTCACTTGCTGAGTTCACTAATGGTCCGTTTTGCATAAATTCTTCTGCATAGTCTAAAAATATATATATAAGTACATAAAATTAATATATATATAGCAAAACGTGACTGAAGCATTGCTGAACCATCAAGAGCCGTAGCCATGACCGTTACACACAACTGAGGGCAGGTTTCACATAAAGGGGCAGATTTACAAGGACTGGCGCATCTCTGCATATTAGCAGGGATGCGCCAGTAAAGATGCAACACGCAAGAATACCCTTGCGACACCACGGATGCGTCGAATTTACAATGCGGCGCACCATGGCGCAAGGATAGACAGATGCATGTCGCATCTGTCGGCGTAAAGGTGACGCAGTGCTGGAGTCGTGTCGCCAGCGGGACGCAACTCCAGCACTGCTCTTGGGCGGCCTATACTTAATGTGCTGCGTCACTCCTTACGCCTGCTTCAAGCAGGCATAAGGTTTTGACGCAGCGGCGTTGTAAAAGTGACTCGGTGAAATCTTGTAGATTTCACTGCGTCACTTTTAGGAGGCTTTCTTGCGATGGAACGCCCACCCTGCATACATTATACCCGACGCAGGTATAATGTGGCGCAGGGCTTTACAACATGACGCATCTCCCTAGATGCGTCACGTTGCAAATATGTCGCAACGTGGCGCATTGTTTACGACGACACTGCGTCACAGAAGTGACGCAACGGCGGCGCAAATGTGTCGCAAGGGGCTTGTAAATCTGCCCCAAAAAGTTTAAAGTACGTTTTGAGTTTTCCACTTCTTGCTTGAATGTCCCCTTGCACTTTTTGGAATTCACAAAACCTTTCCAAGGCATGCGTGAAAAGTTCCATCAGTCCCAGGTTTCTAGGCGTATACTGGGAAAATCGTGTATTTTTGGAACGAGCATTCTTCACAGTACAGCTCTGCTTTGGGGAAAGCCAGACGCACTGTGCATTTGTATATTTTGGGAAATTTCTCGTGAAGTTTGAGAGGGCCATGTGCCTTCCCACCCTGCAAAGTAATATAGTCCAGCTCTTGACGGATGTAAATATCCAACCATGCCCACACACTGGCATGCAGATGGGCGTCCACAAACTGACAAGGCAAAGCACACCCTGTAACACCCAATACCCTGGCCTTGCAGTAGTGTTACTCATGAGTAATTGTATGCAGCGTGATGTACAATTATGTTGGAGTAAATAGATTTACGCATGATAACTATCCTTACGTGAACACCTCACAGTTGTTAGTCCGGCAATTTCCACCTGTGAACAGATGTTTACAACCAAAATTGCCTTTACAAATTAGGCCCAAGGATTTTTCAGCGTCATCGGTTTGTGACTGACAGACACACCTGAAATTATAAAGAAAGCCATATATATAAACATATGTAAAAACATAGGGGTATATTTACAAGCCCATGGCATCGCCGTGCGTCACTTTTTGTGACGCAGCGGTGGCGCATTTTGCTGCCCCATATTTACAAGGACACGTAAAGCCACCCTGCGTGCCTTTTCGTGTCCTTGTAAATACGGCCCTTTTTCATGCAGCACTTTGCGTAAAAGGGGCGTGCCATGGGTGTTGCTGTGGGTGTTACCACGCTACACCCATGGCTTCTGCCGCATTTCCAGATTTACAAGAAATCGTAAACGTGAAAAAATGCATCAGAATGATATAGGAAGGCGCAACGAGGAGACATGTTTTCATTTCTCCTCGTTTGTTCCTCTTTCTATGCGTGCTGCATTCTGCAGCATACATAGAAAGAGGAAAACACCTCTTGTGATTGTTTTTGTGCAGGAAGGTGCACCTTCCTGCACAAAAACAATAATCCCGCAATGCAGACACTATGCATGGTGCAAGGGGGCCTGCGTCAGCGCATGGCAGCCAATTGTGCACCATAGCAGGGGAGACCAAAAGGATCTGTCATATCGTTGTAGATATTATGCATCCCTTTGCTTCCAAAGTAATGCAGCGCGGCGTAGCCAAATAGCTTGCAGCACCGCGATGCATTATTTTGTTGTAAATAAGGCCCATAGACTTTAGCTGTACATATGTTTCCCTTCATCAGACGTGTTGAAGTACATATCGAATTATATTGGGGGAATCTTTCATTAAAGCACATTTTCATGCTCAATCATCAATATGTATTTTATTATGTACTTGGATTAGAATGAGTCACGGGGAGTGGATAAAGTCTCCACGTTTCTTATGACTGAAAAAATTGCAAACAAAATAACAATTCTCTTACTCAACACACTCTTCCTCAACAATGCTGCAGTAGCTAATTAAGCCTCAGGCTTGTGTACTGTACTGCAAATTTGTAATCAGTACAGTGACTTATTTGACCCGAAAAACAGTTCTGAAAGTTCTGCTTCTCTGTGTTTCTGACATGGCTTGTGTAAGTAAAGCAAACACAAGGAGAGTAAGTAAGTAAAGCAGCCTGCTTCTGATTTTTGTATCTGGCGCTGACATTATCAATTAAGGTAACATAGTAAGGAAATATAATAGCCTTTTACACTTAGAGTATCACATAAATTATGCAAAAAAGGCAGTAGGGACCTATTGGTATTTACTGTGTTTAAGGTGGCGAGCAGCTCTTTTACATGGAACACTTTTACATGCACCACTGACACTCTAAAACTACTCTCATCAAATGTGTGTTAGTCTACAGAGTTTTAAGCATAGGATTAATATAGTGCCACTTAGGCTGAGCTAGAAAAGTGACATTTGTCTTTTGCCATTTTTGCAGCGAAGTCTTGGTACTTACACAAAATATCGAGTTCAAAATATCGGAAGACAGAAATATCAGAAAAAAAAATATCATCCCTCCAAAATATTGTGATTCAAAAATATGTCTGTCAAGAATATTGTTTTTTTGGGGTAATATCGTTTTTAAGAATATCATTGTTTTTAATATCGTTTTCAGTAATATAGTTGTAAAAAATATAGTTTTAAAATTATTATATTGTATTTTAGTTAATGTATCAATTTTATGTGTTACTATTGTTTGCATGATTGTTATTAATTTTTATATTTTTTAAATATAGTTTGAAATTTTAAGTTATGTAGAATTTTTTATTTAATTGTTATCAGTAATTTACAGTGTTGTAGTGGATTGCTGGTTTTTGAGGGCGATAGGGGTGAAGTTAATTAAGTAATAAATCATTAAAAATAATTATATAAATTGTTTAATAATGATTTATTTTAGTTATATTTTAGGTGCTGGCTGCTGGGTTTGTAGGGGTGTGGGTTAGGAACTTAACTTAGCATAATACTAAATGTACAATTATTTATTGATTGTTAATTCATTAGTTAGTTGATTATTAATTATGTAAATTGTTTAATACTGATTTATTTTAGTTATATTTAGGTGTGGGCTGCTGGGTTCGTAGGGGTGTAGGGTGGAAGTTACATAAAATTGAATGTATATTAATTTAAAGTTGTTTTTTGTTTATATTATGTATTATTTGATTACTAACTATGTAAAATAATTAGTTTATAAATAATTGTGTAATTGTTATTCCGTTTAATTTATTTTTCTATGTATATTACACATGTATTTTTAAATTTTGTGTTTTGCTTCGCATGAAAATACTCTAATCCATGACACGCCACTCCAGTCTGCACCACTCCACTCTACAACACTCCACTCCCCTGTATGTCCTTCCACTCTGTTCCAATATACTCCACTCTACGACACTGTACGACACACCACACCACTCCACTTAACCCTTCAACACGCCACTCCAGTGCATGAATCACCACTCCACTGTACAACACACCACTCCTCTCTATGACACTCCACTCTACTCTACGACACTCCACAGCATTCCACTCTATGAGACACCACTCCACTCTACGGCATAGAACTACACTTTATGCCACTTCACTTTAGGCCCCTCCACTGGATGACACTGTACAATATGTCATTCTATAACATGCCACTTCACTCTACGGCACGCCACTCCACTCTACTCTATACCACACTACTCTACTCCACTGTGCGCCCCTCAACAATACAGCCCTCTATTCCCCTCTATGATGCTGTACTCTACTCTACAACACTCTATGCTACTTCCTGTATGATATTCCCTGCAAAGTTACTCCACTGTACTCTTTGACACTCTACTGCACTATATTCCATTGTACTACACTACTACACTGTACACCACACCACTCTACACCACTATATGCCACTTCACTCTGCAACACTATACTCCACTCTATGCCCCTCCACTATACATCAGTCTACTCCACTGTATAACACTCTATAACATGCCACTCCACTCTACGAAACACAACTCAACTGTGCACCACTCCACTCTATGCCACTCCAGTGTATGCTACTCTATGCAGTTCAACTCTATGCCACTCCTCTCTACACAACAAACAACGAACAACAACGAACCAAAACCGGCCCTGGCAAAGTGCTCGGCTGGCCCCCCCGGGGGTTGGGGGAGCGGCCGAGCACTTTGCCAGGACCGGTTTCGGCCGATTTTGTTACAGGGGCCGATATTGCAGCTATGCTGCAAAAACGGTCCTGTAACAAAAACGGCCCCCCAGGGGCCCAAAACCGGCCCCCACCCTGGCGGCCCACCGGGGAAACGCCCGGTGCCCGCTACGGCCAGTCCGGCCCTGACAACAACACTCTATGCCAAAACACTCTGCGCCAAAATGCTCTATGCCTCCCACAGTCTATGCCACAATGCTCTGCACCACGATACTCAATGGCACAACACTGTACGACACTCCACTATATGCCACTCAACTATATTCCACTCCACTTTAGCACATTTAACAACACCACACTCCACCCTATCACACACCACTCCACTCTACCATATCCCACTGAGCTCTACAACACTCCACTCCACTCTACAACATTCCACGACAGTGCACTCTGTGCCACACCACTCCACTGTAGGATGCACCATTGCACTCTATGATATGTCACTCCACTCTATGGCACTCCAGTTTATGCCTAAGACACTCAATGACACGCCATTCTGTGACACGCCACTCCACTCTACTCTATGACATGCAACTACACTCTAGACCACTAGACTCTATGTCACTCCACTCTACACCTCTCCACTGTATGCTATAACACTGTACTCCATGACACTTTCAACACAACACTCTACTACACTATACTCTATAGCACTCCACTCTATGCCACTCTACTCCACTCTATGCCCCTCCACAACACTGTACTCCCCTCTATGCCACTGTACTACACAGTACTCCAGTCTACAACACTATACACAACTCCCTCTAGGCCATTCCATGCCACTTTACTCCACTCCGCTGAATTACACACTACTCCACTGTACTCCACTGTACTCCACTACTTCACTCTATGGCACTCCACTCACTCTAACCCACTATACAGTATGGCACTCTATGACACACCACATCACTCCACTCCACTCTACTCCACACCATGCCACTTCTCTATATGCCACTCCCCCTACTCTACAACACTCCAATTCCACTCTGTGACACACCACGCCACTCCACACTACAACATGCCACACCACTTTATGACATGCCACTCCACTCTATTGCATGCCACTCCACTGTACAACATACCATTCCACTGTACGACCCTTCACTGTGCACCACTATATGACACTCTACTCCACTCAATTTTACTCTGTGCTCCTTCACTCTACGACACTGTACTCCACTCTGTGCTACTCTGCGACACTCTGCTGTACTGTATGCCACTCTACAATACTCTACTCCACTGAACAACACTCTACGCACCTCTATCTATACCACTCCATGGCACTTTACTCCACTCTATGACACAGTACTGCTCTACACTCCACTGTACTACACTACTCCACACAATGCCACAATACTCTACACCACTGTATGCAACTCTACTGTATGACACTGTAAGCCACTCCACTCTAACACACTGTACAGCACGGCAGCCCACTCTGTGCCACTCCATTCTACTCCACTCTACTCCACTCTATGCATCTCCATAGTACGCTATTCTACTCCACTCTACAACAGGCCACTCCACTGTATGACATGCCACTTCACTCTACGACACATGACTCCACTCTACGATACTTCACTCCACTCTATGAAACTCCATGCCACTTCACTCTATGACACACAACACTCTACGACACGTCACTCAACTGTACACCACTCCACTGTATGCCACTCCAGTGTATGCCACTCCGGTCTCCGCCACTCCACTCTACACCACTCCACTCTAGACAACAATCTAGGCCACAACACTGTATACCACAACACTGTATGCCACCACACTCTATGCAACTCCACTGTACACCACTCCTCTCTACGCTATTCCACTCAACGGCTCTCCACTCTATGCCATTAAACTCTACCCTATTCCACACTACTCTAGTCCACTCTATGCCACTCCACTATACCTCACTATACGCCACTCCAGTCTATAGTATTCTACTCGATGCCACTCCACACTATGCCACTCCATTCTATGCTATCCCACTCTACACCACTCCAATCTATGCCACTCCACTGTACACCACTTCACTCTATGCTATTCTACTCTATGCCACTCCAGTCTTCGCCATTCAACTTTACCCCACTCCAATCTACACCACTCTACTGTACACCAATCCACTCTACGCCAATCTACTCTACACCACTCCACTCTATGCTAGTCCACTCTACGCCACTCGACTATACGTCACTCTATGCCACTCCATCTACAGTATTCCACCCTACACCACTTCAATCTACCTCACTCCACTCTACGCCACTCCACTGTACACCACTCCAGTCTATGCTATTCCATTCTATGGCACTCCACTTTACATTACTCAACTGTATGCCACTCCACTGTACACCACTCTACTCTACGCTATGCCATTCTACACCACTCAGCTCTACACCACTCTACACCAATCCACTCTATGCCATTCCACTCTACTCCACTCCACTCTACGCCACTCCACTCTATGCCACTCCACTCTATGGTATTCCACTTTATGTCACTCCACTCTATGCCTCTCTGCTCTATGCCACTCCACTCTTCGCCATTCCACTCTACACTATTTGAGTCTACACAGCTCCACTCTACACCACTCCACTCTATGCTATTCGACATTGAGTCACTCTACTTTACGCCACTCTGCTGTACATCACTCCACTCTACGCCACTCCAGGCTATGCTATTACAATCTACGGCATTCCACTATACATGACTCTACACCACTTTACTCTACCGTATTCCACTCTATGCCACTCCACTGTAGGTCATTCCACTGGATGCCACTCCACTTTATGCCACTCCACTCCACTCTACTCCATTCTACGACACTCCACTGTACGACACTACATTCTACAATACTCTCTTCCACTGTACTCTGACAGTCCACTTAACAGCACTCCACTCAACGACACTTCACTCTACAATTTGGAACACTTTATAATTAAAAAAATAAAAAACATTGAAATTCAATAGAAAACACTAAGGGGCCGATTCCGATGTCGCCAAAAGTGCCTTCCCAATGCTATTCGTAGACTTACCTTACGTCCGACTCGTATCCGGAGCTTTTTCCTACAAACTAGCAAGTACGATGCGTATAACAGGCAAATTTCCAACCCAATCGTCCGCTCCGATTCGTGCCCTATTTCACGACCGAACAGGCTCTGGATAAACGGAAATCGAGTCGGACGGAGGCGTTTCCCAACCAGTTTCCGGACACGCAAGTACGATGCGTTTCATCAACGCGTCGGACAGGGCGCCGCTTCCAGCATGTCACAGCATTCGGACGAGGCGTATTGAAGCTCCGATGCGCGCCAGAACACGATCAATGGGGACGAGATGGAGTAGGCATGTATCCAATCGTGCATGTCTTCCCTATACTGTATGCCTACCGTCACCAACGCGCATGCCGCAGAAGGTAAGTCAGACACCTACCACACACCAAAATGACACGAAAGGAAACACCACCATAGGGGGTCTGGATGCCTATCACTCCCAGCATTGTCCACCCCATAGGGGGGTGGATGCCTATCCCAGCATTGTCCACCCCATAGGGTGTGGATGCCTATCACTACCAGCATTGTCCACCCCATAGGGGGGTGGATGCCTATCCCAGCATTGTCCACCCCATAGGGGGGTGGATGCCTATCACTACCAGCAGAGTCCACCCCATAGGGGGGTGGATGCCCATCACACCCAGCATTGTCCACCCCATAGGGGGGTGGATGCCTATCCCAGCAGAGTCCACCCCATAGGGGGGTGGATGCCCATCACACCCAGCATTGTCCACCCCATAGGGGGGTGGATGCCTATCACTACCAGCATTGTCCACCCCATAGGGGGGTGGATGCCTATCACTACCAGCAGAGTCCACCCCATAGGAGTCCTGATGCCCATCACCATTACCATCCCCACTCATAGGGGGTAGAATGTCCATCACCACCAGTACCCCCTACTCATAGGGGGCTGTATGCCCATCACCACCAGTACCCCCACCCATAGGAGGCTGGATGCCCATCACTATTACCATCCCACTCATAGGGGGCTGGATGCCTAGCACCACAAGGATTCACACACATAGGATGAGTAAGCAAACCCCCCCTACCATCTTTGCAAGATTCAATGTATGTGTGTGTAAAATGCCCACAACACAGATCCTGACAGTGAACATACAATGTGACTCCCAACACATGTGTGCCCAAAAGGTGATATTGTGGATCAAAAATCCTGCATCTTTGGAGAAATGTGTTTATGTGGTCCAAACCCCCCATCACCACAGTGACCAAAAGGTGTTAGTGGTGTTCAAAAATCCAGCATCTCAGGACCAATGTGGTAATGGGGTCTAAACCCCCCATCACTACAGTGACCAAAAGGTGATAGTGGGGTTCAAAAATCCAGCATCTCAGGACCAATGTGGTAATGGGGTCTAAACCCCCCATCACTACAGTGACCAAAAGGTGATAGTGGGGTTCAAAAATCCAGCATCTCCGGACCAATGTGGTAATGGGGTCTAAAACCCCATCACTACAGTGACCAAAAGGTGATAGTGGGGTTCAAAAATCCAGCATCTTAGGACCAATGTGGTAATGTGTCCTAAACACCCCATTACAACAGTGACCATAAGGTGAATGTGGACATGAAAATAGCAGCATCTCCAAACCAAAATGCATGATTCCTGGTCCCCACACCACAAGCAATCTTGTGGCAATGTAGTGGTTGTATCACATACAAACATAGATTTGGTGAGGCAAAGTTTGCTGTGTATCACAAGAACACCCTCTGCCATGTGCAGACAAGCTATGGCCATGATCCCTGACAATTACTCCAGTGTACAATTAGACAATGCGACAAGTGAGCACCATGATGCATACACACAAATCTATACAAACAGACACACAAACTAAGGAATCCTGTGGAGACTGTAGATGTCAGGTGACCAAGTCCCATACCATGGCAGCAATGGAACACACCAAACATGTGCAGACTGATGAGCCAGGAGACGCAGGGACACTAGGGAAAATTCTCCAAACACCATAAGCCAATGGACCGCAAAAGCCATACCAATGCAGTGGAGCAGATGCACAAACACAGACAGGCAAGGTAGGTGAATGGGCATTCACCTTGTTGACAATCCTCTCCCACATCTTGCTTCTCTGGGACTGGGAGGTCTGTTGGGCCAAGCTGCCAAATAACTGTGGCTCAACTCGGATGATTTCATCTATCATCACTTCCAACTCAGCAGCTAAGAACTGTGGATTCTTCTTTGGGGGCATGGTGATGGGTGTTGGTGGAGATGTGTGTGTGTGAAGGTGAGGGTGAGTGTGTGTGAGTGGAGGTGTGTTTCTTTGGTGCTAGTTGTGTGGAGGTTGTTTGGTGGATGAGATGTGTGTGTTTGTGGTAGCTAGATGAGTTGTCTGTCTAGTAGTGTGGTGTGCTTGCATGTCTGTCGAAGTAGCAAATGGTGTTGGGAAATTTTGCCTCCCTTTATATAGGTTGTGTTGTGGGTGTGTCTTGTTAATTGAAAATGTGTTTTTTTGGAGATGACAATGCGTTTTTTGGTAGTCTTCTTTCTGTTTCCATTGTTTAATTTTTTTCTCATTTTGTAAGTCGTTTTGACAGCACTTGATGCTTGTTCTTGTGTAAATTGTTTTGGACGAGTCTGTTCCATTCATACTGGGCTATGTGGCATCGTTCGCGTCCGAGTCTGTCGTGTCGTGTTGATGCTTGGCTATGTGGCATTGTTCGTGTCCGAGTCTGTCGGGTCGTGTTGATGCTTGGCTATGTGGCATCGTTCCCGTCCGAGTCTGTCGGGTCGTGTTGATGCTTGGCTATGTGGCATCGTTCGCATCCGAGTCTGTCGTGTGGTGTTGATGCTTGGCTACATGGAGTCGTTCACGTACGTGTCTGTAGGTTGACGCTTGGCTATCTCGAATCTTGCGCGTACGAGTCTATCGCGTCAGGCTCCTTTCCTGCTGACTCGGACGTATAATATAATTTCCGGCCGAGTCGGTCGTAAATTTCGGACTTCGCATCGTACTCAGCTATTTGTAAGGCGTGTGTACGGTTCGGTCGGAAAAAAATGACGGGTCCGTGTCGGGTAGTACGTTTTCCGGCCGAAATCAGAATCGACCCCTAAAGGTTAAAGATTAGTTATAGTAAGGGAAACGTTATTTATTCTTTCAATGCAAACCAAACTTAAACTACACAAACATTAGAAATTCTGAAGTGATAGTTATACCTTAAATTTATAATTCACACACCACCTTCAAATTACTGTAATTCACGCACCTCCGTAAACATTATTGTCAACTCGCTAGCCAGAATACATTAAGTATAACCTACACCGTCTCCATGCACTGCTTATACCCTTTCCTTTTACATCACTTATAGCAAGTTAAATCATAAAATTCCTAACAAGACTCATGACATATCTAATGAAATCATTTATAAAACACTGTGCTTGGGAGAGTGGTGACTTATAGGTAATGTATTGTGGGAAGTGAGTTGACAACAGTGTGTACGGAGGTGCGCAAGTTAGAGTAATGTTAGAGGTGGTGCGTGAATTATAAATTTAATGTAGAACTATACCTTTAGAATTTCTTTTTTTCCCTGATATTTTTCTTCTTACTATTATAAGTATAGGACCATGATAATGTGGCAAACAATATTTTTGACATGATATTTTGTCAACAATATTTTTTACCACAATATAGTGTCAGTGATCCAAAGTCTTTAAGCATAGAATTTGTTAATGCTATTCAGGCCGAGCTGAAAAATGACAAAAGCCTTTTTCTACTCCGGGCACAGCATTCCAGCTTTGGACTGGTAAAATACCATTCTGGAATGAATAAAAGCAGTTCCTGACATGTGTTTCACTCTTATTAGTGCTTGTCAGAAAAACATAGCTTTGTCTAGACAAGAGGGAGCACCCAGTATAAGTCAAACCAATAGCCTTTCAGGCTTAGAGTGCTGCACAAAATATGCAAAAAAGGAAGTAGGGAACTCTGGGTAGTTCCCGAGTTGTGTATGGAAATGACCACCGTGACAGTGGGATATGTGTGTCATACAGCCTTGTGATTAACACTGAAAAGCACATGTTAAAATCCCACACTAAATATGGTATATTCATTTGTCACTTTTCAAATTTGCATCACATTTTGAGATAATCAACTTAAAGGATGACCCCAGGTGGGATTGGCCTGCATTGAATTGAGTTGGATGTGCTCTAAACTGGCTCCCGTTGCCTCCTGTTGCCTCAGCAGGCTATTATACAAGAAGAACAGTCACCCAGGCCCTCGTCAGTAGCAGACTTGACTATGGGAACGCCCTCTACGCGGGAGCCCCGGCCAAGCTCATCAAGCGACTGCAACGCATACAAAACGCCTCCGCACGCCTGATCCTCGATGTACCACGCCACAGCCACATCACCCCCCACCTGAGGAACTTGCACTGGCTCCCCGTCGACAGGAGAATCTCCTTCAAACTCCTCATCCACGCACACAAGGCACTCCACAAGACTGGCCCAGCCTACCTCAACAGACGACTCCTCTTCTACGTCCCCAACCGCCAGCTCCGCTCCGCCGACCTCTCCCTCGCCACCGTCCCTCGCATTCGAAGAACAACCACCGGCGGCAGATCCTTCTCCCACCTCGCCGCCAAGACCTGGAACACCCTTCCACTAAGCCTACGACAGACCCAAGACCTGCTGACCTGCAGGAGGCTACTCAAGACCTGGCTGTTCGACCAGTAGCAGCACCCCCCCCCCCTTTTTTTCTCCCCAGCGCCTTGAGACCCTCGCGGGTAAGTAGTGCGCTCTACAAATTCTGTGATTGATTGATTGTAGTAATCCTGCTCCATCTGGCAGCCCCAATGCCTCTGTGTTTCTGGCTTGGGTGTTCTGGGGTAAGGAGCATGACTAGAGAGTATAGAGCTGCTGATTTAAGGAGAAACAGAAGAGGAGAGGGGAGCTGAGAGATGGGCACATACCACAAATAATATGGTTCCCAGATGCTGAGAAGTCTAGGAGCATCCAGAGTAGAGGCCACAGCAGCACAGTAGCACTAAATAACATGCTGATGCAGATGTAGATGCAAGGAGAGAGAACTCCTCATTTGCAGCATATCAGCCCAGAGGAACTAACAGGCTTAGACCGAGAGTGCATTAAGCCTGTGCCAGCACCCGGGTTCAAAGCAACGTTTGATGAGGTGACTGCAGCGGCACAGAGACACTAGAGGGAAGATGGAATCCACTGAGAGTAGAATTCTGACTCATCATTGCAGGGTTTTGGCCTGTGGGCCATGGCAGACTGTGAGTGGGTGTGAGCCTGGGATCTTGAACTGGTGGAGGGGCCTGGAGATAAGACAATGTATGTCGAACCACGTGTGGATGCCTGGATGGGTGCCCTCCCTTGATTCCAGAGTCATAAGGGAGATGGAATAAGACCCCACATGATAGTGGGGTGTGACACTGATCGCCTTCCTCAATTAGTCACATTTCCTGATGTGCATACTACCAGCAGTAACTGGAGAGGGGTTCAAGCCGCATTTAGGCCAAGTTGGATGTGTGTTTGTTAAGCGCAGTGCTTGCCCCTTTGGATATAAAAGTTATTGGGAGGAACCAGGAGGCTCAGCTGCAACCTGCAAGAATATGCACAGACCCTCATTGAACTTATATAGCCCATGCACATGAGAGCAGACATGGACAGGAACAAGCACCCGAAACCAGGCACCTCAAGTTCTGAGGATGTCATCCATTCAAAATTGTTGCCAGTGGATTTCAATTTGCTGAGAACCAACCAGCAGAAAACAGCTGTGGGAACAGCTTTGGCGGTTCTCCCACATGGCGCTGGCGTGGTGGCCCGCTGGAGGACCGCAAAAGTCTTAATAAGGCCCTATGTGCTGAATACGGCTAGTCAACTGGATAAGGGTAGGTAACCCCCAACAGAGACCCGCATGGCACATCTGGATCTGTCTGCCGGAGATCTGAGGAGGAAAAAGAAATACAGATGATCCCAGCATGCCATAATGACCACAACGATTTCAGAAAGTGTCATGAGCGAATCTCTAACGTTGTACACCTGAAGTGTGGTTGGTATTGAATATACCAAGTTAAAATTAAGGAATTTTCCTTATGTTCATGTTGTTTGATATTTTTCTGGTTTGTATAGGTCCATGTATGTTAAACCACAATAACTTGATGGTTGTTGAGGAGGTGGGTGTAATAAGAATCGAACACAAGATAGAGCAATAACAATGTTGTCTATTTAGCACCCATATAAAAAAACCTGGGAGAGTTGAGTGCTTGAGGCATCATTGTGAGCCATGTCGTACTCCATATCCTCACGTGGATCTTTGACCTGGGGCTCGGGGGGGGATCTTTTGAAGAGGTTGTCTGTCAAGTTATGGTCTTAAGGTTCATAATAAGGCGCATTCACACATAGATAGTAGTGCACCATCAACCAAAGATTATGTTTCTATGTCTCCAAGGGCTTCGGGGGTGGAGGTTATGGGAACTGAGGGTGAAAATCCTGGCCTTACTGCTCAGTCAGGCAATTAAGATAATCTCAAACTCTAAATCTTTCAAAGGTCAAAATCCACAGCTACAAAGTACTTACATGGAATGTTAGAGGGTTGGGAGCTCCGACTTGGAGGTACAACACATATGCTTATATCAAGCCAAGGGGTGCTGACATTGTTTTTCTGCAGGAAATGCACCTCTCAACAGATGAGCTGGTGTAACTGAGACATAAATGGAACGGACAACTATTTAGCACATCATATTCCTCCTTCGTCAACTATACACTTATATTAGGTTGAGCTAACTAAGCATGTTAATGATGAGGAAGGTAGATACAACATCTTAGAGTGTTTGTGGATAGACAGCCAATTAGATTGATAAACATATATGTCTCAATTTCAGCTCAGCATGAGTTTTTAGATTGTGTAGCTGGGTTGGTTGACCAGCACCCAGAGTGCAATATGACATAGGTATGGTGACTTTCACTGTGTTCCAAACATTGACTTGGCAAATCATTGCTGGCATTACAGGGCACACAGGTGGCATAACAGACATCTAGGTTCACCAGAAGGTGCACTGATTGGGGATTGGTGGATATGTAGCACATGATGCACCCAAATGAAAGAGCATATTCTTACTACTCGCATGTCCTCATGCTGCACAGATGGCTCGACCTGTTCTTCTGTGACCTAATCAGTAGTATTAGCTTCAGAATATCTAGGTAAAACACTATTAGATCACTGTCTCCTTAAGCTGGTGCTTGAGTGGGGTGTACATGTTGCCGAGTACCATCATGGCACTTGCAACCTGCAGCCCTCTTTGAAGAACCCTTTAGAGACTCAATTCAAACTGCAATTTCACTGGTTTTTTATTGAGAGCAAGGGTTTGGCTGGTGAGCCTGTAAATATCTGGGAAGTGTTTAAGGTTTCAACATGGGGGTTGGGTCTGGGTATGACATATCGGGACAGGAGAGTGCTATAGTGTCACTAATGTATGCTGGAAACTGAAACTATTATCAGCAAGCCTAAGCGCTCATTGGTGACAGGCTGGGGCTCCATCATTCAAAAGCCTACTTAGCCAAGAAACCCAATGAAGGTGACAAAGCTGGCAGGATGCCTGCTTGCTTGATTAGTCCTAGAGGACACCTATATTGATTATCACAATAAGAACGGACAGCACACTAGTGAATATGCAGTTGGTAATCAGTGAGGCTTTGTTCCCTTATTACTCCGGACATTATGAACAACACAAAATGCTTCCTATCAAAAATCAATGGGAAATAGTACATCTCCCAGTATCAGGAGGCTTTACCACCTTGTTGATGGTCGCTGCTGGTTGTGTCAACTCGGCAGTGGTGGCTGTTAACATGGAGAAAATGTTTGATACCTTAAATTGGTAATTCCTGCTGTTAATACTTGAGGAGATGAGATTCAGGGTGGAATCCAGAGAATGGGTACAGCTTGTATACACCAGACCAACAGTAAGGATCCATAATGCCAGGGTTATATCTAAGTCCTGGCCAGTGCAGAGAGGAGTGAGGCAGCAATATCTCCTGTCGCCCCTGTTGTTCGTGTTGGCCATGTAATCCATGGTAGCTAAGTTGAGGTGGAAAGAGCAAGAAGTGGGGGGTCATTTCCTGCCCATACACATTTACTATTGTTGTACGCAGATGATGTGTTAACATAATTAAGGTAGCAAAACCAAAGGGGATGATGGAAGGAGTGTTGAACATTGCAAGCACTCACCCCCAGTCAACTGATCTGGGTTTAATCCATCATCATTCTTTAGCTCACTTCGCCACCCCAGTTCAGACATGGCCATATGCAAATCAGTCTGACCCTGTGCCTCATGGAACAGTCCAGCCCGAACTGCCAAGCCATGTCTTCCCTGGACCGGAAACAAGCATCCTGGGACCAGTTTCTGGCTTACAGCCGTCATCAGCCAGGCTATCTTGAATCCAGTGGCAAAGTGAGCAAGGGACCCACGTCTGGGCATACCCTGCCAACTTAGGGCGAACATAGCAAAACCAAAGGGGATGATGGACGGAGTGTTGAACATTGCAAGCACTCACCCCCAGTCAACTGATCTGGGTTTAATCCATCATCATTCTTTAGTTCACTCCACCACCCCAGTTCAGACATGGTCATATGCAAATCAGTCTGACCCTGTGCCTCATGGGAACAGTCCAGCCCGAACTGCCAAGCCATGTCTTCCTGGACCGGAAACAAGCATCCTGGGACCGGTTTCTGGCTTACAGCCGTCATCAGCCAGGCTATCTTGAATCCAGTGGCAAAGTGAGCAAGGGACCCACGTCTGGGCATACCCTGCCAACTTAGGGCGTACATAGCAAAACCAAAGGGGATGATGGACTGGAGTCAAGCTATCCTGGCTGATGAGGGCTGAAAGCCCGAAACCGGTCCTAGGATGCTTGTTTCCAGTCCAGGGAGGACCTGGCCTGGCAGTTTTGGCTGAACTGTTCCCATTGGGCGCAGGGTCAAGACTGATTTGCATATGGCTGGGTCCAAACTGGAATGGCATGGTGAGCAAAAAAACGATGGATTTAGTCCTAGATCTCTGTACTCGGGTGAATGTATGACATTGTTCTGCATTCTGTCCATCAATTGTTCTTTTTGCATTTGTCACCCCGAGTGGGACGGGTATGCCCAGACGTGGGTCCCGTGCTCTCCATGCCACTGGAGTCAATTATCCTGGCTGATGAGGGCTGAAAGCCCGAAACCGGTCCTAGGATGCTTGTTTCCAGTCCAGAAAGGACCTGGCCTGGAAGTTCGGGCTGGACTGTTCCCATTGGGCGCAGGGTCAAGACTTATTTGCATATGGCTGGGTCCAAACTGGAATGGCATGGTGAGCAAAAAAACGATGGATTTAGGCCCAGATCTCTGTACTGGGGTGAATGTATGACATTGTTCTGCATTCTGTCCATCAATTGTTCTTTTAACATAATTAAGGTACCCTTCCGAAGACTTGCCAGTAATTCTCAGGTACTTGGAGTGGTTTTGGTTGTTCTCTGATCTTTAACCAAATTTAAACACATCTTATTTATTCCCCTGGGATCTTTGGAGTCAACAGGGGAGGCTTTCCTCTCTGTCCTCCTAATGCAGTGGTGTTGAGATCATTTAAGTATCTGGAAATTCAGATTCTTCAAATGGCATGAGACGCTGTATAGGAGAACTTAGGCAGGATGTTTTCTGTCGTGAGGGAATTGATACAATTCTGGATCTAGCTACCTCTCTCTCACATGGGTAGGCTGACACTTACAAAAATGGTGATTCTGTCTCACTTCTTTTATTTTCTTGCTGCAGCACCAGTGGTAATACCTGCTGAATACTTAAAGGACATAAACAAGATGCTGGAATTGATTTGGGAGAGAAGCAGCAGTGCCAAAGGAGAACGGATGGACCCTGTTATGTTATGCTAAGTTATGTTAGAGAGCACTATCACCCTGGAGGGTATCCTGGTGCTGAGCAGGCATGAGTCTAACCACACCCAGGGGTTAGTAGGACTACTCAAAAAAGCAAGTCTTCAGATTCTTGCAGAATGCAAGAAGTGAGGAGGAAGCTCTTATGTGTAGTGCATGTAGTTCCATGATTTAGGAGCAATGTAGGAGTATGCTTGAATGTCTGATCTGGTTTTCTGTATGCAAGTAGGAGTCCAGATGAGTGGAGGTGTCTGGAAGGTTTGTGAAAGCAGATGCCATTGTTGTGGTATGCTGGGCCAGTGTCATGTATTGACTTGAAAGTGTGGGTGAGGAGTTTGAATTGTGCTCATTTGTGAATAGGGAGCCAGTTGAGCTCCTTCAGGTGTGGTGTGATGTGAGTGAAGCGTGGGAGGTTGAGAGTGATTCTGGACATTTTATTATTTATTCATTCAAAAAGTTTTATAGAGTGTGAATATGACCCAAACAGGGTATCAGAGAGCTGTACATGTATGCAAACCATAAAATAAGTTAAGCAGACATAGGGTGATCAACATAGATATGAGGAGACAAAGTAAAACATGGCTAAGAGGTAGACCAGGGCTGTAAAGCATGAGCTAAAAGTTAGTTTGGTGATTTCAAGTCTATAGTTGCAGGCAGCTTTTCAAGAACAGCCCTTTGAGTGCTTTTTTGAATGAGACGATAGAGGGGTTATTTCTGATTTCTGGGGGAAGAGCGTTCTACATTTTTGGAGTGAGGCCGGAGTAGGCACGGTTGTACGTTTTCTTCTTCTTGAATTTATGCAGTTTCAGTAATAGAGTGTTTGAGCTTCTTAGTGTTCAGTTCAGACCAGATAGTTCAAGTTATTTTGCCAGGTAAATTGGAGTGTTATAATGGAGCGCTTTGTGCGTCAGGCAAGCTATCTTGAACTGGATCCTTGCTTCAATAGTGAGCCAATTAAGTTGGGTTGAATCTGGTGTGATGTGATCTCATTTTCGTGATCCTGTAATGAGTCTGGCCGCTGAGTTCAGCGTAGCTCTAAGGGGGGCCAGTCGGGCTTTAGGTAGTCCCGCCAGGGTTGCAATTCCGTAGTCGAGGCAGGAGATGACTAGGGATTGGACTGTTAACTGCATGTCATCCGTCGGATAGAAAGGTTTGAGTTTCCTTAATGTGTTGAGTAGGTGATTGGCTCCTCTGGTGGTTGCATTGATGTGGCTTTGTATATTCAGGTGTTTGTCCAGAGTTATGCCTAATGATTTAGCGGAGTCCACAATGTGAGGAGTGCAGTTGAGTGCTGTTAATAATTTGAGCCAGTCATGAATGGGGCTGAGTGATTTTGGGGAGCAATCAGGAGGAAATTGGTTTGAGCGTATTTAGCTTAAGGTGATTAGTTAGCCAATGTTGAGTTTTCAGCAGAGCAGAGTTAAGAGTTTTGATGTCATCAGGTGATGAGGTTTTTAGGTATAATTGAGTGTCATCAGCGTACATGTGGTATTGAATGTTTGCGCAGTTCAGAATTTTGGTGAGGGGTTCCATGAGTAGATTAAAAAGCGTGGGTGAGAGTGCGGATCCTTGGGGCACTCTGATTGGTACCGGCGTACTGTTAGATAGAGAGTGGGTGATTTTGATTCTGTGCATTCTGTTGTGAAAGAATGAGGCAAACCAAGTTAAAACTGGGCTGGATAGCCCCATCCTTTTTTCGAGGAGATAAATTAAGTTAATATGTTTGACCGTGTCGAATTCCGATGAGAGATCGAGTAGTATGAGATGGCAGAGTTCGTTCTGGTAAAGTAATCTCAAGGCGTCATCGACGATGTGTTTTTAGGGCCGGATCTGAAACCCGTTTGAAATTGGTCCAGGAGTTGAAACTGTTCTATGTGATTACAGAGTTGTTTGTGAACGCATTTCTCAAGTAGCTTGGTTAAGGTCATGCTATTAGAGATTGGCCACAAGTTATTAGTATCAGATAATACTGCATTAGGCTTCTTTGGGATGGGGGTGACTTGTCCTATTTTGAGGCAGTCAGGAATCAGGCCCTGTATGAGAGATTTGTGGACAATCTAAGACCAAAGTGGGAGCATGGAAGATCTAAGCTCTTTGAAGCACTTGGCGGGCAGCTGATAATTGAAGTGATTTGAAGGTTTCAGGGTGGTTATAATGTTGAATAGTTCGTCATCATCTGGTAGTGAGAAGGTGTCCCACAACACATTATTTTTTGGAGTATACTCCATGTATCCTAAGATAGGGGAACTTACCAGGGGCAAACATGGAGAGGGAGTCGGTTGGGCTTGGAAATGTGTGTTTGGTATGGTGAGTTGTAGTTCTAGCTCAATTTTTCTAGTTTTGTCTCTGAAGTGTGTAGAGAACTCCTCACTTCTGGGGAGTGAATTGTTAGGTGAAGAGAGCTGGTTGGTTCAGTGGTTTGCTTGTTGTTTGATGATTTCAAAGAGTTTTTTTGGTCTGTTTTTGGCATTGTCAAGTTGTGATTTAAAGTGATTGGCTTTGGCGCAAAAGATGTGTTTGTGATACGCACTTCTTGTCTTACTCAACTGCTTGAGGTTCATTATGGAGGGGGAGTTTCTCCATGATCTCTCTGCCAACCTTAGTTTGCGTCTTTCATTGTTAAGGGAGCAATTAAACCAGGGATTGGATTGTTTGCTGGGGAACCTTGTGAGCTGTTTTGGAGCGATTTTGTCAAGTAAATTCATCATGGAGTGGGAGTAAAGTTCGGTAAGGTCATCAAGTTTAGTCATGTTAGGGGGTGGAGGAAGGAGGTTATTGCTAGTGTGGATGAAATCATTAACATTGATGTTCCTTAGATCTCTTGCCCATTGTTTGTTTTTACGGGGTTGACCCTGTCTGATCAGCGCCCTTTCCAAGATGAGAAAGGAGATATGGTAATGGTCTGACCAGTCACATGGGGATATGTCATCTTGTTGTATAACATTGTCTTTGGCGATGATTAAGTCAAGGGTGGCACCCTTGTTGTGGGTGGGTTCATTGCAGGCCTGGGTGAAGATTAGGTCGGAGAGGAAAGCCTTGAAAGTGCAGAGCAGAGGGTCATTTGTGTCATTCCAGTGTAAGTTGAAATCCCCAAGGATGATATGGTTAAGGTGTTGTTGAGAGTTAGAGGAAATAGTCTCCATTATTTGTTTGATAAAAAGACGATTGTCACCTGGGGGGTGATAAATCGTGTGGAGTGTGCAGATTGGTTTGTCATTGTTCAAGATTTCAAAACCCAAGTGTTCGCAGGTGGACATCGGTGCAGTTTGTATAAATTCCAGGGTGAGATCAGAGTGAAAGCTGCATGCAATGCCGCCCCCAACTTTAACTGGTCTATCCAGTCTGATGATGTCATATTCGGGGGACACTAAGATGTCCAAAATTGGTGAGGAGGAGTCATTGAGCCAGATTTAGGTTAGGATCATTAGGTCCAATTTATGTGTAAGTATGAAGTGGGCAATATCGGCCTGGTGCTTTGCCGGTGATCTGAAGTTAAGGAGCATCACTTTGATGTGGGATTTAGTTACTACGGTTTTGAGATGTGATGTGGAGATAGGTAGTAAATTATCCTTGTCCACAGATCTAAGTTTGACACTGGGTCCTCTAAGCATGTCGGAGGGAATAGTCTGGATCTTGAATGAAGCTTGTTATGATTTATTAAGGGAGGAATTATACGATAGGAGAAGGTAGTGAATGTCAGCTCAGTTAGATGGTCAGTAATTCTATGGGGCCTGGATGGGTGATTGGGCTGTGGCTGCGATTTCCAGTCTAGTTTCCTCAGGGAAACTATGGGCAAGGTTCTATTCCTGCTGTGTTTAGTTATTGCGGGGCAGCATGGATGATTGGATTTAGAGGTGGTATTCAGATTCCATAAATGCTCCATATTTCTAGAGAAAAGTAACATGTTCTGATGGCCCTCTTTTACTAGTAGGAGATCATGCTTGAGGTCTACCAGCTTATCTTCGATGGATGGGGGGTTTAAAGGGAGGGTGGATGGACTAGGAGTGGCAAGTGAGTGAAATCCTTTAGAGGAGGGAGTGGTGGTATGCAATATGCAATCTTCAGTTGCAGGGAGGAGAGTAGTAGGCAGGGTGATGGGGAGTGAGAGGAAGTTAGTGGATGGAGAATTGGGGGAGGAAAGATGAAGGGGAGTAGTTGAGGGAGTCTAATTGTCCTCGGCGGTGAGCCCATTGTGGACTAGGGTAGTTGAGTCCATGTGTCGGGCTGGTGGTGGATGAGTGAGGAGCCTGCTGGTGTGAAGGAGATGAATAGGATGTGTAACTGGAGGATCTAGAGTTCCCCATATTGTAGTTATTGAGATCGTTAGGGGGAGATCATTGTGTTTCAATGACATGTGATGAGACATGTGAGTAGTGGGTGAGACCATAGCGTTGGTCGTCACACAATCTTTGATTGTGCAAGAGGACTCAGGATCAGCTATGTTAGCTTCATTATTGGTGCCGCCTGGTGACTGGTGAAGCCGAGGTTCCAGTGAGGGGGAGGAGGAGGAGGAGGTGGTGGAAGTAGAGTGAGGTGTTGGTGTATTTTTGCATCTCATAAAGATTTTGTCAAATAGATCAAGACTACGGTCCGATGCTTGAATAAGGATGTTTCCATTGTTGTAGAGGGATATTGCGAGATTGGCCTTGAAGTCTGGTGAGAGTGTTACAGTTATTCGGAAACCGTGAGGAGTTTTCGTTATATGTTTGGATCGGAGCAAGGAGGTTAAGACTCTTCTCCATTGGGCTCTTCTATTAGTGAAGAAGATTAGGTCATTAACAACAATACCTTTTGAAGTGCAAAATTATGCATCAGAGATAAGCGTTTGGGGTGTCGTTTGAGTAGGTTCTGTTTGAAGTTCTTAGCAGCATTTTTTGATAGATTATGGGGGTAGACAATTTTAAAAGCATTAAGGCCCACCTGTGACAGCAGGTTGTCATTGGGGCAGGCATTATTTGGAGTCATGTTGGAAAGGGAGGCAAATAGTGAGAGACATGTGAAGTTTTGAGTTTGAGGATGAAATTTGCATAAGACAGCTATAAGAAGGTCTACTGTAATTGTGTAGCTACTGGTTGTAGTTCAGTCGGAGTAAAAGTCATTTCCATAATTAGAAGTATCCTTTGCTCATGGTTCATCTTTATGGGGTCTAATCCCATGAAAAGTGGGATAAGTAGCATTGGACTGAAAAGTGTGACGTTGCATTGGTCAGATTGTGCTTGTTAGAAAATAAATCTGGGCTGGGGTGAGCAAGGGAGGAGACAACATTACAAGATGGCTGCTCCATAGATGCAGCCTAGAATAGTCCTACCTTTCTTTTGATGACTTGGCTAGAATCCCATAGTCCTGCTTTCCTTTCAGTGCCTGAGATGTGAAACCAGCCTTGTGTCAGTTCCAGATGTGCTGGATGGGCGCTATTTTTAGAGGTGAGGCCTTCAAGTCAGGCAGAGAGAGGGAGAGAGACCCTCCAAAATGGCCTCTGACCCTTAGTAGTAAAACAGTAGTGGACTTACAAGTTTTTCTTCCTTCCTTTATCTATTAGAATGCCCCACCTCAGAACTGCTCATGTTGGAAATCATGCGGGAGCAGCCAAGATGGTCATTCCAGCTCAAACGATGGACGAGGAAGGCTGCCTCTCTGTAGTAACAACGGGCGGAGTCTAGCCCTTGTCGGCTGTGATGGCGACTCGATTCCACGTCGCGCCGACCCCACGTTCAGATCGGGAGGCCGACTGATGTGGGAGCGGTCACCCGGAGGTCCGACCGCGTTGGTAAAAGCTTTAGGCAAAGGCCGGGACAGCCCGGCTCCTGAACAATGAGCAGTCAACCATGTTCGGTCCCAGTGCAGCTGGCCACAGGAACAGGCTCCAGCTGCACCGCCCGTGCTCCACTTTTATTTGATGGATCCTCGAAGTGGGTGTACACCCAGACTGCATCACCCAAGAGCGGACCCCCACGTAGGGTCAGGGCCTCGATGCAGCAGCCCACAGCCGGGCATCAAGGCAGCTGATACTCCCGCGACCAGCGGGAACAGAAGGGGAGGCAAATCCACAAGATCACAGCGGACGCAGCTCCCCTGGCTGCGTGCTGTGCTGGAGCCGCAAACCAAACCTCCTAGTCGACTCAGGTTATAAGGGGCCCTGCAGCGCTGCCCCGGTCCAGGGTGCTGCCTCGGGACGGCACAATGTCATGGTATTCTTGGGAGGATAGTGGTCAGGCGTCCGGAACGTTGTAAAGTAAGTCCAGATGAATTTTCCTTTTTCTTGTTACTGTTTCCAATTGTTGAGGTTCAATCCTTCCCATTGCAGGGTAGTGGATAGAGGGAATCCTGGGATTTTCACCAAATGCTATCCCGTCCCTCAGGAGTTCCTCTCCAACTCGCCTTCTCACTCTTCCTTGGCTTAACCTGTGATTGAGATCTGAATGGTCTGCAGCCTTCTGATGAGATTTTTGTTGATCCAGAGGATGTTCCCGTAGTCCACCTTGCTTGTGACCAAGGCATGTGTGGGGGTTTGGGAGCCATTTGAAAATCTTCCTCAGCATCTTCAGGGTATGGAAGCAAGAGCCAGTGACAGCATTGACTTGGGCAGTCATGTTGAGTTTGTTGTTGAAAATGATCCAGAGGTTCTTGGTGGTGGAGGTGGGGGTGGGTGTTGATCCTAGCTCTGTTGGCCACCAAGTGGAGTCCCATGGTGATGTGCCGTTCCTGAAGATCACAATTTCTGTCTTGTTGGTGTTCAGCTTTAGATCATTGGTATTCATCCAGAGGGCAATTGCAGTCAAGCAGGCATTGAATTGATCTGGGTGCTAGGCGTCTTTTCCATTAGGGAAAGAATGAATTGTCTGTCATCGATGTAGGAGAGGACATTGATGTCATGAGAGAGGATGATTCTAGTTAGAGGGATCACGTATGAATTGAAGAGGGTCAGGGAGGATCCTTGCAGAACTCCACATTGAGGCCACATGGTGTACAGTGCCAGACTGACTGGGTCCTTCCAATCAGGAAGGAGCAGATCCATTATGGTACGTGTCCTTGGACCCAGATGTCATGTAGGCATTGGATGGGGTGGAAGACTGTCTCAAATGCTGTGGCAAGGTCCAGGAGGATGAGGGCCACCATGTCTCTTCTGTCCAGAGTCCTGCGGATGTCATCGGTGGCAGCGATGAGGGCAGTTTCAATGCTGACCCTGACCCTGATTATGAAAACGACTATATTGTGGCTCAGCTTAAGTGGGTGGCTAGAAGGATGCATAATCCTCAATTGGAAGAAATTACATTTTTGGGAGACCCTGTGAGTGAGGTAAGAATATTGTCAGAAGTGTTAAGTCCGGGACTCCAGATTGTTAGAGGTGAATCAGCATTGCTGAAAGAGATACTTAATTTTAACCAGTACTAAGGAGGCACCTGAGCCCCCATTGTGGATACATCCTCAATTGAATAGAATGGGGTCCACCTCCAGAAGGGCCTGTTGGAATGATGCCAGCATATCTACTCTGGCCAAAAAGATGGACACTGGCTCCCCAGTGCACATCAATGAAGGCATCTCTCCAATAGATGCCCAGATGCCTGGCCCCAGGACCCTGGGAGAAGGTAGTGTATCACTTTATTAACAATAGCCTTATTACATTTGAAGAGCTGAGGCAAAGCACACAAATACCCATTGTTAGAAATTGGATTTCTGGCTGACAGAGGTATGCATACTATCCAAGCAGGAATCACAATGCTAGTCAGGGTATTTCACAAACACACCCTAATTTAACCTGTGCTCACACCTTGTTAGGTTGGCTAGAGCAGTCAGGCTTAACTTAAGAGGCAGTGTGTAAAGTATTTGTGGAACACTTCAACAGTAAAACAATTTTGGATTCTCACCCCTCATTTGCATTAGCCACCTGAGGTGCCTGTGGTCTGTCTGAATCCAGACAGAAGCAAGTCCCAAACAGGTATGGTATCAACTTCTTCAATGCCCAGACCACAGCAAAGGCTTCCATTTCAATAATACTCCACCTTTGTCCCCTTGGAAGTAGCCTCCTAGAGATGAAAGCTATAGGTTGGTCTAGGCCCTCATCATTAAGTTGTGAAAGTACTGCCTCTATGCCATGCTCTGAGGCATCAGTTTGAACAATTAATTCCCTGGAAAGGTCAGGGTGTGTCAGTGACTTACCCTGACTAGGGTTGTGGTTCCTGCTTGGACAGGATGCATACCTCTGCCAATCAGAAACCCAATTTCTAACTCAAATGGTTCAATTCTTGGGATTTGGGTCATTGATAAAACACAGAAAATCTACTTGGCAGCAGGGAGATGTGGAGCCCACCTGTCATAATATGTTACAGAGTATGTTGACTCACGGTGAAGCCAAGATAGCTATCGACATATTAGATCACAGTTTATTCCTGCAGTCAATTATAGATATCTCCTCCCTGAAGGAGGTGTGGGAAAGAGATGCCAAACAATAGGGCCTATTACGATGGCGGGAGGAGACACGACCGCAGTGCCGGCGGTGGCGGTAAATGCCATTTACCGCGCGCCGGCAGCGGTCTTCACGCCCGCCATATTAGCATGTCTAGACAGAGCCCATTTCCCGTCCGCTGCGGTGTGACGCCGACCACCATCAAAGTGCGCCCGCCACCGCGGCGGTGTGAGCCAATGAGCACTCACCACCGTGCGGAATGACGTCCCGTCCGCCGAACAAATCACAATGCCGGAAACAGGGCAGCACACCGTGGCGGAGCAACCGTATAGCCAGAGACAGCGGAGACACCACAGAGGAGCAAGAAAATAGACACCCGGCCCACACCGCAATGGATCCAGCTCTACACGCCTTTCCGGTGCTGTATATGATACACCACCTGCAAGTCATTGACCGGCGCGGACGCCGCCGCAGGTACGCACACACACAACTGTGCATGCAACACAATACACAAGTCAAGGGTTTGAAAACGGTGCATGTCCACACCAGACACCCCTGTGGGGACAGGCACACAGCCATCACTGCATCCACACATGTCCCACCTGTCACAAAAACACCTCGCCACATCCTGGTCACCCATGTTCCGCGATCATGAACAAATGTCCCGGTGTCGTCACCGCCGCGGTCAGTTTTCAGGAAAACATGCACACAACGCAGAGGCCAGTGCCAGCGCCAGCCATGGCCACTGTACAAACAACACAAAACCACTACTCAAAACACAACACACTAGCCCTCTCCCTGAAGGGACATATCATGTGCCTTCCATGTGCCACTCCTGCACAACAACAACACAGGTGAATACACACCCTGCCCCACATCCCTAACAACTGCAGAGATAGCCACAGCAGGAGTTGTTGCACAGGAACACATACCACAGAAGGCCAGGCACCAGCCAACACACACACCACAACAACACCACACATATGCCAAGAACACTGAGCCCCAGCACAAAATGTACAAACAATTCACTGCACACACAGCCTACCAACTTACACAGACACACCCTTCCCTGCCTCACAGCCACATACACAGACCACATGCTAGCAGCAATGGAGGACAACATACATGAAAGCTAAAGTGATGTGCCCACAAATGGAAGGACAAGGACACAACTATCAAGCATGTGTACATCACATGCAAGACAACAGACATCTGAGAACACCCACAGCCCATCAAATCACACATGGCTGCCACAGTGAGTCAACCCAAAACACAAGCACCTCAATTCAACAACTCAGGGAGACAGCAAGGCCACCCATGTTAAGGCACAGGGTTGAGAGGAAGGCCATGAAGTCAAATACTGAACAGACAAACATAGGTATGCAATTACCTGACAAGAGCATCTCTGCACCACAACACACAGGCCCCATTCACACACTCCATGATTGAGAAGCACAAGTAGGATATGTCACACATCCCCCCTCACACATCAGCAGCACACAACACTCCCATGTGCACCAAATCACAATTGCAGGGCACAACAAGTACACATTCACGCACACCACTCCAGGGTGACACATGGGGGTAGTTGACAATGCAGGTGCACACACATCAACAGTCACCACAAAGTCACCCCCTTCACACCACACACTTCTCCACCACCAAAGTGTACACTTTGGAAGTAAGGCATGGGACCAGGATTACTGACCACCACAAGAGGACCGTACACATACACTGCTGGGCACACAGTAAGTAAGCTCACACAGACACCATGACCCGTGCCAACCTGCATGAAAGCCTGTGCATAAACTCCCACCCTGTGCTGACATTGCCTCCAAACATGACATGTCTACACCATAGACAACATGGACAAAGAAGGATGATGACAACAAGAAATTCTCAAAAACCACCTTCACTGCACCCACAAGTACAAGAGTCAGGAAGAATTGAAGTCCCTGTCACCCCTGCAAAAACATGGAAACATGAGACAACCCATTGCCAATGTTGAAGTGCCATACTGAGCATGTGACACAGTAAACCATGCACACACAGAAACAGTTTTATTGAGAAATTACACTGACAGAACTGACAACAGGAACAACTGTCTTTATTCACACTTGTGCATAGATAGACAACAAATGTGGGCAACTGCAGGGCCAGTGGCCACTACAATGTACAGAGTAGTTACATCAGAAGCTGCACAGGCAGGGGGCAAACAGTAGTGATCAACAAGGCAAGTACAATGTGCAGAGTAGTTACATCAGAAGGAAGCTGCACAGGCAGGGGGCAAACAGCAGTGAGCAACAAGGCCAGTGGCCAGTCCAATGTGCAGATGAAGTCCATGAGAAGCTGCACAGGCAGGGGTAAACAGCAGTGAACCACAAGGCAAGTACAATGTGCAGAGTAGTTACATCAGAAGCTGCACAGGCAGGGGGCAAACAGCAGTGAGCAACAAGGCCAGTAGCCAGTCCAATGTGCAGATGAAGTCCATGAGAAGCTGCACAGGCAGGGGGCAAACAGCAGTGAACCCCAAGGCAAGTACAATGTGCAGAGTAGTTACATCAGAAGCTGCACAGGCAGGGGGCAAACAGCAGTGAGCAACAAGGCCAGTGGGCAGTCCAATGTGCAGATGAAGTCCATGAGAAGCTGCACAGGCAGGGGGCAAACAGCAGTGAACCACAAGGCAAGTACAATGTGCAGAGTAGTTACATCAGAAGCTGCACAGCGAATGTGTGCGAATATACCATGCCATGCTCAGCAACAGAGTCATGGGGATAACAATGGGCATCACAGACACCACTGTGGACAGACAGGTGTGTGAGGGTGACTACCACTCAGATGTGGCTGTCTGTCGGACTTGGAGGTGACTGTGTGTCGCGGTCAGTAGGAGGACTGCCCCGGGGAGTGTGAGGAACATCTGTGGAAGAGACATCTCTGGCTTGGGAAGCTGGAGGGCTGCTTGGACCAGGTGGGGTGGTGGCACGGGGAGTTGGACTGATGCTGTGGTGAGACAGTGTGTGCAGGAGATTGTGGAGGGGTGCCTTTCTACTTTTTGGGGATCCTGAAAGGCTTCCCTGTCTGGGGATTAATGGGAACTGGTGTGGACACAACAGGTAACCCCACCACCAAACCTGCTCCTGGTGCTGACTCTGGGCCCCCCTCTGGGGACATGCTGGATCCAGCTGTGCGCTTCCCTGGGGCTTACCTCTGCCCTTCCAAACCCTTTCTACTATGTTTGGCCCCTACAGTGCCCCCTTGTGCCTGCTTCACAGGGCTCGGGATGGGAGTGGAGGTTGTGGCTGGATCAGCCATAGGGCCCTCATCCAGTGTAAGCCTTGCAGGTAACACCTCCTCAGTGGGCAGGGAAACTGTCTTCTTTGCTTTGCGAGCGGTCCTTGGGACAGGAGAGTCCTTGGCGGGGGATGACTCTGAGGCCTGTGACCCTGAGGCCTGTTTCTTGCCTCTCTGGCCCTTGGTGTCACCTGACGGGCTTTTATCTCTGTGCTCTGGGGTGGTCTTAGTTTTCTGTGGGGATGGTGTCTGCGGCCTGGACCGTTTGGGCTGTTGCTGCTGCTGTGTGCTGCGTGTGCTGTATCTGGACTTTGGGGTCTGTTGAGCATTGTCACTGTCGTCAGAGGTGCACACTGACAGGGGGGTGGACAAAGGGACAGGAGCTGCTCCCTGAGAATGTGCCTGTTGCAGGGCTGCCATCACTGTTGAGGACAATGACTGCACAGTCACATCCGAATGTATGCCCTCCATGAAAGCTATCACTTGGCCCAACTTTTTATCGTGGTCTAGGAAGGCATTGAGGAGAGCTGTCTGCCCCACACACAGCTGGCGCAATAGCTCTACTGACTCAGCACTGAGGGCTGCAGGGCTGACATGGGCCGGGGCAGCAGTGCCTGGGGTGAAGGACACTCTTCCCTTTCGACTTGTGCGAACAGGGGCAGCACCAGTGGAAGTAGATGGGAGGCTGGGCACTGGACGCTGTGTGGCGGAAGAGGAGGCAGAGTCCCCGTTCCCTGTGGCCCCCAACATGGATGCGTCACCGCTGGCGTCAGATGACGTAGAGCTTTGCGTCTCGGGTTGTGATTCCTCCAGCAGACTCCTGTCCCCCTCCTCGGCGCTGATCCCATCTGTGTCACTCTGCTCCGGTGCAGCTGTTGCACTGGATGCCTCACCGCTGGTGTCCGTCCCCTGTCCCTCAACGCACACGGGAGATGCTACATGGGAGAGAGATGTAGTGTTAGTGGAGTGGCACCAACTGAAGTAACATGTGCAAGTAAATAACCATTCAAGAAGATGTGTTATCCGCGTTGCACTTTACCCTGACTGAATATACATTGCCACCTCAATTATCAACCCAACAGTGCATGTAAAGAACAAATCCAGCCATAAGTGATCCCGGTGACTCACACAGCACACCATCCTGCCTGTGGCCCACTTCAGACACAGGCACAAAAATCTCTCTGACCACACAGGGTGCCGAGGATGGCAAGGATGAACACCACAACATGGTGTCAATTACGTACATGGATGGAGCAGTAGGGGAGCACACACACACAGACCACAACATAGTAGCCCACAATGGCCATTAGCGCATGCCAGCTACCATGTTGCTTGCACGGGCACAAGTACTGTAGCACATTGTCCTCAGAAGTTGTAGCAGCTGAAATCTGCTGTCAGGCATTGCACGCATTTATTGAAACACACTCAGATTAGGCACACTGCCGTCAACATCAATATGAATTCACACAGTACCCCACTGCACAAGGTACCTGAATGCCCCAACTTTGAATGCAATGGCAATGCACATTGCGCAGATCACATCAGTGAGTACAGGTGGGACAAATGCATGTCAGATGCACCCAGCACAGACGCCACTTACAATCCACTGCATCACACTACCAACTTCACATAGCTCAGAGTTTGTCCAATCTGTGGACACATGCAGCCACTCCCTGCCAAAGCCACCCGTTAACAAATACTCACCCCAAGCTTGCTGCTGATGCTCCTTCAATTGTGCATCCAACTCAGGCTGTGTTACGGCCAAGATGCGGGCCATTAGTGGTGTCATGCTGCGTCAGGCCAACCTGCCGCTCCAAGGGAGCAGCCCCAGCATCATCTCGGCCACGTTCTTGCTCAGCCAGCAGATGTCGTCCCACCTTTTATGACAGTGGCTGTGCCGTCGGTTTGACACACCCAGATCACGCACCTTGGAGGCAATGGCCCTCCACACGGCTTTACGCTGGTGGACTTTCAGCTGCAGGCATGGGAGACAAGAGGGGTAATCCATCAGTTACACAGTGTATACTACCAAAATCTCTCAATACAGTGGCACGATACTCACTCATCCCAAATCAACAGATATGTGTAACAGAGCCAAGAATGCATGGCACATGGTACAACAGCATTGGAGAACCACACGTGAATCCATGAAGGTGGGAGGGTGGACACAGTACCTCTACATCCCATTCACATTCAGGATGCCAGCACATCAAGCAGTGTGTAGTCTGCCCACATCTACTGTACGCTGTTAGCTAGAGCAACACATAGATCAGATAGCAACACATGGTTGTTGGTGGACTCACTGTGTCCAACACTGCGCAGCCCCCAATGTCCTAGCCCTGTGAATGGCTCACTGTGTCATGGAGCTCACATACAGTGACATCAACTCTCATACACACACCCTTGTCACAAGGCTTGTCGTGTGCAATCTACAGGGCTGAGATGGCTCTTTGATGAAGATGTGTGAACAAAAGACACATGGAACACACTGTACATGCAGTGATGTGTACTTGTGAGATTGGGCGGCGACTGTGCAGGCCAGGTGGGCTGACACTGAGAGGGACATTTGGGACCCACACAGCCATTCACACAAGCAATCACTCTGATGCAGCCTGACTCCTGGATTACCAATTTGCTGCTTCACTGTATGGCTGACAGGACAATACATGTCCCTCAAATCTGGATGGGCATGCAGGGAAACGTGTGAAAGAGGCTACACAGCCCTTCTCCCTGGAGAAAACATGCTAGGCAATGCATGTCAGAGCCCCACACTCACTGACACATACTGCAGCCCCTCCACCTCACGTGTGCCCCCCCTGCACTCTCACTCACACTGTTGGAGACTTACCACGACATTAGGGGCACCATAGAGCCTTGGGTACTGTGCAAGCACCCCATCCACCAGGACCTCCAGCTCCTCGCTGGTGAAGGGACTGGCCCGGATCTTCTGTGTCCTCGACATCATCGTGGACAGGTGGCAGCAGCAGCAGGTGGAGTTCAGGGGTGGCAGGCAGCAGTCCCTGGAGACAGCAGCAGCAGGTGGAGGGTGGCAGGCAGCAGTACCTGGAGGCAGCAGCAGCAGGTGGAGGGTGGCAGGCAGCAGTCCCTGGAGGCAGCAGGTGGAGGGTGGCAGGCAGCAGTCCCTGGAGGCAGCAGCAGCAGGTGGAGGGTGGCAGGCAGCAGTCCCTGGAGGCAGCAGCAGCAGCAGGTGAGGGGTGTCAGGCAGCAGTCCCTGGTAGCAGTGGAAATGTGGGGCACCCTCCCACACATATATAGGCCCCTGGGGCTGTGTCAGTGGTCCCACGCCGCTGCAATTGGTGTACCAGGTCTGCTATTTTTAAAATCATCCAATGTCAAAAGCCATATGAAGCAACCGCTACTGTGCGTCCCATTGGCTGCAAGGGCATGGACCATGGCGGTGACACACCGCAGGGGCCAGGTGCGCCCTACCGCGGTGGTGCATCTTTTGAATGCTTCCAATGACCGGCTCCGCGGTTGCGGAACACGCCTACCGCTATTTTCAAAATTGCATCAGGCTACCACGAGGGTGCTTCCCATTGGCTGCCAGGGCATGGTCCATGGCGGTGACAGTCCGCAGGGGCCAGGCGGTAGGCACCGCCATATGGGTGCCATACAGTGCCTGAAGTGACCGTGAGCTGGGTAGCGGTGCATGCCAACCGCCATTTACACATGTAGATATGGCTGAGACTACCGCAATCGTGTCTGGGGTATTGGCGGTGACAGTCTGCAGGGGCCAGGTGGTAGGCACTGCCATATGGGTGCCATACAGTGCCTGTAGTGACCGTGAGCTGGGTAGCGGTGCATGCCAACCGCCATTTACACATGTAGATATGGCTGAGACTACCGCGATCGTGTCTGGGGTATTGGCGGTGACAGTCCGCAGGGGCCAGGCGGTAGGCACCGCCATAGGGGTGCCATACAGTGCCTGTAGTGACCGTGAGCTGGGTAGCGGTGCATGCCAACTGCAATTTACACATGTAGATATGGCTGAGACTACCGCGATCCTGTCTGGGGTATTGGCGGTGACAGTCCGCAGGGGCCAGGTGGTAGGCACCGCCATATGGGTGCCATACAGTGCCTGTAGTGACCGTGAGCTGGGTAGCGGTGCATGCCAACCGCCATTTACACATGTAGATATGGCTGAGACTACCGCGATCGTGTCTGGGGTATTGGCGGTGACAGTCCGCAGGGGCCAGGCGGTAGGCACCGCCATATGGGTGCCATACAGTGCCTGTAGTGACCGTGAGCTGGGTAGCGGTGCATGCCAACCGCCATTTACACATGTAGATATGGCTGAGACTACCGCGATCGTGTCTGGGGTATTGGCAGTGACAGTCCGCTGGGGCCAGGCGGTAGGCACCGCCATATGGGTGCCATACAGTGCCTGCAGTGACTGTCCGTGGACTTGCGGAGCAGGTTTGCTGCACATATGGAGTCATCCAGCTCTATCCATAGCCCAACATGAACAGTGCCCAGTGTCTCCAACATTGAAGGACCCTCATGAGGCCAACATTACGAATGGGACATTTAACTCCATGTCACCTACACATGCCATATATGTGTATGTGATAAATTGAATTGACACATACACACGCACATGTCACATGTGATGTGTAAGGGCATGTAGACTACAGTTTTTATGTTGCATAGCATATGTAGATAATGGTCAATGTGTATAGGTGCAATGTAACGCACAATGCTGTCTCATTGTGTGAACTAGGGGCATCATTGACTGTCACATTGTCTACTGCACATGCACACACGTGTTCACCACGCTCAGCCTGTGGTCAGTGTGTACTTGATGTGTGCCATGTGCAACCTGTGTTTGGAGGTGTATCATGGACAGCAGCACAGTGTGCTAGGGTAGTATTGTAGTTTGACACATATGCTGGGGGTAATACTCACAGGTGTGCGCACACATGTGGTGCCATATCCCACTGTGCATGCCAATGAGCAGGAGGTGTGCACAGATCCTTGCTGCGGGTAAGGGGACAAGTGTACGAGTAGTGTGCCTGATGTGTACCGACTTGTGCAGTGCTCTGTTGGTTGATGGTGCAGTCTGTAACATTTGGCAATGTGTCTGTAGAAATGTGAAATGTCCTGTACATCTCATGGTGTGTTTCATTGACATATGTGCACTTTCATCTGACCTAGGAGGAGGCCCAATATCCATCGTCCATTCACAGTGCTGGCTGACATGGAGAATGAAGAGATCATCCGCAAATTCAGGCTGGATAGAGTATCCCTACAAAACCTATGTGCCATGTTGGAGCCCCACCTGCAGCCACGTCGCACATATCCAACAGCTTTCACTGCGATTTCAAAGGTGATGGCATGCCTGCATTTCTTTGCGACAGGCTCATTCCAGCACACGGTAGCAAGCGCAGGTGGGATGTCACAACCGATGTTCAGCATGGTGCTGAGGGATGTACTGTCAGCTATGATGAACTACAAGGACAGATACATTCAATTCCCCAGGGGGCCAAAGTTGGTGGCTGTGAAGGGAGATTTTTATGCCCTTGGACACATCCCCCATGTTGTTGGTGCCATTGATTGCACACATGTTGGGCTTGTGCCACCACAGGCACTTGAGCAACTTTACAGAAATCGGAAGCATTACCACTCGGTAAATGTTCGAGTGGTGTGCCGGGCGGACATGATCATCTCCCACGTGTGTGCCAAGTATCCCGGGTCAGCCCATGATTCGCACATCATCCGCAGCAGCATCGTCCCGCAGCTGATGGCCAATCTGCTTCCTGAGCGTGCATGGCTTGTGGGTGAGTATGCATAGTGGAGTAGCGTGGTGTGTGTGACATGCTGTCCTGTGGCATTGTGGAACATCAAGGTTAATCTGTGTTTCTCACACCCAGGTGACTCTGCATATCCTAACCGTCCGTGGTTGCTGAGCCCACTGCGGAATCCTGTGACAGCAGCTGATGTGCGATATAATGATGCCCATGGGAGGACACAGCGTGTAATAGAGCGTACATTTGGTCTCCTAAAGTCACGATTTTGCTGCCTGGACCGTACCGGAGGTGCCCTGATGTACTCGCCAAGGAAGGTGTGTCAGATAGTCGTGGCATGCTGCATGCTCCACAACCTGGCCATTCGCAAGACAATGCCCCTGATCCTGGATGATGATGAGCAGCCAAGGCCCCCGCCTGCAAACCAACCCGGGTCCAGTGACGAGGACAGTGGAGAGGAGGAAGGTGTCGACATGCGTCAACAGCTCATCAACCGCTACTTCACTTGAAGGTGAGTGACGATGTAGGAGGGACACATGGTCTGATGGTGTTGCAGTTGCTGTGAGGGTGTATGTGAGCTTGGTGACTGCAGCCTTGTGTTCACTCATTGCTGGTTGGCAATGTTTGTGGGATAGGGTAGTTTGACACAGATACAGGATGTCTCTATGGCGACTGTTGCTCTGTGTAATGTGTGAAGATTGGAGTACCTTGTTGACAAGTGTTGTGTGATGTGTGTGATGCCACACCAAAACAAGTGACTCTTGTTCTAATGTTTTTCCTAGGTCCCTTCAGCCTCTCCTTGCCTACCTATATTCCATTTCCCTGGGACATTTACATCACGGTGAAGGTTGCACATCCTGTATTAAAGACGGAGCAGACACAACAACATGTGTGTAAGGTGTATTTATTTACAATTGTGACATGTGAGGGTCGAGAAAATGTACATGGGGGGAAATTTGAAGAAATGAGTTGACGGTCATGGTAGATGAGATAATTGAGTAGTCACCACAGTGATGTGGAGACCCAGTCCAACAGACAGATGACATTCACATGGCAGTGTGGGGAAGGATAGTCCAAAAGGTAAATGCAGTGGTGCAGTGGTCTGCCATCATGGCTGGCTCCGGGACTTGCCTTTGGCAGGTGCTTTGGCACATGATGCCTCCTGGCCTTTCCTTGGATGGCCCCTTTTGCGCTTGACTGGAGGGGCCTGTGCTGCAGGGGCAGTGGTGTCTGAGGACTCACCCCCCTCTGTGGACGCAGGGGAGGATGATGAACTGTCATCCTGCTGCCCATCAGGGGAGGCGGAGATGTTGAATGTTGCGCTGGCCTATCCCTCAGAACCGCCACTAGCTGCCCAAAGAGGTCCACAATTTGTCCCATGTGGGTGTCCATGGACCTCATCAGCAGGAGGAGCTCCCGAGAATCTTCCTCAGACCGGCCCATTCGTCCCTGGGCCTGTTCGTATGCCCCAAAGACTTTGTTGATGTGGGACAGGGCTTCCGTCCCAGGCTCAGTTCCCCTCTGCATGACCCTGCCCCTCCCACCTACACTGCTGCCACGGGCCTGTTGGCTCCCCACATTGCTCCACTGAATCCTCTCCCTGGCCTCCTCAGTAGATGTTGTGGGGTGCTCATCACCTGGGGCAGGGAGGGTGTTGCAGGCAGCTGTGGTGGGGGTGGTGGTGGTGGTGGTGGTAGTGGTTGACACACAGGCCGTGACAACAGCTGTCTGGGGAAGGTCATGGGTTTCAGCAGATGTGGTTGTGGGGACAATGGGTGCCTGGGCCTGGTTGCGGCCTCAAAATCACAACCAAGGAGAAAAGGGAAAGAGCCTTCTCTGACTCCCCTTCTACAAGTTCATACTCACTAAACAGAGAAGCACTAACATCTAAAAAACATAGGTCAAGAGAATCCTACAAGGGAAGGTCTTTAATTTCTTAATACTGCCCTCACACACTTTGCAGTGTCATGCTTCATCATTGGGTCGCATCATACGTCCAGGCGCAGACCAACGCACTGGACGGAGCGCATTATTTTTTGTAAAAAATGATGAAGAGTGTGAAAGAAGGGGCAGAAAAGCAAAAAAACAGATTAAGGGAAAGCAAATTAGAGGAAGGAATATTCCCTCAAAAAGGGATCTAAAGTGCAGGAAAATATAGATTAAAACTACCTAGGAGAACACCACAATTTGTTTTAATTATTCCCGTGTTCCCTTGGTAGGATTAAAAATTAACATGGAGGGGAACCACAGGGGAGGTAACGACCCCTATGCCCCTACTGCCTAAACCAACATGTTTCTGCAATTAGGATGTGCCTCTATAGGTCACGTTGGCATTCATCAGGGTAAAGATCCCTAATATATCTGGTCCTCTCCCAAAATCTGGTGTCTTTTACCTCGACTCCCAAATGGATCTATTCCACTTGGTCACTCTTTGCCAATCGGAGAGAGAAGTCCTTTCTGTGAAATAAACCAAAAAGAGAAAATATGTTTTCGAAGGATACAACACCATCTTCCATCTTCTCTTATATATCCCCTTGTACTCGACCTCTCATTATTTAAAACTATTCAATTAATACTTCTTGAATTAATCATCCTTTGTAACTCAAGAGTTAATTCTCTTGCACAGCCTCTGATCACTCACCACTGTATTATCACACTTTCAGGTGGGACACATCTCACTTTTTATGGTCATTTTTCCAGGACCAAATCACAAACCACAGACCATAGACTTGATGAAAAGTCTCTCAATTACCCCTCCATATATCTTCCACAGAAGACCTGCATGGCCACTAAACAAAGGCAATTCTGGAAAACGAAGTGGCATCATGGGGTTACTCACACGAGTCATTAGAGTAATTCTCCAAACCCGGACCTGGTAATAGGAACGGGGTCTTTGAGTTACACTCTGTGCAACCTAAAAACAAGTAACAAAAAACAGTAAAACGATACACTGTCTTGTTCTTCAAATCACTGATATACCATACCAATCCGGTAGATCTTACAACCGATACACCTACACCATAAGTCTAGCATGCACCCGTGTCTATATATCAAAATGTGTTGACAGTGATCGGAAAAACATGTCCGGTCTCACTGTTTGAGTCACACCACGGACCGTTCTAATTATCCGTTTTTACATCACCCCATCACATCCAGAGCCGTACTTACTACATCTAAGAACCTCCGTTGGCCACTGCGCCTATCACCGTTCTCCGACGATAGCGGGAGACTGTTACCATTTGTCTTAAATATTCAGTTCCTGAGGAGCCGCGTTTGCCACGTCAATTACGTGCCGTCGGCCATGCCCCTACGTTGTAAAACGGCCCGTTCTTTCTCAGATCAACCACTACAGGGCTAACCTTACTCTATCATCTCTGTTCATTACAATTTCGCGGCCATATTGGAAACTCAAAGTTTACCCACAGTCAGACTCCAGTATATAACTCCAGTCTGTTATTTGTTATACGTGCACCAGATGCAAAAACATTCTCCCATGTCAGATCAGAAAACCTTAAAGAATACATTGGGCCTTACAAATAGTAGAGTTTGGACCCAGGTACCATCCAGATCTCGATTGATCGGTCTATCGATACAATCATATCAAACAGCGAAAAACAATCACTGAGTTACCTCCAGAGTCAGTCCTACTACAACACCACTGTCCTCCCACACTCATCATTTATTGGTTATTCCATACAGATGAAACCAAGGAATACCATCATTCAAACCCCTCAGATTACTTTTGAGTCTATCCACCCATCGTTGTTCTCTAATGAACAGATAATTGGAAATGTCCATCGTATTCGGGGAGATGAAAGGTCTATCAATGAATATCCACCTTAAGTCATTCTCAGAGTGTCCAAGTTCTTTAAAGTGTGCTGTTAGTTTTGTATTAGTTTTGCCACAACGTATCGTACTCATATGTTCAAGTATTCGTGTTTTTACCTTCCGTGTCGTCATTCCCACATACTGTTTATTACACGGACACTTCAGTAGGTAAATGACGTTGTCCGTGTTGCACGTCGTGTGTTTCCTTAGTTCCCATGGACTTACAAGTCCTATATCTATACTCCTTCCATTCAAAGACAGTGGGCAAGCTTTACAATAACCACACGAAAAATGACCGACAATGGGGAGCATTGTTCTGTTGTTATCCCGGATGGTACTAGGATGAGTATCAGATCTAGGGCGAGTGTTCACAATAGTGCCTTTTATACTCGCACTTTTCTTGAAAGAAAACAGAGGAACAGGTTGACCCAGACCATTCGAGTTAAGGATGCGCCAGTTTTTCATTATTATTTTCTTAATGCAGTTCGACGCTGTATTATAGGTTGTCACACAGACACTCCTCTCAACCCTTTCTCTCTCGACGGTTTCTAACAAAGCCTCTCTATTGCAATTCCTTGCCCTTTTCTGAGCTCTTTGTATTACATGCCGTGGGTAATTCCTATTTTCCAGTTTTAAACTTAGAGCTGAGGCCTCACTTTTAAAATCATTAACAGTGGAACAGTTCCTGCGCAAGCGCATGAACTGTCCATAGGGAAGATTCTCCCTTAAAGAGCGAGGATGGAAACTCTCAAATGACAACAAGTTGTTCCTATCAGTAGGTTTATGATAAACACTACTGGTCAGGCCACGATTCTCAGCCCTAATATTCAAATCCAAAAACGGAAGTGAGTCATTTGTCATGGTTCCTGTAAAAAACAGGAAAGGATTCCTCTGATTCAACCAATCCAAAAAGGATTCAGCAGTCGTTCTGTCGCCTCTCCAAACAATAAGCACATCATCAATGTACCTGCGCCATACCCTTATTTTGTCACAGTATGGATTCGTTGGTGCATAAACCGTTTCTGATTCGAAATAGGACACGTACAAACACGCCACACTTGGGGCACAAGAACTCCCCATGGAGGTACCATGTATTTGGAGATAAAAATTGTCCTCATATTTAAAGTAGTTCTTTGTTAGTGCTAATTCAAGAAGGCACAAGATGAATGCCCTCGGGGTCTGATAATTCCATTCTGAAGTGAATAAGATGTTCTCTATCACTCTCAAGGTTTCTTGTTGTGGAATATTAGTATAGAGCGACTCTATATCAAGTCCAATCAAAAGGTCGCTCTCAGGATCGAAATCAAGATCTTTTATAAGGTTCAGAACTTCTCGCGTATCTTTAAGATACGCCAGCATCTTTTGCACCAAAAGACGCAAGTAACTGTCACAAAACTTAGACAGAGGTTCTAAAATAGAGTTAGTCCCAGATACAATGGGACGTCCTGGAGGAGGGTGTGTGAGTTTATGCACCTTCGGTAGTGTATAGAAATACGGTACAGTGGGGCATTGGTTACAAAGAAATGCTGCCTCCTTCTGACTAATCCATTGATTGGTACTCGCTTCTTCTACATAGGTGCCAATCAATATCCTCAGTTCGTTAGTGGGGTCATTACTCAAAATCATATAATTCCTTCTGTCACTGAGCAATCTGAGACATTCTGTGTTGTAAGCATGTTTATCCTGTATAACTATCGCACCCCCTTTGTCCGTGGGTTTGATAGTTATCATCCTGTTATCCCTCAGTTCTTGTAGGGCTCGTGTTTCTACATTTGACAGATTCACAAAGGAATTCCTTGTTTTATTCTGTATTTCCATAGCCTCCACCCCTCTCAGGACTGCCTGTTCAAATGTGGCGACCTCAGGCGGTAGTTGACCTAACAGAGGTACAAAAGAGGATTTATTCCTAAAATCAGTGTCACCCTCTTTTTCATTTGGTTCACTACCTTCAAAAAGATCTTTAAACGTACATTCCGAAAAAAACGCCAACTCACACTTCAGTTTAAAGGGCCCAATTTATTTGTAGGGACAAAGCCAAGTCCCTTCGCCAGCACTCTTTTGTACTTCTGTCAATGTAGTACTGCTCAAATTCATGACTAGATGTGTTCCCTGCTGGTCCCCGGATCCCCTTCTCTTGCCATGCTGCGGGTCACCCTCTGGTTGACTTCGTCCCACTGTACTCTCTGGGTTCTCTGAGATTTCTGTCTCCCTCTCCCCTTCCCTCTGCCTCTCTCTAAAAAAGGCTGATATTCATTGGGGAAGAACTGCGGAGGGCCCATCGGGGGATACATAGGTGGCCACCCAAATCCCATCTGGTGACCCTGATAGTGCGGCTGAAAGGGACGTGAGTTACCCCGGAACCATCCTCTCCCTCTGTATCTTGGTCTGTAATCCATGTCGCTACTAACACTGCCTGAGCTAGATGTCTCAATATTCTGTCTGTGTGGCTTCACTTGTGTGATCTGGCTCTCTTTCTTTTTAGCATATTCGTCATTAATATAAGGATAAACCTTTTCACGAGAGAATTTTTTCAAATCCTTCTGTAGTTTATTTACTTTCGAGTTCACCAGGTAATCCTTATACTCATTGACTATCCTGTTAGTCTCCTCTAGTTTCTTTTTAAACACCGATATATGAATCTGTGTTTTCAGATTGTTTTCGCTTGTCTGTATCTGTATTAATAGATCGTCAGAAATCCTTTTCGCAGTGTCAATAATTAAAATAAGCCAATCTCTTGAGCATCTCCAGGCTATCAACGACCAATACTTCCTAAAAGAAGCATCCTCTAGGAAGATGAGAGGTTCATTGACCACCAAGAGACCCCTGGGCGCAGAGTTCGCTGCCACAACAGATGTGCTTGCTTGGGGCTCCTCATCCAAGGAATCCAGGAGTCTTCATCCAGTAGTCTCTGTTCCGGGGTGGGGGACTGGCTCTGCAGGTTGGTGGTGTCGTCCTCTGCAGTGAGTTCTTGGTCACCTGTGGGTCAGATGAGAAATGGTCATTGTGTTGCAACCAGCAAAGTTTCTGTTCGCACTGTTACATCAACTGTTTGTACATCCAGCAGTTGTTCACTGATCTAATTTGCAGTTACCGACATCCAGTGATGCATTACAAGCTGTTGAGGTACATGCATTACTTGTCCATATTGGGAGTTGGCAAGACATGACATGCACAATTTACATTTTTAAATTGACAGGTTCATGTTGGCATCTAGTGAGTGTTAAATCATATGTGATCCAGTTACGCATGTATGTCACTTGTTGTGCCCTTGCAGCCGTTTACTCTGCACATTGGGTGAACATTGTAGTTGCATCCATACCTTTGGCATGTGGTGTACATATCTGTGTTTGCACTTCCAGCCATGCTTTCTTTGCTTTCATTTGGTCCTTGCTGGTCTGGACCCCTGCCATTTTCAGATGGCATGCAGTGGTGTGCAGGGTTGTGCACTGAGTTACATCTACATGTGGATCTGAATGTCACACTTTGGTTGCTGTCATGGTTTCATTTGCTTAGGTGTGTGCACACTATAGCGGCCAATGCTATCTGGGTGTGCAGTTGTGCAATGTGAGGCCTGGTATCCTATGGCACCATGCTTGTCGTGAGGCATATCTGGCTGCATGTAGTGGCTGGTGATATGTTCTGTTTGCTGTTTTTGGCTTGTATTTGTGAGACCTCTCTGTGTGTGTGTGTGAGGAAGGCTTCCATCTTAGTCCAGTGTGGGACAAGTCAGCATGATATGTCTACTTACCAGTGATTTGGAAGTGGACAGTGCAATGACTGACACATGCATCTTAGTGCGAGGGTGTTATCAGTCTTGGGGGCTGGAGCTCATGTGGGCTTGTGTGAGTTGTTGTGCAAGCTTCCCACCCTCACACACCCCGACCTGTGAGATGCGGCTAGCTACCTGTTAGTTGAGTGGGTAGCATACAATGCCTGCCACATGATTCTGATTGGGGGTGGAGTGGCCCATCCTACTCAGGGGTGGGACTGCATGCATGGTGGGATTTGTGGGACAATTTGCCAACCCCACAACACCGTCTCCGTGTGAAGATGGCTACCTACCGGTTGAGGTGAAGGTGAGCAATGACATGGCTATGTGACTTAAGAGTCATTCTTGGGAGGAACGTGCCTGTGGTGAGCAGAAGGTGGGTGTGGGTTTCAGTACCCAAACTTTTCACATCACATTAGGGCATGGGGTGTGGCCCCACCATCACTGTTGTCCCAACTATCTGTGTGTGGGGTTCACTCCCCCAACATTTGCAATCAAAATAGGGAATGGGGTATATCCCCCCATCACTGTTGTCCCAAGTATCTGGCTGTGAGGTCCACTCCCCCAACATTTGAAGGCACGATAGGGCATGGGGTATAGGCTCCTATCACTGTGGTGACATACAGCAGGTTGAACATCTCACCCAGCAAACATTTCCACACTATCATGGTTTCATGGTATTTGTGGACCTGAGAACATGAGCAAAGTACTGGTGATGCAGTTGTTCCAGGGCATCCATACACTTACATTTTGTCATCAACAGTGGTGTGTGTGTAAGATACAGTCAGCCATGTGCAGACAATGTGTGCTTTTGGGGCCAGACTATACCAGCACTGTTCAGACAGACAGTGTGAGATGTGACCATTGTGAATGCATACACACATTGCTGGTCCCAAGCAGACACATTTGTGCATTTTAGTCAGACAAAGTACTCTTGTTATGCAATTCAGTTCAGCACTGTGGCAGCTGGGTCTGTTGCAAGACAGCTGGGATGTGCATAGTCTAGCAGTGTGAGTCCCAGGTCCAGTGGAGTTTTATGGTAATCTGCACTTCCACTGTTTACATTGCAACACTGTGGTATGACATGGGTGATTAGCATATTGACAACCAACCTGCCAGACACTGCTGCAGGGAAGCATGATCGGTGTTAGTGTTGCAGTGTGTGATGCCTGGCACAGTAGACACAATGTGGGAAATTTGTGCAGTGAGACTTGTGCATGCTGAGTACAATACGACTGTTTAGCATGATTTGTGTAGGTGACTGTGGACAAAGTGGTATGGTGTGATGTGCGGGGAACAAACGTCACATGCCTATGAGTGGGACAAGTGCTCCATCATGCTGATCTGTTGAAGAAGTGGGCCTGTTGTGGGTTGTACTGCAGTGTCACCAATTACACACACCACTCCCAGTTGAAATGGTTACCTACCAGTAAGTTTGATGAGTCACATTCAATATCTGTCACATGGTTGTGGTTGTGGGGAGTGCTCCATCTTGCGCAGCTGTAGGACAAGGGGGCCTGGTGGGAGTTGTAGTGCAGACTTCCAAACCACACACACACCTCCCTGTGAGGATGGCTATCTACCTGTTAGGTTAAGGTGAGCAATGCAATGGCTGCCACATGGGTGGGGGGTCAGGGCTCCATCTTGCGCAGCTGTAGGACAAGGGGGCCTGGTGGGAGTTGCAGTGCAGACTTCCAAACCACACACACACCTCCCTGTGAGGATGGCTACCTACCTGTTAGGTTAAGGTGAGCAATGCAATGGCTGCCACATGGGGGGGGTCAGGGCTCCATCTTGCGCAGTTGTAGGACAAGGGGGCCTGGTGGGAGTTGTAGTGCAGACTTCCAAACCACACACACACCTCCCTGTGAGGATGGCTACCTACCTGTTAGGTTAAGGTGAGCAATGCAATGGCTGCCACATGGGGGGGGGGTCAGGGCTCCATCTTGCACAGCTGCAGGACAAGGGGGCCTGGTGGGAGTTGTAGTGCAGACTTCCAAACCACACACACACCTCCCTGTGAGGATGGCTACCTACCTGTTAGGTTAAGGTGAGCAATGCAATGGCTGCCACATGGGGGGGTCAGGGCTCCATCTTGCGCAGCTGTAGGACAAGGGGGCCTGGTGGGAGTTGTAGTGCAGACTTCCAAACCACAGACACACCTCCCTGTGAGAATGGCTACCTACCTGTTAGGTTAAGGTGAGCAATGCAATGGCTGCCACATGGGGGGGGAGGGTCAGGGCTCCATCTTGCGCAGCTGTAGGACAAGGGGGCCTGGAGGGAGTTGTATTGCAGACTTCCAAACCACACACACACCTCCCTGTGAGGATGGCTACCTACCTGTTAGGTTAAGGTGAGCAATGCAATGGCTGCCACATGGGGGGGGTCAGGGCTCCATCTTGTGCAGCTGTAGGACAAGGGGGCCTGGTGGGAGTTGTAGTACAGACTTCCAAACCACACACACCTCCCTGTGAGGATGGCTACCTACCTGTTAGGTTAAGGTGAGCAATGCAATGGCTGCCACATGGGGGGGTCAGGGCTCCATCTTGCGCAGTTGTAGGACAAGGGGCCTGGTGGGAGTTGTAGTGCAGACTTCCAAACCACACACACACCTCCCTGTGAGGATGGCTACCTACCTGTTAGGTTAAGGTGAGCAATGCAATGGCTGCCACATGGGGGGTCAGGGCTCCATCTTGCGCAGCTGTAGGACAAGGGGGCCTGGTGGGAGTTGTAGTGCAGACTTCCAAACCACACACACACCCTCCCTGTGAGGATGGCTACCTACCTGTTAGGTTAAGGTGAGCAATGCAATGGCTGCCACATGGGGGGGCAGGGTTCCATCTTGCGCAGTTGTAGGACAAGGGGGCCTGGTGGGAGTTGTAGTGCTGGCAGCATGTAAACATGTACCCATGGTGATGTTTGTAGCTACCTTTGAGGTGAACCTGAGGGACTGTTGGATTAATGTGTGAGAGATGTGTTGGTGAGAGTGTGGTGCACATGACTGCATTTGTACCTAGGAGGTATAGCTTAGTAGTGGTGCAAGACAGTACATATCAGTGTGATGTTAGGCATTTGTTTGTACTTACCAGCCTCCACTCCCCCGGGTCTTCCTGTGAGACTCTCTGGATGCAATATGCCAAGCACCTTCTCCTCCCATTCGGGGAATGTTTTGAGTGGAACGGGAGGGCCACTGCCTGTCCTGTGAGCCAGCTCATGGTCCTTGGCTCTCTTTTCCTTGACCACTGCCTTCAGATCGTGCCAGCGCCTCACAATTTCATTTCTATTGCGTGGCACGGTCCCTACTGCATTTACCTTATCTACTATCCTTCTCCACATTAGCGATCTTGTGGCTACTGGTGTCTGTTGTACCAGGTTACCAAACAATTGGGGTTCTACCCTGATTATCTCATCTACCAGGACCCTCAACTCACTCTCAGTGAATTTGGGCATTTTCTGTGGTGACATAGTGTGTGATGTGCCAAGGTGTTTGAGGTGCAAGTGTTGAAGTGGTGGTGGTGGTGGTGGTGATGTGTATGGTGTGTGATGTGCAAAGGGGTTAGTGGTGCAGGTGTAGTAGTGGTGGTGGTGGTGGTGATGTGTGTGTGTGTGTGTTGTGCAGATTTGCCTCTCCTGTCAGCTGTGGTGTATGTCCCTTCAGTTCTGGAGTTTTGCAAAGGATTGTGGTCTGGTAGGGGGCTGGATTTATACTGGGCTATGTGGGTGTGTCAGGATGGGGTATTGGTTGCAGGTGTGGTGTGTGTGTCGTCCTGGGATTTGTAGTTATTGAGTTTACCATGGGGGTGTGTCTTTGGGCTGTGTTAGGTGTTTTTGGGTGCATGACTTGTTTGCTTGATGCACTTTGTGGGCATGTTGTGTGTATTTTTTTCGACCGCCATTTTTTTCACGGAGCGTACGCAGCGTGGCTATGCTACGGCGCTTCCGCGGGCTCTCTCATTCCTCACTATTGTCGACCGCGGCGGTCGGAAACAGCGCTCTGCACCGCGGTCATGTCGGGGATATCATAATTTCCATGGCGGTGTCTCCGCTGTGGTTGCGGTGGTTTGGGCTGTTTCCGCCGCTAATCCGAACGCCGCGGACGGGTTTCGGCCTTCTCCGCACGCGACGGGCGGTTTCTCGGGTCTCCTTTCCGCCGCGGTTGGATTTTTACCACCATGGATCCTAATCTAGATGTCGGTTTTCCCGCGGTAGCGGCGGGCGGTGAGTTTCCGCTACCATGGCGGTCGGGTTGCTTTTCCGACCGCCATCGTAATAGACCCCAATGTTTTGCTTTTAAGATGTGGTCTCAAATACTCTAATGTCTCTCAAAGAAATCTATAAATTTAAACTCATTCAACTTAAAATAGTCCAGAGAGCATATTTGACCCCTAAGAGGCCACATAGGATCTTCTGTACTGTGGTGGATTGTTGCCCCAGACGTGGCTGTCCCGACACAGATTTGGAGCATAAGTTTTCAAACTGTCCAGGACTTGAGCTTTACTGGAAGGTAGAACAGTACCTAGAGAGAGATATTACAGAAAAAGATTGCATTAAAATCCTTGAGTACACCATGCTAGGCTCATTCAAAAGGTCAACAACTGCAAACTTTAAAAAACAAACTTGCCGATCTAGCATGGCTGTTGGCCAAGCGTCATTTAGCCATAGTTTGGAAGGTGACTTACACTCCTTTAATTAGATCTTGGACGATAGAATTGCTGAAATTGATGGAAGCAGAAAAAAATGATCTGACCACGATCCAAAGACAGACTGGGGGTGGGTGGACTTGACCAAGTAGGACAAATTGGTCATCTCTTTGAAAGTTATGATAGACAATGGACTGCCAAGAGAGGACTGGTGTTTCAAGCAGAAGGAACGATAGCAATAACCAGGGAGGAAGGTGTGGAGCTGGTTTCTTAGCCCATGGTGGTATATGAGCAGGCACAATAAAAAGGCCGCCCTCAAGATGAGCATCCCCGGCCTTGTCATTTTGTTGTTTAAGTCCTTCACATGGGAGGCAGGCACACCATAAATAGCATAATTGGATGCATGGGATATGTCAACTGGAACTTACCTGAATCACCACCCACCATCCCCTCCTTTGTAATTCCTAGCTGGAATAACTACCCCAATCATACTATATTCTACTATCAATGAGATATTTCTGTTTATGATCAAGATGTTACAGCAATTATGTTGTTAAATTTAATGTTCGATTGTTATCTGCAGCAGCATCATTTGTGTAATGAACACAGTCATGCACTGTAGATTCTGTTAATGTTGCAAAATAGTAAAATGCAAATACAATTTATTTAACTTTAATGATGATCTTTTTTCCACAGCGAGCAGGAGTCATGCAGGGTAAAGTTACCTGGACCCTGGACAGCAGGAGACAACCTCAGCCACACGGTACTCAGGCACCACCACTACAACTGAGGACCAGGAAGAATAGGAGGAGGAGCAGGTGGAGGAGGTGAAAGGAAGAGGAGATCCTCCTCTGCAAATGTGACAGTGGTCCCAACAGTCACAAAAAATGATCTGCAAAATGCCATGGGAGTTGTGAATGCAGACACAAGGTCAAAAACTGCAAAGTTAGAAAATAGATTTGCTGATCTCGTATGGCTGTTGGCCAAGAGTCTCTTATAAGATGACTCAACCTCCTCTAATTAGATCATGGATGAGAGAAGTGCTGAAATGGATGGAATCCAAAAGCAACACTTTGACCGCAATCCAAAGACAGACCAGGGGGTGGGTGGATGTGACCAGGTGGGAAGAAATGGTCATCACTTTGAAAGTTAAAATAGACGATAGACCGCCATGAGTGGACTGGCGCTTCAAGCAGGAAGAACAATAGAGGCAACCAGGGAGCAAGGTGTGGAGGGGATTTCTTAGCCCCTGATGACATATGGACAAGCATTTAAAAAAAAAAAACTCCCCCTGGGTGAGCCTTCCTGGCCTTGTCATTGTGTTGCAGGAGTCCATGACATGGGAGGGACACTATAGATAGCATTGTCTGATGCATGGAATTTGTCAACTGGAGCCTTCCTGGAACCCCCTCGCTTAGTAATCCTTGGCTGGAAAAACTACCCCAATTATGCTTAATTCCACTATCAATGAAATATTTGTGTTTGTGATAAAGATGCCACGCCAATAACATTGTTAGGTTAAATGTTTGATTGTTATCTGCAGCAACATTGTTTATGTAATGAACATAACCATGCACTGTAGGTGCTGTCAATGTTGAGAAAAATGAAAATACAAATAGAAATATTTAACTCTAATGTTGACCCATTCACAACAGTGGGCAGGTTTCAGACAGGATAAGGCTATCAGGACCCTGGACAGCAGAGGTCGACCTCAGCCGCAGGGCAGTCAAGCACCACCACTACAACTGCGGACCAAGAATAGTAGAAGAAGGAGCAGGTCGAGGAGGACAAACTGGAGAGTTCCACCTCTGCAGTTGTAACAGTGGTCCCAAGAGTCGCATCAAAATATGTGCAAAATATCTGGTAGGTGTGAACACAGAGAAACAAAGTGAATTTGGACACCACCATGTGTGAGGAAGACAGTGCCAAAGGTTTTTTTATAGGCTTGGAACAGCCAATGTAGTCAGGGATGAGGCCACACGAATACCTAATCTTTTTTCCCCTCTTCCATCACTCCCCCTCCTACAAGGAGTGCTCGCCCAACCGGATAACAGCAGGAGAGGGTGCACACTGCACCTGGCGTCCCAAGCACTCCTGTATCTCTTCCACCCAAGTCCTACCTATTGTTTTCCGACAGGTAATAAAGGCAGTTTGGATGTAAATGTTGGTTAGAAATCAGGAATTTTTCTGGCCATAGGGAAGCTGAACCAGGCGGAGAAGAGTTTTGCTGTACTGTAAAAGATCTATGCAGCCTAGCATATTGAGAATACCTGCTTCCTCTCCCTGGACTGCTCCCATACCTTCTCAAAGTTTTTCCATATCTCTCCATCTAACTTGTTTGTCAGATTTATCCATTTCAACATCCATGCCACTTTCCATGTGTTTCATCCCCATCAAGAGGAGGAAGGCCCTGCCACCCCTACCAACATGCTTTTGCCGATGATATGTGTCTTACGCAATGGCCACCTCAGAAGAGGAGAATAAGCAGGAATATATTCACCCAAGTCAGGACAGTACTTTGTGGGGATGGACTTATGTCTTTAAGATCTTCTATTGTGAATTCTGCATTAGGTTTGCAGGAATTTTTCTTTGATCAGTGATATTCCATTTTTGGTTTTGGGATTTTGTTTGGACATTTGTATTTTCATCACTGGACTATTTTGTTGGATATTTTTCTTTGTGACTTTAATCTAGGTACGTTTTTCATGAAAGTTTTTTTCATCTTCTCTTCTGCAAGTTATTCATTCCTTCCTGGAGTAAGACATCAATTATGTCCGTTTTTGATATTGTTTAGACATGCAGAATCACATCTCTCCTCACACCAATTAAGTTTTTTAGGTTTACCTCCCATCTTTCAAACTCTTTTGATAAGGATATTTTATTATACTTTATTGTACAATATTTTACATAAATGTGTTTGTTGATGGCCTTTGTGGTTCCTGTAAAGAATGCCTCTTGATGAGTGTGTTGATTGCAATTGGTGCAGAGTGAGCCCATACATGTTTCACACTTCGCTATACACAATGTACACAAGATACAGCAGTAAATGACACACGAGTTAAGGCAGTTTACATTGTATGAATACTATTAATGTAACAGAGTGGAGATGGAAAGTGTACTGTTCTACATGTCTGTGACGTGTGCACATTCAAGACAGTGGCATGTGTATGTTTAGGAAGTGGTTGCAATTGTTTTTTGAAGTCATCAGGTTGGTGGTGGGTGGTATCAAGGTCCATGGGTGTTTGTCTCCGCCCCTGGTAACATAGTGCAGATCCTAGGTTGGTACTGGGATATGGTTTATGACTATGGATGGTAGCACTGCAGTTTGTTGTTCCTCAACAGATGTACCAGGGGCATGAATGTGCCTTGCAGGTCTGACCAATAGCAAATCAGCCAGGATCAGAGAATAATGCACAACATCATCATGCCACCTCGGGCCCTATTACAGTAAGGTCACAATGTTTCTATTTGCACCATGGCACACCTATAACTAGGTACGCCAGGAGCAAACAGGAACTGGGTGCCCTATTGCCGATAATGCACTGCTGCAGGGCAGCCACAAACTCATGCTACTCTGGGGCAGCACGTAAGTGAAAGATGTAACAAATAAATACATTCAAAATAGAATATTTACATATTTTATAATTAAATTATGAATATGTACTGTTTTTATATATTTTGTACATGATATTTATTTATATTTTTAACTATTTTAAATATTTTACTTTAACATTATTTCCTTTGGGGTTTATTTGAATTCTTTGCCTCCATTATTTTTTATGGGTGGGTGTTGCAGTACCATTAGTTGGTCATGTGTGGTGCTGGTCTTACAGTTTTTTTGTTAGTAGTATATAGCCCCTAAGATTCTATGAATAAGCAAAAACCAGTAAACTTGCTCAAAAGTGTAAATTATTACTAAGGGGCCGATTCCGATCTCGGTCGGAGACGCACACAATACCATTCGGTCGGGAAAAAAGCCATGCGAATGCCTGTTTCCCGACCGAACCGTACATCATACCGAACGAGTAAGTACGATGCGCACAACAGCACAGAATCCGGCCGAGTCGTACTCACCCAATCCAGGTCCTGTTCTCCGACCGAGGCGAATCCGGAAACGCAGAATCGAGTCGCACGGAAGGGAAAATGCAGCCCCGTCCGGCCGAACAAGTACGATGCGCTTTCCGTACGCGCCGAACCCGTCGCTACGTCCGGCACGTCAAAGCTTCCGGGAGAGGCGCACATAAGCTCCGATTCGCGCCACAACACGATCCACGGCTACGAGGCGAACACGCCAGCGACGAGGACGACGCGAAGCAACGAGAAAGACGAACGACACGAACCAACCATGAATCCCTTCGTCCCGATCCTACCAATATTCTACATTTACCACCGGAACAGGCACGGACGCGTACGGCGCAGAAGGTAAGTCAGACACCAACCACAAAAACATACAACACGTACACGACACATCACACACACACAGAGGGATGCAGAATTTACTTACACCAGCAACAGCAGCACCATAGGGGCGGGATGCCCATCACCAATGCCACATATGCACACAGGGGCCTGGATGCGCACCACTACTACCACCCTTACCCAGGGGGGGCTGGATGCCTACCACTACTACCACCCTTAGCCAGGGGGGTGCCAGATGCCCACCACTACTACCACCCTTACCCAGGGGGGGCTGGATGCCTACCACAACTACCACCCTTACCCAGGGGGGGCTGGATGCCTACTACTACTACCACCCTTAGCCAGGGGGGTGCCGGATGCCCACCACTACTACCACCCTTACCCAGGGGGCTGGATGCCTACCACTACTACCACCCTTACCCAGGGGGCTGGATGCCTACCACTACTACCACCCTTAGCCATGGGGGTGCCAGATGCCCACCACCACTACCACCCTTACCCAGGGGGGCTGGATGCCTACCACTACTATCACCTCTACCCATGGGGGCTGGATGCCTACCACCAACACCACCCCCACTCATAGGATGGACAATGCATGACACAACCAGCACACCACAACCTAGGGAATGCAAGAAAAAGACATCCCCCAACACCATGACAAGCGTGTGTAGACTGTGTCAAATGCCTACAACACTGAACATGACTTTGAACATACAATGTGACCCCCTATCACATGTGCCACACATATATGTGTGTGGCCCCCACAATGCAAGCAGGCCATGACCAATGTGGCAATGGGCTCCAAACCCCCATCATCACAGTGACCAAAATGTAAGTGTGGGGTCCATAGCTGAAGCACATTTTGAACATTGTGGCAATGGGGTCCAAACCCCCATCATCACAGTGACCAAAAGGTAAGTGTGGGGTCCATATCTGAAGCACATTTTGAACATTGTGGCAATGGGGTCCAAACCCCCATCATCACAGTGACCAAAAGGTAAGTGTGGGGTCCATAGCTGAAGCACATTTTGAACATTGTGGCAATGGGGTCCAAACCCCCATCATCACAGTGACCAAAATGTAAGTGTGGGGTCCATAGCTGAAGCACATTTTGAACATTGTGGCAATGGGGTCCAAACCCCCATCATCACAGTGACCAAAATGTAAGTGTTGACAAAGAAAAAGCTGCAACTGCCAAACTGCATGAATGATTCCTGGTCACAGAACATAAAACACATCAGTGGCAAAGTAGTGCATGTGTCCCATTGCAACATAGATTGGGGGAGGCAAATACTGCAGTGCAAATAAGACATACCTTTGGCCATGTGCAGACAAACAACACCCATGGAGGCTGACACAGTCAACATTCATCAATGACACAATGACAGAAGTGACCATCAGAATGCAGACCCACATATTTGCACCAATGGGCACACAAATGCAGATACCCTGTGGAGACTGTAGATGTGAGGTGAACAGATACCATAGCATGGCAGCAATGGGACACACACACCATGATCATTGTGCTGACTGATGACCTAGGAGTCCCAGGGACAGCAGGGGAAACCCAACAAACTACATACAGCCAATGGCACACCTAAGATATGCCAATGCAGTGGTGCAGATGCACAAACACAAACAGGCAGACCCACACTGCACATCAAACACAACAGGTGAGGGGGGTGCCAGTGTCCCCAGGCAACCACACAACACATGAGGAGGCCTGAATACCAATCATACAGATGTGCATACAGTGCCACACAAAGGTAACTCATGGATCCAAATCCCCTATGTGGGCAATCAGGCATTGTCAGATGAGAGGGAGCACAAATCACACATGTCACACAGGCACGTAGGAACAGCAACTGACACAGCAAGACACAGACACACCACAGCACTACCCCCAGGGCCCCCACAATGTGGTGACCCTGGGCTGCATTACAATCCCACTGTGATGACAAAGCTAAATGTCGTTCACACTGTGAACCACAGTCATGTGTCCTGAGCAACAAACTACCATCACACCTACACAAGCACAAATCAATCAGCACGGCCAGTAAGCCAAGGCCAACATGGAGGCAGGGGTCTAGCCGGGCAACAACTCTCATCTGCACACACTCAACACCACACACCTCGACCTCCAACAATGTGCAGCAGTGAAGCACACATGCACTGGTGACATTGCACATGCACCCATGACAATTCCAGGGTGGTGGGTGGGAACAAAGGTGCAGAAACACATCACACATGGCCACTCATACAAGACTCCTGAATGTCTGACACACTGCACACTACGCTGTACATGGACATGACGGCAATACCACACCAACCAATGGGATCCCAGCCACAGTCACACACCAATGAAGAAGCCAAGGTCACCCACAAAGAACACACATAGACAACAACCAACATTGCAGCCCGGACCCTGAGGAGTGCCAGCAGTCACACACACAACGTGTCACAATCACTGAAAGATAACACAAACTGGAAATCACATGACAGGTGCAAACAACAAGTGCCAAGGGGAAACCTGACTGTGACCCATCTGCGTCTGCACACAAACTCAGCCCTGACAGCAAACACACCTATGGGTGACACCCTGATGACCAGTAATGTGCCATGCACCCACATCACAGAGAACCCAGGGAGAAGACTTTGGGGGAACATAGGTCAACTCAGCAAGCATCACACAACAGGTACAACACTAGGGATCACAGCATGCACAGCAAAAGGAAGTGAACACACAGACATGCTCATACAACACACACCTTGGGCGCAGGCAATGTCACAGGAGTACACACTGCCATGAGGGGACTCCACTCCTGTGTGAGGAAAGCTGTGCCATATGTTGCCTCAGTAGGGCCCCATCATGTCAGCTGAGCACTTGGTCACACAATCAACAATTAGCACTAAATGAAGGCTCCTGTCACATCAGGCTGGTCATGGAAGTGCCCACGAAATCATCAGCACAGATCCAACACACTTGTATAGCAATGTTGCACTGACAACACAGATGAGTCCTTCCCCATTGATGCCCAAACCTGCATGTCCAGTGGAGATGGCCACACGGTCAGGGAAGTAGACGAATTGAACAATGGCAGGCACAACAGATGTGCAGGGGTGGAAGCCACAGATGTGAAATTGCTAATGTAAGTAGGAAATCCCATTGCCAAATACTGAACACATGACACCCTCAGATGCTGCTATGGATGACATGGATACACCACAGGATAGGACACATTCCCCCTGGACCACATGTGTTCCTGCACAGTAACACTTCATTATCATGAGACCAAATATCACCATCACTGCAGCAAGGGCATGGTTAGCATCATCAACAACATGTACATCAGAAGCATAAGCACTAGAGAACAGAAAGTTGCTTTATTCAGCATATGTGTGCTTTGAAAAGTGAAAGTCCAGAATAAACACAAAGGCCAATGGCCAGTCCATTGTCAAAGTCCAAACAGGGTGACAGTGGCAGATGTCACCGTACGGATGCCTGCACTGCACAAAACCAGGGACAATCCACTAGGAAGGGCAACCGGGGGGGCAGGCCAGGCACCGCAGGGACAGGATCAGGGCTCACCAGGAGGAAGCAGGGAAGGGGTGGTGGGTGCTGGCGAGCCACTGACAACTGCAGTGGAGGTGTCTGACATGGTGTGTGCCGGCACAACTGGGGGGCATGACTCAGATGTTGTGGGTGCCGGCACGACTGCAGTGGACCCTGCAGATGGAGTGGACAGGTCCGCCACTGCAGTGCCCAAGTCAGACAGGGTGGTAGTGGACTCCACTGCAGTGCCTACCACCAGGGGAGGAGAATGGGGAACAGGCAAGGTGGGCTGGACAGAGGGGGAGGACACCCTCACCACATCAGTGGCACAGACAAGCGCAGCGGGGGTGTGGTGCCGGGAGAGCAAGTGGCAGGGGGAGAAGGCCGGATCCTCTTGGGGATGGTATATCTGTGGGTGGGGGAACCTGGGGCAGGGTGTGGTGGGGGCACCTGTGGAGTGGGGGCCTGAGGGATGGAGGAAGGAGACCTGGTGCCTGAGCTGCAGGGCGGCGGCGGGGTCTTGCTCTTACGACTCCGGGGGGACTTGCGGGTGGGGGCCTCAGTCTGTCTGCGCCTGGGGGAGGGTGTCCGGGGGCGAGGGGCACTCTGCTCCGTGTGGGTGGGCTTCCTCTTCCCCCTGAATGCTGTATCAGCTGGATCGGAGGGGAAGAGGCCGAGGTCACTGAGGAAGAGCCGCTGGGTCTTTGGGGTTGCAGGTGAGGCAAGGGAGGGTGCTTTGGAGGGAGAGGCAACTGAGGACTGCGCAGTGCTCGTGGATGCGTGTGTGTGTTCCAGGGCCCCATCACCTGTGAGTCTGGTTTCAGTCCCCTGACTGTGCGTGCGTGTGCGTTTTGTTTGTGGCGTGTGTGTCTGTGTGCTGGACGTGTGTGTGCTGGTGTGTGCCTGTGCCGGTGTGTGTGTGCTTGGGACGGGTAAGGTGCTGGGGAGTGTGGATGGAGCAGAGGCAGGAGGGGTGAGGGACTGTCTGAGGAGGGACACTGCTGCCGTCAGGGAGGAGTCCATGGACCTATTGCCCCTCTGTAGGTCAGACATGCCCGATGAGATGCCCTCCATGAACGACACCAGCTGAGTCAACAGAGCGGTGTGCGCATGGAGGACACTCAGCATGGCTGTCTGCCCTACATGGAGCTGGCGAAGGAGGTACACAGACTCCTCACTCAGGGCAGCAGGGGACACAGGGGCAGGGGGTGCGGTGCCTGGCCCAAAGGAGACACGCTCCCGAACATGGGAGCCTCCACGGACCTGGGGAATGGGAGCCGATGGGAGGGCGGTGGTGGTGCTGGTGGTGGCGGGGACAGCAACACTAGCTGGGGTGTGGTGGCTGCTGACACCCGCCTCCATAAGGGAGTCATCCTCCGAGCCGCTGTGGTCCTCAGCTGAGGTGGATGCTGCTGAGGACTCCTCGGTGTGGCTCCCCTCGCCCTCCGTGCCACTGGGTCCCTCCGACCACTCCTCGGCTGTTGACCCAGTCTGGCTCTCCGGCTCCTCCTGGTCCGTGGAGCTGTCCCCTTCCGTGGCCGTGGATGTATCTGCAAACAATGGGGAAACAGACAGACATCAGTCACCTGCACCAAACGCACACACCACTGTGAGCACAGCACATTACAGAGCAAGCCCTGGCATCATTAGTTGAACATTGCTAAAAGTGCCCTAACTGAACAGGAGAAGCCAATTGTCAGTCTGATGCCAACCATGGCACTCACATCCCACATGGCCTTGCACCCATCTGTCTGGTGTCTGTTGGATAGCAACACCCCAGTGTGGACACATGCACCAACTACACAGTAGTTGGACAGTGCAGAGGACACGGTGTAGCATGTGGACATGCACACATCACAACTCTTGCCACTGAGTCAGTACAGGTTTCCGGATGAAAGGGATGCCCAGAGTCAAATAGGAAATGCATGTGATGCATACCAGCGACAGACACCATGATGCACCCATGTCCTGATAGCCATCGCCACAATGGTGTGCATGTAGCACATGTCACTCCCCTGCAGGATCACCAATAAGTAGACACATGCCATGGCGGAGGCATGACTGCTAAGTCATACATCACTGTCTCAGTGATGTATGACTTGGCAGCCAGACAACAACACTCTGCACTGTGTCACAATAGTAGGTCATGGGGAATGCAAGTCCTGGAGCTGCACAAGTGCACATGTACATCCCCCACACAACACATCATCTTAACCCTCATCTGTCCAGGTCATACCGATTGGACACATGGGAGACCTGTGACACTACCCTCTGAACCTGAGCCCCTCACAATCTGCTGTGAATGGGAAACAGCTGCCTGAACTTCACATTCGCATACCCCAGTCTGCACGGGCAGCTGATCAAACACCTATGTGACACACAAGTATCGTCTCCTATGGTCACATCTCCAGTCGCATGCTGAGCCCCTACCGAGAAACACCCCAGCAGTCCTGGCAACAAATCCACAGCACACTGACACAGAGGCAGACACCTGAGGGGTCAAATCACTGCGCACAACGTGTCAGCTGATACCCGGGAGTGGGAGTACAGGTGTATTGGATGGGCTGGAGTAGGCATGACTGTCCTGCCCCACATGAATGAGGGATGAGCCCTGGACAGTGGATAGCTGGCTATGTATGTGTCACACACGTAATCTGCACACTCCTGGGGCCCAAACATTGTTCCCACCCGCTGCATGGGTGTGTGCCAGATACCCCAGGCACATGTGGTGGCTCAGCTCAGCAAGTGGACCGCATATGAAAGCAACACGCAGATTACATGTCCAAACACAGGCATTGTGTGAACAATGGACCCACCCATGATGCCCACAACAGAGTTAGGGAAACAGATGCTGTCCCCCACCTTGAGTGAAGCAAACTGCAAGGACACAGTCCCAAGTGACACAATTCCCTGAATGTAAGGGCCACACCTGGGTATCAGATGAGGAGTGGGCAGTGCACAATAGAGGGACATGGCTCCTGGACAACATGACTGCTGTACTGTGGCAGTTTAACCAGGCCAGAGGAGGGCACATAGCATGTAATACAGAGTTCACAGTGCAGTCTTTGACTCACCCCTCCTTGCTGCTGTCTGGCCTTCAGCTGCCCATCCAGGTCTGGAAACACCACCGCCAGGATCTGGAGCATGTGGGGGTCAGGGTCCGTGTTCCGCCCCTCCTGCGAGGAGGCGACAGCTTCAGCTGGACCCGTGCAATCCTCCGGGTCCAGCCCCGAAGGTCCTGCCACCTCTTCTGGCAGTTGCGGATCCGGCGCTTGTAGACCCCCACGGACCGGACAGCCCGGACGATGTCCTTCCAGATCTCCTGCTTCCGATGGGCATTAACCTGTGAGGATGACAAAGTGAAAAGGCCATAACTACACATGCAACATATCCGTGCATGACACAGTTGTATATACATGTCTCAATCACAGGGGCACATGATGTACACAGGCAGTGCAACGCTGCCCATGGACAGTTTGCCAGAAGTCACTACATGGTATCATTGCATGGGAAGTAAAACCTTGTTCAAATGCACTGTCACTGCACCATACCTGTCCAGTGCATGTCACTACACACTATGGGGGGTGACAACTACTCAGTGAGCCTGCTAGCCAGTGGCGTGCAGACTTTCAGCCTTGCTAGTCAGACAAAATGCACATTCAGAAAGGCAGTGCACAGAACACTCACCTGCTCCCCTGGTGTCCCATACAGCTTGCTGTACTGTGGAAGTAGGCTGTCCAGCAGGGCCTGGTTCTCCTCAAGGCTGAAGGCTGGGGCTCTCTCCACAGTACGTGCCATTGCAGGGTCCAGAGGGGGCAGAGACAGCAGCAGTGCAGTGGCAGATGTCGTCCTGGAGCATGTAGTGCAGGCAAGTGAGCTCTCAGGGGAACAGCCAGCAATATATATGTGCTGCAGAGGCAGATACTGTCCCATGTGTCCAAAGTGATAGGTCCAAGTCGTTTGCATCTTCTGAATCTGGCCAATCCATGGAATAGCAGCACCAATACACGCCCACAGCATCCTTCAAATCTTCAACTTCATGACATACATGATTTTGCAACATTGTTGTGGGTGACCAACTGAATTTCCAGCAACCGACTCGTTCGAATTTCGAAAACGCGTCCGTTGCCAGGCTAGGCCATTGTCAATGGGTGCGCACCGATCGGTCCATTGCTGTTCAACGCGTACAGGGGTACAACGCGTACCCGCACACATTGAATGCAATGGGCCGGCCGGGCGCACCGATCGGTCCATTGCTGTTCAACGCGTACAGGGGTACAACGCGTACCCGCACACATTGAATGCAATGGGCCGGCCGGGCGCACCGATCGGTCCATTGCGGTACAACGCGTACAGGGGTACAACGCGTACCCGCACACATTGAATGCAATGGGCCGGCCGGGCGCACCGATCGGTCCATTGCTGTTCAACGCGTACAGGGGTACAACGCGTACCCGCACACATTGAATGCAATGGGCCGGCCGGGCGCACCGATCGGTCCATTGCTGTTCAACGCGTACAGGGGTACAACGCGTACCCGCACACATTGAATGCAATGGGCCGGCCGGGCGCACCGATCGGTCCATTGCTGTTCAACGCATCCCTGTACAAGTGACTGGCATATGTCACCATGCCTGTCTCAGATGAACATATGCCAGCCACAGATAGCTCCCAGGGAGTGAGGGGCACACCTACAACACGACAGCCTGTCCAAACTGTATCATAAGGCATGTAAGGCTGCATTTCCTATTGTGTGTATGTTGGTGTACATGTTGTCCTGTGGGTGTCACCTGGGGGCAGCCACCCCCAGGCTGTGCACGTGTTCATGGGGACAGGATCCTGGGTGTTACGTGTACATGACCACTGTGATGTGCAACTGTTCATATCTGTGCATGTGCCATGGTCACATTTCACGGTGGTGTATGTGTATGTCATGTCACATACCCCGTGAGTCCCATGTGGGACGGTATGTTTGAGCCAGGGTGTCCCAGTGGCACAATAGTGATGGTCCTCCACAGTCTGTGTGCATGTAGTGTTTACAATGTCTCTGATTTCATGTGCACAATGGGAGACAGTCTCCACATCCACGTTGTGTGTGCATGGACTTTGATGTTGTGCGTGTGTGTGTCACAGACGTCCATGTCTGTCCTGCAGTGGCAAGTGGGACCACTACCTGTGGGGGTCATGGTTGTTTTGCTGTGGTGTATACATGATACTCCATGTAATGCCAGTGTCCATGTGGCAATACAGGGTCCCTGGGAATGTACCTGTCGTTGAGCTGTGATGCCTGGGGCACATCTGTCCTCACATGTCACTGTGGGGGGTGATTGTGACATGGCAGCAGGAGATGGGAACTGTGACACGGCCTCATGATATCCAATGGGCCAACCTGGGACTTATTGATGCCACTTGTTGAACCGTGATGACAGATGTTGGCCATGTATGTACCATACATGTCCTTACGGAACTGCACACTTCATGTAGTTGTGCCTCATAATGATGTATGATGTGATATTGAGTGTGTTCAATGCCGCATATGTGGGGTGACTGACAATCTTGCTTTCTTCTCCTCTGCACTGCAGGGCTCCTGCTGTCCATAGACCATTCCCAGACCTGGCAACGATGGTGGAACGGGACAGCATCCGACGGTACCGCTTCACCAGGCAGCTGATTGAGGATTTGGCAGTGCAGTTGGCCCCACATTTGCAGCCTGGCCGGCCGTATCCTACAGCGCTGACCCCCAAGGTGAAGGTGATGGCAGCCCTACACTTCTTTGCCACCGGTACCTTCCAACATACTGTGGCGACTGCTGGTGGGATGTCACAGACCATGTTGAGCCGTGTGCTCCGCGATGTTTTGGAGGCAATGTTGCTATACCTGAACCGGTACATCTATTTCCCTAGACTGCAACGACTCACTGACGTGAAGAGTGACTTCTATGCCCTGGGGAGGATGCCGCATGTCATTGGCTCCATTGATGGGACACATGTGGCTTTGGTACCACCACAGGCCCAGGAGCAGGCCTACCGTAACCGCAAGCACTACCACTCGGTCAATGCACTGGTGGTGTGTCTTGCAGATATGACCATCACACACGTGTGTGCCCGTTTCCCTGGTTCAGCACACGATGCCTTTGTGATGAGGAGTAGTCGCATCCCCAGGATGATGGCACAGATGCAGAACCAGCGTGCCTGGCTTGTCGGTGTGTACTGACTTTGTGCCATTGTGTGTGATCTGATCTGTAGTATTCCGCCCACTTTTCCAAGTCAGCTAATGTGCACTTGTCTGTCCGTAGGTGACTCGGGATACCCCAACATGCCGTGGTTGCTGACACCCCTCAGGAACCCTGTGACACCAGCCCAGATGCGCTACAATGAGGCACATGGTCGGACCAGGAGAGTGATTGAGCGGACATTTGGTCTCCTGAAGAGCCGCTTCCGCTGCCTCGACAAGACAGGAGGGTCCCTCCCATATGCCCCAGCGAAGGTGTGCAAGATTATCATCGTCTGCTGCATGCTCCACAACCTGGCAGTGCGGAAGGAGTTGCCTCTCATCCAGGATGACAATGACCAACATCCGCCACCTGTGGAGGATCCTGGCCTGGACCACGATGCCAGTGATGATGATGATGATGAGGGTGATGTCCGCACACAGCTCATCACCAACTTCTTTAGCTGAATGTGAGTATCCTGAGGTGTCATGTCAATGATGTGAGTTGGCATGATATGTGTAGGTGGTGCTCTGGTGCTGTTGGAGTGTGTCCATGGGCTACTTGACTGGATGTGTGTAGCGATGTGTGCTTACAGGTGGTCTGTACTCCCCAACAGTGTTGACATGCTAACTTGGTTCTGGGTGGGTATCTTGTAACATGTATTGTGCATGAGTTTTGCTGTTCTGTCCTGTTCTCCATTGCTTTTGACTGTGTGTCATTTCTGTCCTTCACAGGGTACTTTCAGATTCGTTTGGTCAACTGTGTCCACCGACGACGTGATTGTACTTCCAGGGTGGTAGCTGTTGTGTCCCTACAGGTGATGTGCGCCACACCCATGGACTTCCTTCCTTCTACAGTTGTTGACTGTGTGCCCGCTGCCAGGTGGGATTACCTTGCATCTGTAGTGGTTACGACATGTTGCAACTGTGTAATAAACCTGTGCTTCACTTTGTGATGTGCGTTGTCTGTGGTCACACATTTGACTGCCATTTGCTTACTGCACCTGTGGGCTACTTGACTACAACTGGGAATAGGTGTGGTGTCTGTGCATTGCACCGTCTTCCCTGGCAACATCAGTGTAGGCAATGAGTCAGATGGCCTAGGTGTGTATGTGTTGTGTAGCCCTGGTGGTGTGTCTCCCTCATATGTGTCACGTTGCCTTTACTCACATGCCTGTGTTGTACTTGCTGTTGCAGTCCGCATACACAGTGTAATTTTGCAGTTCATCATCCCCATGACAGCACCCACGTTGGAATCACAACAGAGGCAAGTATGGTGTATTAGTGTGTTTATTGTGATACATTTGTGTGAATAGTGCATAGGATTGTTAGTGCTGTACATTTATATTGCAATCAGAAGTTCCTAGGTGAATTGAAAGTCCTGGTAGACAAAATCCCCAGTATCGGGGCCACAGTTGTCTGAGACATTGGTCCAACTTGTACTCCCCATGTCATGTGTGGGAGTTGTGTTGCCGTCAACAGGGTGAACAGTCTGTGCACAAAGGTGAACATCCAGAACAGGTTCAGGCTTCCTGGGGGTTGCACTTGGCCATCGGCCTCTCACTTGCCCCTCCTCGGACGACCCCTCTTCTTTGGGGGGGCCCCTCAAGTACAGGCTGCTGCGGTGCAGGGGACTCTCCGCCAGAGTCATCCTCCCTCCCTGTGGCAGTTGCAGTTTGTTCAGCACCAGATGTTGTTGGCACACAGGGAGGTGTAGACTGGTTACTGTTCATCTGGCGGAGGCATTGTAATATGTCCCTGTGCACCGCCGTCATCTCTTGCAGTGCGTCCCACTTGGACTCCACGCGGGACATGTGAGAGTCCAAGCGGGCATGATGGGCAGCCTGCTGCTGTTTCATGTCTCTGAGGAGCCCCACTACCTGGCTGAGATCTCCGGTGCTGGACTGGTACGCATCGGCTATGCGTACCAGTTGTGGGTCGTCATGCACACCAGACACCTCTGCAAGCAGCGACCTCTGTCTCCCACCCCTCCCACCACCCCTGCCGACATGTGCAGTGCGTGCAGTGGCACGCACAGATGACCCTGGTCCCCCTTGGGGGTTGGTGGTGGTGGTGGTGTCCATGGCCCCACGTTGGTCCAGGGTCCCTGTGCTGGTGGTGCTCCTTGTTCTGTCCATGTCGGCAGGGATGGTATTTGTGGTGACAGTCGTTGGAGGGGTGGGTGCAGGGGGTGCAGCTGGTGGTCCTGCTGGTGCTGCAGCTGGTGGTCCTGCTGGTGCTGCATGTTGACTTGCACCGGAGGTGCCAGGTTGGTCTTCTTCGTCCGAGGAGGGCAGAGGCTGTACGACACCAGTGAGCTCTGTATCCTCTTGAGCCTGGGACTGGGACTCCTCAGCGTCTGCTGCTGTGTCCCCATCATCACCTGTTTTTGGGAGACACACACAATGTATGTTATGTTTCTGCAGGCATCAATGGTTGACACACCTGACAGTTGTGACTGTGCCTCTGGGTGCGGGCCTGTACATTGCATTGTCCTAAGTTGTCACAGTCAGGGGTTGATATTGGTGTAGCACATTGTCCTGCATTATTTGGGCATTTCTATGTATTTGTTGGGGTGTGAACATGGTCTGCATTGGTTGTATTTGGTTGACAGCCGGCCCTCCTTCCCACCCAGCCAGTCAGTTATCCCACCATGGACTGTGCTTGCATTGCAGGGAGTGAAAGTTGTCTTTCAGGATGTCAGTCAGTGGTGTCCTGCTGTTGGTTGTTGCACAGTTGCCAGCAGGGCCTTGTGCTCCCCACAGCAGTAGCCAGTGTCAGCCATCTTGTCAGTTGTTTTCCACTCCCTGTGATGTGAGCATGGTTCAGGGTGGTGTTGATGGGACAGTTGTGGGGGTGAGCTATGTCTGTGACTATGACTCCCATCATGCTATTGCCTCCACCCCACTTCCCAGCATTCCCATACTTACTTGCTTTTGTGGGGAGTTCAGTGTGTGTGGGTGTGAGAGCAATGGCAAGATGGCTGACAGTGGTGTCCTGCTGTTGGTTGGTGTGCAGTTCCCAGCATGCCCTTGTGCTCCCCACGACACAGCAACAGTGTCAGACATCTTTGATGGGCCTTTCCACTCTCTGTGGGATGTGCATGCGTGAGTGTGAGCTTGCTGGGCCATGTGGTGGGGGATGTAGAGCTGTGACTACGACTCCCATCATGCTATTGCCTCCATCCCCCTTCCCAGCATGCCCATCCTTCCTTCCTTTTGACTCTGCTTCCCTGTGGGGTGGGCTGCCTGTGCTGACAGGATGGCTGGGAGTGTTGTCCTGGCAGTTTTTTGGCTAAAAGTCCCAAGAGTGTCCCTGTGCTTCACACAACATAACCCAGGGTGGTGGTTCTTTGTGGGATCTTGAGTTAGGATGTGAGGCATTGCATTCTCCCAGGTGGGTTATGTGGAGTATTTGTTGAGGGGGTGTGTGAGGGGAGGTGCTTGTGACTATGGTCAGTGCTGCAAGTCCTCCTTCCCACCCAGCCAGATATCCCACCATGGAACGTGCTTGCATTGCAGGGAGTGCAAGTTGTCTTTCAGGATGTCAGGTCAGTGGTGTCCTGCTGTTTGTTGGTGCACAGTTGCCAGCAGGGCCTTGTGCTCCCCACAGCAGTAGCCAGTGTCAGCCATCTTGTCAGTCCTTATCCACTCCCTGTGATGTGAGCATGGTTCAGGGTGGTGTTGATGGGCCAGTTGTGAGGCTGAGCAATATCTGTGCCTACTACTCCCATCATGCTATTGCCTCCACCCCCTTCCCAGCATGCCCATGCTTCCTTCCTTTTGACTCTGCTTCCCTGTGGGGTGGGCTGCCTGTGCTGACAGGATGGCTGGGAGTGTTGTCCTGGCAGTTGTTTGGCTAAAAGTCCCAAGAGTGTCCCTGTGCTTCACACAACATAACCCAGGGTGGTGGTTCTTTGTGGGATCTTGAGTTAGGATGTGAGGCATTGCATTCTCCCAGGTGGGTTATGTGGAGTATGTGTTGAGGGGGTGTGTGAGGGGAGGTGCTTGTGACTATGGTCAGTGCTGCAAGTCCTCCTTCCCACCCAGCCAGATATCCCACCATGGAACGTGCTTGCATTGCAGAGAGTGCAAGTTGGCTTTCAGGATGTCAGGCAGTGGTGTTGTGCTGTTTGTTGGTGCACAGTTCCCAGCAGGGCCTTGTGCTCCCCACAGCAGTAGCCAGTGTCAGCCATCTTGTCAGTCCTTATCCACTCCCTGTGATGTGAGCATGGTTCAGGGTGGTGTTGATGGGCCAGTTGTGAGGCTGAGCAATATCTGTGCCTACTACTCCCATCATGCTATTGCCTCCACCCCCCTTACCAGCATGCCCATGCTTCCTTCCTTTTGACTCTGCTTCCCTGTGGGGTGGGCTGCCTGTGCTGACAGGATGGCTGGGAGTGTTGTCCTGGCAGTTGTTTGGCTAAAAGTCCCAAGAGTGTCCCTGTGCTTCACACAACATAACCCAGGGTGGTGGTTCTTTGTGGGATCTTGAGTTAGGATGTGAGGCATTGCATTCTCCCAGGTGGGTTATGTGGAGTATGTGTTGAGGGGGTGTGTGAGGGGAGGTGCTTGTGACTATGGTCAGTGCTGCAAGTCCTCCTTCCCACCCAGCCAGATATCCCACCATGGAACGTGCTTGCATTGCAGAGAGTGCAAGTTGGCTTTCAGGATGTCAGGCAGTGGTGTTGTGCTGTTTGTTGGTGCACAGTTCCCAGCAGGGCCTTGTGCTCCCCACAGCAGTAGCCAGTGTCAGCCATCTTGTCAGTCCTTATCCACTCCCTGTGATGTGAGCATGGTTCAGGGTGGTGTTGATGGGCCAGTTGTGAGGCTGAGCAATATCTGTGCCTACTACTCCCATCATGCTATTGCCTCCACCCCCTTCCCAGCATGCCCATGCTTCCTTCCTTTTGACTCTGCTTCCCTGTGGGGTGGGCTGCCTGTGCTGACAGGATGGCTGGGAGTGTTGTCCTGGCAGTTGTTTGGCTAAAAGTCCCAAGAGTGTCCCTGTGCTTCACACGACATAACCCAGGGTGGAGGTTCTTTGTGGGATCTTGAGTTAGGATGTGAGGGCATTGCATTCTCCCAGGTGGGTTCTGTGGAGTTTGTGTTGAGGGGGTGTGTGAGGGGAGGTGCTTGTGACTATGGTCAGTGCTGCGAGTCCTCCTTCCCACCCAGCCAGATATCCCACCATGGAACGTGCTTCCATTGCAGGGAGTGGAAGTTGTCTCTCAGGATGTCAGTCAGTGGTGTCCTGCTGTTGGTTGTTGCACAGTTGCCAGCAGGGCCTTGTGCTCCCCACAGCAGTAGCCAGTGTCAGCCATCTTGTGAGTCCTTTTCCACTCCCTGTGATGTGCGCATGGTTCATGGTGGTGTTGATGGGACAGTTGTGGGGGTGGGCAATATCTGTGACTACGACTCCCATGATGCTATTGGCTACACTGACTTGCCCAGCATACACAGAATTCCTTTCTTTCAGTGGTCTTCACTGTGTGTTGGTGTTGTAGTGGTGGCTACATGTCTGGATGTGTTTGTTAGTTATATTTGTGCCACTGCCTAGCTGTAGTTGTAGTTGTGTTTGTACATGTGATGACACGGTTAAATGTAACTTTGAGATGGCATGTGTTGTGTTTATCTGACTGACATACACATTTTGGGATGATTCTGTTCTGGTTGCTGTGTAATTGCTATGAGTGCATGGTTTGACTCTCCCCTTGACAGTGATGTGTGTGTGTATTGTGGCAGAATATTGTGTACATTTGTTGTGTACTCACCAGGCTCTGGGATGTTCTCTAGTCCATAGACGCTCACTGGCGGAAGGATGGCCCGCACCTTCTCCTCCCAGGGCCTGAGGTATACTGGCTTGGCAGGAGGGCCACTGCCGGTGTATTGGCTCAGGAGGTAGTCCTTCTTGAGCAGCTCCCGTACCCTCCTGCGCACGTCATACCACCTGTTCTGGATGTCAGTCTTTGTGCGCAGACATGGTGATTGTGCGTTCACCCTGTTGATGATCCTCTCCCACATCTTGGTTTTCTGGGAGATGGGTGTCTGTTGGACCAGTGTGCCAAACAGCTGTGGCTCTACCCTGAGGATCTCGTCTACCAGGACTTCCAATTCACAATCTAGGAACTTGTGATTCTTCTTGGGGGGCATGGTGATGGGTGGTGATGGTGAGTGATGTGTGTGTTGGTGTGCAGGTGAGGGTGTGTGAGTGTGTGTTTTGCTGGGTGTATGTGAGGTAGCTATTTGTTGGTGTGCTGATGGTGTGTGGCTTGTGTGAGGGATGAGCTGTGGGTGTGTGGTTGCTGTCTGTTGAGTGCTGGCAGTAGAATAGCATTTGCAAAGGATCATGGTTGGGATTTGTGTCCTTTATATGGGTGGAGTTGTGGGTGTGTCTTTGTTCTCTGTCCCCACCCCCCAGTATTTATTGGCTTTGTAATTGCTTGTTTGGCCTTTTTTTGTGTATTTTTCCTTAGTACTTTCTGTGCATGTTGGAAACGTTCTTGTGACCGAGTCGGACCCTGCAGTTGTCTCGTACGGTCTTCTCCGTTTCGTTCACGCTGTGTTTGTGCAGTTTTCTATGCTGCGTACGCGTCGGTCGCGGTGTTTTGTGTTACTTCGGCTCGGTTTTGTATGCGTGTCGGTCGTACGGCTTGTCCTCCGTACGACTCGGTCGTGGTTTTCGCGCCTTGCATCGTACTTTGCAGGTTTGGAGTTCGCGTGTACGTTTCGGTTGGATTTGTTCCGGGTGCGTGTCGGTCGGTTGGATTCGCGTGTTTTTCCGGCCGGATTGCTGTTTTCCGTGCGGCTCGGTCGTTCGGCTTGGGTTCTGTACGTGTCGGTCGGATTTTGCACGCCTTGCATCGTACTTGGCGTGTCGGGCGCCACAGGTACGTGTCGGTCGGATTTAATTCCGGCTCCGAGTCGGTCGGTGCTTTTTCCGGCCCGAATCGGAATCGACCCCTAAGTGTTACTTACCTTTGTGACTCAGGTCAGGCAGGATTTGTACCTTCTGAGCCCATTGTGTGTGTTTTACTATCTTTCTCTTCCAATCCAGAACTATCACCTATGTTATGTCTAAGTAGTCTCAGATTTCTTTACTTGCACTATCAACATCTGCAATTGTAGAAACATTCATTTAAAGTGCTATGTCCATCAGTCTGTGAATAATATTATGAGTAGCTGGTGCACCCAGGGTCGACAAGCAACAAGAATGCTACTAAATTACCAGTGGTGAGTATAGCCGCTGGTAGTGGAGAAAATCTTGTACATAACTGCTACAGAATCATTTTTTAAATGGTGGTGTCTTGGATATTTTTCAATCCTAGCTACAACTTCTGCCATTATACTAGGAAGGCACTTGTGGCTGATATGAAAAATTACTAATGACTATTAATGCATGGCAATAGTATCCTTTATCAATTTCTTTGGGTTGTATTTTGTGAAATGTGACAGCCAGGTTCGGCCATGTACTATTCTACTCACTAATGAGCAATTGCTGGGTTTGCCTAGAAAGCATCCACATACAGTGTTCTCATTTGCCTAGCTTTAGGCTCAAACTGTTGGATCATGTTCTTAGCTCTTCATAGCCAAGTCTTTGTAATGCTGGGCACGTGCTATGAGAATACATCTTTATGCACAGCAACATGTCTGTCAACAACATGGTTGCAAAGTCTGAATAGCATTACCACAAATATTGACCGATGTAAATATTGTGTCCTAAATAAATGTAAAAACATGGCTCCATTAGAAATAGAAGTCTAATCTGTAGCGTCCTCCCCAGCCTGGGTACCCGCCAATGCCTATGCCACACACGGAGCTTAGTATTACATGTCTTTATTCTGCTGCATGTAACGGCAAACTCAACATTCTAATACAAGCTTTAATGGCATTGTGCTCTGACACCTACGTCACAGCTGTACGGAGTTCATTGGGAGCCAAAAAAAGTTCCGTTCTAAAGCGCGCAAAACACTACATATCCCCCACTGTTAAACAAAAAATGTAAGATTTTTATAAATCAAAATATACATGCATGTACATTTACATCTCTTCAATCAGCTGTATTCTTTGGCACTTCAATTATTCAACCTGATCTGGTTACTGGAAGCTGTGAGCTGTCATTTTCAGTTTCAGAGATTCTTAAAAACAGTCATATCATGAGGTAACAGCAGTCACTGAATTTTCAGGTTCACTCTTTCCTTCTCCATCTCGATTAGAAGACCAATGAATCACTCAAGCCATCGTCACCAACCGGATTGACTAGAGAAATTCATTGGTTTCACCCAACTTGTCAATCGACTTCAGACTATACAGATAACCGGTTCACTGACAAAACATCGATGCCCAAAACATCCCCATACCACAATATTGAGTCATAAATATAGATGTCAAAAATATAGATTCCTATATTTATAAAGGTAAGTACAAAATATCGAAAATATATCGATGACATAAATATAGATGTAAAAATATAGGGGCCTATATAGGTATAACGGGTACGGATAGGCCGATCCGACCTGGCCGGGCGGTGGCGATCCGCCCGCTACATGTCCATTCTGAGTTCTGCCCCCGCCATATTAGTATGGCGGGGCGACCGCAGCGGACGGAAAGACCGTCCGCCGCTTCTCCGACCGGCTCGAACTGTCGACCGGGCGGAAAGGGTCACGATATGGTGGCGGTGTCTGCAAGACACCGCCATTCATGGTATGATGTATGCGGTGATTGACCTTTCCATGGCGGCGATGCCGCCATGGAAAGGCATGCGGTCATTGACATTGGGGGCCCGTTGCGGGCCCCCAGGGTGTTGGGGGGGTGGGGGGTGCACATGGGGGGTACCTATGGTACCCCCCTCATTACAATGCACTACGTGGCAGGCCCCACGTGGTTCCTGCCATGTTGTGCATGGCAATGCTGTGCACAATCCTTTTACATTGCGAGCGGGGCTGCAGCCAGCAGATCCACCCGCAATGTAAGAGTCCAGGATGCGCCCGCCAGTGTGGCGGGCGCATCCTAATTTGCATGGCGGGACCGCCGCAACATCGGCGGTCGGTCCCGTGCTCCATTGCGGTGCTGCCATCGTAATAGGCCCCATAGTTTTTATATATATATATATATATATATATAAAAAAATATTAAATATATTAAATAATAAACTTAATTAAAAAAAATAGATTTAATATACATTTAAACAAAAATAACAAATAAACTTAAAAAAGTTAAACACACATCTATAATAATTATTATATATATTTACTGTAAAACAATTAGTTAACTATTAATTCAAATGTATTTTATAATTTTAAAAATATATACAAATGTAACAAATACATATATATATGCGTATACCAATAACATAAAACTTATGTTAAAAAAACATTCTATTATTAATTAACATTAAACTATTTAAAAATATTTTAACTTAAATTTCCAACTCCAGTTAATGCAACAGTAGGGAAAGTGTTGGATAGCGGAGGGGTAAAAATTACTATTCCCACTCCAGTGAGTGCAACAATAGGGAAAGTGTTGGATAGCGGAGGGATAAAAATTACTATTCCCACATCAGGGAGTGTAACAGTAGGGAAAGTGTTGGATAGCGGAGGGGTAAAAATTACTATTCCCACTCCAATAATGCGACAGTAGGGAAAGTGTTGGATAGCGGAGGGGTAAAAATGACTATTCCCACTCCAGTGAGTGTAAAAGTAGGGAATGTGTTGGATTGCGGAGGGATAAAAATTACTATTCCCACTACAGTCAATTCAAAATTAAAAACAAACAAAATATCAACAACAAAAAATATTTGAAAAACGAAATAAATTAAAGAAAATATATAAATATGTTAAAAAAAGAAAATACAAATATATTTAAAATTAGAAATATTATATTAAATAAAATATTAAAATATATTTTCAAACAAACAAATATTTTTGGTTAGAAATTATTTATAAACAGAAACATTATTACATACATTTACTTTATTTACACCTTACCCTATAACACCACACAATTCACAACCCACATCTAAATTTAAAATAAAATGTACTTCCATAATTAACATAATTAATTATCAATTAAATAAAATTTATTAATTAAAAAAAAATTAAAACATAAAAATTAATTAACTTCCCACCCTTTACCTCTATAAACCCCGCAACCCACACCTAAAATTAATTACACAATTTCCATATTTAATTTTCAATTAAATAATTAATATTAATTAACAACGAATTATTAGTTAATTAAAAATAAATCACTTCCCACCCTTTACCCCCATAAACCCCACAACTCGCACCTAAAAATAATTACACAATTTCAATATTTAATTTTCAATTCATTAATTAATATTAATTAACAGCTAATTATTAATTAATTAAAAATAAATTACTTCCCACCCTTTACCCCTATAAACCCTACAACCCACACCTAAAATTAATTACATAATTTCCATATTTTATTTTCAATTAATGAATTAATATTAATAACAACATATTAATAATTAATTAAAAATAAATTACTTCCCACAATTAACACTATAACATCTCAATTAAATAAATAGTAATAAATAAAAAAATATCATTAATGTATTATAATTAAATTACTTCCCACCCTATTCCCCTATAAACCCACAACCCGCTACGGAACTAAAAAATGCAACATTTAATTTAATTAAAATAAAATTGATAACTACTAAAAATGTAACACATGTTAAAAAACATAAATAATACTTATACAAAAAAATACATCTCATACATTTAAAATATATACTAAAGTACATAACACTAATTAATAAATCGATATTTTAAACAACTATATTTTTGCAAACGATATTATTGACTTCTATATTCTTAAAAACTATATTTATTACCTTCAAATTGATATTCTTGACCACGATATTCTTGCTGTCGATATTTCTCACTGACAATATTTAAGACTTGATATTTCTGTAGTTCGAAATTTCTGACTCGATATTTTGTCTGCACACCCAGAAAACTGCAGCCAGACTCGTCCTCAACCTTCCCAAACAGACCAGCATCACCCCCACCTCAGAAGTCTCCTCTGGCTCCCCGTCCAGAAGAGATGCCAGTTCAAGTTGCTAACCCACGCCTACAAAGCCCTCCACAACATCGGACCCACCTAAATTAACTACCATCTGACCTGCCACCAACCTGCCAGACAACTCCGTTCCACCTCCCTCCCCCTCACATGTGTGCTTCCCATCCATCAGAGTCGCAGTGGAGATCGTTCCTTCTCCTACCTCTCCTCCAGATCCTGGAACGGCCTCCCCCTCCACCTTTGAACCTCACCTTCACTCGCCGACTTCAGGAAGGGACTCAAGATCTGGCTCCTTGACTAAGGCCAACGGGACCTCAGTGCCTGGATTCCCCCAGGGGAGATAAGCAGTACTATACAAATACTGATTGATTGATTGATTAATTAAATGCCAAAAGTGAGAAGAGTCTTTCATAACAGACTTTCCAGGATGCTGAGCAGTCACCATGTGTCCCTTGGTGGACACTACACGGAAAGGTTCAGCATCATATGGCGCATCAGATTTCCTCCTTTGCATTTGTCAGGCAATCACTAGATCTCCTCTCTGAAACTTATTGTTCTTTGCATATCGCCTCTTGTCTGCATAGGCTTTAATTTTCAGCTTGTTAACCAAGTCCTTTGTACAAGTTATGTTCTTATTTTCTTCTCTTTTGTTGGTCATTGAGGTAACTTGGTTGTCATTGCTCTCCCAAACATCAACGTCGCAGGATTTCTGCCTGTGGTTGAGTGAGGTCTTGAACTATAGGCTCATAGGGTGGAATTCAAGAAAAATATTTAAACTGAGCCTCTCAAGAGTTGCACGCTGTAATGTTTTCTTTAGTGTACTCATAAAATGCTCAACGAGTCAGTTGGCTTTCAGCCATAAAGGGGTACTCTTCTGATGCTTTATGTTCAGATGCTCTAGGAAATCCTTGAATTTGCAGCTGGTAAACAGTGGGCAATTCTCAGACTTCAAAATGGCGGGAACACCCCATGTCGCAAATATGCCATTGAGTCTCTCTGTGACTCGCTCATGAGCTGGGAATGGGAGATCTTCAACTAATGGAACATGTAAGTACTCATCCACAATTGCCATCGGATGATGTCTATTATCAAATGGACCAAAGGAATAGATGAATATTCTCTCCCATGCATGCTTAGGGAGTTCTGACATGTTAGGGATCTGTTGAGAAGAATTAGTAGAAAGGCTGTTGCATAGATGACAGACTTTGAGTTCCTTTTCAACCCTTTCATCTAAATATGGAAACCAAACTCGATCTTGGAGAGCACTTTTAGTGTCAACAATACCACCATGTCCTTCATGGACTACTTCAATTATTTTCTGTCACAAATTCCCCGGAATTAGGATTCTCGACCCTCGAAGTATAACTGCTTCCTGAGATATGGACAGTTCATCTTTCTTGTTTTTGTATTTTTGGTATTCACGATCACTGGTGAGAGGTCGAGTGTGTCAGTTCCATGACTGATGTGTAATTATATCTTTCAATTACAGCATGCCACTATCATGACTCGTGGCAGTGATGATCTGGACTAACAATAGAGCAGCTGGCCAATTAGATTTTACAATGAAAATAATGTAGGCTTCAGCCGTCTTGGATGGAGTACCATGACCTTGTATAGACACTCTGGAAAAGTAGTCAGCAGGATTTTGGTCCTCCCCTGGATGATGCACAATGGTATAATTGTACTCTTGTAATCGTAGTCCCCACTATTCAATGCAAGGAGGCATCTTGGCTTTTGGATTGCCAAAGATAGTCACTAAAGCTTGATGATCAGTTTCCAGCGTAAAATGCTTTCCATACAGGAATGCATGGAAATGTTCACAAGCCCATACCACGGCTAGACTTTCTTTCTCAGGTTGTGAGTAAGCACGTTTGGTCTGGCATGGGTCACAATATGCCTTCAAGCATTTAGGTGTCCGCTATGCTGTGCAAGGATTGTGCCTAACCAGACGTGGCTAGCGTCAACAACTTCTATGTGGTGAGAAGCTTTGGATTGAAATATGCCATTTCAGCAGCAGTTTCAATAGCTTTTCTTGAAACTTCTCTCACATTTTTGTGATCACTGGTATGAAACATTTTTTCGTTTACTCTCGTAATGGAGCACTGACAGTACCAAAGTCTCATATGTATCTTGAACAGTAATTGGCCATGACAAGAAATGAACATTTCATAGAAACATCTTGTGGAGGATCAGCATTTGACAGGGCTTGTACTTTTGCAGGATCAGGTGTCATATCCCCACCTGAAAAGATATGGCCAAAGAACTTTAACTTTGTCTTTTGGAACTCACACTTGTCAGCATTCAAAGTCAAACCTGCATCGGTAAGTAAACAGCATACTTGTGTGAAAGCTGTGTCATGCTCCTTCTGTCATCGCTATAATTGAATGCATTCACAAAAGGCTTTATGACACGTCAAAAGATGTCTTGCAAATGTTCTGCAGCCGATGACAAACCAAAACTGAGTCTCTCTCGCATCGAAACAGACCAACATGTGTAGAAATGGCTGTAATAGACCTGCAATCTTCTTCCAGTTCCAACTGATGATAACCTTAATTAAATGAAGGCGAGAGAAGGCCTTTGCACCATTTAATTGCGATATCATGTCCACAATGTGGGGACCTGGATGATGTTCTCGTTCAATTGCCTTGTTTGCTTGACGCATGCCAATGCATATGGGTATATCACTTTCACCGTTCTTTATGGGCACCACCACTATGGGAGAAACCCATGTCGTCGGACCAGATGAACACTCATTGATGTCATTCTTAAATAATGATTCATGTTCCTTCTCAACAGTATCTTGTAAGTGAAAAGCAATTTGTCTATGTCTTTGAGCAAAAGGAAGAACATCTTCATTAATATGCAACTTTACTTTCATAGTCTTAAGCTTTCCCAAACCATGAAATAACAAAGGGAACTGACTTACTATTTCATGGTGAGCATTCATGTTGTAGTTCACGCAAATCAGTCCCATATCAGCAGCAGTGCTGAAGCTGAGCAGACAAAAGATACACAGTTGATGGACGGTATGCAGAACAAATCAAAACATTCACCCCCAGTCAAGAGAACTGGGTTCAATCCATCATTCTTTTGCTCACCATGCCACCCCAGTTTAGACCTGGCTATATGCAAATCAGCCTTGAACCTGTGCCTCATGGGAACAGTCCAGCCCGAACTGCCAAGCCAGGCCCTCCCTGGACCGAAACAAGCATCTTAGGACCGGTTTCAGGGTTTCACCACTCATCAGCCAGGATAGCTTGAATCCAGTGGTACAGTGAGCCCGGAATCCACGTCTGGGCATACCCGGCGCACTTAGGGTGAGAAAGCAAAAGATACACAGTTGATGGATGGAATGCAGAACAAATCAAAACATTCACCCCCAGTCAAGAGATCTGGGTTAAATCCATCATTTTTTTGCTCACCTTGCCACCCCAGTTTGGACCTGGCCATATGCAAATCAGCCTTAACCCTGTGCCTCATGGGAACAGTCCAGCCCGAACTGCCAAGCTAGGTCCTCCCTGGACCGGAAACAAGCATCCTAGGACTGGTTTCGGGGTTTCACCCCTCATCAGCCAGATAGCTTGAATCCAGTGGCACAGTGAGCCCGGGACCCACGTCTGTGCATACCCGGCACACTTGGGGCGAGAAACCAAAAGTTACACAGTTGATGGACGGAATTCAGAACAAATCAAAACATTCCCCCTCAGTCAAGAGATCTGGGTTAAATTCATAATTCTTTTGCTCACCATGCCACCCCAGTTTAGACCTGGCCATATGCAAATCAGCCTTGACCCTGTGCCTCATGGGAACAGTCCAGCCCGAACTGCCAAGCCAGGTCCTACCTGGAACGGAAACAAGCATCCTAGGACCGGTTTCGGGGTTTCACCCCTCATCAGCCAAGATAGCTTGAATCCAGTGGCTGAGCAGATAGGCACTTGATGCTGTAGTTTGAAGCACATGGATGGGGGCTTGCACCTTCGTTTTCCTGTGTTTCATTTTCTCTACAAATGAACCTCGACTTTCTATGGGCGTCGATGTAGCCTATGTGAACACTTTGGTTTCCGATGGCGTAAGTTGATGCAATGGAGATAATTCATTGTATTTCTCTTCACGCATTATGTTTATAGATGCACCACTGTCGATGATAAAAGGTATCGAGCAACCATTTATATTCAGTGTAATATTCAAACAATGTTTGTATGATTTGGGGTTTTGGTAGGTCGACCTTTCTTTGACTGACATTTTTCCTCACACACAGCCAGCCTGACATGCGCATATTTCTCTGAGGTAAGCAGAGACTTGGCAAAACCATCTTCCTCAATCTCACTTGATATTGAGGCGGAAGAACTATTTGACATTGATTTAGATGACGATCAACTTCGTTTAGTGTCTATTTGCCTCAATCGATGTCGCTGCTTAGCCTTGTAGGTGTGCGCCAAACTTTGCTTCTGGAATGTTCTGCTAGCCATTTTGTCTTCGGCCCATGATGCACTTACTTTCGCCTTCGCTTTACACATCATCACAAAATGGTTCTCTTTCCCACAGCCTTTACATATCTGTCCAATGGCGGGACATTTACCTTTGTGTGGAAACGAGAATCCACTTCTAAAGCATAACTTCTTTTTACGTGTAGACATCACTTTGTGTCCTTCAGTCTTTTGCTTTGGCTTACTTTTATACTCATGACTGACCCACTCTGGGCACCTCCGGCCTCCATGTCAGCAACTTGTCTTTCAGCACGCTCCTCAACTCTGGCAGCCATTCACTCCAGACAAAGGGGCAGATTTTCAAAGGTGGAGTAGTATTCGCGCTGTGCCAGAAAACCATAGCGCTGCGTTCGTGAAAGTAAATAGCGCTGCATCATATTTACAACGCGAGGCGTCGTGAACTGGCGCATGCACAAAAATAGTCTCACGTCGCAGCCCAAAACGCATGTGCGTCATGCACGTTCTTAAAAAAAATTGCAAAACACTGCAAAAGGATGCGACGTAAGAAGAAATGTTAATAGCTGAGGTCAGCAAACTGAACACCAGCTATTTGTACACACAAAAATACCTCAAGCCAAAACAAATGCTTTATGGAATTCCATAGTGAGCAAAATAAATGCAGTGGCACCTACCTCCAGGATGGCTAAAGGGTGTGAAAAGCGATGGCATGACATCAAACGCCGTACTAAAGAGACGTTAGCACGTAATCGCCGTGCTGCACTGAAAACTGGGGTGGACCTGAGAGCAACATTGAGCTTACACCTATGGAGGAACAAGTTGCGGCTGTAATAGGACCTGACTTGGTTGGTGGGGTACAAGGTTCAGACACTGCTGAGCTTGAGGAAAATAAAGTCCATGGTAAAGTATAATATTACACACATTTCTATGGATGACAAAAAGTACATGGTCCATGCAGTCACAATGAAAATGTGTAATGATCACAGTAGTAAATATGTATGTGTAAGGTATATGTGTGTTGGGTAACATTTTAAGGGATAGGTGACCAAACATTTTGTGCTGGGTTAGAGTTACAAAAGTGATGAAAACCAGGACTAAATGTATTTGTTCATAAGAAACTTACCAGTCCCAAACTGAGGGCCTCATTCATGAGGGCCTACCGGCCCTATTGCCCCGCCGGAACGTCACTTTTTTGACGTTGCAGTGGCGCAATATGCCACTGGCATATTTATAAGGCCCCGAATAGCCACGTTACTTGACTTTTTATGGCCTTATAAATATGTGCCCCTTTCACGCAGAAAACTGTGTGAAAGGGGGCGTTCCATGGATGTTGCTGGGGGCATTCCCAGCAACATCCATGGCTTTTTAACACTGCCCCAGGTTTACAAGAAATCGTAAGTCTGAGGCAGCGCCAAAAACACCATGGTGCAAAGGTGCCTGCGTTGGCACACTGCAGCTCATTGAGCGCCGGCACAGGGGAAAAGGACAGGAATGCACAGTATCTAATAGATACGGCTCATTCCTGCCCTTTTCTTTTGCCGTAGGGCTTCGCAGCAGCAAGGCCTGCTGCAGCTGCTCTATGGCAAAAAACCCATAAATGAGGCCCTTAGTTTAGTGCTAGCAAGTACCCTTTGCACGGTGTTGTGTAACTTGGCTCCAAGGGAGTGTTACATGGGTAGTACATGGGTGTTCCCATGCACCCACCCATGCCTTTTGACGCCAATCCCTATCTACAAACAAATAGTAGACAGAGTTTATTGTGAAAAGGTAATGCCAAGTAATGTATTTCTCCTCTCTTCTCTGCATGTGTGCTGCACCATGCAGCACACTTACAAAGTAGGAAAAGTCATAAAGTTGGTCTAAGCACAGTATTCTGTACTGGAAGAGTACCTTTCCAGTACTAAACCTGTGATAGAGTAAGGCACACACCCTTGCACTATGGTGCAAAGGTGTGTGCCAGGCACAGAGCATTCAAAATTAGCGCTGGTGCCAGGGAGAGGGTAAGAGCGAGCCATAGTGCTGTAAAACATGGCTATCTCCCGCTCCCTCCCTGTCACGCAACACAGAGCAGCATAATTTTGCAGCTGTGCTGTCTACCGTGATAGTTTTGAACATCGGGCAGAAGTTTTTAAGATGCACCATGGTGCAAGGGTGTCTGCGTGAGTGTAGAATACAATTTGTACTTTAATGGATATTTCACAGTACAAAATATTAAGCCAATGATAACAATAATAATGTGCAACTTTGTCCGAGTGGGTTATGTCAAAAGGCATGGGTGGTTCCATGGGATCGCCCATGTACCACCTATGTAACGCCCCCTCCGCGCTAAGTAACTCAAAACAGTTCTTCGCGCTGCTTTGCGATACTTTGAGGATGCTTTCCAGCGCAAAACAAGATTTGCGCTAGAAAGTAAATTCCTCCTCCCAAATTTTTTTTATGCTAATCCGGCACAATATGTTTGAAAATATCCCCATACATTTGTTGGGCGAGATATTCTATCACATGATGAAGGTGTTTACACTGTTCAATCTTAATACCATGCACAGTGTACTGATTATTTTTAAGGTCATATTGATGTGGGAGCTTTCCACCTGAAATGCAATACATTAATCCTGTTACCCATCACACATTGGCCTCTCCTGATACGTATACAGATGATGATGGCAACAAATCAGGCCACATTCACACATGTAAGCACAAACTGTGGACCAGAGAGTATGTTATGCCACACTCATGGCTTTCAGCATGTAGCCTTGAGCATCTGTCCTTCTTTAGCCACACCTGGACAACTTCAACCTTCCTCTAGAGGTGGCACTGCTTCTATGGGCAGGATTACATCCCTCATCTGTAATTTTATGCAACTTGCATATGACTTACTTGTGTATTTGGGGGAAACACACAGCAGGTTCACTATCTGTAGGACAACATATGTGGTGTAATCATTATAGTTTTGTGTCTTTGACATCAACACATTTGTTTTGCCATTTAAAAGGGATTAATTGGGCTTAAGTCAGCCTTGTTAGTGTTGACTGATGTGACCTTTGTATTTATTTCTACCTGTGTGTATTGTTATCTGAAGTCCAAAATGTAATTTTTCTAGCCCTAACTGTTGTAGTGGCTCAGTTGGACATGTAGTTGTAACTCATATATGATATATATGGTTACTTTATACAAATTCACAGCTCTCTGTAGGTGATCCTTACACTCCATTTGGTGCTCCTCATGAACATCACCCCAGCACATTGTATGAGTATGCTTTTGCCACTCTATATTGAACCACCAAATACCAGCTTATTTATAGACATTCTGCTGTTTTAGGTGATACTTTCACCCTCCTTACAGACTGTTGTAATAGCATTCGACGTCAGCTGACCATCACTCTGCTGGCATGCCACTGTACACCTCCCCCCCCCTATGGAGTTGTAGATTCTGGATATTTTTAGTTTATATGGGAGGGAGCTCATACATATTTGGTGACAATTGAGACATTGTAAAGATAGTATTGTTTGCATTTCTTGCTAAATGTTGAAATATTTTAAGGCCATGCACAGGAACAACTTATCCTGTGGGAGGAATGCATGCATCTATTTCACCTCCACATTTGCCATTTGCCAGGGACAGTATTTATTTATTTACTATCTGTAGTGACATATGGAATTGATGGGTATGAAATTGGGTCTTACCTACGTATACATTGCCTCCTACACTCAGATTACTTTGCATCTGGGTAGTGAATTGAGCTAAGATAATACTTCCACACACCCAATATAATGGGAATGCCTGCTTAAATGATAACGGACAATAACAGTCTCCATGGTTGCCACAGACAGTAGATATTTGTTTTGCTTCTGCTGGTAAGTCTCCCAGTAAATGGCTCCAGCTCTTTTTGCGCCTGTTTTGTACCCGCAATATTGTTTCTGCTCTAATCTTTTTTGCGCTACTTCGCATCACTTTGCGTGACTGTTGAAAATACTTGTGCCTACAGGGTTTTGGTGCTTTTTGCGTGGGTAATGCCCTGAAACACCCACTTTGCAGATATTAAATCGACTTTGGCGCAGAAAAATGCTAAACCGCTTGTGCATCACGCTAACTTTAAAATATGGCGCAAATACTTACTTGCGCCTATCTGAAAATGTGTGCAAGGTTTTGCGCCACTTTGTGTCATGCGAGCGCCAGCGCAAACTCTTTGAAAATCTGCTCCAAAGAGATTCTCTCAGCAGTCGTCATCTGAATGAATCTGACAAGCATAGCTTCTTCGTAATTAAATTCATTGTACTTACAGTGTTTGATGAGTGTATCAATTTTCTCCACAAATTCATCAATGGTTTCATCAACTTTTTCGGTGTTCTTGACTGAAAATGTATCTTTTGTAATCAACATTTTGTACTAGATTGACTTTGAAATTCAGCTTTTCTTTAATATGTGACTTCTTTGTTAGTTCACAGTATTTTCTTTATGACCTCGTTCACACTACGACCAGCAAGATTTTTGAGATGTTTGATAATCTTTTTGTTATCAGTCTCTTTGACTCCACATGCATGAGGTTTCGATTCCGTACTTCGACAGCGACACACATGGCACGCACAAGCAGTTTGCTTGGACCGCAGCAAACTCTCTGGGAGAGGACGGTCATTCTACTGGTCACTTATCCCCTATCTCATCACCATTTGCAGCGTCCTCCCCAGCCTGGGTACCCGCTAATGACAATGCCACTCACGGAGCTTAGTATTACAAGTCTTTATTATGCTGCGTGTAACTGCAAACTCAACATTCTAAAACAAGCTTTCAAGTCATTGCGCTCTGACACCTAAGTCACAGCTCTACAGAGCCCATTAGGAGCCAAAAAGAGTTCCCTTCTAAAACTCGCAAGACACTAAATAATGTTAACTGAAATGGGCACCATTTTTGTGAACAAAAGATGGAGAATGATATACATGTCAGCTGATATTTTGGTTATGAATTTCTAGCATCATATACTTAAAACCTCTTCATGCAGCATATCATTAGCTGAGGATCCCATCAAATAGGTATGACTCGCAAAATATTTTGCAAAATGGATGGAGTTTCAGATCACTTCAAATATTGTCTAGCATCTCTGTCAAAGACTGAATTTTGGATGATTCAGAGGAAGCTATTTTTAAATTAAGCATGCTCTTAACCCACAAACAACTATGTCAACCTTATGTTTGTAAGTTGTTTAAACAATAGATCACACTTGCATTAACAATTAAACTTCGAGGTTTGATTTGATGGTATTCTATCTATGGTCCTACATCTCAACTTTGTTAGTAGAAACATCACATATGGGTGAGGAAAAAGTATAATTTTAATCCCAGCTGGCTTTAAGACAATGAAAATTATTAAATAGGCAAATTGACTTTGCAAATTATAGAAAAGCTAGAACCCAGGTCTGCCTCTCACAACTGGGCTAAAATGCATAGGTAATGTATCTACATCATAAAAAACAATATTATGTGTCTTTGTTGCAGGTGATATTGGGTATGCCCTCTCTCCTCTTTATTTCAACCCATTCCAAAGTTCACCACATCACCTGAATAGAGGTACAAAATACACATACATGTACTTGATTCATCACTGAATGTTTTGAAGTCATTAAGCTATACTTCAGATATCTTAATCATACAGGAGAGGGGATGCTCCAGTACTCCCCAGAAGTAGTGTACAAAATTATTGAACATTTGTGATTTTAGAAAATTATTGAGAAGTTTTTTGTGGACAATATGCTTCTTTGTATCATAATCCCTATTGGATGGTGAATATAGCCCTGCCCCCTGACATTTCCAACATGTTTTTTTCCATTGCCCACCTTCTTTTTTGTAGGTTGACCTTTTCTCTTGAAACTATTTTTATTTCTTTCAGAAAACATTATAGGAAATATTTAGTTTTCAAACCTAACTTAGATGGGTTGTTACTCTTTTATGTGTGTGCAGGCATGCTTGAAGACCCATGTGAGTGTGTTAATCTAAAGGTAAATGTTAAATGATTCAAAATTGCTATCACAATCCTTTGCATTATTAGCACATATAAGATGACACACAAGCTGAAAGTAGTTGTAATTGGTGGTTCTTAAAAAAGTTAATAAATTCCATTTTGAATACACATAATGAGTGGTGTCAATGGGAGAAAAACAAATTGGAATGGTTTATTTGTGGATGGGTCACTGATTTATGGATTAATTGTTCACGGGGATGGTTTTTGCTCTCCAATCACACAGTAGCATCATCTAGGTGACCAGCAACTCACTACTGGCACCACATTAAGTTGATGATCTGTTTGTGGAGTAGAGGCAGGAGCGTTGTAGGGGCAGATGGTGGGTGGTTAGTGGATGGGGTGAGACTTGAAAGTTCTAGTTGATCCCCAGTTGTCAAGACACCTGACTTTTCCTGCAGGTTGAAATAGGTCCATGTATGATTGATCCTGCAAAGGATACATGGCCATGGCATGGCGTCTTGCATTCTTCTCCATCAACACCCAGAGATGTTCTTAGGGCCTCTTCACAATGTCTTGGAGACAGGTCTTTATGTGCTCTAATACACTTGTGTTTATTGTTCAACTGTGGGATCTCTTCCTGGTTGGTAGACATGTTCTACATGGTCACTCCCATTTCATGCATACCCTGATACAGAAAGGATATAGAGAGGATTGCTGTTGAAAAGAATGATCATCCAAAAGGCTCATGCTCAACCCACATGAATGACCGTTTTAGATAGGATGAGTGCGATACACTTGTCTGATAACCTGTGCTCACCCTTAGGTAGCTTGGCAGCGAGCAGTCAGGCTTATCCTCAGGGCCCAAGTGTAAAATATTGGCACATTACCACCCTCACAACACACTGCTTTTGCCACAAAACGACTCCACACCATATGTATAAAACACTTGTCTTTGTATTTTGTATTACGCACACTGAAATATAAATGAGATGCACATTGTATATACACTTCACAGTTATATGCAATTATCAAACTTCCCCAATGAAATCAAAACACGATACAGCTTGCATATACACTTTTCAATTATATGCAATAGTCAAACTTTCCCATTCTCAGAAAGGTCAAACAGTCACAGGTCTTTGACTATACCTCATGACCCAGTCCCTCAGTCTTCAACTACACCAACCAATGATACACGTTGCCCCGGCTGCCGCCCCGTTGACTAGACAGTTGGAACCACCTAAAACAGAGAGAAACAGTTACTTAGTTTCGTCCATCCGGATTAGACCTCCAGGCGCCCGACGGCACCTGCACGAGTGGGGGACCACGATCTCCCCCATAGACAAAAGGTTGTGACCCAGGAAGCTGGTGTGCTTCCAAGTCTGAAGAAATGTTTCCCCTCAGGTGGAAGTGTGAACTGCCGTAACCCCCAACAGTCAGCTGCAGGTGCCCACAAGGCACACAAATCCCTCAGGCTTTGACACAATGTTCACCACAACAAAGTACCTTGTGTTGTGGGTACAGGGAGAGGGAGCCAATGACCTCAGACAGAGGCCACAATGTCAGGCACTGTCATCCTCCTGATCTGGATGTCAAAGACAGTCTCAGCTCAAGGCTCAGGTTCCCCCAAGACCCCTCGGACACCATACGCTCTGGTGTGCAAGCTAGCACAAATCCCCTTGGTTGCAAGAATGGGTCCCTCAGATTCTGCAAGCTTCCCCCGCACTCTCGAACCCCTCACATCTTGGCATCTCAGGTGGCTGCTGATCTTTACGAACACACTCCTCTGCACAGCGTGATGTTGGTGTACATCAGGACGGTCCTTGTCCCAACCAACAATCACTTCCAGCCGTTTCCACTACACCCAGTGCAGTCCTTACGATCTTGTGGAAATGGTGAGATCCTTTGTGCCCCTGGGATCTTGTAGATGGAGGCCAGCTAACCGGCCCTTGGAGAGTACTTCAGGAGCCTGGCTACAACAGTTTACACTTAGCTGCAGGCCAGCAACGTCCAGAAAAAATCCCCCAAGTGACAGTCTGCATCCTGGAGCACGACCAGCCCCAGGCCACCGCAAGTCTGTGGATAATCCAGTTGCAGTCCCTCCTGCCCTTAGGATCCCTTGTGTCGATACCCCAGTGTCGAACCAGCATAGTATGGTTCCAGATCCAAAAGCATTTCTGGCTGCTGAGGCCAGAGTCCCAGTAGTTATACCCACAATAGCCTTTGAAGATGCAAAAAGTCCAAGAGGCCGAATTTGAAATGCACAGGCTCCCTCTAAATTCTGTCCTGTCTCACATCCAACCCCGGGAGGTTAGATCACTATCTTTAGTGGGGCCAAGACCCTGACCCTTGGAATGCAGGTGTCAATTCCATCCCCACATAACCATCCCAGAAAGGCCCCTTAGAGTCAGAGGTCCGAAGTTTCCCTTGAGCCCCTAGCTTATGGCCTTCAATCAGAAATGCACAGATGTAGCTGTGCCCCTATCACTCAGATGTGAATCGGAGACAGGCCGAAAGGCACACAGAACCACAAGCACCAAAATTCCCACTTTCCCAAAAGTGACATTTCCACACACTAAGGGCCCGATTCCGATGCGGTTAGGAAATCTTCCCGATTTAATCGGTTTGGAAATGGTTTCCAAACGACTCGGATCGGGAGAGTCCGACCGACCGAGTATGATGCATCCGGATGCTTCCAGATACTATTTGGTTGGACTCCCATTGACTTCTATGGGAGCCTATGTTCCTAACCGCTTCTTAATCTGGCCCTTGGTCGGAAAGACACATTCCCGATCTTATTTGGAAGGAGCAAATGCCATTAGGAGGCCTTCCTAACCGCATCGTAATCGGGCCCTAGGTGGGAATGCTTTCCTAACCACATCAAAATCAGGCCCATAATGTTGAATCCACTCGCACTACCAGAGAGGATTCGCGATTAAGAACTCATCAATATCAAACATGATACTGCTACTATTCCACCTGTAGGAAATACTGTTCAATAGCCTTTCTCTGCATTCTCCCATGCTAATCCAAGGCGAGAGACAAGTCCTGTTTATACCGAGCACACCACCCGGTGACATTCACGACCCTTGCATGTAATGCACACACTCACACGCTCTCCCGACACCGCACCCTGTCACTAGGGGGAACTCCGATATAGCAAGAGACATGCAGAACCTTGGCACATAGCTTTTTAAATGCCAAACCGATTAGCAGTAACCCATGCACACAGGCCCCACCAGGGCAAACCTGTAGCACAATTGATGAGCAATGCTGCAGGCCAATGGAGGAGCATTTGAGATACATGCCCTGGGTATATGCCTTACCCCTTGACAAAGCACTTACAGCTAACTCGAATCAACCAATCATGTATATGATGAGCACAGCGCTTTAGCACTGAATGGCAGTGCCAAACGCGCTCAAAGTTATAAGGCTCTCAAAACAAGGTCCAAACAAGAGGTCGGCAGCTAAAAAGGTCAGGGGGAGACCACGCCAAAAGATGCTAGGTCTAACAATGACTTTCCGACAATGCCACCTGATTGATCATCATGTGAAGGGTTGACTTTAGGAGGTCGCGGGAGAATGCTCAATGGGGAGAGGTCACCATCACCACAAGTTTCCTCTCTATGAGAAGATTAGGAGGAAACTGGAGCTGCACCTGGTTTGGAGGGAGGGGAAGGGGAGTCAACGGAGGCAACTGTGGCTTGATGGGTGGTTGAAGGAGAGTCTTTTTAATTGGTGTCTGTGGACCTGCAATCCACAGGAGAATCCTGGGAGAAGGCTGTTGCCAGCCATATGGTGTTCTTGATCGCCTCATCAAAGGTGGAGGCTGTAGAAATGGCAGGTTTTCTCCCAGGATTGCATTTAGCACTTCTCTCATTGATAGTATGACATCATGATCAAGCTGTTGTCCCCCGATGATGCAAACAAAGGATATTATAGATTGCCTCATTATAGGTGGTATATAGGTAAACATCAACCATGTTGTACATTAGCAGTAAGACATTGGTGACACTGCAACAAAGAAAACAAAAATATTAACAGTATATTTTGTTGTTTGTAACGTGCCCATGGATATTTTATATAATATTATATTACCTAAAGTTCTTCCATTGCAGCTAGGCCCCTTGACATCAGCTTTTGACTGTGTGTCTTAGAAATGTATTCCTTGATGGAGTAGCTAGGGAAAAGTGTAATGATAGACTTTAGAAATATTTCATTTTCACAAAGAACTGTGCTAGGTGACACAAATTGTGCAAGTGCTACTTAATGTAAAATAGATATATGGCATAATTCTTTCATATGGAAAAATGGTTATATAAACTGATATTTTTTAAAAATAAGTAAGGCTGAATAAACAGTGAATACCAAATTATATAATAGTATGTATAAAACACCAAAAACTTACCTGATCGACGAATGTATCCTAATCCCATTTGATGGGTGGTGCATAGTCTGGACCTCATCGGTCTTTGCATCCCTGAAGCTTTTTGGAGAGACACGGGGGGATATTCACAAGAACGTGCGCTAAACATCCCCTAAAAATGTTAACGCAACTTTACATATCGCAGTCTATCGCGGGAAAATAACCCCGTGTTAACGTGGAATTCACAACACGGCGGTACCATGCGATAGCCTCCCGAAACCGCGGCCAAAGTCCACGATACGACCACCGCGACGGCGATAAAAACACAAAACCCAACGCGTAAAAAGACGCGATGGGCCCAAACGCGATAAGAAAACAGTGATAACCAGCGAGAGGCCAGCGATACCCGCGCGTAATGCGGGAAAAAGCACAAGAACAGCATACGGAAAATGCCACTAAAAAGGAAATCAACTGCGGAGTACCACTGATGCACCCTGACCCACTGCAGAGGACAACATGAACCCCACAATCCCCACGGAGGAACACCCAGGAATCCAGGGCCCGTGGAAGGGCAATGAGAAGAGGAAGAGGAAGACGGGGTACAGTCTGCAGGAAAACCCGATTATCGCCACGGATGAGATAGAACACCACCACCAACTGTACGTCACCTCCAACGTGTCATTGGCAACAAAGAGGCAAAGATGGCACACCATCTCGGACCATGTGAATGCCGTCGCCGCGCTGAGGAGGACAATGGAAGAGGACAAGAGGCACTGGACTGATGTGAATGGCAAAACCAAGCAGAAACTCGCTGCCAACACGAAAGCAGCAACGCACTTCGGAGGAGGGGGGCCAGCAGAACACCAGGAGCTGAATGACATGGATAAGATGGTGGCCACAGTCACCAGTCGGGAGACGGTGACAGGAGTTGGGGATCCGGACACTGCCCAACATGACCCGACACTACATCAACAGGGTGCGTACCGACCAGGGTGTGGGGGGACGGGGGGAGATGGGCACAATGGCACACATGCACAATTAAGCACAGCACACTGCACACCCACAATGACTCAGGATCATGTCCCTGATCCCAGGGGAACACTTCAGCACACACACAAACACCAAGTAGTCCCACGTACACCATGTGCCCAAAGGGGCACCCACCCAACACATCAACAATCACACAACCAACACATGCACATGTGCGAAACACAGCAAACATGCATATACGTCAGCCACACTGACAATGGAAGAGACACCACATGACGAGTAGCATGGCTGCAGTCCAATCATCATGACAATGTACATGGCACGACACTGAGGTGGCTGAGTGCGGACCACAACCGAAAAGGAGCAGGTCACATTCGGACACAACCACCTGCACAAACAACCCCTGACGTCAACGACACATCTGCGGACAAACCATGCCCAAGAGTCACAACTCGACAAAGAGCACAAGTTACCCAAGTCTGCAACATCTCAGCACTGTGGAAGCACAGAACTGAAAGGCACACCGCATGAAAGGGATAAGTGGCAGCCAAATCAGAGCCGCAGGAGCGACTCACCCACCGTGCAGCATACGCACATAAGAATAAGTGCACCTCAACATTGACAACATCCTGGTATAAACAGCAACACCTCCACAACAGAACACAGGACCCAACTGGTGCCGCATATGTGCACAACATGGCCAATCACATCTGGCACAGCAGGAAACTGTGACATGACAATGTACAAGTACAACCTGTAACCTGCAAATAATTTTTATTCAGACATGCTGTGCTTGTGGACATTTTGTACTGTCCCATGATTGCCAGGGACGGCCACAATGTGACATGCTCATGAGAAGAAATTGGCAATGAGGGTGTTCCTACGGGCCATTCCTGCCGCAGCTGCAGTGGGATGTGGGCCACCTGCCCCATCGTCCTCATCATCGTCCGGTACTTCTGGAACTTGGATCCATGGGGCATTGGTGCGTACACAGATGTTGTGCAACACACAACATGCAACGATCATCTTGCACACGATGTCTGGGCTGTACAGAAGCTTTCCACCTGTGCTGTCCAGGCACCTGAAACGTGACTTCAACACGCCAAATGTGCGTTCTACGATGCCCCTGGTGCGTATGTGGGCCGCATTGTACTGCCTCTGGGCGGGTGTGTTTGGGTCTCGGAGGGGTGTCATCATCCAAGGGCAGAGTGCATATCCTTGATCACCTGTGACAGTGCAGAGAGAAAAGAGTCAATACTTGGTTCGGCATGATGTGTTGGCAGGCCCACTAGTCCAGTGACGCCTGTGCTGGCTGTGTGTGGGGTGAGTGTAAGCCAGCCCTCAGGGAGTAGCTGGTGCTGGCAACAACTTCAACAGTTATCAGGCACTCAGGAATGCAATGTTCGAACAGCAAGGGAGCATGACTTGAGTTGCACAGAGTTAGTGGCCCCGGATGCACAGCGGCCGACACGGGCCTACCGTCACGGGACGCTGACTTGCGGGAGACTGGGGTAGGGTCATGAGGGCAGAGCAGGGTCTCGGATGTATCAAAGGTGGTTTTCGCGGAGTGTCTCGGGGGAGAGTGGGAGTTGTACCCCCAGGGCATGATGCAGAGGGCACATACCAGCTGTGTCCGGCAACATGGCGGATATGAATGCCACAGACTCATGCCAAACACCAAGTCCGTACCTGCCCGTTGCTGATGACAACCCCCAGGCCACAGGCTCAGACACCAACAATGTTCGGCCGGAGGCTGACGGTCACTCACGGCGCACAGGGTTAGTGGCACCAGGTCAGTCCTTGCTACTGGTTGACCTCCTCCGTAACGGTGATCCGTGTTTCCACCGGACTGAAATGCATCTTTCTCTCACTCCTCACCCTGCGTTCACTGGCATGGACTCTGCTATTGATTAATGAAGACTCAGTTCTAGATGTGGGACATACTGGACTGCAGTGTAGGCCGGCTGCAGCGGTGGAGTATGTCAACGAATGAGGACTCCTGGGGGCCTGTGTCACGGAGGACAGCGATGGTCTGAGGAGGCTGCCAAGGTCGCGGGCATGGGTCTTGGGGCTAGCATTGGCACGTGGTGGGCCCTCTTTGACACACGACGGTGTCGGCAGGTGAGCAGTGCGGCCTTGGAGCGCTGGGGCGGGCAGGCCTGGTCTGGGGATCAGCGGCCTGGGGTGCAGCAGGCGCACAGGCTCGCAGGCCCCGCTGCTCACGGTGTCGGCCTCGTGGCGGGCTGAGAGGCGCCACCCTGGCAGTAATGTTGGCCGTTCTGGTAGAGCACCACGCTCTGCGCCACGGGGTTTTTGTCCACACCCCTGCGCAGGCCTGGCGTAAGCCGGGCCAACCCACTACGCTCACGCACACAGGGGGAATGCAGCGAGTGACATTTCCGCGATCTGACCCACAGCCTGGGGTGACATGGTTGCGTCCACTGTTCACTACTCTCCAGACACCAGCAGTTAATGTCTGCATGGACATATCTGTGGTTTGCATACCCAGGTCTGTCCAGCACATTCACGCCACACTTGTCATTGTGTACATTCCCATTCATGGGTCACTTGCATCCTTCGCACATGCCTGCTTTCCGCCTCTCCACACGTTCAGCTGTTGTGTGGCTGTGGTGCCATGATATAGCTGGATTGTGTACCTGGGAAGCCCAGGATCCCAATGGAGTTGTGTTGTCGTGTCTGGTAGGTGGGCATGTTGATTGACATGTTGTATGTGGTTTGGTCACCTGTGCATTCCCACAGTTGCGCATTGTGTGATGGTGGCTTTGAGGTGTGTGGTGTGTTGATTTGGTACTTACCAACGAGCAGTCCAGTTCCATAGATGCCATCCTGGAAGCGCTGGTTGATGATGGACTGTCGGAAGATGTAGGAATCGTGCACACTGCCTGGGTAGTTTGCGACGACATTGGTGAACATTCCTCGGTGGTCCACTATTGCCAGCACACTGATGGAATGCGTGTGCTTTCTGTTGCGGTAGATGTGTGCAGTGTCCGCAGGGGGCACAAGTGGGACATGTGTGCAGTCAATGGCCCCAGCACGTGTGGGAATCTAGCAATGGCGTAGAAGCCTTGCTTGGTCTCCAGCTGTTCCTGCGCAGTGTGGGGGAAGTGAAGGTACTGGGGTATGAAGCTGATAATGGCATCCAGGACAGGTGTGAGGAACTTTGATAGGGCTGGCTGTGAGACTCCTCCGACTCTGGCAGTTGTTGGTTGGAAGGTACCAGAGGCCAACAGGTGCAGCACAGCCAGCAGCTTTGTCTGCGGAGGGATGTTGGTGGTCCGCTGTGTTGGGACCGTCAGCCTGTGGCCGATGTGGGTCATGATGCGGAGGATGGTTGTCCTTTTGAGCCTGTAGTGGGCAATGACTTCCTCGGGCGTTAGGTCTGTGAGACTGGTGCATTTTCGGTAGGTCCGCTGTCCTACTCTGCGCTGCCTCTGTGGTGGTCCGGGGGGGGTGCATGATGAGTAGCTCCATGGCGTCGGTTGTTCTTCGGGTGTGGCTGTGTGCGGGGCTCCGTTGCCTACTGCCGGTAGTCGTCCTGCTTTACACCGGCAAGAGGGAGGTGTTAAATACCTGCTGCTACCGCGGCTTATCGCGTGGTTTTGACTCGCATCGCAGATCTGGCAGTTCGTTGTGAAAGTGGTGTAGTGGTGTTTTCGTGTGTTTTTGCACGGGAACGCCTACTCTGCATCTCATTAGGGTTAGTTGGTGGTGTCACCCGTGGAGATACATTTTGGGGCAGTTATCGCGGGAATACTGGCGATGTCTGCAGTTTGCACCCGCTTGTGAATGGGGCGTTAAATCTATCTCCACTTTTAATGCGTTAAGGTGGCGATAACTCGGCGATAAGTCCTTGTGAATATGCCCCACAGAGTATTAAAATATGCCAACACATGTTTTATGAAGGTATGGCAAAATGTTAATCTTATGCAGTAAATAAAGATTCAAAGCGTCTACCGATTGATATATACTGGGAGAAAGTTGTCATTTGCAGCAGGCATTTCCATGGTTTAGCAAAGTGTTAGGAACTATGACAAAGGATATATCACTTAATAATGGCCGGCACTGGAGACATGAGTGGATTGAGTGGGTGACAGGAGACACATAAAGATTTTTACCAATGAGGCAGGACCTTCTTAGATTGTCTTTTGTGACATAAATGAGAAAGACTTCAAACCTGCAAGATTACCCATTAGACCTGTTATTAACGCTTAGTGAACACGGGGTCTTAACTGTGCTATTGAAATCTCTTTTACAATATCATATGTTCATAGAGTAGGAGAGAGGCTTAAACAAATCACAGCTAATCGAACTCTATATGTACCAGGCTCTGCCATCTGCCTCGTGTCTGTTGCCACTCCACATGTTGGTTCATCAATTGAGCAGCAGAGGAGGTGTTGGCAGGTGGCCTATTGGCTGGCAATGCTTGGCCTGCAAAGTAAAAGGTAACATGCCACAGACACATCCATTTGAGGACTATTCAATTGAGTACATTATTTCAACATATATAATCAAGATCTATTGATGTACAACAAAGATACACATTCCTCTCGAGTGTGGCTGTGATATTGATAGACGTGTGGCACACCTGTGTGAATGATAGGGATGCATTTATGTGCCTGACCTGGTTGTCGCCCTACCACAGGAGGGTCTCCAACAGTCACAAGCAGTGCACCTGGCATGAGACTGTGTGAAAGAAAATTAAAATGCATGAAGAGGTTTATAATCAGTTAACACTTTAAAGAGTGGAGGTACAGCTGTATGCGAGTGAAATGATTGGCCTGTGTGAGTATCTCTGAAGGGGGGGGGGTGCTCTTGGCAGAGAGTGTGAAACGAGTGAGGACTTATGGTTTAGTATAAACTTGGAGGTTCTTACCTGGCTCGGCAGGTCATACAGAAGGTTAGGTTCACCAACATCAAGAAGGAGGAACATCTTAAATTTCTGAGGTGATTATATCACCTCATGGGAACATGTGGAAGCTGCACTTGACATCAAAAACGAATTAAATACCATCAGCTGGAAACATAGAATAGCATTATTATAGTACATGAATTTTGGGCCAAACATTATTGGATGGATTGAGCTCCTCTACACTTCACCTACGAACAAGGTTCAGGATGGGAGATATCGGAGAGCTGGGTGCTAAGAAAAGTACCAGCCAGGGCTCTTGCCTCTCCTCCCTCTCATGCGCATTAGTAAAGGGACCACTAGCGAGTAAACCTAGACAGAACTTGTCAGACGGGGGCATACTGTGGAGATTAGCATGGTTCTGGTAAAATACTGTTGTTCTCCTCTAAGTGTTCTAAAAATCTGGGCCCTGATTATATCAAATACCTTAAACAATATTACAGTAAAAAAAAATATGTTTCCTTATCAAACATTTATTGGTGAGTAGACCTCTTTTTCCTAATCGGAAAGCAGTAAAGCTCTTTTTTGCCTTTTCTACTTTTCTTGTAAGTTCACTAAGGAGCCTTCTGGCTCCTGTTAAGTGGCAGTTCATGAACGGGCTTGCCGTCTGAGGTGTTAATCACAAACCTGCCAATTCTTCGCTATTTAGGAGACAGGGAAGAAATGTAGTCATGTAAAAAATTCACTGAGGAGCCAATGGAGAAATTTTCTTGACACGCTCCCGCTGTGACACCGCTGCAATTGAGGAAGGCCTGTCATTTTGGTTGTCAACCTTTGACCCCAGCCAGACGCATTTTGAAATGATGTCAAATGAATTGCCTCACTGCTCGGATGTTCTCTTCCCGCTCTGCGAGTCTGTCCTTGATGTCAGTCAGAATTACTTAACTACTGCCTACCAGGCCTAAAAATATTCCAAAATACAAGAGTCAAATTCGGTTACCAAGAATAGCTCTTGTCAGGTAATGATTTTACGACACAGCGCATTGTTTACCAAGGCAGGGATCTTAGACTTGCATATTAATGAGGATAATTAATAATAAGTTGAATGTGCTCGCCACTGCTTCACAGCTGGACCATATGTACTAATTACACTTTCTGGACAAACATTGGCTAATCCATTTTGACAAAAATATATTCCAGTTTAGAAAGCCCCTTGCCTTTATAGGACATCTATTTTTATAAAGTGATATGGGCTAGTCACAACCACATAAACAATATCTCAAGTGTACAGCGCAAAGCACCCAAATATTCCCCTATCTAACTCAACTGTATTTAGGTCTTGCTGGAATGTCGCTTTGACTGGCGAGTTCTAAGATGGGTAAAGCCTTTTTCAAACTGAACAAAATAGAGATATGATTAACTTTCATAACAAATATATGCAGCATGGGAGGCAGACGCTGAGCCACGTGCAACGGTTTGGTTTAAAATTTTATGGATACCTTTTTGGGCATGATTTTAATGCTGACTCAGGCACATTTAGTTGGCTCTGAGTGTATTACACAGTGGTGACCTAGATATGGATGAGTGAGAACAGGACAGTGCTAATTTGAGCCAATGGTTGCAGGTGGGGCCCACCTACACTTCTGGGCACCAGTACTTATTTTTTCCATCAGACTTTGACCCAGAAAAAGAGAGAAACACACAAAAGGCGGAAAGTAGGAAGAAAAGAAAGGCAGAAAAGGAGTGACTAAAGGAGAAAGCAGGGGTGCAAAGTGACGTGCTGGAGTAAGTTTGAGGGCATGGAGCGTCTTGTCATGGATTCAAAATACAAGAGGGGGAATTAAGACTAGGCAGCCATAGTATTCAGCACCACGACTTTCTGCAGTGACTGCAGTAGCTTATGAGCAAAATGTTTGGGTACCAGCATTCATTATTTTACAAATCAAGCACTGGAACAGGACTCTTTACAGTATTGGACTGAACACAGGGAATACAGAGAAAGGCTTAGATACACTGAAGACCAGGAAGGTGCTTTTAGGGAAGGATGGAAGGAGTGACCATCAGCCATCCACTGTGCTTTATTTGTAAAAAAACACAATTAAGTGCCTCATCAAGAGGCCACTGCAGCTTGCATCACCCTTTTTCCCTTGCCAGCGATGCCAATGGCAGTACCAACACAACTATCAATCTATCAGTCAATCAGGTCCTTGTAGAGCGTGGCTAATCATCCGTAGGGGTCTCAAGGCTATGGTGGGGCCGGGGTTCTGCAGTTCAGTTGAAGAGCCAGGTCTTGAGGTCCTTCCTGAATTGAGGCAGAGATGCAGAGGTAGGAAGTTCTAGGTCTTCGTAGCGAGGTAGGAGAAGGATCTTCCTCCATTCGAGGTCTTGCGGATCCGTGGGATAGTGGTGAGGGCCAGGTGGGCAGGGCGGAGATGTTTGGTTGGTGTGTAGAAGGAGAGGCGGTGGTTGAGGTATTCGGGTCCGATGTTGTGGAGGGCTTTGTAGGAGTTCGTGAGGTACTGAAGGTTTCTCAGGTGACAGATGATGTGACTTTGGAGGGGGCTGTCCAGGATAAGTTTGGCAGAGGCGTTCTGAATTCATTGCAATTTCTTTTGGAGTTTTTGGGTGGTGCCAGCATAGAGTGTATTGCCATAGTCGAGCTTGCTGCTGATGAGCGCCCGGATGACCATTCTCCTGGACTCAGTGGGGATCCATTTGAAGATCTTCTGGAGCAGGTGGAATGTGTGGAAGCAAGAGGATTATACAGCGTTGATTTGGCGGTTCATAGAGAGCGAGGAGCCGAGGATGATGCTGAGGTTGCATGCATGGTCGGTGGGTGTGGAGGGGGTTCCGAGCGCTGCTGGCCACCAGGAGTCATCCCATGTGGAGGGGGTGGCGCCCAGGATGAGGACTTCAGTTTTGTCTTAGTTAAGTTTGAGGCAGCTCTTTTTCATCCAGGTGTCTTCTGCCGTCATCCTGTCATTGAAGTTGCTCTTAGCAGTTGTAGGTCCCTCAGTGAGAGAGAGAATCAGCTGTGTGTCCTTGGCATAGGAGATGATGTTGAGTCTGTGGTTTTCCACGATGGCTGCAAGTGGGGCCATGTCGCTTTTGAAGAGGGTGGGGCTCGGAGAGGAGCCCAGTGGGACTCCGCAGCTGATCTCTGTAGTTTCTGAAGAGAATGGTGGCAGGCTGACTCTCTGGGTTCAGCCGGTAAGGAAGAAGCAGATGCATTCTAACGCTTTGTTGTGGATGCCAGCGTTGTGGAGTCTTGTGCAGAGGGTGTGGTGGGAGATGGTGTCAAAGGCAGCAGAGAGGTCCAGGATGATGAGGGCTGCAGCTTCACCTCGGTCGAGGAGAGTGCGGATGTCGTCCATTGCGGCGAGGAGTCCAGTCTCTGTGCTGTGGTTGCTCCTGAAGACAGATTGGGAGGGCTCCAGGGTGTAGTTTGTTTGGATGAATTCTGTGAGTTGGGCTTTGATGGCCCTCTCGATGACTTTGGCTGTGAAGGGGAGCAGAGAGATGGGTTTTTAGTTCTTGAGGTCCATCAAGTGTGACAATTCAGACTATTCCAGGACCCCAAGGCTATACGAATGGCATGGGCGGCAGGTACTAGTCATTTTTAATGTACATTGAATTAATAAACGACTGTTGTGCTCATCTCTAAATTAGACAAACAATGTCACCATGTGGCAGACTTTCATAAATGCCGATGTTGACAATTAAGTGCCGGTGCGGATTACCGGAACCACTGGCTCAAATAAGCACTGGCTATCCAGCCTGTCATACATATTTGAGGGAACGCTGATGCAATTCTTCCAGACATGTATGCCAATTCGTCTCTCCTACCCCCAAATTCTTCTTGGGATGGTGGAACTCACGCTACACTCATTCTGTAATTGCTAGGCCTGCTTTTCATTCCCAATCCACCATTGACTCTTCTTGATGTACATAGGAGGTTCAGTTGTGAGTCAATGCAAGTTGGGGCTTTACTGACTATTTCTTTAAATATCTTTAGCACAGTTTATTCAGTGACAAGCATGGGTGCTGGCTCCCACCATGTACTAATATTGGAACTGATTTCAGTCTCATACCTAACAGGAAGAGCAATGATTGTAGGTGTTAATGTACAGTGTCTGGGGACACCATTCATAGTCTCAAAATGCTGTTTTCTTGTCATTTAGTGTGTTATGTTGCTAGCACTTCTATAGTGTCTAGCTGTCATTGTACTGGTTTCAGACTGTTTGTTCAGGCAGCCAGGTACTGCCTTTCTGTACAATCAAGATCTCAGGAGACATGGAGGAAGTGTGGAGCACCACTGTTGGAGGCATAGACATCAATTCGACCATCAGAGTTGCTGTATAATCAATTCTACACTTGGCTTTTTATTGGCAGCCTTGAGAAGGGCTCTGAGACCTTCACCGAGGGGGGCACAAGCTACCCCCACTAAGGTTTAAATGAGGACCTTAATACAGTAAGGCAGCTGTAGTTACAATGTAGATGTGTAATTACAATTTTGATGCAGTGTTTACTCTTCTGCATGGCGAGATCAAATGCATATTTTAGTTTAAATATACGGTAATATTGACAACATAACACAATAGTAAATGTGTTAAAACATACATCTTTATGCTCATTTGCCATTTGGCTGACACTAAAATGTAGTACCCCCAAACTGTGCTATTTTATTCAAATGTATCAACATATCTGAGGAGCGTCAGCAATAGCCCAAAATAGTATTTAAATTAGGGCTGGGCAGAGTTCCTGGAGTTGTGCTATGCGGAACTCCGCAAAGTGACCAAAAATCTCCACTGTGCTCCATGGAGTTCCGCAAGTGGCAGAGTGTGTTAGGTCACGCCATTCGAGCAGATTTTTAGCGCTGGGTGTTTCCCCCGCTAGAAAATCAGCTCAAACGGCACCATGCACAGCGCAAGAGGACGCTGCTTCTTTCTGTCACTCGAGTAGATGTTCTACTCGAGAGGCAGTTTCTACATTTTGAATGTAAGGTTTCTCAATGCGAGAGGTAGCGGCCATCTGTGACCGCCTGCATTGAGAAATCTCACCGGGAGGTGGTCTGAGGTAACATTTTTCTCACAAATGCTTGCCTACTTAACATTGGCGAGTGAGGAAAAAAGTCCACTTCAGGCATGCTACCTGGAGCGTGGAGTGGGTAAACTCTGCAGATTTGGTGAGCGGAACTGAATTTCACACCCCGTCCAAATTTAAATATAAATGCATTTCATTTATCACTGTCAGTTATTGGTCTGAAGTGGTCACCACGATGACCTGAAGTTAAACCTTTGGAACCCCTTGACAGTGACATTGAAATTTCTGGTTCTGGGAACACAAGGGCAGTGCCAGGTATCTAAGATGAGAGACCTCTGCCTGCAGTCCTGCCTGTGGTTCTGTGGTATAAAGATTTATGAGTAAATCTTTATCCCGTGGTTGCAGCTTCTTAGCTGCTGATTTCCATCAATCATTGAGAGTGGACACTGAGACATAGGGGTCGATTCCGATCTCGGTCGGAGGCGCACCCAATACCATTCGGTCGGGGAAAAAGCCATGCGAATGCCTGTTTCCCGACCGATCCGTACAGCACACCGAACGAGTAAGTACGATGCGCACAACAGCACAGAATCCGGCCGAGCCGTACTCACCCAATCCAGGTCCAGTACTCCGACCGAGGCGAATCCGGAAACGCCGAATCGAGTCGTACGGAAGGGAAAATGCAGCTCCGTCCGGCCGACCAAGTACGATGCGCTTCCCGTACGCGCCGAACCCGTCGCTACGCACGGCACGTCAAAGCATCCGGGAGAGGCGCACATAAGCTCCGATTCGCGCCACAACACAATCCACGGCTACGAGACGAACACGCCAGCGGCGAGGACGACGCGAAGCGGCGAGGACGACGCGAAGCAACGAGAAGGACGAACAACACGAACCAACCCATGAATCCATTCGTCCCGATCATACCAATATTCTACATTTACTACCGGAACAGGCACGGACGCGTACGGCGCAGAAGGTAAGACAGACACCAACCACAAAACACATACAACACGTACACGACACATCACACACACACAGAGGGATGCAGAATATACTTACACCAGCAACAGCAGCACCATAGGGGCGGGATGCCCATCACCAATGCCACATATGCACACAGGGGCCTGAATGCGCACCACCACCCCTACCCAGGGGGAGCTGGATGCCTACCACTACTACCACCCTTAGCCAGGGGGGGCTGGATGCCTACCACTACTACCACCCTCACCCAGGGGGGGCTGGATGCCTACCACTACTACCACCCTTAGCCATGGGGGTGCCAGATGCCTACCACTACTACCACCTCACCCAGGGGGGCTGGATGCCTACCACTACTACCACCCTCACCCAGGGGAGCTGGATGCCTACCACTACTACCACCCTTAGCCAGGGGGCTGGATACCTACCACTACTACCACCCTCACCCAGGGGGGCTGGATGCCTACCACTACTACCACCCTCACCCAGGGGGCTGGATGCCTACCACTACTACCACCCTCACCCAGGGGGGCTGGATGCCTACCACTACTACCACCCTCACCCAGGGGGGGGCAGGATGCCTACCACTACTACCACCCTTAGCCAGGGGGGGCTGGATGCCTACCACTACTACCACCCTCACCCAGGGGGGGCTGGATGCCTACCACTACTACCACCCTTAGCCATGGGGGTGCCAGATGCCTACCACTACTACCACCCTCACCCAGGGGGGGCTGGATGCCTACCACTACTACCACCCTCACCCAGGGGGGGCTGGATGCCTACCACTACTACCACCCTTAGCCAGGGGGTGCCAGATGCCTACCACTACTACCACCCTCACCCAGGGGGGCTGGATGCCTACCACTACTACCACCCTCACCCAGGGGGGGCTGGATGCCTACCACTACTACCACCCTTAGCCAGGGGGGGCTGGATGCCTACCACTACTACCACCCTCACCCAGGGGGGGGCTGGATGCCTACCACTACTACCACCCTTAGCCAGGGTGGTGCCAGATGCCCACCACCACTACCACCCTTATCCATGGGGGTGCCAGATGCCTACCACTACTACCACCCTCACCCAGGGGGGGCTGGATGCCTACCACTACTACCACCCTCACCCAGGGGGGGCTGGATGCCTACCACTACTACCACCCTTAGCCAGGGGGTGCCAGATGCCTACCACTACTACCACCCTCACCCAGGGGGGCTGGATGCCTACCACTACTACCACCCTCACCCAGGGGGGCTGGATGCCTACCACTACTACCACCCTTAGCCAGGGGGGCTGGATGCCTACCACTACTACCAGCCTCACCCAGGGGGGCTGGATGCCTACCACTACTACCACCCTTAGCCAGGGTGGTGCCAGATGCCCACCACCACTACCACCCTTAGCCATGGGGGTGCCAGATGCCTACCACTACTACCACCCTCACCCAGGGGGGCTGGATGCCTACCACTACTACCACCCTCACCCAGGGGGGCTGGATGCCTACCACTACTACCACCCTTAGCCAGGGGGTGCCAGATGCCTACCACTACTACCACCCTCACCCAGGGGGGCTGGATGCCTACCACTACTACCACCCTTAGCCAGGGGGGCTGGATGCCTACCACTACTACCACCCTCACCCAGGGGGGCTGGATGCCTACCACTACTACCACCCTTAGCCAGGGGGGGGCTGGATGCCTACCACTACTACCACCCTCACCCAGGGGGGCTGGATGCCTACCACTACTACCACCCTTAGCCATGGGGGTGCCAGATGCCTACCACTACTACCACCCTCACCCAGGGGGGCTGGATGCCTACCACTACTACCACCCTCACCCAGGGGGGCTGGATGCCTACCACTACTACCACCCTTAGCCAGGGGGGCTGGATGCCTACCACTACTACCACCCTCACCCAGGGGGCTGGATGCCTCCCACTACTACCACCCTTAGCCAGGGGGTGCCAGATGCCTACCACTACTACCACCCTCACCCAGGGGGGCTGGATGCCTACCACTACTACCACCCTTAGCCAGGGGGCTGGATGCCTACCACTACTACCACCCTCACCCAGGGGGGCTGGATGCCTACCACTACTACCACCCTTAGCCAGGGTGGTGCCAGATGCCTACCACTACTACCACCCTCACCCAGGGGGGGCTGGATGCCTACCACTACTACCACCCTTAGCCAGGGGGGGCTGGATGCCTACCACTACTACCACCCTTAGCCAGGGGGGGCTGGATGCCTACCACCACTACCACCCCCACTCATAGGATGGACAATGCATGACACAACCAGCACACCACAACCTAGGGAATGCAAGAAAAAGACATCCCCCAACACCATGACAAGCGTGTGTAGACTGTGTCAAATGCCTACAACACTGAACATGACTTTGAACATACAATGTGACCCCCTAGCACATGTGCCACACATATATGTGTGTGGCCCCCACAATGCAAGCAGACCATGACCATTGTGGCAATGGGGTCCAAACCCCCATCATCACAGTGACCAAAAGGTAAGTGTGGGGTCCATAGCTGAAGCACATTCTGAACATTGTGGCAATGGGTTCTAACGCCCCATCACCACAGTGACCAAAATGTAAGTGTGGGGTCCATAGCTGAAGCACATTTTAAACATTGTGGCAATGGGGTCCAAACCCCCATCATCACAGTGACCAAAAGGTAAGTGTTGACAAAGAAAGAGCTGCAACTGCCAAACTGCATGGATGATTCCTGGTCACAGAACAAAAAACACATCAGTGGCAAAGTAGTGCATGTGTCCCATTGCAACATAAATTGGGGGAGCCAAATACTGCAGTGCAAATAAGACATACCTTTGGCCATGTGCAGACAAACAACACCCATGGGGGCTGACACTGTCAACATTCATCAATGACACAATGACAGAAGTGACCATCAGAATGCAGACCCACATATTTGCACCAATGGGCACACAAATGCAGATACCCTGTGGAGACTGTAGATGTGAGGTGAACAGATACCATACCATGGCAGCAATGGGACACACAAACCATGATCATTGTGCTGACCGATGACCTAGGAGTCCCAGGGACAGCAGGGGAAACCCACCAAACTACATACAGCCAATGGCACACCCAAGATATGCCAATGCAGTGGTGCAGATGCACAAACACAAACAGGCAGACCCACACTGCACATCATACACAACAGGTGAGGGGGGTGCCAGTGTCCCCAGGCAACCACACAACACATGAGGAGACCTGAATACCAATCATACAGATGTGCATACAGTGCCACACAAAGGTAACTCATGGATCCAAATCCCCTATGTGGGCAAGCAGGCATTGTCAGATGAGAGGGAGCACAAATCACACATGTCACACAGGCACGTAGGAACAGCAACTGACACAGCAAGACACAGACACACCACAGCACTACCCCCAGGGCCCCCACAATGTGGTGACCCTGGGCTGCATTACAATCCCACTGTGATGACAAAGCTAAATGTCGTTCACACTGTGAACCACAGACATGTGTCCTGAGCAACAAACTACCATCACACCTACACAAGCACAAATCAATCAGCATGGCCAGTAAGCCAAGGCCAACATGGAGGCAGGGGCCTAGCCGGGCAACAACTCTCATCTGCACACACTCAACACCACACCCCTCGACCTCCAACAATGTGCAGCAGTGAAGCACACATGCACTGGTGACATTGCACATGCACCCATGACTATTCCAGGGTGGTGGGTGGGAACCAAGGTGCAGAAACACATCACACATGGCCACTCAACAAGACTCCTGAATGTCTGACACACTGCACACTACGCTGTACATGGACATGACGGCAATACCACACCAACCAATGGGATCCCAGCCACAGTCACACACCAATGAAGAAGCCAAGGTCACCCACAAAGAACACACATAGACAACAACCAACATTGCAGCCCGGACCCTGAGGAGTGCCAGCAGTCACACACACAACGTGTCACAATCACTGAAAGATAACACAAACTGGAAATCACATGACAGTGGCAAACAACAAGTGCCAAGGGGAAACCTGACTGTGACCCATCTGCGTCTGCACACAAACTCAGCCCTGACAGCAAACACACCTATGGGTGACCCCTGATGACCAGTAATGTGCCATGCACCCACATCACAGAGAACCCAGGGAGAAGACTTTGGGGGAACATAGGTCAACTCAGCAAGCATCACAAACAGGTACAACACTAGGGATCACAGCATGCACAGCTAAACGGAAGTGAACACACAGACATGCACATACAACACACACCTTGGGCGCAGGCAATGTCACAGGAGTACACACTGCCATGAGGGGACTCCACTCCTGTGTGAGGAAAGCTGTGCCATATGTTGCCTCAGTAGGGCCCCATCATGTCAGCTGAGCACTTGGTCACACAATCAACAATTAGCACCAAATGAGGGCTCCCGTCACATCAGCCTGGTCATGGAAGTGCCAACGGAATCATCAGCACAGATCCAACACACTTGTATAGCAATGTTGCACTGACAACACGGATGAGTCCTTCCCCATTGATGCCCAAACCTGCATGTCCAGTGGAGATGGCCACACGGTCAGGGAAGTAGACGAATTGAACAATGGCAGGCACAACAGATGTGCAGGGGTGGAAGCCACAGATGTGAAATAGCTAATCTAAGTAGGAAATCCCATTGCCAAATACTGAACACATGACACCCTCAGATGCTGCTATGGATGACATGGATACACCACAGGATAGGACACATTCCCCCTGGACCACATGGGTTCCTGCACAGTAACACTTCATTATCATGAGACCAAATATCACCATCACTGCAGCAAGGGCATGGTTAGCATCATCAACAACATGTACATCAGAAGCATAAGCACTAGAGAACAGAAAGTTGCTTTATTCAGCATATGTGTGTAATGAAAACAAAGTCCAGAAAAAACACAAAGGCCAATGGCCAGTCCATTGTCAAAGTCCAAACTGGGTGACAGTGGCAGATGTCACCCTACGCATGCCTGCACAAAACCAGGGACAATCCACTAGGAGGGGCAACCGGGGGGCAGGCCAGGCACCGCAGGGACAGGATCAGGGCTCACCAGGAGGAAGCAGGGAAGGGGTGGTGGGTGCTGGAGAGCCACTGACAACTGCAGTGGAGGTGTCTGACATGGTGTGTGCCGGCACAACTGGGGGGCATGACTCAGATGTTGTGGGTGCCGGCACGACTGCAGTGGACCCTGCAGATGGAGTGGACAGGTCCGCCACTGCAGTGCCCAAGTCAGACAGGGTGGTAGTGGACTCCACTGCAGTGCCTACCACCAGGGGAGGAGAATGGGGAACAGGCAAGGTGGGCTGGACAGAGGGGGAGGACACCCTCACCACATCAGTGGCACAGACAAGCGCAGCGGGGGTGTGGTGCCGGGAGAGCAAGTGGCAGGGGGAGAAGGCCGGATCCTCTTGGGGATGGTATATCTGTGGGTGGGGGAACCTGGGGCAGGGTGTGGTGGGGGCACCTGTGGAGTGGGGGCCTGAGGGATGGAGGAAGGAGACCTGGTGCCTGAGCTGCAGGGCGGCGGCGGGGTCTTGCTCTTACGACTCCGGGGGACTTGCGGGTGGGGGCCTCAGTCTGTCTGCGCCTGGGGGAGGGTGTCCGGGGGCGAGGGGCACTCTGCTCCGTGTGGGTGGGCTTCCTCTTCCCCCTGAATGCTGTATCAGCTGGATCGGAGGGGAAGAGGCCGAGGTCACTGAGGAAGAGCCGCTGGGTCTTTGGGGTTGCAGGTGAGGCAAGGGAGGGTGTTTTGGAGGGAGAGGCAACTGAGGACTGCGCAGTGCTCGTGGATGCGTGTGTGTGTTCCAGGGCCCCATCCCCTGTGAGTCTGGTTTCAGTCCCCTGACTGTGCGTGCGTGTGCGTTTTGTTTGTGGCGTGTGTGTCTGTGTGCTGGATGTGTGTGTGCTGGTGTGTGCCTGTGCCGGTGTGTGTGTGCTTGGGACGGGTAAGGTGCTGGGGAGTGTGGATGGAGCAGAGGCAGGAGGGGTGAGGGACTGTCTGAGGAGGGACACTGCTGCCGTCAGGGAGGAGTCCATGGACCTATTGCCCCTCTGTAGGTCAGACATGCCCGATGAGATGCCCTCCATGAACGACACCAGCTGAGTCAACAGAGCGGTGTGCGCATGGAGGACACTCAGCATGGCTGTCTGCCCTACATGGAGCTGGCGAAGGAGGTACACAGACTCCTCACTCAGGGCAGCAGGGGACACAGGGGCAGGGGGTGCGGTGCCTGGCCCAAAGGAGACACGCTCCCGAACATGGGAGCCTCCACGGACCTGGGGAATGGGAGCCGATGGGAGGGCGGTGGTGGTGCTGGTGGTGGCGGGGACAGCAACACTAGCTGGGGTGTGGTGGCTGCTGACACCCGCCTCCATAAGGGAGTCATCCTCCGAGTTGCTCTGGTCCTCAGCTGAGGTGGATGGTGCTGAGGACTCCTCGGTGTGGCTCCCCTCGCCCTCCGTGCCACTGGGTCCCTCCGACCACTCCTCGGCTGCTGACCCAGTCTGGCTCTCCGGCTCCTCCTGGTCCGTGGAGCTGTCCCCTTCCGTGGCCGTGGATGTATCTGCAAACAATGGGGAAACAGACAGACATCAGTCACCTGCACCAAACGCACACACCACTGTGAGCACAGCACATTACAGAGCAAGCCCTGGCATCATTAGTTGTACATTGCTAAAAGTGCCCTAACTGAACAGGAGAAGCCAATTGTCAGTCTGATGCCAACCATGGCACTCACATCCCACATGGCCTTGCACCCATCTGTCTGGTGTCTGTTGGATAGCAACACCCCAGTGTGGACACATGCACCAACTACACAGTAGTTGGACAGTGCAGAGGACACGGTGTAGCATGTGGACATGCACACATCACAACTCTTGCCACTGAGTCAGTACAGGTTTCCGGATGAAAGGGACGCCCAGAGTCAAATAGGATATGCATGTGATGCATACCAGCGACAGACACCATGATGCACCCATGTCCTGATAGCCATCGCCACAATGGTGTGCATGTAGCACATGTCACTCCCCTGCAGGATCACCAATAAGTAGACACATGCCATGGCGGAGGCATGACTGCTAAGTCATACATCACTGTCTCAGTGATGTATGACTTGGCAGCCAGACAACAACACTCTGCACTGTGTCACAATAGTAGGTCATGGGGAATGCAAGTCCTGGAGCTGCACAAGTGCACATGTACATCCCCCACACAACACATCATCTTAACCCTCATCTGTCCAGGTCATACCGATTGGACATATGGGAGACCTGTGACACTACCCTCTGAACCTGAGCCCCTCACAATCTGCTGTGAATGGGGAACAGCTGCCTGAACTTCACATTCGCATACCCCAGTCTGCACGGGCAGCTGATCAAACACCTATGTGACACACAAGTATCGTCTCCTATGGTCACATCTCCAGTGGCATGCTGAGCCCCTACCAAGAAACACCCCAGCAGTCCTGGCAACTAATCCACAGCACACTGACACAGAGGCAGACACCTGAGGGGTCAAATCACTGCGCACAATGTGTCAGCTGATACACGGGAGTGGGAGTACAGAGTGCATTGCATGGCCTGGAGTAGGCATGACTGTCCTGCCCCACATGAATGAGGGATGAGCCCTGGACAGTGGATAGCTGGCTATGTATGTGTGACACACGTAATCTGCACACTCCTGGGGCCCAAACATTGTTCCCACCCGCTGCATGGGCGTGTGCCACATACCCCAGGCACATGTGGTGGCTCAGCTCAGCAAGTGGACCGCATATCAAAGCAACACGCAGATTACATGTCCGAACACAGGCGTTGTGTGAACAATGGACCCACCCATGATGCCCACAACAGAGTTAGGGAAACAGATGCTGTCCCCCACCTTTAGTGAAGCAAACTGCAAGGACACAGTCCCAAGTGACACAATTCCCTGAATGTAAGGGCCACACCTGAGTATCAGATGAGGAGTGGGCAGTGCACAATAGAGGGACATGGCTCCTGGACAACATGACTGCTGCACTGTGGCAGTTGAACCAGGCCAGAGGAGGGCACAAAGCATGTAATACAGAGTTCACAGTGCAGTCTTTGACTCACCCCCTCCTTGCTGCTGTCTGGCCTTCAGCTGCCCATCCAGGTCTGGAAACACCACCGCCAGGATCTGGAGCATGTGGGGGGTCAGGGTCCGTGTTCCGCCCCTCCTGCGAGGAGGCGACAGCTTCAGCTGGACCCGTGAAAATCCTCCGGGTCCAGCCCCGAAGGTCCTGCCACCTCTTCTGGCAGTTGCGGATCCGGCGCTTGTAGACCCCCACGGACCGGACAGCCCGGACGATGTCCTTCCAGATCTCCTGCTTCCGATGGGCATTAACCTGTCAGGATGACAAAGTGAAAAGGCCATTACTACACATGCAACATATCCGTGCATGACACAGTTGTATATACATGTCTCATTCACAGGGGCACATGATGTACACAGGCAGTGCAACGCTGCCCATGGACAGTTTGCCAGACGTCACTACATGGTATCATTGCATGGGAAGTAAAACCTTGTTCAAATGCACTGTCACTGCACCATACCTGTCCAGTGCATGTCACTACACACTATGGGGGGTGACAACTACTCAGTGAGCCTGCTAGCCAGTGGCGTGCAGACTTTCAGCCTTGCTAGTCAGACAAAATGCACATTCAGAAAGGCAGTGCACAGAACACTCACCTGCTCCCCTGGTGTCCCATACAGCTTGCTGTACTGTGGAAGTAGGCTGTCCAGCAGGGCCTGGTTCTCCTCAAGGCTGAAGGCTGGGGCTCTCTCCACAGTACGTGCCATTGCAGGGTCCAGAGGGGCAGAGACAGCAGCAGTGCAGTGGCAGATGTCGTCCTGGAGCATGTAGTGCAGGCAAGTGAGCTCTCAGGGGAACAGCCAGCAATATATATGTGCTGGAGAGGCAGATACTGTCCCTTGTGTCCAAAGTGATAGGTCCAAGTCGTTTGCATCTTCTGAATCTGGCCAATCCATGGAATAGCAGCACCAATACACGCCCACGGCATCCTTCAAATCTTCAACTTCATGACATACATGATTTTGCAACATTGTTGTGGGTGACCAACTGAATTTCCAGCAACCGACTCGTTCGAAATTCGAAAACGCGTCCGTTGCCAGGCAAGGCCATTGTCAATGGGTGCGCACCGATCGGTCCATTGCGGTACAACGCGTACAGGGGTACAACGCGTACCCGCACACATTGAATGCAATGGGCCGGCCGGGGGCACCGATCGGTCCATTGCGGTACAACGCGTACAGGGGTACAACGCGTACCCGCACACATTGAATGCAATGGGCCGGCCGGGGGCACCGATCGGTCCATTGCGGTACAACGCGTACAGGGGTACAACGCGTACCCGCACACATTGAATGCAATGGGCCGGCCGGGGGCACCGATCGGTCCATTGCGGTACAACTGCGTACAGGGGTACAACGCGTACCGCGCACATTGAATGCAATGGGCCGGCCGGGGGCACCGATCGGTCCATTGCGGTACAACGCGTACAGGGGCTACAACGCGTACCCGCACACATTGAATGCAATGGGCCGGCCGGGGGCACCGATCGGTCCATTGCGGTACAACGCGTACAGGGGCACAACGCGTACCCGCACACATTGAATGCAATGGGCCGGCCGGGGGCACCGATCGGTCCATTGCGGTACAACGCGTACAGGGGTACAACGCGTACCCGCACACATTGAATGCAATGGGCCGGCCGGGTGCACCGATCGGTCCATTGCTGTTCAACGCATCCCTGTACAAGTGACTGGCATATGTCACCATGCCTGTCTCAGATGGACATATGCCAGCCACAGATAGCTCCCAGGGAGTGAGGGGCACACCTACAACACGACAGCCTGTCCAAACTGTATCATAAGGCATGTAAGGCTGCATTTCCTATTGTGTGTATGTTGGTGTACATGTTGTCCTGTGGGTGTCACCTGGGGGCAGCAACCCCCAGGCTGTGCACGTGTTCATGGGGACAGGATCCTGGGTGTTACGTGTACATGACCACTGTGATGTGCAACTGTTCATATCTGTGCATGTGCCATGGTCACATTTCACGGTGGTGTATGTGTATGTCATGTCACATACCCCGTGAGTCCCATGTGGGACGGTATGTTTGAGCCAGGGTGTCCCAGTGGCACAATAGTGATGGTCCTCCACAGTCTGTGTGCATGTAGTGTTTACAATGTCTCTGATTTCATGTGCACAATGGGAGACAGTCTCCACATCCACGTTGTGTGTGCATGGACTTTGATGTTGTGCGTGTGTGTGTCACAGACGTCCATGTCTGTCCTGCAGTGGCAAGTGGGACCACTACCTGTGGGGGTCATAGTTGTTTTGCTGTGGTGTATACATGATACTCCATGTAATGCCAGTGTCCATGTGGCAATACAGGGTCCCTGGGAATGTACCTGTCGTTGAGCTGTGATGCCTGGGGCACATCTGTCCTCACATGTCACTGTGGGGGGTGATTGTGACACGGCAGCAGGAGATGGGAACTGTGACACGGCCTCATGATATCCAATGGGCCAACCTGGGACTTATTGATGCCACTTGTTGGACCGTGATGACAGATGTTGGCCATGTATGTACCATACATGTCCTTACGGAACTGCACACTTCATGTAGTTGTGCCTCATAATGATGTATGTTGGGATATTGAGTGTGTTCAATGCCGCATATGTGGGCTGACTGACAATCTTGCTTACTTCTCCTCTGCACTGCAGGGCTCCTGCTGTCCATCGACCATTCCCAGACCTGGCAACGATGGTGGAACGGGACAGCATCCGACGGTACCGCTTCACCAGGCAGCTGATTGAGGATTTGGCAGTGCAGTTGGCCCCACATTTGCAGCCTGGCCGGCCGTATCCTACAGCGCTGACCCCCAAGGTGAAGGTGATGGCAGCCCTACACTTCTTTGCCACCGGTACCTTCCAACATACTGTGGCGACTGCTGGTGGGATGTCACAGACCATGTTGAGCCGTGTGCTCCGCGATGTTTTGGCGGCAATGTTGCTATTCCTGAACAGGTACATCTATTTCCCTAGACTGCGATGACTCACTGACGTGAAGAGTGACTTCTATGCCCTGGGGAGGATGCCGCATGTCATTGGCTCCATTGATGGGACACATGTGGCTTTGGTACCACCACAGGCCCAGGAGCAGGCCTACCGTAACCGCAAGCACTACCACTCGGTCAATGCACTGGTGGTGTGTCTTGCAGATATGACCATCACACACGTGTGTGCCCGTTTCCCTGGTTCAGCACACGATGCCTTTGTGATGAGGAGTAGTCGCATCCCCAGGATGATGGCACAGATGCAGAACCAGCGTGCCTGGCTTGTCGGTGTGTACTGACTTTGTGCCATTGTGTGTGATCTGATCTGTAGTATTCCGCCCACTTTTCCAAGTCAGCTAATGTGCACTTGTCTGTCCGTAGGTGACTCGGGATACCCCAACATGCCGTGGTTGCTGACACCCCTCAGGAACCCTGTGACACCAGCCCAGATGCGCTACAATGAGGCACATGGTCGGACCAGGAGAGTGATTGAGCGGACATTTGGTCTCCTGAAGAGCCGCTTCCGCTGCCTGGACAAGACCGGAGGGTCCCTCCCATATGCCCCTGCGAAAGTGTGCAAGATTATCATCGTCTGCTGCATGCTCCACAACCTGGCAGTGCGGAAGGAGTTGCCTCTCATCCAGGATGACAATGACCAACATCCGCCACCTGTGGAGGATCCTGGCCTGGACCACGATGCCAGTGATGATGATGATGATGATGATGGTGATGTCCGCACACAGCTCATCACCAACTTCTTCAGCTGAATGTGAGTATCCTGAGGTGTCATGTCAATGATGTGAGTTGGCATGATATGTGTAGGTGGTGCTCTGGTGCTGTTGGAGTGTGTCCATGGGCTACTTGACTGGATGTGTGTTGCGATGTGTGCTTACAGGTGGGCTGTACTCCCCAACAGTGTTGACATGCTAACTTGGTTCTGGGTGGGTATCTTGTAACATGTATTGTGCATGAGTTTTGCTGTTCTGTCCTGTTCTCCATTGCTTTTGACTGTGTGTCATTTCTGTCCTTCACAGGGTACTTTCAGATTCGTTTGGTCAACTGTGTCCACCGACGACGTGATTGCACTTCCAGGGTGGTAGCTGTTGTGTCCCTACAGGTGATGTGCGCCACACCCATGGACTTCCTTCCGTCTACAGTTGTTGACTGTGTGCCCGCTGCCAGGTGGGATTACCTTGCATCTGTAGTGGTTACGACATGTTGCAACTGTGTAATAAACCTGTGCTTCACTTTGTGATGTGCGTTGTCTGTGGTCACACATTTGACTGCCATTTGCTTACTGCACCTGTGGGCTACTTGACTACAACTGGGAATGGGTGTGGTGTCTGTGCATTGCACCGTCTTCCCTGGCAACATCAGTGTAGGCAATGAGTCAGATGGCCTAGGTGTGTATGTGTTGTGTAGCCCTGGTGGTGTGTCTCCCTCATATGTGTCACGTTGCCTTTACTCACATGCCTGTGTTGTACTTGCTGTTGCAGTTCGCATACACAGTGTAATTTTGCAGTTCATCATCCCCATAACAGCACCCACGTTGGAATCACAACAGAGGCAAGTATGGTGTATTAGTGTGTTTATTGTGATACATTTGTGTGAATAGTGCATAGGATGGGTAGTGCTGTACATAAATCTTGCAATCAGAAGTTCCTAGGTGAATTGAAAGTCCTGGTAGACAAAATCCCCAGTATCGGGGCCACAGTTGTCTGAGACATTGGTCCAACTTGTACTCCCCATGCAATGTGTGGGAGTAGTGTTGCCGTCAACAGGGTGAACAGTCTGTGCACAAAGGTGAACATCCAGAACAGGTTCAGGCTTCCTGGGAGTTGCGCTTGGCCATCGGCCTCTCACTTGCCCCTCCTCGGACGACCCCTCTTCTTGGGGGGGCCCCTCAAGTACAGGCTGCTGCGGTGCAGGGGACTCTCCGCCAGAGTCATCCTCCCTCCCTGTGGCAGTTGCAGTTTGTTCAGCACCAGATGTTGTTGGCACACAGGGAGGTGTGGACTGGTTGCTGTTCATCTGGCGGAGGCATTGTAAAATGTCCCTGTGCACCGCCGTCATCTCATGCAGTGCATCCCACTTGGACTCCACGCGGGACATGTGTGAGTCCACGCGGGACATGTGTGACTCCACGTGGGACATGTGAGAGTCCAAGCGGGCATGATGGGCAGCCTGCTGCTGTTTCATGTCTCTGAGGAGCCCCACTACCTGGCTGAGATCTCCGGTGCTGGACTGGTACGCATCAGCTATGCGTACCAGTTGTGGGTCATCATGCACACCAGCAACCTCTGCAAGCAGCGACCTCTGTCTCCCACCCCTCCCACCACCCCTGCTGACATGTGCAGTGCGTGCAGTGGCACGCACAGATGACCCTGGTCCACCTTGGGGGTTGGTGGTGGTGGTGGTGTCCATGGCCCCAGGTTGGTCCAGGGTCCCTGTGCTGGTGTTGCTCCTTGTTCTGTCCATGTCGGCAGGGATGGTATTTGTGGTGACAGTCGTTGGAGGGGTGGGTGCAGGGGTGCAGCTGGTGGTCCTGCTGGTGCTGCAGCTGGTGGTCCTGCTGGTGCTGCATGTAGACTTGCACCGGATGTGCCAGGTTGGTCTTCTTCGTCCGAGGAGGGCAGAGGCTGTACGACACCAGTGAGCTCCGCATCCTCTTGAGCCTGGGACTGGGACTCCTCAGCGTCTGCTGCTGTGTCCCCATCATCACCTGTTTTTGGGAGACACACACAATGTATGTTATGTTTCTGCAGGCATCAATGGTTGACACACCTGACAGTTGTGACTGTGCCTCTGGGTGCGGGCCTGTACATTGCATTGTCCTAAGTCATCACAGTCAGGGGTTGATATTGGTGTGGCACATTGTCCTGCATTATTTGGGCATTTCTATGTATTTGTTGGGGTGTGAACATGGTCTGCATTGGTTGTATTTGGTTGACAGCCGGCCCTCCTTCCCACCCAGCCAGTCAGTTATCCCACCATGGACTGTGCTTGCATTGCAGGGAGTGGAAGTTGTCTCTCAGGATGTCAGTCAGTGGTGTCCTGCTGTTTGTTGGTGCACAGTTGCCAGCAGGGCCTTGTGCTCCCCACAGCAGTAGCCAGTGTCAGCCATCTTGTGAGTCCTTCTCCACTCCCTGTGATGTGAGCATGGTTCAGGGTGGTGTTGATGGGACAGTTGTGGGGGTGAGCTATGTCTGTGACTGTGACTCCCATCATGCTATTGCCTCCACCCCACTTCCCAGCATTCCCATACTTACTTGCTTTTGTGGGGAGTTCAGTGTGTGTGGGTGTGAGGGCAATGGCAAGATGGCTGACAGTGGTGTCCTGCTGTTGGTTGGTGTGCAGTTCCCAGCATGCCCTTGTGCTCCCCACAGCAGTAGCCAGTGTCAGCCATCTTGTGTGTCCTTATCCACTCCCTGTGATGTGAGCATGGTTCAGGGTGGTGTTGATGGGCCAGTTGTGAGGCTGAGCAATATCTGTGACTACCACTCCCATCATGCTATTGCCTCCACCCCCCTTCCCAGCATGCCCATGCTTCCTTCCTTTTGACTCTGCTTTCCTGTGGGGTGGGCTGGCTGTGCTGACAGGATGGCTGGGAGTGTTGTCCTGGCAGTTGTTTGGCTAAAAGTCCCAAGAGTGTCCCTGTGCTTCACACAACATAACCCAGGGTGGTGGTTCTTTGTGGGATCTTGAGTTAGGATGGGAGGCATTGCATTCTACCAGGTGGGTTCTGTGGAGTTTGTGTTGAGGGGGGGTGAGGGGAGGTGCTTGTGACTATGGTCAGTGCTGCAAGTCCTCCTTCCCACCCAGCCAGCCAGATATCCCACCATGGAACGTGCTTGCATTGCAGGGAGTGGAAGTTGTCTCTCAGGATGTCAGTCAGTGGTGTTGTGCTGTTTGTTGGTGCACAGTTGCCAGCAGGGCCTAGTGCTCCCCACAGCAGTGCACAGTGTCAGCCATCTTGTCAGTTGTTTTCCACTCCCTGTGATGTGCGCATGGTTCAGGGTGGTGTTGATGGGACAGTTGTGGGGGTGACCAATATCTGTGACTGCCACTCCCATCATGCTATTGCCTCCACCCCACTTCCCAGCATTCCCATACTTACTTGGTTTTGTGGGGAGTTCAGTGTGTGTGGGTGTGAGAGCAATGGCAAGATGGCTGACAGTGGTGTCCTGCTGTTGGTTGGTGTGCAGTTCCCAGCATGCCCTTGTGCTCCCCACGACACAGCAACAGTGTCAGACATCTTTGATGGGCCTTTCCACTCTCTGTGGGATGTGCATGCGTGAGTGTGAGCTTGCTGGGCCATGTGGTGGGGGATGTAGAGCTGTGACTACGACTCCCATCATGCTATTGCCTCCACCCCCTTCCCAGCATGCCCATGCTTCCTTCCTTTTGACTCTGCTTCCCTGTGGGGTGGGCTGCCTGTGCTGACAGGATGGCTGGGAGTGTTGTCCTGGCAGTTGTTTGGCTGAAAGTCCCATGAGTGTCCCTGTGCTTCACACGACATAACCCAGGGTGGAGGTTCTTTGTGGGACCTTGAGTTAGGATGTGTGGCATTGCATTCTCCCAGGTGGGTTATGTGGAGTATGTGTTGAGGGTGTGTGTGAGGGGAGGTGCTTGTGACTATGGTCAGTGGTGCGAGTCCTCCTTCCCACCCAGCCAGCCAGATATCCCACCATGGAACGTGCTTCCATTGCAGGGAGTGGAAGTTGTCTCTCAGGATGTCAGTCAGTGGTGTCCTGCTGTTTGTTGGTGCACAGTTGCCAGCAGGGCCTTGTGCTCCCCACAGCAGTTGCCAGTGTCAGCCATCTTGTGAGTCCTTCTCCACTCCCTGTGATGTGCGCATGGTTCATGGTGGTGTTGATGGGACAGTTGTGGGGGGCAATATGTGTGACTACGACTCCCATGATGCTATTGGCTACACTGACTTGGCCAGCATACACAGAATTCCTTCCTTTCAGTGGTCTTCACTGTGTGTTGGTGTTGTTGTGGTGGCTACATGTCTGGATGTGTTTGTTAGTTCTATTTGTGCCACTGCCTAGCTGTAGTTGTAGTTGTGTTTGTACATGTGATGGCACGGTTGAATGTAACTTTGAGATGGCATGTGTTGTGTTTATCTGACTGACATACACATTTTGGGATGATTCTGTTCTGGTTGCTGTGTAATTGCTATGAGTGCATGGTTTGACTCTCCCCTTGACAGTGATGTGTGTGTGTATTGTGGCAGAATATTGTGTACATTTGTTGTGTACTCACCAGGCTCTGGGATGTTCTCTAGTCCATATACGCTCACTGGCGGAAGGATGGCCCGCACCTTCTCCTCCCAGGGCCTGAGGTATACTGGCTTGGCAGGAGGGCCACTGCCGGTGTATTGGCTCAGGAGGTAGTCTTTCTTGAGCAGGTCCCGTACCCTCCTGCGCACGTCATACCACCTGTTCTGGATGTCGGTCTTTGTGCGCAGACATGGTGATTGTGCGTTCACCCTGTTGATGATCCTCTCCCACATCTTGGTTTTCTGGGAGATGGGGGTCTGTTGGACCAGTGTGCCAAACAGCTGTGGCTCTACCGTGAGGATCTCGTCTACCATGACTTCCAATTCACAATCTAGGAACTTGTGATTCTTCTTGGGGGGCATGGTGATGGGTGGTGATGGTGAGTGATGTGTGTGTTGGTGTGCAGGTGAGGGTGTGTGAGTGTGTGTTTTGCTGGGTGTATGTGAGGTAGGTATTTGTTGGTGTGCTGATGGTGTGTGGCTTGTGTGAGGGATGAGCTGTGGGTGTGTGGTTGCTGTCTCTTGGGTGCTGGCAGTGGAATGGCATTTGCAAAGGATCATGGTTGTGATTTGTGTCCTTTATATGGGTGGAGTTGTGGGTGTGTCTTTGTTCTCTGTCCCCACCCCCCAGTATTTATTGGCTTTGTAATTGCTTGTTTGGCCTTTTTTGTGTGATTTTTCCTTTGTACTGTCTGTGCATGTTGGAAACGTTCTTGTGACCGAGTCGGACCCTGCATTTGTCTCGTACGGTGTTCTCCGTTTCGTTCACGCTGTGTTTGTGCAGTTTTCTATGCTGCGTACGCGTCGGTCGCGGTGTTTTGTGTTACTTCGGCTCGGTTTTGTATGCGTGTCGGTCGTACGGCTTGTCCTCCGTCCGACTCGGTCCTGGTTTTCGCGCCTTGCATCGTACTTTGCGGTTTGGAGTTCGCGTGTACGTTTCGGTCGGATTTGTTCCGGGTGCGTGTCGGTCGGTTCAATTCGCGTGTTTTTCTGGCCGGATTGCTGTTTTCCGTGCGGCTCAGTCGTTTGGCTTGGGTTCGGTACGTGTCGGTCGGATTTTGCACGCTTTGCATCGTACTTGGCGTGTCGGGCGCCACAGGTACGTGTCGGTCGGAATAAATTCCGGCTCCGAGTCGGTCGGTGCTTTTTCCGGCCCGAATCGGAATCGACCCCTTAGTCTACAGCTGCAGTGCTTTCGACATGAGAACAGTTAAACAGTCATCCAGTGAACCTATACACCAATTGATAAGAAAGGACAACAGTTCTCTATAAACAATATAGGCAGTGACTTTGCCTCCAAGGACCTGTGGTTGTCCTCCTAAAGGTCACTGGGTAGCTTCCAAATAAGATGTACTAAGAGAATGATAATTACCAAGAGGACTTCATATCCTCAACCAGGCTGTCAAATAGGTGAAACCTGCCAGATGCCATGTGTCAGGTATACACAGTAACATTGTAATGCCAGAGAACAAGTGTTGCAGAGGCCTTGTCTCGCAATCATGGTGTATATGTGACTGGCAGTTCTCATGTCTGTGTTTTTAAAGCTAGTGCTGAACGGCAACATTAAGTAGGAACCAACAACCAGGAAGAATGGGTGCATTGTGTTCTCCAGCAATGTGTGAGTGCATAACCATAATCAATAGGATGTTTGTTTGGATAATCAATGTGTCTGCCAAGAAACTGGCATGGTGTCCAATTCCTACTGATTGACTTGTATCGAGGAGGGCAAAGCTGCATCTGTTGTATATCATGGCAGTGAGCCTTGATCCTGGTATTTGCATCTTTCATTCCCCGTCCTAATATTTGTCTCGCTGTGTCTATGTTATTCTGTTTTCTAGACTCATTGTTACATTTTTTTAGGCATACTGTCCTTTCCTTTCAAGTCCAGGGCCTCAACTGCTTTCACTTATTCTGCTGATGTTGTAATTTTAGGGTCAATATTTTCCAGACCTAACAGACCATGGTATTAGCTCAGTCTCACTTTGTTTAGGGTGCAGCATTTTATGAATGATAGTATTTGCAATATGTTATGCCACATGTAGACACAACAGCCAGACACCGGTGATGGTGTTCCTTAGTAGGCATTATGATGTCTGAGTATGACTATTGTACTAGCCTATATAACGATATTGAGGACTAGGGAAGGGATACTTAAAAGTATTCTGATTTTTCATTAGTTAAAGGTTTATATATTCTTTCACTGCATGCCAAATTGCCTGTTCTTAGCAAAATTTGTTATATCCACTAATTTGAAAAGATCAAAAGGTTTTAATATATACTATGGAGAGCCAAAGCTCCATTTTACATCTGAACCAATCCATACAGAGCAGAAGGGGAGGTTCCTGGACCTTCAAGTGTGTCTGCATCTCAAAAAGAGGAAGAAGTAATTTGCACAGGGAAGTCAATGGAAATAGAAAAAACAAGCAAAGATTCCATGGATATGGAAACATTCTCACATTCCCCAAGAGAGGCGGGCATGTGAGAAAGACATGAATTTGAGCACAGGCGAGGGGGACCTGAACACGAGCATGGGACAGAGCAGTTTGAACTCCTCTAGAACTATGAGAAACCACATGAATGGAGAGCATGGAAAAGAACTTGAAATGATCCTTCTCGACCAATGTAAAAAAAAAAGATGCAAACCACATGAAGCCATTTGACAGAACACCACATATTGTTCCTACAGAGGTTTGTGAGCAGATTGAGGAGGAGAACAACCCCTAAATCAACATCTTTGCACTGTACTGCATCCAATGCCTTAACTAAATTGTGGTGCGATGAGCAAATTCTTAGAATTGGGAAAGAGGTGATGTGAGATCACTACAGAAAACATCAAAAGTAACATACAAAATGTGTGCAGCTTTACAATGGCTATTTGAGGGGGCTAGAGCCAATTAGTGCACAAGATAGCCATGCTTTCCTAGAACCTCCAAACCATCTCGCCAGATCTCCCGACTGGATCATCCACAGAGCCTCATAGGCTCCTGGTGTGGTGAGGAAGGTGGTGGAAAGTGGTGCAGTTTGTAGGGTTCCACTTGCAGTGAACACAACAAGGAGTGAGTGACAGATGCACTTGAAGGAGACCCTGAGCATCAGGAAAAGGTGTATAATGGTGGAAGAGGGACTGGGGGTTCTCTGCTGGGTGCTGTAGCAGTTTTGAGAGGCCTCTGTCCTGTGGGGGTGGACTCCTGCCCTAATAAGTGATACAATAGTGGTGGAGGCTCCTTCATGATGACTGGAGGTGTAAATGTAGCTGGGGCTAGCCAGATCGATGCCAGCTGGGTGTCCTATCGGCAGGAGGTGGGTCCAGAGGTAGCCGAAACCCATTGATTGGAGCAGAAGAGCTTTGGCCTTATAGTCGAATCGATTTGTGCACTAGGAGGGAAGACCGTTTTGAGTAACAAGTGAGGATAAATAAGGGGATGGAGGCAGGAATGCTCAGGATTCATCAATACTTTATGTGTTCCGAGGACAAAGAGAAATAATGGGGTCCCTGGATTTCATAACAAAGAAATTGGAGGGAGCGGAAAAAATCAAAAGCTGCTGTGGAAACAGGTTTGGGGGACTGTAGATTGTAGAATCTTGTGAGTGGAAACTACTATGTTAAACATGGAAGGGTTAGTAGTGCAGAGTGTAGAGAATGGAAACTGGACTGTCTGCTATATAGGGCGAAGTTTAGTAGATGACACAATTTCAGCAGAATACAGTGTCGGCTAGATGGCTAAGTGGAGACCTTGGACAATGTGGAGAGAGCTGTGACTATAGGAGAGCTTGGCTTGGTGTTAAATGAGTTGCTGAGCCATCACTCTACATACATTATATGCCATATACTTCTATATGTGTTGCCAAAAGCAACATATAGCTTGAACATTCCTTCTACTAGTAACCATTTCCAACTGTCAGAGGTGGTAAAATAGGGCTGCTGCAGTTATTTGAAGAGACCAGGCAACCCTAACTGTTGCAAAGACTTTTTTTTACTCGCTCCTAGTGCTCACTTTACATGATACAGCCCCACAAGCACCGTTAAAACACAATCTCTGCAGCAGTTCTGGGCTGCCTGTTATCATTACAGTTGAAAAACAGGAGCAGCACTATTTTATCACCCTAAACAGTGGTAAATGATTGCTGTCACAGGAACTATAAAATAATGCGCTATGTCTGGCTGAAAACGTAGTAACATTTTTTGACATATTTAAAGTAAATAATTGAACATAACAAGTAACAAAACAATACACAACCACAATAACATACAAAAAGGGGCATCATAAAAAAAACAGTCAAAACAGAATGCAACACAACAGCCGCAGTACAACACAACAAAATAACATTGCAATATTGCAGCACAAACATACAGGTAGAACAAAGAACAACAGAACATATTATCATTGCAACAAAATGCCACACAACAAATTTACACAGTCTTGCCCTAACATTACCACCTCCAGAATCTTGTTTTCATAATACTGTGGTAAACGTTGTTTTGGGCAAGCACCAAGGACACGAAATAGCACCATTGAAAAAGGTTTTGTTATCTGGCCCTGTGTCTCAATCTAGCTTTTCCAGTGCTCGCTTTATGTGATAAGGCCCACAGCTTCTGCAACAGGTTTGGACTGAACAGTGTCTTAAATAGTTGAACAGCTAGGCAATCCTAATTTAGCACCTTGGACAGTGGTAAATGAGTTCTTGTCACAGAACATTTAAAGGCATATGATGCCTTTGGCTGGAAATGTAACATTAGTTGGTAACACATCTACAGTAAATAGCAGAATATGACAATACCATACACAGAGCAAAATATTACAATTAAAACATAAAATAACACATATCAATGAAGCAGTCAAAGAAGAACACAGCACAAAAACTACAGTACAAGAAAATGGCATCATATTTTCAAAATGCATAAAAAATCAGTAACACAAAAACACAGCACCAACCACACAACAAATAAACATCCACATTATTGTCACATTACCACCAATCTAAAATGTTTTATGTTGTGGCCCTTAATTTTCAATGGATATATGAACGTAGAGAGATTATAGGGCAGCCTCAAATCACACCATGCACAATAATGTTCTACACTGACAATCCAACATCCTATGTGCTGCCATTGAAAAAGCACTTTTAATCACCGTGATCAAATTATTTGAAATGTTGTGTTGTGGTCGCTTACAAAACAAAGGTCTAAACCTTTTTTCTCCAAAATCAGACTCATTCTCTAGGGTGAAGGCTGGGTAAATAACACTATAAGTGTTTGTCAATAACATTTACCTAAAAACAGACATTATTTTCCTGAAAACAAACAACCTGTTTCCTCCGAGAAACAGTGTGTGCTTGATGCAATTGCCAATAAAATAAATTAAGATCAACGGCAATTCAGTTGCTTAGCATCTGATCTGCAACTCTGCTCGCCGACTTACTTATAAGAAAGTCTCCTCTGTCAGATTAGTGCTAGAGGGTCCCTGGAACATACGTTTAATTATGTTCAATTCATTAACACAATTAGAGCTGTGAACACATGTATTGGCACAGCCAGAAGCACTTAGCAACAGCCAGCTCAAAGTAAACAAATACCTTTTTACTCTTCAAAGTTTTCTTCTGCACACAGCATAAGGGGGGACAAGAGGACTGATCTTACACATTTACTCAGCTACTGAGGCTTTTTCAATGTCACACATTGTTTAATTGTTAATCATATTACTAATCATCATCATAATGATAATAAGTGCAGAATATCACGTCTGCCAGGTCTTGATTCCACCTCATGCCTTCGTCAGCCACCACCATGCACTTCATATGTTAACTCACTCACTCTAGCATGTTTTGTAATCCCTGCTGTATCCCATTGTCACTGTTTTCCTAGCTTCCTCTTCCCTTTCTTTCTCCCTTTTCAGCTTTCCTGCCTTTCTCTCTCTCACTCTGGGTCAAAGTCTGACAATGACAAATAAGCCCTAGTCCCCCAAAATGAAAGCCTTTGACCACCACGAACACTGATGCCAGAGGAGACATCCTAATACTGCACATCAGCTGATTCTGATTAATTGAATAACTCAACCACACAGCTGCAGTTGGTTGAAAGAAGCGTGGTATCATATTTAGCGCTACTTTTGCACTGTAGGAAAGTGTTGGCTAGCAATTTGGAGCCACTGCTTTGGAGACTAAACAAATATGGGGCACTTTGGCAAAGGGGAGGACAATTAAAAATCCCAAATGTTCATACCTTGAATAAACATCAGACTATTAGTACAAACTACCTGGCTGGAGAGCTTAAATGCATGTAAAATACCCTTGCAGCTACTGGTGATTCCCCTTGATAAGTTGTTGTGGTCCTTGAATGAGAGATATAACGATATTTGTTAACTCTGGTATTAGTGGCCCCTTTTCAATCAATGAGTTTCTTTTAATAAACTACTGGAGTAGGTAAAGGGAAGCCAACGTACACTTGTAAGTTGCTCAGATCCCACTTCCCTTACAATGGCCAAGGGGTGAGCTACAAGTGCAGTGACAGAAAATTACAATGTTCTGCAAGTGATTTAATATCATATTTTACTATTATATAATTGGAATCAATTGGGAACAAATTACTTACGATTGTTCCAATAAATGAAGACTATGGTTATTGTTCAAGAGACCTAACTTTTAAACTATTTATTTTCACTTACTCCGACCACCACTTTGTGTCTCATCCCGAATATCATAGCAAAACTAGCCTGGGAAAAGTCTGTTTCATGCACAACACTTTAAATACAAACCAGGGGTACAGCACAAAAATATGTATCACTTGTAAATATAATGGCATGTACTACTTGGGAAAAGTAGCTAGGTAGATTAATTTACTGCTGAGATTTCAACATAGCAGTATCCAAAACGTAGTAGAAAAATATTCAAATATTCAAGACTGGCCTGCTCCTTCCTAAAAAGCATTTTCATCTTATTTTTCTACAGTTGAAAAAGACTACAGTTAAAAAGAAAGTAAATTAATTCAAAAGAAGATGGAGTGCAAAGGGTGGCTGATTGGAAGTTCTCACAGCTAAGAGTGGGATTGCCCTGGAAAAAGTGATCTGACTCAATAAGAGTTGGGTAATGATGAAAAATCCTTCGATTTCTGGAACAAATTAAAGGCTTCATTTAAAATGTGTTACAGCAGCATCTCCACCATAAGTCAGCAGAGCTTCCATTGAGATGAACGTCCAGCTCTCCCACCCCTTTTAGAGATGGGTAAGCACCAAGTTTCCAACAGCAAAGCCTCAGCTGAGCCCGCCAACAGAAATCTTTCCGCTGCGTCTTGTCCACCACAGGGCTGCCAGGTCACAGTGGTAATAACTTCCATCTTATTCAGGACATGTTGGTACTAGGCAGAGACAGAAACAAATGTTTTTGACACTCAAGGACAAAACTACACTGGCTTCCATTCTGACAGAGAATAACCTTTAAAGCTATGGTCATTATCCACTGGGCGGCCTATCAAACATTTTCTGACTTTTTGGCCACCAAATTTGAATGATATAAAGCCCTTTGTCATCTGAGGTCTAATGACTTATCCCTTCTAAAAGTCCCCAGAACAAGAATGGTCATGATTGGTGTTCGTGCCCTCTTTGCAGCTAATGCCAACTCTTGAAATGCTTTACCTCTTGCCATTTTACCCACATCTTCTCCTATGCAGTTTAGAAAGCAACTGAAACATTATTAATAACTCAGTTTAAGCATTGGTTCTGTTTAGGATATTTCAGCTCCAAGAAACCTTGGCATTATGTGCTATAGAAAGCCATAACATAACAAAACTCCCTGCATGTTGGCAACAATATTTTAGGGATTTCATTGTCCTCTTGCAATTTTACCCACATCTTCTCCTATGCAGTTTAGAAAACAACTAAAACATTATTAAGTTTTAAAAAGAATATTTTTTCGGCTTAAGATAACATACAGTAGAATAATACAAAGCAATTAATCAACAGATACATAAAAGGAAAAACAAAAGTAACAAAAACAAAAGAAGAGGCATACACTGCATAAAAATTACAGTCTGATTATTTAACAACTATACATATTAGAGGAAATATAAGGGAATATTTGATATAAATGAGTCTTAAAATCTTGAAAGGGAAGTCAGGGAAGTTGCAGAACTTCCTGGAGATGAGGTGGGGGGCAAAAGTTGTGATGGCGAAATAATCAAGAAATTGAGTAACAGGTGTCCAGAGGGCCTTTCATTTTAAAACAAGAGATAAAGGGTGCATATATGCAGTGTCCAAGCGGTGGTTGTGACAAACTGCATACCACCATGCCTTAAAAGACAATTGTGTAAAATCCTTCATGTTACGGGTTATTTGTTGAAAAGCAAGTGCTAATAACAAATCTAGTATCTGCATGTTAAAAGGAGCATTAACCCAAGCCTCAGATACATTAATCAAAAAATACATTGGAAATAGAGAAAGAGACATTACTCTGGAAAATAAGATTAATTTGACACCAAACTTGTAACCAAAATGTAGAGACTACGGTACAAGTGAAAAGTAAGTGTTTCAAATCGGCTTGCGGTGCAGAACAAGTCCAACAGGTGTCTGGAATATCTTGATGAATCCTATGTAGTGTGTCTGGTGACATAAAAAGTCTGCTGTAAATGAAAAAAAGTGTTTGTTTAGTGCCTGCTGCACGGGAGGACTTTCTAATTTTAGTCCAGATTAGTTTCCAAATGGGTATAGGTAAAGTTATGGAAAGATCTTCCTCCCATGTAAGTTTGGTCTTAGACTTGGATCTCAAAGTGGGAGCTTCAAGTAAATGGGAATAAATAAGTGAAGGCTTAGGACACGTGGGTAAAATGACAGCTAATTGTGTGGATGATGAAGTATCTGAGGACGGAATAGATTTGAAATAATTATATGCTTGAAATATAGCCTCCTGTAAAAGAAGAAATTTGGCTAGGAAGGTACTCAGAAGGCTAAAGAGATCCTGAACTTGAGGAAAAGCAAGGAATTAATCCTGATCAAATAATTGATGAACCCAAATCAACCCTTTAGTTCTCCAGGAATGCCAATAAATAGGATGTTTCTTCACCTGAATAAATTGATTATTCTATATAGTAGAGTTAAGAAAGAAGCATAGATCCATGGAAGAATAAGGAATTACAGAAGATAATAATTTGCAAGTCATATTGATAATAGGATTAGACATTTTTCAAGGTTTTCGCATGAAGGACAGAAATTCTGAAAAAGAATAAGGGGATAAAAAAGCTCGTTCCAAATCAACCCATACCAGAGTATATAGCAAGGAGGGTGCAATACAATGAGAATATTGTTGCAAATGGAAAGACTTATGGTATTTCGGGAAATCAGAAAAGTGTACTCCACCTTCAACTTTAGGCCTTTGTAGCTTAGCTGAAGACATACGAGGCTTCTTATTATTCCAAAGGAAAGGAGACAGTATTGAATTTAGTCTCTTGTAATGCTTAAGTGGGACATGTAAGGGAATATTAGAAAGAGTAAAAAGAATAATAGGAAGCAGCATCATCTTAATGGTGTTGAGTCGGCCCCACCAAGACAAGTAAAGAGGATGCCATTAACTCGTTAGAGAAGAGATTGTCTGAGTGCAATTGTCTATATTAATGGAAATAGATTAAGTAAGGGAGGAACAGAAATGAAGACCGAGATATTTAAGTTGTTTAGATTGCCACGTAAAATGGGAAGAAGAAACGTCACAACTGAAAGTGAATTTATGAAGGGGTAAAATTTTGCATTTGTTGGTATTCAGCTTATAGCCCGAGACAGATGAGTAAGAATCAACTTCTGATGCGAAAGCAGGAAGTGAAGAATGAGGTTTGGATATAAATAGTAAAATGTCATCGGCATACGCAGCCAATTTAACCTGTTGTGAAATATGGATGAAACCATGAATATTAACATTCTGGTGGATCCAAGATAAAAAATAGTTCTAATGCCAAATTAAAAAGGAAGGGGGAAAGGGGAAAACCTTGACGAACCCCTCTGTGTAGGTTAAAAAAAGAAGGCATCAGGCCATTAGCACAAATGGCTGCCTTAGGGTAAGTATAAAGGAGAGAAATGAAAGCTATACATTTAGGTACAAACCAGACCATACTAAAGTTTGAAATAAAAAAGACCAAATAACACAATCAAAATCCGTTTCGGCATCCAAAGCAATGACCACTAAAGAATCGGGTAAGCTTGCAGATTTGGAAATAATATTTTTAAAAAAACAAGTAGTGTCCGAAAGATATCTGCCCTTGACAAAACCGGATTGTTCCTTGCCTAAGAGATCAGGAAGAAGCACTTCTAGCTGTAAAGCCAATGCTTTAGAGAAAATGTTATAATCTAAATTAACTAAAGAGATGGGCGGATAGTTTTTACAAAAGTGTGGATCCTTACCCACTTTTGGGATTAAATAGATGAAGGGATCAAGAAACGAGCCAGAAGAACTAGCCAAATTAATAAAAGAATGAATTAACAGACAAAGTTTAGGAAGAAGCAATTTATAAAAGTGTGTATAGAATTTAGCTGTAAAACCATCCGGCCCTGGAGCTTTGTCTTTTTTAAGGGAAAGCAATGCGAGCTGAAGTTCTGTTTTGAGGAATATCTCCCTCTAGGGAAGAAAAGTCAACTTGAGAATAAGCCAGCTTTGTAATAGAGGATAGCTAACTTAAAATTGCAGGATCTGAGGGTACACAGTCCAGCGCGTATAGATTTGTATAAAACTGTTGGAATTGAGCTAGATTATCCCGGTCTCAGTGATGAGAAGTGCCACGATTGTCAATAGTTGATTCAATGAATAATGTATTTTGTTTAATTTTAAGATAATTAGCAAGTAACTTTCCAGACTTATTCTAGCCTCCATAGTACTTAGCACTAGATTTGAGAAGGTAAGAAACAGTGTTATCAGTGGATACTTTATTAAAATTAAGTTTGGCTTTAATTAGCTGATTTAGAGCTTCTTGAGAATGGGATGTATAGTAAGAATGCTCTAAAAGTTTAATTTCATTAAGAATTAATTTAGATTGTGATTGAGATAGTTGCCTCTTTTTAGAAACGAAATAAATTATAAAATCTCGAGCTGATGCTTTAAATGTATCCCATAAAGTATGAAAGGGACCGTCTTCCATCTGATTAAAGAGGAACAAATCTTGAGCAAAAGCAGTAAAAAAGAGGTGAAAGAGGAATCCAATAATAGGGAATTATTAAATCTCCATCTCTTAGGGAGATTAGATTTGGGCATGATGGCTAAATGCACCGACGGGGCATGACCAGAAATCAGAATGGAACCAATATCAGCGGAATGTAAGGATTGGGTTAGATGATGTGAAACAAAACCATAATCAATTTGAGATTGTGTATGATGTACTAAGGAGAAAAATGTGTCCTCCCTTAAGGTTGGATTGCATAATCGCCAGGCATCAGTAAGGTTGCGTCTCTGAAGAGCTTGTGTGAAAGCTTTTTGTGATTTGTTTGGAATGTAGTGCGATGAGGAGTTTCTGTCTAAAAAAGGATCAACAGGTAAGTTACAATCACCAGCCAAAACTAGGTTATCATCAGGATACTGCAAAAGCTTTTGAGAAATTAAAGACCAAAATTGACAATCAGGTGCATTAGACCCATATATGTTGAACGAAACAATTGAAATGTTATCACAATACACTTTAAATATTAGCCATCTGCCCTCCTCATCCTTTTCCTGAGAAATCAACGGAACTTTCAAAGACTTGTGACACGATATTACCACTCCGTTTTTTCAATTTCATGCATTCTATATCCGAGAGATGAGATTCCTGCAAAAAAGCTACATGAGCCTTAAGTTTTGACAAATGGGTGAGAACATGCTGTCTTTTAATTGGAGAATTCAGACCCCTGGCATGCCAAGAAACCATTGTCAACACTATTGCAGACAAACAGAGTGAATAAAACAGCCAGACCTTATTTGAGAGAGAATACAACAAAGCCAGAAAAATTGTAGAGGAAGGGATCTTCTGCATGAAATAAGACAGAGTAAAACGTTTAAAATAAGAGAGAAAAGTAAAGACAGAAAAGAGCGGGGAAAGAGAAAAGAAGAAAAAGAAACCCGTAGCAAGAAATAAACACATCGAACATTAATATAGCATAGACAGGGCAAACAGACAGGCAGAAATAATCACATGCCTAACAAAAACTCGATGAAGGTAGAGGGGGACCACATCAAGAAGACATCACATCCAATCAGAGAGAGCTGCATGACGCGAGAGTGGGCGGCACGACAAGTAATGGGGAACAAAGACAACCATAACACAGACAGAGTATCTGTAGGATAAAAGGGAACAATATAAATTGTTAAATCGAAAAACATACCCTAAATTGTTATACTAGAACAATAAAATGTATCAACAAGACTAGCATAGTATAATCTTAAAAATGACAGAAGTAATAAGTAAACTCAGCAACAACAGGCAATCACTTTGTAGAGGTTGAGGAAACAACATCCATGGCATCTGCTCTGCAAGACGTAAGAAAATCCCTCATACGAGAAGGATCTTCATATGTTGTTGTTTTATTATTATGAGTGACTTTGAAAAAGCAGGGATGAAAAAGACCAAATTGGGCTCCTATTGAGTGAAGGGCAGGTCTCAAACTCAGAAAGTCTCTTCTCCTGTCTGCTGTAGCCTTGGCATAGTCTTGAGAAAAATATAACGTATTGCCTTATCAGGAGATTCTTTTAAGGCAACGTGCAGCAGAAATAACTTGCATTAAATCTGTATACTCTAAGAAGTAAAGAATGACGCCTCTAAGTCTTAGGAGATGAAGCAGTCGAAGGAGAGCGACCCTATCTGTGAGCTCTCTAGATGTTAAGTTGCGGACTTTTTGGTAACTGCAAGATCTGAGGTAAAAAAGATTTGAACAAAGAGATAGAGTCCGCCCGTTCCGTGCCTTCTGGAAGGGAGATAGAAGGAGTTGTGATGAATTTTGCTTATGGATTAACACCTTGAATCCTTATCTCAAGTTCACACATACCATCTCCAACTCCACAGTTTCATTCCTGGACCTAAATATCAACCTGAGAACAGGCTCCTTGCTAACCCTGGGCAAAGCACTACGCTACGCTCACGTAGTTTGCGAAGTTTGCGCTACTTCGCACAACGCGAATTGCACGTAGCACAGTGCAAACACGCGTAGCGTAGCGTAGTGCAGCGGTCATTTTTTGCTTGCTCGCGGTCCTCAACGTCAAGTTGGCGACCGCGAGCAAGCAAAATGACATCCCGGCAAGACTTTTTCCTCGTTCGCAATCAGCAACATCAAGTTGCCGATCGCGAGCGTGGAAAATAAACCTCCCGGCGAGATTCTCAACGCGGGGAGGTCAGGTTTCTCATTGCGAGTGGTCGCGTATGCTCGCGACCGCTCGCGATGAGAAACTACCAGTCCGCGTTGAGAAAGCTGCCGCTCGGTAAAAATCTACTCGAGCGGCAGTAAAGACAGCTCGCACTGTGCAAGATGCCGTTTTCAATGATTGCACAGTGCGGACAAGCATCCGGCACTGTGCAATCATTGCGAACAGTGCACTACGCAGTTCGCGTAGTGCTACGCGTAGCTCGCGTAGTGCGAACTGCACTTTGCGTAGCTTCGCGTAGCGCTACTTCGCGAACTACGCCCAGGCTTACTCCTTGCACACAACACTATACAAAAAGCCTACTGACTGCAATAGTCTTTTGCTCTTCAGTAGTCACCACCCCAGGGCTCTCAAAACTAACTTACCATCTGGCCAATTCCTCCGAATTAGGAGGAATTGTAACTCAATTGAGGATTACAAGATGGAAGCTACCAAACTGGCATCAGACCTAAGAAAACGAGAATACCCACAGCAGACAGTATCATTGGCCATGAAGAGAGCCAGGAACAACAACAGAGAGGCTCTGTTGGAGAAAACCCACAAAGAGCCAACTGAGGCCATCACATGCGTTACTTCCTACACACCTGACTCCAGCAGGATCAGGAGCATTATACGCAAACACTGGGACATCCTCAATACGGGCGAACTATCACTGCCAGTACCCAGATTTGCGTTTAAACGCACCAACAATTTGAAAGATCTACTAATACACACCAGACCCAGAACAGCGCCGACTCAAAGACGCTTATGGGACCTACCACCTGTCATCGGCCACTATCCTTGTGGATCGTGTGCAGCCTGTCCCCAAACCAAACTAACCAAAGAAATAACCTTTGTTAACAACTTCACCTGGAAGATAACGAAACACACTAACTGCAATACTACCACTGTACACGCACTTCCTAACAAGTAATCACGCCTGTGACACCCTCAGAAGGGTGATTCTGGAAGCACATACATCCATCACCCCTGAGGCACTGTTCAGAATTGAGCAGAGATGGGTCCATCGCTTGGCCTCGAACAAGTATGGTCTCAACGAGGATATTCCTTGGAGCACCCTTAAAAGCTCCCTATTGTAGGCCAACACACAATCTGCCCTCGCCACACCAACTTGTATTATGCTCTATTACAGGACTTTACATGCCTCATGCAAGCCCTGACAATATTTACGAAACATGGTCCCCTATTGTGCCCGACCTTCAGTAGCATGCATCTCACCATGAGACACACGATGAGCTAACTGTATCCCCTAGGGCAAGCAGCCGTATAACACTACACTTTTAGGTGGTAAGGTTCACGGTCACTCACGACTTGTTCCCGTTAAAACCTCTTCCAAGATGGCGCCCATTATTTGCCGGCCAATAATCTAACATGGCCGCCGCCATAGCCCCACAGGAAGGCGGGCGGTCCATGTTCTAGTGCCTCACTCCCAACGTAGATGCTCCAAAATGCGCGCCCTTTCCATTGGTTTATCTGCAACCAGAACCGGGCTTGCAGTCACCTCCCGGATCCGGCACCGCAGGGTAGGTCCTCCACCGAGTGGGCGCGAGACAACGTGAGTAATTGGTACCCCCGCTCTCTCCTCAATACAGGTAATACCCACCAATGCTTTGGCTGCACAAGGCGAGCACCCCGGGGCATCAAGCTCTGATACCAACCCGCAGGTATCAGCAGGACACTGCCACTAGGCACGTACACCACGAGTCTCCCTGAGTGTGGACGATGGTTCGGCATGAGAGCCGAGGGTCCGGACTGGGTGTTCTACCCCCAGGGATATGCACGTGGTCGGCCCTTGGACCCATGCAGTCCTGATGCCACCTAGACTGTGGTGCACAGTCCTTGGGGTGTAGCGCTGAATTATTAGCTTATCCCGGGTGTGGGACTCCGCACTTGCTACAACAAACGCTGGGTCTACCACCACAAATGCTTACACAACAGCCGCTTCTCCGCTGTTATTTTTAACTTGTCACCACCTTTGGCCCCTTCCTCTAGGACAATCGTTACTTTAACGTGTCCATTCCCTACGGGAAATCCGATGGGGCCAGTCTTGACTAGATTTTAGGTGAGTTCTTTTGGGGTCTCACCGCGCCTTACTCATACTCATGACTCTCTCTTTACTGCTGCTACAGTACTTTTTTAACGGTTTTAATTGCACCTTACCTACTGCACTGAACTGTATTGTTGCATAACCTATGTTTGACTAAATATGATGTATATAAATTCGACACGTTCAACACTAGGGGTGGTGCTCATATAGATTGGTGGCGTGATCCTCTTATAACGTCATGATCGAGATGACTGTTTCATTTGTCATTTTAGATTGGCTACTGCACCTACGGACACCACACGCCTCTGGTGCAACTAAACTGGTAAAACTAGGTCAATACACCATATTATCAATGAATCGAGTGTAGATTTATCTTCTTAGTTAGGTCCTGAAGAATTGCCGCCAGATCTCTCCGACTATATAGGCAAGAAACATGTTGACCGAGTAAATCCTAATGCAACTGCCTGCAACATCACTGTAGACAGTCGCCACACTGATTTTAATCAGGGTGGGAGGCAGGATCATTAAAATTAGTTTCCCTGATCCTCCTATTTCCCTGTTTTAATTCACATGGTCTACTAGAATCCACATCACAGCACATCTACACTTTAGGGCCCCTTACACACACCGCACCAAATGGCAAGGAATAAAAGATCTCCGCCAAAGAGCCCCCACTGAGGGTGCCTGTCGGGTATTGCAGCGCCGACCCGACGAGGAGCATGCCCGATGATGAAGCATGACACCCAGCGGGCTGGGTGTGTGAGGGCCCTCATTCCAAAAGGAAGGATTCCCCAACCTCCCTCTCGTTAGCCACTATTGGATCTCGCCCTAGTTTTGTTCTCACCCCCCTTAGGAACTGCATACTCCTTTTGTTTGTTACTTGTACTAGGGCCCGTATGCTGGACCTTCAAAGCCCTTTCTCGTCCCTCTTCTTTGATAGAATTATTGCTCTTCCACATACACTCCTAAAACTGAAGCAACTGCTAGAAATTCCAAAGCAAGCATGATAGTAAAAAGGAGACGCAGAGCATAAACTGAAATTCTCCACAAAATTAACACAGAAATGCTGCTAGAAACCTTTTCAATGGTGGCACAGTGCTTCAGTAGTGTCAACAGCTGAAGAGAATCCTTTAAAAATCATTAGAAAATCATTACAATGAAGAAACACCTCTTACATGAGAGAAAAAAAATGCCTTTAAATATAGAGGCAACTCAGATGCAGAAAATGCCTGGACTGCCGTTAAAGGAGGAGCCTGTCATTAATTCCCAGGAGGAGTAAACTAACTCCTCTCACGTCTAAGATGGCAGCGAGCTCTGAGGGGAAGAAGCAGCTCACATTTATCTTGATTTATGGCCCCCCCCTACGCCTTAAAAAATGACAGAATCATGACAGCTGTGTAAACCCTACCAAAAACTGGCCACACAGCGAGAAACACAGCAGGGGAGCCGCCGCTGCACTGCCGACATCATACCGCCCTCGGAGCTTCACTCGGATGCAGCCATCTCCAACGCGCAGTAAGCCACGCCCCACGCAACTAAAACATTATTAATAAGTTAGTCTAAGCATTGGTTCTGTTTAGGATATTTCAGCTCCAAGAAACCTTGATATTATGTGCTATAGAAAGCCAGAACATAACAAAACTCCCTGCATGTCGGGAACAATATTTTAGGGATTTCAATGTCCTGAACAACTACGGACCGAAAAAATGCATGGGCCGCTTCCACAATGCGACATGCTTAGCACTTAGCTTTGCCTTAAGTGCATCTGCTACACCATGGATGCACTTACGACAGTCCAATTTCAGACAAGTAGTCTGTCATCTCATAATATGATTGAAGGTCATCCACCTGGCGCAAGACCTCTGCCGATACAGCAGCCTAGCAGGCTACCTAAAGCTGGAGGTAAATCTACTGAATTTCTTCCACAATGCTATCCTAGTGGTGGAGAAATTTATACCAGTTGATTCTAGGGTGGATTAAGCATTTTTAGGCCTGTTTTCTTTTTAATGGTATTAGTTTTAAAATCATTTAAAAACACATGTCTTGGAAGAGCCCGCCCTTTGCAACTGGCAAGATTCTATTCCCAAAGCCCTCTGTAAAGGAATAGTGGAATTCCAACTTACATATCCTTTTTTAACATATTCATTTAGAAATTAAAGTAACAATATAATTTGTGTCTAGAGAAAAGGACATGAGTCGGGATTCTTTCTTTCTGATTATACAAATACGTGCCGGGGTCAAATCAATATTTCATGCCAGCTCTGAGATAGGAAACATAAGATTGGTTTTTGAATCATTGCTGCAGAAATGTCCAGGCGAAATGAAGCCATTAATGTTAATATTCCTGTAGTTCCCAGGAAGTGATAATCTGGTTCCTCCCAGTTGAAAACATACTGCAATGGTTTCTCTGTCAGGTTGACTGTAGACACAGTACTTGTCTAACAGTTTTGTGACTGCACATGGTTCTTCAAAATCTCACAAGTACTATACACACACCATTTATATGAGAAACACCACCACTGTAATCGATACTGAAAATGTGATTATTTTCAAGACTATGCAACCATAAATCCATGAGGGCCTTGTATACTTATTTAATGTTTTTCTGATCATTGCCAGTTTAGATTTTGACTTTAACTCAAAACTAACTCAAAGCTTACAGAGTCTCACCCTACTCTTTTCTAGCTGGCCATTCTATGAAAGACGTTTCACATTCTGACAGTTTTGAGTCTGAGTTCGGTGGGTTGTGAATCCTGCACATCCTGGACAAGTGTTGTTGCAGGTGCTGTTGGCACTAGAACAGTGTAATCTGCAGCATACTCTCTCACTTGTAATCATCACAGTGCTTACCACATGTTCAACTGCACTCAAACTTAGTTGCACAACATGCAAAGAGCCTTCTAGCAGTGGTGCAGTCTGCATTTGAGCCTTTATGGCAACCACACTCGCTGACTGTGAAGAATGGGACACATGGTATGGCTTGGATTCATTACATGGGCCCGTGGGCAGAGTCGCTGCTTGGGGTCCTTGAGCCTGTTGCCGACTGGCTGCTTCCTTCTCCCCGGCATGAGGGGGGGTTTCTGGACTCCCTGTGTTGGCATCCCAACACAAGTACGGGCGCCATCTTGGATTGGCCTCATATTTAGTCCAAGATGGTCAAAATGTACCGTCATTCTGGGGTACATTTTTGCCCAATCCAATATGGAAGGATTAGTTCCTGTTAGGTTTTTCTTCACTTCCAGGTCAGGCAGCACGATTTAAGTGGAGTCCAGGGTTTCCTTTGTCCATTGCAATGCTCCTGCTGTTTTGTCCTGATTTAGGTCCTTTGGTGTTCCTATGAAAGATTGGGCTCCCTGCTGTTGTCATTGGAGGGTTTTTGCTTCGGAATTTGTTCCCTCCTCAGCAGTGGTTTCTTTCCTTGGACACTTAACAGCTGCTGTCTATTTCACCACCAGTAAGTACACGGCTACATAAAGGAATCGCCAATTCCTCTGGGTAAAATCTTCGAAGCTTTGAAGACTTTTGCTGTGTCTAGCTCTTAACAGATTGGGACGCTGGCATATTCCAGAACCCTCTGCAGAAATGTATCCTGCTGCTGATCTTTAAAATACCATTCAACAGCAACATGCTGAAATAATCTCTTCGAGACCCAAGAATGCAGCCGAATGTCAATCCCTGGTGACTCGAGAATTCTTGGACCTCCTTTCTGTGCCTACGGGTGTGCTACGATGTGATGGGAATTCAGAGACAGTAAGGTAATTTCTGGACACCTTTACTGTGTATTTTATTACACGCCTTTGTAGTTTTCTTCAAACAAGATCAAGGTAGGATATTTGATCAGGTGTTTGTCTGAAGATGCATTATCATTGGCTAATCTGTTGTTGGGAGCAAGACGTCTTCGAGATTAGAACTAATCATGGAAATTTACAAGCCTTAAGAACATTTCAATGGAAGAACAGTCGTCTGGCAAGATGGGCTTACTTTTTTTCACAATATGAATCCATGGTCAGCTATATTCTTAGGCACTCCAAACGTACTTGCAGATAGTTTATTCTGAAGATACTCTGATTCTCAGATGCTGAAACAACACATATCATTTCACCTGATTGTATTATTTCCTTTGCCACTACTTTTCTGGAAGAAATCCGAGCAGCACAACAGCAGCTGAGTTTCCAAACAAACTGGAGACTAAAAGATTCTCTACAGTGAGATGGGTTATGTTTCTTTCGCAAGGCACTTTTTATTCTAACTCCAGTTCTTCAAAGAAAAGTTCTTTATTTGTTCCAGGATTCTCAAACAACAGGCCATTGAGGAATTAAATACACCTTTGAATTACTTGCTTGAACATTTGGGTGGCTCATGATGAAACAGGATGCGGCATGCTATGTGATATCTTGCTCAATTTGCTCTCAGATGAAAACCTCACATGAGAAACTGGTGGGTTTATTACAACCCTTGTCCTTAGCCTTGAGGCCATGGGAAATTATTGCTACAGACTTCATAGTCAAATTACCACCATTGAAGATGAAAACTGTGATAATGGTTACAGTTGATACGTTTTCTAAGATAGCACATTTTTTTGCTATTTCTCAAACTGCAACTTTGAAAGAAATGGCTCAGAGATTCATCAAAGGAGCTCTTCCGGCTACATGATATTACCAAAACCTTCATCTCTGATTGGGGCACATAATTCATACCTCAAGTTTGGAAATATGTTTGCTCGACCTTGGAAATCTCACAAGCTTTGCCCTCTGGATTTCAACCACAGACCAATGGTGTCACAGAGAGAGCTACTGAAACTCTAGAGAAATACCTGAGGTGTTTTTGTAATGCTACTAGCAATTTATTTATTTATTTAGCAATAATTGGATATTCCTGTTGCCTAATGCTGAATTTGCATATAATAATAGTGTTCATAGCGCCTCAAAGGCCACACTGTTCTTTGGTGTTCAATGATTCCACCCTACAGTTTTTAGACTCCTGACATTCCAGACTCCGTTCTATGAGTGACTGATCTCAACAACAACAGGGCGAGGTCAAAAGGTTGGCAGCTGAAAACTTACAGAGGGCTACTGCCAGGACAGGCTGGCAAACATAGACTTCAGGAACCAGGATATAAGGTGGGGGAAAGGGTATTGCTGTTAGCTGCTTCTTGCCTACCAAGCCAGGTTCGTCCTAGTTCAGGCTACAATTTATGGGCCCCTTCACTATTAGTCAGATGATTTCTCCTTCAGTGTGTCTCAATTAAAACCTCTTGTTGTTGATGAGTTCTCTAGGAATTATCCTCCACCCCTACTGGTAGAGATTGATGTCCAACCTGAATATGACATTTTTGACATTGTTGAGTCTTGATTCTTTCAGGGTAAACTCCAAAATTTGATATGGTAGAAAGGATACCAATTTCAGATCAGTCTTGGGAATCTGCTACTGCGGGACACATCCCTCAGTTAGTTTGAAGGTTTTTTTTTAGACTTCTGGGAAAACCATGAGCTCCAAAGGAGGGGTATACTATTGGGCCTGCACAATCATTATGCAGGGCCATGGGCAGAGTCACCACTTACCTAGTGGGTCCCTGGGTTCCTCAAGCCAGTTGCTGGCTGGCTGCTTCTTTCTCCCCGACAGGAGGGAAAGCTTCGAGACTCGCTGTGTCAGTGTCCCGACACGAGTATGGGTGCCATCTTGGAGTGGGCTCATATTTAGTACAAGATGGTGTCCCTCATTCTAGGTAGGTTTTCGCCCAATTCAATATGAAGGGAATAGTTTTGATTTCTGTTAGGGTTTTCTTCACTTCCAGATCAGGTAGCACTATTTAAGTGGAGTCCGAGGGTTGGGTTTTGCGTCACAATGCTCTTGCTAGGTTTTTAGGACAGGGTACTCCGTCACGTTTGCATTTGAGTACCCTGTCTGCCAAACTATAAATCAGGCAATTCGTTCTTAAATGGGGCCTCAATGGATTTGATCTTTGAGTGTCCCTTTCCATAGAAACACAAGGCCTTATTTATGAGGCCTTGTGACACTTTTGCGCCGCCGTTGCGTCACTTTTTGTGATGCACAGGCGGCGTAAGAAATGCACCATGTTGCACCCTATTTACAAAGTGACACATCTAAACAGATGTGTCACTTTGTAAAGCCCTGCGCTACATTATACCTGCATCAGGTATAATGTATGCAGGGTGGGCGTTCCCCCACAAAAAGCCTTGTAGAAGTAGCAGGGTGAAATCTATCAGGTTTCCCTGTGCCACTTCTAGGATACCACTGCAACAAAATCTTATGCCTGCCTCACAGCAGGCGTAAGACTGACGCAGGCACATTTAACAAGGGACTTGCCCATGTGTAAATCCCCATTGCCGGAGCTGCGTCACTTTGGCAACACACTACAGCAATGCGTCATTACTGTGCCTACAGGTCCGTCTGAAATACTGACGTATTTGTAACTCCTTGCGACATGGAGCATCCATTGTGTCGCAAGGAGGGTGCAGTGAAAACTGTTGCATTGCTGTTTTCACGCATTGATGCAACAGTTTTCATAAATAAGCCCCACAATCTTTAGAGATAATATTTGGCAACTGACCTTTATCCTGATCCTACAGAGTAGCTTCACATCTCTGGCATATGGTTCGGCAATACTATTAGGTTTCCAATAAAAAAAATGATTCCCGATTCACTATGAAATATTAGCTGCATACGAAAAGGCTAGATTTTCCTACTGAATCTACTTAAGAACCTCAGGTAATACCACAATTGAAGGTATGGCATGAGTAGTTCTATATTAAGTTGAAAATATACTTCCCCATGATATTTTTGGGATTAGACACCATCTCCATACATCAGAATACGATCACCAAAATATCACCTGACAGAAATATTGTGCCCTAAATATAATTTACAAAAATATCACCCCTTTAGACTTAGTAAAAGAAAAACTACACCCAAAGTGACTATATTTATATAAATATTATTAAGGAAACATTTCTATCAGACGATATTTTAGTTAATGATTTTGTCACGTACAACCACCCATAAGAAGGCAGCACATATTCTTTGCCCTGTGCTTTTCCTTCTGTGCAGACTGTGCTCCCGGGTGCCAGCATTAAGCCAAGCCCATGATTTCTTTAAAAATCAGGACAAGGGGTCATGCGGACCAGGGAGCATTCGGACTGGAGGGCCCCAGAGATCTTGAGTCATTTGTGTGATGACCTAGTGACATCAACACACCACCATTGGTATTTAGCCCACCTGTTGTGATGGGAAAAGCCTCTCTGCTTCCAGTGGCATGCAGGAAAGAGAGAAAAAAAGAGAAGGCTACGTCCTGTCCTACATTAGCTGTATCCCTCCAATGCTCTCTCTCAAGCTTCCTGACTGTCCAGGACCAGTGCAACACCTTGGGTGACAATGTTGCCACACTCCTCTTTGCCCTGCAAGCTCCCTCCTCTATGCTCCTGCCAGCTTCCCCCTCTATGGCCCGCCAGATGTTTCCTCTCCAAATCTGCCATCTCCCTTGTCTCTGGACATGTTGATGCAACCATCTACTGTTCGGCTGCCTTCCCACCTTCTTTGAAGTCTCCCAACTACCTCTCTGCCTTCTCAAAACCATCATACTGCCCTCACACAATGTGGGTACACTGCTTCAAGTTAATTTAATTTTCAATTTTCTTCTAGTGGGTCAATAGGTGTATACAATGTGGTCGAGTGTGGTTTATAAAAATGCAAAAATAAATAAGTAAATGCCCCCTTATTGCACTGATAGCTTGTGGATTAATGCTGGGGCTTGGGTTTGCATAGGTGACTGAGTGATACCCATTGCCTCTATATCTCATTGTTTTAACACATATTGCCTAATCTGCTAGTAAATCCTTTCCAACTCCTTTATCAATTTTAAAGTCTCATCTAAATTTAATTTGTCCCTAGCCAACCAACCAACCAACTATGTTATCATTTTTCAAGTCACATTTATATTTAATTTGTTCCTATCTGGATGTAGCCAAAATTGTCCATGTTTGTCCTGGCAAAACTAAGGGGGTGAGAAGTCTACAGATGACAGGATAGGGAAAATAAAATAAAATAAATAAATAAAACCACTTAGTTTGCGCTCGCCGCATCTCCAAGTTGACGATGCAGCGAGCGCAAGGTAAGTGGTTTTATTTATTTTATTTTCCCTATCCCGTGGTCTGTCGACTCCCCCACACCCCGATGCCCGCCGAGGCCCAACACGCTTACCAGCACCAGCTGCGACTGTTAAGGTCTTTAATACCGTTTCAATGCATTCAGGCTTGTGACCAAGGAAGGGTTACTTGCATCCTGCTTCTGTTACAGAGTACATTCTTCCATTAGCTTTTAAGAGGCACACAGAAGCTGCTCTATATATTGTTTATCCTCTGGGACATAGCTTGTATGAGCTCAACCTGCTTGCAGATCTCTAACTATTGTGAAACGCTGCAGAGAATGGGCAAACCTTTCTCTGGCTTTGCAATGTGACCAGCAGAAATCCATGATGATTGACCACATATAATCTTTGATAGAGAAAAGATAAGAAGCATACCTTAACTGAAGCTTAAATTCTAGGCCCTATTACTCCTATAATGCACTCCAATTCAGTCAGCACACAATGACCACATTAGCATGCACCAAGACCTGTAACAAATGTAACATTTTAAAGCATAAAGGAAATGTGTAACTCCTGTGACACATGTAAAGAGCCAGCACTGCATGGTTGGCCTAAATTGTGGGCAAGTAATTGGAACAACTTATTACGTTTGTTGCATTCTGACCTATGAAATGGCTCCTGAACTTATATTTCAATTGATCAAGAATTCAGGATCGACTAGGCGGGTGACTTTGAAGGGCCTCATTTATGAAAAGTTACGCATCGCTGCGTTAAAACAGCGCTGCATCACTTTTCATTGCGCCCTCCTTGAGACATGCTGGATGCGTCATATTTACAGTATGACGAATCATGTCGCAAGGAGTTACAGATACGTCAGTATTTCTGATGTATCTGTAGGCGCAAAAATGACTCATTGCTGGAGTGTGTCCCAAAAGTGACGCAATTCCAGCAATGGGTCATTACACATGGGCAAGTCCCATGTTAAATGTTCCTGCGTCAGTCTTATGCCTGCAATGAGGCAGGCGTAAGATATTGACGCATTTGCGTCCTAGAAGTAGAGCTGTGAAATCCTATAGATTTCACTGCGTCACTTCTACGACCCTTTCTTGCGTCGGAACGCCCCCTCCCTGCGTACATTATACCTGGTGCAGGTATAATGTGGCGCAGGGGTTTACAAAGTGACGCATCTACCTAGATGCGTCACTTTGTAAATATGACGCAACATGGCGCATTTTGTACGCCGCTGGTGTGTCACAAAAAGTGACGCACCGGCGACGCAAAAGTGATGCAAGGGCTCATGAATAAGCCCCTTAATCTGCCAGTGCCCCAAAAAAGAATATGTCCATCTCTAATGCAACTGGTGCTCATGAAAAGCGCTCTGATACCTTCGAGTCGAGTTCGTGCTCTATAAAACTACAACAACAAAAAATAATAATTTCATAACAAGTTATTCAAAATGTTGTCAACCACAAACTCTGTTGGCAAGCTCTAAAACAGATTCAGCTGTGAAATACAGCATACAAGAAAGGTAATATGCTGTGTTGTGTCTCTCCGTAGCAGCAAAAGTATGTCTATACATGAAGTAAAGCAGAGGAGTCAAAAATCATGTGGCATAGTTCTAATATAGGTGGACCAGAATGCTCGTAAAAAGTTAAAAACTATTTTTACCAGCTAATTGACGGAAGAACTAGTGTTTTGAAGAATCATTTTTCTATTCTGAAGGATTATTGGTAAAGGTAAATGCTGCATGCATAACGTTTCAACAATAGATTACTAAAACCCTCCTAAACAGAAGTCGCACTTATGTAAGCTCCAAATATCTAACACACCCCATCAAATGCACTCAATAGCTCTATTAAACGTCTATACGTCTATAAATGTTAAACGTTATCCACAGCCGACGTCTCCACTCACCAGTGGTGTGGTTGGTTTTCGCTTCTACATGACCACTGTAACCGGTCACTTTATTGTAATTAGTCATTTATAGTCACCTCCACGTCTGACTCTCCTCAAGGTCAACGATGCCAATGTAGGGAATTATTACAGCAGTTCACACTTCACCATGCAATTAAATACCCGGTAGCCTGTATTCAGCGAACCCATTTTCTTCAATGATGACTTGCGGACTCTAGTATCTGCGCCAGGACCCTCAAGGGATATGTTTCTTCTTGGTGTTTGGCTACCTGACAGTTCAACCTCTGGCTACAAGTTCCATCTCTCCCTCAGTGCCTTACCTATTTTCTAGCTCATATCACACACAGACTATGCAGAGGCAAATGCAGAGATTAAAAATAAATGGTTTCAATTATAGCCACACTCAAATATAAAATATTTGAGAGCTGAACAACATTTAAACTGAAGCTGTTTATATTTCTTGCACATATGATCAAACAAAACTCTTATCATTAATTTTTCTTTAAATATATGTAGAAAATGTTACAGAGTAAACCTGAGTACATTGGGCGCAAATATCATAGAACACTATTCATAAAACGTGTTTCAAACTGCAATATTTCCAAAAGTATTAATACATTTGTGTTTTGTTTCTTTTGTTTTGTATAAAGATTATGGTCGGCACCTACATCGGCATCACCAGCAGACTCTTTTTCCAGACCTGGAATTTCGTGTGACAGGCTAATGTTCTCTAAGAGTTGGCCAGTCAGATTCACAAAAGTTTGCTTTGATTTACTCTTTGAATAGTTAGGATGATCGGGAATAACTGGGAGTAAGCAAGGAGCATGCTTGGCATACTCCTGAATTTCATGAGTCATCCAGGAGTACTAAAAGAGTAAACTCATTCACCAATCTTTGTAAATGAATGAATGAAAGAATGAAAGGATTTGTAAAGCACACAGCTACTCAAAGAGTGCCCGGCGCTGAAAGCAGAAAGATATTCAGCCCACAGCGCAGAAACCTTAATCCCTAGAAGAGAAGAGCCAAGTTTTTAACTGCCTTCTAAAGGTAGCCTCAAGAGGAATCCTCTGAAGATCCCAAGGAAGCTTGTTCCATACTTTTGCTGCAAGAAACGAAAAAGCTCTGCCATCCTTCCTCACATGCTTAAAGCGGGGAACAACCACCAGCGCGGCACATGCAGAGTGCAGCGCTCTAGAGGGGCAATAGGACACAAATCTCTTTGCAATGTAGCCAGGACTGACTTGAAGCACTGCCTTATGGACCAAGACAAGGGATTTAAATAAAATCCGCTTCCTGACAGGCAGCCAATGTAAGGAATCAAGAACAGGAGAAACTGAAGCACAGCTGGGCAGCACAAAATGAGCCTAGCAGCGGCATTCTGAAACACCTGAAGGCCTCCTAACAAGGCTTCCGATACTCTGAGATAGAGAGCATTAGCGTAATCCAGGTGCGATGTAATCAACGCATCTATTACAGTCCTCCTACAATGTAAGGCCGGGGGGAAAATTACATTTTCTGAGAGTACGGAGCATCTTGACGCATTTATCCACTACTGTAGTGATCTGAGACTGCATGGACAGATGATTGTCCAGCTTAACCCCCAGATTTGTACCCACCAAGGTGGGGGGAGGGGGAGGCATTTTGATGCTTGAGACCCAAACGGAAGAATCTCCATTTTGTCTGTGTTACATTTAGGCTGGCTGCTCTGCATCTACTCAAAGACCGCAAGCAAGCAGTTGGGTGTCGTCAGCAAATGAAATAGTCTTACAATCAAATGACTCCACTGCTGAGGCCAATGGTCACATAAAGACATTAAAAAGAGTGGGACTATGTGAGGAGCCTCGGGGGACACCATGAATTACTGCTTTAAATTCAGACGCGAAAGACGCTATCCAGACCGATTGACATCTGGATTCCAAAAAGGACTTAAGCCAGTCCCATGCTGTACCGACCACACCCAATTTGGAGAGAGGATGTAAGAGGATGGTGTGGGGCACGGTACTGAATCTGGCAGACAAATCAGGAAGCGTAAGTGTTGTATTTTTGCCCTGATCTAATGACCATTTAATGCGGTCTGAGATCTCCAGTACCGCTGTCTCCGTACTATGACAGGGACAGAAAACAGATTGACTTGGGTGCAGCAACTTGCCCAGCTCTAAATAGTTGCGGAGCTGATCATTAACCAGCTTTTCCAATATTGTGGAAAAGACCGGCACCTGAGAAATAGGTCTATAGTTGCTGAAGATGCTAGGATCAAGAGATGTTTCTTTGAAAAGAGGCATCACTCGGGCAAGTTTCCAAGCAGCTGGCATGACACCAGAAGATGAAGAAAGATAAAAAATTCTATTGATTACCGGATTAATAACATCCCACGTAGCTGTCAGCAATGCGGGAGTGCAAGCATCCAGGGGGGATCCTGATTTATACTTTAAAATGGCATCATTCGATTACTCAAGGGAGATTGGCCTAAACTGGTCAAGCTTGCAAACCATATCATCCAATCTAATGGGCAACAGGAACTCATTAAGAGCAGGGAGAGTCTTTTGGATGCTAGCAATCTTGGTTTTAAAGAGTACCGCCAACTCATTGCACAAATCTTGGGAGGGTACAATCACCCTATGACAAGATATGGGAGAGATAAACGATTTAACAATATGAAAGATGGTGCACAAACTGTGAGGAGCAGCATTGATTTTATCCTCGAAGTAAGAAATCTGTGCCTGTTTAATAGAGGCAGGGTAAGCTCTAAGGGCAGTTTTATAGGTAGATTGAATATTGAAAGAATAGTCACCTTGCCAAATTCTTTCAAGTTTTTTGCAGGCTTTCTTCTCAGCAGCCAGAGAGACATAGATCCAAGGGGCAGACTGCCCACCTCTCCTCTTCTTCACCACTTGAATTGGGGCTAATGCATTTTAACCTCAACAAAGCAAGAATTAACAATTTCAATGCCCTGGTCAACATAATTAATAGCAGGAATAGGAATCACATCTGTAGTCTTTTTTTTTGCTTCCAGTAGGCTATTGGACGAACACAACTGTGGAACATGATACCCCAACAGAAAGGCACAGTTTTAGAAACATGGGTTGCAGATGTATGAACATTTGGTGCAATGTAACACAGTAGCCAAAGTTTCTGTCCTGCATTCTGTCACAGTAAGGGAGTAGAACAACACCATCCACTGAGATATAGCAGGGGTTTTCTCTCCCCTGTGCTGATACACATAGTGCAAGCGTGTCTGTAATGTCTAGCATAGGTGTAATGAAATTGTACTATTCCTAAACATACTTTAAAACTTTTTCATGTATGTGTGCTGTACAGTACAGGAAACATGCAAAGTTGGAATGGTTAGGAGAAAAGAAACCTTTTCTTCAATGTTATACCTGCCTCGAGGAGGTATAAATGTTTGATGCAAAGCCCTGTCTACCATTTTTAGTAGGTAGGCCTTTGCATCAAAGTCCATGGGTGGTTGCATGGGAACACCCACTTACCATTAATGGCACACCCTCTTGACAGAAACTAGCACAAAGTAGCACATAATGCTATTTTGCATTACTATAAGACTAGTTTCAAGCACAAAAAAAGTTTAGCACTGGAAAGTAAAAACAGTTCCACACTTTGTGCTCATTTCAATCACCTAAGTGATGCAAACCCGGCACTAAGTATTAGTAAACTTGGGTCATGGTCTCCTGCTGACATGGAGCAATGGAGCAATCCATCTAACTTTTTCTTACACTTTGGGCCTGATTCACAAAGGGCCTCGGCACTCGTGGTGGAGGCCCCGCAGTCGTGGGGGAATCTACGCCCCCACGATTGCGGGGCCTCCGCCACAAGTGCGGAGGCCCATTGTGAATCAGACTCTTTGAAATGCAATTTCAGCATTTTATAAGGATAAATAACTACAAGCCGTGCTTCAAATTCTGTTTTGTTCAGAACCTCTAAGCAATTCTAAATTAATATGCCATGAAACATGAAATCTCATCAGTCAGATTCTTGGTTGTCTAATCCCTTATGATTCACCCATGAGCATAGGTGTTGGGTGAAAGGGGGGTTTATTCTGCTCAGATTTTGAAGTGGAAGGGATGCAGGGGACAATATCCACCCCTGTAGATTTTAAAGCAGAAACTGAAGATCAGACAGTGGCAGTCAGAGCATGTCTCTGTGAAAACATGCTACACATTGCCTAAGTCTCCTTAAGCACCGTAACCTGAGTACCAAATTCTATGGGAGCTCTGAGACCTCTTTGTTTTGTTAATTACTTAATTATGGTCATAGAGCTGTTGATCCTCTCCTTTACTTGACTTTGTATAATTTTCCTTAATCATCGACTCTGAGGGCACGATTCAGTACAGGATCTGCTCTCTACAAAAACCTCAATTATTTAAGGCCTAATATAAAATTATCTTGCTTGATATTTATTCTCAATATAGGCTAAATAAATTGATAACAGGAGAAACAGTCTGTTGTGTAAGTCATGGCAACGTCGGCAGAGCATGGGGGTATTATCGAATATTTCAGGTTATAAATATTACTTTCAATGACTGTTGCTCAAATTTGTAAACATAATCCCATGTGTTTAGCTGAGATACTGGGAAATTTTGGAAAATATTCTTTTCATTTTAAAGTCCTTTATCATATTTTCTCATGCCTGATTTACTTCTTTTGATGGCTCGGCTCGTGCTTTAATTCTTAGAACCAAGCCGGGCCATTGACTAAGCTCTAACCAAGGCTGTTGATGTTCCTCCCAGTAATTTAGTGTCTTCTATGCTCTTGGATCCACCCTCCCTGTGGTGCTTCTGCCTCGATTGATGAGATGCTGGGATAGTTGAAAAGCAGACATTTCAGAAAGGGGCTTCTTTTATACACTGTCCCAGGCAGTCATAGCGATCCCTCATAGGGAAAGTCACTTCAGAAATTAAGGCTGGCAGTGGGGTGCCTGTCTGTAAGGCAGTGGATGGGAAAATTAGAGCAATTCTGATTTCAGTAATCAGTTAGAACATTGCTATCCAAGATGGCTGCCGAGCAGGAGCTCCAACAGGTAGCTCCCGGGTTGGGGATGATTGGTAGATATCCCTATTTTACCCCGCCATCCATCAACTCAGCTCATACCGCCCCCCCCCGTTGCCAAGAATCACTGACCTTGCATAACTGAGGGATCGAGGCTGGTACCTCCCCAGAGGTGTTCGGAGTCGTTCCTCCTCTGCTGGCGGAGAGATCCTGTGGCTGGTGAAGCTGGTGGACCACAGAGCCAGGAGGCACCGGAGGAGGGATCCCTCCCCACAACGGGGCCCAACGACATGGCTTCACTCAACTGGGAAGAAAGGAGCACGAAGTCCTGCATGCGGGTGAGTGCCGGTGGGTCTGGCAACTCAGGGAACTGCTTAACCACCCGCAGTCACCTGAAGAGAGATACTTGCACTCCGATTCTCAGTCGGGTGTGGCCGCAGGGCGGGCTGTGCTCTTTCTATGCATGTCCGGAGCCTCACTTCTCCTCTGAGAGGCTTGCGGACTGCGCTGTGACTGACCCGGAACCTTGGGCTTTTCCGGAGGGCTCGCAGACTCCCCCAGGGGCCTCTCGCTCCCAAGCACCCTTCCATTTCCGTGACCGAGCCTCAGCGTCTGCAGGCGATGGGTCATCTGCTGGACCACTGCCAAGTCCCGACACGGGAGCTGAACCACAGAAGAGTTTTTCTCCATGCCACGGACTTGCTGCGCCGGATGCAGAGCAGGAGAGTCTTACTACAGCGCTGTTTGGAGGCCTTGGCCCCAGGCTGTTTGCAATTTATCTTGCATGGCTGGCCTCAGGCTCAAAATGGCCACCCGATAAATGGTCCCCAAGCCCTCTAATGATAGAGAGCAATCACAACAGAAGGCAAAATAGGACTTGAGTGATCCAAGAAGCGGCCATATTGGAACGTCTTCCAACAAGGTTAGGAAGGCACTGTTAATGGAAAGTGGCCCATCACTACTCCATTAACTGAAAGAGAGCACTCACAACAGAAAGCAAAAAAGGACTTGAGTGATCTCTTACAAAGAAGCGGGAATATTGGAATGTCCTCCAGCAAAGAAAGGAAGGCTCCAATATTGGAAAGTGGTCTAATGCTACCCAGATAATTGGTTTCCCCTCCGCTCAAAGAAACTGCCATCATGTAACATCCCCAAGGATTGCATTAGAGGCGCAGCTTCACTAGCCGTAGTACTTAGCTCTTTCTAGTGCAAGCTTTTTTTTATTTCTCTAACTTCACTGCCACAGACAGCCCACTTCAAAGGAAGACACAGACAAAGCAGAAAGATTAATTTATTTTTAAAATCTGCATTCGCGCCTCAGCCAGCCATGGCAGAAACGTGCTTGATAGCAGCAGGATTTAACTCATACTCAATAGTATACCCCCCAACCTCTCCAAATCCGCTACTAACACCTTTAAACACAACCTTCTGAGAAGATACCCAGAGATTTTGATCTCTGACCCGTACTATAACACGCAACAGAGCATCATTGTAAATGACCTAATTTTCTACACCAGGCATATAGCAATATGGTAAGCAGCCATTATAAAATAATTGAATATTCTTGAAAAAGAAACATTCCATATGGCACTAAACTACTGAGCTCTCCGTCACAAAGTCTAGGAGCTGATCTAAACGTAACAATATACAAGAATGGCACCATTCTGATCCAAGCAGCCAACAAGGATCTAAATTTCTTTTATTCCTTCTTTACTACCCTAAAAGAGCAGGTCCATGACAATACTCCTTCATCTCACCTTCATGCACATACTAACACACTTCGAATCAGCCCCCTTACCAGATCAAAGTCAGTTTCTCAGAGATGAGGCCCCCTACCGACTGTGGTCAAATGAGCAGGAACCCCCACAGAAAGGCCCGGCCCTAATATCCTGAACTCTCTGCCCATCCAGCACGGTGCTCAAGGCAGCATACACCCTAAGTACAATAGAGCTCTGCCCAGCCCGTCTTCTCTACATCACAACCTCACAGCCCCTGTAATTTCCTCAGCCGCACATTGTCCCCATTCCACACCCCGTACGTCAAGAACACAGGACAGACAGAGATCATCGCTTATCCCCCCTAATTGTCCTTCGGTCACCCGTCTGAGTAGGAAGTCCCCATGCCCACCCCTCCGTTTAGAGTTTCTCATACGAGGAGGTTGAAGTCTAGCCCTTCCCCCATGGCCACCCAACCTAATAGCAATCCTAGCTCAGGTCCCTGGGACGCCTCGCCGCCCTCTCAGACAACTCTAATTGACCTAGAAGCACTGAGTCACCAAACAGTTAGAATACCCCAGAACATTCATAACGTAATTCTTGAAATGAAGAGCATCTTACTCCTTACGGATAACTCTCTCTCTAAACTCAAATGCATTCAAAAAGCAGTACTCATCCTACAACGCAAGCCCCGGCGTCAACCCATGTCACTAGCAAATAGGCAATATCGCACTCGTAAACAGCGTAACTATTTATCGGAGGATGAAACTCTCTCCTTCTATCCTACGAGCCGACTCTTGATCCTGCCTGTCCCCCTGACAAGAAAGATGAAAACAAAATTCAAACGGTCACAATCAACGCAAATAGAATGCCCACAATCAGAAACAGAAGGGTAAACAGCAATAACCTGAAGAGAGTATCCTTAACCTCCACATTCCACAACACAATCCCGGGGAACTCAGCGACGTCGCTATCAGGACTTCTACTCAACTGCCACTCAGAAGTGAAGCACGCCTCCTACATCGCCGACCTCATCCTTACCCAAGAGGTTAATGTGGCGATTTTAATGGAAATGTGGCTCAATGAAGCTTTATCGCCCTGCATTGATCTACTGACCCCTCCAAACTACAACATTGGGAGACTAGACAGACAAGTGAAAAAAGGGGAAGGTATTGCCTGCATTCACCGCTCCGACCTCGCCGTTACTCAACTTCACTCAGAACCTCTTGATTCCTGCGAATACCTCATACTTTCCTTTAGGAACGAATCTAACCAACTGTGCAAACTGCACACATTTTACCACCCCCCGGGTAAGAATGACCCTTTCATCGACCACCTCATGGAAATCATCACGGCAAACATCTCCCCCACTCCAACGATATTTTCCTGGGGGATTTCAGTCTACACTGGAACGACCTTAACGATAGTCAGGTCAACACCCTCAAAGATTTCCTTGCAGACCAATCTCTTACTCAAGCCTGCATTTTGCCAACCCACACGAAAGGCTCTACGCTGGATTGGATTATCTCAAAGGAAAAGGCCATCAGGTTATCTTTGATTGCTCCCTGTGACTTGTCCAACCTTCCGTATACAGGGCACAATCAAGAAATGGCCAGCACAAGCAGTGAAACCAAAACACTGGGTCAGGTATACAAAAAGCTTAGACTATGAGAAATTGGCAGCCCGATGCAATATGGAACTTGCCCCGCCCGCTAAGCTTTCAAATGTTAGCAAACTTACGATACACTACAACTCAACAATGTCAGATATAATTGACTCTCTAGCCCCATTAAAATTGAAAAGAATCCAGGTGAAAGACAATAATCCTTGGTTTAATGGGTCCCTAAACTTGGAAAGGAGAAATCTGAGATTAACAGAACGGAAATGGAGACAACACCCCTCATCCACCCAGCTAAAACTTCTTAGAAAGACCAGAAAGGAGTACAACAAAAACATTCTCAGCTCAAAAAAAGATTTTTTTAGACTGGAGCTGGAGAACGCTAAAAATAGACCTTGTAAGCTCTTTGAAATGGTTAAACAACAATCAAACAAATTGGCCAAATCCTCTAAAGACACAACAAAACCCCTAATAAACTGTGATGAGTTCTCATCCTTTTTCTCAGCCAAAATCAATGCATTGGAAATGGGTCTGAGATTTGCCTCTGTTGATCTGTCTCATCCGCCGGTGCTACAAGTCAATGCAGCTACACACCCCCATCGGAAAATACCCAAAAGTGAAGCATACTGGTCTTCCTTCAATCTATATGATGACCACAACATCTCCAAAATCCTGGCATCCATAAAACCAAACAATCACTTCAATGACCCGCTCCCCTCTAACTGTCTGTCCTCAGCCAGCCAAGTTATCATTCCCATCTGGACCACAATAATCAACGCGTCCTTAACACAAGGTTCCATACCTGACTCCCAAAAATCGGGCCAATTCATCCCCATTCTAAAAAAAAGACACTGAACCCTGCTGTGCCGGACAATTTCAGGCCTATATCCAATATTCCACTTCTAGCGAAAGTGCTTGGAAAATGTGTGCAACAACAACTCAGCCAACACATCATGAAATTTAAGCTGCTTGATGAATGTCAGTCGGGCTTCAGGTTAAATCACAGTACTGAAACCACTATCCTCCATATTGTGGATGACGCCCTACAAGCACTAGACCAAGACAAAACCTGTCTCTTAATTCTTCTGGACCTATAGTCGGCGTTCGACACAGTTAACCATGAGAAATTACTAGACAGACTCGAAAACAGTGCACACGCTACTCCTATTTCTACTTTCAATGAGTATACAGTATATTCAAAACAGATTCACGAGACAGAGTGAATAATAATTTAAAACTAATCCATGTAGTTGACGTTTTCTTGTTCTTTTTATTCCGAAAGTTGCCCAGCCAACACGTGTTTCGTCGCAGGGGAGTACCCTTCGACCTCCTCAGGGCTGTCAGGCTAGTGGATTCAATGTCAACGTTCTCTCCACCGATTCTACTTCCGTCCCGGCTGGCAAAATTGTGTACGCTTCACCGCTGTTCACAGTAATCTCCGTTTAATATCTATTGTGATATCTTTTGGTATTTAAAATAATCGGAGGATTCCCTCGATCCCTTTCAAATCTCAAGGCTTGAAGTTTCTGTCTGATATCGTCGAACCGCACCCCTTTACGGGTACCTCAGCGAGTACGCTGACACTGCGGTCCCTGCTCCGTGACTCTCCAAGTGACCCGGAGGGTCGATGATATCAGACAGAAACTTCAACCCTCGAGATTTGAAAGGGATCGAGGGAATCCTCTGATTATTTTAAATAACAAAAAATATCACAATAGATATTAAACGGAGATTACTGTGAACAGCGGTGAATACTACACAATTTTGCCAGCCGGGATGGAAGTAGAACCGGTGGAGAGAACGTTGACATTGAATCCACTAGCCTGACAGCCCTGAGGAGGTCGAAGGGTACTCCCCTGCGACAAAACACGTGTTGGCTGGGCAACTTTCGGAATAAAAAGAACAAGAAAACGTCAACTACATGGAACACTTTTAAATTATTATTCACTCTGTCTGTTAACCACTTTCTCTATATTACTTCACTTCCCTTTCTTTACTGATAAATGACTATTGGTGTAGCTAAAATACACTGAAGGAGCACCAGAATTATTTTATTGTTCGCTCTTAGTGTGAATGCATACATATTTCCGCTATGTGATTGCCCCACTATTAATGTTGAGTGAGGCCATTTTCCAGTTATAATAAAAATAAGATTTATAAAGTGCATAGCTTCTCCTTCCTGAATGCCACGGCTAGGAACTGACACAGAGAGACAAAGGTTGCCCAGTCCAACTCTGAGTGGAAAAACCAAGTCTTTAGTTTTTTTGTAAATAAAAGTTTGGAGGGAGCTTGAAGGATTTACAGATGTAGGGAATTCCAGGCTGTATGAGCCAAAAGGCAAAGGGGCTGCCTCTTGTTCTGGCCCTTTTGAAATTAGGAATGATGGCCCATTTAGATTCACCTGATCTCAAGTTTCTAGTAGGTGTATAGGGTTGCATCATCAGCTGAAGGTAATGAGAGTCTTGATAGGAGAGGGCCTTAAAGCAGTAACAGAGTGCCTTAAATAGGACTCTGCCTTACCAGGAGCCAATGAAGCTTCCACAGAGCAGGTCTCATAGAGGCCCGATAAGAAGCTTCAACAGTGCATGGCTGTGGTGCGTTGCAATCTGTTCAAACAGGACTGTGACACCTCCAAATATAGAATGTTGCAATAGTCCAGCCTGGATACCGCCAGTGTCTATATCAAAGTTTTTTGTTTCAAGTCTTTTTATTGAAAACATAACACACAGGTGAGGCCTATGTAGCCTATATCACAGTTTTTTGGGGGGCTTCTGGTAGATGATGGAGTACTTTCATCAGGGATCTCAGTATCCCAAAGCATCTCCCTGCGAAGGCAGTGATCTGAGCATCGAAGGACAGTTTATCATCAAACCAGATGCCTAGGTTCTTAACCTTGACTAGGGGGAGAGGACCTTGGTCATAGGGCCTCCAGGCATTGGATCAGATGTTAATTTGTTTGCCTAGGACCACTACCTCCATCTTCCCAGCATTCAGTTTTAGACAGTTTGCTTCCATCCATGCAGCTACTTCGATAGGCATATTTGGAGCAAGGAGGCCATAGCATCCCTGTTCTGCGACAAAGTGACAACAATTTGGATGTCATCGGCATATGGGATAATAGAAAACCCATGACGCTCAATGACCTTTGCCAGACGGCGGGCATATACGTTAAAATGGGTTGGACTAAGTGACGTCCACTGTGGAACTCCCTGCTGCAGGGGACGCACTATTGACTTCAAAGGTTTCTGAGAGACCTGGAAGGTGCGTCCTGACAGGAAAGAAGACAGCCAGTGCAGCTTGTTCCCGCCGATTCCACAGTTCCACAGCCTCTTTAGCAGAATATTAGGTGAAACTGTGTCAAAGGTGGCACTATGATCCAACATAAGGATGGCTGCTGTGTCCCCCTCATCCATAATCCGGCGGGCTGATTCAGAAGCCAGCAACAGGGCAGATTTCATGCTGTGTATGGGTTGGAAGCCAGATTGGGTTCCATCCAGAAGGTTGTTATCCTCCAGAAACCGGTCCTAGGATGCTTGTTTCCGGTCCAGGGAGGACCTGGCTTGGCAGTTCGGGCTGGACTGTTCCCATGAGGCACAGGGTCAAGACTGATTTGCATATGGCCAGGTCTAAACTGGGGTGGCATGGTGAGCAAAAGAATGATGGATTTAACCCAGATCTCTTGACTGGGGGTGAATGTTTTGATTTGTTCTGCATTACGTCCATCAATTGTGTGTCTTTTGCATTCTCCAGATAGCAGGACAAGTGCCTGCTCACATAGTTCTCTGTGATCTTAGAAAATAGGTGCAGGAGTGAAATGGGCCAATAGTTTTCCTGTTTGGAGGGGTCGAGAGGTGTTTTTTTAAGAAGAGGTACCACCATTGCGTGCTTACATTTCTGAGGAACTCATTCAGAGGCCAGAAACAAGCTAATGAGATCGCATAGGACTGGATGGATAGTTTCACAGCCCTGCTCCAGGATAGCTGGAGAGATGAGGTCATCTGGGGACCCTGAATTGACTATAGAGCAGAGAAATGTGAGTTCCTCAGTTTGAATAGGGTGGAAGTGTCAGAACTTGACACTTTCGTCCATTGGGTCAAACCATGTCTCAAGTTGCAGGTGGTTGCTGTCTTCAGACGAAAAGGAGGCATAAATATTTCCTACATTTTTGGAAACGAAGGAGGCCAGGGCATTACAGCTCTCTACTGACAGACATGAGGAGGGTGTCACAGACAGTGAGGTAAGAGAGTTGATGATCTGGGAAATTTCATGAGAGGAGTTCTTAGAGGCAGAAATTCTCATGGAATAGTGTTCTCGGTGTGCCTGATTGATATGCAGATGATAGGCTTTCAAAGCTATCTTATAGTTTTCTCTGCAACCTTGAGCATAGGTTTTACCAGTGGCAGTTCCTGCATGAGGGCATAGGGGGCGGAGCACCACCAGTCTCAGAGGACGGAGAAGGAGATTGGACTGGTCTGAAGCTGCGGCACTTACACTGTCCAGTCTGGTAGCAGTGCAGCACAGCCGTGTACAAACACACGCTGCGCATGCGAGATGGACAACTTCAATACCGCCCAAATCCCGCATGTGCAGTGTGTGTCTGTGAGGCAGTGGTGAGGGCAAGCAGGCGCTACTTAGAGCAGCAGTTTTGCCAGGACTTTGGTCGAATACTCAGCTCGCCCGGATCTATGACGTAGCTCATAACATCCTTCTAGGATCCCGCCTCCTCCTCCTCTGACTGGCTGACCCTTGTTACTGTCAGCCTATGAGAATAGGAGGTGGGATTTCCAGCACTGCTTCCTTCGGTCTGTGCTGGGTTCCTATTTCCCTCCTTCCTTCAACCAGCTGCAGCTGGGCCCGAGAGACACCTCTAGGAGAAACACCGTGTCCGTGACCAAGCTGAAAACTGTGAGTAAAAGTGCGCCTTGCCTTGTTTTTCAACGGCCCCCACTGTTAAATGGAGAATAATATGGGAAAATTGTTCTTACAGAACTTAATTCTGCATATAGGCATTTATCATGCATTTTCCTCAAGGAAATATTAGCAGACCTCACCTGGTGAAATTTACGTGCATGAAAACTGCAGTTGGGGAAAGGTCGGTAATGACTGCAAAATTCCAAATGCCGATATACGAAGTGATAAGAGACAAAGTCTATATCTGAACTGAATAGCCCACTTGTTTTCGGGCCCTTAACATAAACGAGTGCGAAAACAGACAACAGCCTAGCACAACTGGATCAACCCACGGGCCCGTTCAATAGGGCGTGAGGCTATTCCATACACTTGGCCCAAAAGTAGAAACGACTGCATGAAACAGCGCCTTGCCAACAGCTTTTTACCATACACAGCACCTGGCGGCCTCTTTGACCCTCACCCTGACGCCGTTTCCCTCCCTACCGCTTACCCGGCGTACCCAGGGTGGGGGGGGAAGGTTCTTCTAATCCTCTTTTATTTGTGTTGCAGGCGGAGTTACAGGGCGATCCAGAGGCGCAATGGTACTCAGGGGTACCCTCTTCAGGAGCACAAAGGGTGCTGAGGCCTAATATCCCCAGGAAGTCTGTGCGGGGGACCCTGGGGTGCGACGGCGCCCCGTCTGTCCTACGGGCGGTTGGAAACCTGTACAACTGGGGGTCGCTTGAACGCTCCGCCCCTCGTAGGGGGGGGCGTGAGTAATAGGGTGGACCGATGTTTCACCGGAAGTGGGAGGGGCTATCCCCTCACCACAGTCGCTAAACACCGATTGGCTAAGGCCAAGATGCAAGTTGGCCCATCAGGTGGTAGGCCGCTAGGGGCGGCTTGCCTTTGGATCGCCTGTAAGATAACCCACCATGTTGGCATATTTGGTATGCTAATAAACCTGCAGCAATTTTTCCCACCAAAAAGTTGTCTTGTCTGCTTATTTATGGTGCATGTATGTTGCAGCGGGAGGGCTGGTGAGTGTTGCCGATATTGGCACTATATTAGCAGACCTCACCTGGTGAAATTTACGTGCATGAAAACTGCAGTTGGGGAAAGGTCGGTAATGACTGCAAAATTCCAAATGCCGATATACGAAGTGATAAGAGACAAAGTCTTTATCTGAACTGAATAGCCCAATTGTTTTCGGGCCCTTAACATAAATGAGTGCGAAAACAGACAACAGCCTAGCACAACTGGATCAACACACGGGCCCGTTCAATAGGGCGTGAGGCTATTCCATACACTTGGCCCAAAAGTAGAAACGACTGCATGAAACAGCGCCTTGCCAACAGCTTTTTACCATACACAGCACTGGAGCCTTAGAGGCCTGGCGCCTCGTCATCTGCCTTCCATGACTGCCAAATTTAAAGTCTGCTGGGATAAGTGGAACGGCCCTCTACTTTCAAAATTCACCGGCCGCCACTGGGTTTTACGCCAACAGCTTTCAAGCTTCTTGCAGTTCTTTTTAAGAGCCAGAAGCTCAGCAGAGAACCATGCAGCTGGTGGTTTCCTTCTGTGGGCGACTAATTTTGTGTTGGGAGCAATCTGGTCTAGTGCACCTCTAAGTAAGTCCTCACGATGACTACTGGCTTTCTCTACACAGCTGTCAAGAATCAGGAAGCTGTTATCGAGGGCCAAATAAGACTTTCGGGAGTAACTTCCGGCGAACTTTGCATCCATACGGGGGGCAGATTTCCCTGATGTCTTAGCGCATACTATACTGAAGGGAATCGCCAGATGATCAAACCAAGTCAGTGGAATAGGGGGCAGGGTTTTGGCATAGGCCATATTAGTGAACAGTGGGTCCAGCGTGTGCCCTAATCTATGTGTTGGGAGGGGCAAGGACATGCTGGTAGAGCTGAAGACTCTCCATTTCCTCTACTATGGTCTTCACAACAGAGCAGTGGGTGACCTCGAATGCACATTAAAATCGCCTAGCACTAGCAAATTAAAATTGCGCATGGCCAATGGTGACATACGTATTTATAATGCTTCAGTCTCTCTCTAATTGGGGCTGTAGCCAACAGAAGTATACAAGGTCAATAAATAAAAAAGATCTGAGAGAAAAACAGTTCTTAATTCGCAAAGAAATAAGTGGCTGACCTAAAGTTTTGCTCAGAAGCCTGTGGACGACGAATATTGGGGTGCCGAAGACAAATACTGTGTTGTCTCTTTTACCACCAGACACCCTCTGTTTTTTTTCACTCTTGAAAGTTATTTTTCATCCCAGCTTTCTTTCTTTATCAATAGTTTTTTTCTTTCCCTCTTTTGTGTTTTTCTCTCTCTTGCTCTGAATGAAAGTCTGATGAGGAAAATTAAGTGTGCCGGTCCCCAGAAATGAGTGCCAGTGGGCCCCCCTTGTGACCACCAGCTCAAACTATAGTACTAGAGCAAAATCAAAAACTCCTTGCTGAAACATAAATGTTTTTGAACATTACATAGAACATTGTAAGTTGCTTCACCTTACATGCCTCCTCGTCATTAACACTATACACCAGCCACAATATGGTACACCTAGTATAATAGAAACATAATGCTGGGTGGACTATCTAAGAAGTCGTAGGGTAAAAAACACAACACTGTTGTGAAACAAACTCACACAATTGCTTTACAGCTTTTTCTAGTCCACATACGAGCAATTTTTATTAGTAAACATGACCATGATTAAGCAGAGTAATAAGCATAGCATTCCTTTTCCTAGGTAAATAGTCCAAGGGCCAGATGTACGCCTGGTAAAAATAGCGACTCGCAAATTACGTCAAATTGCAACTTGCAAATTGTGAGTCGCTAAATGATACCTACATACAAAAGAGACCCTATGATTGCCAGTTGCTAATGACTCACATTGCTATTTTGGGTCACGGCTATTTGCGAGTCAGTAAATGCTCGCAAATAGTGTACTCACTCCTCAGAAAAAGCCTTTTTGCACATGCAAACAGCGAGCGTGGCAGAAACAAGCCCAAATTGCATATGCAAATTGCGAGTGCGATAAAAACATGAAAAAACACTTCCTGGTTGAGCTGAAGGACCTCAAAACAGGAAGTGGTGTCCAAGGATAGTCCTGAGCAGAGTCACTAGCACATGGTCAGGTGCAGCAGCACATTCCAACACTGCTGTTTGGCTATCATTGGAACCATGAGCAGCAAGGCCAGTGACAAGGGTGGAAAGGAGCGGCTGAGGAAGCTCAAGTTCTTTGAGAAGGAGCTCGACATAATTATTGAAGAATGGTGCAATATTCATTAGGAGCTATTTGGGAGGGTCTCACACAATGTTCCTGAGGCGGACAAAAGAAAGATCTGGCGAGGAATGCAGCAGCGCATCAATGCCCTCAGTGTGGCACACAGGTCCCTGGATGACATTAAGAAGCGATGGTACGACCTGCGTTCCAGGGCCAAGGAGAGGGTGGCAGCACGTCTGCAAGAGGTACAAGGGACAGGTGGATGGCCATCTACTGCATCTGAACCATCTGTAGCTGAGGCCATGGTGGAGAGAACACTGGAGAGGGCAGCTGTTGTAGGATTTGGGACCTTTGACACATCACAGCCAGCACCAAACCCTGGTAAGTGTGAATTGTGTTAGAAATGTTTAATTCACCACTAAGGCCTGTTCTGCACATGCATAATAATCATCCACACCCAAAAATCCATTGCCACCAAACAATAAACCCAAATGGTGCATCATGGGAGATGTAGTCAGTGACATATACAGTGTAGTCAAGGAATGACTTGAGCTTATAAACATTGCAACACCACTGAGCTAGTGACTCACATATTTTATTTTCTCCTTCCATCTTTTGTCACATAGTCACACCACTGGGAGGAGAGCACAGTGCGGAGGACACAGAGGGAAGCCCGGATAAGGCCCAGATGGAGGAAGGGCAGGACGGGGGAGTATCAAGTGGGACAAGTTGCCTAGAAGTACCAGCCACAGCTGCAGCAACCACATCACAGGCTACAGCCAGTGTGACCTCAGCCTCATGGCAATCACCTCCATCTAGATGCTCTCCTCCCACCAGGGTGTGGATAGTGCGAACAACCCAGCAGTCCATACGGCGTCTGCAAAGTCAGCCCCCTGCTGGAGCATCCAGTCAGGTGTTGTTTGGAGGCCTGGAACAGGCGATGTTAAGGATATAGCACCTGCAACGAAAGCAACAGAGGCAAATGAATCTGAAGCTGACACAGGGCTTCAGGAACATCACTGAAATAATGACTGATAACAAGTGCTGGCCGGAAGACAAATTTGATGCCCTCACAGGTACCATTGCTGATCTAGCCAAACAATTGGCAGAAGAAAGGGTGCAGCACAGCGGCATGGAGCACAGCAGGGGCCACAAAATGGACACTTTGAGCAGGGCCATTGGGAGGCTTGCACATGCGACGACCCAACACACCAAGCGCACGCTGGGGCGCCAAGTGAAGATGGGCCACTATAGTGGGGATGTTGCTCGGGGCCTGCAACAAATTACTGCAGCAGTGGAAACACTGCAAACCAATATGTTTGTCAGTGGTGGTGCTCTGGAGGGTGCAGACAGCAAGGTTTCAAGCCGCAGTGCCGTCTCTGCTACGGAAACACCTCTAATGCATCGGAGAAGCAGCCGCCAGGCTGGGATTGCAAGTGGCAGCTCTGGACAAGCTGGACGGAGAGGCAGAAAGTGATTTGTGTAGGAAAACTGCACAATGTTTGGGCCACATATTAGTTCTAAATTGTGGTGATGTAACCATAATGCAGATATGCATTTGTTCAAGCATACATTTTGGGATGGACAGTTTGTCCTGATTTTGTTTGTGCAAGCTTGGACAATAAAGCACCAATTGAAAGTCACAATTTGTCCTGTCCTATGTAGAGGGTAGTGTGTAAATACTTTGGACGTACCTTTAAAAATAATTGTTAACTTTCTGGTCCCTGCGCCTTCTCCCCTCTGCTGCAGAGCTACCATCCCTTTGCTGTTGGGCAGGTGGTCCTGGGTCCTCATCCTCTGATTCAGAGTCAGGCACATCCATGGGCAATCCACCACTGCAGGCCATGTTGTGAAACATGGCACATGTTGCCACTATTTTGCAGACAGTCTCAGGTGCATACTGCAGGGCTCTGCCACTCTTGTGGAGGCACCTGAAGTGTGATTTTAGGATGCCAAATGTGCGCTCAATCACGGTCCTGGTGCGCCTATGTGCCCTGTTGTCATGTGCATTGTGGGGAGACAGGTACGGTGTGAGGATCCATGGCCGCAGGGCATACGCACTGTCACCTGGTGAAAGATATATGATGGTGAGACAAAATGCATACATACATGAAAAAGTGCAAATACATTTATCTGGGGACCGGAAAGATCGGTACCTAGTATGTATCCTTCATCAAAGTCACCTCTTTCTCATTTCTGGTATATGCCACGGTGTCTGAAAATGTATGAGTCATGGGTGCTTCCAGGATATTTGGCAACCAGATCTGTGATGATGTTTTTTGCGTCACAGACAACTTGGATGTTGAGGGAATGTGTGCTTTTCCTATTACGGAATATGTATTCCATGCTGTACGGGGGACATATGGACACATGGGTCCCATCTATGCACCCTATAACCTGTGGAAACCTTGCTATTCTGTAAAATTCCAGTTTTGTATTTTCAAGTTCCTCATCATCCCTGGGCAGGTAGATGTGTTGATGGATGTGGTGTAGCATGGCACCTAGGAAATTGTGAAAGAAGCACGAAAGCGCACTCTGCAACACACCTCCGGCCACTGCAATGGCATCCTGGCAGCAACCAGTGGCCAATAGGAGGAGGAAGCACAACACCTGCACATGTGTGGGAATTGCATTGCTGTGCAGGGTTCTGCTTTCCAGTTGTGGCTTCAAGGTGTCTAGGAGGTCTAGGATGACAGTGCTACTTAGCCTGTACTGGTCATAAATCTCTTCCTCTGTCTTCTCAAGCAATGTTAGCCTGACTCTGAATATCCTCTCCTGTGTCCGCCTCCTCTGCAGGGCAGATAGTATCTGCATCCTCCTCGCTATCATGTACAGGGCAGCCATTGTGGAAAGATTTCTGATGCATTCTGAGCCTGTATTTATAGGTTGGGCCTGGTTACCACCTGCTTCTGATTAGTGGTAAATTGCATGCGCAAATGGGTCTATTTGCACATATTTGCTATTTGTGACTGCTCTGTACATTGTAATTAGCAACTCGCAATTTGCGAGTCGCAATTTTGGAAACGCAAAAACCAGTCGCATTTTTTGCGAGTCAGTATTCATTTGCATCACAATTTTGTCTTTTGTGAGAGCATTTCGTACATTGCGTAAAACCATTTTTGCATGCACAAATCATTTTGCGACCGATTTTACGCACGCAAAATGGTCGTACATCTGGGCCTCGGTATGCTGCATTATGCAGCCATCCTCAAATATTTCTAGGTGGTCTATCTTACCAATATAAGTTACTTGATTAATTATGGGGCTCAAATGTTGCTTGTGCAAATTTACATTGGCTCTCCATTGCTACTGTGAACTTAAATATTCCCATAACTGACTTTATTATTGGTGTGTAAATTAAGGACATGAATTACAAAACACATTTTCTGATCTGTGCTATCACAGGCTAGTTAAATGGTGGATTTTTCACACGCACAAATTCACAGAGGGAATGTGTGTGCCTTTAAAATAATACACACACGAAAACATGCTTTTGTACTTACATATTGCCCAAGTACATCCTTTTCAGTTAGGGCATGCTTAGTGGTGTTTCAGGCACAGCATCCTGTGCCTTCCTCCTTTACATACAGATGCGCTGTACTCTGAACCTGACCCATATACAGTTCCTCTATGGCACTACCGACGTGGCACAAAGTGACCACAGGGAAAATAAGCCAGGTAAGGGTACTGTCTCATGATTAACTCAAAGTCCCAACACCTTACCACTCATGGAATACATGAGCCTGGAGCCCTTAGTAGAAAGAGAGGCTAATTTAGCTCATGAAACTGCTTCAGTCAAACAGTAGTAAAGCATGTCATGTACCCATCACATGTCCTTAATGATATTTACTATATGGTTAGAGACCGCTAAAAGCTTACAAAGGCACTGAAGAAAAAAAGCTAAACATCGCCTCTAAGAATCACCTTGTCATCCAGTTGAGCAGGTACAATTCTAGCCTCTTTGTATTTGTATTTGTATTTGTAAAGCGCAACATTCCTCCCGAAGGACATCACGGCGCTAGGAGAACATACAGTGCGGTGTAAGGAAAGGGTATTTGGTAGCGGCGTGGGATATGCTTGAGTAATGGCTAATCCACTTAGTACCTAGGAAACAGGAAGGTTTTTAGCTTCTTTCTGAAAGGCAGATATTCATCTGTCAATCGTAGGTCAAGTGGGAGGTCATTCCACTGCACAGCAACCAATTTAGAGAAGGAGCGGTCTCCCATTCTAACTCTAGAGGTGCGTTTAACCCTTGCCAGGGCCTGATGGCGTGACCTCAGGTTACGTGGCGGGACGTGGAATGTCATTTTGTCTTGCAAAATGTGTGGGCCTTTCTTATGCAGAGTTCTGTGAGCATGGCAGAGGAGCTTGAATTTGGCTCTTTGGCGTACTGGCAGCCAGTGTAATTCCTTCATGCTGTCAGATGCTGAGATGTATCTGCTCTTGTTACAGATCAGTCTAGCGGCTGCATTCTGGACTACCTGCAGGCGAGAAAAGAGGTACTCAGGCATGCCCACATAAAGTGCATTCCCGTAGTCCAGTCTACTCAGAAAAAGTGCCTGGGTGACCGTTTTTCTGCAGTTCAGCGGGATCCAAGGGAAGAGCCTGCGGAATAGTTTTAGTGTGGCGAAACATTTTCTGCATAACGTTCGCACTTGGTCCTGCATGGATAGGGCATTGTCGAATAGGATATCCACATTTTTAGAAACTCGCTTGGGTTCAGGGTCGGTTCCCAGCGCTTGGGGCCACCAACTGCTGTCCCAGATTGAGTGTGCACCCCCGAAGAGCAGAATCTAGGATTTTCCAGCATTTAGCTTTAGGCAGTGATCTGTCATCCAAGTTGCAATTTCGGTGAGACAATTGATTAGATTGCTCTTGATGTCAGTGTCAGCACGCTTGTCGTCGAGAGGGATCAAGAATTGCGTGTCATCAGCATATGAGCAGATGTCAAAGCCCCATTTCCTACTGACTGCTGCTAAGGATGAAACATACGTGTTAAAAAGAGTGTGGCTTAGCGAGGCTCCCTGTGGGACTCCATGCTTGATGCTTTTTGGTTTAGAGGAGCAAGGGCCCATTTGAGTTTTTTGGGTTCTGTCTTTCAGGAAGGATGAGAACCATGAAAGGGCTTTCAAATGCAATCCTTTTTCATGGAGGATTCGTAGTAGGTTGTTGTGGGATACGGTATCAAAAGCTGCAGTAAGATCCAAAAGGATCAGTGCTACGGCTCTGCCTTGGTCCCCCAAGGATCTGATGTTGTCAGATACAGCAAGTAATGTGGCCTCTGTGCTGTTGTTGGCTCTAAAACCAGTCTGGGAGGGGTCCAGGAGATTATTGGTTTCAAGAAAGGTGGTGAGTTGTTTATTAACCAATCTCTCCAAAACCTTCGACAGATATGGTAGCTGCGAGATAGGTCAGTAATTTGCTGGGTCGTAAATATCTAGGCCTGTTTTTTTTAGTAGGGGAAAGACCACGGTTTTCTTCCATATGGTTGGGAAGGAAGCTTACTTCAAAGATTGATTATAAATTGTGGTGACATGGGGGCATAAAACTGATACTAATCGGGAGAAGATGAAGTGAGGGCATGGATCGAGTGGCGATCCTGCCTTAACCTCAATGATAGCTTTTGCTACCTGCTCTTCTGAGAGGGGGGCCAGAGTGGCTAGATGAGCCTGAGCCTGAGGATGTGGTGTCATAGTTTCCCAATCTATATTATCTCCCTCGGGCTGAATGTTAAAGGATGTGTAGATTTTGGTCACTTTGTCAGTAAAGAAGTTGTTAAGTAGTTCACAGTTTTCTATTGTAGGTGCCATAGTTTGGGACAAGCTGGTGGGTTTGCAGAGTTCTTGAATTACTTTATATAGTTCTTTGGATGAGCTACCGTTGTCTTCAATTCTTTTTGTGTAGTAGTTTTTCTTTGCGTTTTTTAGGGCGCTGTGATAGATTTTCAGCTCGACTAGGTAGCTCTGTCTGTCCGTGCTGTCTTTTGACAATCTCCATTTGTGTTCCCGAGTTCTACACTTTCTTTTCATTAGTTTTAATTCTAATGAATACCACTTCTCGGATCGTGTTTTGTTGTTAGGTTTACTATCTAGTTTAGGGGCGCACTGATCAAGTGCTTTCTCAATTTCTTTTTGCAGATGTTCAGCTTCCGCTTGAACGGAGTTAGTGTAGGGCAAATCGGGATTATCATGTGAGAAATGTGAGGCAAACAAGTCGAGTGTGACTCGGTTCCAAGCTCTACTCCCTGATGGGAACCCTGTTTTTGTCTGGGGTAATTTAAGTGGTAGGCTGAGAGAGAAGGAGATTAGGGAATGGTCAGTCCAAGACAGTAGTCTTTAGAGACAGAGGGAGAGAGAGAGACACATACACACACACACTCATGCACACACACACCTATATATATATTAAAATCATGCACTCCTGCCTGCTGGCTCTTAGGTTACGGTTTTAGGGATCATAGCTCACTCAAAGTGCCAAAGTGGATCCTAGTGGCTCACCAGCAATCCTATTGTTTATTAGACCCACCTCTCACCTTGACTGCATTCCATTGATTTAACAGTGGATTCCACCGAATTTGAGAAAAGGTTCAGGAACCTACATCCCTCACCTCTAAAACCTCTGCCCCGTAACAACCTCCATATAGGGCATTTCTAATATCATCGATTTCAGTCAACAGCCCATTGTAAACAACCTCACATGCAAGCTTTTAAGAAGATCAACCTCAGCATTCACTGATGTCATCACAGACTTCTGCGACATCTGGCTGGCCCTGGAATGTCTCCTTGAGTAAAACACACATCACTCATACACACAGAGATACAAAACCTCAGTCCAAAACCAGAATCTGATTTTGCACTTGCAGCCTTGAACAAGGACAGACACAGTCCACCTGCAGCCCAAATCTCTTCCTTCTCAGGAGCCACTGATTATCAGGGGGATATTTACAATAAAATGTCGGAGCGCTGTGTTACAATGCAAGGATGCAACATATTTACTAAAATATGGCGCACCCCTGCGTTTCCCCTAGCTCTGGCACTAAAAAAACTGCTTAGCCCCAGCACAGGCACCCTTGCACCATGTTGCACAGGTGTCTGCGCTGCAGGGGCAACTGTTTATAAACAATCTTTAAAGGCAATTTGCTGTTTCTATGTGTGCCATACAAAGAGCAAAATCCGAGTAGAAATTAATAATTCCTCCTTGTATCACCATCCTAAAACCAGGTTTTACCTGGCCTTAGTTTTTGGCGCTGCCCCATCCTTGTAAATATGGTTCAGCGTCAAAACTCAATGGCTGTTGCGGCTGAATGCCCACTGCAACACGCATTGCACGCCCCTTTCATGCTGAGTGAAGGTTCACTGATAGAATATCGATGTAACAAACATCGATGTTCTAAATATCGAAAAAAATAATATCTACTGCAAAAATATCGACTCCAATACCTTTACAGGTAAGTGCAAAAATATTGAATCAAAAATATCGAGGTGAAAAATATAGATGTAAAAAATATTGATATAAAAATATATATAAAATATTATATAGTAAATATATATTAAATATTAATATTATTTTTAACAAAATAAATTAAATTTCATATACATTTTAACTAAATATAACAAATAAACTTAATTAAAAAAATATAAACACACAAACATAAAAATGTATACATATACATATATATAATTAAAAATAATTTAACTATTATCTTTATTTAATTTTTAAACTTTAAAATTATATAAAAATAAAAAATAAAAAAATATATATATATATATATATCAATCATTTAAATTAGGGGTAAGAATTACTATTCCCACTCTAGTGAGTTCAACATTAGGGAAAGTGTTGGATAGCGGAGGAGCAAAAATTATTATTCCCACTCCAGTGAGTGCAACAGTAGGGAAAGTGTTGGATAGCGGAGGGGTAAAAATTACTATTCCCACTCCAGTGAGTGTAACAGTAGGGAAAGTGTTGGATAGAGGAGGGGTAAAAATTACTATTTCCACTCCAGTGAATGCAACAGTAGGGAAATTGCTGGATAGCAGAGAGGTAAAAATTACTATTCCCACTCCAGTGATTGCAACATTAGGAAAAATGTTGGATAGCAGAGAAACAAAAATTACTAATAACACAAACAATTGAAACAAAAAATATTACACATTTTAAAAAAATCATAAAAATAGATAAACAATATTTTAAAAATATAAAATTAAATATATTAAACATATAAAAAGAACACATATCATAATATTGATTACATATAACAAAAACCTACAAATAATATATAAAATAATTAATAAATACATTTATAAACAATGATTATTTAAAGTAGCACATATTAACAAACAAAAAAATTATTTAGAACATAAATGTATTTATTTTATTTCCTACCCTATAAAACCACAACAATTACAAAACACTTCAACATTTTTTATTAAATGTATTTCCATAATTAACATAATTAATAACCAATTAACAAAATCGTATTAATAAAAATAAAAAAACATTCATTGAGTACACATGCTTTAACACTATAATATCCACAACACACACCTAAATTAAAGTATAAAATAATAAAACATAATTAAATATTATTTTTAAAAGAAAAACTATTACTATTACCAACTAATAATTAAATATTTAAAAATGAATTTAATACCCACCTTTTACCCCTTTAAAAGTAGAAACAACACACAAAAAAATAAACAATTACACAAAATAAATATAAAAAAATTAACATTAATTAACAACTATATAATAATTAATTAAACACAAAATAATACTTAACACCCTTTACTCCTATAAACACCACATCCGACACCTACATTTTTTTACACAATTACCATAATTAATTAATTTAAATTAATTAAGAACTAATTATTAATTCACCAATTAAAAATAAATTACTTCCCACCCTTTACACCTATAAACACCACAACACGCACCTAAAATTTATTACACAATTGCCATAATTAATTACCAATTAACTAATTAAGATTAATTAACAACCAATTAATTTATTAATAATAAATTACTTTACCCATTTAACACTATAACATCTCAATTAAACAAATAATAATAAATACAAAGTATTCAATAAATGTAATATAATTAAATTACTTCCCACCCTATTCCCCTATAAACCCATAACCCGCTACGGAACTAAACAGGCAAAATTCAATTGAATAAATATTAATAACTACTAAAAATAATCAATTAGTTTTATATAACTAAATTACATCCCACCCTATTCCTCTATAAACCCACAACCCGCTATGGAACTAAAATCGCAAAAATCAAATAAAACAAATTATTAACTACTAAAAATGTAACACATATATTAAAAATACAAACAAATCTTATACCAAAAACATACATCACATACATATAAAATATATTTTAAAATACACAACATTAATAAAAAAAAAAATATTTTTAACAACTATATTTTTGCAAACGATATTTCACACACTTCGATATTTTTAACATCGATATTACTTACCTAAATTCGATATTCTTGACCACGAGAATTTGTCTGTCGATATTTCTGACCCACAATATTTTAAATTCGATATTTGTGTAAATCAATATTTTTGATTCGATATTCTGTGTCTGCACCAGTAGCGGCTCCTCGTGGGAGGGCTGCGGGGCGGTGGGCGGGGCGGGGGGTAGTAAACTCCGGCTTACGGCCGAAGGGAGTTAAGTAAATAAATAAATAAATAAAACAAATTACATTGCGGAGCTGCAACGCCAAATCGGCGATGCAGCGCGCGCAACGTAATTCGTTTTCTGTATTTATTTATTTACTTAACTCCCTTCGGACGTAAGCCAGAGTTTACTACCCCCCACCCTGCCCCTCCCCGCCCCGCCTCACCGCCCCGCAGCACTCACACGAGGAGCCGCTACTGCTCTGCACCCTGAGTGAAGCGTGAGAAGTGGCCTTATTTACAAAGCACCATTGAGCTATGTTAGGGGGCTTAATGCTGCTTTGTGAATAGGGAGAAGGGAATATCGCCATCAGAACGTCACTAAAAGTGACGTTCTGGTGGCAATATTCCCCTTGTAAATATGCACCTCTGATTGTACAATTTCTGTATTCTAAGGGGCCCATTCCGATCTCGGCCAGTAGGGCTCCGAATCGGATTCGGCTTAACCGGATCCGATTCGGAGCCCTATTTCCCGACCGATTCGTACGCGCGTCCGGGCGAGCGAGTACGATGCGAAATCGCCGACCCGACTCGTCCGGGCATCCCGACCGCTCTGACCGACTCGTTCCCGGGTCTAACCGCACCGACCGACTCGCTCGGACTCGACACGCACCGCGCAATGGAGACGTTCCCCGGCCGGGTGAGTATGATGCGCGCCGCGAGCAGTCCGACCGAGCCGCGCACTCCGGCTCCAAAGAGCAGTCAGAGCCGTACTTTGAGGGTCCGTGTCGGACTCCCCTGTATGCGTAGCCGCGCGAGTCGCACACAGGGGGGACCCATGGGTCCCCCTACCTGTGCGTGTACGGCGCGAGTTGCTTTGCCGCGTACACGCTGTAGGGGCGCCCTTGTCCGCCTCGCACTCATTGAGTCAATGGGAGCCCGCGTATGCGTTGTACGACAGGCTCCCATTGACTTCAATGGAGTCCGATCGAATCGAGTCCGATGGCATACGTGCGCATCGTACTCGTTCGGTCGGGCTGCACGGGTCCGATTCGGTCGGAAATCTCTCCGGGTCCGGCTCGGTCGGAGAGATTTCCGGCCCGAATCGGAATCGGCCCCTAAATGTCTACACCTTAGTTTTAGATCGAAATGCAATTAATTTATATGCTCATTTGCAGTCTCCTTATTCTACACTAGTATTTGCATCACTGGGCATTGGCTTGTAAGTCTTTCTTCTTCACACCACCTACTATGGAATATCTGTCCTAGGACACAGCACAATAGTGCCCATATTTTTGGAATAGGGTTGCTTTTAACAAAAACCCCCAAAATAGGTTTAAAAAAATGAAACATTACTTTGATTTCATGGGTGCCATGATGCAGCTCATTGTTACAGACGCGTTGAAAATTTCATATTTCGACTCAGTTGCTTTAGCATGCCAGTTCAGGCTAGTATGTGTTACTCCTGCCTCTAACTTTCAATATTTGAAGGTTCTCCTTCAACTCACTGCTGTGTTGAAATTTGGGAGCAAGAACTTTATATACATTTGATGCTAATTTAGGAGATTTTCTTTTTTTAGATTGCCTTGGGAATGTGCCAATATGCTGGCTATCACCGTATATCACACTTGTAACCCTCTGATTCCTGGACTGTACATCATGTGTGAATGAGTTCTTGCACCATATTTTTTACCTGCATATTTACTGTATCCTGATGCACCGCATGTATGTATGGTGCCTGGGTATTAATTCTGACACCTTTATATTTTTGTAAGGAAAAAGAGCCTCTTTAGTTAAACTGTGTAAATGTCATTAATCTAGATAGCACTATATTTCCTTATGTGGACATATTAATGCTTTAATTAGACAGAGATGTTATCAAGCAATTAAATTCCCATTTTTATTTCTGATCTCCAAAAGAGTGGAACACTATTAATAGCTGGGTTGAACGGGGTAGGAGATAAAATCTGGCAAAAGATGAATAACTAGTTTTGCTGACCTTATCTTTCCCGGCTGAGAACAACAGAGGCTCTGAATATGGCCATAACTAAAAATTCTTGACACGGTCTTACAAAGTTTGTTTTTAAAATTACTCTTGAATGGCATTTTGGTAAAAAATGAATGTGCCTATTTCGTTTCCTTCTTCGATGAATCTAAACCCAAGTGTTCTATTTGTTTGCTTCTCACGAGTGTCCATTGCTTGGTTCTCCTAACCCACACTTCCACCTCCTGATCTTTTTCATTGTAAGGGGAAAGAACCCTCTCCCTCTATTCACTGCCTCTATCTCCCATTTGCGTTTCTGTTTTCTTATTTTGGTAGCTCGAGATTGTCTTGCCCCTCTAACCTAGCCCCTGCTTCTCCCTGCCCCACCTACCCTTTGACCATTGCTATGCTTCCTAAGCACTTTTTTCTCTTTCCTCTCTTTTTTGTTCAGCTTTATCCCCCTTATTTTTTTTTCTCACTCAGTTCACAGCAAATGAAGAAAAAACCTACAGTGATGTTGAGGAAATGTGGTGGTTACAGCAAAACTTGGAATTTCGATCCTGGTACAAGCTACTGTTTGTGCAGGGCTTGAATTTCTCTGCACACTCTGAATTAGGGCATTAAAACCCTGGGGCATATTAACAAGCCCTTAGTGCCACTGGAGCGTCACTTTTTTTGACACTCCTGTGGCGCTGTGTGCCGGCCCCATATTAATAAGGCCACTCAAAGCCACTTTGTGTGGCTTTACACAGCCTTCTAAATATGTCCCTCTTTCACGCAGTAATCTGCGTCAAAGTGGTGTGTCATGGGTGTTGCTGTGGGTGTTCCCATGCAACACCCATGGCTTTTTTACGCTGCCCCAGATTTACATGGATTCGTAAACACCGTTCCAGTGGAGGCGTTAAAGTGACGCAACGAGGAGAAATACATTTATTTCTCCAGATTTTTTGATCTTTATATGTGTGCTGCAAAATGCCATTAATTAAATAAACACAACCATCCCTGCAAAGCAGGCACCCTTGCACCATGTGCGTCAGCAGCAGCTCCTCTATCAAGGTGGAGGAGCGTCACCCCACAGGAGAAATGAGCTGGGTTGTCAGCCAGCAGGGGAAGGAGTGGTATGTGCACTTCAGTGCGGATGACAGTGCGGCTGGCCGTCTTGGGCCGGCTAAAAAGTCATGCGCACTTTGCATGTTCTCACCCAGGCTGTATTGGAGAACATGCACAAGCTCATACACCCCATCTGAGTGCCGAACCACGGCATGCAGACCTATCACAATTCTGCTATTAGCATCATCGTGATTGACTAGGGGTGTCTGAAAGCCTGTGTGCTTCCTGTAACTGCGTTATCCATGGAAGAAGACCGGAGGAGAGGCTGCGGCAGGGAGGTAAGTGGAATTTTCTTTCTTTTTTTTAAACACCAGCCCGGCTGCCCACTCCCCCCACCACCACTTCCCCATAGCAGCCGCGCAGTGCTGCTGTTTGTGCGTCGGCGCAGGTGAGAGCATAGGGGTGCACCGTATTCTTGTAAATACGACGCATCCCTGCGTTTTTTAAATGACTCTGCTCAGCGCAGCAAAATGGCTTGCGGCACCGCGCTGCGCCATTTCATTGGAAAATAATGCCCCCCTGCCTCCCATGTGGTTTCTAAACACCTCCAGCCAGCTATGTCTTTTAAACATCAAAATCAGGTTAACACTTTTTTGTGAGCCACACTATTTATTAAACTTTGGTAGAATCATTACCAAGCCAGTAATGTATGTCCCAGGAATTATATCACATTTTCCACCGGAGAATCATTCACATCCATTAAGGTGGGGAAAAAAGCCATGCTGAACATACTATGAAGAGAAGGTTCCTTAAAAAATGGTGCCCCCGTCTCTTTTATTCAGGCAATCCGCACTTAAAACAAATGGCCGCCATGTAAGTGCACCAGGAGCACATTTTAGTCCAGATCGTGATGAGTGTCTAAACACCGAAATTGGCACGGCTAGAGAGCTAAAAGCGCTGAAAGCATTTAATTCATTACATTTACATGTTCTCTTCATTTTCTGTAAAAATAAAGCATTAGCCTCCAATAGTACCACTTCAGAAGTGCAGTTTTAGCCATTTCTCTTTTGATGTAATGGTACTTTCAAGCTGAGAGTTATCACGGGCACCTGGCACGTGGAGAGCGGCGAAAACAATAGCTGATATCGCACGTGGTCAATTGATAGCTAGCATGAACTGCAAAGGCTATATACTTGTAAAAAGGTGCTGGGAAGGCAATCCTTTTCGAAAATCCGTGCCCACATGTGCACTTTGCAGTTGCCTTTATGATAGCTCTGTAATTGATTTTTACACTTAAAATTAAAGTTTTCAGCTTTACGAGTTTAAGTGCTCATCCTAGGTAAGGGTTAACTGTGCTAGGTTTGTTGCACATTTCAAAGGAATGCACATAATGCATCATAAAACTAGACTTGCATAGAAATCTTTACAGACTTGTATTCCTTTCATCGTCTTTCCTCTTTCTAAATCGTTCCTTTGTTCAGCAAACTATGATATTGCTACTGGAGCCCCCTCCCTCATCTCCGGATGCTTGATTTGCTGGGGCATGCGGAGGAGCAGAGTTGTTTAGGGGTGAATTCCATACTGTACATTATCATTAAAAGTCTGGGGGATATTCACAAGGACGTATCTCCGAGTTATCGCCAACTTAACGCAACAAAAGTGGTGACAGATTTAACACCCCATTCACAAGCGGTTGCAAACTGCAGACAACGCAAGTATTCCCGCGATAACCGCCTCAACATTTACCTCCACGGGTGACACCACCAACTAACCCTAATGAGATGCAGAGTAGGCGTTCCCATGCAAAAACACACGAAAACACCACAACACCACTTTCACAACGAACTGCCAGATCTGCGATGCGAGCCAAAAACAGGCGATAAGCCGCGGTAGCACCAGGGATTTAACACCTGCCTTTTGCTGGTGTTAAGCAGGACGACTACCTGCAGCATGAAAGGGAGCCCAGCCAAGAGCCACACCTGAAGACCCACAGATGCCATGGAGACAATGATCATGCAGCTCCGATACCCATGAGGGCCACAACACCCACCGCCACCACCCCCAGCCCCCCCTCCTTAGCCTCCCCCCGGACATACACATACCGTGCATGACACAAGAGCCACAAAAAGCGCATGATGATGCACATTGACAAAAAATAACACACATGTGTGGCCAGAAGAACGAGAAACAGTCACACAGCACTGAAGTAACAACCAAAAAGTTTATTGAAATACAACACAAAACACCAATGCGGAAGACTCCTGTCGGGTCCGTCCGGGACAATCTCGATGTCACAGCCTGGAAAATAAAGCACAAAATCAGAACGTGTGCCATGCGCACATCAAAGGAGCGAGACACAGAGAAACAGAGAATGAAAGAAAGGCAGAGAGAGAAAGAGAGAGAAGGAAAGGAAGGGAGAGAGAGAGAGAGTGATAGAGGGAAGGAAAGGAGAGAGAGTGAGAGTGAGAGAGAGAGAAGGAAAGGAGAGAGAGTGAGAGAGAAGGAAAAGAAGGGAGAGAGATAGTGAGAGAGAAGGAAAGGAAGGGAGAGAGAGAGTGAGAGGTAAGGAAAGGAGAGAGAGTGAGAGAGAGAGGGAAGGAAGGAAGGGAGAGAGAGAGAGAGACACCGCTGCCCCTGCACACCCAGGCCCCACTGTTCACCTGCTGCCACCGGTGTGTCTCCAACCAGGTGCCGGGATACACTGCAAGCCACCAGGTCTGCAATCTGTAATCGAGTCCAGAGTCAATCATGGCAGAGTCCATCACACAGCACACGGCAACAACGCCTGTCCGTCCCTGCGCACGCTTGCAGCCGCACCCCACCCCCTCCCGCCGGCCAGCGCTGGCTGTCCGCACTTGCGCACCCCGGGCCCACTGCTCACCTGCCGCCCACGGTGTGTCCACCAGTGCAAGCTCCAGGCCCCGGTCCCGCCACCATGGCATGGTCCACATCATGCGGAGCAGCCCCACGGCCCAGTAGGTCCCACACATGACGCTGAGTCCTGCGGCATCAATGGCAGAGACCACATCAGTGCACACGTCATCATCGCAGGCTGCACACCCGCTCAGCTATTTCGGTGCCACTAACCCTGTGCAACCCCAGTCAGCGCCACGTGGTGGTAGGCCCGTGACGGGCGCAAGGCTTTGGGTACCACTAACCCTGTGCAACCCCAGACAGCGCCACGTGGTGGTAGGCCCGTGACGGGCGCAAGGCTTCGGGTGCCACTAACCCTGTGCAACCCCAGTCAGCGCCACGTGGTGGTAGGCCCGTGACGGGCGCAAGGTTTCGGGTGCGACCAACCCTCTGCGCAACAACTCATGGGCCCTTTATGATTGAGAACCGTGGAGCGTCCGTCATCCAGTCACCACCGGCAGTGGGGAATGTGATGTTGTCGGCCCCTTATATTGGCGGGGTCACATGGCCTGTGACGGCTGTGCCGGATGGGTGTGGTGTGTGTGCAAACCTACCCTCAGAGAGTGGCCGTGACATGCTGACAACTAGACCAGTGACCTGCATACCACCAGCGTGTACGCCTGTGACATGTAGCTATGTGGGCACCCCCTCTGAGCGTAAGCGGAGTGGTCTAGCCTGGCGTACGCCGGACCAGCGCAGGGCTTGCAACAATGACTCGGGGGCTCTGGGCGTGGTTCAGTCCATGTCCGGACAAGGAAGTGACTAATGCGTGTGTCCCTGTTGTAGTGTCTACGGCACCCGGAACACAATCGGCAATGTAGCACACTGCGACTGGCATCCCACTAGATGTGCATCATTGACGTAAGGGTAATCACTGTCCCTACATTCATCCACACATTCATACATGAATGATGGAAGATATGACACAGCAGTGCGTTTCTGGATGTTTATTGCACATCCGGTGGAGTTTTGCAGCTGGAGAAGTACAGGTCCATGCCAAACACACTACACAATATGGGCCCGTGGAGGGCCATCCAGAGTCCATCCGGGGATGACAAGTACTGCGGAAGAGGAAGGGTACAGTCCGCAGTGTGGTCGCCGTGTCATTGGTCATCAAACACGATATGGCAGTCCATGTCGTGGTCCAAGGTGAGTGCAGCGGAGTGTATCGGGGGTCAGTGGAAGGTCATGGGGCCATGTGCGGCACCAAGCAGAAACAGGCAAGGTGGCGGAAATGAATGCTAGTGCCTCCTTCTGATCTCAATCCCATCCACGTTTTCGTCCTCGGATGTGTGCTCTGCCCCACCTGTGGGTGTTGCAGTACCGGCTGCGGCACTGTGTGCCACTGACACATCAGGGGCCGGAGGAGGATTGTCGGCCGCACTGTGTGGCAGTGACACATCAGGTGCCGGAGTGGATACGCCTGCTGCACTGGGAGGCACTGACACACCAGGGGGCGGAGATGTGGATGGTGTGGGGGCAGCAGCATTCATCATCGCCACGCCTTGTGGCAGCAATGCCATGATGAGGACATGCAGGGCATGGTAGATCCCAGCTACATTTCGCTGATGTGCAGCAGTGGCTGCCATCCTTTCCGCCTCCATCCGCACCATGTCCTCCATGAGCCTCCGCATGCGTGCCATCTCCTGGCTGAGATCGCTGGAGCCACTCTGAGCGGACAGGTGCTCTTGTCTCCGAGTCATGACTCCAGCAATGTCAGCCAGGGCTCGTTGGAGACCATGGAGCGGCGTGTGGGTGTCCGTTAGGGACTGGAGGTGGTCCCTGATGGGACTCAGACACCCATGGATGGTGTCGAGTTTGGTAGCCATGAGGTCGAACCCCACCCGCACCTGCTCAGCCATCTCCCTCTGGACCTCCAACACACGGCGTTGGAAGGCCATGTGTTGTTCGGATGGTCTTGGGTGACAGGCGGGGTTGTGGGTGCCTCCTGCTGGGTGGTTTGTGGAGTGGATGGGGTCTCTCGATGCAGCTGGGCTGCCCTGGTCCTGGAGGTGAGTGGCGGATGAGTTCCATGTTGTCTTGGAGGGCTTGGGTGTCGATGCTGGTGGTGTCCTCCTCGTCATCAGTGAAGAGTGGCTGGGACTGCTCTGCAGGTGGCGTTGATGGTGCCCCTGCAATGTGAAGGGGAGATGCTGTGTTACAATGTGTCCTCATGTATGTGGCCGCATGGTACATGTTGACATTCAGACAGCATGGGAATGTACATTGTGACAGTGTGTAGATCAGGGCCATGATCCAGAGTCATTGTGGGTGTGCACTGTGCTCTGCTTGATTGTGCATGTGTGCCATTGTGGCCATCTCCTCCCGTCCCCCCAGTACCTGGTGGTTACTCACCCTGTTGCTGTGGTGTTGTGTCATGTCGAGCAGTGTCCGGTCCCCCGACTCCTGCCACGGTCTCCACACTGATGACTGTCGACACCAGCTCCTCCATGTCATCCAGCTCCAGCTGTGGCGCTGGGCTCCCACCTCCAGTCTGCATTGCTGCCTTCTGGTTGCCTGCGAGTTTCTCCTTGGTCTTGCGCTTGATGTCATTCCATCGCCTCTTGACCTCGTCCATTGACCTCTTGTGCTCTCCGACGGCGTTCACCTTGTCCACGATGGCCCGCCATAATCCATTTCTGGTGCCCAATGACACATTGGAGGCGATGAACAGTTGTTGATGGTGTTTTATCACCTCCGTGACCAGGATCCGATTCTCCTGCGGACTGTACTTTGTCTTCCTCTTCTTCTTGTCCTTGCCCTTCCCTGTCACCGTGGTCCCGGGCTGGTCATCGGGGTACTTGTGGGTTTGCGCTCGTCCTCTGCACCTGCTCCGGCTGCCTCCATGGTGCTTCGGTGTTGGTATTTTGTGTTTGTGTGTTTTTTCTCCTTTTGTAGTGATTTTCCCGCCTGCCGTGTGTGTATGGCAGGCCTGGCGCTGCTTATCGCTGATTTCCTCATCGCGAATGGGCTCATCGCACATTTTTTGGTGTTGGGGTTTGTGTTTTTATCGCCATCGCGGTGGTTGTATCGCGGACATTATCCGCGGTTTCAGTAGACTATCGCATGGCACCGCAATGTTGTGAATTCCACGTTAACACTGGGTTATTTTCCCGCGATGGACTGCGATGTGTAAAGTTGCGTTAACATTTTTTGGAGATGTTTAGCACACGTTCTTGTGAATATACCCCTCTGTCTTTTATTCTATTCAAATGATAAAAACACGTTTTCAAAGCGGATCAATGGCCGTTTGGGTCTGTTAAAATTGACCTCTGAATGTTTGTGGGTCTCAGTACATGTTATCTGATAACATGTAAAATTCCTAAGTGTGGAATTTTACATGTTATCAGATGTTTTTAAATATATACTTTATGCAAGGCAGTGCCAACCAGGCTCCAAGATGGCTACTGCCTTTTTGAGCTCTTGAGCTCCTCAGGGCTACTTTAACTTGAAAAAGTGAGTTGATGTCCAGGGGAAGCTGGAATGTGGAGACACAGGTGGCCACTGCAGCCCTGATGGGGTGACTTTTCAGCCACAAGACTGACAAGATGGTGGCATCGCTGGATTGAAGGCCACACATTTCTGAGAATGCTTGAATACAGGAATTTCTCTAGGGTGCATCTAGAGTAGCTGTGCAACCCTTCTGGTAAAAACATGATTCCGGAAGAAGGATTGAAGGGGTGAACGATAAATGGTGAGAGGTGAAATGAAAAGGAAATGTACATTCATTAAGTGCTCGAATGCCCGGGGGGGGGGAGCCGTCTTGGCGCTGCTACTGTACGATGGCATGACAACAATCAGGCTAGTTAATGAAAGAGTCATGTTTTTAACATTTTTCTGCAGAAGAGGAGATTTGAGCTCTCTTTCACATCAAGAGGAAGAGAGGCCCATAGTTTGGCAGTATCATTATGAAACTTCTGCCGCCCCAAGAAGCACGTTTAAACTTGGGAACGACAATGCACTTGGCTGTAGAAGATCAAAGCGCTCTTGACCAGGTAAACTCTCGTTTAAGGTATTCAGGGCTCGAGTTATGCAGGGTTTTGAAGGCAATACAGAGGACCTTGAATTCAATGCAGTTTTTAATGGGCAGCCAGTGCAGCTTGTCTAAAGCCTGAGAGGCTGATTGGTGTCTAGGAATCCCCAATAGCAGAGGTGCTGCTGCATTCTACAGAATCTGCAGTTTGTGGAGGAGTCTTTGCTGCATGTTCAAAACAAGCATTTGCAATGCAATCGGTCTCGCCTTTGGGAACTTATAAGTATTTAGCTATGCACCATATTATCCATTGGACCACCTGCACTCACTTTTTAGTTAAAGCCCATTGCTATCAAACACCCTGTCTTGTCAAGCACTAACTCCAGCCGTCAGGCCAACCTATTGCCCACTTTTGCTACTATTGTCCACCTCACCACTGCATCTACCACAAAACATTAGGCCAACCGTCTCTCCTGCTGAAGTCACTTCCCTACCACCATCACCATTTACTAATCCCACACTAAATACTTTGTCAACAGTATCTCCTGTTCAAATCACACTCCTGCTGCATCCCCACCCTAAGCACTAGGCCAACAGCCTCTCATGCGGACGCCACTCCCCTGTCATCAATATTCCTCATCACGCTAAACCCATAGCAATAGCAACTTTGCTCACGTTACTTCCTTGACATCGCTAATGCCCAAGCTACTCCATGCCAACAATCTATTCTGCTGACGTCACTCCCTGCCATGGCCACTGCCACCCTGCATGCTACTACACCTTCTAGCCACTTCCCTTGCTTCCCTCCTAGCCCTCCGTACTGTGCAGGTTTGTATCATTGAACCCCATGAAGGCAGCATACAGACCCCAACCCTCCCATTTTATACTCCGGTTCATGTTTATAAAGAACTGCTGTTCCTGGTATGGGCTGATGCCCGATATCACAATATCACCCGATATCACAATGATGGAGGAAGCTTGCAATCCTGGGGGAATCTCACACACTGCTAGGGGAGCTCAGGCTACTGGAGGAAGCTAACACTGCCGGAAAAAGCTTGCAATGCTAGGGGAATCTCACACTGCTCTACTGGAGCAAGTTCAGAATGCCTTGGAAAGCTCATACAGCCAAGAGAATCTTACACTTATGGGGGAATTTTACACTCATGGGGGAATCGTACACTCATGGAGGGAATCTCAAGCAACTGGAGGAAGCTTACACTGTCCAAAGAAGCTTGCACTGCTGGAGAAGCTTGCACTGCTGGGGGAAGCTCGCAATGCTAGGAGAATCTCACACACTGCTGGAGGAAGCTTGCAATGCTTATGGAATCTCACACTGCTCTGCTAGAGGACGTTCATTCTGCTGGGGAAGCTCATACTGCTAGAAGAAGCTTGCAGCGCTCACAGTTTCTCTCAGTGCTGCAGGAAAAGGACCATGCTGGAGAAACTTCCATTGTGGGAGCCCAAGAGTAATGACAGAGGGAACTCGTGCTGCTGGGTGAAGCTTGCGCTGCTGGATGAAGCTTGTGCTGCTGGCTGACGCTCGCACTGCTGGTGGAAGCTCGCATTATTGGAGTCCAAGAGCAATGCAGATGAAACTGGCACTGCTGAAGGAATCTCACACTGATAGAGGAAGCTTGCAATGCTGGGGGAATCTCGCACATTGCTAGGGACGCTCAGGCTAGCGGAGGAAGCTGGCACTGCTGGAGAATCGCAATGCTGGAGGAATCTACTATTGTGCAGGAGAAAGTTCAAACTGCCTTGGGAATATCGCACAGTGCCGAAGGAAGCTTGCAATGCTTGGGGGTGCTCACACTGCTCTGCTAGAGTGAGTTCAGATCGCTGTGGGTAGCTCATGCAGCCGGGGTCTCACACTGTTTGGGGAGCCACACACTATTGGGGGATTCACACACTGTTGGATCTCTTTAGCACTAATAGTAAACTTTTAGATGAATCGGACATAGCTGGAGAAAGCTGCCATCTTTTAAGTCTTGTCCGGCTGTACGGATATTATGTTGGCATAAATATGTGGGTGACGCACTCTCCGTGGCACACACCACACTTTTCGATAACTCTGGAGGCCACAGGCCCACCTCGAACCCTTCTCTCTGCACCTGGTCTCTAGCGCTGCCGATAGCTTCTGTGCGCCTCAAAAGCCCGCCCCTTCACCGAACCCCCCACCTGGGCCTGTAAGATGTATGATGCCGCCACGCTACAAAAGTGCATTCGTCTGGGGTCGGACAAACCGCGCCGAGGTCCATAAATCAGAAGCCGGCACAGTTTAATAAAAATGTATTGACTTACAAGTGATTATTAATCAAAAGGCCATTAATAGCGGTGGCCGCTACCGAGGGGTGCGCGAGAGTGATCGGAAATCCATGGCGGCTGCTGGACGCATGCGTAAGATAGCCGTCTGTATTGCGCATGTGTTCTGGACAGGTCAGGCAAAATAGAGTGCGAATTCACCCAGCCAAACCCAGGACAAAACAAGCATTTAAAATGCAGTAGGACTCGAGACCTATTGCATTCGAAACGGAAGTGCGGGCGTCGAAGAAGGCACGAATGGGAGGGGGGGTGGTGGTGGGACGAGAAGTCACGGACTGCGGGAGGGAACGGGGGGAGTCAGGGGAACAAAACAGTTTTTAAAGTAAAGGGACCGATAGCCACGGAAGGACAAAAATGACAACATGGCCATCAGGAGGCGGGACTAACAAGCCGAAAACCAATCAGAATGCAGCATTAAGGATTTCGGCCAATCAAAAAGATAGGCGGAAATTGGGCGGGGCTTCCCACGCTATACTGTATACTGCATGCCTCGCAAAGCGAGCAGCGCATGCGCTGCAACGCTAGGCGCGACCTAAAAAGAGCATTGCAATAATCCAATTTGGATAAGACAAGAGTGGTCACTATATATTCCTGAAGGCCAGAGGGATTACAAGGACATACTTTCCTAATGATCTTTAAGGTGAAGAAGGCTGAAGAAGTCACCGCGTCGACCTGATCATCGAAGGACAGCTTATTGTCAAATGGAATCCCCAGATTCTTGACTTTCCTCACTTGGGTTGGCAGCATACCTAGTTCTTGTGGCCACCAACTGGGAGTCCAGAATGAGATTTCATTTCCAAGGAGAAGAACCTCAGTTTTCCACAAGTTTAACCTAAAGCAATTAGTTTTCATCCAGTTGTCAACTTGCCACATGACACTATTGAATCTGGCAGCTGTATCATCTGGATTGCTAGGTACTGAGACCACAATTTGTTTGTCATCAGCATACAAGATTACTGAGAATCCAAAAGGCTTAATGAGTCTGCCCAGTGGAGTGACAAAAAGATTTAAAAAGGTGGGAATTGGGGAGTATCCATGAGGCACCCCCTAAGGCAAGGTGGCTTAAGCAGCGGCTACAAGGCTTGAAACAAAGGTGTTACTTTGGATGGGAGACATTATATCCCACAATTTAATACATATGCCAGAAATACAGAAAGTGATCATGAAAAAGTGATTGATAGAAATGGCCCTAAACAAAAAACACACAACTTATTGAAGAGCACAGAGAATATTTTTACCCCGATATGTCAGGCCCTAGGAGACTTGGAGATTGGGACTCTAAGCAGTTACAAAAATGTGAGGTCAGACACACTGAGGGGTATGCATGGTTTCACTCTTTGGAATGAGAAAACATACTTTCTTTGGAAGGTGCACTGGGTTTTACGTATATGCAAACGAGTGGGATATTGGAGTTTTAACCCTGAGAATGACTGCTATTGAGACTACAGGTAAGGATCATGTTGAAAGAGATTTCAGAAATGTAAGAGCTGCACTATTGCCTCGATCTCTACTGTAGAGACAAACATAGAATTCTTGAAGAATGAGTCCAGGCCAACCACCCTATGAATTATGGGCATTTCATCTTATTATATTTATAATGCCATATTATTTGTTGAAGTATGTAGAAGCGCTGAGAAAACAAACTGCATGTTCCCACTCAGTAAGAAGTCTGTTTTACACTCTGAGTAGAATACAATTATTTGGCAATGGTTTGGTGAATTTCTACCTGGATGAGCTCCAGTGGTTAGGCTATCTGTATTTGCTAAGATGCGTTGTACCACACAATATTGAAATTAATCTACTGATAAAGGAAGGAAGAAAGTGTTAACCGCCTACTCCTCAGAAAAGCATCCTAATGTGAAGTTGCCATCAAGTTGTTAGTTTTGCTGATAAAGTTGCACATCTTCAAATTTGAACTGCCCTAAACACTATTTGAAATGGCCTTTAGGCTTCCACCTGAAACAGGCCATAGTAGTACCACTGCTATAACCCACCACTGCTGATAATACTTTAAACAATTAGCATCCTATCTTGATTTTCCTGTTCACTGCAATTATAGACAGTGAAGTAAACACAAAGGGCCTTATTATGACTTTGGCAATCCTCCACCGCACCGTCCACTGTAGGACCGCCAAAGCTGTGGTGCGCCCACCCACCTGATTAGGAGTTTAATTCTGGTTGAACTGGCGGGCTGTAGTGGTCTCACTGTGGTGGGCTCTTAGGCTCATAGGAGAGACTAACATGCAGCTTGCCGCCATGACAGCGCCTGCAGCTCATTCCTGCATCGTGTGGCATGTGTGTCACACCGTGCAGGAACAGGGCTGCAATTCCAAGGGGGCACAACATGTGCTCCCCGGATGCCCTCCCAGGCCCAGCAGCAGCATGGGGGTCCTGCTAGGGCCCCTTTAGTTGCCTCTCTGCCACCCTTTTCATGGCGGGCTCACCACCCTGAAAAGGGCGGTGAGAGGGCAACTCAGAATATGCTTGGCAGTGCTGCAGCGGCACTGCCAGCATATTCCTGCTCCTGACCACTGCTCGACTTCAACAAGATCCTGGATCCATGGTGGGCACTACAGTCCAGTGGCGGTCCGACCACCCCAATCGTAATACTTTGGGCAGGGCTGCAGTGTGGTGGTGGTCGGACTGCCACCACGAGTACAGCAGTCTTATGGACTTGGGTACTCGTAATAAGGCCAAGAGTGTTCTCAGTTTCTCAGAAAGGCAGTTTTCGGGACAAAATTTAGGAAACATGTATTCTGCATCATAATCTTGTGTTGCTTCCATACTTCATAAACATCTTTCACATCAATGTGCAGCCACTAAGTGAGCTGCTGATGGAGTCGAAACCAAGGTTATGCATCTGGACCACTGGTATACAGCAGGATTTAAGAGTGGAAAGCCGAATGACCGGTTCAAAAGGTTGAATATAAACTCTGTGCAATTTAGAGTGAAAAGCAGAGTGATCGGCTCAAAAGGTTGAATAAAAAAATCTATGCAATTTAGTTGAACATTTTTGAAAAATGGAAACTGATGCACCCATTTCCACTTATTCTAAGGAAAATATTGCCATCACATCTAAATAAAGGCTTTTTATGTAACCATCAGTAACAATTATGCTAAAGTTATTGTAGATCACACCGTTCTAATGTTCCTAGATGTCAACTAGCACTAGCCTTGAACTTTGTAACCAATATGAGCAATGCACTCTTTCTTCCTTCACCATTAGTACCACATTTGATGTGGTATGTAAAGCAAATGTATGACGCTATTCCACATGCGTTTATCACGCATGCCTTTGAAACGCCTTCATTAGAACGAACGCATCTTTATCACGCATTCATTCTGCATGCAAGTTGTGATAACGACTTGCCTTAGGGAGGTGCTGGATTTTGGATTAATTTAATTTACTATTCCAACTCCAGTCTGCAAATATATATATATATATATATATATATATATATATATATATATATATATATACACCAGAATCCTTCCCGTTCAGAAAGAAGACAAGCCCACACAGGTTCACAGGCACTCGCATTTATTCCAGCCTGATGATTGCGGCATGACGCGTTTCAGTTAATACCTTTATCAAATGCCTCTTACATTTTGTTACGCAATGTCCACACTTTAAATATAGGGCGTCTCATTTTTATTGGTTGAGACACTCTAGGCAGGCAAGAACAGGGAAGTGTTACAAACTCGGCAATCCGGGTTCGTTAGCTGCAGGCATCGAACGTAAGTACTGCCCCAGTGGGCGGTGTCTGCAGCTTCACCTGTTGACGCCTGAAAGTTGCCGTGGAGGGAACAAGGGTTACCCGGACCTTCATCCTGCTGCCATTCTCCCACTGAGCACCGGAACACACATTCCTCAGGTGACTATGCGCATTGCCATGCAGTCATAGTCCCAAAATTTTTGGCACAGTACTCTTTAGGATGCGGCGGTTCAGCGTTTCCCCAAGCACTTTGAGATTATTCCATATCGCCACTAATACCGCTGAACTCTTCTAGGATGGGGGCTTTGAGTGCTCGTGGCCGCACGAAACATAAACACCAGAATCCTTCCCATTCAGAAAGAAGACAAGCCCACACAGGTTCACAGGCACTCGCATTTATTCCAGCCTGATGATTGCGGCATGACGCGTTTCGGTTAATACCTTTATCAAATGCCTCTTACATCTTTGTTACGCAATGTCCACACTTTATATATATATACACACACATTTATAATATATAATATTATAAATAAATATATCTTTGTGTATAAAGATATCTTTGTGTTAGAGAGTTGCAGTTTTGTCCAGAAACAATGGAGCACCCAGAATAAGTCAAGACAATACCCTTTCAGGCTTAGATTCCCAAATAAAATATGCAAACTGTACCTCTCTGATGAGCTCTAACTAGAGTGAAACATGTGTTAGGGGTTGCTTTTATTCATTCCAGTTTGGTGGTTTGGGTGGTATTTTACCAATCCAAAGCTGTAATACTGAGCCTGGAGTGGTGAAAGGCTTTTGCCATTTTTCAGCTCGGCGTTAATGGCACCATGCAAATCCTATGCTTAAAGACCTTGCTGTAAAAATGGTAAAAAGCTTTGTCCCTTTCTAGCTCGGCATGGATGGTACTGTGCTAATCTTATGCTTAAAAACTGTTATAGAAAGACAGACATTTGAAGTGAGCAGATTCAGAGTGTCAATATAAAAAAGGTGGAGTCGGTCACAGGTGATGACAATAGAGGAGCTGAACTGCCAAACAGGGTACATTTTTTTTTCACATTTTAAGAAAACCGCCCTGATAATATCAATTCTGAATGCCAAACAGTCTCAAAAAATGTTGTGACTGACACTTCTATACCACAAAGGCTGGTTACTGTATTTCACAGCCCATGCATGTTTGGCGTCACAGGGCTGTGACCAATGAAATGCAAAATGGTTTTGAATACAACAAATAGCTGCTATCCTCTAAACTCAAAATTAGAGGCTCATAAAGCATGGGTTATTTTACTTTAATTAATTCAAATAAGAGTTTGAGTACTTTGATTTAATGTATTTAATTTTAATTTTTGTAATTTAAGTATCAGGGTAAGGTGCATTTATTCAGTCTAATGTTCTTTTATTTAACGTAAACCACTTAACATTCACCATTCAGGTAAATATTAAAATTCATTGCATATACTTTCAATCAGTTACTATCAGGAAAAGAGCACTAGTGTTAATGTAAGACTACTTGTTTCAGTTTGAATATATTTAATGTAAATAAATATATTAAATTAATGGGTAGCATTGGGGTACATCATTAATACAATTTTAATTAAACGACATAAAATAATAGTCATGGTTACCTTTTAATTAAAAATAATTAGGATTTAGTTTTATATATTTACATAAATTGAATTTCATTTCAATATTAAAGATGATATGTATGGCTAGGGTTAGATTGTTGTACTAAAATAGTAATAATAATAGTAATGAAAATAATAATAATGGCAATAATAATAATAATAATAGTAATAATAATAATAATAATAATAATACCGCTCATGATCAAAATAATAATTATAATTATAATAATAGTAATAATGATACATATCATGATAATAATAATAACAATAATTTGAAAAATAAATTGGGGAAAGAGTTAAACTTAGTATTAGTGACAAGTTAATGATATTTATTTAATTTAGTTTAATAGAATTTAATAAATTAAGGTTTAGTCGGCAGTAGTATATTAGAAATGTATGTAATTTCTAAGATGATATTGTAGATTAGTCTTAAGTTAAGAATTTTAAAACTATGCAAGAAGTCATTAAGTGTTAGAGATTTAGTTGTCTTTATGACTGAATGATTGAATTTGCGTTAATTAAATAAATTTCAATGTTAAATTAGAAATGTCAGTTTAGTAGTCTGGTAGATATAGTGGAGTTTGACGCAGTGGTAAAACAGATTAACAACATACATTAATGATATAATGCCTTTCCATGATATGTGGTGTCACCGTTGGAAGGAAAAAACATTAAGGCCCTCAGTACGATGTCAGGCGGAATCACTTCCGCCTGACACCACATCGGCCGATATATATATTTATATTTATATATACATAAACCCAATAACATAAAAAATGTAAAACAGATATCAATTTAATAAAAAATAAAAAAGTAAACAACATGAAAAATTGCAATTTACTGAAAATATATTACAAATTAATAATTATAAATATTATAATTTTAAATATACAAAAATATAATAATTTAAATTTAAATAATATAAAGTAAACTATACAATTCTACAAATAATGCATATACTATTCCCACTACAATTTATACAACAGTAGGGAAAGCGTTGGACTAAGGAGAAGTACAAAGTACTATTCCCAGTCCAATAAGTAGAACCATAGGGAAAGCGTTCACTTGCGCAGTGGTAAAAATTACTATTCCCACCTCAATCTGTGCAACAGTAAGGAAAGCGTTGGCCTCAGGAGAGGTAAAATTTACTATTCTCACTCCAGTCGGTACAATAGTAGGGAAAGGGTTGGACTCAGGAATGATAAAAATTACCATTCCCGCTTCAATTTCTGCAACAGTAGGGAAAGGAGGGGTAAAATTTACATTATCCACTTCACTCAGTGCAACAGCAGAGAAAGCATTGGATTTTGGATTAGTAAAATGTACTATTCCCACTCCAGTCAGTGCAACAGTAGGGAAAGTGTTGGATTGCAGAGGGGAAAAATTTACTACTCCCACTCCAGTCAGTGCAACAGTAGGGAAAGTGTTGGATTGCGGAGGGGTAACATTTACTATTCCCACTCCAGTCAGTGCAAGAGTAGGGAAAGTGTTGGATTACAAAGGGGTTAAATGTTATACTCCCACTGCACTCTGTGCAACATTAGAAACAGACTAATGCACTTCAAAAAAATAAAATATTTTTAAAACTATACTAAATAACAAAAAATATAAATATTTAAATATAAAAATTCTATATATATTTTTTTAAATAAACAAATTACATCTTTATTGCAATGTTTAATACATATCATAAATTAATATAATATTATTATAATTAAAATACCAAACTAAGGGGTCATTACGATGGCGGGCGTACTTGAGTCCGCCCGCCATCGTTTTGGGGATTGGGACTGCCCGCCAGTCATGCCGTGGTCCCGCACTCCAAATTACAATGCGACTGCCACCATGGCTGTCGCATCTTGCACTTTAACATTGCGGTGGGTGCTGCTGGCTGCAGCACCCGCCGCAATGCCAAAAATGTATGTCGTTCATTTCACTGCACTACGTGGCAGGCACCAAGTGGTGCCTGCAACTTAGTGCAGTGAAATATAGGGGGCTACCATGGGTACCCCCCCAGTGCACCAATACCTCCCCCCAACACAAGGGGGGCCCGCAACGGTCCCCCAAAACCAATCCCCGCCAGCCTTTCCATGGCGGTTTCACCGCCATGGAAAGGCTAGCTACAGGCGGCATCGTAATTTGACGGATGGTGCCTGCTAGGCACCGCCACCATTTTACGCATCATGACCGCTCTGCCAGGCAATCGAAACGATTGCTTGTGGCAGATCCGTGACGGGAGGTCTTTGCGCCCGCCATTGTCGCGGTCCGGATCCCCCGCCATCATAATTCGGCGGGCGGAGAATCATCGTTCGATGGCGGAGGGCTCACCACTGCACGGCTGGCGGTGGCGGGCCTTCCGCCATCGTAATCAGCCCCTATATTCTCAAAATAATAACCAATAAATACAATGGGCCTCATTACGATGCCGGTCGGACCGTCTTCCGTGGTCCTGTTGGAGGCAGTGGGACTGCAGTGGTTTCATCGGAAACTGTTGGTCCGACACCCAGATTACGATGCATGCATCGTGTACTCCGACTTACCGCTGACAGACTGCCACCTCTGACAGCCTTTCTCAGACTGCTGAGATGGAGGTCAGAGAAATGCAGCAGCCATAGAGCTGTACAGAGGGTTCTGACCGCCATCTGGATTACAATATGCATTTCTGACAAGCCAACCGTGGTGCTCCGACCAGCTGCTTTGACTAATTTGAAACAAAGGATTTGGGGTGTATACTCACCCAAATCAGCTTCTCCCGAACATGGCATGGATCCCTTTCTCCAGGTCCCCCCTACACGGCGGCAGCTGAACCCTGAAGACTACGACCCTGTGGGCGGCGAATGCAGGTAAGTCTATAGGTGGCATGCTTCCCCATTGACTGGACTGTGCCCAGATTGCTACACTGCAGCTTGGGGTACATGCAGCATGAGGTATATCCCCAGTTATGTCATGCATGTGTGTACATATCACATGTTTCCTGTGAGTTTGTACGCAGCAACATATTCATGGGGAGGTCCACCGCCGTAGATGAGACCTCCACGGTAGCAGCGGTTGCATCGTTCTACGGCGGTGGGGAACTTTCCTGGCCTCAACAGTCGGAATAGGATCGCAGCCACGGCAGTGGGACGGTCGGTCTGACTGGCATCGTAATGAGGCCCAATGTTATTTGGAATTAAAAAGCACAACACAATTAACACATAAAATAATAAATAACATAGGGGGTCATTACGATGGCCGGCCGTCTACGAGGCGGCCTACCCACCTACCGCATTACGATGCGACCGCCACTGCGGCGGTCGCAGGCCCTATCCGTAACATTGTGGCGGGGATGCAGTCAGCAGCCCCCGCTGCAATGCCCAGAAAAAGGCACTTGCATATTCCTGCACTACATGACAGGCACCATGCGGTGCCTGCCACATGGTGCAGGGTTATGTAGGGGGGCACCATAAGTGCCCCTCAGTGCCCTTACCCCAGGGATTAAGGGGGGCCGGCTACGGGCCCCCAAATCCTTTTCCACCATTCGTTTTGCTACGGATTGTCCGCTGCAAAACGAACGGAGGAAAGAATATCATAATCCCTACGGCGGAACCGTCGGAACCGTGGCGGGCGGTCTTTACAATCGCCGCGCTCAACCAACGATTCCCCCCGCCATCATAATTTGGCGGGGGGAAGCAGCTGCACGATGGCGTAGGGCCCGCCACCGACAGGCTGTCGGTGGCGGGCCTTCCGCCATCATAATGACCCCCATAATTTTAAAAAATATTAACTATTTTTAAATTTGTTATTACTTAAATAACTTTCTACCCTATACCTCTACAAACTACACAACACACATCTAAAATTTATTTTTAAAATTATTATTTTTACACATTTTACATAATTAATTATCAATTAAATTTAATTACATTCTCACCCTTTATCTGTGTAAAACTACCCGTGCAAAATATATAAATTAAAAAAAATCTTAATTCCATAATTTATATAATTAGTTATCAATTAAACAGTTAATAATAATAATGAACTAATCCCTTTACCCCTACAAATGCAACAACTCACACCTAATATATAACTTAAACAATATCTAATTACACAATTTACATAATTAATTATCAATTAAATAATTATTATAAATTAACATTAATTATTAATTATTATAATTAATTTCCTACACACCCTTTACCCATATAAAAACCACAACAAAATAATTATCAATTAAATAATTAATATTAATTAATAAATCATTATTAATTAGTTATAATTAATTTACTTCATACCCTATACCCCTACAAAACCCACAACCAGCACCTGAAACATAACTTAAAAATATGAATTATACAATTATCATACAAATTATCCTTTAAAGAATGAATATTAATTAACAATTAATTATTAATTAATAATAATGAATTTACTTCCCACCCTATACCACTACAAAACCCACAACCCGCACATTAAACTTGACGAATAAAATAATAATTATACAATTAACATAAATAACGATCAATTAAATAATTAATATTAATTAGAAATGTATTATTGATTAACTATAATTAACTTACTTCCCACCCTGTACCCCTATAAAGCCCACAATCCGCTACGGTAGTAAAGATCACCCAAACAAATTACATTAAATTTAAAAATGTACAAACTATATTAAAATACATTAACAATAATTATATATACAATTTGTAACATATACAATCGAAGTATATACTAAAATACATCAAACTAATTACAAAACAATATTATTAATAACAATATTTTTGTAAATGATATTAACAACATAGATATGTTTTTGTAAATGATATTAATGATTTTGATAATTTTAAAATCGATATTACTTACCTTAAAATTAATATTCTTGTCAACGATATTCTTGCACACGATATTTCTCGATGACAATATTTCAAACTGGATATTTATGTATCTCGATATTTAAATTTCAATATTTTGTCTGAAAACCCTGCTTTAGCACTTTGTAACCTGTTTACGCACTAAGCACTTTAACTTAGCAAGTCTCAAAGTTTATATTTGTTTGGCTAATTTGCACAGTTCATTTTTATATTTTGATGCTCTGGCATTTTAACCCAGCACATTCTTTTGCCTCCAACAATACTAAGCTAGGGCAGTGAGACGGGCATAGCCTCTTTTTCACTTTGCAACCGGTTAATGCACTAAACACTTTACATTAATGAGCCTCAAGTTTACGTTTTCTTAGGGGCGCTAGGTGGCGCACGACAAAGATGGACGTGCATTAGTAAGGCTCCAGCCAGACCGGGCGGAAAAATATCCTTAACCCCCATCCTACATTGTTTAAAAAACCCTACATACGTCCCAACGAGGAACGGAATGACAGCTGATTCCAGCGACCCCAAAAAACCCACTGAGGTGCCTATCAGCGCTGAAGGAAAAGACAGTCGGAGTCCAGAGTGCGAGGCGGCGCTGACGCGCTGATAGGCAAGACCGGGGACGACTGGGCCCTACATGAGCTGCGGAGGCGGAGAGGGAGAGAATTGAGCGGCTGCTGGCGGGCAGCCGGAACCTATACCTGAGGCCGCTAAGATAACGACGGGGAGCTGGAGCGGATGAGACACGGCACCAACGCAAGGTACAAAACAGAAGGAGTGGAAGGATCGGGCTCCAGGGTTCGAGGGGCACGGATCCCCGCACTCGCGGCGTAGGCGAATGAAGAAACACCAGTAAGGCAGGCTTGCGGCAGTCTACAGCAGGGAGCAGTGAAAATCCTCAGGGCAGGCAGAAGAGGAAAGAAACGCGAGCGCCCATATGAATAGACCCCGTAACCCCTGAGACGGTAAAGAAGGGCCGCCATCTTAGATCCTTAGTGAAGCTGCGGAGACGAGACGGATGGCTGCCCCCCGCTCCGGAATATCCCTAAATCCTAGGACGAGGAGTGCCTGGTAGTAGATACCGACTCTAGGAAACACTGGCGTGGGAAAGACGAGCCAGGAAGCGAGGAGACATTACTGCTACCTGCGTAATTAGCCAGCCATTTTGAGAGCACAGGACTGCTCGGACATAACATTGATACGCAGGGCCTAAGAGGAGGGCAGCCAAGAGGCCTGCTGACTGTACACTCGGTGACTTTCGCTCACCTGAGCACTGCCCCCCACCCATACAGCGGCACCTGCAGCCACGTAAGAGGGAGAGAAGGTATGCTCAGCATTGGGGTCAGAACCGTAAAGACGCATCCAGTGGAACCCAAAGATAGTGCTAACCCGCAGACCTCTACTTCCAACTACGGTGCATGAATTATTAGAGACCCAGTGTGCAAGACTCCGGTGCTAAAGCCTGCCCATTACAATAGAGCGCACCGGATCGGAAATCCTTCTCAAGTACAGAGCCCACGCGCGACTGACAAAAGCTAGAGGTGGGCAAATACACGATAGAAGACGGAGGCCGGATATAACCCTGCATCTTGCCCAAGAGCAACACGGAACAGCTAATATGGGGCGCACCGATGCCAAACAGGCGAAACTGTCATTCGACTCCCGCAGGCCACCCCGCTCACAATCAGCGGAGCAGACAGACGCGACAGCAGATCGCCAAGAGGAGGACTGGAAAACACTGCTCCTCAGTATGAAACAAAGCCTCACATCCATTGATGCGAAAATGGATTCCATGAATGCCAGGATGGACTCTGTGGTAAATAAACTGGAGCAACACGATCAGAAGATCAACGAAGCTGAAACTAGGGTGTCGGAGTTAGAAGACGGAGCGGTAGCAAATAGGGAGCATGTACTCCAAATGGACAAACTGCTCAAAATAATTGCGGATAAAAATGAGGATTTGGAGGCCCGCTCCAGAAGAAATAACGTCTGAGTTCTTGGCCTGGCGGAATCAACCAACACAGGCCGTATGGAGGACTTCATGGAGACGCTGGTCATTGAACTCTTTGGGAGGGACTCCTTTTCAGCACATTTGACGGTGGAAAGGGCCCACAGGTCGCTAGCTGCACGCCCACCACCAGGAGCACCGCCATGACCAGTAATAATGCGATTCTTAAACTACCGCGACAGGGACGCGGTGCTACGACTGGCCCGAGAGAAGCAACAAATACGCTATGAGAATGCCACTCTGGCGTTCTTTCCCGATTTTACTCAGGCCGTGCAGGAGGCACGACGCAAATTCGCAGCAGTGAAAAAAAAGCTCCAGACACAGAACATACCATACGCCATGATGTATCCTGCAAAACTGAGGATAACCCATAGCGGGAAACAACATTTTTTCACAAACCCACAGCAGGCAGAAAATTACCTTCGTCAGACCCGCCAGGCGATATCCACTGAGGCTGAGGCGCGCGGACGCCCCGGATCTCGATCTCCGACAGCGAACACGGAGTGAAAAGTTTGCATCCAGTTGCTGGTCGAATGACGGCTATGGCCGATTGACTATATACGGACTACTCCAAGGGGGTGATGTATTCTAAAAAATAACAAGTATGTACTCAGTTCCGCCCGGACACTCGCCTCCATCCCACTAAAGCGGTCAACCTGTTTGGGTAAGGCAGCGGGTGGGTGAAATAGAGGAGGAGAGTGGGCAAGTTGTGAGCCCCTAGTGACCCCCGCACGAGGGCGAGCCCCTTATTTCCTTCTACTGAGGGTTGATAGGTTAATGAAGTTGTATATCGTTGGGGGAGGGTACATATACTGGGCAAGTTGGGGATGCCAAAGTGGGAGGGGGAGGGGGACCGCCGGGGAAGTTACCGTTTAATGTACAGCTGATCAATGAAAAAGGCATATGGGTACAAACAACAAGCACATACAGAGGGAATGGCTGACACCACGAAAGACACAGATAAACTTAATATATTATCTTGGAACATACGGGGATTGAATAACCCACGGAAAAAAGACAGGTGCTAGGTTACCTAGATAGACATCGCATTGGGGTGGCCCTGCTGCAAGAAACCCATCTAGACCCCAGAGTTACTCCCCAATTCGCGGCGAAATGGGCGTCTTACCGTTGTTTTTCATCGTATTCGGGGTATTCTAGAGGAGTGGCCATCCTCATCAGAAGAGGGGTGAAATTTGTAATGGGGGGCTCGGACACTGACCCTGCTGGGAGATATTGCCTGATCTGGGGGAAATTGAACTCGCATGATGTAACCCTAGCTAACTACTACGGCCCCAACACCGACGACACACATGCCCTGCTCCTAGTATGGAGTAAAATTCAAGAATTAGGCACTACATATGTCATCTGGGGGGATTTCAATACAGTAGTGAACCCGCAACTAGATCGTTCCCGAGCCTCACCCACACACTACACAACTATGCAACGGACACTGAAAGACATGATAGACTCTAACTACCTACTAGACGCATGGAGGTATAAACACCCTATGATGCAGGAGGGGACACACTACTCAGCAGTACACTCGTCATGGGCCCGATTAGACTATATGTTAGTCTCTATAGGGATGGCACACTGGCTGGAAAAAGTGACCCACCTTGCCCGTACGTACTCTGACCACTCGCCTGTTGTGGTGACCCTTCAGACCCCGGCTACCCGATCGCCCTATGTGAACTGGCGACTTAACCCCCTGCAGCTACAAGACCCAGTTTTTAAAGCCGAAGTAGAGCAGGAAATCCAAGAGTTTTTTGAGCGAAATGTAAACTCTGTATCGAGCTTAACAACAGTGTGGGAGGCATTCAAGGTTACTGCCAGGGGCTGGTGCATCTCTAAGGGGGAGGCATTCTTAAAGAACTGCGCAGGGACCTACAGACATTAGAAGGGGACATGAAGGCCCTTGAGAGACACCTCTCATCCGGCACAGATGATGGGGCAATAAGAGCTGAACTACGCAACAAAATGACAGAATATGAGATCACAGCGGACCGAGAATGTAGATTCCGGGGGAAGCCCCATATGGCGCGAATATATGGAGAAGGAGACAGACCAGGGAAGGCCTTGGCGAATGCAGTACGCTCTCCTAAATTTGCTAATTATATTGCGGAAATACAGGATGAACAGGGAAAACGCATAGGAATTTACCTGACCAAATACATACGTTTGTAGAATACTACAAAAAGTTATACACCTCCCAAAGGGGTCCCCCTCTGGACTTGCAGCAATACTTCGAGGATACGGCCCTGGCGTGGTTAGGGGATAACCAACGTGAATTCTTGAGTCTGGACCTGGAGGTGGACGAGATTACAGATGCAATAATGCACATGCGATCGGGACGGGCGCCGGGATCAGATGGGCTGCCGATGGAATTTTATAAAACATACGTGCAGATACTGGCTCCCATGTTAAAAGCAGTATTCTATGAGGCTTTAGAGGAGGGTAGGCTACCCACAACCATGAGAGAAGCCCAGATAACCTCCTTACTCAAACCTGGCAAATCCCCGACAAGCTGCGAGTCCTACCGACCCCTATCTTTACTCAATTGTGATACCAAAATCCTGGCAAAAGTTCTAGCTACCCGCCTTAACCTCCTGATGGAGCGCCTAGTGTTGCCGGATCAGGCGGGTTTTGTCCCCAACCGGGCGACATCCCATAATCTCCGAACATTGATGGCGGTACTGCAAGACATAGATCCTAGCTGTTCGGCGGTGGCTGTCTTCCTAGACGCCACCAAGGCGTTTGATTCAGTGGAGTGGGACTATCTGATAGGAACCCTGGGTCACATGGGAATGCCACCTACCTTCTTGAATTGGGTAAAGTTGCTATATGGGCAACCACGCGCCACAGTATTGTTAAATGGGGACAGATCTGCCAAATTCTCCATCTCTAGAGGAACCAGGCAAGGCTGCCCACTGTCTCCAATCTTATTTGCCTTAGCAATCGAACCTTTAGCAGCGAAACTGCGACAACACCATAAAAACAGCGCCCTGGTTTACCCGTCTAGACAACTACTCATCTCCCTATACGCGGATGATATGACATTATATATAAAAAAACCTCAGGACAACCTCAACCCTGCCCTGCGCGAGATCACTAAATTCGGTGTCATCTCCGGAATACAAATAAATTGGAATAAGTCTGCAGTGTTCCCATTAACGAGTGCAACCACCCAGCACCAACTAGATTACCCACTGGCCTGGGAAGCAGATGATTTTAAATATTTAGGGATACATATTACTAGGGACAAAGAGGTATTAATGCGCACAAATTATGGAAAGGCCATTGATAAAATGACGGATAACGTTTCCAAGTGGATAAGATTACCTCTGTCAATGGCGGGACGAATATCACTAATCAAGATGACAATATTGCCAAAATTTTTATACTTATTCACTAATATACCGTATCACCCAGGCAGATTCTTCTTCAATACACTTAGGACGCAGCTAGTACGACTCATCTGGGGGAAACAGGCACGACTCAACCTAGCCACGCTGATGTTACCATATCATCAGGGAGGATATGATGTGCCTAATTTCGAGCAATACTACTATTGTGCACAGGCGCACTTTGCTGTTTACTGGTTCCATCCACCTCCCTATATGCCGCATCTGGCAGTGGAGGATGGGTATATGACTCCGACAGCTCCGGAGGGATACATATTTACGCCAGTGAAAGAGCGGGGGCGGGATCCAACTACAGTGGACTGTACCGTTGCTGCATGGAGATGGATGGCGCGTAGTATGAAAACACCACTAATGTATTCACCCAATATGACATTAAAGAATACCCCATTGCTACAGATTACATATGAGGGACTATGGCGTAGACTGATGGGCAAGCTCCACTATAACAAATGGGGGACCTCTTTGTCGAAGGACAATTTCGAACTCAGGAACAATTTTTCGGAGACTGCACACCCACGCATATGGATGTATTCATGTATATCCGACTCCGGCAGAGCATGAAGGCCATAAACCCAGCATTTCCATGTGAACCAGACACATTTGCGCCCATACATACATTACTACAGGCTGAGGCACCTAGACATATTATATCCCAGCTATATAAACAGGTGCGAGGGGGTGCCCCCTCCCAACCCCTAAGGGCCAGAGTGGAATGGGATAAGGACTTAGGAATCGCTCTAACGGACGAACAGTGGGAAAAATGCTGCATGCAGACAGAGGCAGTGACAGGCAGCAATAGATTACGACTAATCCACTTCAAGTTCCTACATAGACTGTACCATACACCGGCCAAGCTACTTAAATTTCGCTTGAGAGATAATGACAGGTGTGAACGATGCGGAGGGGAGGGGCGGACTTTATGCATCTGGCATGGCAATGCCCACAGGTGGCGCAATATTGGGAGGACATATTCACCGGTATGTCCGCCATGATAGGACTACAGATCACTCCATCCCCATTAATAGCTCTCCTGGGCTTAACTACACCTATAGTAACAGTACACAAAAAGTATTTAGCAATGGGCATACTACTAGCAAAGCGCCAGGTGGCATGCAGGTGGGGAAGGGGCCGTGCGCCCAAATTCAAGGATTGGATGAGGGACCTCACCACATGGCAGGAACAGCTTCACAATTATGCAGACCTTCTGCCCATAAGGTCCAGACCTAAAGATATATGGGGGCCATTGACCACCTACTTGTTAGCGCAGACGGCAGACACTGAGGGAGATCGGGGGAACAGGAGGACACAAGGGAGGGAGGAACGACTTAAAGATCGGAAGAATACGTCGACAATGATGCAACACCTTAAAGCAGGGCGGATAGAGCTAAGGAACCTGAGCGACATAATAGAGGGACCATAGAATGTGGCAGTGGACAACCCAATGAGAGCAGAAAGTAACATTAGCAATGTATGACTGACTCAGGCGATTAATATGATTCTGATTTCTTGCTTTAAGACACTGGAAGATGCTAAAAAGTACCATATGCTGAATATGCTGGGATACCTGGGCGGGAGCGGGTGCTGGGTGGGAGGAGGGCAGCAGAGGGAGGGATTGTTAGATATATATGTTCCGATTGTCATGCCTTGGAAGCAACACCAGAGACAATAACAAATGCAATATAATGTACATACACTTTGTGACGCTGTACTATGCCAAATGCCAATAAAGGTTTTTGAAAATTAAAAAAAAAAAAAAGTTTACGTTTTCTTTAGGCTTATCTGCACATTTCATGATTACATTACAATGCTCAGGCATTTTAATCCAAACCGCCTTTTCACCGCCAACAATACTAAACTAGGATAGTGGGGGGGGGGGGAGGGATTATCCACACTTGAAGTGGTCCCAGGCTGAAACAGCTCATGTACATTACCATAGATGAGGATATGGTCATTGGGCTTGATGATGTAAAAATCACAAGGATGGATGGATTTTACTGTGGTTTTAACCTTATGCTTCTATTTTCAGGGGTAAGTTTTAATTAATTGAACAATAAACTATTCATTCATTCAAAATTTCAAATATATTTTCGATTATTAGAGCTAATAGATCTTTGGCATTTAGAAAATGTGGCATGTTCATGATTTGTAGTAAAATTGTTTGTAACATTTGTCCACAATATACACTATGATGCTCTGTAAAGATGCAGCAGTCCATAGAAGACCAAATATTCTCCATTGTCATTCTTAAGCTTCTCATTCATTGTTTTCTGCGAGGTACTAAATTTATTTATTAGTCTTATACTACTGAAAAATGTATCCTTAATTCCCTTTGATTGGTTCACGGTCAAACTCTGTGTGATGTCACTTCTTTCAATGCAATAAAAGCCAAAGGATGTGAAATGTTACTAGATAATTAGCATATCTTTAGGTTATTAGTGATTACCTAAGCTGCATCGATGACCTTCTCATGCAAAACATTGGCTGGAAGGCCTTTGGGATTACTTTCAGCTACACAGTGTAAAATCTAGGACTCAGACTTGCAACCTCTAGGTCACAGTTGCAGAGAGGGTACCTAAATAAGTCTTAATGTTATCAATGTTACAGGTGGACCAGCTCAGCCTCCATCCTGCTTATATCAATAAATTGAGTACCCTAATGGCCTTATTACGATTTGGGCAGATGCCGTCATGGAAACTGGACCGACCGACCTCTGGTCGGCGGTCCCAACCGCCTAATTACAATGCGACCTGTTAGAAATGGGGGTCTCTAGTTGGCAGAGGTAGGTACCTTTGTCCAAATAGGGACCCTTGCTTCTGGTCAGAGAAAGGAGGATACACACTTTAGATAACCCCTGCTCACCCCCTTGGTAGCTTGGCATGAGCAGACAGGCTTAACCCAAAGGCAATGTGTAAAGTATTTGTACCAACACTCACAGTAGCACAGTGAAAACACCACAAAAGGACACCACACCAGTTTAGAAAAATAAAGTATCTTTATCTAAACTAAACAAGACCAAAACGACAAAAATCCAACATACACAGTTAAAAATATGACTTTAAAAAGGTTTCAAGAACTTGTGCCATAGAAAACTATGGATGCGTGACTTTTCACCACAGTACCTGTAGATGCGTCAAAGTTCCAAAGCCAAACAGCCGCAGAGTCGGAAAACAAAGAGATGCGACACTCCTGAGACCTTGGGGAGGCGATGCGACAGTTCTACGACACGCAGAGGGCGAATTGTGCCAACCTGGTTTGTATGGGGAGTGATGCGTCGATTCTTCATGACGGTTCCGGTTCGCAGGTGATGCGTCAGAAGAACATGCCGCACAGGTACGATGCGTGGAAATCTGGGATGCGGCGGCGATCGATGTGGTGGCATCGAGCGGCGATCGATGCGGCGGCGTCGAGCGGCGCTGCGTCAGTTCTCTACAGCCAGCGATCCCTCGATGTGTCGATTCTTGCAGCGGTGACAGGCGCTGCGGCGGTTTCCGCAGCGGCGTGGCGATGCGTGGAAATTCTTCTCGCGCCATGGAGATGCGTCGGGAAAACTGCCGCAAGAAGAGCGATGCATCGATTTTAGCAGTTCTTCACGTTTCTTCTTTCTTCCAGCTCCCAAACAGCAGCAACAACCTCCAGAGGCCCAAAACTGGCACAGGCACCTCTTGGCAGGTCACAACTCACAGCAGCAGAGTTCAGGGGAGCTGGGGTGAAGTCTTTGTGTACCTGAGACTTCAGAACAGGAGGCCAGCTCACTTCAGGCCCTTGGAGATCTCCTTCAAGCAGGGGACAAAGCACACAGCAAAGTCCTTCTCCTTTCCTTGGCAGAAACAGCAACTGCAGGCCAACCCCAGACACACAGCAAGGGCAGTACTTCTCCTCAGTCTCTCCAGCTCTTCTCCTTGGCAAAGGTTCCTCTTGAATTCCAGGAATGATCTAAAAGTCTGGGACTTTGGGTCTGATACTTATACCCCAAAATGTCTTTGTTCTCTTTGAGCAAGGGGCTCTGAGTCCAGTTCAAACCAGTTCTGGGAGGCACTCTGCAAGTGCACAAAAACATCCATTGTCAGTGTGAGCCTTGGCTCCAGACACACCACAGGGGGCGGAGCCAGCATTGTGGAAGGCAGGCACAGCCATGTTCAGGTATAGGTGCTACTCCTCCCACCACTCCAAATGCAGATCAGGCTTATTCAGCCTAGTGCTGACACATCCAGACTCCTGGAGCCACTGCCCCATCCCGGCCCCTGTCACCCCAATGCCAGAGAGTCAATCCACAAACAGGCAGAGGCACACATGATGGTTGAACAAGAAAATAGCCACTTTCTAAAAGTGGTATTTTCAAACACGCAATTTGAAAACCATCTTTACTAAAAGATGTGTTATTAAATCCTGAGTTCAGGGATACCAAACTTCATTTTTCTATCTTATCCCTATGGGAAGATATGCTTGTAAAATGTTACAAAGCATTCCCCATTCTGTCCTATTGGGCAAGATAGCCTTTCGATAGTGAAACACGAAATTAGCAGTATTTCACTATCAGGACATGTTACACACACCAGTACATGTCCTACCTTTCACATACACTGCCCCCTGCCCAGGGTGGTACCGTGGGCCTACCATAGGGGTGTCCTATGTGTAAGAAAAGGGAAGGGTAGGGCCTGGCAAGTGGGGGCACAGGCACCACGGTGGCAGGCCTGAGACATCTTTTCAGGGCTACTCATGTGGGTGGCACAATTAGTGCTGCAGGGCCATTAGTAGCTTTTGATTTACCAGCCCTGGCACGTTTAGTGCACTTTACTAGGGACCTACTGGTAAAACAAGTATGCCAATCATGGATAACCAATCACAATAACAATTTACACAGAGAGCATATGCACTTTAGCACTGATCAGCAGTGGTAAAGTGCCCAGAGTCCTATAGCCAACAAACACAGGTCAGGAAAAAATAGGAGGAAGAAGCCTTACGTCCGACATCATAATCGGGCCCTAAATGTTTGTAATACTGAAATTTGCCATTTATTGTGCTTTGAGACCCCAACAGCCGTGGGATGAAGTGCTGCATAAAAGAAGTTATTATATAGGAACAAGTTCTAACATTTAGCTACATGTTTGACAGTTTGCGATGAGAGCATTGTCATGTTTCAATGTTATCCTGTTTGTTGGACTAATTTATTGATTCTTGGCAGTGAAGACTGGATTTTTTGTTTTTAGTATTATATATGTGTGAAATCCTTTCTTTGTGATTATATGACATATCACCTTTTGAACGAGTCTGCAGGCATGCTTTTTTCTTAGCTGAGTTTGCATAGAAGAGAAGTGTCTAGTGTCCTGTTTTATCTGTTGTTGTTCTAAGAAAGGAAAGAGTATGTCAGTAACAAACAGGTTAACAGTTTTCATCTGTCATCCTGCATTGTCATTCAACACACCCCCTCTGTCTCAGAGGCTATATTAATGTGGCATGTTGTTTTGCATTTTATACTTGAAACATTAGCTTTGAAAATGTTTATCAATTAACCTCATCTAATTATAACCGCAACATGTCTGAGACCCTATTAAAATAAGTCAAGACCCTGGTAGGCGATCCAAGACATGATGCATATACTTAAATTATCAAAAGCACGGGCACCATATTTATTGAGCTAAATGTTCATTAATATCGGGCTCCTTAGCAGAGAAAAATCATGCATTTTTTTCTCAACAATACTGAAATATCAATGTATTAAATTATGTATCTATGTATTAGGACATTTGAAAAACGTGGATGCCAACGTGAACTCTGGTTAGGAAATTGAGTGAAAGGAAAGAAAGATTTCAGGAGAATGGCATCTGGTTTACAAAGATTTACTGTCACCAAAGGTGAAAAAACAAGCAAATATTGGCAGCTACGGCCTGGTGCAAAACTGTCTACTTAAGCACTGAAAGGGTTAATGTGAATGTAATATGTTGCTGGATGTTATGCAACCTAATCCTTAGCTGCAGTATGGCGAGAAAGTGTGTGTGTGCATGTGTTTTATGTTGAGGAGTGTCGAAGGCCATATATATAACAGCAACACTGCTTGGAATGTAAGCTCATGTAGAGGAGCGATAGCCACTGTTTGCTTGGTAAAGGCTGGAGAGAGGAAAGGAGATGGGAGCAAGAGAGGCAGTGAAGGGGGAGTTGACGTGGCACGTCATTAACTTATGTGTAGGAATAGCTAAAGTAGCGCGGGTGAGTGATATACCCTGATTATTTTCATATTGCATATTTAGCTTTCATTCTGGGACCGTACTATTAGTAGAAGATTGTTTTAGGGATCAATTTAAAAGCTTGCACAGACTGACAGTGTGGTGCCAAACCGACACAGTGTACAGTAAAATAAAAACTTGTGGGCTTCCACACAGGAACACAAAGACACTGTGAGATCTTGGTTAGAAAATTATTCTGAAGCATGAATCTGGGTAGAGGGCCGTCTTTTTCATATAATTCATTTAAGTGATCAGTTATGCCCCAATGTTGCCTTACTCTTTCAGCAATTAATTAAAAATATACATATGAAACATCAAGGGTGAGTGACAGTTCCACTTTCCACCTTAAATGGTTCTAACGTTGTGAACCCAGACAAATCTTTCACCAAAACCATACATTCTCACATTTTTTTATAAGTAGCAGCAAAACACACTGTTAAAGGCTTTCTTCTGTATTAATTAGAATTATGGAGAAAGGGGGCCTGAAGGAATGTCAAATGTCAAAAGACATTATGACACATTCAGTAGGGTCTTGTAGAGCGACAGGACATCCTTTTGAATAGTGTATATAATTCAAGAATATGTAACACAGTTTGTCAGAACTGCAGCAGGAAACTCGAAATAATCTAGAAAATATATATAGTTTAAAAGTCTGGGTAGAGCAGTTGTGTTGCAAATCCTCTGAGAGGAGCGCCAGGACTTCCAGTAATGCCACCATGTACAAATGAATAACTGTTAGAGAATGAATAGAAGATGCCTTCTTTAACATTGACCCTAAACATGGTACAAGGGGAATAGACTATGTTGAGTAGTGTTTAAACTTTGCCAAAAATTGTCAAATGCTTTGAGTGAGGAAAGTTCTATGACAACTCATGTACAATGTGCAACTAAGGGTCTAAAATGCTACGGCATCATTTCTAACAAGCAGTGCCAAAGCCAATAAGTCTACCGTGGCTAGTCTGTGGGATGGTTATATTTTGCATTTTTAATACAAGCATAAGCCACAAAAATAAAAGAGGGAAAAAAGAAAACAGGCTGTCTCCTAAATTTGAAAGTGGTGGTAGCATGCCTGTAATAAAAAAAAGAAATAAAGAAATAACCGTTGCATATAATGTTCATAGGGCACAACCACCTGTCCTGAAGAAGTTAGCAGACATCGTCTATTTGTTCATTGTACACACTGAGATAAAACAAAGCGCCTCTATCAGCCCGCTCAGGTTTGGCAGCAACCATTCAGCAGTATTTTTGAAGACTACAGAAAACATGATAAAATGTGGATATTAAATCAGCTGCTCAAGAACTGGTAACCTAGTGCAGAGCTTTCAGTAAAATTAATTGTTTGGTAACGGTAACATATTAACCTATGTGCATTACCAAGGTCAAATATTAGACTAAAAGCAAACTTTTGAGCAAATTGGCAATCATTCACTCAGCATAGAAAGCACCCGGTTAACATTAGCTTGAGAAATTTATAAAGGTGAAAGTAAGTATTGTGAAGAATGGGGACGGGGAAGGAAGCGTGAGGCGCAGAAAATACCATGGAAATTAACAAGAAAAATATTCCGTTGAAAGGGACATGCGTTTGGAATATAATGTATGAAAGGAACGTGATGTAGAATTGAATAGATGAAATAAATAGATCATATACCGTAAACATTAAGTATTAATTTCCTAAATGGTACATTTTTAAATCGTATGCAGCCAAATTACCTATATTGATTTTTATAAAACAAAATAATGTTTTTTTTTTTTTTAAATAAACACAAGGAACCCTGTTTATAAACTTGTTTACACACCTAAATGAGGTTAAGTGTACAGAAGGCATGATTTACAAGTGAAAGGTCACATCTGAAAGTTTCGAGATGTGAGTCTGCTCTCACATAATATTGTGCCAGTATGCTATAACGTTAAGTAGGAGTAAATCTGTTGAGTGGGTGGGGTGTTGTAAATACAGCCTGTCAGTGCAAGGAAAAGATGGTATGAACTTACACAATGAATGGGCATTCCACATCTTTCCATCGTCTGGTGTCACCCGCGATATGGTTAGATACTTGTTAACAGTCGCGGCTCCTGGAGGGAGTGCTGCGGGACGGTGGGGCGGGGCGGGGCGGTGGAGGGGTAGGGTGGGGTGCGGCGCGCGCAATGTAATTAGTTTTATTTATTTATTTCTGTTCTTAACTCCGTTCGGTCGTATGCCGGAGTTTACTACCCCCCACCCCGCCCCACCGCCCCGCAGCACTCCCTCCAGGAGCCGCGACTGCTTGTTAAAGGCAAGAGTAAATCCCTATCCACCATGGGCTGATGGAGGGAGCATCGCCAAAATTAGTGGGTCTGTGGGGGAAGATTTTGTTTCATTGTGAAACACCTTCTTACTATCAGCCGCACCTCAGTTTGAACCCAGCTATATGCATACCAATCTTGACCCTGTTCCGATAGGAACAGTCCAGCCTGAACTGCCAGACCAGGTCTTCCCTGAATCGGAACACCATTAACAGACCAGTTTCACCCTGATTAGGTCTCATCATTCGGGTGCAGTTTGGTTCCAGTTGCAGATTGTGCACTGGACCCATATCTGAGCATAACCGTTGCACTTAGGATGTGGCACTGAAGTATACTCCCTACTGACGAGCCCAATCAGGGTGAAATTGGTCTTTTGCTTGTGTTCTGGTTCAGGGCAGACCTAGCCTGACAGTTAAGGATGGACTGTTCCTATTGAAGTAGTGTCAAGAATGGTTTGCATATAGATGGGTTCATACTAAGGTGGCACGGTTTGCAGAATAATGATGAACTGGGATGAGAGTCCGACTGATCACCAGTGGCTGAGAATAATTCAAGCATTCCATCCCTCACTTTGCTTGCATACATCATTTATAATAGCGACATCATCATGTGTGAAGTCATGACATGAGCAGCCCACTGGAAGAGCTATGCTTGCATAGAAAATAATAACTAGCTAATTTTAGGTTTAGGATCATATCTATATCTTCCATTGAACAGAAGTTTTTTTTAATGAAAGATATTTTGCTATGTGAGCAAACAACCATAACACCCATTTAGCAATGATTTCTGGCAAAACTAGTGGTATCTGATGGTGGTCTGCACTGGTCAATCGTCTGCCGGACTTGTTTTTCCATCTTTTTGATGCAGGTGGGGTTGCGATGCTGCACTCATAAGTATTTTTTCACCAATGCTCAATTGTGGCTTCAGTTGCTGGTATGACTGTTTGGAAAGTGAGTGAGAAGAAAGCAGAAATGCTATGCGTGTTGAGCAGGGGGCAGTGTGTGCAGGTCTGGATTTATTTTGTAAGCAGGGCATTTCTCCCGAGCGTCAGCCCTTCAGCACTGATTGTATATTCTCAGTTTAGTATTCCCTCTTTGACAGAGTAGCATGAAGGAAACAGAAAATCAGCGACTATGTGAGGCAAAGTCATTGGGTAGTAGATCACAGTCAGGTTTTCTAGTGGGGCTATGGGTGCTGGGGTCTTCCTTGTTACAGCATCAGCCCTCGAGTACCATGGCCAACCTGCTGGAATGGATGTGCATGTGGGAGGGGCTGTGAACGCTGGGATCAGGAAGGATGCAGGAACATCCATGCCTGTTTGGGTTTGCAGGCTGTTGGGCAAGTTCAGGCTAGTTGCTAAGGTAGTAGGGTCTCCAAGTGTCAGAGGACTTGAAAGAAGGACAGTGTCTTCATCATGGTCACTCATGTAACTGTTCATGCAGCACATGTGGCAACAGGGAACAGAGCCATGGGTATTTTAATTGGTCTATGAGAAGCATAACTTCAACTAAAAAGAAGAGGAGGGGAGAGGGGCAATCAATAAGTCATGGGGTATGGGTTTTGATTTGTCCAGACAAGCTGGTAAATTGTCACATATATGCACTGTGCAGGCTCGTGCAGAATTGAATCCTTTAACCATAATAGGGGTTTGCACCTGATCAAGTATCTACTGTTTCGTTCAAGGTCATGTACTTTTTTCTCTAGCACCAAATAGAGGTTAGCTGATTTCACCACAGGACTCTGTCAAACCACTGGCAAAATATCACCATGTGCAACATAGAAGCTAGCATTTATTTATCTCTACAATTAGCTTTTAATTGGCACAGAGATTATCTGTTTTGTCCTATGGAGGACATGATGGATGCACTCTTGAGGGAGACAGAAATTTGTCCACTCACCATATTCTTCAAATGTTATTCAATTAACCCAAGCAAGATAAAATTGGAGGGCCACTAACATATTCTCGCCACAACTCAATGTAGCAGCAACAAGTACTGTGGCTCTACCCAGGAGACTAAGAACTATGAAGTCATATTAAGTCATAACACTTATTTGAGCTAAACTATACTCCAGATTCCCATTGAAAAGGATGCGGCCCATCCACTCTCACTTGGAAGCGCTTCCTCATAGGCTTCACTTATCACCTCCAACTGTTGGTACTGGTGGGCTCTCCAAACTGTTTTTGCCGGTATTAATATGTGAGCACCCCATATCTCCCTGACAACAGTACGTTGGAGACAGCTATAATAGGTTGAGTTCACCTGATATATGTCAACATACGGATTAAAAGTGCTCAATGGCCAGAAACATTATTTATTCCTGACATTAAAACACGAAGTTGAGAGCATTCATTCTAGATTATAGGAAACTTATCATAATGAATGTAATTATCAAGATCAATATGTTTCTGCCCTACTTAAATTCCTTTATATGTGTCATATTTTTTGTTGTGAATGAAAAGAAGTAAATGAACAACCTGCTGTCTGGGTGAATCTTTTGTAGCTCCAACTGGGAGGGCTCTCCAATAGGAATTGTTCAAGTACAGTTGTAATTATAGCTAGGAGGAGTTTGTGCGAGCCTGCTGTTGGTAACAACACTCTTTTGTTTCTATGAAAATGGAGTGGTAAAATGACCTCCATGTGTAGGAAGACCCTTAAGCATTAATCGTCAGTACTCTCATCTCCAATCCTGCCACACAAAATTAAACATGTAGTATGTCTAAAGTTTTGGATGTTTTTCAAGTCTTTTTCATTTTCCCTCACTAAGTCTGGATTTAATATTATGCATCAAATGGCTGGGGGCAAATGGAGTACCAGTTATGGTCCAATCTTACAGTATGATTGTAGGGAAATTAATGACATTAACATGTAGGGCCTGTTTTCCCAAGGAATAACAAATTGATAATGCGTCCTCTACTTTCTTATCTAAAATGTACCCATCAGAAAACGCTGCTGGCAAAAGTTCCTTAGTATGCATGCATTAAATATGAGAAATGGCTTTTTTGTTGAGTGTTCCTCCATGCAGAGAGACGAAGCAGTTGTGTCAATGCAGTCAGTGTCATCATCACGTATAGCATAGTTACTTGTTCAGTCATACACTTGAAGATGCAAGGCATAGCATGCATTGACAATAATGCTGTACCGCTGAGACTCACTTCTGCTGATGGTGATGTGGGCCTGCCCCGACCCACTTGTCCTTGCATGTACTGTAAACACATGAAATTCTATATGCAAGATGGCGAGTGACACAATACATGATGCCTATCATGCGGACCAGCTTATGTTTATGGTTGGCACAGTCAGTGTCCTTTGCAAGTCTGCCACTGAAAATAAATATTTATAATTTAGGAGATTCCCCTTTATGAATACACATAGTTGTTATTTGGGATCTACTTTACCTGTATACACACCTAATTAAAAAAGTGTTCAAATGGCATCCACTGCTTGTTATTAAATAAACCAGTGGAAGGGCAACCTACAACGGCTTCTGTTGTTGAATATTATGCAATTAGTCCAAGTGCTAATTGCATGATGATAAGTGGCAGGAAGGCAAACAAACATATAGTGGATAATCTAGCCTAAGAAACATTCCAATCCACTGTATCGTTCACACCTATTTGTTAGTGGATAGTCAGAATATCTATTAGTGTTCTGTACATAACGGATTCCTTGTATCATATGTGTTCGCTCTTCTTATAATTTTTCAATTACTGGCCATTTCAGGTCATTTATTTTCCATATGTTTTTCCTCCAAAATGTGTCTCACAAACTTTTTTGTTGATGGTTTCCTGCATCAAATAATGCTTCTGTGTTTGATAATTCTAGCTCTAACTTTTTGCATCATCATTCCTATGTAGAGCAGTTTGCATGGACATTTATGTAGGAACTTGGCATTCTGGTTATTGCAGATGATATGGTCCCATATGTACGAAATTCCCAATTTGTGATTCCCAAATAGCGAATCCGTAGAAATCTCTATTGGGAAATCACAAAAGGTAACATATGTAACCTACAATTTCCTAATAGAGATTCCTACAGATTCACATTCACTATTAGGAAATCGCAAAATTTCTATTTCCTAATAGGAAATTGCAAATTGGGAAATGCAAAATCATTCGTACCTATGGGCCTTATAATCTCCCCATGCCTAAAAAATCTAAAATTAACGTGTCCTTGTGTAATGTAATTGGTGCTTGTATAAAGCAATCCAATACCTTTGGGTCATGATTGCACTATATAAAACTGGAAAAGAAATCACTAAATCAGTCCCTGAAAAGCAGAAGGGGATTACAGGTTGGATCTGCCATTTCACTGATCTGATTCTGCATTGGCAGAACAGAATTCAAGGGGAAGGTTTTGTGGCACAGTAAAAACTGTCATGGAATGTCCTTTATTCAATAGTCCTCAGTCCCTTCCTTTACAGCTTTCTTGGACTGGTACCTCTGACCAAGAAGGCTACTGAGTGTTTCAGTCATTTTGATGAAACTGTCATACCTCCTGGAGCCATTGCTACTGGTATCATTTCTCCCAGGCCCAATCCTACTGGCAGAAACTCAATTTCAGTCTAGGAGTGGCTTTGTTACCAATGAACATACAGCTGCCGAATGAACTCCTGTCCTTGCATCTAAGGCACACTTAGGGCTCTATTACGAATCTGGCGGCCCACGGACAGCCAATCTCATGGGGGCACGGCAGCGGTCTCTCGACCGCCCTATTACAATTAGAGTGGTCGGACCACCATTGCCCCACCACGGCCGCCAGGGAACCGCCATTCCCTGGTGGTTCTGTGGCAGTCAGGAGGCATCAACATGCTTGGTGGGACTTCAGCGGTCCAGTCAAGCATAGTAGGAGTTATTATTATTATTATTAAACTGAATTTGTAGGGCGCACAGCTACCCCAAGAGGTTTCCCGGCGCCAACCCGGTAGGAAAGAGAAAGGAAGGAGAAGAAATTATAGATTGAGCAACCAGGTCTTCAAGCTTCTGCGGAATCTACCATACAAGGTTTCTTCGCATAGAGAGATAGGTAGAGAGTTCCATAGGGTAGGTCCTAAATAAGAAAAAGACCGGCCACGCATGAGAGAGAGTTTGATTTTAGGGATAGTAAACCTAGTCTGCTGGGCAGAGTGCAGAGGGCATGAGGGTTGGTAGCGTTGAACTAGTTGTTGCAAATATTTCGGGGCCGCTCCAGTTTTAATTTTGAACATATAGCACAAGGATTTGAATTTGACTCCACGGTCAGCCAATGAAGGTCGCGAAGGAAGCCAACGAATGAGGAAGACATAGGCATATGACACAGCAATCTAGCAGCCGCATTCTGCACCATTTGAAGTCTTTAGATCATAGCTTTTTTGGAGCCCAGATAAAGAATATTTCCATAGTCCAGTCTAGAAGTAACTAGGGCATGGACCACTGTTCTCTGAGCAGAGAGGAGTATCATCCATAAAATTTTCTTCAGGCACTTTATAATAGTAAAACAGGTGGAGGCCCCCTTAGTGACTTGTTGTTTCATCGAAAGATGTTCGTCAACGATGAAGACCAAATTGCGAACATGATGTACTGGCAAGGGTAAGGCACCTCTCCGCCATGGTTTTCATGGCGGTTCCTCCTCCATGAAAACCCTGGTGGCAAAGAAACAAAGGGGGCACTACAGGGCCCCCTTGTGCCTCTGCCCCCTGGGGTGCATGCAGTGGGGCACAACCTGCACCCCAGTTCCTGCACAGCAGGGACTTTTTAGTTAATGCTGTGCAGGAACTGTTTTTGGTGTTCCCATTGCGGTGCCCATTTTTAGAGGCACCACTGTGGGAACGCCAAAAAAAGCCTGCCAGATACGAGGAAACTCCTAATCGGGTGCATGAGTCTCTGAATCAAAGACTAATTGCTTGTGTGAGTGCCTATATAGGTGACGAAGTGACTTCGTTAGTTGCTGTATGTGATGTGGAATATGTATGGCAGTAGCTGCATAATTTATCGACTGGCTGTGTTAGTAGCTGTTTACGTAAGTGAGTACATGTATGTGTCACTGTTTACATGAGTTAGTGGATGTGTTTCTAGCTGTATGGGTCAGTGATTCGGTGTATCAGTATTTACATGGGAAAGTGACTGAGTATGCTAGTGATTGTATGTATGGCTGACTGGTTGCTTAAGTTACTGTGTAGAAGACTGAGTGCATATTTGTGTACCTGTATTAGGAAGCAACTTAGTGTGTGAATATCTGTACGGGTAAGTAAGATCATGTAGTAGCAGATGTATTTATAAGTGAGAAGTGAAAAGTGCATTACTATCTGTGTCAATGAGTTAGTGGGTTAACGATTGGTTGAATGGATGAGTGACTGGGTGTATGAGTTGTGTAATCAGTGTATGTGTAAATGTTTCAGTGGCTGTACAAGACTCTACCTTGGTGTATAGTTTTACAGCGTAAATTTGCTGAGCTACACTGCAAGTTATAATTACAAAATGGGTTAAACAAAGTGGAGGCAAGCTATACAAAGTGCTCCTTAAGTATAAAAACACTCTCCACAGGTATGTCTAAGGAATATTTCTGTGGTAGAACAAGTCTCTCGAGACATCTAAACACGTACAACTACAGTCACTATAGAAAAAGAGAAAGAACATAAATATATGTCAGTATTTCATTTTCAAAATTATAGAAGCATAACAATACACATTGCTTATACTGTAACGCTATATTGCAATATAGTAAAACATTTCATTTTCCCTTTTTACTGTTCTCCGCTTTCATACTTCTTCACCATAAATGATGGTCTGTATGAAGCATCATCCTTGAACAGTGGGAAATAAACAACCAATAGATTGTAAAAAAACCACTGCACAGTATTTCACTATAAATAAGTGGCACTATGCATTGCAATCACTACAATTCATGAATTAGTTATTTTATCTAGAGTTACTACACTAATCTAAACAAACCTATGTGAGAAATATTTTTTTAATTATTATATCTGGTGCAATACTACAATTTAATTTAAACCTCTCTTTAATTTTGGAGATCCTCTTGAAAATATTACCCCTAGTAGGCCAACTGATGTGTAAACTGCTGATGATTCATGTAGACAAAATCCCACACAGTAGTTTTTTTTTCCATAAATAGTACGAAGAAACAAAAGAGAACCGTTTTTTAGTTTTGAAGGCAGTGTTTGCTTTCAACTTAAGGCTGCTAGAATTGGATTATGTCCATCCAGTTTCAGACTTTAATTAGAGAGTGTAATATTTAGATGTTATATTCACTCCTTTCTGGAAGATAACAGGACTCTTGAATTTTGAAGAACCTTCAAAAAGGACATTACCCCCAATAGGCCGAATAATGTCTAAAACACAGATGAATCACACAGAAGAAACACCATACTCCACTTTTTCATCCAGAATTACTCCTTAGAACTTCAGTTGAAGAAAGAAATTATAGGAGTTTGGTAGTTTGAAAGGAAGTTTTGGTTTGCATTTTAGGTTGATGTCATTGAATTCCGTCCATCCAATTTTGCTCTTTAAACAGACAATGTAGTGTCCAGAGGTTGTATCAACTCCTTTGTGAAATATGATAGCCAAAGTAGTAAAAGTTCTTCCTGAAATTGATATTTGCCCAGCTTTGAAGTTTGTAATTTGAGTTTCCAACTTGTAACCATCTGCTCTGCATCGTTGTAGCATTACTACAAGGTATTTTGCAGTTGTTCCTAGAAACAATGTAGACATAACATCTGCTCTGCAGTTTGAGCAGGTCATATTTTGGTTAGCTTTTTTCAACAATTTGTCAAAAGGCACAGTTTTCGGAATCTGGTAATGTTAAATACAGAAAATGCTCTGAATTTATTTGAGTGGTAGATGTAAATGAGCAATCTTCACAGTCATGGTTCAATTTGTAACTCAGTCCAAATAAATCATCAATATTTACTTCTTCTTGTTCTAAAACTCCAAGGATAACCATAATAAATTCTTGTGCATCTTGTAGAATGTAAATATTAGTGATCTGCTACATATATCTAAAAGATCTCAAATAGATATATGTATTACAGTTTTGTCAGTCAGTAAACGCTGGAGCAAATGATATAGTGCAGGATACATTCTCTTATCTGATTTTTGCTGAATTTCATTTACTAGATGGGGTAAATGGAACAGTACATTCAGAACAACATTTGCATAGCAGTTGACACCTGAACTGTTTTCCAACTGGTTGGTTACCTACAATATCTCCGTCACTTTCCAGTTTTCTTTTCTTAACTCCCTCTGGATTGTCCATGTGTCCTTAATTTTCTTGAGCTTCCGTAGAATGTTTTGCAATCTTCCGCTTCAGTCAGATCATCTGTTTCTCATAAACAGGGTGCTGGCCTAAATGAGGAGTGTATACACTTCTTAAGCGATTGTACTCTCTTACACAGCTTGCAGGGGCACTCATTTTCTTATCATCAAAATCAATGATAAACAAACAGGACAATGTTCTAATTTGCGACAATGTTACATATAACATTCCTTCTTTAAATGCAGTACTTCCAATATTAACAAAAGCTGCATCTACACTTAAACCTTGTGATTTATGGATAGTTACAGCATATGCTAGAGAGAGTGGGAACTGCTGGCGCTGCATATATAAGTCTTTAACTAGCAAAAAATGTACAACGCATTGGCCAATCTGTTTGACAATATCAATCTGGCCAAGTATTCATCATCATCTCTATTTGGGAAATTAATTAAATTAATAACTTTACACATTACACCATTTACTAACCCTTCCTCAACATTTTAATTACGGCACAAAATTACTTGTCAATTTTTGCACACACGTAAATACTTTACTAATACTGCCATTTTGGATACAGACTTCTCCAAAGAATCCAATTTTGTTTGTAGTTTACCTTTGAGTGGTATTTTGACTACCTGATGTTCCATTTTATCAATCGCTGTAATTTCCAAAATATCTTCTTTCTCCAGGTATAGTAATTTTTCGTTAAGGTTGGAGCACTCTTGAAGTGTAGGCATTAAACAAACTATAGATTTCTGTTCTTCAATGAAATTGTACATTAGTTCTGGTGCTGTAATGTTAGATGGTAATAGTTTTTTGATAAGGCGACTTTCCAAAGCACGTTTCCCCTCTTTTGTCAGAACTCCTACTCTAAAGTCCTTCAGTATATCTCCATATTCCACATCAGATGCTTGGCACATATTCTTCACTGGTTCCTTGCATTCAAAGTTTAGCCAAATATTTACATTGATAATACTCCCCATGGAAATTCTTGTTTCCTTATGCACAATTGTTTTGAAAATAGATTGAACTTTTACGGGAGTAAGTTGCAGTAGGTCACCAAACACAATGCTTTCTTCCAAAGATTACATCGTAGTTTGTTCTTAAAATCTGCAGCATTCTTAAGTGTATGAAGGCAAGCATTAATTTCGATACCATGCTCACTTCATCAATGATTAGAAGCTTCAGTTTTTCAATACTCTTGATACCTCATGACAAGGGGGCCGATCCACAGAACTAATCTGAGACAAAATCCTAAACTTACTACTTCTGGTATTCACAGAAGGCACTTACGATTTTTGGTATTCACAGAAATCACTTACGACTCCTGGGCCCGATTCACAAAAGTAATCTGAGACAAAATCCTAACTTTACGACTTTCGGTATTCTCAGAAGGCATTTAGGAGTACTAAAGTTAGGATTCCTAACTTTACTACTCCTAAACTGAGAAAAATCCTAACTTTACGACTTTTGGTATTCACAGAAGGCATTTAGGAGTACTAAAGTAAGGATTCCTAACTTTACTACTCCTAAACTGAGAAAAATCCTAACTTTACGACTTTCGGTATTCACAAAAGGCATTTAGGAGGAGTAAAGTTAGGAATCCTAACTTTAGTACTCCTAAATGCCTTCTGTGAATACCGAAAGTCGTTAAGTTAGGATTTTGTCTCAGATTACTTTTGTGAATCGGGCCCAAGGTCACCAGAATATTTCTGGTATTGCAGTATATTGTCATGTTCAACAGGTAGCATTAGTAGTCGATGTAGAGTAATTCCTTTAATGCTATATGCAGCTAATCCTGTTGGTGCTGTTACTGCATATGACAAATTTGAATCTGTAGTCTTCTGTAGATACCCTGTGAGAACTTTGTTCAGAAAGTTTTTTCCAGTGCCAGCTTGACCACTGATGTCTAGTAATATTGGTTTATATGAAGAACATTCACATTGTTTCTTCTCGTGGAGAAATCCATGCTCCATTTTATCTTTAACTTTGTTGTAAATTTCTTTCTGTTCATTGTTCAGTTGAACCACTAACTGTTTGAACTCCACAGTTTCCTCTCTTGCTTGCTGCATTGCATTCTCCACCTCATTGATAGCTACAGCTGCTTCATTTTGAATTATTGGTTCTCCAAGAGGATCTTGACTCGGTGGTACAGACCATTGGCTGCTTTGTGAACTCTCCTTGGCTATCTCAGCAGCAATGGTTTCTTCATGTTCAGTCTCATCTTTCAACAAGATTGAACACTCAATACTGTATTTCACGAGAGTTGAAAGAGACTTCATAACAGTCATATTGTCCAAGTAAATCTGATTCCGCATGCCATGGCTTGAACAACTGCAAAAGTGGCAAGTAGAAAAACTCTTTTCTCTCCTGAATTTGGCAACTGAGCTTTCTGTGGTTAATTAGATTACCTTTGTTGTTTTTCACCAAACAACTGTCACACCCAAGTACAGCATATCTCCTTTCTTCTATGTTTTAGGATCAAATCTTTTTATTGGCAAACAATTAAGCAAATAACATACACAGCAAGCCGCCTACAACCCATCACGGGCTGGCCGCGAAGGTCCAATGCTTACCTAAAAGCAAAGTCTGACACATCCAGTAGCAATCACGAGGAAAGTATGGTAATACACAGCATGTCGCCTACAACCCAAATGGGCCGGCCGCGTTTGAGGAACAAAAGATAGAGGTCATTCAGATTCAATAAAAGTGCAAGACTTGTCAGAGAAAGCTGAGAATAACAATGATCGTAGCACTGTATTGCTGGGTGCTTTTGCATGTCAAGAAAACAGTAAAACAAAAAGAAGGAACATTTAAAGTTAAATGAAACCCACACCCACCCCCCCCACTCCCCTTCCGACTAGACCATGTTAAGTTTGCAGATTTCTGGTTAAAATTGCTGTGGGTCTGGAACCTGGAGATTATGGGGCCTCAACTTCTCCCTGTTCGAGAGGCAATAATCGGAGAATATGCAAGTACGCCAGACGGGTCAATTCCCTAAACTCCTTGGACAGGATGGTAATAAATGGGGACCATATTTTCGCATATGTTGTGGTGTCAGCATTGCAGGCCATCGATAATCTTTCCATACCCAACAAGGACCAAAGCTGGTGAAGCCATTCTCTATGATCAGGAATTTTGTCCAAACCCCAGTTCATCAAGAGCAACCTGTGCGGAGCATTGAGGGCCAAATCTATCTGTTGGCCTCTAGTGGACCGGAGTGGATATGTGAGAGGGTTAGGGAGCCCCAAGAGTATATATGCGGGAAATCGGGAGAGCTCAGTATTGAAAGTGCTATCTATATCAGTCAGAATCGGTTCCCAAATTCTTGTGAGTTTTGGGCAATCCCAGAGGAGGTGTATCAAAGTCCTGGGGTTGCCACACCCTCACCAACACTGACCATCGCATTTCGCGTTCCATTTCTGAATGCGTACAGGGGTATAATGCCAATATGAGCTGATTTTATACGCTGTTTCGGTGTGCGTCCTGTAAAATATATCTCCCCATTCTTTGTCCATGAGACTATGCCCAAGTTATGCCTCCCAGCGGAGCTGGCCCGAGGTCCTATGATTGAGGGAAGCTTTCGTTAAGTGGCAGTAAATCTCTGAGATAAGTTTCTTGTCATCTTCTTTCAGGAACCTCCACTTCTCGAAAGTAGTCATAGGTCTGCTAGCTTTAGGATGTGTCTCTGTATTGAGCAACCAATGGGTTACCTGGGTGTGAGTAAACCTGTATTGTTCTGACAAGGGGTAATGAGTTTGAGTAGATCAAAGGGGATAAGACCTTCATGATTGAAAAGGCAGCCAACCTGCTTACAGCCTCCCTCCAGCCAGCGCTTAGCAATGCCTGGTGACAGACTGGGTGGGAACTCCCAGTTCGCAACTAAGGGAGTCATCGGGGAGGGGAAAGACGAGAGTCCAGCGGTTTCCGATACCCGTCCCATATTTTCAATGTAGGGCTGGTGACCGGAGACGAATAGAGACCCCAGGATCAATGGACACGGGGGAGCCAGACCTCTCGCCAAATGTGTGAACCCGCCACTGTTTGATGCATGAAGACCCAATGCTTTTCTGTCATTGGGCGATTCCACTTGATCAGATATCGCAACTGGGCAGCTTTGTGGTACTGCAAGACATTAGGAACCGCCAGACCCCTACTAGGTGTGCTGCAACAGTTGCTTTTGGAGTCTGGGCTTCGTCTTACCACAGAAATCAGTCGATCTCCCTTTGTAACTGACGAAGTTCCCCAGGTGGGGGAGAGAGGGGGAGTGTCTGAACAATGAAAAGAGCCCGGGGCAGGACGTTCATTTTCACTGCGGCTAATCTACCCAGCCAGGAGAGAGGAAGGCGCAGCCAATGATCTAGGTCTTTGCGGATTGTGGTCCTGAGTCTAGTCTAGAGTAATTGGCCTGTGCAGTTTTAATGAGACTCCGAGCCAACACCAACCCCAAATAGGGGAGATTGGATTCCACCCATTGAAAGTTAAATCGGGCGAGTATGGTATACTCTGTGTCTTGGTGAGTGGTGAGGTTTAATATTTGTGATTGCGATGAGTTTACCTTGAAGCCTGACATGGCCCCGAATGCCTCCTGCTCCGAGATAATAGCTGGAAGTGAGGAGAGGGGTTGTGTGATGGAGAATATGATATTGTCTGCGTAGAGACTAATCAAGTGCCTACTGAGCTGGGGTTGTCTCGCAAGCCTCTGTGCAAAGGGTTCCATGTATAAAGCGAAAAGGAGCAGGGAGAGCTGGCAGCCCTGCCTTGTGCCCCTTTCCACAAGAAATCTGCTAGAGCTCACTCCATTGACCCGGACCATGGGACTAGGTGTGCTGTAGCTGCTATGTACCAAATTCACAAAGGGCTCACCCATCTCAAATCGCCTAAGAGTTGCGAACAGGTAAGGCCAGTGCACTCTATCGAATGCCTTCTCAGCATCGATAGCTAGTAAAAGAGCCTCTTCCGGGGAGCGCTGGACTTTGTCAATGAGGTGGCACACACGCTTGGTGTTGTCCCCACATTGATGTGAGGGAATAAAGCCAGCCAGCCTGATCAGGATCAACAAAACCAGGCATCAGGGGATTAAGGCGATAAGCCAGGTTGCTAGCAAAGAGTTTCACATCCATGTTAAGCAGGGTTATCAGGCGGTATGAGCTGCACTGCTGGGGGTCTTTCCCGGGTTTCGGAATCTCTGAGATGGAGGCTTGTAGCATGGACTCTTTCAGGGTTCCGGTATACGAGGAGTTAAAAAGGCGAGTAAGCAGGGGGGCCAGTTCGTTACAGAATATCCTATAGAAAATGGCGCTGAAGCCATCCGGGCCCGGTGATTTCATTGGCTTCAGCCTTGCAATCACAGAGATCACCTCTTCTATTCTAATAGGCTGGTCAGGGACTCTGATTCGGATGGCGGAAGAGGAGTGATCGCACCAGACTGTACATAGACCTGGGGATCCGACGAGGAGGCATGATTCCCTGTGAATAAGTTAGAGTAAAACGTCCGGAATTCGGCCGCGATGGTTGAGTGTTCGGATACCACTACGCCCGCGTGCGTTTGGATTGTCTTCACTGCATTCGTGTACTGTTTGCTGCATAAACAAGGTGCTAGCATCCGCCCTCTTTGTTAGACCCTATATAAAATGTATGCTTGAGGCGAAGCATTGCGTATTCAGATCTATCTAGATCAAGGCGTTTGAGCTGAAGCCTCTCCTGTTCCAGTTTGCGCCAGATTCTAGGAGCCCCAGTGCGCTTATGTATGGACTCTAGTTCTAATACCGACTTTTCCAACTCCTCACTTTTATCTTTCCAAGTTTTGTTTTCATGGGCAGCTTTCACTATCAAAGCTCCTCAGACAACCAGTTTAAGGGTTTCCCAAACCGAGGAGAGGGGGACCTCACCCATGCCATTAATGGTCAAATAGTCAGTGATCACTTGTCAAATTGAAGACACCACGTCAGGTGGGTGCAGCAATGTTTCACATAGACGCCATGGTGGCCATTGGGAGAGGGGAGTGTGTGTCATTAGAGTAAGTGTGATGGCCGCGTGGTTTGAAAGTGAGCGGGGCTCAATGGAAGAAGCAGTTATTCAGTCCCATGCTGAGGGAGAAGCTAGGAAATTATCTAAAAGGGCATAGGTTTTGTGTGTCACTGAATAGAATGTGTAGTCCCGATTCTTCTATGTTTTCATTTGTATTACTTCTATATGTATAGTGTTGAAGTACTTCATAGAGGACATGTTTTGCAGATGTGGACTCCATCTTATGAAGTATGTATCCAAAATATTAGATTTCGGAATGTCTCTACTTTCTGGATCAAATTCTGCTAGGTACTGTATTTTTGAGTAAGACTTTAATACTCTATTTCGACTGCTTGCAAGACCTAGGCTTACCCACACAATTCCTCTTGATTTTGAGAACAAACTAGCTGAGCTCAACCAGTCCGAGCAGTCATAGGTTCCTATTTCCCTGTGGGAAAGCATTTTCAAACTGAAACTGTACAATTTCTTGGTAAGACTCCTTGCTGCAGAAATCTCTTCCCACATCTCTTCACATCTCTTTCATCTCTGTCTTCGCTGATTTTGTTGTATTTGAAGTCACGTAGCAAGCAACAGCAATGGAGTTGTCTGCAACAAATTTTAAATCCATATTTGCATTCCACATCTTGTGAATGACAGGGTTGTAGTCATTTATATACTTGGAAGCCTCTGATCCTCTGAGTTTGTATATATTTATGGTGATTTCCATGTCAGTGTATGTCTGACTGCAGGCATAAAGCTGTTCACTCTTCCTTCTGAGAAGACAGGTCATGTACGTTTTTCATTTGCATCTATATTTTCAACAACAGTAGTTCCCACATCTATGAGTTTGAAACCACAGAACTTGTTGTCTCAAGCACTTGCCAGCCCCATTTTTTGGGATGGCGCATGTGAAATACTGTTCTATGAAAGATAAGACAGACTCATCACTGTCTGTTCTAAATTTCAGTGCACTTTTAACCCATAATAGCATGTGAATATGTGGGGCACCTGTAGCTTGGTACTCTTTATGCCAAAAGAAATCAGTTACTTCACCAAGAGGAGGATTAGTTTTGTTGCAGCTGAAAGACATCATGGCTTGAAACCTGTAGTTGAAATGCAGGGTCCAAAAAGCAAAGTTCTCCACATGTCTTCAGATTGATGTCTTTTATGTTTGAGTTTGCTTTTGGCAAGATTTCAAGCAGGTCATCCCACATGTTCTCAAAATGCATTTCAGCTCACCATGGCAAGGTACCAATACTCGTTGGTGCCACGTTGATACGTCATTCTTAGAAATGGGGGTCTCTAGTTGGCAGAGGTAGGTACCTTTGACCAAGTAGGCGCCCTTGCTTCTAGTCAGGGTAAGGGGGCTATACTCCTAAAATAACCCATGCTCACCCCCTTGGTAGCTTGGCACGAGCAGGCAGGCTTATCTCAGAGGCAGTGTGTAAAGCATTTGTGAACACATACAGTAATACAGTGAAAACACTACAAATGGACACCACACCAGTTTAGAAAAATAAGTAATCTTTATCTAGACTTAACACAAGACCAAACGACAAAAATCCACAATACAGTATTCAAAAATATGACTTTCAGATGGTAGAAATAGCTTAGTTCAATGTAGATGGTAAATGCAGCACTTTACTCTCAAAGTACCTTGGATGCGTAACGCCATACAAACAAAAGGGTCGCAGGGAAGGTGATGCGTCGGTTCCTTGCTTCGGGGAGGTGATGCGTCGGTTCCTTACTGCAGCGCAGGGGAGGTGATGCGTCGGTTCCTTACCGGAGAGGAGGTGATGCGTGGGTTTCTTACTGAGTTCCAGTTACGATGCGACAAGATGGCGCCTCGATGCGATGCGATGGTCCGGTGCGATGTGACAAAATGGCATCTTTGATGCGATGCGATAACTTGGATGCGATGCGTGCACGCCCGGCGGCCGTGCGGCGAACTCGATGGTTTCTTGAGCCGCGACAGGCCCTGCGACACGCTTCTCCGGGGATGCGACGGCGACTGCTGCGGTGGCGGCACGCTTCTCCGGTGATGCGGCGTGCTTCGTCGGTGATGCGATGGCAAACTGCTGCGGCGGCGACACGCTTCTTCGGCGATACTACGGCAACAGCTATTGCGGCGACACGCTTCTTCCTCGTTGTGTCGCGCTTCCAGCTCCCAGCGACACGCAGTCTCCAGAGGGCCCAAAACAACAGTAGGCACCTCTCTGCAGGTAGAATTCCCAGCAAGGAAATTCAGGGGACCTGGTGGTGAAGTCTTTGTATCCCTGAGACTTCAGAACAGGAGGCAAGCTCAGCTTCAAGCCTTTGGAGATCTTCCTCAAGATGATTAAAGTACACACAGGGGCAGTCTCCTCCTTCAGCTTCCTTGGTTTCTCTCCTTGGCAAAGGTTTGTCTTGATTCCCAGAAGTGATCTAAAGTTCTGGGGTCTGGATCCCAATATTTATACTACTAAATCCTTTGTTCTCTGAAGGCAGAGAGTGTCTGTACCTAGTCAAAACCAGTTCTGTCCTCCCTGGTGCAGCTTTCAGGCAGGAGGTGGAGACAGCATTGTTGAAAGCAGACCTGGCCCAGGTAGCTGAAAGAAACTCCTCCCCCTACTCTCTATTCTATGAAGGCTCAGGCAAGTGAAAGGAAATCTCCTCCCCCTACTCTCTATTCTATGTGGGCCCTATACAGCCCAGCCCTGACTCATCAGACTGCTGAAGCCAAGGCCCTCTCCAGCCGCCTGTCAATCACAAACCAGACATGGAATATACAAACCTAGCAGAGGCATACTGGATGGTTAGGCAAGAAAATACCTACTTTCTAAAAGTGGTATTTTCAAACACAGAATGTAAAAATCACCCACACTAAAAGATGTATTTTAACATTCTGAGTTCAGGCATACTAGACTTTATTTTCCTATCTTGTTCCCTGGGTCAGTTATAATTATAAGATGTTATAATCAAACTGCCCATTCTGGCCTGTGGGAACAGATAGCCTTGCAATAGTGAAAAACAAAATTGGCTGTAATTCACTATCAGGACATGCAACACACATCAGGGCATGTCCTACCTTTCACATACAATGCACCCTGCCCACAGGAGTACCTTGGGCCTACCTTAGGGGTGACTAACATGTAGAAAAGGGAAGGTTTAGGGGCTGGCAAGTGGGTGCACTTGCCAAGTCAACATGGCAGTCCCAGACTGCACACAGGCTCTGCAATGGCAGGCCTGAGCCATATTTTACAAGCTGCTTCTGTGGGTGGCACAATCAGTGCTGCAAGCCCACCAGCAGCATTTGATTTACAGGCCCTGGGCACTCATGGTGGACTGTACTAGGGTCTGACAAGTAAATCAAATAAGCCAATCATGGAGTCACTAATCCATTACAACAATTTACAATAGAGAGCATATGCACTTTAGCACTGATCAGCAGTGAAAAAGTGCCCAGAGTCATAAAACCACCAACAACAGGTCAGAAAATAGGCTAGGAGGAAGGCAAAAAGTTCAGGGATGACCCTGCAAAAGGGCCAAATCCAACACAACCCCCTTCCAGCCAAAACGCAGGGTAGACCAATCACTACCTTGATGGGCTTCCCTGCTTTGGCGATAGAACATGGACCCTTGCCCGCAACTGCAGGGGCAAACTCCAGTTCTACGCCAATCTGAACCCATTTGGATCCCTCTGTCCATACTCTCAGGGCCCACTAAGCTAACCCATGGGGAACCCTTCTCCTCACCTGTGGACACCATCTGTGCAGCACCTAACCTTAGCTTGCTCACAGGTGTGTCCAAACAGACAGGCAGTACCCACATGGCCAACACAGGGGTGTGGCCCCGTCCACCCCCGGGGTGTGACTCTGGTCCCCCTCCCAGGGGCAACTCTGTAAACTAGGACAGCAAGCCATAGTGGCCACTGACAGCTGTCAGTGATGAGAACCAGGTCCCAGGCCTTTCATGGTTCTCCAACCTCTGTGGCGTCAGAGAGTGGGGGGCAGTAGCTCCAGGTGCCTGGCACCCCAGGTCCATTCTCCCTCCTGTCAGGTCAGGTATGACATCCTGACACTGACCCACCAACCCCGGGCCTGAACCCGGTGGCTGGATAGGAGACTGGGGTGGGCTTTCCCACACCCGGTCCTCCTCGGGGCTCGGCACCCTCCCACCTGGAGCGGTACCCCCTTCCAGAATTGTCAGGGCACCTTTGGCAGGTGTCCTGCACAATTCGCCCACCAGTTCAGGGGTTCTATCCTGCAACTGGGACCCCAGCTTAGGGTCTGTACCCTTAGACTGGGCAGAGGTCAGGGGTGAGGCTGCCCTCTCCCTGCCCCCCTTACTGGGGTCCTGCACCCTCCCACCTGGAGCGGTACTCCCAGAAGACAAACCGGTAGGGACACTGATTACAGTTGTCCTTCCCTCCAGGTCAGGCAACACCTGCACCCGGCTTCCCAACCCAGGGACTACCCCCTGCGACTGAGCACCTGCCTGGCGCACCAGGACTTCCTGGGGAGCACTCATGCCCCCCGAGGGTAACACATAACTCATGTGTTGTGTGACAGTCTGTCTGGCGCAGATCTCCCAACCCCTGTCCATCTGACAGTGCGTGAAGATCCCCCAGGACAGAAGTGGTGTCACCATGGTCACTCCTAGGAGACTCAGCCCCTCTGGCTGGCCCCTGACCCACTGGTTCTTCCACTGGGGACTCTCTCACCCCTCAATCTGGACTTCTGCACCCTCCACTTAGGAGTGGTACTGCCAGACACCAGAACTGATGGAGGTCTGCTTACAGACACTCCACATTCTCCGGACACTAGGAGATCCCCCTCAAATGGACCACTAGTACAGCTTAGGCACCCTACCTGTTGTTCCCTTAAGGAACCATCCAGGCCCTGAGACTGAGGTTGGGCTCTTTCGGGGCACATCCCAGTCTCACTCCTTCTCCTAGGAGACAGGACGTGAGGCCCTACAACCTTCCCACTACAACGGGACCTAGCTGGGCTACTCTGAACCTCTCCCACCACTCTGGGCTGGAAGATACTTGAGCCACTCCTCTTAGGGTCACTCCCCAATGCCTCTTCAGCCCCTTTGGAATCCACCAAAAGGTCTGCCTCCCGGGTGAGCTCCCTGGGGTCAGAGAACTCACACTCCAACAGGTATTGGCATAGCTCTGGAAAACAGGGACTTACAATATGCTCTCCCATAATTGAATCACACAGCCCCACACAGGTGTTAACCAAACTATCCTTCACCTCACCATCCAGTGCCGCGCACATGTACCCCACACCACTCTCCTGAGATTGGCAAGACAGTATCTGACTGTCTCTGTCACTCAACCCACACTCTTCTGGGCTGTCTTCACACTCACACACCAAGACTTCAACCATGGAGGAACCCCTCTCCCTGCACCTCTCATCTAGAGTCAGAGTGTCCCTCCCACCACTAGGACTATGAACCCCTGGGCCAGTTCCCCAATCCACCTCAGGGACACTGCGCACCACTGGAGCTACCTCACATCCTTGAACCCACTGGTGTATGTTAACCCCCTCCTTCACGTCAGGCGCCACATCTCTGGGTGTGTGTATTGCTCCCTCAGCACTCAATAATACAATTTTGCTGCCACCATCTGAGCTGGACTCCACCTCCAACTCAGCCAAGCTCACATCCTGAGCTACACACATTTCTTCTTCTTGGGCTAAGGCCCTCTTGGTCTCAGCCCTCTCGAGCTCCTCATCAAGCTCTCTCAGCCTCTGCTCACAAGCCAGAAGCCATCCATCTTTTTCTGTTTCTCCCTCACTTTCAGGGAAGTCCTCCTCCTCCTCAGACTCTACTGGTAGTGTTGGCCCCCAGCGGGGTAACTTATAATAAAATAGGGATGCCTCTAGATCCTCCCTGGACCTCCTCTTCACAGGCAGCCCTCTTTCCTTGCAAAACACACGTAGCTCCTTCATTGTGTAGATGAACATGTGCCAGAAGTCAAGTTCCATTCTGCAACAACTAACCAGAGTCTTAGTATCAAAAAATACTTCCAGGAGGACACCAGCAAACAGAAAAACCGTATGTGGTCGCATAATGGTCTGCACTCACTAGTAATGTACACCAATCACTGTATGTAAATTACAAATGCAAGTCCAGAATCCCACCGCTGACCACCAATGTTAGAAATGGGGGTCTCTAGTTGGCAGAGGTAGGTACCTTTGACCAAGTAGGGGCCCTTGCTTCCAGTCAGGGTAAGGGGGCTATACTCCTAAAATAACCCCTGCTCACCCCCTTGGTAGCTTGGCACAAGCAGGCAGGCTTATCTCAGAGGCAGTGTGTAAAGCATTTGTGAACACATACAGTAATACAGTGAAAACACTACAAATGGACACCACACCAGTTTAGAAAAATAAGTAATCTTTATCTAGACTTAACACAAGACCAAACGACAAAAATCCACAATACAGTATTCAAAAATATGACTTTCAGATGGTAGAAATAGCTTAGTTCAATGTAGATGGTAAATGCGACACTTTACTCTCAAAGTACCTTGGATGCGTAACGCAATACAAACAAAAGGGTCGCAAGGAAGGTGATGCGTTGGTTCCTTGCTTCGGGGGAGGTGATGCGTCGGTTCCTTACTGCAGCGCAGGGGAGGTGATGCATCGGTTCCTTACCGGAGAGGAGGTGATGCATCGGTTTCTTACTGAGTTCCGGTTACGATGCAACAAGATGGCGCCTCGATGCGATGATCCGGTGCGATGCGACAAAATGGCGTCTTTGATGCGATGCGATAACTTGGATGCAATGCCTGCGCGCCCGGCGGCTGTGCAACGAACTCGATGGTTTCTTTAGCCGCGACAGGCCCTGCGACATGCTTCTCCGGGGATGTGACGGCGACTTCTGCGGCGGCGGCACACTTCTCCAGTGATGTGGCGCGCTTCGTCGGTGATGTGACGGCAAACTGCTGCGGCGGCGACACGCTTCTACGGCGATGCGATGACAACAGCTGCGGCAGCGACACGCTTCTTCCTCGTTGCGTCGCGCTTCCAGCTCCCAGCGACACGCAGTCTCCAGAGGGCCCAAAACAACAGCAGGCACCGCTCTGCAGGTAGGCAAGGAAATTCAGGGGAACTGGTGGTGAAGTCTTTGTATCCCTGAGACTTCAGAACAGGAGGCAAGCTCAGCTTCAAGCCCTTGGAGATCTTCCTCAAGATGATTAAAGTACACACAAAGTTCCTTTTCTCCTTTCCTTGGCAATAAGTAACCACTGCCGGCCAACCCCAAACAGCAAACAGCACAGGGGCAGTCTCCTCCTTCAGCTTCCTCGGTTTCTCTCCTTGGCAAAGGTTCGTCTTGATTCCCAGAAGTGATCTAAAGTTCTGGGTCTGGGCCCCAATATTTATACTACCAAATCCTTTGTTCTCTGAAGGCAGAGAGTGTCTGTACCTAGTCAAAACCAGTTCTGTGCTCCCTGGTGCAGCTTCCTGGCAGGAGGTGGAGACAGCATTGTTGAAATTAGACGTGGCCCAGGTAGCTGAAAGGAAAACTCCTTCCCTACTCTCTATTCTATGAAGGCTCAGGCAAGTGAAAGGAAATCTCCTCCCCCTACTCTCTATTCTATGTGGGCCCTATTCAGCCCAGCCCTGACTCATCAGACTGCTGGAGCCAAGGGCCTCTCCAGCCCCCTGTCACTCACAAACCAGACATGGAATACACAAACCTAGCAGAGTCATACTGGATGGTTAGGCAAGAAAATACCTACTTTCTAAAAGTGGTATTTTCAAACACAGAATGTAAAAATCACCCACACTAAAAGATGTATTTTAACATTCTGAGTTCAGGTATACTAAACTTTATATTCCTATCTTGTTCCCTGGGTCAGTTATAATTATAAGATGTTATAATCAAACTGCCCATTCTGGCCTATGGGAACAGATAGCCTTGCAATAGTGAAAAATGAAATTGGCTGTAATTCACAATCAGGACATGACACACACATCAGGGCATGTCCTACCTTTCACATACAATGCACCCTGCCCACAGGAGTACCTTGGGCCTACCTTAGGGGTTACTAACATGTAGAAAATGGAAGGTTTAGGGACTGGCAAGTGGGTGCACTTGCCAAGTCAACATGGCAGACCCAGACTGCACACAGGCTCTGCAATGGCAGGCCTGAGCCATATTTTACAAGCTGCTTCTGTGGGTGGCACAATCAGTGCTGCAAGCCCACCAGCAGCATTTGATTTACAGGCCCTGGGCACTCATGGTGCACTGTACTAGGGTCTGACAAGTAAATCAAATAAGCCAATCATGGAGTCACTAATCCATTACAACAATTTACAATAGAGAGCATATGCACTTTAGCACTGATCAGCAGTGAAAAAGTGCCCAGACTCAGAGTCATGAAACCACCAACAACAGGTCAGAAAATAGGCTAGGAGGAAGGCAAAGCGTTCAGGGATGACCCTGCAAAAAGGGCAAAGTCCAACAGTCATCAAATTAATCAAGTTATATTTCAGGTTTTCAACTTTTCCTTCAACTTTGTCAACAAATTCCCTTGCTGAGAGATTTTGCAGATTTACGCCAGTCTTGAGAATGTGGTTTACTGCATACGATAGTCCCGATAAGCCACTCTCACATAGTAGATGAAATATATAGGGAATACACTGGTGAAATCTAGGATCCTCTGAATATAGTCTAGTTGATTTGTACTCTGCTGCTGGTATTTGTACAGGCCGGTCATCATCTTTACCATCTACTCCAGTTGGAAACAGATGTGGAAAACAGCATTCTTATAAACTTTTCTCCCACACACTCAAGGGAGCTCCTTTCGCTTCTTTCATTTGAAAGAGATCAATAGCATCACCAATAATCTCTTTAGAATGGAGAGGATGGATACTGTAGTGTTCATAAATTTCTTCTGATCTGGATCGATCCACCTTTTCAATCTGACCTCTTGATGATAATGTATCATCCTCCATATGTGTTATATCTTGAAGAACATTTACATTTTTATAGTAAATGTTATTTTGTACCAGATACAATGCTGCTTTTTTTATTTTACTAAGATCCACTAACTCTAGCCATATTGTTTTATTTTTATTCTTGGTAGGGACACCATTGACTAATATAAGTGGTTCTTCAAAATCTCTCTACACCCTTATAGTTTCAATATTCTGCTTCAAATCTAAGGGCAAGAACACAACTCTACCTTTAAGAGCTTTCTGGAGCTCAGTTGAAAGTAACTTTCCTGTCTTTGGCTCCATACAGACTATAGTTTGGAGTGGATGTGTACTGTATTAGAATTGATTCATAAACATTTAAATCTTGAACTTCTTGTGGGATTGGAACTAATTCTAAATTGTAGTGGACTGCTCTAGCTGGCATTTTATTATCCTCCAACTTACATAACAGTACTTACATATAATTTGTCATGTGGAACAATCAAAGCGTTCTTCTACAAGTAAATAAGCTGCAAATTCTTGCCACTTATCTCTGTTCTCTTCTGCAGTTTTAGAAGACACAACAACATAACGAGTTTGGCTTTTGTAGTGCGTGCATCAACAACATATACAAACACAGTTCGGTTTTCTGAACAGACTTTGCTAAACTTTCTAATCTCTTCTTGAAAGTTATCAACAGTAATACCTGTGTCTTTTTCCGCTACACCTGCATTTTCTCTACACTCCTCTTCAGGACCAAAGAAATTAAACTGAAAATCATTACAAACTTTTTCTACCTCTGCTACTGTACCATGCAAAAGAGCTCTATTCATTCCTCCTAAACATTGGGCAGGAGTTTTAACATAGTAAAGCCTCCTAACTAATTTTTGCATTTCAGAATGGTGTACAGCTAACATTCTAAAGTGATGAAAGGTGCTTCTGCACACCTTCTTCGATAGACATGCCAGTGAATGTCCCTATTAATTGGTACATTTTCTTAGTTTGCATGGATCTAATCCTTGTAAATTCCCAATTTTCAGTTTCAGACTTTTGCAGAGAATCTGATGTAAGAAAGCTTTCAATATGTCAACGGATTCCTGCCGAGCACTTCAAATACTGCTACAGTTCCATTTATATACATGGGCCTGTCTACGCCTTCCCAGTACCTCTTCAGCTATGACTTCCTCTACATTTCTAACTACCATCACCTCTTTTGGAATGGGAGAGCTGTCCTTCATCTCATAAAATTGTCCAGATTGTTCAACTGCATGCACTAATGTTTTCTCTTGGAAGTAGCTTTCTTCATTGATGAAAGGCTCAGTACTAGAAGTATGTCTCCTTTCACAGCTGAAAACTTTCCAAAAGTTAGTATTATTGACAAGTCTTTTCCTCCTCATACACAACCTTTTATCAAAACACAAATTTTATCCAGTGTCTTCATTCTGTATAGAATCAAAATAAATAGCTTCCTCTTGAGAGAAAAGGCCTTATCGACTACACACTCAACACGTTCCTTTCTTCTGAATGCTTCTCTTCTTCTTTTGTACTTCATAGGTTTTATTAGATTCTGAATTTCTCCGCTACGGAACATTTTAACTCTGATTTCCTTACACTGCCTCTGCCTTCTACTTAAACTATGTGTTTCATGTATGATTTTTTACTCTACACATCATGGCTGTCTTCTCCTTTCTTAGTTGATCTCAAACTTTGTTTCTTTATTTACTTGTTTTTGCTGTCTTTCCAGTTGTTCACATACTAATGTAAGAAATGTCTTTGTTCTCTTCCCAGCAGCTCTTTTCTCTTTCACCACTTTTTCTGCATTTTCCCCGTTTTTTTCTCAGATGTGAGGAGATAGCATCTTTGTCTCTGTTTCTTCCTTATGTCACATTTTGATTGCATTATAACTGTCTGTAGTTAACTAGAAATTGATGTCTACAAAGGAATAAACATAATGGGCCCGATTCACAAAAGTAATCTGAGACATAATCCTAACTTTACGACTTTCGGTATTCACAGAAGGCATTTAGGAGTACTAAAGTTAGGATTTTGTCTCAGTCAATCTTAAGTTTTGGTCTTAAGTTAAACTTAAGACAAACTTAAGTTTAACTGAGACAAAATCCTAACTTTAGTACTCCTAAATGCCTTCTGTGAATACCGAAAGTCGTAAAGTTAGGATTTTGTCTCAGATTACTTTTGTGAATTAGGCCCAATTACTTTTACTATTCCATTATGTACTATCACATTAAATATTTTAAGTAGTTAACTACCAATATAAACAGTTCTTTAATGTAATTATCTTTCTCTGTGCCACTGCATGCATTAGTCTCTCACTGGGTATACTACCATATCCGTTACTGTGCTCCTGTGTATCAACCTATGTTTAAAGGACTACTTGTCTGGATGGGTGACTAGGTTGTGTCAGTACTTGCCTACATATGTGAGTGAGTGAGTGAGTGTAGGAGTAACTGTAGCAGTGCCATGATATGTTTAAGTGAGTGTGCCGGTATATGACTGTCTGTTTTAGTAAGTGTATGGTTCTCTAAATGTAAATGGCTGAATTAATACCTCAGTGCCTGTGTTAGGGGATGGGGGTATGAAGGTGTGGCTACAAATGCCTTTGTTACTACTGCATACGTATGTGAGTGAATGTATAAGTCCCTCTGTTCTGCTAGCACCATTATGGACACCATTTTCTACATAGAACAGGTAGACAGTGTTCTCAATTTAATTATACACAGTGGGAACATTATCCAACTCCCCCTCCAGAGAGTTCCAAAAAGCAAAAAGATAAATATACATATTGTTCAGGATATGACACTTCAGACCCCATGTCATATTATTTTAAAGTAACTCCAGCACCACCAAGGAAATATATGCTTGCTCATGCTAAGCTTATATATACTGCAATATCGGAAGAAGCCAAAGGATCAGACTCCCACCCTTCCTCTCCGACCCCACGAAAATCACCTGCGGAGTCCCACAGGGTTCATCACTGAGCCCCACCCTCTTCAACATCTACATGGCCCCCCTCGCAGCCATCGTCCGACAACACGGCCTCAACATCGTATCCTACGCCGACGACACCCAGCTCATCCTCTCCCTCACCAAAGACCCCACCACTGCCAAACTCAACTTCCAGAAAGGAATGCAAGACGTCGCAGTCTGGATGACCAACAGCTGCCTGAAGCTCAATGCCGAGAAGACAGAAGTCCTCGTCCTCTGTACCACCCCTTCTGCATGGGACAGCACCTGGTGGCCGACCGCCCTCGGAAGCCCACCTACCCCCTCAGGCCACGCCAAGAACCTCGGCATCGTACTCGATTCATCACTCACCATGAACCGACAGGTCAACGCCGTCACCTCCAGCTGCTTCAACACCCTCCGCAAGACCTTCAAGTGGATCCCCCCTGAGTCAAGGAAGACAGTCACCCATGCACTCATCACCAGCAGACTGGACTATGGAAACGCCCTCTACGCCGGCATCAACAAGTCCCTACTCCGCAAACTCCAGACAATAAAGAACACCGCTGCCAGACTCGTCCTCGGCATCCCCCGACACAAACACATCAGCCAACACCTACGAAGTCTCCACTGGCTCCCCATGGAGAAAAGAGTCACTTTCAAAATCCTCACTCATGCCTACAAATGCCTACAGAACAACGGACCCAAATACCTCAACGACAGAATCAACTTCCACGTACCCAAAAGAAACCTCCGATCTTCCAACCTCGCACTGGCCGAAACCCAGCGCATCCACAGAGCAGGTGGAAGATCCTTCTCTCACATTGCTGCCAAGACCTGGAACGAGCTACCGGCAGACATCAGACGTGCCCCCTCCCTGAACACCTTCAGGAAGACCCTCAAAACCTGGCTCTTCGGCTAAACAGATCTGCGGACCACCCTCCCTCAGCGCCTTGAGACCCTCACGGGTGAGTAGCGCGCTTACAATTCCCTGATTGATTGATATCTGTTAAGCAGTTGGTTCTTAAAGGTAATGATTGTTGGATGGACACTATTGACTTGACATCGATTTGGGGTATGAAGTTTTGGCAAGTTCAAGGCACGGAAACCTTGTTTCAACCCTGTCTAATTCCCACACAAATTATTTTCTTGAATGAAGCAATTCAGCAGACTACTTGTCTGGGATTGGCTAAAATTAAAATAATGAATGCCCCGACCATTCCCTCTGTTGCCCGCTTTGATAATTGGAAAAGTTTGACATATTACACAGAAGAACAATTAAATAGCATGGTGCAGGACAGCACATTTAATTCTTCGTTTTCGAGTCTTGGTGTGTGGTTACTGTGGCCAGTGGACATAAATGGTTGTCACGCTCGTTTTCTTAATTCCGCACCTGTGTTTAAATCAAGTAGACTTGATCCCAGATTCTCACAGTCAACACATTCTGGTATTATTTCCACTAGCAGCGGCTGGTGCATGTAAGCATGGTGAGGCAGTGGGGCGGGGCAAGGTGGAGGGGATGTCAGCAGATGAAGAAATAGCGCAAATTAAATAAATGAATAACTCCTATTCCATCGTCTGTCGACATCCCTCCAGATCGCTCCGACCCACAGCGCTAACCTGCACCGGCCGCTGCTGATTTCCACCTATTCGGTAGGAAAGTTACGTCAACAATGGTTGAAACATTCTACATTGAATGCAGTAAAACAGCACCTTTCTCTCCTGTCCGAGGACATGAATTCATCAGATTCTCTTGTAGGTCCCACATCCCCCCCGTTCTAAAGTTTTATATATGCTACCTATAATGAAATTTGGAAATTATACCAGATGGAAGCTGTTGCACGTTTAAGACAAATTGACCAAGATAATTTGGACAAAGTGCTTGCTGTTGTTGATAATAGTATTAATGCGCTGTCATCTCGTATTTACAACTTAACCAATGTTGTATTGTCTGTTATTGATATTGTTCAGAGTGACATGTCAACGCTGTATCATGGGCAAAGTCAGCTTAGATCTATTGCAAAGTTTAGCTGGGTGCTTCAAACACTCAAAAATGGGTGCATTCCATGGCATTACTTGACTCACAGTGATTTATTTCTGCCTTTTAATTTAACATGTAAACAACAGTTGATGGCCATGAAAGGTGCAACCTATACAATGTTGCATTTAGAAAAATTAGAACGACTCCCATTCACTATAGCTGAAACGCCTTCGGTGGTATGGCTAATACACAGAGTCATTTCACTGCCTATTTCAACACTTCAATTCACAGCTTGCATGAAACATTTCCTGTGTGAGGATACGAACTCCTAGGTAGCAGTTACATACATACATTATGGTCACTCCCCTTTACTTATCATTGTGAACGTTGAGAAAAGGACGTTTTTATCACTGATGAAGATCAACACTACTGTTGGACATTCACTGGTTTGTAAGCATGTTAAAATTCACAGTGCATGTAACACTTCAGCACTTAATTTGGCTTGTTATTTAAAAGGAATTTTGGTTCCCGCAAATCTCCTTTTCATTACAGTACTCTCTAATGGGAGTTATCTCATGCTTAGTGATCAAGCCTGTTGCGGAATGCAGGCTGGAGTCCCATATATTTTGCCCATTTCCCAGTTGGTCACTTTTTATCACAACGTCTTATTTCCCCCTCCGCATGGGATTGTAAATAGCTTGTTGTGGCCTCCCATTCCGACTTTGAAGGCAGATTTCAACAAGCTAAGCAGACTCAAAGCATTATTTTTTCAACAAGAAGTAGCTCTTACATCTGCTCGTGAGACCTTGGAATTGCAGATGGCTAGAACTTCTAGTAAAATACAGTCATTGTTAAACACAAACCTTCCCCTGCATTTTGGGGAATTAGTGCATCAAATCTTTAATGCCTCTAGTAAGGCTGGCACTGCCCACTTTTTAAAAGTTGTAGACTCCAGCCTCGTTAGTTCTTTTCAGACCATCTTTGGAGTAATCCTGGCTTTTATCCACTCCATTTTCTCAAGTGTATTCGGAGGATTTCCGTTGCTGTTATTCCTCATTTGCGACATTCTCATCCTGTTCGTGCTTCTCCACAATGGATGCTCCTTTTGTGGGCGCCCTGGAACTGGAATCGCTCCAACACTAACTTGGACATATGCTTCAAACCTTTGGAATGCTTTTACTACAGGAACTAGATCTGGATTGGTCTTTAACATTCTGGCCTGCCTGGTTTACTTTCATGCAGCCCATGTTTCAATGCATCTGGTATCCCTTTGAATGGGCACTGGACATATCCCTGGCTTCACAGACCCCGTTGCCTTGGACTTTGCACTGCTAATGAGTCCCATAGCGACCCATTTTCAGAACAGTCCTTTAGGCTTGTGACTTATTCACAATGCGAGGTTTGAGCCTTTGGCCTCCGAGGAACCGTGTGCATCGGCACATGAATCACAGGATACAGGCTCTATTAACACAGAGGCAGGTTGCCCAGTGACTGTCTCAGCATTGGCTGAGACCAAAGAGCATGTTTGTTTTTTGAAGCTTGTGACTTGGGCTGTTGACCAATCATCATATGCGGAATCGGATTCCTTCATGGAGTCTTTGGCCTATGAATTGGCGAGTGACACTATGGATTCCTCTTAAGCACCTTAATTTGATTATTTTTCTATATTGACATTCTTTCTAATTTTAGTTTTTGGTTATTCACATGTTTGAAACAAAGCTTTGAGTATGCTTACTTTCTGATTACATTTATCATATCTAGTATCCTTTTTGGTGCTGTTGTCCTGACCAAGGGGAGGGTGTCCTGTGTTTCCTGCATGGCCCATTATAGTTTTCTCTATGTTAGCCTAACTGTGCACGTTGTAGGTCTTATTTTTCCTTTGCACATACCCTTTTGTGCCACATTGTACTTTCACATAGAACCTGCACATGTTTTTGCATTCTGTTCTACTCCTGGGATTTAGTCTGAACACCACAGACAAGGTCAAACGACAATGTCCCTTGGTATTTTTTCTGACCACACACTAGCACCTAGACATAACACAAGAATGCAGCTATTGTTTATGTGTGTACATGTCTTGTCAAATAGATGAGCACATGAGCCCAAAACAGGCACATGGAACGAGAGTTCGGTAACAAGAGCACTGCGTCTGCTGAGATGTAGAATGTTCATCTGTGTATGCTAAGGTACGGGGTCTGGCAGTAATCCCAGAGATCTTTCATATATTATCATTTAGCTCCAGTAGCAGGGGAGGGGGGTTTAGGCTACCCTGTCCTATAAAATGACAGGGCTTTTCATGGTATACGATTTGTTAACCATGCTAAAAGTATTTTTAGTGTGCATTTGTTTTGTAATTGTAGCATGTATACTGCATTTCAGAGCACGATAGTTTAAATAAATATTCTAAACTTCCTTCGTGTCTTCTGGTTATCTTATTGTGGATAAGTATGCGTGAGAGAGCGAAAGGGTTGTCCTGTTACCGCGATCCCTGAGAGAGTCGAGAGGGTTGTGTTCTGGGGTGCCAATTCACTTGCTACTCTGGTAAGGTTAGTATGGCAAGTGATGCACTACAGCTAGTTGGACTCTGACTCATAGACACTCTTGTGGTATGGTGACTCAGTCCCTACATACTAATGTTCTATGGTTCCAAGCATAGTTCTGCTCCAGGGCAGAATCCCTGCAACAGTATGCCAATTGCATTATGGGTGGTATTCTCCATGTAGTGCTTGCCATAGGGGTCTGCAAGTGCATGAGTAACAAACTGAAACTCAAAAGGACATCTCATCTTTTAAGCACAAAGCACTGTACTTTATGACATACCTACAGCGCATTTCATAGGTGAGTTATGTGTACTAAAGTGTGGGTTTAAAACTTGACGAAGGGCTTTCACATGCCAAGTCAATCTGGCAGTGACGTGCACAGACAAGCTCTGCACTAGTAGGCCTGACCCATGTTTTCAGGACTATTTGTCTGGATGGATGACTAGTTTGTGTCAGAAGTTGCCTAAATATATGAGTGGGTGTAGAAGTGCACCTGTAGCAGTGCAATCAGATGTTTAAGTAACTGTACAGGTATATGACTGTCTGTTTTAGTAACTCTATGGCTCTGTAAATGTGTATATATGTGGCTCAATGAATTCCTTAATGCCTGTGTTAGGGAAAAGAGGGGTATGTAGGTGTATCTGCAAATGCCTTTGATACTGCTGCATACATAAGTAGTTTCTGAGTATGTGAGTGAATGTATAAGTCCCTCTGTCACTATCTGACTCGGTGAGAGAGAGTCTCAATGCGTTTGTGAACATGTATGTAAGTTACACTATGGGTGGTATAGTCTATGTAGTGCTTGCCATAGGGGTCTGCAAGTGCACAAGTAACTTACTCAAACTCAAAAGGACATCTCTCATCTTTTAATCACAAAGCACTGTGCTTTATCGCATACCTACAGCGTGCTTCAGAGGTGACCTATGTGTTCTAAAGTGTGGTTTAAAACTTGACAAAGGGTTTTCAGATGACAAGTTGAGCTGGCAGTGACAGTGGACAGACAAGCTCTGCACTAGTAGGCCTGACCCATGTGTTAAGGACTATTTGTCTAGATGGATGGCTAGGTTGTGTTAGTAGTTGCCTACATATCTGAGTGAGTGTAGGAATGCACCTGTAGCAGTGCCATGAGATGTTTAAGTAGGTGTCCTGGTATATGATTGTCTGTTTTAGTATGTGTATGTAAGTGACTGTACGAATAACTCAGTGCCTGCGATAGGGAATAGAAGGGTATGTAGGTGTGCCTGCACATGCCTTTGTTAATGTTGCAAACATAAGTAGTTTCTGAGTGTGTGAGTGAATGTATAAGCCACCCTGTCGCTATCTGACTGGGTGATAGAGACTCTTGATGCCTTCGTGAACATGTATGTCAGTAACACTATGGGTGGTATACTCTATGTAGAACTTGCCATAGGGGTCTGCACGTGCATGATACTGAAGCTCAAAAGGACGTCCCTCATATTTTAAGCACAAACCACAGTGCTTTATAGCATACCTACAGCATATTTCAGAGGTGAGCTATGTGTACTAAAGTGTGGGTTTAAAACTTGACGAAAGGCTTTCACATTCCAAGTTGAGCTGGCAGTGACAGTGCACAGACAAGCTCTTCACTAGTAGGCCTGGCCGATGTTTTAAGGACTATTTTTCAGTATGGATGACTAGGTTGTGTCTGCAGTTGCCTACATATCTGAGTGAGTGTAGGAGTGCTCCTGTGGCAGTGCCATGAGATGTTTAAGTATGTGTACCAGTTTATGACTGCCAGCTTTAGTAACCCTATGGCTCAGCAAATGTGTATTTAATTGGCCGAAAGAATACCTCAGTGCTTGTGCTAGGGAATACAGGGGTATGTAGATGTGTCTGCAAAGGCTTTTGTTACTACTGCACACAGAAGTAGTTTCTGGGTATGTGGGTGTATGTATAAGTCCCTCTATCGCTGTCTGACTGAGTGAGAGAGAGTCTCTATGCCTTTGTGAACATGTATGTCAGTTGTATTATGGTTGGTATACTCTATGTAGTGCTTGCCATAGGTGTGTGCAAGTGCATGAGTAACAAACTGAAACTCAAAAAGACAGCTCTCATCTTTTAAGCACAAAGCACCGTGCCTTATGGCATACCTACAACATATTTCAGAGGTGAGTTATGTGTACCAAAGTGTGGGTTTAAAACTTGACGTACGACTTTCAAATGCCAAGTTGAGCTGGCAGTGAAGGTGCACAGACACGTTCTGCACTAGTAGGCCTGACCCATGTTTTAACGAGTATTTGTTTGGATGGATGACTAGGTTGTGTCAGTAGTTGCCTACATATCTGAGTGAGTGTAGCAGTGCGGCTGTAGCAGTGCCATCAGTTGTTTAAGTAAGTGTGCCGGTATGTGGCTGTCTGTTTTAGTAACTCTATGGCTTTCTAAATGTGTATGTACGTGGCTGAACGAATACCTCAGTGCCTGTGTTAGGGAATACAGGGGTACGTAAGTGTGTCTGCAAATGCATTTGATACTGCTGCACATCCCCAAAACAAAAATGTATTCTTCAACACTGATGTTGTCCTAAGCTTCCGTACAGTTACCTTAGGCCCCTGGGCCCACACTATCACTCTGAAATTAAACCAATTATACATGTGCCTTATGGACCTCCTTTTAACTATAGGAGTTAAAAACATTCTATGTGAATGGAAATCTTCTCAAAACTTTTGATATCACACTTGGTGGGCATGGGTCTGCTTCATGAGAAGTGCGGACAACAATCTTGCAAACCATACCTATACTAGTCAAAGCTCTCAGAGACTATGGAATAGGTTAGATCTGTACATGCAAAACATCAAACCTCCTTAAACGTCCATAAATTGCAGTTTTCACGTCCATCGCAGTCAGTACAACCCCAATTCTCCTACATCTGTCTATAGGCGCTGAATAACAATACTTTCCATCACATTGCCACCAAGATCACAATTAAGACATCTCTAACCTCTCTCTCTCTCTCTCTTTCTCTTCATCTATTCCCTCTTTTCCTTTCTGGGGTACCCTTATGTCATCCCTCTACCCCTTCCCCATCTCCCGGGTTTCCTTCATTTATCAATCTCATATCATGTCTAACGTGTTTGGATCTATTCCGGCCATTTAGATTTATTTTCGCCCTGGTTTCAATTTGCTTCCTACAAGTGTATTGCTCATTATGTATATGTTGTAACCCATCCCTTATTTCTCCCCCCTTACCTTTATATCCCCTGATATCAATAAAATGCTTTGAAATAAAAAAGATACTGCTGCATACATAAGTAGTTTCTGAGTATGTGAGTGAATGTATAAGCCCCTCTGTCATTTTCTGACTGGGTGAAAGAGAGGCTCTATGCTTTGGAAACATGCATGTCAGTTGCATTATCAGTGGTATACTCTATGCAGTGCTTGGCATAGGGGTCTGCAAGTGCATGAGTAACTTACTTAAACTCATATGGACATCTCTTATCTTTTAAGCACAAAAGCACCGTGATTTATGACTTATGTTAGACCTGGCACCTTTTGACTTGGTCTCCCCTAGCCTTTTGGCTACCGACCTCATGTTTGGACCTTGTTTTGCTGGCTTAGGACTTTGAGCACGTTCGAAACTGTCATTCAGTGCCAAAGCGCTGAGCTTGTCATGGACATACTGGTGATTGCTGTATACATGATTGACTGATTCTAGTGAACTTTAAGTCCCTTGTCTAGTGGTACAACATATACCCAGGTCATGTACCTCAAATGCTCCTCTGTGGGCCGGCAGCACTGGTTGTGCCATCCACAGAATTAAAAAGCTGTTAAACAACAATTGGAGCATCATAAAGAAGGATTAAGATCTAAAAGATTGGGTCTCTGACCACCCCAAGATCACATATAGGAGAAACAGCCTCACTTGTAGACATTTTAGTTCAAAGCTGTTTTTTTGATCCGAAAAATGATGCCAAGAACTGGCTTAAGAAACTGGGCATTTTCAAATGCCAGAAATGTAAGGCCTGCCAGCATGGCTGGATCACCACATCATTCAAATCTTCGGATAAGAAAATCAGGAAGGTTAATGCATGGATATATACTGTGAAACAACATATGTGATTTATATATTAGAATGTGGGTGTGGCAAAAAGAATGTTGGCAGCACAGTCAACAATTTAAAGCTCCACATACTTTAGCATTGGAGAGCCATCTCTAGCAGGGACTACACTTACATGATGGCAAAGCCCATCTGGAAGGAGGATAGAGGAGACAAGAGTACACTTTGTTATCATGGAATCCAACATGTAGATGCCAAACCCAGAGGAGGTGATCAGGAGTTGGCACTGAGGAGGTCTGAGTCCAGATGGATAAACACAATTAGGACTGAAATTCCTTGGGGGCTTAACATGGATGCTGAGCTTTATGTACATTTGTGATGCTATCAACTGTATTTTATTTATGAGGTCCCTGAATATGTTTTATGTGAACCAGTAATGTTTACCTGAATGCAGTTCAACAGCTTTATATGCACTTCACTTTGGAATAGTCATTTAATCAAAGATGCAAGGGAAATATCATTGATTCAGCTCTTTTCTCGAATACACTTTAAAAATCTAGATGCACTTTAAAAGCTCTGTTGTACTGCACCTTAGAATAGTCACCTGATTAGAGAATACAGAGAAAGAATCATAGATCAAGACCTTACTAACCCGCACTTTAAAGAACCTTAAGGCACTACACTTTAGAGCTTTAGAGATTAGGAACAATTGTAGAGGGAGCCTATTGTGAATAGGGTGCATAGATGTTTCTCCAGCAAAAATAACAGGAAAAAAACGCTAACAGTGAGAGGAATGCATAATGAAAAGATGAGCATCATGAGATGATCACTTTTGTGTTATAAATAATACTTCCATCCAATAAGGATTTGAGCATAAATGATTTCTTAATTGTCAGCACATTTTTAAGCACCTTAAGTAATGTAAGTAAAATATTTATTGTTTTTGATTAATTAAAACCATTACAAAAATACACAGATAAAAAGTTTAAAATTAGTTAAGCCTTTTCAAGAAGCACTCGAATAAAAAGTCTTGTGTGTTAAGAGATACAAATATGTTTCTAAAAACTGAAGAGTCCCGATATTTACTTCGTACGCTGGGCCTCCAGAGTCTGTACGGGTGTTACAATTTGTGAAGAGTCTTTTGTTGTTTTTACGTTTCCTCATGGAGCCAATGGGCCTTGCTTAGATGTTACTAATAACAGGAACTTAACTAGCTTTCCATTTAGTTGCGGGTCCTTTGGATTAAAGCAGGCAAGTACTGCCTGTCTCCGTGATCGTATGCCTTGTTCGTTAAAATGGGTTTTTAAGAGGCCTACCCTTTCCTCTTTTAGCTTGATACAGGAGCAGATTAGATGTTCTATGTCCTCAGTTCCGGCCCCGCATAGCGTGCATGATTTCCCGCAATTCTCTCTCAGCCAAGGTGGAAGATGCGGTATGGCTGGGAGGATCCCTAACCTGTATTTTAAGAACAATTCTTTGGACTTCCTTGAATACCCTAGATTAAAATATGCCTGCGGCCCAGATGATTTATAGCTGCTCAGAGTCATCCAAGCATGGCTCCTGCGTGCAAAGGCAGCTTTGTCTTATATAAGGGAAAGTTTCTTAATGACCTTATTTACAATATGTTTAAAGTGCGAGTGCATTGTGTTAGTTTCCCATAGGTCCGCAAATCCGGTGATGGCCAGTGATTCCTCCAGGTAAGCTTTGGCCGGTGAGGTGAATGTATTGCACAATTCTTGCCAGAGCTGATGGTTTAATGTGTCCTGTAGGAATTCTTGATTTTATGCCAGCACTTGATGTAAGAGCCTTGCCTTGCAAGGAGTTGTTTCGTTAAGCCAAACTCAAGTCGAATCTGTGCTGGCGCGACGTAGGGCAGAAGGTTTAGCATGACTCTGTACGCTTTTGACAAGGTGGTATACAGCAGTGTGGCGTCCCTACCCCTCAATGCTTCGCTGCCGTAAGTGATTGAAGGTGGAATTTTTGCTTGCGCAACACGAAGCAATGGGGAAAATATTGGTCCAGTCAATTTTGTTTTAAGTTGCCTTAATGTTGACGCTATCGGCATCCCTTTCCTCTTAATGGCCTCAAGCTGTTTCACGAATTGTCTGCCCTTATCAATTATTACACCTAAGTATTTGTACTCAGAGGAATTTGCAATCGGGATTTTCCCCAGAGACCAAGAATAAGTCCGTTTTTTCCCATTGATTGTCATGGTTTTGGTTTTGTTGACGTTGACTTCCAGACAATTTTCGGCTGCATGTACGTTCAATTTATTAAGTAGCCGTTGTAGACCAACTTGAGTGTGGCTTGCTAAGACAACATCGTCCGCGTAAGACATGCTGGGGATGGCTTTCCCCCCTAGTCGAGGGGCGTGCGCATTGCAGGCACTAAGGCCTGATGTCATGTCTGCTGTGTAAAGGTTAAAAAGAGTTGGTGTGAGCACACAACCCTGTTTGAGCCCTTTAGGTGTAGGTATGCGCCTCGAGAGGTGGGAGCCATTACCTAGCTTGACCTGTATCCACGTGTTGGAATGTAGTTGTATCAGTAATGGGAAATGTCAACATGTCTTTGCAGATTGAATCCATGAATAGTTTTTGATAAAGTACTTTACTCTCAAAAGTTCATTTCTTGTCATTAGACTTTTTAAATGAGGCAATTATGTGATGTAGTTTAGTATTGTGACGAACTCTGTTGGGGAAGCACATGTATTTTTTCTGAATGGGTACCTTTAAGTTTGTCATCAGCACACCTGAGGTGATCCATTACATATTACATTCTAAAAATTGTGAATGTTGGGGACCTGTATTGACAACTGTAGGAAACAAAAGCATTGCCCCCATAAAGGACATTTGGTTCTTCTGACAAAAATGTAACAATGTATATGAAATGTAAAGATGCAGGAAACGAACTGTAAAAAGGTGTTGTCATTTTCCATAAAGGAAATACTGTAAACGATCTAATGTTTTTAAAATAGGTGGTGGTAAAGAGGGATATCTACCTTAAAGAAGACACTTTGTAATTCACGACTCTCCGGCCAAAACGCATAGTCTATCGTTTGTTCAGCACAATACACTTTGGCTAATGAAAATATAAAAATAAATAAGCTTCTTTGGAACTTACCGGATTGTGAAGTCTCCTGTGTGAGCCTGGACTTGGATGTATACACACATATATATACATATGTACACATATATATATATATATATATATATATATATATATATATATATATATATATATATCTTATCTGGCGGTCGCCAGTAGATAGTTATAGTTACAACCTATTATCCATAGGAAATCCACGACATTCTATTTGAAATAACTCTCTTGCCGGTTGACGTATCTTCGTGAAATTTTCAAACTTTGTGGCCCGCTCCGGTCCGCTCCTACCCTGAAAGTCTCGGGGGATTCGTCAAGCGGGGGCCGAGAAAAAAGGGGGTCCCAAAACGCGTTTTCCCCATGCACTTTTCCATAGGAAACTTTAGACACGGCTACAGCCTGAACTGCTGAACGGAATTACACCAAATTTGGCAAAGAGGTAGTTCTTGGTTCAGAAAGAACCCTTTTGTTAAATGGTGTAAATCCGTTCAGTAGTTGCTGAGAAAATGAAAAGTAAAAAGTTAGTGATATCTATGGCCGAGTAGGGTCCGCGTACCCTCAGCGCACCCTGCGCGCACCGTCCCGATCACGAGCTGCATGTTAATTGGCTGTCAGCTGGCTGTCAACATTCCGATTCAGGAAATGTTGGCAGCCATTTTGTCCTCGGTAGAACCGAGGGACAGAAACAAGTGCGCAAAGCGCACAAAGGGGGCAGGGTAGAAACACCCTGACCCCTAGGTTTGCTCAGGGGTCCCACAAGGACCCCTGGGCAAAAAAATATGTATTTTTTTTAAATCGGCAGGATGCGCTCAGGGTGCGCGAATCCTGCCGGAAAAAATCGAGCGCGGCCGCGCTTCGATGTTAATTGGCCCCGGGTGGCCCAAGTCCCGGGGGCATGGTGGGGGGATAATTTAATGTGTGGGGGCCTCAAGGGGCCCCCAAGCCCCGGGGACCGCCACCCCCGGGGCTTTTTGAAAAATGGTGCGGGAGGGCTCTGAGCCCTCCCGCAGCCCCGGGACCACCACCTCCCCGGGGCTTTTTTAAATTAAAAATAAAACCAGTGTGGGGGGCTCCAGCCCCCACACGCCCCGGGACCGCCACCTCCCGGGGCACTAAACATTTTAATATGGGGGTCCGTTACGGACTCCAGAGCCCCGGGGACCACCACCTCCCGGGGCTGTGTACTGAATGGCAGGGGGCCGCGCGGCCCCCTCCTGGAGCCCTTGATGGCCCTGGGGACCACCACCCCCAGGGCCGGCTCATGCAGTGTCCCGGGGTGCCTACCCCCGGGACACTGTAGTTTGCTATGGCAGGACGGGAGCCTCGCGGCTCCCGTCCTGCCATAGCAAACTGCTTTGGATATTGGAAGAGAGAGCAGGGAAACCTGCTCTCTCTCCAATATCCAAAGCGATTGCTTTTCCACATGGGGAGCAGCATGTCAGCTGCTCCCCATGTGGAACAGCAATGCCGGCTCCCAAGGGACGTGGGGAGCCGGCGGGACTGTGGGGGATTGGGGACCCCCCACAGTCCCCAACGGAGAAGGGCCAGCCCCGGGGGATGGGGTCCCCGGGGCAAGTAGTGGCCCGGGAGGGGGCCACGCGGCCCCCTCTCCAAAAAAAGAGAAAAAAATGTAAAAAAGAAAATGGAAAGGCCGGCCCCGGGGGATGGGGTCCCCGGGGCCTTAAAATGGCCAGAGGAGGGGGCCACGCTGCCCCCTCAAAATAATAAATATAGAGGCCATGCCCCGGGGGATGGGGTCCCCGGGGCCAATACAGGCCCAGGGAAGGGGGCCACGCGGCCCCCTTCCCGTTTTTTTTTTTTTTTAAATTAAAAAGGGGTAAGGCCCTGGGGGATGGGGTCCCCAGGGCCCAAAAAGAGAAAAGGAAGGGGGGCCACACAGCCCCCTTCAGGGGACAAAAAAAAAAAACGATCGGGCCCGCAGGCCCCTCCCCTTCCTTCACCACTCTGCAAACGCGCCCCTGGCGCGTTTGCAGAGGGGAACAAATTCCCTTGAATACTGGGGGTCCCTGAGGGCCAACTAGCCCACCAGGAACCTCCAGTATGCGCCAGGGGCTGCCTTGCAGAGACGTGTAGAGAGGCCACACCCCTTTTACACCTCTCTGCAACGCAGCTCTGTGGCGCTTTGGAGGTATATGGTGGGCTAGTTGGACTCCGGGGACCCTCAGGATTCAAGGGGACTTAATCCCCCAACTTAAAACGCGCCACGGGCGCGTTTGCACAGTGGTGAAGGGAGGGGGCGGGGCTTCAGGTGACATGTGTGCAAACAGGCCCCGTGGCGCGTTTTAAGATGGGGAATTAAATCCCCTTCAATCCTGAGGGTCCCTGGGGCCAACTAGCCCAACAGGTACATCCAGAAAGCGCCACAGAGCTGCGTTGCAGAGAGGTGTAAAAGGGTGTGGCCTCTCTACACGTCTCTGCAACGCAGCCCCTGGCGCATATTGGAGGTTCCTGGTGGGCTAGTTGGCCCCTAGGGACCCTCAGGATTCAAGGGGACTTAATCCCCCAACTTAAAACGCGCCACGGGGCGCGTTTGCACAGATGTCACCTCAGGCCCCGCCCCTCCCTTCACCATTGTGCAAATATTCCTCTAAAATCAGCCAAAATACGAATTCCGATTTACTCACCTGTTATAAGGAGAGACCTCAGTGCTGTATCTTTCAGCCCAGTACTGGTCCTGAAAAGTAATTTTAACCGTACTTACCAGTAACTTGAATTTCCTTCCATAGGCTAACATTGACTGGTTTCAATTGGAAATTCTTCTAAGTGTGGAGTTTTGGAACTTTAAAATATTCCTGTAAAATCAGCCGAAATACGAATTCCGATTTACTCACCTGTTATCAGGAGAGACCTCAGTGCTGCATCTTTCAGCCCAGTACTGATCCTGAAAAGTAATTTTAACCGTACTCTACCGGTAATTTGAATTTCCTTCCATAGGATATCATTGCCTGCTTTTTGCTGAAAAAGATTCTAAGTGTTGATTTTTGGAACTTTAATATATTCCTCTAAAATCAGCCGAAATCCAAATTCTGATTTACTCACCTGTTATCAGGAGAGACCTCAGTGCTGCATCTTTCAGCCCAGTACTGATCCTCAAAATTAATTTTAACCGTACTTACCGGTAACTTGAATTTCCTTCATAGGCTAACATTGACTGGTTTCACTTGGAAATTCTTCTAAGTGTGGAGTTTTGGAACTTTATAATATTCCTCTAAAATCAACCAAAGTACGAATTCCAATTTACTCACCTGTTATCAGGAGAGAACCCAGTGCTGCATCTTTTAGCCCAGCACTGACCCTGAAAAGTAATTTTAACCGTACTTACCAGTAACTTATATTTTCTTCCATAGGAATCCTTTGTCTGGTTTTCAGCAGAAAAGTTTCAAAGTGTCGATTTTCACAAACTACAAATATTCCTTAAAAATTGCGTGTATGACTTAAACGCATTCTTTCAACTGTTTACAGGAGATGCACCAGTGCTGGATCCAGGATCCAACACTGAGTAACAAAAAGTAACGATAACAGTTTTTACCTCCTAAGTGAATTTCCTTCCATAGGATAACATTGGTCATTCTATGAGAAAAAGTTTCTAAGTGTCAACTTTTAAAGTACAATAATATTCCTTAAAAATCACGACTGTAACCAAAACGCTTTTACTCAACTGTTTACAGGAGATGTCCCAGGACTGAATCTAGGATCCAGTCCTGTGGTTAGAAAAGTAATCCATAAAGTAACTAATTGCATTTAACTAGAAATTCACATTGAGCTGAATGTTGCATTGTGTTTGAAAATGTGTTGCCCATTGCAACAACTGTAACTACTGTACTTAAAAGTCTATTGCCTATGTGCAAAGTATTTAAACTAAAGTAATTCATTCTGAGAAAGTATTTTTTGTAATGTATAATATAATTACAATGTAATTTAAAAATAAAATATGTTAAAAAAAATGTTTTCTAAAAAATTTCGAAATCAGTATGAAAAAAATGTATATAACAATTAATACATTTAAAAATTGTCATTTACAAAACCTTTGAAATTCACTGAAAAAACCGTAGGTTTCAGACATGTTATAGTTACAAATTAGCATTTAAAAAACCTTTGAAATTCACTGAAAAAACCATAGGTTTTAGGGACAGTTATAGTTAGTTGGACATTGCACTCGTACAAAACCCGTGAAATTCCCCGTTATAGTTAGTTCAGCTAACTATAACTCGCGCCCGCAATGCACTGCTGATGACGTCACATATTACATCACTCATGACATGGTCAGTGACATCACTGATGACATCACTGATGACATCTCAAATGACATCACTGATGACATCATCCACGTGATAATCTGATGCAGCTCTTCACACCCTAATATAACCTTTGATACACCCAATCTAAATTACAGACTGCCATTCGCAAAACCATAGACACTCCAACACCAATAACTACATACCCACTCACTGATTCTTAGGTCTACACACACACATCCACTCACTCACCCGTACAGTCACTCATACTTATGGTCACTCAATACAGGACTATCATATGCACTCTTACTCCTATATAGACACTCAAACACCGCCACTCATCCATAGAGGTACTCACACACCTAGTCAGTCATGCAAATAATTAAACACACTGCCATTTACTCACCTATACAGTTATACACACACCAGCTCACTTAATCATACAAATACTAGCACATTGTTACGCTCTTATACAATCACTGATACAAGCACACACTCATCCATACAGCCACTATCACAATCACTCACTCTCGCTTATAGCTATTTATATACTCCAACACACAAATATACTGCCTTTCACATATGTAGTTACTCACACATGTACCACTGGGACATACATTCACTCACTAACACACTCTTACACACACTTACCCACCCATACAGTCTATCACAGATGCACTCTTGAAACCATCCACCCAGTGAATCACCCACTCACACATCTATGCACAGTCGCACACACCCCATCCACACAAACACTCAGGCACCCATACAGATACTCAGACAACAAATCAATAACTCTTATAGACACTCATGTAGCTATTCACAAACCCATGCAGCCACTTACACAGCAACAGACAGATACAGACATTCACCCAGTTTAGTCACTAACCCATGCATTCAGTAAGATACGTTTAATCACTCACTTATAGAATTAGTCACGCACCTACTAAATCATCCATACAGACACTTATACACCCACTCATTCTTCAATACGCCTTTCCCTATATATATAAAAAATATTTAAACTTTACAGAAACACACAGTCACTGGATGATGTCATCAGTCATGTCATTTGAGATGTCATCAGTGATGTCATCAGTGATGTCACTGACCATGTCATGAGTGATGTAATATGTGACGTCATCAGCAGTGCATTGCGGGGGCGCGAGTTATAGTTAGCTGAACTAACTATAACGGGGGAATTTCACGGGTTTTGTACGAGTGCAATGTCCAACTAACTATAACTGTCCCTAAAACCTATGGTTTTTTCAGTGAATTTCAAAGGTTTTTTAAATGCTAATTTGTAACTATAACGTCCCTAAAACCTATGGTTTTTTCAGTGAATATATATATATATACATATAGATGTGAATACACACACACACATATATATATATATCTTACACCTGAGCTAACAATAACTTAGGGCCAGATGTACGACGGTTAATAGCGTGCGCAAACGGGTTTTTAGACCCGTTTGCGCATGCTAAAAACCTTGGGCCCATGTACAAAACCTATTTTGCGAGTCGCTAATCAATTAGCGAGTCGCAAAATAGGTTTTGCGACTCGCTATTAGGAAGGGGCATTCCCTTCCTAATAGCGACTCATGAGCCATGTATGAATGTTTTGCGACCGCAATTGCGGTCGCAAAACACTCGCAAATTACCACCTACTTCAAGTAGGTGGTAATGCAATCGCAAATGGAAAAAGGTCCCCAGAGGACCCCTTCCCCTTTGCAAATTCATGTGAAAATATTTTTTAAGGGCAGGTAGTGGTCCCAGGGACCACTGCCTGCCCTCAAAAAATGAAACGAAAAGGTTTCATTTTCATTTTTTTAAATGCATCCCGTTTTCCTAAGGAAAACAGGCTGCATTTAAAAGAAAGCTGCTTTATTTAAAAGCAGTCCCAGACATGGTGGTCTGCTGAGCCGAGCAGGCCACCATCCCTGGAAGGGCCAGCCATTCTCAGTGGGGTCGCAAAATGCGAGTGCCTCATTAATATTAATGAGCCTCGCATTTTGCGACTCCATTGGGAATGGCAATCAGTGTCTCTGACACTGTTGTACATAGTAAATTGCGACTCGCAATCGAGCGCAGATTGCGAGTCGCAATTTACTAGGGTCGTACATCTGGCCCTTAGACCCTAACAATGCACTGCTTATGACCTCACATATTACATCCCTCATGACATGGTCAGTGACATCACTGATGATGTCACTGATGGCATCTCAAATCACATCACTGATGAGAGTAACAGTTTCTGATTTTTTTTTTTTTTGTCCTCACATCACCATAGCGTCTGCAAATCTCAGGCTGTTTTCACCCTTTCTGTCCACCTCGAGGTCTGTTGCATTCACATTTAACCTCATTGCACTGACCCAGCCTACCGGGCCATCACCTGGAGCGGTGCCTTAGGGTAATCATGGGGCCTCATCGTTCTATCTGAGGTTCTTCCCTCGATTCCATTCCACCTGGTAAACTCAGGCCCACACCTCGGATGGAATTCCTGCCTTACATTCCATATGTAGGCGACAAGTCCATTTTAAAGTTTTAATCCAATCCATAACGTTTGGAGGAGATGGATCGATCCAGCATTTGAAGATGTCCCTGCCAGCTAAAGTATCAGATAAAACATGAGGCCACTTTGCTCCCTATTCAATATGCAACGTGAGGTCTTGTTTACCCCAATATGACCAATACGGGGTTTAATGCTATAGTTACCCCCAGAATGTCTTTTAGAATATCTCAATGTTTGCCCAGAATGCCTTGATCCCATGACAAGTAAAGAAGATGTGTTCTTCATTAGCTTTTAAGAGACCACACCTTCTACGCCTGTGGGTGGGCTGTGATACAAACTTTGTGATTTTTTGGGGTATCCAGTATAATCTCTTAATAGTGGAGAAGTGATTTCCCTTTATGTTTGCAGGCTTGATGACAGAATACAGTCATTTCAAAGAGCTTTGCCATATTGGTTGTAGGCCCACCCCATGAAGGTATTTTCCCACACCGTGTATGGTAATATAATTTTCTTATCTTCAGCTCCCAGGAGTTTCCAGTACCATGTGGCTACCTCTTTTCTATTGGATCTCACATCCTGGAGTGAGGACTCAATTCTCAGTCCTCCCCAATCTCCAGGGTCGAAGTCGCAAGCCAGGATGACAGGTGCACATATTTGAACCTAGATAGACTATCACCAGTTTTAGCTCTCAGGACTTCCCAGGGTAGTATCCCCTGCACTGTCATCAAATCCCCCCAGGTAGCAATCCCTGTCCGCCTTAATGGAAGACTTAGCCCATCCTTCATGCTTTCTGGGGTGCCAGGAGAGTCCCATATAAGTGCAAAGTCAGAGTAATATCCAATACTAAGTATCTTCCTCACCCTGCACCAAAGGTTTAGTGCTGTCTTTAGAACCTTCAGTTGTACCTTTTAGAAAGACTTTGGGGCACCAAACTTATACAAAAAACTGGCAGCTCCAAACTCCCTTATCATTTCTCCTAAAAGCATTCCCCACGTTGAACTATCCGGCTTTCCCAAAAACATCCGGAGGTTTTTAAACTGAAATGCCATGCAATATAACTTTAAATCGGGGAGGGCTAAGCCTCCCTTCTCAAGCCTATGCCACACCTTTTTCCACACCAACCTTGCCCCACAGGAAGCCCATATAAAGCTGGTTATTTTCTCCTGGATGTTATCGATAATTGATGTTGGGAATGTGAGGGGGATGCACCTGAAAAGGTACGTCAATTTGGGAAGGATCGACATCTTAATGAGATTCACTCGCTCATAGATTGTTAAAGGCAAGCTCTTCCATCCAGACAATATAGTATCTACCTCCTTTGTCACCCATTTCAAATTATGTAATGCTATTTTATCCACGAGGGTAACAATAACAATCCCTAGATATTTTATCTCTGAACACACTTCCCCCTCTAACCGTCTATATTCTAACACATTACCTCCATCTTGGAGTTATTCACCAAATACCCAAACAAGGCCCTCTACTCTGCCACCAACCTCTCCACCCTAGGTATGGTTAGAACAGGGTCTGATATATAGATTATCAAATCATCCTCATATAGAGCAATCTTGCTGCTAAGGGTGGGGACAAAAAGGGATAATCTGATTATGTTTCCTAAGCAGTTGTGCTAATGGCTGAATGTAGATGTCAAACAAGAGAGGCGACAGGGGACAACCCTGCCTTGTACCCCTTTGAATACTAAAACTCCTAGTCAGGGATCCATAAAGGAGAATTCTAGCCGACGAGTTTTCATAGAGTTTCCGGAGTGTAGAGATAAAACCAGCACCATTCCCATTAAATCCAAGACCACCCACAAGTATGCCCAACATACCCGATCGAATGCTTTGGCCACTTCTATCATTACCACGGCCAGGAGGATCGAACGAGATGTGGCAAGATCAATAGTTCCTGTGAACTGCTGCGTATGTTCTTTGATTTGCCTCTTTGGCACAAATCCTTTCTGATCCAGATTTATCAGCAGGGGGGCTAACTTGGCCAATCTCCCTGCCAAAATGCTCATCAAGATTTTAAAGTCTGCATTTAACAGGGAGATTGGACAATAGGAATCTGCCTTCCTAGGATCCTTGGCAGGTTTTAAAACCAAAACAATTATGGCCTCTTTCCATGGATCTGGGTTCTGTCCCTCGTCATTCCAATGTTTTGTAAGAGTTTATGATTGTTAAACAAATATACTAAGCTACTACAATAGTAAAATTAGTATACTAGGTGTACTACTAATGAGTGATGCTACTTCTAACATATATTATGTGAGTGACTGTGTGTATCAGTGTGTGAGTGGGTATCTTAGTGGCTGTATGGTTGTGTGAGTAGTTGTATGGGTATATAAGTGGCTGTGTGAGTGGCTGTATTGGTGAGTGAGTGGGTGTGTAAGTGACTGTATGGGTGATCGACTGTATGGGTGAGTGGGTGGCTGTGTGAATGACTGTATGAGTGAGTGAGTAGGTGTCTGAATGACTATGAGTGAGTGACTGGGTGTGTAAGTGGCTATATGGGTAAGTGAGTGGCTGTTTGAGTGAGTGTTTGGTTAAGTGAGTTGTGTGAATAGTTGTATTGAGTGTCTGTATGAATGACTGTAGGTAAGTGAGCAGATGTGGAAGTGCTTGCATGGATGTTTGAATTGGTATGTACATGGTTCTGTGGGTGTGTGAGTGAGTGTGTCTGCTTGTATGGGTTGGGTGAGTGAGTGGTTGCGTTGAGTGGCTGTATAGGATAATAGGTCCATGTGTGAGTAGCTGTATGAGTGAGTGTATGGCTGTGTGAGTGGCTGTGTTGATGAGTGACTGGTTGTATGAGTGGCTGTATGGGTGAGTGAATGGTTGTGTGAGTCGCTCTATGAGTGAGTGAGTGGGTGTGTGAGTAGCTCTAAGGAAGAGTGAGTGGTTATGTGAGTAATTGTATGGGGATTGTGAATCGGTATGTGAGTGGTTGTGTGGGTGTGTCAGTGGGTATACGAGAGGTTATATAGGGTGTGAGTGGATGTGCAAGTGGCTATGTGGATGATATCATCAGTGATGTCACCAGTGATGTCATTCGAGATGTCATCAGTGTAGGAAGCTGGCTCTGTATAAACTATAGCAAAATGAGGTATAGTGTGCACAGAGTCCAGTGGAACCCCAAAGGTAGGCAGAGGTAAAAGTAGATAGCACCTTACTCTCTATTTGTGGTAGTGTGGGAGAGCAGTAAGGCTTTATCAGAGGGTAGTGTTAAGCATTTGTTCTACACACTCAATCAGCAAATGATTGCACACACTCAAAGTCTGAACTCAGACCAATTTGCTTTGTATAAAAATAGTATTCAGTTATATTTATTTCTTAGAACCAAGCAAGCCTGGCACAGGTAAGTGATTTATACTTTGCAGTTTACAATACAGCTTGAATTGCAGTTGTGTATATACTTTCGTTTGGTTACAGCAGAATTACTGGAATTGCAATACCTTGAATTACTGTACATAAACTTTGTAATGACTTTTCAAAAGGATGTCATGTAAATTACTTTGCAGATTACTTTTCTTACACAGTGTAGTATACCTGGATACTGCACTGGGACATTTCCTGTAAACAGATAAGTAAATGCGTTTTGGTTATTCGTACACAGTTATATAGACTTTGATAGATTTTTCAAGTCCACACTTAGAAACTTTTTCATAGAAAACTGTCAATGTTATCCAATGGGAGGAAATAGAGTTATCGGTTAACAGGTAAGTACTTTGTTGTGGGAGTTGGTTTTCTGGGGTAAGACTCAGGGGTCTCCCAGGGTTGAGGATGCACTCTCAAAGCACCCTCAGTGGCACTAGGGTGGCCGGGTGCAGAGTGCTGAGGCCCAATGTTATCCAATGGGGATTGGGGGCCTCCGGTTGGGGGCTGCTTAAGAGCAGGCCACAAGGTTGTGGGAGCAAAGCTCCTGGACATTAGCTCAGGGCCAATGGGGGTTCAAGTTAGCACCAAAGGTACACCCTAAGTGGCACTAGGGCGGCCGGGTGCAGGGTGCTGGTTTGTCGTCGGGTGCCCTGGTACTTTCAATGGGGATTCTCCGGTTTGCAAACACACTGCAGGCTTGGGGACGAAGGTCTTCTGGGAGCGACCACCACTTGGAGAGGTAAGTTGGGATGATGGGGGTTGGCTAGACACAGTTGGTTGGGCTACCCAAGGCTGTGGAGCGTCAGGTGCAGGGGTGTCTTTTAGGGTCAGATCTTCTTATCAGCTCCTGGTCGCAGTTGGGGGGACCCTCCAGATTGAGGCTGCAGGCATCGGCTGGAGGCTTGAGGCAGGTCAGGGATCACTGGATCTTGGGTCAGGATCGCCAGGGATACCTCCTCGTGGTGTTGGGGCACTCGAACTCGGGCCATGGGCGACGGGTGCAGAGTGGTGCAGACTCGCGGATTTTGCCGGAGCTGGAGTCTGTGGGTGAACAAATCTGGTGTCCACGGGAGACACAGTCTTTTCCTTGGAAGGCAGAGCAGGTCCTCAGGGTTCTTGAGGTTGCTGGCTGCAGGACACACCAGAGTTTCATTTCTGCAGGTTTGAGGTGGGGACAGGCTGGTAGGGCTGGGGCCAAGTCAGTGGGCGTCCTCATCTTCTTAGCTTCGGCACGGCTGTTCGGTCCTTCTTCTTCCTTTCTTCTTGGTCGTTGGTTGTCTGAGGAGGCAAGGTTCAGGGGTGCCCCTAAATACTAGATTTAGGGGCATTACAGGTAAGTAAAAGGTTGGGACCAATAGGTCCCTTCCTTGGGGTGGGTACACCCCCTATTATGCCACCCTCAAGTGGGAGGGGGGCATATGCCTTACTCTGGTTGGCTGGGTCCCCCATCTGCAAGATCCCAGGGACTGAGAGTTGTGCTTCACCTCGCCTCCCTCACCTGAGGGGAAGGGTTGGCAGAGGTGGGCACACCTCCCTTCCTCTCTTGTTTTTCCCACCGGTTCTCCCACCCAAAGTGGTGGTCAGAATCGGTGGGGACCAGTTGCTGGAAGCAGCAAAAGGCCTGGGGAAGCTCACAAAGGTGGCAAGGCTTTGAAGCTTCCCCTTCATGGACCCTGCCCATCCTGGGGGAGGAGGCTTGTCACCGCATCCCAGGATGTGCATTGTTTCAGGCCCCGAGAGCAGCAGGCTCTCGACCCAGGGTTCCAGAAACATGTCTGGTGGTGGCAGCTGGGGAGCAGCCACTCAGCCTGGACACTAGTGTTAGGTCATTTTTCAGGGGGCATCTCTAAGATGCCCTCTGTGTGCATTTTTCATTAAATCCCACACTGGCATCAGTATGGGTTTGATGCGCTGAGAAGTTTGATACCAAACTTCTCAGTTTTCATTAAAGCCATTATGGCACTGGGGAGTTCGTAATGACAAACTCTCAGCACCATATACTCTTAATTGCAGTACTGCACTTACAATGTCTAAGAATTGGCTTAGGCACTGTAGGGGTACGGGGCCCATGCACCTGTACCCTCACCACTGGTCTAGTGCACCCAGCTAGAGGGGTGGCTGATCTATGCCAGGGCAGTGGGTTGTAGGCATGGCACACAGGGATGTGTGCCATGTCGACTCTTCACTTTGTTCTGCACCAAAACTCGCAGCCTGCAAAGGCAGTGTGTGAGTGTAAAGGTGCATGGCCTCTAAGGGTGGCACAATAAGTGCTGCAGCCCTTAGAGGCCTTCCCTGGTCACAGTGCCCTGGGTACCTGTGGTACCATTTACCAGGGACTGACCTGTGGCCAGAGAGTGCCTATTGGGTTTGGTCTTCAATGCAGTTTTAGGGAAAGAACATAGGCCCTGGATACCTTATTGGCAGGAGGCCAAGGCACACTCAAAGTACATCAGCAGCTCAGCAAAAAGTGAGGGCAACCATGCAGAAAGAGGGCACTTTCTCACAATCAGTGATGTCAATGGCCTTGTCATGTTTCTATGGTTTTCATAATTCTATTTCCTAACTATAATGTCCCTGTAACCTTTGGGTTTTTTTAAGTGAATTTTTATGTTTTTTCAACTACTAGGTGTGTTTGCAGAGTGGTGGAGAAAAGCAACGGGGCCTCGGACCAGCTCTTAGCAATCCCATTGTGTGGGGCTTACTACTGGTAACAGGAGGGCTTCTTGGCCCCCAAGGACCCTTAGCATCCAAAGGGGATTCATCCCCCAACAAGTAGTGCACAAGGAGGCTAGTTTGCAGAGTGGTAGAGAAAGGGGGTGGGCCTCCAACAATCTCTCCGCAATCCCACTGTGTGGGACTTCCTGGAGGTAACAGGAGGGGTTCCTGGCCCCCCAAGGACCCTCAGCATCCAAGGGAACTTCATCCTCAACCAGTACTGCACTTTGAGGCGCGTTTGCAGAAATGGTGGAGAACGGGAATGGGGCCTTGGATGAGCTCTCATCAATCCTGCTGTGTGTAACTTACTGGAGGTAACAGGAGGGGTTGTTGGCCCCCAATAACCCTCAGTAGCCAAGGGGACTTCATCCCCCAACCAGTAGTTATGTTATTAAAACTTATAGAGCACGAATACCAAACGGTGTCTTGGCACTAGCATTCCTGAGTAAGCTGAGACCTCTATTTATTAAATAACCAAGTTTTGAGAGCCTTCCTGAAGGCTGTCAAAGAAGGGAGAGTCCTAATGGAGTTGGGAAGGCTATTCCAGAGTTTAGTGGCCCCCACTGTGAAGCTTCTGCCGCCCCAGTTGGATTTTCAAAACGTGGGGAGAAGCATCAGTAGTGCACCAGGAGGTGCGTTTGCAGAGTGGTGGAGAAAGGGGGCAGTGTCTCCACAAGCTCTCAGCAATCCCTCTGTGTGGGACTTACTGGAGGTAACAGGATGGGTAGTTGGCCTTGAAGGACCCTCAGCAGCCAAGGGGACTTCATCTCCCAACCAGTAGTGCGCCCGAAGGTGTGTTTGCAGAGTTTTGGAGAAAGGGAGCAGGCCTCCAACAAGCTCTCAGCAATCCTTCCATATGGGACCTACTGGAGGTAACAGGAGGGGCTGTTGGTAAGCCCGGGCGGGTAACTCCGCTCCGACAGCAGAGTTTACGGGGTTTTACCTACTCCGCGCTCCGTTGCGAACGCGGAGTTTAGGCAAAACTCGGACTCCTTGGCAGAGCGGAGTTAGCCAGCCCCTCCACCCTCCCTAATTATAATGAAAAAAAAGGCACTTACCTGCTGTGGCTGCCTCCTCCTCGCCATGGCCGCTCTCCTTCCTCGTCCTCTCCTTCCTTGTCCATTGGAAACCCCTACATTGTACATTTTGCACGTCCCCGTAGAACTCCGCACAGAGGCACTGCGCCAGCTCTGCCCGGGGTTAGTTGTTAGCCCCCAAGGACCCTCAGAAGCCAAGGGATCTTCATCCCCCAACAAGTTGTGCACCAGGAGGCCCTGTTGCAGAGTAGTTTAGAAAGGGGGCAGGGCACAACCACCAAGTAACATGCATTATGGGGACTGTATTTTTCAAAGACTGTCATGTGACTTTTTAAACAAATAGGCGCGCACAAATGCACTTTGCACTTTAAACTCCACCTGTGATCAAGACATTGCTGTCGAAACGCGTAAGGAAAAGGAGAAACTTACTGCGCTGCTGAGCCTGCAATTAAAATGCTTTGACTCCGGTATTGGGCCTCATCGTGTTTTTTGGAAAGTCAATTGATGGGCTGCTCCGGGCCCATTGTTCTGATGCCGCCCTGTAGGGTCGGGGGCCCCTTTGCCTGGAGACTGTTTGTGGAATCAAATCAGGGGCATGACCCACTCGCCTGCACAAGCCCACGAGAGGAAATGCTAATTAGCAAAGTTGTGACGGCGCAGGAAGGGATTCAGAAAGGGATGATTCCCTGTTCTGATCGTGCCGGAGGACAGGCATTGTTGTAAGGCCACAATGAAAAATGAGCACCTGGCATGTTAAGCAGCACAAGACATCGTGAGTAAATAAGCCCACTATGAAATACAATGCATGTACGAAAAAATCGAACTTTTCACTGAAAAAGCATATGGATGCAATTAGACTCCATGCATTACTTCACAACCACCAAGTAACATGCAGTATGGGGACTGTATTTTTCAAAGACTGTCATGTGACTTTTTAAATAAATAGGCGCGCACAAATGCACTTTGCACTTTAAACTCCACCTGTGATCAAGACATTGCTGTCGAAACGCTGTAAGGAAAAGGAGAAACTTACTGCGCTGCTGAGCCTGCAATTAAAATGCTTTGACTCCGGTATTGGGCCTCTTCGTGTTTTTTGGAATATATATATATATATATATATACATACAGTTTCCCCAAGTGCCCAAATACGAGACACACTCGCACCAGAAATAATAACTTGCAGCGCAACAAAAACCAGCGTGTCAGTTCCTTTTATTGTCAATGCCCAACTCGTTTCAGATCTTACATCCTTGCTCACGGGCCGGCAGCATTTGAATACAAGTACGTATCAAGGCACTCACCCTAAATAACCACATGTAAAATTCATTCTCCTCAGGTGATTAAAATAAGATGCCATGCATTGTGGGATTGGTAGTCACTTTTGCAATAGTTCTCAAATGTCGCTGATTTCCAAATACAATGTTAATAACCATGATAAGTTTGGAAGACCACGATGTTAAGATGCGCTAAATATCGCATTCTGGTGCTCTGCCAGGCTCCACGTTTGTAGAGCCCCAGAACCGCCTTTCAATTTGTCAGCAGTGGTGTGTCTCCACGGCTGGACTGCCGTGCATATACAGTTTCCACACGTGCCCAAAGACGAGACACACTCGCACCAGAAATAATAACTTGCAGCACACCAAAAACCAGCGTGTCAGTTCCTTTTAATGTCAATGCCCAACGCGTTTCAGATCTTACATCCTTGCTCACGGGCCGGCAGCATTTGAATACAAGTTCGTATCAAGGGACTCACCCTAAATAACCACATGTAAAATTCATCCTCCTCAGGTGAGTAAAATAAGATGCCATGCATTGTGGGATTGGTAGTCACTTTTGCAATAGTTCTCAAATGTCGCTGATTTCCAAATACAATGTTAATAACCATGATAAGTTTGGAAAAGCACGATGTTAAGATGCGCTAAATATCGCATTCTGGTGCTCTGCCAGGCTCCACGCTTGTACAGCCCCAGAACCACCTTCAAATTTGTCAGCAGTGGTGCGTCTCCATGGCTGGACTGCCGTGCACATTCAGTTTCCACAAGTGCCCAAAGACGAGACACACTCGCACCAGAAATAATAACTTGCAGCGCACCAAAAACCAGCGTGTCAGTTCCTTTTATTGTCAATGCCCAACGCGTTTCAGATCTTACATCCTTGCTCACGGGTCGACAGCATTTGAATACAAGTTCGTATCAAGGGACTCACCCTAAATAACCACATGTAAAATTCATTCTCCTCAGGTGAGTAAAATAAGATGCCATGCATTGTGGGATTGGTAGTCACTTTTGCAATAGTTCTCAAATGTCGCTGATTTCCAAATACAATGTTAATAACCATGATAAGTTTGGAAAAGCACGATGTTAAGATGCGCTAAATATCGCATTCTGGTGCTCTGCCAGGCTCCACATTTGTAGAGCCCCAGAACCGCCTTCCAATTTGTCAGCAGTGGTGCGTCTCCACGGCTGGACTGCCGTGCATATACAGTTTCCACAAGTGCCCAAAGGCGAGACACACTCGCACCAGAAATAATAACTTGCAGCGCACCAAAAACCAGCGTGTCAGTTCCTTTTATTGTCAATGCCCAACGCGTTTCAGATCTTACATCCTTGCTCACGGGCCGGGCAGCATTTGAATACAAGTTCGTATCAAGGGACTCACCCTAAATAACCACATGTAAAATTCATTCTCCTCAGGTGAGTAAAATAAGATGCCATGCATTGTGGGATTGGTAGTCACTTTTGCAATAGTTCTCAAATGTTGCTGATTTCCAAATACAATGTTAATAACCATGATAAGTTTGGAAAAGCACGATGTTAAGATTCGCTAAATTTCGCATTCTGGTGCTCTGCCAGGCTCCACGTTTGTAGAGCCCCAGAACCGCATTCCAATTTGTCAGCAGTGGGGCGTCTCTACGGCTGGACTGCCGTGCATATACAGTTTCTACAAGTGCCCAAAGACGAGACACACTCGCACCAGAAATAAAAACTTGCAGCACACCAAAAACCAGCGTGTCAGTTCCTTTTATTGTTAATGCCCAACGCGTTTCAGATCTTACATCCTTGCTCACGGGTCGACAGCATTTGAATACAAGTTCGTATCAAGGGACTCACCCTAAATAACCACATGTAAAATTCATCCTCCTCAGGTGAGTAAAATAAGATGCCATGTATTGTGGGATTGGTAGTCACTTTTGCAATAGTTCTCAAATGTCGCTGATTTCCAAATACAATGTTAATAACCATGATAAGTTTGGAAAAGCACGATGTTAAGATGCGCTAAATATCGCATTCTGGTGCTCTGCCAGGCTCCACGTTTGTGCAGCCCCAGAACCGCCTTCCAATTTGTCAGCAGTGGTGCGTCTCCATGGCTGGACTGCCGTGCACATTCAGTTTCCACAAGTGCCCAAAGACGAGACACACTCGCACCAGAAATAATAACTTGCAGCGCACCAAAAACCAGCGTGTCAGTTCCTTTTATTGTCAATGCCCAACGCGTTTCAGATCTTACATCCTTGCTCACGGGCCGGCAGCATTTCAATATAAGTTTGTATCAAGGGACTCACCCTAAATAACCACATGTAAAATTCATTCTCCTCAGGTGAGTAAAATAAGATGCCATGCATTGTGGGATTGGTAGTCACTTTTGCAATAGTTCTCAAATGTCGCTGATTTCCAAATACAATGTTAATAACCATGATAAGTTTGGAAAAGCACGATGTTAAGATGCGCTAAATATCGCATTCTGGTGCTCTGCCAGGCTCCACATTTGTAGAGCCCCAGAACCGCCTTCCAATTTGTCAGCAGTGGTGCGTCTCCACGGCTGGACTGCCGTGCATATACAGTTTCCACAAGTGCCGAAAGACGAGACACACTCGCACCAGAAATAATAACTTGCAGCGCACCAAAAAACCAGTGTGTCAGTTCCTTTTATTGTCAATGCCCAACGCGTTTCAGATCTTACATCCTTGCTCACGGGCCGGCAGCATTTGAATACAAGTTTGTATCAAGGGACTCGCCCTAAATAACCACATGTAAAATTCATTCTCCTCAGGTGAGTAAAATAAGATGCCATGCATTGTGGGATTGGTAGTCACTTTTGCAATAGTTCTCAAATGTCGCTGATTTCCAAATACAATGTTAATAACCATGATAAGTTTCGAAAAGCACGATGTTAAGATGCGCTAAATATCGCATTCTGGTGCTCTGCCAGGCTCCACGTTTTAGAGCCCCAGAACCGCCTTCCAATTTGTATATATATATATATATATATATATATATATATATATATATATATCCTACTGGTGGTAGCCGGTTAGTCATAGTTAGGACCTAGTTTCCATAGGAAAAGCGGGTTTTTTGCCAATAACTTTTGCACCGTTTGACAAATCTTCACAAAATCTTCAGAACTAGTATGACAGTCAGTTCAGCTCGAGTTTTGAAAGTTTCGGGGTGATTCATCAAGTGGGGGCTGAGAAAAAGTGGGGGTCCCAAAAAGCATTTTCCCCATGCAGTTTTCCATAGGGATTTTAAACACAACTATAGCCCAAACCACTGGACGGAATTACACCAAATTTGGCAGAAAGGTGGCTTTTTGTGAACTGGTGTAAATCCATTCAGCAATTTTAGAGATATTAATGAAAACCCAGATTTGTATATATAGGGATACAAAGGCTTCACGAACCCTCCTGATCTCATGCTGAGATCTGATGGGCAGCCAACACTTCAACCAGGAAGTGTTGGCAGCCAACTTGGGACTCGGCTTCAGCCAAGACACACAAAAAACATTTACAAAAATTAAAGGGGGCAGGGAAGGAATACCCTGACCCCTCAACTCTGATCATGGTGACAGGGCCAAAAAGCACTTTTTTAAAACAAAATTGCAGCGAAAAGCGACGGAGACACACTTGTTTTGAATACAGCCCCCTTTTGGGCCAGGTCCGGGGACTTTTTTTTAGAAAAAGGAGGGGGGCGCATGGGGCCCCCATCCTGAGACTCATTCAGCCCCAGGGACCACCACCTCCCCGGGGCTAAAGAATATTTAATGGGGGGACTGCGCAGACCCCCGAGCTCCGGTTAAATAATACCCACAGGTAAGTCTCCCACAGCGGGATTGCTCAGGCATCGTCTCAATCACTCTGCAAAGGGGCCTCCTGGTGCACTACTGGTTGGGGGATAAATTCGCCTTGGCTGCTCAGGGTCACTGGGGGCCAAAAACCCTTATTATTGCCTAAATCTCCCACAATGGGATTGAAGAAACCTCGTCGGAGGCCCTCCCCCTTTTTTATCCACTCTGCAAAGGGGCCTCCTGGTGCACTACTGGTTGGGGGATGAAGTCCCCTTGGCTGTTGAGGGTTGTTGGGGGTCGTTGGGGGCCAAGAGCCCCTATTGTTGCCACAAGTAAGTCCCCCTCAACGGGATTGCTCAGACCTCATCAAAAGCCCTGCCCCCTTTATCAACCACTCTTAAAAGAGGCCTCCTGGCACACTACTGGTTGGGGGATAAAGTCTAGGGGTGAGCGCATTGGTAAAGTCCACACCAGTGGCGGTTGGCAGAGGTTTTGCAGAACTCTGCATTCCAAGCAAAGCGTGGAGTGGCAAAACTCCACAAACTCCACCGGCTGAGCAGAGTTTACCACCCACCCATATCAGAGACTTACACACCCACTAACAGACCCACTCAGACACTCATATACCTACTAGCAGCCCCACTCATACTCTCTCACACCCACTTATAAATCTACTCAGACACTCATACACCCACTGAGACACTCATGCACTTACTTACACACTTAGGCCTTGATTACGAGTCTGGCAGTCCTCGTGGGGCCATGGTGGTGGCGGTCTCCAGCCCACCCTATTAAAACAAGGGCAGTTTCACCACCATTGCCCTGCCGTAGACACCAGGGAACCGCCTTTCACTGGTGGGGTTGTCGCGCTCCGGAGGCAGTAATATCCTGGCTGGACTGCTGCAGTCCAGCCAAGCATATTACAAGTTTCCTCTCCACCACGGTTTTCATGATGATTGCACCGCCATGAAAACCGTGGCAGACAGGAAACAAAGCGGACCCTACAGGGCTCCTTGGTGCCTCATGCACTGTGGATGCACACAGGGGGGCACAACTGTTTTTGGTGTTCCCATTGTGATGCCCATTTTCAGGGCACTGCCATGGGAACGTCAAAAATGGGGCCTGCCAGACAGGAGGAAACTCCTTATCTGGCAGCGCTGCACCGCCAAGGTCACAATCAGGCCTTGTGTGTCAAAGGTTAGTGGTTACAGTCAGGAAATAAAATTTAAAAAACCTTACAAATTCACTCAAAAAAACAAAGGTTATATCGACATTCTAGTCAGGAAATAGATTTTTTTTTAATGTAGAAATTCACTGACGAAACCAAAGGTTACAGGGATGTTATAGTTAGGAAACAGAATTTAAAAAAATCTTAAAAATTCACTAAAAAAACAAAGGTTACAGGGACGTTATGGCTAAGATATAGAATAATACAAACTTAGAAATTCACTGAAATTAACAAAGGTTACAGGGACGTTATAGTTAGGCTCAGATTTCACTGATGCAAAACCAGTGAAACTCAGCAGTTATAATTACCTGCTCTAACTATAGCTTGCACCCCGCAATGCACTGCTTATGACCTCACATACTACATCACTCATGACATGGTCAGTGACATCACTGACGACATCTCAAATGATGTCACTGATGACATCACAGTTGTCTACTATCTAGTCCCCTTGTGCCAGCCCACCCAGTTATCCCACACATTATTGTCTTATGTTGTCATGACATGATGTAATACAGCTCAAAAGTTCAATTTATTTGTTGAGAGCTTTGAATGCATAGTTTATCATGAGATTTGAAAAGTGGCGTGTCTGATGTTTCTGTTATATGGTTTGCACAGCACTCAGGAACATTTACACCCGGTTCAATTTTGAAGATGAGAGGCCAGGAAATATCCAAGGAGCATAAGCTATCTATAGGAAATAAAATATTGATTTTCCTATATGAAATAAAATATTGCTCTCGAAATAGAAATTTTGATGAGAAACACTCATTCCTCACATTTACATAGCCTTGTGCTGTGGAAAACACTGCCAGTGGATAAAGACCTACACTTCTATTAACAGAAACAGCAACATCCATTTGTTGTGTGGTATGGTACAGGAAAGGGACGAAACTGCAGACACTTTGGGGGCTGCAGTATTAGAGTCCTGGGTCAGCTACCATTGAGTGATTCCTCACAAATGCAGGTGTTTCTGAAAATTAGAGACTTAGAAGAATCCAGAGCAGTATGGGTTGTGTGGATCCCAGCACATTTGCGTACACAGAAAGCCTTGCGAATAACACAATTAAACCCACAACAACCCAGAGTCAGCTGGCACATAGAAAATGTTCCTGTACCCAGGCATTTCCCATTGGTGGTAATGTATCAAAAAATTAATGACTGGCTATTTTACTTGCACTTTTATATTTGCAAGGGATTCTGGGTAAGAATAATTGGGTACACTAATGAAGCCACACCACCATGGATCCAATGCTTCTCTAGATTTAATAAATTGCTTGTGTTAATAAGATTCCCTAGGTGACAGCCAAAACAAACACCACTACTTCAGTAATTCCCCATGGAAACTGTGATGATGTCATTTTTTTAGGCATTGGTTTGACCTTTGCATGGGAATTTGTGCAGTAACATGTGCTGGCATCCATGCAGGCTATACCACCTGGAATTTGCATGTGGATCGAATATTCAAAGCAGAGTATGGTTCCCTGCGAGCCAGCTGACACCTGCTTCAAACAATGCAGCCATTCCTCTTAGGATGTGAATGAAAATTGGGTCAACCCAAAAAATACTGTCTAAATAAGTTATTTATTGCACTCAATAGTTTTGTATAAAGTGGAGCTAGTTTTTATTGGGTCTGATAAATATCAGCCCTAAAATTGGGTCACTCACAATATGGGCCTAAGTAGTAACAGTTTTTAATGCACGGTTTTTCATTGGGATTTGAAAAGGAATTTGGCTTGAATGTCTGCCAATTGATTTAAACAGAACACAGAAAAAGCTACCATCCTAAAACAATTTTAAAGAGGAGAGACATGGAAGAATAAAAAGAGGTGTGACTCTCATGCACACATGTGAGATATCATTTAAATGAGGAGAATTGTGGGAACAATGAGCGGCAGCACTTTTGATGTTCCCCAAGAATTCTGAAATAAGCAGTAACAAAAATGTGAGGAAATTCTGTTTATATGTTAGGTTTGGCATTTGCTGGACATTATGGATTAGGAAAGGAGGTGGCATCCATGCAACCATACCATCCTAGACTCCAATGTCTCTCTAGTTTTATTAAATACATGGTGTACAAAGGTTTCCTTGTCACCAATATGACAGCTATCCACAGTCTGGAAATGGATGTCTGGAAAGAAAGTCAGCTAGCTTTTCTCTCGTTGAGGTTTTTAGCAGACGTGTGAGGACATTGAGTGGGAGGACTTTTGCCAAAATGTGGTGATTGCAGGACATTCTAAATAACAAAAAGTGGTGGCATTTGTGCAAGCCGATTCACACTGGAGTCTGCAATTTTCTTTAATGTCTAGGACTGCTTGTTTCCTGAGCTCTGTCCAAGAATGAGCCTGTTGCAAAATGACTCATTTTGCATTATCACCACTGGTTTTTTTAACTGATGCTGCTGGGTTTTCGACTCTGTTAACCAGACCCCAGTGCATGTGCCCTTCCCGCTAAAACATGTCAAAATGGGCCATACTCCTAATTGGTAGATTTATCTTACCTATAAATCCCTAGTAAATGGTAGAAAGTGTACTCAGGGCCTGTAAGATAAACATCACTAGTGGACTGCAGCACATATTGTGCCACCACTAAAGTGACAATACAAAACATGACTGCAGACCAGTAGCCGAGCTGTGCAGGTTTAAACTTCAAATTCGATCTGTCAAAATAACCTCTTTTAACAGCCCTAAATCCTCCTTTTAAATAATAATAACTCACCCCTACCTAAGCTTTAAGTGGCCATAAGACTGGATGCATGGCATTTTAGAGTTAGATATGTAAGTATTTCATATAAAATGGTCTTACAGTGAAAAGGCCTTAAAAGTTATTTTCACTGTAGAAGTGGTAGCTGTTCAATAGGAAAGCATGGAGAGATGATATTAAAATTAAATAATGTAATCTCCACCTAGGAAGCAGGTATAATGTTGGTTCTTGGACTTTTTAAAATATTTCTACAAGTCCAATACATTGACAAAGTCAGATTGGTGCTAAATATTTTATGAAAGGTACTTTTTTAAAGTCATGTCTTCTCTGCCTAAAGCTTCTAAAATCCCATTTGCCTGAGCTCCTGTCAGCCAAGAGCTGAATAGCTCCTTGACGAGGTGTGAATTGGCTCCCAGAGCTGATACAAAAGATTTTGGGTGTGTGAAAGAGTGACCTTCCCTTGACAGGATAGTCTGGGGCCTCTGCTCAATCCCTTGCATATCTTCAAAGGATGCTTACCCTGCCACTGGCAGATGTAGTTCACACCAGGACCTACCTCCCTTTTGTCTTTCCAGCCAGTCAAGCACCAATCCCTGTGGGAGAGAAGTTGCCCCCCCAACTGGTTTTGAATGACCACAGAGGAGATGTTGCTCATTTCCCTGGCCACACCTCTACGGTGGGCACAGGAGCTCTGCACAACTGAGGGAAGGTTCTGCCATCCTGGTTTTAGGTAGAGAGGGGCACTGCTGCAAACGTGGGTAGAGTTACCCCTGGGAACCTTTTCCCTATTGGGTAGAAAGGGACCGGGAGTCACCTCAATCCACAGGCTATAGCAAAGCCTAAATGGTGCACCCATGGGCACCCTCTTCAGACCACTACTGGATATGTAAAAGACAGAAAAAGAACCTCACCTGCTGTTGTGATCTGTGAGGAGGACCCTAAGGATTGGACCTGCTTCCACCTATGACAAGGAGTGATACGTTTATAAAGGAATGTTTATGCATGTCAAAAGGTTTCTTTTGACAGTTCAAAATAGCAAGTTCAAAACTGCATCACCAGGCTGCAGTGGCAGGCATGAGGAGATGTTTTATCTTGTCGGTTTAGTGGTGGCACAATAAGTGCTGCAGTTCACTAGTGACATTTAACGTACAAGCCCTGGCTACAGGGGGTACCATATAGTAAGGACTTATAGGTAAGTTAAATGTGCCAAATAGGAATCTGGCCAATTTGACAAGTATTATGGGTCAGAGCACATGCACTGGAACCCGGTTAGCAGAGTCCCAGTGATCATGCAAAAAGAGGCATTTTTCTACAAGCATTAGATAAAATGGAGGCCCTTGATTTAATGCTGGAGTGAAATGTAGGGGTCTAAAAATGATATATTAAAGTCCTGTTTCTGGGTTACAGAATGATACTGAATTTCCGGTTTTCTGCCACATCCTGAGTCAATTCTTAAGGCTGCTGCGGGAGAGTTTTCACCCAAATCCTAATTTTAGAGTTACAAACTGAGACTTGACTCTGAAATTGGAGTTTGCAATACGACATCTTGCTTCTGTACTTTGAGTCTAACACTTGATGATGGGTTTGGAGTATTGGGGCTGCTGCTGAAGTGTGTGTCTGAGGGCTTTTGCTTTTATGAGTGTCACAGGCATGCTTCAGTGACTGAAATCTGAGGCCGCCTGTTGAAGGTAGAATATGATGCTGTAAGAAATTGGGTTAATGGTTGAAGGGGGTTGGAAACTCTTCCTAATCATCAACCACAATCCTTGTCAGGTTGAACCACAAACGTAAAACAATTATCCTGTGCTTAACCCTTTGGTAGCTTGGCACAAAAGCAGTCAAGTTTAACTGAGAGGCACATGTGTTATTTATGCAGCACAGAAACAGTAATAAAGTAAAAACAAATCCAACACCAATTTAGAAAACTAGAGTAAAATCTAATAAATAATTAGACACCAAAACAAATTAAATCCAGATCAATAAACTGGAGTTGTGAATTTGAAACATTTTAGTTAGTGCCTAAAAGCTCATAGCGCCAACCGAGACCATCTAGTCACACAAGACCAGGGCAAAGTCTAAAATAATGGCCAACCATGAGATGAAGCGCGGTTCAGCTACATGAGGTGTATTGGGCCCGGTCTCGACGTACCTTCAGATTTAGAAGAAACTTTGAGGAAAAGTTCCTGAGAAGATAAAACTCAGTGGGCAAGGCAGCCAGTTGCGGCCAAGGAGGAGGCGTCATCGTTGAGGAGCTACTGGACGTAGTCGCAGTGAAGAGTTTATACATTCGGACTTTGTCACTTTTTTGGAAGTTGAAAATCTCCAGCAGTAGCTGGAGCCGACAAGGGGTGCATGAGGCCAGATCCTCTTTCCGAGAGGTCCCACTGAACAGGATTTACTGCTGCAGAGAAGAATGTAGCGAGAGGGTACAAGGCAAGCTCCAAGCAGTAGAGCAGGCCTTAAGTAGCAGGGTAGTCCTCAGAAGTATAAGGAATTCCTTCTAGGTGTCCTCCACAGGAGCAGGAGTATACCGAAAAGTTGGTCTTAGGATCCAATATTTATACCTCGTGCCAGCCTTTGAAGTGGGGAAACTTCTATCATACCCCCCATTGGGTTCTTGAAAGTTTCCTTCCTTCTCCTGCCCTGGCTGCAAGTGGTCTAGGGTGAAAATATGCTGGTGTAAAGTTCCTTTGTGAGTGGGCTGGAGGCAGCCCTTTGAAAAGTATGTGGGGCAGAAAACAGCTCCACCCCACCCATCCTGGCAGGATGACCCATCCTGCCAACAGCTAGACCCTGTTAGACCTGTCAGCCTTAGGGTGGTCTGCCCCCAAACATTTTGCCTTACTCCTCAATTTTCTGATGATCTCTTTTTTTTGTTGGCCTTAGAACTCTGTGCACTTTACCACTGCTGACCAGTGCTAAAGTGCATGCGCTCACTCCCTAAAACATGGTAACACTGACTTACACCCAATTGGCACATTTAATTTACTTATAAGTCCCTAGTAAAATGGTACTGCATGTACCCAGGGCCTGTACATTAAATGGTTCTAATGGGCCTGCAGCACTGATTGTGCCCCCCACCTAAGTAGCCCTCTAAACATGTCTCAGGTCTGCCGTTGCAGCTTGCGTGTGCAGTTTTAAACTGCCATTTTGCCCTGGCAAAATAAACCTTCCTTTTAATACATATAAGTCACCTCTAGGGTAGGTCCTAAACAGCCAATAGGCAGGGTGCCGGGTATTTAAAAAGTTGGACATGTACTTAAGTTTTACATGTCCCGGTAGTGAAAAACTTTTATGGTCATTTTTCACTACTGCCAGGCCTACCTCACCCATCGGATAAATTGGGTTACCTTATTACATTTAATATGTGCTAACTTTCAATTGGAAGCAGATAGGAATGTCGAGTTTGGTGTCTAAAGAATTGTAGTCTAAAACCCTCTTCAATGGTAATATCGGATTTTAAGTCACAATTCTGAAAATACCACTTTTAGAAAGCTGGCCTTTTCTTTTCCCAATCATTTGATGCCTTCAGCCTCTATCCAGTGTCACATGACTTGGTGTAGCTGGTAGTTGGTCTTTGTGCAGCATTCCTCCCAGAAAGTGAGACAAAGGGAGAATAGGTGTTAGCAGGATGGGTCATCTCTGACTTGGTACGGGGGAGCAGCTGTCACCTACCACACTTGCACATCACAAACATCACAAACATCACAAAGGGTTTGCCTCAGCATACTCACAACAGGTTTGACACTAGTCTTTTGTGCCCCAGACAAGTTGGGACCAGGGCAAGGAGGCAGGAAATTCCAAACACCTCTGGGGGTAGAAACTTCGAGAACCTTCTCCAACTTCAAAGCTGGCACCAGGTATATTTGACCCTCAGACCCAACACTTCAGTACACCTCTGGACATGTGGAGGACTGCTGTGCTGCTGTGCTGCAAGAAGGACTGTTATTCTGATGCCCTGCTATTCTGCTTCCCTGCTGCCTGCCGCCCTGCTACCTGAATGAAAAGAACTGGATCTGCATCTTTAACCCAGGCCCACTAGAGTGACTCCAAGGGCTAGTTGGCAAGCCTCCTGATCAGAGCCTCATGGACATAAAAGAAGGGGTAGGCAGAATTTGCGGAGTTTCACTCTGTGGAATTCTACGGAGTTACAGAAAAACTCCACGAGATTCCATGGAATTCCACCAACGGGTGGAAATTATGCAGCTCGCGCTGCTTGCACTGCAATTTAACACTGGTAGAGTGAGCACCTCTGAAAATCAGCGTGAACGGCACCATGCATTGTGCAAGAGAGCGCGGCCATTCAAGTTGATTTTGCTGCCACTCAAGTAGAAAATCGACTCTAGTGGTGGCAAATACACTCAAACGGCAGCCCTCTTACTGAGATTGCTCGCAAACGCCAGTGACCATCTGCATTAGAAAGTCACTCTATGGGACGCCACATCTCACTCGTCAGCTCATACATTCTTGAGCCTAGTAAGAGAAACATTCCGCCATGCGGCATTTGGTAGAATTTGGCTGGAACTTTGTGTTAAAGAGTAATGCGGAGTGACTAACATTCCACCAATTCCATGGGTGCAATGTTTCGTTCCACCCATAAAAAATTCCATCTACCTTTCACCCAGCACCTGGACTCTGCCTGCTGTGAGTCTTGCAACCCAAGTGGTGCCACCCCAGTCCTGGAACCCTGAAAGGGCGCCTGAAGGTGCTCTATCAGCTAGGCCCAGCCCAGCTGTAGTCTCTTATACAGAACTGACACATCATGTCATAACTCTTTGCAGCTCCGCATTGGATCTACTGCTGTGCGACAAATCCCAAGATTTTGCATCACAAGTCTCTGTCAACAGCATCCTCGATGATGACGCAGGACCTCGCATTACAAGGCTCATCGATGTCTTCATCGGAACTGCTGGTATGCAACGCATCCTTGATGCTGTGCCTCACATCACCACCCACAGCTCATCCGATCTGCAGCTGTAAGATCTCACAACACTCCTCAACCAGGATTTAAGGTACTTTGCTCAGCAGGCCTAACTTGGTCTCTATATCCGGCCCACGCTCCCTCGTGGTCAGCCTGAACTTGTGACTTTGTCCTGATCTGGTGAAACTAGATAACTGCAATAGCGCTTTGAAATCTTCAAAATTCTAAAATTTTAAATATTTAAAATTACATATCTCTGGTTCTACTAATTGGATTTGTGTTGTTGTGTCTCAAATAATTTATTTTATTTTACTCTATGTTTCTAAATCATTGTGGAATTTTACTTGTGCTGTGTGTTCACTTTATTACTGTTTGAAGTGCTGCATAAATACTTTACACATTGCCTCTAAGGTAAGCATGACTGATTTTGTGCCAAGCTACCAGAAGGTTAAGCATAGGTTAATTTGGGGATGCTTGTGACTTCGCCATGACAGGATTTGTGGTTGCTGCTTGAGAAGGATTTTACCCCTCTCAGCTAGTAACCCAATATCCTACAGTTCTCCTTTGTCTCACTGCCTAGGAGGAACACACAAAGGCCAACTGCCAACCATTCGCAGTCATGTTGTCCAGGACACAGGCAGCAGGCACCAAATGGTTAGGACAAGAAAATGCCAAATTTCTAAAAGTGGAATTTTCAGAATTGTGACTTAAAATCTGACTTTACCATTAGAGAACATTTTTGAGAAAATTTTAAATTACAATTCAGTTGAGAACAAACATGCCATTTCTACCTGTTCCCAATCAAATGTTACCACTTAATAAATGTCATGATGTAAGGCAATGTTATCCCAAGGGAGAGTTAGGCCTCGCAGTTGTGAAAAATTAATTTAGGAGTTTTTCACTAACAGGACATGCAACACTTAAAAATACATGCCCTACTTTTTAAATACAATGCATCCTTCCCTACGAGCTGTTTAGGGCCTAGCACAGGTGTGACTTATATGTATGAAAAAGGGAGGCTTAGGCCAGATAAAGACTTAATTTGCCAGATCAAATTGGCAGTTTAAAACTGCTCACAGGTTGCAATGACTGGCCTTGGGTGGCACTATATGTAGCAGGCCCACTATTAGCATTTAATTTACAGGTCCTGGGTACATGTAGCACCACCTTACTAGGACCTTATTAGTAAATTGATTGTGCCAATTCGGTGTAAGCCAATTTGACCACGTTTAAAGGAGTGAACACAAGCACTTTAGCACTGGTTAGCAGTGGTAAAGTGCACAGAGTACTAATGTCGACAAGAACAAAATTCAGAAAACAGGAGGGGAGAAGGCAAAATATTTGGGGGAAGACCATACCAAGGATGACAGGTCTAACAGATGCCTATTGTGAGTGCAACTTCATAAATAAAGTAGGAATTAAAAAAATATTTTTCCATTAATAAAATACCTCATCTTTGCAATGGAGCTTAAACTGCCAGGGATGAATTTATGATGTATCAATAAATGCAGACCTGATGGAAATCAGGTAAAACAAGATGGGACAGATTTATAGAGCAAATTGATAATGTGACCGTTGGAAAAAATCTTTAACTCCAGTAATGACAATTTCAATGAGCTCTTCAGACCATAAATACATCTGTATACTGGCAACATCTTACCAGTTTTACAGAATTTTAGATTATAAGAATGTTGCCAGCTGCACTGAAGACAATAGAGTGGAGAAAAGCCAATAAGGGCTGCTATAGACCTGCTGCTGTATTATTTCAGAGTCAAGGGTAATTTACATTTTGGTGAATGGTCTGCGAGGTTGCCAATTTCGCAGAGGCCATTGCCTCCATCAACCCTGAAGAAGAACGTACGCTATACTTAAAGGTCCATGCCACACATAAAGGGATCTCTCTAACTTCAGTAGAGCCCTCACTTTAGTGGATCCATTGATAGTAGTGAAACTTTGCCAAACAGGAGCCATGTTTGATGTCCCCCCTCTGCTAATGTGTTGTTTTTTAAAAACTCTTGAAAACAAAAGATCTATAGCCCGATACACAGAGGGTTTTGTTTATGCATGTGGGGGGGGGGCATTTAGTGATCTCCCTAAGCAGGAACACCATGCCTTGCATGGCGGTCCTAGGCATGGAGTCTAGCAATGCTAACACTACCCTACATAGGACGGGAGACTGTTTCCATAGCCTGAATGCCCTGTGATGGGCAGGCCATCAGGTCAGATGCTTCTGACAACAGAACCAGTGGAGATTCTTCCATTGGCAACTCAATGCTTCCACCAACACTAGCTAGAGTAGGGGAGCATGAGTTTGGTGGGCGGGAGCATTGCCAATTTACAGAGTTCCTCCTGCCCTGACATACTCCAAATGGCCCCCTTTGTCTTTCTATTCCTTTCAGTTTTATTTAGAATGTTCTACTCTCAGTGAATAGGATGTTCTAATAGTTTTATAGTCCTTATGCTTTGAGCTATACAGCTCATTAAATGCCTTTCTTTTACAGCTGCTCACCTGCAGCTCAGCACTATAAAGAGGGCCTATTGCTAGGAGGTATGCCTTTAACTATCCTCTGCAATGGATTACAGTGCTATATAATTACATTATGTAAGTACTAAATGTAAATAGCTTTGAGAAAAAATGTTGTAAATATTGCAATAACGTCTCAAGAAGTGAAGTGCTGCTGTGAGAAGGTGGTTCTGACCATCTAATCCGCCTGGATTTTTCGCTTTTTGATCACCTTGTTTTTGACCTTTTGTTGTGGAACAGCCTCATAACGTGTGACTTACCCACGGCAAACTCATGGTAAAATGGACTGCACATATTAACCGCCAGTGTCTGCCTTTTAAGATAAGGTCGCTGCGACGCAGCCAGGGTAAGGGTCACTGGGCTGGTTACATGTGGGCATAAGTGCTCATGCGTGTGTACACGTGTGAGGGGTTGCGTGGGAGACACCTGTTGTCCGCAGTCCAAGAACTGTGCACAGGTAGCCTGGCACAGAAGGAACTATGCAGAAGTTGGGTGGTGACCTGGAATAGGTCTTATAATGTGAGGGTATGTATGAAGGGAAAGTCAGTGTACTTTACTGTCTTGACTGTAGTGACACTCCATTATACTCCTATGGGAAAGGCTGCCTTAGGGCGCAGCTCCAGTTCCCTGCGGTCCACAGACTCCAGGGTTGAACCAATGTACACTGTAATCTGTGTGAAAAGAACACTTCTGTGAAGTCCAAAAGCATACTGTACAGCTTATGGGTCATCCAGGGATGTCATATTTCTCTGACTCAGCTCAGGATCAGAGTCTACGCCTTTTGTGACCCTGCTGGGCTGGGTTAATTACCTTTCTCCCCAGCTGCAGAAACAAAGGTCTCACCCATCAAAGGAAGCAACTAATAGTGCTTAAGTCAGCTCTGAAGGAGGAAGAGATTGGGTGAAATGCTCTGCATCGATCAGCCAGCTGTCATCTGGTGGCAGAAAGAAGGCCTGCCCCAGGTCACTCAACAAAGTCCAGACCTTTGAAGCTAAACCTGAGGGGTGACTCCTTTGAAGATTTGCTAGGGGAAGGCCCTGGCAGTGATGTCAGTGGGGGGGTGAAGCTTAGACACCTAGAGCCCATGTGACAAGTGACTCCTTGAAATATCCCAGAAGATTGTGCAGGGAGGTTGGGACAGGGGCAGAGAGGTGATGTTGCACATCGCAATAGGCCAAAGGTTCTGCACCAGGGGGGAGAGTTCTCCTGGATGTGCTTTTCTGCTGAACGCTAAGACTGGAGTCTGACGTCATGGACAATTCGAAGGAGGAACCCCCTGGCTGTCCCCTGGACTAAGGACTCTGAATCTGATTGACCCAGGACCAGTGGGGCATTCCCCAGGACCAAGGACGCTGGTTCCCTTAGACCCCCTGAGGACCAGTTGGGGGAAAGGCTGGACTTCTGCGCAAGGAGGAGAGAGAGACCCAGAAGGAGAGCAAAGAAAAAGACTGGTGCAGGGAGCTAGTGAGGTCTGCGCCCTACAAAGTTTGGACTCTTTGGGAACAGGATTCCTGAAGAAAGTGCTCCAGGTGGCAAGGGCTCGCCACCAGGAGCAAAAGGAGACCAGGATCACCAAAATCGACCCAACGGGGCCAAAGATATCCCAGTTTAAAGTTTGGGCGACCTTTGACCTTCTCACAGCTGGCAACGAAGCACGTGGGGCTCCACCACCTTGAGTAATCTTGCCTCCGGGTGGGCCAGGGTCCAGAGGCTTCCCCAAGTAAAAGAAATGCGTGAAGCACCATTGTGCTTTCCCTGCAAGAAGCAGGAAGGGGGCCCAGTATCCCATCCGTGGGCCTGAGAAGAAAATGTTCAGGGTAGAGCCATCGCGCCCCCTTGCGACATGAAGAAGGGGCCCAGGATCCTATCCCTGTGCCCCTAGAAAAATAATGTTGAGGGAGTGCCGTCGCGCTCCCCCATGAGTGTGGGAAAGGGGCCCAGGGCCCCAACCATAGGCTTGAGAAGAGTCGTGAATAAGGGAGCACTGTCACACCCTTGCAAAGGTGAGAGGGGGCTCAGGACCCCATCCCTGGGCCCCGATGGCCAGAGCAAGGAGGGTCCCCTGTGTGGCCAGGAAAACCGGCAGCCCAGCACAAGTCTGTCTGCAGGACTGGGCAAGCTGGACTGAAGTGCCGGCTCCCGCTGCAGCATGTGAGTGTTCTGGCCATGTGGGGAGCTGGTGAGAGTGGCTAGGGGTGGGCTCCCTGAGCTGCTCTCCAGCGTCACAAATGCACGACGTGCCCAAGTGGGACCAGGCACCCTGAGACACCAAGAGCGCTGTGCAGAGGTGCCAAAATGAAACAGAAATAGAGCAGGACCCCTACTTAATGGCGGCCGCTGCGGGGACAGGTGAGCAAGACCACTGACTCATTGTCAGTGAAATTGCTCTCCCTCCCTCGCAGGTCCACCATCAAGTGAGGCCTTCCCCCAAGCCCCTGCACTCTCGAGTGTTGGTGTTCGAGGCCCTCCTCCACCCGCAGGTCTTACATGCGCCTCATCCCTGGTGGTCCAGTGGACCTCTGTCTCCTTTCTCTCGCTCCGCTCTTTCTCTACGTTTTCACTCGTTTTTTTTCACTGATTTCAATCTCCCCCTTTTACTCTCCTTCTGTCTTTCCTCCGTTTTCACCTGTTTTTTACTGATTTCAATCTCTCCCTCTCACTCTCCTTCTGTGTCTCTACTCCACTTTTCTTGCACTTTTCAATGCCTTATTTCCACTCTTTCCTCTCTTTTTGCCTTTTTCTGCCCGTTTTTCCCTGCCGCTGCTGCCCCCGCGGCCCCTCCCCCCAGCACGACCAACGCGACCGGCCCAATCCAGCTCCCCTCCCCGCCTCCCAGCTGTCCAGCCCTCCCCGACCCCTACTTAATGGCGGCTGCTGTGCGGCTGCGCCGCTGGCGCGCCAAAGGCAAGCCTGTCTGCGCCCGCCCACGACGTGACCAGCGCCAGGAACCCTGAACCTCTGCAACGCCAACGCTAGGACCCAGCGGCACTCCACGCTCTAAACCCAGGCCGCAACAACAACTGCATGCTAGCATCACCAGCCGACACCAACGGACCCTTCAGCTGTCACCGCTGCCGGCACACCTGCAGCACCGCCAAGACCACAGACCTGGCGCAACCTGCCCGCAAGACCACAACCGAACCGAAGACCCTGCATTGCATCCTCCTCAATGCCCAATCCCTCCACAAACACGCCACCGAAATCTGGGACCTCCTCGACAGCACCACCCCGGACGTAGCGTTTTTCACCGAAACATGGACCAACACCACCTCGGGACCGGACACCTGAGCACACTCCCCGACAAGCCCACAGACCTGATGGAACACCTTCACTTCAAGATACTGGCCAGCCCTACCACCACCCTCCGAGGAACCCTCATCTACCGACCCCCTGGACCCCGCGGACTTTTCGCCAACTCCATCACGGACATCATCTCCCCGCATGCCATCGCGTCCACCAACTACACCCTACTGGGAGACCTCGACTTCCACCTCAACAACCAACTGGACCCCAGCACCACATCCCTCCTCGACAACCTCCACAACATTGGACTCTGCCAGATCGTGACCAAACCCATGCACTCAGCAGGACACACCCTTGACCCCCTCTTCACAACAGGAAACTCCATCACCTTCAGCCACACCACCGAACTCCCATGGACTGACCATCGATGCGGTCACTTCACCTTCAGAACTCCCACCATCCACAGACACCAGCACCTGCTCCCACGAAGAAACTGGACCAGAATCACCAACGACCAGCTAACCTCATCACTCAGCAACTCCACCCCAACCATCGCGGAAAACGACGACCCCAACAATGCAGCCCAAACCCTGCACAGATGGATCTCCGACAGCGCCAACACCATAGCCCCCCTCAAGAAAAACAACAACACCCACGCCAAGAAAGCCAGATGGTTTACCACCGAACTTCGAGAGTCCAGACGCACTTGCCGCCACCTCGAAAGGGCCTGGAGGAACACCAAATCCACAGAAGCCCACACAACTTTAGAGCCGCCACCAACGCACACCACCAACTCATCAGAAAAATGAGGAAAAAAGCGATTGAAGACAGAATCTCCACTCACGCACACAACAGCAAAGAACTCTTCAACATCATCAAGGAGTTCGCCCAACCCACCAGCGAGTCCACCGACATCCCTCCATCACAAGACCTTCTGCGACAAACTCAGCACCTTTTTCCACCACAAAATCAAGAGCATCTACGACAACTTCGATGAAGACAACAAACACACTGAACCCTCATCAACCACCCCCGACACCCTGAAGCCAGCGATCGACAACTGGACAGCCCTCACCACCGAAGACACACTGAAGACGATGAAGTCAATCCACTCCGGGGCCCCCACGGACCCCTGCCCCCACCACATTTTCAACAGAGCCGCCAACACCATCGCACCCATGCTCTGCCACACCATCAACCGCTCCCTGGCAACCGCCTCATTCCCCGACGACTGGAAACACGCCGAGGTCAACCCCCTCCTGAAGAAACCCTCAGCGGACCCCACCGACCTCAAAAACTACAGACCCATCTCCCTGCTCCCATTCCCAGCGAAAGTCATCGAGAAAACCATCAACAGCCAACTCGCCACATTCATTGAAGAGCACAACATCCTCGACTCCTCCCAATCCGGCTTCAGAAAAAACCACAGTACGGAAACCACCCTCCTCGCCGCAACAGACGACATCTGCACCCTACTGGACAAAGGAGAAACAGCAGCCCTCATCCTCCTCGACCTCTCAGCGGCGTTCGACACTGTATCTCACCGCACCCTAATACGCAGACTCCACGACGCAGGGATCCAAGACAAGGCCCGCGACTGGATCCGCTCCTTCTTCTCCGGCAGAAAGCAGCGGGTCAGACACCCCCCCTTTCCTCTCTGTCCCTACACCAACCACCTGCGGAGTCCCCCAGGGGTCCTCCCTCAGCCCTACGCTCTTCAACGTCTACATGGCTCCGCTCGCCCCCATCGTCAGAACCTACGGACTCAACATTGTGTTATACGCAGACAACACCCAACTCATCCTCTCCCTATCCAACGAACCCAATACCGCCAGACACAACTTTCGAGAAGGCATGGAAGCCGTCGCCAAATGGATGAAAAACAGCTGCCTACAACTAAACACCAACAAAACAGAAGTACTCATCATGGGCCCAAACCCCGACGCCTGGAACGACACCTGGTGGCCCCCCGTCCTCGGGAGCCTGCCCACCCCGACAGACCACGCACGCAACCTGGGAATCATCCTGGACTCCGAGCTCAAAATGGACCACCAGATCAACTCTGTCTCGTCCTCCTGCTTCCACACCCTCCGCCTCCTACGTAAGACCTTCAAATGGATCCCCCTCGAACACAGAAAGACCGTCACTCACGCCCTGGTCACCAGCAGATTCGACTACGGCAACGCACTCTATGCCGGAATAAACAAAAACCTCACCCGCAAGCTACAGAACAACCAGAACGCCGCCGCAAGACTAGTCCTCGACCTGCCAAGACACTGCCACATCTCCCAGCACCTGCACACACTCCACTGGCTCCCCATTGAAGCTAGAGTCACCTTCAAGATGATCACCCACGCTCACAAGGCCCTCCACGACACCGTACCAGCATACCTGAGCAGCCGACTCAAATTCCACGCACCCCAGAGGACCCTACGATCAGCCCAGCTCTCCTATGCCGTGGTCCCCCGCACCAGAAAGACCAGATCGGGAGGCCGCTCCTTCTCCTTCCTCGCGGCCAGAGCCTGGAACGCCCTTCCACTCCACCTCAGACAGACAACATCGCTCCCCATCTTCGCAAGAAACCTCAAAACCTGGCTCTTCGACAGACCCCCCCCTTGATGGACGGGAACCTGCTAACCCCCGCCACCCCCCAGCGCCTTGAGACCCCTACAGGTGAGTAGTCGCGCTTATCAATCGCCTTGATTAATTTATTGAGCAGGAAAGAGTTGTGGGTCTACCCAGTGCAGCAGAAGAGCCACTGCTCAATAATTCAACAGAGAGTGTGAGGAGCTCCCATAAGGCCCTGCGGGGCTGGCCAGCATTCTGGAGTGAAACATCACTTGTTTTGACTTTATGGTAGCCTCAGGAGAGTGGGACACCACCAAATGAATACCAAAGTGTGGAGGAGCTGCAGGAGCAGTGCAGCCTCCCCCCAAAAGCAGCTGAACAGACCCCACTCTAAGTTGGCTGGGATATGGAAAAGATAACCCCTCAAGGGTTTTGATCTGTTGCAAGCATTTCCTATGCTGGGACTTTTGTTCTTCAGCTTAAGAATGATGTGCCTTCTAGGGGTGAAGACCATGGCTACAATTCTGGTGGCCTGAATTGGTGCACCATGAGTTTTCATATTGCCAAACACCTTCTAGGGTTGAAAGGATGTAATTGCATATGTAGTGTTTACAGAAGTGATGTCCTTTAGGGACTATGTTTAAGGTGCAGTATTTCATAATACAAGTCATTAACAGTGTAGCTGTAAACACTGTTTAGGGGGTGACATATAATTGCACATGTTGTGATTATAACTGTAAAAGTTGAATTCCATTAATCATCCTAACAGTTATGATAAGTACCCATACTCCCAGACATGTTTAAACATTTACTCTTGCTAATGCTTTATTTAAATAATGAGACTGACAGACACTTGTGATCAAAGCTTGCATGCTGTATTGCAGTATTAAGTACTCTCAGTCATGGTTATATGTAATTATTGCATTGATTCCTATTGTGAAATGCTTGTTGAGATAATGAGGTTAACAGATACTCGCTTCAGTCCCAGGATTAAGTGCTCTTACTCCAAGATATGTTCAACCCTGGCATTTAGGGATAAGATAATGTTTACACATGTGAGTTGTGGTACTAACCCCCGTGTAGGGAGAGGCAAGAATGTTTATACAATGTCATCAAGGAGTATTTCCACCAGCTTGTGTATATTTCTAAATTGCTGCATAGTATTTAGTAGTTTGTGTGTAATAAATGTACTTTTCCTTTTTCAAAAGAAAAAGCACAGACTGGACAATCATTTATTGAGTGTTATTATTGTGTATTGGTGAATGGTGATTACTAGCCCACACCACCTCCCTTGAGTAGGCCTTGGACTGCTCTGCTTCACTACCCTCTGAGAGTCAAGCGCTACAATGGGGTGTTTGGTTCCCAGTGAAGGAAAATGTAGACCCATTACTTGTGCAGGCCACACAACAATGACTCATTTCTAACAGCTGCCCGTAGAATTTTCTAAATGCATTCAATGCATACAGCCGGAGCTTTTGTTTAAAGTCTGTTAAGGTACCAACATACGAAGATGAATGTGGATATTGCTGAAGCAGGAATTAATCAGAGTCCTTCATCAGGTATGCAAAATCAAGCAAAGATTGTACAAATTACTGACCAATCTCCGTCATAACCGCTTACAGCCAAGAGTCTAGAAGAAATACTGGCCACATTAGTGCCTTGCAATCAAGTAGGATTCATAATAAATAGGGAAGCAAATCAAAGCACTTGGCTATTGATGGACATCCAAATCTCAAGGCAAAAAGGAATTAACCAATCACATCGGTATCGCTTAACGCATGTGAATCATTTAAATAAAGCCTCATGATTGGTCCTTTGAAATCCCCCATCTTTAATACACTATTTATTAAATGATGTCAGATTGCTATGCCAAAGACCAAAACTTGCACAATTGTTTAACAGAATAACGTCCAACTTCCTTAATTTTCACTCCAGACACAGATGGATATTGACAACCTAGTACTTGACCTAGCACATGAACCATTGGCTGACACCACCAGTGGTGACAATGCTGCTCACTAAATTATTGTGGACCCGATTCACAAAGCTATTGCCACACCCGTGTCTAACCTAAGTCATTAAATAGCAGCATTTACAAGGTGTAAGTTCATTTTTTGTTTCGACGGCATGTAAATTTAGACTTACGATGTGATTTACTTTCAAGTAATTATATAGGAGTAAATCTCCTCACAGGCCACCCACAAACTCGCAGGCTGTTTCCCACCTCGAATGTGCTTCTAAATATTTTCTGGTCAAACACAGGAGTCAACGCATTAGGGTGAGATTATCCCTAAAACTGACATTGGTGCAGGAGAATGGAAGTGTTTTGCCCATTGAGAAAAAATTGTTGAAAAATGCAAATGCTCTATTACTTACCGGTAATCTTCATTACTCCGGGTCCCGTTGTCCTCGTCCCATTCATTTACAAAGTGGAGATAACCATCTCCCGACAGAAAAAAAGAACAGAGGCATGCTGGGACCCTAATACTGCCCCTCCCACCGGGAGTACATAAGCAGTACTTACCCAGCATCCCGTCTGTACAACCAAGCCCAGACAGGAAGGCCGGCCGCCCGGGAGGGAGGGCGTATGAATGGGACGCAGGACAACGGGACCCGGAGTAATGAAGATTACCGGTAAGCACAGAGCATTACCCCCAGGTCACTTATGTCCTCGTCCCATTCATTTACAAAGTGGAGAATACCAAAGCAGAGAACCGGCCTTCCGAAACCACAAGCACACCCAGGAAACCACACCAAACGCAGCAACCCAAGGGAGCACTGAGAAGGAGGGAAGGGGGGACTGCAGGAAGCAACCGGCCAGCAACCCAGAAAAGGACAGCAGGGCCAAAACAAGGACCGGAGACAACCAAGAAAAAAACTGAAGGCCAGGGCCACAAAAGGAGGCCACCAACCAGATAAACAGGAGACAGGGCAACCAGGCCAAAAGGACACGGCCAAGGTCAGACAAGCCCGCCCAGCCCAGAACCACCAGGAAGGCATACAGGACCCGGCAGTCGCACAGACACCGAGCAAACCCCGACCGCCCCGGAGAAGGCCAAAGAAAGAAGCCCAGGCAACAGGACACAGGCCCAAGCACCCAGACCAACAAGGAAGGAGGAAGGCACAGGCCAGAAACCGGCCCACCACACCAAACCGAACGACCCGGCCATGAGAGAGCACAGAGGAGAAAGCCAATGAAACCCCACAGAGGAGGCCAGGACCGGGGAAGAAAAGTCAGCACCACCAGTGCCACCAAACGACAACCATCAAGCACCCAGCCGAGAGGGAGGAGCCCCAGCAAGAGCCCGGGAGCAGAACAGGAGCCAAACCCCAACCAAACCGAAAAGGACAGGGAAGGAGACAGAGACCCGAAACCCCAGGAGGCCAAAAGCCCCCACTGGGAAGAAGACCGCCAACCGAACAGGGCGGCCAAAAAACCCAGAACAGGCGGAGCAGAGGAAGCAACCCGGAACCGAACCGGAACCGCAACACAGAGGGCAGAAAAAACAGAAGCCAAGAAGGCGGACGACCGCCCAGGCACCCAACACCCAGGCCAAGCAATCAGCAAGGGCCGGAGCAACGGAAAAGGCCCCAGGGCGCACAGCACCCAGACCAGAAACCCACCAGGCCCGACCCCAGCCAACGCTGAAGAGGAGCCAAGAGACAGCAAAAACCAGGGCAACAAACGCACAAGGAACCAGGAAGCCAGGACCGGAGTCAAGCAACCCGCCAAGGCAGGAGGACCCACAGGCCCAACCAGCCCCCGGAAGGAGCCCACGCAGAGCCCAGGGCAAAGGAAAGGGCAGGAAGGCTGACAGAGACCCCCAGCACACCAACGCCGGACCAAACAGAAGGCCGGAAGAAAAAAACAAACACAGGTAAACCGACAAAACGGAAACCGGAGGAAGCAGAGAAGGCAGAGGGCCAGGCAACAGCAGATCCCGGACACCCTGCAGCCAGGAGGGAGAACCCCACAGGCAATAGGAACCACACTGAACCGCAACCCACCAAAAAGGGGGCGGGGGGGAGAGGGCACCAAAACAGACACACACCGGGAACAGAGCCCGGGGAAGCAAGGGAGAAACAGGAGCGAGCCAGGACACCGGAACTAGGAAGAACCAGGAACACCCAGCAAACACACCCCGGAGTCCAGCAAGACAAGGAGGCCCAGCCAGAGGCCACGCCGAACCAGCAGGAAGCCCGCAGACCAGGAGCAATAAAAGGCAACCCCGGACACGTCAACCCAGAAGAACCGAACACCAGGACCCTACACAGGACTGGACAAGGGACCCGCAGCCCAGGAGAAAAAAAGAGGGCAGCCAACCAGAAAGGAGAACGGGGAAAAACCGAAGCCCAACAGCACCCAACTGAACCCCAGGAACCAGGAAGAAACACGGACACCCAACCAGAGGCGAACCAAGCCTGGGAAGAGAACCGCCGGCTGGAGCAGGCCCAGAATGACCCACCAGGACACGGCCCGAAACCAAGAGAGCACCCCGCCAGGACCCACAGAGAGAGCACAGGCAAGGATGCATGTCCGAAAAAAAGGCGACCAACAGACGCCCAAAACCAGCAGAAGCCGGAAAGCCCCAGCAGACCAAAAGAGGGGAAAACAGGCGCCAAGCCAATGACACAGCAGCAGCGAAAGAGAGCCAGGCCCCAAACAGCAGAGGCACGAAAGCCAGGGATCCAAAATGCGAACCGCCACCGGAAACACACCCCGGGGGGGGACGCAAAGGAAAGGGAGAGCAGGGCCCAACCCCACCAGCCTGAGAAGCCGACAGCCACAGGCACCCCTAGGCGGCCCCAACCAGGAACAAACCAGGCCCGACCAAGCGGAACCACAGAGACCAGGCGAGAGCAGGCTCGCCGGCAGAAACAGGAGGGGCGACCAGGACCCACCGAAAAAATCCAAAGGCAAGCCTAGGAAACAGAGCAGGGGCGCCGCAGAAGCAGGGGAACCCAAGGCCATACCAAGGAAACCCCAGAATTCAGGAACAGCCAACGCCAGAGCCAGGAGCAACCAAAAACAACAGCACCCAGCACGGAAGAGCCAAGAAGCAGAAAGAGAGGCCGCAAGAACCCACGGTACAACCAAGCAGGACACACAACCAGCCGAACCGGACACTAGCAGAGGAACAGAGCCAGCCATACCAGCAAGGACCCCCGCGAAGGGAGAGCCAACCCAGGGACCCAGCCCACTCAAGGCCAGACCACAGCACCCGCACCAACAACACCCGAGGACTGCGCAGGAACACCACAAAAGTGGGCAGACCCCGGCAGGACCAGGAACCCAAGAGAGGGCAAGCACAAGCGAGCCGACGGCCAAGAGAGGACCACGAACCCCAGTCACACCACCCAGGGAGGCCACGCACTGCAGAGGCAAAGCGGCGATGAGCAACAAAGCCCACAGCCACCCAGCGGAGCACGACACAGGAGCCCAGGAGGGAAAAGCGCCAAGGGGACAATCCGGCACAGCCAACCCGCAGCAAGCGGCAGCGGACGCGCTGCGCCAGCCCCGGCAGCCCGGGAGCAGGAGGCCGCTGAGGCAGAGAGCCAGACCGGTGACCAGGCCCCCGCAGGAGAGACAAGCCCAAAAAGACAGCACACACGGTGAACCAAAACACCGACAGCACCGCACACCAGCCCAGCCACCCGGAACACCCAGGAGGGCAGGAGCCAAGGACGAGGAACAGCCCCAACAGGCAAGAACCCCAGCCCCGCAGACCAACACACAAGGGCAGACGCGGGGAATCAGCGCAGCGGCAGAATGCATGCAGCGCAAGCAGGAGGACCCAGGTACAAACCCCGGCAACTGCAGGAGTCACCGCCTCCCAACAGGGCCACGGCCAACCCACCAAAAATGCCAGGAACCATTACCGAGCCACACACCACCGGGCACCCGGCACCCCCCCCAGCCCAGCAGGAGAGAGGGGGCCGGGAAGCAAGCGAGAGGAGCAGACGGGAGAATGGAGCAGCCAGCAGTGGGGGATGAGCAGGAAGCGCCCAAAAAGACGGAGGCGCCCAGCAGCCAACAGGCAGCGGCAGAACACACGCCCCATATGCAGGAGGCACAAAAAACCACCACCAGGAGGCACAGGAGCCCCGCAGCAGAAGGCCAGCAACAGCAAGCAAGAACCGCAGGCGGAAGGCATGGGGAGAAGAAGTGAAGTGCCCAGAATCACATGATGTAGAGCGCCATAGCCGAGACTCGAACCACGTACCCCAGCCGCGCGGGCAACCGCACCACCCGATAGGCTACATCCCCTCCCAGGAACGACGGAAATACAGAAAAAACCACCGAAGAGCAGCAATGCCACAGAGGAAGACAGCCTCACGCTCCAAGAATGAGAAAGTGAAGCAGCCTTGTCGCCCCATAAAAGAACTCACAGCATACCCAGTGCACACCCGAATAGAAACCATCCCGTGCACCCCGGGAACGGAACCCCACCACACACTGGGACCAGCACAGAGCATGGCGGACACAGCGAAGGAAGAAACCAACCCTTGCAGTACCCAGAGGCGGCAGCCAGAAGGAGCTCCACACCGCCGCAGGCCCTACCTCCTGCAGCAGCAGCGGGACTCGGTCACCCAGCAACCAACCGGGCTTCCCAGAATACTCACAGCGCTCGCACCAGAGAAAACAAAAGGGCATACATCTGTGCAAGAGGGCTGCAGTTGCTAACGAAGAGCAAACAAAACCGCTATGCGGGACTCACCCAGGGAGGGGCGCAAACAGCCACAAGGCCCCCCCCTCTGCACCTTCCGGACTCCAGGATGCCGCCGCCAGTCATCAAAGGCAGCAGATAGGCACCGCCGAAGAGGCCGGAGGCGAGGACGCTCTTGATGCAGCAGGCACTCCTCACAGCCTGCCAACATATCGCAGCGCCCACCAAAGAAGCCACAGCGGTGAGAGCGAAGACCGACAGGAAGGCAGGGGAACCAGGAAATCGGCTCGTATTCCACCCGGCCAAGCCCCAGGAAGACGAGCCGTCAGCAACCCGGAAGGACCCGGGAGGCCGGCTCACCAGCCGCAAAGGGCCGGCAGAAAACTTCACACATGGGAACCAAAGAGCCGGCCGAGAAACCAAGCCTCCCAGCAGGCCGGGAGGCAAGGAACCAGACACCCCAACCGCACAGCCAGGCAGCCGGACGGGGTAGAACAGGAACAGAAGCCACTCAAGCCCAGCAGGAGCAGCACCAGCATCCACAAACAAGTCTGTCGACAGACAGAAAAAAGAACAGACGGGATGCTGGGTAAGTATTGCTTATGTACTCCCGGTGGAGGGGGCAGTATTAGGGTCCCAGCATGCCTCTGTTCTTTTTTTCTGTCGGGAGATGGTTATCTCCACTTTGTAAATGAATGGGACGAGGACATAAGGGACCTGGGGGTAATGCACTCTTGCATACTATATGAGCATGACTAACTTCACCATATACATCTACACATTCATTATGGTAACACACTTAAACAACATGGACTCACCAACGATTTCATGGGAACTAATAGTGGGAATCTGGGACGGTCACTAACTCCCAGAAGGGGTTGTAGAATCGTCGACGAATTTCCTGATAGATACAACTTTACATCAAACACAGGAGAAAACCTATGTAATACATTTTGACTGTTTAACTCAGCCCTCTGTTGAAAGTAAAAGACACAAAGATTAGTGTAAATCAAATCTTGACACATTCCACCCTAAATTGTTGGAAATGCTCCATGCATACACTAATCCGAGATGTTTCCCCTTTAAGAAAGGCTACAATGCTCATGTTGAGATGTAACTAATGAAATGTACAAAAAAAGAAAACATATTGGAATACTGTTCGCTTTAAAAGTTAGCAGGAAATGTGTTTGCTAACTCTAATTTCCTGGGTCATGAAATGGTCGTTACCTCGTCTGCATCTTTATGAAGCAAGATATAGTGCATAAAAATGAATATTGTGTCAGGTATTATACACGATAAACCCTGCTAATAAAAACCCCATGGGTGTATTCCATTATAAAGATTAATTTCAACACTGGTTTTGCCCTATTTGGATAGCAAGCCACTTTTATCTACGAAAGACATGGATAATTTAGTAAAAGTTTTAGGAAAAGTTTCAGGAAAAGTTTTAACAAATCTGGTATTTTTCATCTAATAGTAAAGGTACAAAAAAGAAAACAAGTCCAGCTCTTTCAAGTTTGAATATCCGGGTGCAGCCCTGCAAATTCAGCATTTAAGATCGCCACTTGTAGAATTTGTTACTTTGTGATTTTCCTTATAATGAATTTAGGTAATATTTTACAGGGAGCTTCTCTGTTAGGAACTAGATTTTGACATGTGAAAGAGGTCGCTCTTTCTTCAAGATATACAATGAGTGGCGCTTATGTGCAACCTGACAATACTATGAAAACATCAACAATGTATTTTTGTCAACTAAAATCTAGGGTTAGCAAACAGAAGGGTTGGCAAATAGAAGATGAAGAGAGTTCCTACAGACAGCTATAGTATCATTGATGCACATAGTGGCTACATTTCATGGCGATCAAACTAAAGAGGCTAATCTTTGCCTATACTATAGACAATACAGGCACTATCAGAACCGATCATTATGAAATTATATAATATTTTCTTGATTATTATTTAACAAAATGTATGCTCGTAAAACGGTAGTGAAGAATGTAGAAACTGGTAACTATTTTGCAACAAATTCAAGACATATATATCCCACCAGTGAGGTATCAGAATTAAAGAAATACATTTCTGTAGAAGAAGTAATTAGAGCAATTTCTTTAATAAAAGATAGTAAACAGCAGGTCCAGATTTATTTCCTTCAGAATTTTATTTAAAAAAGTATTTCTTTTCTATTGCTTTACCTTTATTTATTACATAATTGTTTTGGATAATGATTATTCTAGATAACTCATAGAGGACCTACAAAAAGTACTTTACAAAGGGTATGATGATGCCTTATTTCCAAACATGACCATGAGAAAATTCTATGTAAAACCTGTAGTCTATTCTCTCTTTTAATTGTGGGTGTAAACTTTATGGAAAACATGTTTGCACTGAGAGTGCAAAAGTACATTTCCAAGTTAATTACAAGGGTACAGTTCGGTTTTGTTAAAAGTACATATTCAGCCGATAACATTAATTTGTGTTTAAGATTTCATAGATAAGAATGCTTCACTATAACTTTAGATGCTGATTGTTTAGGATAGGACGTTACATTCACCTTCAGTGACATGATTTCAATGTTATATACTAATCCTAGAGCAGAGTTTTATAGTGCTGGCAATCGCCCCCTGTTTCAAGTAATAGAGGAAAACTCGTCAAAGTGTCCTCTCCAAACTATTAGTCACTTGAATTGGTTTAAGTCCGAGCTAGAATGTTGTAATGGATGATAACCTAAATGATCAAATAAAATGTAAATATTCTTCACATGCAGATGTTTTTACTTATTTTAAAACCACAGATTCATCGAGCAAAATGTTGCAATTCTGGTGGGCATTTAATCTTCAATATATATGCATGTGACTTCTTGCAAATTTTTCCCAGGCTCTGAGATGGAGTGGGGTGCTCATACACATGTCACAATTAGGAGAGAAGAGAGAGAGAGCCAGGGAGCAACAGAGATAGAGAGCACAAGAGAAAGAGAGAGGGCAATAAGATGAGACAGATTAGGGAAGAAAGAGAGAGTGAGAGAGACAGGGACAGTGACAGAGAGAGAGAGGTTAAGACAAAATGAGAGCTCCAAAGAGAGAGAGCAAGAGAGAGAAAGACAACGAGAAACAGAAAGATAAAGAGAAATAGAAACAGAAACAGATGGAGAAAACGGGAGAGACATAAATCTGCTGGGCATCTCAAGTTTTGCTGGTTTGCTTTCATTTTTTCATTTAAAACTGCTCCTAGTTTTCCTTTGTATTTAAGAGTTCTATTTTGGGATTTAGTTTTCTTTTTATTGTTTTTTCTAACCCCAATATTGTACCTTCTGAAGTAAGCAACAGAAGATCTGTGGAATTTAAGCTGAGCAAATATAATTTTGTACGACAGTAGCAATGGCTGTGCAGTGATGTGAAAACAAAAGCACGCCTTTTTATGACCCTGAGGCTCTACCTGACAAATTTGCTCTAGCAGTATTGTAAGGAAAAGTGATCCAGAATTATTCCTAGGGAATGTGAAAGAATAATAGAGGACCTAATTTAGAGTTTGGTGGACGGGCCGCCGTTCCTCCAGTGTGAAGGAAAATATCTGTTTGTCGGGCTGATAGAGCTCCATCCATAGTATTTAAGGTTTGGCCTGAAGGACCGCCATCTGTCATGACAGAGGACAGTCCATTGGCCAAACCTATATCTTTCATCATCAGTCTCCCCAACCACTGTCGATGGGTACAACTCCAATAACATTGGTATGGAGGACATGCGCCACCATATTTAGAGTTTCCACTGCCAAAATAAAATGTGGGAACCCTCATGACAGAGGACAGCGGCTGTGGACGGGGTTTTTGATGAAGATGTGTCCGTCATGATGAGGGGAGCACCCGTCAATACAGGCCTGCTCAAAAAACAACTTATTAACAACATTTGCATCGTAAGCTACAAAACACACTCCTCATACCGAACAAATCATTTACCACTCACACCACGAAGAACCAACACCCAGCCCACATTTGTTTCTTTTTTCACAAATGTCTGGAAAAAGACAATCCAGTTCTCAGAAAATGAGTAAACTGCTTTGGTGGATGGTTAGGGTGGATGAGGCAATTAGGGTTGAGCCACAGCTGTTTGGAGCCTGGTTCAGAGCACAACCATGAGCTAGAGAAGGCAAATGTTGGGCAGAATAGTGGGTAAGGTGATTACTGTCTCCAGCACCAGATGCTCATAGGAGGACATCTGCAAGCACTGGTATGATCTGTGGGGTGAGTACGTTCTCCCACTTCCAGGGCAAGCGAAGATGCCCAGGCAACTGGGGGTGGTTCTCTCAGATCCCTCAACCTCATGCTCTAGGAAGAGAAGGTGCTGTCCATTCCCCACACTAAAGGCATTGCAGGAATTTCAAATGGAGTGGAGGCTGGTAACTACAAGCACTACCTGTCTAGCACTAACAAATTCACACTCTCTGCACTCTGTCACTCCATTGACTAATACCAACCTCTTATCTACTGACAAACTATTAAAAGAATTATCATACAAGATGTCCATCGCAACTAGATAAATACCCTACCTACTCACTATCTACTATTTCACCCTTCTGTTACACCTTTTTCCTTAAACAGCTCATAACAGAAACTCATCCAAGCATCCTATTTGAGAATAAATCACACCCTCCCAAAGTAACTCCTACATATAACAATTTACTAATATCACTGTAAACTATGTCATATAAGTCATTTGTTGCAGTCGAAGTTAGAAAGATTAATCGATATCACCAGGACTATAGTGTGAATGTTTTTCTATATTGTTCAAAGGAATATCTGTTATAATATAACTAAAAGGTAAAGAATGGCAAAGTGGAGTCAAAAGTAACGTTTCAAATTTTAGTTAGTAAGTGAAACTCTCCCTTTACACACATTATCAGCATAAATAATTATCTTTCACTTGTTCCTTAAATATATCTCCAACTACTCATTTTAATTTAAAACACAAAAATGCAAATAAGAACTCATCTACATATAAGTTGAAGTAAAGGATTGTATTTCTAAGTCTAGCAAAAGCACTGCAAAGTGGCATGTATCTGCCAACCAGAGTGTTTCAGCTACCTTACACAAGTCTCACTTTCAGATACCATGTCAATTCATGTTTTAAGAATTTTGCACTGTTAAATGTGCTTATACTACTGACTCATTGTAAAATTATTTTTTTGAAAATGTAGAACACATTCAATGGTATTATCTTATGGTTTTGTATATCCTAAATTAACTTAATAGACAAACTAGACTACTTTAAACTTTAGATTATTGGGATACAACTCTTTTAGGGATTCAAATTCAAAGACTGTTTTAAGACATAGTACAAAGGAGCCTGGGGCAGGAGAGTCTAACAACCCTAGTTTTGAAAGCTTACACACTCTTGCAGCCCCAGACTGTGAAACCATATTTAACTTTAAAATTCAATGAAAACATCTGTAAGGACCCTCAATTGGATCAGTCTTGGATATATGTCATGTTTGTGAGGGACTAACCTATCTTGCTAAAAGTAAATCAGGCCCCAAATGTAAGGAAAGTAAAATATTATTTAAAAAGAAAAACACTATCATTTGCTAAATCATTTTGTTCAGTTTTTAAAGGTCAGCCAGGCCATATCTCACTCCTCAGCTTCAACTGTGTTGGCAACTCTATATACCTAAAGAAGATATAAATCTTTCAGTGGAAGAAGCTTTTCTACCATTGAGGAACATCTCGAAGAGCAACCTACCCAATCAGGATTGTGTGGCCAGTGCCATACGCCTCTCCCTCTCCTTCATGCCACTAGAACTAATACTTCCAGCAGAGTCCTCCCCATTACGTACATCTGTGCCCATATAAAACCCCTGTGGCTCAAAATCCCCTTCAACTGTGGCCACCCCTGTCCTGGACCCTGTGACAACCACAGCCATTTCAATTTCTGTGCAGCCAGGACAGACAACACCTTACCCATGGCCACCCAGTCAAGGTCACAGGGCTGTTTTGACAGGGCTAGGGCAGGACCCATTGTAGGGAGAGAGGCACAGGGTGCAGCTACCAATGTAAACAACATGGGTCAAAACATGGTGGGTTCAGCTACACGGCAGAAGGAAGAGCTGGTCCAGATTTTAGAACTTCTGAAGGCTAAAATGATCTCATGAGGGCCCAGAATCAAATCCAGATGGCTCAAAGTGATCTACTGAAATAGCATCTGAGTGTTTACACTTTACATTCTGTGGTGGACATTGTCTGCGGCCATGTCAAATATAGCTGTCCCTTCCCATGGTCAAGCAACATCTCCTGACAGTTTTGTCCCTGAACCATCTCTAACTGGCAGCCCCATGGAAAGAGGGACACTGTTACCCATGGAGCTATCTGCTAATAATTCCTCAGTTGACACCCAAGCCACTTCAGTGGCCCTTAGGAGGGGTCATTCAACTGCCTTGTCTGAAGACAACACCCATCAAGCCACCACAAAGAGATGCAAAAAGTAATGCCCTAATGTGAGCATCTAGGCTATTCATCCTATCCACATTATTTCCACACGTTTCAAATCTACTCATGGACTGTTGCCTGGTAAAAAAAAACTCTAGTAACTGTAGGCTCATCTTTAATTTCTCATCCAACATACATATAAACTGATTTTCTGAGTATGTGAAATTATATTGTATAATATTTTTGCAATAATAATTCAAAAAAAGAATACAAATATTGTGTTTTTGGACATTATTCAAATAAAAAGAAATGATGCATTGAATTATTTTTAAAACATGCACAGTATGTAATCACATTAATCATTTAATTACACTTTAATTGTCTACACACAATACACATTTCCAAGCAAAAATGTAAATGACTCATTATTTTGAAAATTTGTTATAGGGATTTCTTCAAATGTTTTTATAATAATACATTTTGTATTACAAAAGTGTAAGAAATTAGATTATTATTTGGGGTGGGTGACTGTTCACCTCGAAGAATAATCATAACCCTTGTCAGGGTGAAACCTCCAAGTAACTAATTTAACCTGAGCTCAACCCCTTGGTAGCTATGGCGCAGATCAACCAGGCTGAACTTAGGGCAATGTGTAAAGTATTGTGACAGTATCAAAACAGTAATAAAGTCAAAATGTCAAACAGTAAAAATCCCAAACTGCAATTAGAAACATGGAGTAACAATAAATAAACAAAATGTCACTAAAATGACAAAAATCCAATTAAGGGAACCAGAGGTATCAGTTTTTAAAGTTTTAGGTAGAAATATGACCAAAAAGCATTAACTGCCCATGACAGTCTATGGTCACAGTAGATCTGGGCCCAGGTACAATTACAGGCTGACCACAATGAAGTGTGGGTCGGATACGCTGACCAGGTTTGTCCTGGTCAAAGTTTTCAACTTCTGACATAGGGGCTTATTGCGACTATGGCTGTCCTATGGACTACTGTAGCCGGGGTGGCGGTGAGGGCACCACAGCACCGGCGGTCTGACTGCCCTATTACGAGTTTGGCGGTCAGACCACCAAAGGACTGCTGCAACTGCCGGGGGTCCGTAATCCCTTGGCTGTGTTGCAGCGGTGTGAGGCCGCAATATGCTGGCGGTGCCGCTGCGGCACCACCAAGCATATTACGAGTTTCCTCACCGCCCTCCTTTTCATGGCAGTAAGAGCACCATGAAAAGGGTGGTGGTGAGGAAACTAAGGGGACCAGACAGGGCCCCCTGTTACCTCTGGGCCAGGGGGTGCATGCAGGGGTGCACATGTTGTGCCTCCTGTATGCATGCACCCCCAGTTCCTGCACAGCATTGACTGTACGACATGGTGCAGTCCATGCCATGCATAAACGTGCTTTGGGGTTCCCATTGCGATGCCTTCCCAAGGATCAGATATGAGCCTTAGAAAGGCACTGCTGTGAGACCAACAAAGCACCACCCGCTATGCCAGGATTGAACTCCTAATCTGGCGTGAGGTGTGTGGACGGCTTTGGCAGTCTCGCAGCGGGGCGCTGGCATGGTGGCTCGCTGCAAGACCACTAAAGACATAATAAGGGCCTTAGTCTTCCAAGTTCCAATCAACCGCAAGCGTACATTTCTAAGGCCACTAGACCTTCCAGGGAGAGCTCTTATAGTCTCTCAGGGAAACAGGCATAAGACAACAGCAAAGTCTAGTCCAAGTCCAGTTGCCACTGGTCAGCTGGGTACTTCCAGGCAAAGGCCTCTTGCAGCTTATTATCTCCCTGTAGCCACAGAGGAGGTCAGCCAACTGACCCTTGGAGTCCACTTCTTTGTCCTGGGAACAAAATGGGGCAGGCCCAGTCCTTCAGAGCTCCTTGCAGATCATAGACAGCCGGTCCAGTCCTCTTGTGATTTTCCATAAATCCAGAAAATATTCTAAAGTGGGTCCCTGGAGATGCCACATTTATGTCTGGCACCAGCTAGTAGATGGGGGTGTCTCCTGGACACTCCTGAGTCAATGGGTAAAAGTTTCTGGTGCCAACCCTCCCCATTTTTTCAGTAGTTCCGGTTTGCCCTACTGCAAACAGGCCCAAAATATCATATGCCAGGGCATTTTCAAGATTGCAGAAGTCTTCAGCTGCACTAAACCTGGGCTCTGAGGGCTGGGTGAGTGTGCTAAGGTAATACTAATTCCTTCCCACATTTAACATTAATATCCAGTTCAAGCAGGCACTGTGCCCACAACAAACCCAGAGACAGAGCCTGGTAGGACATAAGCAGGGTACTTCAGCAACCAGACAGGGGATACACAAGCATTGTCTTGACATACTGTTCTCTCCCTTTCAAGTGCTCCCCAAGTGTTACATGTGGCTAAACAGACCTGTCAATCTGGATTTGACAGTGTGAATTCACAGGAGGCCTACTGCCCCCACTATGAATATTCTGTTGAGCTCAGAGAAGTCATTATGCCCATTTATGTCAACCTATTGTCTGTTACTGGTAGGCATTTCACACTCTGGGACAGATTTATCAATATTTCACACAACGCAGCACAGCAAGATACCTTGCTGCTCTGTGTGCAAGGGAGAGGGCAGGAATGTAGCACATACCTCCTCTCTCCTTGTGCTGGTGCTGCCTGCCCCCAATGCAGGCCCCCTTGAACCACGGTGCAAGGGTGCCTGATTTACAGGCAGGATTGCTTTTCTGCAGGACGGGATACCTAACTGCACAAAAACAATCTTCTGAGGCTTCTTCCTCTTTCTAAGTGTGCTGAAAAATGCAGCAAGCGTAGAATGAGGAAAAAAGGAGAAATAAAGCTATTTCTCCTCGTTGCGCCTCCCCTAGCAAGCATAGTGTTTTGTTGCATTCCCTGGTTGCCACTCATGGTAAATCTGGGAATCGGCCAAAATCCATGAGTGTATGCATGAGAGCACCCAAGCTCCACCCTTGGAAAGCATCCCTGGGACAGAGTAGCACAAGGAAGTGGCTTGTGCTTCCTTGCATTACTCCAGATTTACCAAGCCACACAGGGCCATGCACGGTAACTTTTCACGGCTTGGAAAATCTCATTTTATGTTTTCCGTTGCCCAGCGTCCCCTTGCATGATGCAAAGGAAACCCAAAACCTTTGATAAATATGCCTCTTTGTTCACATTTATTCAAGGCAGAACACTGGCAGAGGTTTCTGCTAATTAGTCTTCTGACAGTTCAGGCAAGTAAAGGTAAGTTTCTAAAAGTTACTTTTCCTTAATAATAAAAAGAAATCCAGCTTCACCATTGAATTGGATTTTAATAACTATCTAAAATAGCAGTGTTTTTCCAGTGAGTCCCTTTCCCATGATACAGTAATAGTATTTTATTCTGTACTCTGGTTTTCTACATAGAACAGTTAGGCCTGACATAGTGAAAATATATTTTAGGGCCTTATCACTGTAGGGACATGGTCCACTTTTAACAACCATGCACCCTGCCTTGTAGTTTACAATTCCTACATAGGGGTGACTTACTAATATTTAAAAGGGATGTTTTTACCTGTCAAAAGGGTTCTTTTAACAGGTCACATGGCAGGTTTTACACTGCAGCAGTCAGGTTACAGTGGTATGCCTGAAACCATGTTTTCTTTTGTCACACTAGTGGATGGAACAATAATTGCTGCAGTCCACATGTGACAGTTAACCTTTCATTCCATGAGTGTATTTTCATATACCAATCAGAGATTAGCCAATTTCTCCATGTTTTAGGGGTACAACACATTCACTGGGCACTGAAGAGCAGTGTTTCAGTTTGCAAAGTCTAAAAACCAGCAAAAAAACAGCGTCCAGCAAAAGGTGAAAAATTGTGGGTGACAATGCAGGAAAGGCAGATTTCCTACAAAACCTGGCCAGGAAGGGAGAAGTGTATGGCAACAAAGTCTACAAACAGTCAGAATGGAAACCATGCAGAAAAGACACAAAATTAGAAAGTAGTCAACAAGCAAATGACTAGGATACTGAATGAAAAAGTGACTAGGGCAATTGAAAGTATATTAGAATTCTACCTATGATAAAGATATAAAAGTCAGTGCTGTATTTTGCTAGCAACTGCTCTTCCAAATACATCAGCAACACAGACGGGAGTCTTCAGCCACACTTTGAGCCTGTCCTCATGTTTTACACAGATATTAGTCTCAGACGTAGTCAGAAAATACAATCAATTTCTACATATATGCTACAGATTACCTAATCAAGAACTAGTTCTAGACATGGAGATACACATCATATGTGTCATTTAAATATGAAACTCATTATCATTGGCATCACTCTATGACTGAGAGGAAGTGTGGAGATGTTATCTCCAAAAACATCATATCAATGGACAATCAACTTGCCCTGCAGGTCACGCCATTATCACTTTCTGTGCATGACTACAATGTAATTACTGATAACTTGCTAGTGTTCCAGATGACAGGACAACATGACTTAGGAAGGATTAGGCAAATATATTAATATGTTTGTGACAAACTGTTTCATTTTAAAATCCAATTAGTATTTGTTCTAAGAAAAAATATCAAGGGATGTAACAGATACATTATCAGATAGCAGGCCCATCTTTATATGTCACATTTGAAATATATACTAAAATGTACCTACAAAAAATAAATTTTTCATAGAAGGTTACCATTAGTAGCATGCATTCTCCATTCTTTTGCTGTACATTTAAATGTCATTGAATTAACTCACCTTCAGGCAAAGATGTTTTCAATGAGTTCATGCCTGAGGTCTCTATATTCTTCCTTATCACTGTCATCTTGGTGGCACATCTCACCAACATCACCCTTGGGTTCCCACTGGTAGACATTATCAGGGATGAATAGAATGTTTCTTGTGGAGCAATGTTGGACAGCATGCAACATAACACAACTATCTTGCAGACCTTCCCAGTGCAGTAGAAGAGAAGAAATTCCCTCCAGACTAATCCAGGTACTGGAAGTGGGCATTCAAGATCCAAACAATGTGCACAAGTCCTCTTGTTTGCACATGGGTCTCATTGAAGTGGACCTACCCAGGCATTGTTAAGTTTCTCAGAGGTGTTAAAAGCCATGTGCGGCTCAGATAAGTCCCCTGAAAACTAGAGTCACAAAAGTAAACGTAAGTTTGCTTATGTCTGGAACGCCAGAACTTTCAAATAAAATATCACTACAACACTAATGTTAATAATTACCAACAAGCCAGATCCTCCTTGGAACAAGGTCTGCCATCTCTTGTGGTATTTAGCTTTTGAGTAGCATTAGCGAGTCATGGGTTGAGCTAGGAAATCTAGCACAAACCCTGGTGATGAAGACATCTGGTAGGCAAACCATCTACACATTAATGGAGTGGAAATGCTTCCTATTGCAGTACACTTGCTCCCTGCCATGATGTGGCATCAATGCATCGTGAGTTCCATCTATGGCACCAATAACATGCAGTGTGCATCATGTTATTTGAACTCACCCTTGATATTGTTGAGTGTAGCATTATCTGTTGGAAATTGGATGTAGTCATTCATAGGTCTGAGCCTAACATCAAAGGATTGGCTGAGGACAGCAGGAAATGTAGACTGCAACATCCCATTGGAGCCACAAACTGTCTACAGATAGGAGCCCGTCACACATAAATGTAGCACAGCAATTATTGTCACAATAGGTGGGATGGTAGTCTGTACTATTATATTTGACAACAGTTCTGATTGTAATTCTGTGGCAAAGGCCTGAATGATGTTAGGTTTCAGCCTGTACTTCTTAACAATGTGCCTTTCCTGTATGGTTTTCAGATCAGGACGTGGTTTGTTGACACTTTTGCTGCATTGATAGAGAAATCTTCTTCTTCCCAGGGCTGATTAATGGACATATCTACAACGTGCGAGTGCTATATGCTGGTATTGTATGTTTACAAACAGCTTTTGTATATATTTCAAAAACTTCTGAATTTATCCCATATAAACAGGAAGAAATATAATAAAATGAAACAATTAAGAAAAATTGTTTTGACATATTTTTTAATCAAAATATAAAACACAATTGTTTCAATATTAATATTTTCTCTGGTCATAAACATTCCTACATTTAATTCTAAAGTTTTCTAGCTCAAAAAATATATTTATATAATTTTTCTCAAACAAATATATTGTTTGTACACAATAATATTAATTGGACTATGTGTGCTTTGTTTTACTTTTCTTTTTTTAAATATTATTTATTGTAATGTCCAACAAGTTTAACATACATTACACCACGGACAGTGTATCTCTATATTTTGTGTTGTAGGTGTTCTAGCTATTTTTGATGGAAGCAACTCCATTGAAGACAGATGCTTGCAAAGAAAATGTACCACCGGTCTGCCATATTGTCACGCATAACCAATGCTGATAATGTAGCTCTATGGTGGCAGACATAACAATCAATCAATCAATCAATCAATCAATTGGTGTATTTGTAAAAGTGCATGGCTACCTTAAAAGAGTTTCCCAGTGCTGCAAAAAGAGGAAGGGAAAGCAGAGTCTCAGAAAAACTTTCTACAGTAAAAGTATCACAGAAAAGCCAGGTTTTCACAGTGGTCTATGAAACTCCAGAAGAGAAGTGCAAGTCCGAATTTTTAAAGGAAGGGCGTTCCATATAGTAGGACCAAGTATAGAAAAAGACCTACCAACCTGCCTTGCAAGTTTATTATGAGGTATGCTAGCTAAAACTGGTTCCCAGAGAGTAGATTACGCTTGGGGGAATAGAGATGCACTAGCGTCCTAAGGTGGGGACACACACCTATGCAGGACCTTGTGCATAAAATATAATGTTTTACAAAGAATCTGTATTTTAACAGTCAACCAGTGGAGAGAGAGCCTCTACGGGAGACAACACCTCTATCACCACTGCAACATTTCCCAACACCTGGAAACACGCCGAAGTCAGACCACTACTCAAAAAACCCTCTGCCGACCCCAACGAACTCAAAAACTACCAGCCAATCTACCTGTTCCCATTCACAGAAAAGGTCCTGGAAAAGATCAACAGCAATCAACTCATGACACACCTGGAGCAGAACCAGCTACTCAACGCCTCCCAATCTGGCTTTCGCAGCAATCACAGCACCGAAACCGCCCTTATCGCAGCCACCGACGACATCCGAACCCTCCTTCGACCGAGTAGAAAAAGCAGCTATGATCCTCCTCGACCTCTAGGCAGTCTTCAACACCACACCACACCACACACTGATCGAAAGACTCCACCACTTTGGCATCCAAGGGGATTCGCCTAGCTGGAACACATCCTTCCTCATAAGAAGAACCCAGAGGAGCCACCTCCCATCTTTCACCTCTGAACCGAGGGAGATCACCTGCGGTGTCCCCCAGGGCTCATTCCTCAGCCCCACACTCTTCAACCGCTGGCCAACATCATCAGATCTCACGGTCTCAACATGATTTCCTATGCAGATGACACCCAACTTATCCTCTCACTCACCGACGACACTACTACCACCAGAACCAACTTTCACAGATGCATGACAAATGTTGCAGAATAGATAAAGAACAACTGTCTGCAGCTGAACACAGACAAGATGCAAGTACTGATCTTTGGCAAAAGCAGCAACACATGGAATGATTCCTGGTGGCCATCAGACCTAGGACCCGCACCCACTCTCCCCGACCATGGCAGAAACCTCGGAATCATCATTGACAACATGCTCACCATTAAATCAATGCCATCTCCTACGCTTGCTTCCTCACTCTGCGCATGGTACGTAAGATCTTCTAGTGGCTACCCCTACACACGCAATGCACCATGGCACAGGCCCTCATCACCAGCCGACTGGACTACAGCAATGCCCTCTACGGGGGAATCACCACATACCACCTATAGAGACTTCAGACCATACAGAACGCTGCAGCCAGACTCATCCTTGGCCTTCCCCGACAAACCCACATCACACCCCACTTCAGGCAACTCCACTGGCTCCCTGTACAGAAGATTTGCCAATTCATGCTGCTGACCCACGTACACAAGGCTCTATACACAGACGCGGCCGGTGCAGGTAAGAGCGGTGGGGCGGGGCGGGGCGGGTGGTGGGAAGTCGACAGATGACGACAGAATAGGGAAAATAAAATAAAAAAAAAAATAAAACCACTTACCTTGCACTCGCCCCATCAATGAGTCAGCGATGCGACTAGTGCAAAGTAAGTTGTTTTCTTTTTTTAAATTTTATTTTCCCTATTCCGTCATCTCTCAACTTCCCCTCCGCCCCGCCTCACCGCTCTTACCTGTACCGGCCGTGGCTGTCTACACAACCAAGGCCCTGCATATGCTCCACCTCCCTTTCACCTACCCGTACTCCCTGCATCTACCGAAGCAGAAAGGGAGAACGCTCCTTCTCCCCCATCCCAGCAAAGACCTGGAACAGCCTCCCCACGCACCTCCGGACCATCACCTCACTTCCAGAATTCTGAATGGTCCTCAAGACTAAGGGTGGGCGGAGTTTGCGTGGTTGCAATACGCGGAATTCCGCTGAGTTCCGCTCCACCCTAGAGTACAAGTGGAAAGGGTTGTTACAAATCCTAATAAGCCACAAGCCCGATATCTCAACATACATAGTGTTTGTAGATGATGCATTAGGTAGATTAAGAAGGAAAATAGAACACAGCACGCTACTTACCTTTGGTAAAATCACACTTGTCCATGTCTCGTTCTGGCATAGCCCTCCTACCATGTACCATGCTCATTTCTTCCCTCGCTCAAATCTTCCCCGTCTCGTAGATAAACATACCCCCTGGTTCGCATTCATAATTCCCAGGACGCTTGCCCAGCGGCTGACCTTGAGGCGAGCAATCTACACAGGCTGGCGTTCCTCTCCAGTAGCGGTGTTTACGGTATGGAGAGGAAACTTTAGCTCCCTTCCTGCCGTCACCTCCGCCGCATGGGTCTAGCTGTGTTGCTCAGTGAGGAATTACAAAACAAGCGCAAGCGCCCTCAAAAAGCAGCAGTAAACAGGAGCCCATCCTACCAAAAGAATCCGAAGCGGAATCTGACCACACTCCTCAATCTAAAATAAACAAGCAATGGCAAAGTCTCTAGAGATATCGCCCAGCGTTCTATGGATTTTAACCCTCAGCGTACATTGAGCACTTGGTTCTCTATTATACATATCAGATTGATAGGCTGCAGGACCTGGGTACCTCATCAGGTTGGTGCTGAAAAGGTTAGCAGCCATTAACTTGAAGTTTGAGCATATTACCTCTTTTTTAGGGTTTGCGCAGGCGCAAACTCTGCTACGCGGCGGAGTCAGAGTTTTTTACGGAGCTCCGCACTCCCAGCAGAGCACGGAGTTGGCAAAACTCCATAAACTCCGCTGGTGGAGCGGAGTTCACTGCCCACACTTACTCAAGACCTGGCTGCTCGAGTAAGCCTCCAGGACCTGCAAGCACCTGGATACCCTAATGGGTGATTATCCCCGCTTTATAAATCCTGGTTGATTGATTTATTGATTGAGAGAGCGAAGGTGAGTAGCAGCAGAAGAATGCCTAGGAACATGGCAAAGCAGTTGTGCTGCTGCATTTTGTGAAACTTAGAGTCTCCTCAAAAAAAATTTTGGTGCACCCAATAAGAGAATGTTACCGTAATCCAATCTGGAAACTATAAATGCTTGAACTGCAGATTTTTTGTGCGGAGAGAGGCCAAAGACATTTCTAGAAGCATTTGAACAGCAAAAAACAGTAGGCCCCAATTATAGATCTTTGAGAGTCCATAGAAAGCTTTACGTCCAACCAGATGCCTAGCTTTTTCACCACCTTACAAGGAGTGAGAAGCAGTCTCAGCTCGATCAGACACCAAGAGGGCCCCAAAGCTGATTACCAACCACCAACACCTCAATGTTGTTGCCATTCAGCTTGAGACAATTAGGTCTCATCCATCCTGCTACTAGGCGAAGATTGATTGCCCCATCTCCATACTCACCACTAAAGGCCCTATTCTGAGTTTGATGGTGTGGCGTCGGGATCGCTGCACCGCCAAATCCATGTAAGAACCGCTTGCCCCCCAAATAATGACTTTTTTTTGTAATTGGCGGGCAATTCCTTTGCCGTTCCCATGGCACCGCCATGGGAACATCAAAGGAAGTCCCAGCCTGGGATGGACTCAAAAGTCCATGCCGTGCTGGAACTTCTGTGCATGCACACAGGGGGGCACATGTTGTGCATCCCTGTGTGCATCTACAAGGCATGAGGCACGAGGGGGCTCTGCAGGTTCCCCTTTCTTTCATCTCCGCCACTGTTTTCATGGAGGAAAGACCTCCATGAATCAACGGCGGAGTTGAAATTCATAATATGCTTGGTGGGACCACCGCGTACCGCCAAGCATATAGATACCTCTTGACCGCTGGGCAACTGCCAGGGAACGGCGGCTCCCTGACAGATTCAGCGGTCTCACGCTGGCACGACCACTAGGGTCATAATGTAGCAGTCACAAGAATGCCACCGCCGCGCCACCATGAGTCTGGCGGTCCTAGAACCGCCAGACTTGTAATTAGGCCCTAAGTGTTACAATGATCTGGTTGTGATTAGCGTACATAAAAAGTGGCAGGCAATAGGCCTCAACTAGGTTGGCCAAAGGCCGAACATAGATGTTAAAGAGTGAGAGGCTCAATGAAGAGCCCTTGGGCACACCACAGGGCAGGTGAAATATTATGGATTAATAGGGCTTTAAAAAGAATAGAATGAGCTGCAGTGTTGAAGGCTGCACTAAGATCTAAAAGGATAAGAGCAGCAGCGCCTCCAAGGTCCAATTGTTTTCGTAGATGCTCTACTGCTCCCAGAAGTGCAGTCTCCCTGCTATAGCCAGAGCAAATGCCAGACTGAGAGGGATGTAACAGGCTGTAGTTCTCTTAAGAAAATGAAAGCTGACTTTTAGCAAGCATTTCTACAATCTTACCACAAGCCGGTAGGAGCAACATTGGGCAAAAGTTAGCTCATACTTTGGCACCTCATTTAAGCTTTTTGACAAGTGGAACGTCCGTTGTGTTTTTCCATATTGAGGGAACTCTAACTTCTCATAGGTGAGAATAGATCACAGTATTGATCTTCTCCATTCCTTCATGAGGAAAGGGATCACAGGAGAGCCTGAACAAATGAAATCCAACAATGACTCAAGCATAGAGGCTTCAAGAAGATTAAAGTTCGACTAGGTAGAATTATGAGAGTTACTTGAAACTGCTCTCTGCCTCAGATCTCCAGTAACAGCCAAATAGGTATAAATGTCAACAATCTTATTGTTTATTATGAAAAAGCTACTCAATATACTCACAATTAGACTGAGAAAGAGATACAGGTGATGAGACTTGCACAGATCTAGCAGTTTCTTAACAATCCCAATAAGCTCCTTAGAAGAATTGTGAGCATTAGAGATTTTATTACAATAATAATCCACCCAAGCTTTATGGAAAGCTTTCAATTACTCCTTAGTTGCTGCCTTCAGTTTAAATTTGGCCTCTTCCCCATACGTTTTGCACCCCGCTTATTCTAGCTGCTTGCATTTTTTCTTAATACATAGTAGTGAATCATTAAACCAGGCAGTAGGCGTGCAATGACTTTTTATAGCTCCAACCGTACATGACAGAATGCTATAAGGTGTAGTTGGAATAGATGCAAGCTGTGATGTTCTTTGAATTTGAAGTGATATGGGAACTACATAATGATCTGTCCATTGTAGAGGTATAGGGTTAGCCACTGAAAGAGAGTCTACTTTAGACAAAAACTGGTCAAGAATATGCCCGGCCGAATGACTTAGGGCAGTAAACATAAAATACAAAAGTTCTCTGGCAGGGCAGTAGCCAAGCCATTCTTTGACTCATCGAAATGGATATTGAGATCACCTAGAACAGTAAAGTAAGCAAAATTCAATCAATCAATCAGGGAATTGTAAGTGCGCTACTCACCCATGAGGGTCTCAAGTCGCTGAGGGGGGGGTCCGCAGAGCTGTTTAGCTGAAGAGCCAGGTCTTGAGGGTCTTCCTGAAGGTGTTCAGGGAGGGGGCGCGTCTGATGTCTGCCGGTAGCTCGTTCCAGGTCTTGGCTGCAATGTGAGAGAAGGATCTTCCGCCTGCTCTGGCTCTGTGGATGCACGGGGTTTCGGCCAGTGCGAGGTTGGAAGATCGGAGGTTTCTTTTGGGTACGTGGAAGTTGATTCTGTCATTGAGGTATTTGGGTCTGTTGTTGTGTAGGCATTTGTAGGCGTGAGTGAGGATTTTGAAAGTGACTCTTTTCTCCACGGGGAGCCAGTGGAGACTTCGTAGGTGTTGGCTGATGTGTTCGTGTCGGGGGATGCCGAGGACGAGTCTGGAAGCGGTGTTCTGTACTGTCTGGAGTTTGCGGAGTAGGGACTTGTTGATGCCGACGTAGAGAGCGTTTCCATAGTCCAGTCTGCTGGTGATGAGTGCATGGGTGACTGTCTTCCTTGACTCAGGGGGGATCCACTTGAAGGTCTTGCGGAGGATGCGGAGGGTGTTGAAGCAGCTGGAGGTGACGGCGTTGACCTGTCGGTTCATGGAGAGTGATGAGTCGAGTACGATGCCGAGGTTCTTGGCGTGGTCTGAGGGGGTAGGTGGGCTTCCGAGGGCGGTCGGCCACCAGGTGCTGTCCCATGCAGAAGGGGTGGTACAGAGGACGAGGACTTCTGTCTTCTCTGCGTTGAGCTTCAGGCAGCTGTTGGTCATCCAGACTGCGACGTCTTGCATTCCTTTCTGGAAGTTGAGTTTGGCAGTGGTGGGGTCTTTGGTGAGGGAGAGGATGAGCTGGGTGTCGTCGGCGTAGGATACGATGTTGAGGCAGTGTTGTCGGACGATGGCTGCGAGGGGGCCATGTAAATGTTGAAGAGGGTGGGGCTCAGTGATGAACCCTGTGGGACTCCGCAGGTGATTTTCGTGGGGTCGGAGAGGAAGGGTGGGAGTCTGATCCTTTGGCTTCTTCCGGTGAGGAATGATCGGATCCAGTCCAGGGCTGTTCCTTGTATGCTCTGCGTCGTGTAGTCTGACGACTAGTGTGCGATGGGAGACGGTGTCGAAGGCCGCTGATAGGTCGAGTAGGATGAGGGCTGCGGAGTGGCCTTGGTCCAGGAGGGTGCGGATGTCGTCTGTGGCGGCGAGTAGGGCGGTCTCTGTGCTGTGGTTGCTTCGGAATCCGGATTGGGACGGGTCGAGGACGGCGTTCTCTTCAATGAATCGTGTCAGTTTCCTGTTGACTGTTTCTCTGCAACTTTGGCTGCGAAGGGGAGGAGCGAGATGGGCTGATATTTCTTGAGGTCGGTGGGGTCAGCTGTGGGCTTCTTGAGCAGGGGTCTGACTTCTGCGCGCTTCCAGTTGTCTGGGAAGGTGCCTGTTTTGAAGGTGGTGTTGATGGTGCGTTGTAGTTCGGGTGCGATGGCGGCCACAGCTCTGTGGTAGATTTGAGGGGGGCAGGGGTCGGTGGGGGCCTCCGAGTGGATGCTTTTCATGGTCGAGGCGGTGTCTTCGGCCGTGATCGGTGTCCAGTTGGAGATGGTGGGCTGGCTGGTGTTTCTGGGGGGCTGGGGGCCGTCTGTGGCGCCTGGTGGATGGTCGATGAAGTTGTCGTAGAGGTTTTTGATCTTGAGGTGGAAATAGGTTCCAAGCTTGTCGCAGAGGTCTTGGGATGGGGTGATGTCTGTGGCTTCGCTGCGTGGGTTGGTGAATTCTTGAATGACACTGAAAAGTTCCTTGGAGTTGGTGGAGTTGGCCAGGATTTTGTTGTGGATGAAGTTCCTTTTGGTGGCTCTGATCTGGTTGTGGTAGTCCGTCATGGCGTCCTTGTAGGTGGTGTGGTTTTCGGTTGTCCTGGTGTTTCTCCAGTTCTTCTCCTGGCGTCTTCAGGTGCGTCTGGCTTCTTGGAGAGCGGTTGTGAACCAGGCGGCTTTCCTGGGGCGTTGTCTGTCGGGGTTGTGTAGCGGGGCAAGCTCATCTGCGCAGTTGGAGATCCAGGTGTGGAGTTCTCTGGCTGCGTCGTTTGCGCTGTTTGCGTCGGGTGCCCAGGTGTGGTTGTCTCGGTTGAGGGTGGAGTTAAGTTGCTCGTCGGTAACCTTGCTCCAGTTCCTTCGTGGTGGGCGTGGGGCTGGTTTGGGTGCCTTGGGTTTGTTGATGGCGAAGTGTACGCAGTGGTGGTCGGTCCATGGCGGCTACGTTGTGTGGCTGAAATGGACGCTGTTTCCTGCCGCGAAGATGGGGTCGAGGGTGTGTCCTGCTCTGTGGGTCGGTGTGTTGACGAGTTGTTTAAGTCCGATGCTGGCGAGGTTGTCACGAAGGATAGTGGAGTTGGTGTCGCTGTGGTTGTCGAGGTGGAAGTTCAGGTCTCCAATAAGTATGTAGTTTGTTGAGGCGATCGCGTGGGGTGTGATGAAGTCGGTGATGGTAGTGGCGAAGGGTGTTCGGGGGCCGGGGGGTCTGTAGATGAGGGTTCCTCGGAGTGTGGCTTTGGGGGTGGTCTGGATCTTGAAGTGCAGGTGTTCGGCGGAGGGGAAGGTTTCGCTGGAGGTGGTGAGGTGGAGGGCGCTCTTGTGGGCGATGGGGAGGCCCCCTCCTGGGTGGTTGGGGCGGTCTTTCCTCTGGATCTTGTATCCGTCTGGGATGGCGGTGCTGATGTCGGGGGCGGAGGATGCGTTGGTCCAGGTCTCTGTGAAGAAGGCGATGTCGGGCGAAAGAGAGTCGGGTAGGTTCCAGATTTCCATGTTGTGTTTGTGTACGGAGCGTACGTTGAGGAGGATGCATTTTAGGGTGTCGCCGGTGCTGGCGTCGGCGGTGTTGGAGGCCGGGGTGGCGGTGAGGGTCTGGTGGCAGTGGAGGCAGGAGAACTGGCTGTGGGTCATGTTCGGCTTGAGGCCTGTTGGCATACTCTAAGTCTTCCAGGGTTGAGTGCAAGGAGGGTGGTGGTGTCGTAGCGATGGGTAGTGGGAGGTCCAGGGTTCCTGGTGCTGGCCGTGGTCGGGTCGCGGACGGGCGCAGACGGGCTTGCCTTTGGCGCGCCGGCGGCACGCCGGCGGCGCGACCGCACAGCGGCCGCCGTTAAGTAGGGGAGGTGGGAGGTAGGAGAGGCTGGGAAGCGGGAGCAGGGGAATTCCGGGGGGAAATTCCGGAGCGGAAATTCCAGGGGGGAATTCCGGGGGGGAGGGGCCACAGGGGCGGCGAAAGGCAAAAGGAACAGGCAGGCACGAGAAAATAAAACAGTGGTGCAAGACACAGATGGGCACAATAACAGTGGCACAACAGGGAAAAAAATTAAGAAAAAAAGCGTCTGAGAAAGGTTACGGTGGTTGGAGGCAGTCTGGTCCCAGTTGGGCAGCAGGCGCAGGAGTGGGCAGCAGCCTCGAACCTCCCAAGGAGGAGGTCGGGGTCTGGAGGCAAGAGACGGCACAGCGGAGCAGTGGGGAGAGAGTGGACCTAGACCGAGGGTCGGAATGAGATGCAGAGGGTCGGAATGAGGTGCCCTTGGTCACACCACAGGGCAGGTGAAATATTATGGATTAATAGGGCTTTAAAAAGAATAGAATGAGATGCAGTGTTGAAGGCTGCACTAAGATCTAAAAGGATAAGAGCAGCAGCGCCTCCAAGGTCCAATTGTTTTCTTAGATGCTCTACTGCTCCTAGAAGTGCAGTCTCCCTGCTATAGCCAGAGCAAATGCCAGACTGAGAGGGATGTAACAGGCTGTAGTTCTCTTAAGAAAATGAAAGCTGACTTTTAGCATGCATTTCTACAATCTTACCACAAGCCGGTAGGAGCAACATTGGGCAAAAGTTAGCTCATACTTTGGCACCTCATTTAATCTTTTTGACAAGTGGAACGTCCGTTGTGTTTTTCCATATTGAGGGAACTCTACCTTCTCATAGGTGAGAATAGATCACAGTATTGATCTTCTCCATTCCTTCATGAGGAAAGGGATCACAGGGAGAGCCTGAACAAATGAAATCCAACAATGACTCAAGCATAGAGGCTTCAAGAAGATTAAAGTTCGACTAGGTAGAATTATGAGAGTTACTTGAAACTGCTCTCTGCCTCAGATCTCCAGAAACAGCCAAATAGGTATAAATGTCAACAATCTTATTGTTTATTATGAAAAAGCTATTCAATATACTCACAATTAGACTGAGAAAGAGATACAGGTGATGAGACTTGCACAGGATCTAGCAGTTTTTTAACAATCCCAATAAGCTCCTTAGAAGAATTGTGAGCATTAGAGATTTTATTACAATAATAATCCACCCATGCTTTATGGAAAGCTTTCAAGTACTCCTTAGTAGCTGCCTTCAGTTTAAATTTGGCCTCTTCCCCATAAGTTTTGCACCCCGCTTATTCTAGCTGCTTGCATTTTTCCTTAATACATAGTAGTGAATCATTAAACCAGGCAGTAGGCGTGCAATTACTTTTTATAGCTCCAACCGTACATGACAGAATGCTATAAGGTGTAGTTGGAATAGATGCAAGCTGTGATGTTCTTTGACTTTGAAGTGATATGGGAACTACATAATGATCTGTCCATTGTAGAGGTATAGGGTTAGCCACTGAAAGAGAGTCTACGTTAGACAAAAACTGGTCAAGAATATGCCCGGCCGAATGACTTAGGGCAGTAAACATAAAATACAAAAGTTCTCTGGCAGGGCAGTAGCCAAGCCATTCTTGGACTCATCGAAATGGATATTGAGATCACCTAGAACAGTGAAGTAAGCAAAATTCAAGACAAAAGGTGTATTGGTCTCCACAATCGCAGAGCCCCAGAGACTAACAAGGCCAAGGGGTGGGCGATACAACAAAGCTCCTGACATAGAGCTCAATAGCGAGTCTGGCGGTCCACGGACCACCAGATTCATGGAGGCGCAGCAGTGGCAGTCTTCCGACCGCCCTTTTACATAAGGGTGATCGGACTGCCATTGCCCCGCATCAGCCACCAGGTAACCGCAGTTCCCTGGCAGTGGTGCAGTGGTCAGGAGGCAGTAATATGCTTGGCGGGATTGCCGCAGTCTCACCAAGCATATTACAAGTTCCTCTCCGGCTGTGGTTTTCATGGTGGTTACACCGTGGTGGAGAGGAAAGAAAGGGGGCCCTGCAGGGCTCCCATGTGCCTCTGCGCCATGTGGATGCACACAGGGGGACACAACATGTGCTCCTCTGTGTGCATGCACACTAGTTCCTACACGGCATGGACTTTTTAGTCCATGCCGTGCAGGAACTGGCATTCCCATTGCGGTGCCTATTTTCAGGGCACTGCCGTGGGAACCCCAAATCTGGTGGGCTGCCTGACCACGGCTTCGGTGGTGCAGGTGCGGGGAGGACCCGGTGCCGCATTGCCAAAGTTGTAATCAAAGTGTATTGCTTTGTTAGACTAAGAGAAAATATTAAGCCTTCATAATCTGTAGCTTCTAAGGATTCAGTGCAACTAGTGAAACAGGATTTATAAAGGATGGCAATTCCACCTCTTTGCCCTCCTCTACGATCTTGCCTTATAATTCTGTAATGTTCAGGGACTGCCAGAGCAATATCAGGCAAGGACAATTTGCTAAGCCAAGTTTCAGTGAGAAATAGTACATTGAAATTGCTATCATTGAGAAACTCAAATATGTTGAGAGAATGTTCGACCAAGGATTGGCAGTTCAGGGAAATAAACTGAAAAGCCCATAGCCTGTCAACTAGGATCAGAGGAGGAACTATCTGGTGAGTTTTGGAAGGCAAATTGAGTGTGAAATGCTATTCACAAGGAGGGCAACTATGTACGCTCTCTAAAAATAATAATTTATGTGTGTTGAGAGATAAAATCCTGGGATGGAGAGACAGCAAAACCTGTGGGGAATACCTAAGTGATTCTGAAGCAAATGATCCAGACTTCCTGGCCTCTGGGCCTGTTGCATGGGCGCAGACAGGCTTGCCTTTGGCATGGGCATCCAATCACTGCCCTTGTTTAATTAGGGGCAGGGCTGAACAAGGGCCACCAGGAGTGCTCAAGACACTAGAGTGCATATGAAACCTTTAAGCAGCACAACCAACATGGCCACCGAGTGCTTCAGGCTCATTATTGAAAATGTGCCACTCGAAAGTAAAATGAACCAAATAAACCCACAGAACCTAAAAACATTACAAACCATAGACCCCCTCACATTCAGCTGTTTCAAAAATCAGCAATAGCTTGAAAAAGAGTACAGAATAACAGCAAAGACATAAAAAATGCCCATACCTCAAACATGCATTTGTGATCCACCCTGGTTTAAATAGGGGCAGTGCTGCTTGAGGGCCATCAGGAGCGCTCAAGACACTAGAGCGCGTGTGAGGTCTTTAAGCGGCAAAAAAAAATGATGGCCGAGTGCTTCATGCTCAGTGTTGAAAATGGCCCACTCGAAAGTAAAATGAACCATATAAACCCACAGAATGTAAAAACATTGAAACCCTTATCCCCCCTCACGTTCAACAGTTTTAAAAATCAGCTTGAAAAGGAGTACAGAACAACAGCAAAGTCATTTAAAATTTCCCAACCTCATTTTCATAAAATGGCTGACCTGAAGTATCTGTCGTGGACGACAGATTAATAAGTGTAGTGTGTACCTACATTTTCCTGTGTCCATTGTCTCACAGTTAAAACGGTCCATGATTGATAGAATCCGTCATATCTCGTGTAAGCCTCTGTTGATGTAGTTTGTGTTACATTGGAATACACGTTAAGCACTATTTTGGCTCTTGCCTCCTAACCTTGAAGTGTAGTTTATATCCTCACCTGTTGCTTTTAATTTACTGCTGCTGGGACCCACCATGTCTAAAGGAGCAGGTGACAGGTTCCCAACTTTACTTCACTTAGGAAGAACTGGGCATCTTTGCAAAGGGGTCATTGATTAACTATAGCCAGCTGTATGGGCCATCAGAGTCAGAATGTCAGATTTTTTTTTTTTAAATAATTGTGAGTGACTTGACAATCTCTCTCAAAGTAATGTTTTAATAGTTACATCAGACATATTTTTTATTTTAAATAAAACCTATATTTTTTTATTGACCTTGAAAAGCAAGGCAATGTTAAACCACACTTGATGTTGAGTTACTGTGTCTATACTAATAAAAAAAGTGGTCTGATGAGCCTAAAATTGCCATTTTAAACAACGGTCCTTTTTCAGTGAGCTACTAAGGTTTTTTCAACATGGGTTAAAGTTTGAATACCTTGCTCACATGTAACTCCACTTTAACCTATGTTTTTCAGAGAATTTCTGTGTTTTTTTTAATGTAAAGTAATATCTTATTACAATACCCCCACGGGCCCCAACCAGAGGCCTCAGGGTGAAGGGGGGCCTGCTATGGGCCCCCAAAGTCAGTTTCTGACAGCCTTTTCATGTCAGACAGACCGAGTTAGAAAGGCTGTCGGAATCTGACATCGTAATTGGTCGGTCGGAAACACTGTCCATTGAGCTGTACGAATCGGCTCCAACTGACTCGGATTCTCCGAATGCCGGTCGGAACCGATTCGGAATGACTGAGTGGTTTCCTTCCATCGTAATAAGTCGGTCGGAAATGTTTCTGAGTTGGTCGGAAACATGGGTTCCGACTCGGGTTAGGAAAATCCGAATGCCCTTCGGAGCCTTTCCAACCGACATCGTAATGAGGCCCTTAATTGTTGGTTAACGCTGGGCATCATGGGCCTGATGTACAAAGATCGGGTGTCAAAAATTGGGTAATAAATTTGGGAGAGGGTGACCCTTACCAGCTTAATGAACACAGTCGGGGGCACGCCAAGCACAGTTTTTGAGAATGACTGGTCAGCCCCTGGTAGCTGTGGCACAAGCAGATGCAATCCCCAGAGAAGTGCATGTTAAGTTCAAGCAGTGCCAACACTATAAAGTAAAGAACACAACAACAAAAAATCCCCAAACCACTTTCGAAAAATAGAAAAAAATGTAATGATCATGAATACACCACAATCACAAAAATGTTAAATCTCTAAGGCAAAAAACACCTAGAAAAAGTAAAACACCATTGAAAACCAACAGTTCACATTTTACTGGGCCTAGGCACAAAATCAGGCCAATTGTATTGAAGCAGATGTCAGATACACTAAGTAGGTCATCATAGTCAAAACCTTTACCTTAGGTTTCTGAACTGGAAGTACAACTCCTTCGTCAGGGCAAGGTTACCATATTGAGGCTGGCAACAATATTTTGTAAAATAACAATTTTTAGGACTTTCAAAACAGAGATGAGAGAGTGTGTGTGTTTTTGACAAAGAGCTCATGCAAAAATCTGAGGTAAAATCCGACAGACTCCTCACCATACCTGACTAAGAGTACCTGTACCCAACTATTTATCAGCAAATACATTTATTAGGGGGGTGTAACACCCCAAGCTACGCCCCTGTCTACCAAGTCCTGGTTACTTGTTTGCCATTTTCCCATCTCCTTTTGTCGCATTTCCTCTTTGCTTTGCTGCAAAAAAGCACAGAAGCCCTAAATGAAGGTGGCTCCCCTATTTATATGGAGTCACCTCCCCTTTGTCAGGGTCCATATTGGTTCTCCCTCTTGCTGGGTTTGAAGCCAGAGGACCTGGGAGGGCGCTAGTAATGCATGGGAGCAGATCCAGTCAGACCCATTTGGGATCAGTAAGTCAAAGACAAAAGTGTTAAACTATCCTTTGTTCTACCAGCTCTCCTGTAGCTCTCCCAGGTGGCTAATCCATGCTATGTGGCCAGATGTTGATAACATCACTTTATTGTTGGGCACAGAGTTCGGGCTATTGTCTTGTGGAAGGCAGAGTTGTTAACTCCAGTGAGGAATGCGTTTTGGACTCTGACGGTGTGATTCGTGGCAGAAATTGTTTTAAGCTATTTCTCTCTAAAATCACGTTTATAGAAAGTTACTTTTACACTAAAGTTACTGAAAAAATGATGCACCATTACATTAGATGTTAGAAACAAGGTGGAAATAGTTTTGTTTTTTTTTCTAGCATTTTGGCAAGTTGAGATTTTAAATACATATTTTAATCACACCTCATACTATCTATGGAGCATCTAGCCTAAACTTCCTTATTGAAAATAGCATTCAGATCTTCATTCACTGTCAGGGCACCTGTGAGAGCACCTACTTAAAATACAAAGTGTTCCACCTCGATTAATAATAACACCCTGCACCTTGTGCAAGGCACAGATATTCATGACTTATTGATGTATAAAATAGATTTTCTTACATGGCAAAGGCACTTTTCCATTAAATATGTTACTACAGTGTCTTGAAACTGACTACAGTGGTGCTATTGGCAGCCATATTTTTGTCTCATATGTGTGGGTTCACATGTAACATTTAGGGCCTTATTAGGATGTCAGGCAGACCTCCATCAACATGCCATCTGTGGTGGTCCACCCAACAGCCAGGATATCGGTCCGACTGCCGTATTACGATGCTGTCTGTTGGACCGCAGCGATTGGAGGGACAGACTGACGCCTCCAACAGGCTTAAGGACTCCTTTGTGGCATCGGTCGACCGCAATCCATACAATGGGGGCGGGGCCTCTGCAGGCACCGCCGTAGGGATTACGGCGTCCATATTTGACAGCCTTTCCATGGTGGTCTCACCGCCATGGAAAGGTTGTCGTAAAGGGACTTTGAGGGGCCTCCACGATGTAGCCTGGGGGCCCATGTGGTGTCCCCCAAATATCCATGCACCGTGTCCCACATTGCGCCTGGCACATGGTGCATTGATGTTTAAAAACGTCCCTTTTTCCATTGCGGCTTTAGCTGCTGCCCTTTTTCAGGCTGCAGCACAAGCTGCAATAGAAAAAGTGAGTTTTCCGACCGCCTACACAGCAGTCGCATCATAATATGGCAGGTGGAGCCTCTGACTACTTGTCAGCCGGTCTCGATCCCGCAACAATGGCCATCGGACGCTCGTCCAACCGCCATCGTAATGACACTCTTAATGCTCAAGTCACCAAGAGTTGTGGCTGTCCTATGTGTGCTTCCCAGTTGTTAGTGCACCCTATCACTAACACAGTCAATCCTGTCTCAATGCAGGAACCCCAAAAGTCATGAACATATGCCCCATCTGAATGGAAGGCTACAGCGGAGCTCAAGGTACTACTGTGTTGCAGGAGTCAAGGATCCCATGATTCAAAAGTTACCCCCAAGGTATGGCCAGATTTTTTGCTTACCTCCCTGTTGATGAGAGGAAACCTCTGCGTGGGCACTGCTCTTCGTTTGTGCTATGCAGCTTGGATTCAACTCTTCAGCTGTGTTTCTTGCTCTCCGGTTGTGATTTTCTTCAATCAGATGTCAAGAATGTCTTCCCTAAAGATTTCTTATTGTGATGTTTCTTGAAATTCCTTCTGCATCGTTGCCTCAAAGACTTTCCCCTTTCATCTTGCAATTATTTGTCCTCCCCCAGTGCTGTCTTCAGATGCCTCGGGGTATTAATAGCTAGGGAAAGGTAGATCTTACTTGTTTGAATTATGGGACTCAAGTTGCGCCACTTTATTGTTCCCTGTATCTATGTACCAGGATTCTGTCAAATCCTCAAAGTTGTGTTGTAGCAACTGTCTCTTGGGCCTCAGATCTAGTGTGAACCTTTGTTTCTGATCAGAGTAATACATTGTTGGAGATTAACAACTGCTATAGGACATCGTATCAATACCAGTCACATGACGATTCATTTGGCTCTCACAAGATAAAGGTACTGTAACATTGATATATTAAATGTTTACTGTAGTGCATCAGTAGCCAGAGTAAATCTTGTGTATGTCTCTTTTGTTGTAGAGTGTTATCATTCATGCAAAATCCATGTAAATGAAAAAGTGGCTTTCTTTTAAATTGATTTAGGAGCAGAGAGTAACAGAAATTTTGTGCTCAGATTAGTAGAAAAAGGCTGTGACTCAGGAGACTGCAGAACATCTGAGCGAACCTCCATAAGATGAGATGAGCTGTGTGCCTATAAACTGGCAACATCTCTTTTGTGGCTTTGCTCGTATACCTGCACCCTGCCCCCTCATTGTCATCAGGGCTGAGCAGAATTGGACTTGTTTGGTACTGTCAATGGGGAAAGAGGCTCATGAGATACCACATTCCTGCAGCCACATTCAGCTATCCACTCTTAGGTTTAGGAGCAGGATGATAGGGTTTGGGGGCCTAAGATCTGCAGCATTTTATTATTTGACTCTCAATTATTGTGGTATACAGGTGTTTTGTTCAGTTATTTATTAATACTACAAGGGATATCCTTTTACAACTTTTTTTTATTTTTTATTTATTTGAAGTTCTATTCTAAAAAATCTGAGCATATTTTTTTGTTTAGGACAGGATGCAAGTGGTTTAGGGGCCTTGGTTTGGAGTACTTCATTTTTGGGTAGGTTTTTCTCTTTTGGGTGCAAATTTAAAAAAATGTAAGCTGAGTTTTTATTTGTAATTTATTTATGAGCTTGGAGTTTTTTGGTCTGTACCGTCAATATCTAAGTTTCCAAACACACAGCCATGATAACATATTACATATGCAACACAATATTTGTATAACATTAATATCAATATATAAATAAAGAAATACAATATTTTAAAAATAAAATATTGGAAAACAATATAAAGCATGATTTTTAGAAAGTATTTTAATAATATCAACATATAAAATTGTTTTTATATATATTTTTATTTTTAAAGCTTTTCCTAAACATTAAATACAGTTTTTAAAGCATTCCTGTAGGAGTAATTATCCTTTTTTTTTTGCAGACTTTTTATTAAAGTTTACTTTTCTTCTAGGGGGCCGATTACAATGTGGTCGGAAATGGCTCCGACCATCGGTTGGAGCCGTTCTGACCGCATCGTAATGTCCCATTTAGATTAATTTCTGAATGACCCATTATGATGTGGTCGGCCGGAAATGAATCTGAGTGTGCTTTCTGAATGGCTTCCGATGGGCTTGGAGAGCCCGTCTGCCATTCGGAAAGGGGCCAGTAATCCCAAGGGCAGCTCTTTCCGTCCGAGGGATTACGATGTCGGATTCCAACAGCCTTTCTGTGCCGGTCTTTCTGGCACAGAAAGGCTGTGGGAAGTTGACTTTTGGGGCCCCCAGCAGGGCCCCCGTGGGTGCAAGACCTCAAGATGGCGGCCGAGTTGTCGATCCCTGCACCCAGTGGCAGGCACCTTGAAGTGCCTGCCATGTGGTGCAGGGATGTACTGCACCTCTGCTCTTTACAATGAGAGCATGCATTTCGGTCAGAATTGTTCGGTCGCGTCCTAATTGCTGGTTTGGGATCACCGACAGGAGTTCGGTCGGTCCCAGTTCCAAATCGATGTCAGATGGACCCTATGTTTCTTTCTTTAGTCTGTGGAGCATCATGGTTGAGGTCAGAAGAATTTGCTCTGTCAGCCAGGAAGAAACTTATTATTTAATTAAAAATATTAAGAAAGGAAGATTTACTACAGGGTCAGTCCGAGGAAGGTCAGCTCAGATAAATAATGTCTATTTTGGTTGCTTTGTATGTATTACAAAACCTTTCTTCCTATCCAGGTGTACACTTGCCGGGACTGGTTTTTATTTTTTTTCCTTTTGACACTATCTTTGCCTGCAATTCTTTTTAACAACTTGATTTTTTATCGGGTAGTAATGAAGTTTGGCTTTGATGTAGAATGGTGTTGGGATTTAAATTCAACTTTAAATCCCATTCTACATTACCTTTCCCATTATATACGCAGCATTTTTACTTTTTTGTACATTTTTAGGTTTTGAAGGGTGTCTCTCTTGATTGTGGAATTCTATTTTCCTGAAGCATTTTTTTTATTAATGTTGGCATTTTTTATGATTTTTTTAATGGATTATCTGTTTTGAAATTTGGATTTCCCTGGCGTGAAGTTGGAAAGATTTTGAGTCACTACTGTTACTCAAAAACCAAAGACTACTGCAGGTAGAGATATTCTGTATCCTTTTAAAGTATCCAATTGTACTCGCCTCAATCCAGCCTGCTATAGACCCATTTCCCTCCTTGATTCCCTTGTCAAGGTAGCAGGGCGTGTAATTTAAAAAAGGTTGCAGGACTGGGCGGAATCGCAAAACATCCTGTCAGATTTACAGTACGGTTTCCGCCCAGGTATTGGGACGACAGAGCAGAGCCTCAATCTAAATATGCTAATTGGAAAGTATGTCCATGTCAAAAAAGGCAACCTATATCTAGCTTTTGTCGACTTATCCTTGGCTTTCGATTGTGTTATACATGCCAAGCTTTGGCAAAAATTGAAGGACATGGGGGTGGAGGCTCCATTCATTAGCTTACTGAGGGATCTATACTCGGGCTGCAAAACCGGGTTAGATATGGCAGCAGGGGAGAATGTACTGAAGCCTTTAGCGTGGAAAGAGGGGTGAGGTAGGGATGCGCCCTGGCCCCCTTCCTGTTTTCATTATATATTAACAGCGTAGGGGAGGCACTTGCAACATCAACTAAAGATCTACCACAAATAGGAACGTGCCCTGTCCCGGCCCTCCTCTACGCTAATGACGCCATTCTTATGGCTCGCAGACCTCTAGCTTTTCAGTCCCTGCTGTCAAATTTTTCAGAATACATGAAGATCTTGGTCTCCTAATCAATCTAGGGAAAACTTTCATTATGAAATGTGGTAGAACAAGCAAAAAATGCAGAGACATAAGAATAGACGACACTTCCATTGGCTTCACTAACACGTTCTCCTACTTGGGAATTTTATTTGACAGAGATGGTCTGTGGAATAAAGCAATTGCTAACAGGAAGTTACTTTTTAGCAAATCCTGCATGGCTCTCAGGAGTTTTGCGAAATGTTTGGGCACAATCCTCCCGAGGCAATGATGAAAATCTATAAAGCCAAGTGTCTGAGCATAGCCACATATGGGGCAGGACTGTGGGGGCACAGAAACTGCAAAGACATTCAAATGGTGAAAAATGAATTTTATAGATATTTACTTGCCATTCCTAAAAGTACATCAGTTTATGTTAGTCATGCGGAATTGGGGGCATAACACGTTACAGACTTAATAAAACTACAACCAATACTCCTTTGGTATAAAATTTGGTCTTCGGAATATACAGTGCTGAACCGAGCAATTATCGGAGACTGTCTAAAATTAGGTTTGCACACAAGAATCTCATGGCTAGGGTATTTTCAACGCTTTTTCTGTGACATGGGCTGTTGCGAGTATTTTGAAAGACCAGATACTCTATGTACCATTAGCAAAAAAAATTTGAAGGAGAAAGGGATGATGCATCTAGATAATCTTAGATGGACACTCGAAGCTCCAAACCAAGTGTATCAAAGAATCAATTAATCTTAACTACTTTCAATGCGCAACCTTATCTCAAATCAGTATTACATGGTAGGCATATATTTGTTTTTACACGCCTAAGACTAGGTATTTTTCATCGACTAGTCAGTCTCCCAAAATGAATGACTGGGCAGTAAATTTGTTTAACTGTCCCTTTGATAATATGATGCCTCAGGATGCAATGCATGTGGTCCTCTTCTGCAAGTTTTACACTCACTTACGGAAAAGATATATTTTACCAATTCTGAAACCGCATTGCTTCACTCAATGTCGCCCGGCATATTTATACTTGCAATTATTACCTGACCTAGAAATATGCTGCAGAATGGCGTCATTTTGTATGGTCGGTTTTTTATACTAGAAAGAATATGGTATTAACCCTATGACTGGACTAGAATGCACAGTATTATACTTTTAAGGTCCCAGAAATATTGAAATCAGTATTTGGTGGAAACGAGGGCTGTGTAACACAATAACTTTATTATTATATTTTTAACCTGACCGGATTTGTGTAATATTTTGTATCTTTGCATTTTAACTTAATTAGATTAGTCCATTTGTGCACTATACTAGATGGAGGGTCTGGGTGACCAGGCCCTATAATATTCCATTGTACCTTCTACTTGCCTGGGCTGTGGTAAACCACATGCCACAAACACAGGCTCAGGGTTTGAGGGTGATTCTGGAGCTAGGAGTTTTCTTCCCCCCCAGCACATGATGATTTGGACTTCTTAATTAACATTAACACTTACGCACTTTATAAAACTTGGCCGGGAACGTTTGTCACTAAAGCTGCCCCTACAGCGGACCGTCTTTTACTTTTGATCAAGATGTGTACAGAAGCATAAAACCCGATCATAAATGGCCATTTTAAGATTTAATACTGTTTGTGTACATTTTAACTAACTATTGTAGTTTTTTATTTTAGGTCAAGAACTGTATAATATTGTCTGATCTATGTGATGCTTTTATGGATGTATTTTATGCTTCTGAATAAAGACTATTATTATGACTCTGTGGTCCAAAGCCTGAGCCAGAACATGATGGGGCGGAACATCACTCTAAAACTGATTGGGTAGATGCCAATGTCCATGATTTGCAGAAGTTGAGGAGTACCTTGTTGGAGTTTGAGAATGCACCTGATAAACCTATTTTCCACCTTAGAAAGGGCATCAACCCTCATGTGGCCCCAGAGCTCTGCTCCACATATGACTGAGTTTTTTACTTTTAAATTGTAAATCTCCACTGCTGGGGCAAGGGGACAGGTCTGAGCTCTCTTGCGCATTTTAATCACCATGCCCTATTCTTGCTGAAAGGCATGAGCCATCAACAATCTGCCTCTTTTAAATGCGGCTCCAAGCAGATAAGTTCAACTCTCCTTATCTCTATTTTTAAGTACCCTCGTGTGTGGCTCAACCCCCACCCCCCTTTACCACTACTTCCATACCGATCTCCAATTTACGGAGATCTCCTTACACCCCCCTTTTTCCTTGTCCCACCCTTACTTGGGCACCCTCCTCCTCCACCTCTCTAGCGGTGCAGATTAATCTGTTTTGCTAGTTAACATTTCTTCGTTATGTATACTTCAGCAATGTTTATACTTTAGCAATTATTATTATCATGAATTTCGCCGACTTTACGCTCTTCACGTTGTTCGCTTACTTTATTTCTCAGCTCATTTGCTTCGTTATCTCTTTCGCCGTTTCCGTTCCCAGCCCTAAATAATTCTTCTGCCCCGAAGTCTCTCAAAGTCCTCCCTTCCTCGATGCAGGCCGCGTACTCTAACGCGGCTCTGCATCGCTCCAAGGACTAGAGGAATGCTCCTTGGCAACGGAGACGAAACGTCCACCCGCTGCCAGGAGCCTTTCCTCTCAACGCTGTTACGCGGCCTCCAGCTGATCGCAAACACGATCTACGCTCGAGGCAGGTTTAACACTGATTGCTTGGCAACAGCTGATCGCGAGCAAGCGAGTTTCAGTTACTCGACGCGATCGCGATCAGCTGCTCCTTCCTCAACTACCGCAAGTGCATTTTGTTCATAACTGCATAAAAAAAAAAAAAGGGGGTTTTATCGAAGTCTGGTTCCTTTACTGTAAGGACATTTAAAGGGAATTTTCACCCCTCTTAGACAGAAATCTACTTTTTCCTTTGGAATTTCATAATCTACTTTGGCATTCCCTAAAACTACTCTGGCATTTCCAGCCATTCCCTTATACTATTCTGGCTTTTAAATCACACTGGCATTTCCCATCAAACCTTGACCATTTTCAAAGGGGTAAAACCTACCAAGCTTTGAGCTTGCCATTTAATAAATCTGTTTAACTCCCTTACCTGCGCCATGTCTGATTCCGATTCAGAAGACGCTTCTGCCCCTACTCCTAACATTGACAATGAAACCCGCAGAAAATGAGGATATGAGGTCGTGCATGATGGAGACCCTAAGTCAGATCATGTCTCCAAAAGGTCACTCCCTGATGAGGACGAAGCCACAGAGATTTTGAATCCATACTACTCTGATGACCTTTCAGAATTAAGGGGTAAAAGACTAAAGAAAAGTAAAAATATTGATAAGAGCAATATGGGAGGTCCTAGCACCTCATTAAATCAGGGAGGTCTTAGCACCTCAACTACTAATGGAGGTCCCCGCACCTCGAACTCCATGGGCGTCCCTAGCGGCACAACTTATCTGGGTGTCCCTGGCGGCACAAAACACCTGGGTGTCCTTAGCGGCACAAAATATCATAACGCTCTTTACAATATGGGAGATAACGAATTTAACGATATCGAGTCATTAGACATATCCGATGAGTATGTCCTCGACCTCGATGAGGATGACCAAGAATTCAATCTTGAAGAGGAACTCCCATCATCTTCTAAGGATATTATCGTTAACCCCTTGGGAGAAGAAATGTTCTCCCAATTAAAACTCAAACACCCAAGAAGCTCCGAGTGGTCCCCTCAAGACCACGTTGCAAAATTCATAAAAAAGTGGGTAAGAAACCTCTTAGAGAGGGACACCCGTAATATTCTTAGAGCTGAATGCTCTAGACCCTGTATTGAAGACAAGACTTGCTATACCCCCAACTTGGACCCTGAACTGATTAAATTTCTTTTTAAACTTGGTCGTGATCCAAGAAAAGGGATGGAAAGATCCCTTAAAGGATGCCAAGACCGTCTTCTTGACTTACTGGGTCCACTAGCCAGAATTCTAGATTCGGCTGAAGATACCCACATCAACGGTACTCCCCTCAATACCGATCTAATCAGGGGTTGGAGCCAGAGGGCAATAATACTACTGGGAAGTGCCAACGCAAGCATGAACGCTGAGAGACGTAGAATCGTTCTAACCAAAATAAACCCAAAATTAAGTGATATGGCGGATAGAGAACCCTCACAAAACCCCAAAGGGTTACTCTTCGGTGAAGATCTCATCCAATCTTTGGGGAAATACGTCTCCACATTCACCGCCTTGGATAAGGCACAACAAAACATGTGCAGGGTGTTTAACCCCAACCTTCTTGGACTGGCCGGAAGACGGGGCCTCTCTTCCGGCCGCTTTAATCAAAGGCTCTATTCTAGACCCCGTGGTTACGGAAGAGGGTACCAGCAGTACAGCGTACCTCAATTCTACCCCCAGAGAGGTAGAGGACAACGCAGCAGAGGATTCAGATCCTGCGGAACTCCTAATTCCAACATCCCTACAAGTGAGTACTCTCCCCTTCTTTCCTCTAAAAGTAGGTGACAGACTCAAACACTTTTCTCACAATTGGAGATTGATCACTCAAGACCCTTGGGTCCTAAACAATGTCAAGGGATTTATGATAGATTTTACTCATACGCCCACTCAAACCTCTTTCACGAGAGATTTTCCTCTCTCTTTAGATCAACAAAAAATTATAGAGGAAGAGATCTCCTCCATGCTTCAGAAAGGAGCGATTATAGAGGTCCCCTTAGAAGCGCTAAGATTTATAAGCACACTATTTCTTGTGAAAAAAAAGGACAAGGGTTGGAGACCTGTCATAAACTTAAGAGAACTAAACAAATATTTGGTCTACCGACACATCAAGATGGAGGGTATCCATCTCCTCAGGGATCTATTACTAGAGGGAGACTGGTTAGTCAAGCTGGACCTAAAGGACGCTTACTTCACCATTCCCATGGCCGAGACCCACCAACCCTTCCTTCAGTTTGTGTGGAAAAAACATCTATACCAATTTCAGGCACTCCCCTTCGGTCTCTCTTCTGCCCCTTGGTGCTTCACCAAGGTCATGAGATCTGTCGCCTCGTTCCTAAGAGCAAGGGGCATTCGTCTAATTATATACTTGGACGACATTCTTATAATGTCGCAAGACCTTTCTCAAATAGTCAAAGATCTCAAGACTGTGATGGATCTTTTAGAAAGTTTAGGATTTATCATAAACAAAAGAAAAATCAATTCTAACCCCTGCCAAAACACTGGAGTTCCTAGGTTTCACGGTAGACACATTAAGATGCCTCCTCTTACTCCCTTCCAAAAAAATTACAAAAATCAAGAAGGAAATAAAACATGTCCTGAAACAACAAGATTTATCTCTGAGGGAACTGGCCAGACTACTGGGTCTCCTCTTCTCCTCCATCCAAGCCATCTTTCCCGGTCCCCTAAACTATCGGGCCCTCCAAGGGGTAAAAGCGAGAGCCCTAAGATCTGGCCTCTGGTACGGAGATCGGATCTGCCTGGATCAAGAAGCCCATTTGGAACTAGCCTGGTGGCTCGAAAACCTAGACGCATGGAACGGAAAAGCAATCTTTGGGTCAATAACAGAGTTTGTTTTAGAATCAGATGCGAGCCTTCACGGCTGGGGAGCTTGCCTCCTCAATCAGAACACTGGTGGTATCTGGTCGCTAGAGGAATCCTCTCACCATATAAATTATTTGGAGCTAACAGCTGGTCTTTACGCATTGATGAGCTTCAAACAATCTCTCCAGGGGAGGTCAGTCATTCTAAAGATGGACAACATGTCCGCGGTAGCCTATATAAATCGTCTGGGAGGCACCAAATCTGCAGACCTCTTGAATCTAGCAAAGAAACTATGGATGTTCTGTCTGGAACACAAAATCGCTCTCAAAGCGGAATACCTCCAGGGGAAATCGAACATCTCTGCAGACTGAAACTCAAGATTCCTGCTAGATCACAGCGATTGGAAACTCAATGTTTCCGTGTTCAATACCCTGAACAAGATCTGGGGCCCCCTAGAGATAGACTTATTTGCGAGCAGACTAACTTTTCAATTGGAGAACTATTTCAGCTGGATGCCCGACCCGGGTGCTCTGGCTGTCAACGCCTTCCTACAATCTTGGAAAGGAACCAGAGCATACGCGTTCCCTCCCTTCGCCATGATTCAGAGAGTTCTTCAGAAAGTGAGACAGGATCAATGCTTCCTTGTCCTGATAACTCCCTTTTGGCCCTCTCAGGCATGGTTCCCCACCACTCTACAACTAGCTTGCAACCCCCCCTTCTTAATCCCTACCCTAGACAATCTTCTTACAGACGTAGATGGAGGAATTCACCCACTAATTCAGAGCGGGAGTTTAACCCTTCTTGCCTGGAGAGTGTCAGGAGATCCAATGAAATCTCACGACTTTCGGCAACAGCTGCAACTCTCCTCGGAGAGTCTTGGGCCCCAGGCACACACTACAGATATAACAACATATGGAGAACCTGGGTACGTTGGTGCATGGAAAGGAATTTGGATTCCTTGGAGGCACCTATTGTTGACATAGTTAACTTCCTGGTTGAACAATTTGAAAGAGGTCTTAGTTATAGAACTATCAATTGCTATAGATCAGCTATTTCTGCTGGCCATGTCCTTGTCAACGGTAAAATGGTAGGTAAAAATGTCATTGTTTGCAGAATCATGAAAAGCATTCGTTTAAGAAGACCTCCTAAATCTAAATACGAAACTCTCTGGGATGTCAAGCTAATCCTTGATCTCTTTAATAACTGGCCTGTTAACTCTCTCCTAAATAGGAAAAACCTTTCCATTAAGCTGGCTACTCTTCTATGCCTAATTTCATGCAAAAGGGCCTCTGATGTCAAAGCCATGGAAATTACGAATAGATCTTATAACATGTTCGGTGTCAAATTTGAGATTTATAGAAGAACTAAGACTATGTCTGACTCAATCTTTTATCCACGTTTTGACTTATGTCCAAAACTTTGCGTTGTAGACTGCATGAGAGAGTACGAACGCAGGATGTTTACCCTTCGTCCCCAGGGTGTTAACCAATTACTTATTTCCTTTGTTAAACCACACAAAGCTATAAGCCCGACCTGTATTGCTAGATGGGTTAAGACTGCTATGAGTTTAGCAGGTATTGACCCAAGGAAATTTCAAGCTCACTCCCTTAGAGGTGATATGGCCAGTAAATCTCTCTGGTCTGGAGGTAAGTTGGATGACATTCTCAAAGCGGCTGACTGGTCAAATGCCAGCACATTTGCACGTCACTATTGCAAGCCTATCGAACATATGTCTGATGTAGTCTTACAAAGTTACCAACATGCATAATGTAGCCTCCGTTCTGTAATGAAATTGCGATTCTCCTATTAACATGACTAGAGAATCTGGATTTCATTAAAGACACGGAGGCTGACATTATCCCTCCCGTCCAACCCCTTGGTGGTCTTACAATGAATTATTGTTCTTTTATTACAGTTAATTAACGTTCTTTTTATTAACATACTTGTATCATCTCTTTTTTAATCAGCTTGATAAGTTTTACACCTTTGTTGTGTTCTGGAAGTATTCACTTCTCTCTCTTTTCAGGTAACCCTCCTTAACTGCGAGTCGCCTGGCCTTTGGATTTACCTTCGTCCTTCCTTCTCCTTCATCTTGTTCATCAGAAGATCGTTTTTGAAATTTTGAAGTTTCAAGTTTCCTGAATTTATTCTCCTCCACATTTAAAAGAGGCAGATTGTTGATGGCTCATGCCTTTTATTTGTTGCTAATGTTCTATTCTGGAACCTTTTAATATTGTGATGTATGCGGCTGCTTGGACTGCATTAAAAGAATAATGCATAATGTCAGCCTCCGTGTCTTTAATGAAATCCAGATTCTCTAGTCATGTTAATAGGAGAATCGCAATTCTTGCTGAAGTTTTAAGGAGCTCCTGTCAATATGTGCGGACCAGCTCAACTTGTGCATTAGACAGACGCCCAGATACACAAACTCCTTGACTTGCTCCAGGGGCAAGCCCGTTACTAGGATATTCACCCTTCCTGTCTTGTGGGGGTTGAATGCCATAAATGTGGTCTTTTTGATATTAAGTTCATGACTCCTGTCGGTACAAAAAGTTAAAAAGAGATTGACCATCACCTGCAGACCGCATGGTGTTTTAGAAATTAGAAGCCGTCATTTGCAAAAAGCAGGGAGGGGATTTTGTATGCTTCATTACCAGATAAGTCAAGAATCTACAATAGATCATTTACAAAGAGTGCAAACAATGTAGGTGCCAGCACACAGACCTGGCGGACACCAGTCATGATTTCAAAGGGGTCTGTGAGCTCACCTTTGCTCCCATACCTAGCACAAGCAGAATTACAGGTATGCAGTTTGATTAAGATGGACAGAGGGTAGCAGGAATGCCCATCTGCTTCAAGACTTCCCAAAGCTTAGCTTTAGGGATGGAATCAAAGGCTAATCTTAGGTCGACAAAGACCACCTTTAAGTAGCCCTTGTCTAGCATTACTACTTTCCAGTAAGTACTGCAAACATGTACATTGTGGTTGACTGTACTAACCCTCTTCCTGAATCTTGCCTGCATGTCTGAGGGATGATGTTCTGCTCAACCCACTCTGTCAATTTCCCTAGGATGAGTCATGAAAATAATTTCTGGGAGGCATCAATTAGGCTGATTGGCCTATAGTTCCCTGGGTCATCTTTGCTGCCCTTTTTAAATATCTCAGCTGACTGCCAAGAGCCCAGGATCAGGGAGCCTTCCAAAATGGAGCAGGAAAAGCAAATAAAAGTAGCAGGCCCAAATAAAGGTTCTGAATGGAACAAATCCCCAGGAATGGAGTCGACACTGGGGGCTTTATGTAAGCGATTTACCTTTATTGCCTCAAACATGTCTTTGAGTTGGATTGTCAACGGGGTGGTTTTTCTTACTGAGGGATTAAAGGGTTCTACAATACCTCTGATCATGTTAGTGGGCTTGGCTAAATAAACCTTCTTGAAGTGTTCCACCCAGGACTCTGGCTGTAAGTTATAATCTACACAACTGGCAGCATTACAGCTGCCATAGGCCACTATACCCCAAAATGCCTTGCTATCCCCAGTACTAGCTGCTACCACCAGGTCCTCCCATAATCTATGTTCCCATGCAGATCTTGCCTGTAGATGGGCATCTTTGTAGTTTTGCATGGCCCTGTGAATATCGATACTGTCACCTGTTTTTAAAGTCTGAATGAGGGAGGTTCTAGTCTTCCTCCAATGACTATCAAAGCACAAGCAACAAGAATGTGGTTTTCTAGTTTCCTGCCGTCCTTACTGAGAAGTTCTTGGAGACATGGAAATAATTTTTCATGCTACTTGAGTACAGACAAAGGACTAGGGCCTTGCAAATCACTAGGGGTCAGTGGCTCCATTGTTTCAGCAACCTGACCATAGATTGAGGCCAGCACATTTGGGTCTTTGCAAACAAATTCCCATTTTAGGGCCCACTTGCTGTTCACAAGAACAAACTCATCCGCTAGCTTAGTGGTGCCAGTCTGGTGTGCTTGGGGGCCCAGCCCCTTTATGGTCAGGCTAAGAGAGTTATGGTCACCATCGTGTCGCTCTACCACCACCATATCTATGAGGGAGGTCCACAGCTGTACTGATAAAAATATGTTATCAATATGGCTCTTTTTTAGGAGACGCTTAAAGGTGTGTGCAACTCTACAGTCAGAGGAGGACCTACCGTTACATGCTCTATGGCCATAGCGTAGGGATAAGCTCATTAACTGATTGACAGCCACTGTGCATCTTTTTATGGGGTTCCAGGTCCAGCTGAGGAACACCCCAGGTTGCATCCTCCTCTTCTGTTATACTAAGGGGACTGGTGCTAAAAGGTGTAAATGTTACATTGAAATCACCGGCGAGGATTACCTGCATGGGAGAGAATCTATGGCATCAACACGGCAAATAAATTTACTAGATGGCCTGTTTGCCCAGTTAGATCGGCTGTAAACATTGATGATGTGGTAAGAGGACCCACCCTTATAAGAAGTAGACCCAGAATAGCCAAAGAGTTTAAATCAGGTCTGGTAATTGTGCAAGTGAACAAATTCTTGACCCACACAATTAAGCCCCCAGCTGGCTGGCCCCTGCCCTGGGAAGTAGCATGACAGAAAAAAAATGTGAACCCAGATCTATATACTGGTTCTATTCACCAAATTTCCTATAGCATGCATAAATCAAATGAGTCCACAAAAGTCCCCAAGTCGAGATTGGCCAGTTTGGAATTGAGGCGAGCACTGTTGCATGATAGTTTATTCCAGGGTTCAGATTGTAAACTTGGAATAGGGAGCAGTAAGGATGGTTCCGCTGGGGAAAGTGGTTGAGAAACCTCAGTAGGAGGTGTGCTGGTGTGGAGTCGGATCATTCTCAACTGTGACCGTGGGTGCTTTTAGTTACAAGCATATCTTAGATGGGACAGGGGTTAGGAAGCATACCTCCAGGGTAATGAAGTTATCTGCCATTCTACGGGAGATCAAGGTGAGCTCAACAATGTCCAGGCCATCCTGCAAGTAATGGATACGTTTCATGCTGACAATTTCCTGTCAGATGACATACAAACGCTTCCTCACATTGCTTAACCAGTGGATTACTTTGTTAGTCAACGATTCTTGATCTTGTCTTGCCCCTTCTGGCAGTCTTTGCACACTGTTCATGGAGATGGTGCTGTGGCTCTCTGGTTTACACACACCTGATGAAAAGGGAAATAAGCTAGATAAGCCATGATTGTAGACTGATACCGACATCTTTGGTCCGGGGTCTATGCTTGCCATTATGTAAGGATGACCAGATCCTGAGCGATCGGGGGCTATCTCGCACAGGGTGGTTTTAGGTCCTATATGCCATGTCCAGGACTTCCGTCCTCTGCCCTGACCATTAGAAGAAGCTAGGTTTACTAGGGACCTGGGGTATATCAGTGTGTTGTCCAGAAAGGGGGTGCTCAGGGATTTGCTCTAAATTGTGGGCCACATGCTTCTTGCCCGTAATTTAGGGGTTGCTCACTGGTGGTTGGAAAGGTAAAGGAGGGATAGCCCTTTGTAGATTGATTATCAAGCTTATTTGTGTTTTCAAGTTGTTTACCTCCAGCATGAGGTCTGCAATGTTTTTTATCAAAGCATTGACAAGTTCCGTTAGAGGATAGCCTTATTTTACCATAGGCCCAGAGTGTACCATAAGGGCAGGTGCCCCATACTAGCCAGGGGGCATAGCGATTGCCACAAGGTTCAATAGGAATGGCAGAAGAATTATGCGAGGGAGCCTCTTGTCCAGAGGCAACAGCTGAATGGCTCAACGCGGTGCAACCATCCCTTGAGTTCTGGGAATTGCAGGGCTGTGACTGGGGTGCTTTGCCCCTTTGCCCAATGCTTTTTGTAAAGATCCCAGCAATGGATTTTCCAGTCCCCTTATCTCCATGCGTTGGAATGGGATGCGAGACAACAGGGTGGTTGGCTGAAGATGAGGATTTAGGGTGCAACATAGTTTCCACTTCTTCGATCAGATTGTCTATATTTGCTAGGGTGTTTCTAGTAAATGCTGTGGTAGGCTTTTGCTTGGATGTGGAAGCTTTCATGGGTGTATCCGGTAGCTTCCTTTTCCCCATGGCAGTGGAATGGGCTCCCTCAGTAAAAAAAAAGCCCTTGTTCACGAATGCCTGCAGCCCAGCTTTGGAAGAGGGTATAGAGTTGCACCTGGAGTGTAGCAAGCGTCAAAGGGTGACCCAGCCCAGCCTCTTCTGGTTGATGAGAGGCACAGAACGGGCCTGCCCCTGGCCCGGGCTTTGCCCAGCCGCGTCCTGTGCACGTCCCATGCAGAGGGACTGCTGAGAGCACTTCGTTGCATGTTATGGGTGGCCCGCCCCTTCCCTTCAGTGTGTCGACAGCGGCACCTCTTGGTGCTACTGGTGATGGGTCATGGAGTCCCCTCTGATTGGTAGAGTCCATAGAGGCCAGAAACCCCCTGGCAGCCAAGAAAATGTCCCAGGGAGCAGGACTGTTGAGAGCACTTTCCTCGCCCCCTTCCTTGCAGTGTGTCAGCAGTGGCGTCTCCTGGCGCTAATGGTGATGGGGCATGGAGTCTGTAGAGTCTGTGGAGGTCAGAAACCCCCTTACAGCCAACAAAAACATTTAATATCCAGCGTCTTCCCCAAATTGTTAGATTGGAGTGGGAATAGCTAATTTCACCCCTTTAGTATCCAACTCCTTCCTCCAATATGGTTAGATTGGAGTGGGAATAGTAAATGTCATCCCTCTAGTGTCCAACAACTTCCCCAAGTTGGTTTACATTGGAGTGGGAATAGTAAATGTCACCCCTTTAGTGTCCAACACCTTCTTTAAATAGCCTTAGATTGGATTGGGAACAGTAAATTTCACCCTTTTAGTGTCCAAAGCCTTCCTCAGATTGGTTTAGATTGGAGTAGGAATAGTAAATGTCACCCATTTAGTATCCAACACCTTCTGCCAATATGGTTAGATTGGAGTGGGAATAGTAAATGTCACCTCTTTACTGTCCAACACCTTCCCCAATAGGGTTAGAGTGGAGTGGGAATAGTAAATGTCACCCCTTTACTGTCCAACTCCTTTCCCAAATCAGTTTAAATTGGGGTGGGAATAGTAAATGTCACCCTTTAGTGTCCAACGCCTTTCAAAATTGGTTTAGATTGGAGTGGAAATAGTAAATGTTACCCCTATAGTGTCCTACACCTTCCCCAAATTGGTTTCAATTGGAGTGAGAACAGTAAATGTCACCCCTTTGGTGTCCACCACTTTCACCAAATTTGGTTAGATTTGTGTGTAAATAGTAAATGACACCTCTTTAATGTCCAACACCTTCTTCCAATATGATTAGATTTGAACGGGAATAAAAAATTTCACCCCTTCCGCCCACCGCATTAGGACTGTGGCGGTTGGACCGCCGCTGGACAGCTGCTGCCGCCAGGGATCCATGATCCCTGGTGGTGGCGCAGTGGTCTGAGGCCCCTAATATGCTGGTGGTGCCACTGCAGCACCGCCAAGCATATTAGGAGTTTCCTCGACCCCCCCCATGTTTCATGGCAGTGCGACCGCCATGAAAAGTGTGCCGTTGAGGAAACAAATTGTGTCTCTGCACCATGGGGTGCATGCAGGGGGGCACATGGTGTGCCCCCTATCTGCATGCTCCCCCATGTTCCTGCACAGAACAAAGTGCACAACATTGTGCATTTCGCTGCGTGCAGAAACATGCTTTGACATTCCCATTGCGGTGCCTATTTCAAAGGCACCGCCATGAGAACACCAAAGAACTGCCCTCCAGCAACTTAAAAAGTCGTAATCTGGTGGGTGGTCTGTTTTGGTTTTAGCGTTGTGGGAGCGTGGCGGCAGCATGGCGGCCCCGCTCCCACCCCACCAAAGCCATAATAGGGCCCTTAGATTAGAGTGGGAATAGTAAATGTCACCCCTATAGTGTCCAACACCTTCCTTAAATTGGTTTAGATTGGAGTGGGAATAGTAAATGTCATCCCTCTAGTGTCCAACAACTTCCCCAAGTTGGTTTACATTGGAGTGGGAATAGTAAATGTCACCCCTTTAGTGTCCAACACCTTCTTTAAATAGCCTTAGATTGGATTGGGAACAGTAAATTTCACCCTTTTAGTGTCCAAAGCCTTCCTCAGATTGGTTTAGATTGGAGTAGGAATAGTAAATATCACCCATTTAGTATCCAACACCTTCTGCCAATATGGTTAGATTGGAGTGGGAATAGTAAATGTCACCTCTTTACTGTCCAACACCTTCCCCAAATAGGGTTAGAGTGGAGTGGGAATAGTAAATGTCACCCCTTTACTGTCCAACTCCTTTCCCAAATCAGTTTAAATTGGGGTGGGAATAGTAAGTGTCACCCCTTTAGTGTCCAACGCCTTTCAAAAATTGGTTTAGATTGGAGTGGAAATAGTCAATGTTACCCCTATAGTGTCCTACACCTTCCCCAAATTGGTTTCAATTGGAGTGAGAACAGTAAATGTCACCCCTTTGGTGTCCACCACTTTCACCAAATTTGGTTAGATTTGTGTGTAAATAGTAAATGACACCTCTTTAATGTCCAACACCTTCTTCCAATATGATTAGATTTGAATGGGAATAAAAAATGTCACCCCTTCCGCCCACCGCATTAGGACTGTGGCGGTTGGACCGCCGCTGGACAGCTGCTGCCACCAGGGATCCATGATCCCTGGTGGTGGCGCAGTGGTCTGAGGCCCCTAATATGCTGGTGGTGCCACTGCAGCACCGCCAAGCATATTAGGAGTTTCCTCGACCCCCCCCCCATGTTTCATGGCAGTGCGACCGCCATGAAAAGTGTGCCATTGAGGAAACAAATTGTGTCTCTGCACCATGGGGTGCATGCAGGGGGGCACATGGTGTGCCCCCTATCTGCATGCTCCCCCATGTTCCTGCACAGAACAAAGTGCACAACATTGTGCATTTCGCTGTGTGCAGAAACATGCTTTGACATTTCCCATTGCGGTGCCTATTTCAAAGGCACCGCCATGAGAACACCAAAGAACTGCCCTCCAGCAACTTAAAAAGTCGTAATCTGGTGGGTGGTCTGTTTTGGTTTTAGCGTTGTGGGAGCGTGGCGGCAGCATGGCGGTCCCGCTCCCACCCCACCAAAGCCATAATAGGGCCCTTAGATTAGAGTGGGAATAGTAAATGTCATCCCTATAGTGTCCAACACCTTCCTTAAATTGGTTTAGATTGGAGTGGGAATAGTACATTTCACCCCTTTAGTGTCCAACACCTACCTCCAATATGGTCAGATTGGAGTGGGAATAGTACATTTCACCCATTTAGTGTCCAAAGCCTTTCCCAAATTGGTTTAGATTGGATTGGGAATAGTAAATGTCACTCCTTTAGTGTCCAACATCTTCCTCAAACTGGTTTAGATTGAAGTTGGAATAGGCAATGTTACTACTTTAGTGTCCTACACCCTCCCCACATTGGTTTAGATTGGAGTAGGAATAGTAAATGTCACCCCTTTGGTGTCCAACACTTTCCCCAAGTAGGGTTAGATTGCAGTGGAAATAGCAAATGTCACCTCTTTATTGTCCAGCACCTTCCTCCAAAATGGTTAGATGGGAGTGGGAACAGCAAAGTTCATCCCTTTAGTGTTTGATGCCTTTCCCAAATTGGTTTAGACTGTAGTGAGAATATCAATCAATCAATCAATCAAAGCTATTTATAGAGCGCGCAGCTACCTCCATTGAGGTGTCCCGGCGATAAAAGCGAGACTGAAGAAAAGACCGGCCAGTTAATCTATGCCTGACTGAAGAGTCAAGTTTTAAAGTCCTTCCTGAATCCCTGTTCTGTCTCGGCCAAGCGTAGGTGGGTAGGAAGAGCATTCCAAAGCTTAGCCATCCTTACCGAGAAGGACCTGCCACCTCGTCGAGTTTTGTCATATCTTGGAATGTGAAGGAGTCGCAGATGATTAGATCTCAGGGCTCTCTCCTGGTGGTACAAGCTGAGCCTCTGTCTGAGATAATGTGGCCCTATGCCCTTTAAGGCTTTGGAGGCCAATGCCAGGGCCTTGAACTCTAGCCTCTTGGCCACAGGGAGCCAGTGGAGCTGCCTCAGATGGAGGGAGATATGATGGCAAAAAGGGACCCGGCGAACCCGGCGAATGATCTTCGCCACCGCGTTCTGAATTATCTGCAATCTGAAAATCAGATAATCTAGAAGCCCCAAGTATAGGCTATTGGCATAATCCAAGTGTGAAGTCACCAATGCATGGACAATGATCCTCTGGCAGAAAACGCAATAGCTTCCTGATAGATCTTAGCTTCACAAAACAAGATGAAGAAATCTGCTGAAAAGGAGAGACTGGTATTCAACCTGATTCCCAGGTTTCTTGCTAAGGCAGCCGGAGTTGGCGGAGGATTCAGCTCCACAGGCCACCAAAGATTGGATGAAGGAGGCATCGCCTGACTGAAAAAAAGAACCTCAGTCTTATCAGCATTTCATTTCAGGATGTTGCTGTTCATCCACTTAGAAATATCTTTCAGACATTCTTCAAAATTATGGAAGGCTGCTACGGAGTGTTCTCGAAAAGAAGACACGAGTTGCGTATCATCAGCATTCGAAACCACCTTCACGCCCCAAGATTCAAGAAGAGTGGCCAAAGGGGCTAAGTACAGATTGAAAAGCAACGGGCTCAGGGCAGAACACTGTGGCACCCCACAGACCAGCGATTTGGATAAGGAAGAAAAAGGTTGAAGGAAGACCAGCTGAGATCGGTCTTCTAAGAAAGACTGCAGCCAGGATAGCACCAACCCCTGAAAGCCGAGATGACTTAATCTCTTTAACAGGGTTGGATGAGCTACCGTATCGAACGCTACCGACAAATCTAGTATTACTACCATGGTGGACGCACCACCATCCACTGTCTCTCTGACTGTTTCGTATACTTCCAGTAATGCGGTCTCCGTGCTGTAACCAGCTCGGAAGCCGGATTGAGAATCAAGCAGCAAGCCCTTGGCTTCTACAAAGTCGGTTAACTGTCGCAGAACCAACCTCTCTAAGATTTTTGCAGGTGCTGATATCAAAGAAATGGGCCTGAAATTGCGAAGCACTCCTGGATCCACTGTGGGTTTTTTAAGCAGTGGCAGCAGTAACGCCTGTTTCCATACTGCTGGAAAAATGTTGGATTTTAAAGAGGTATTCCAAATTTGATTCAGTATTAGATTTACCCAAGGAGCCATCAATCTAAGAAATTGAGGTGGACAAGGACCCCCCGGGGAGCCAGATTTATACTTCAAAAGTTCCTCAAGTGAGTCCTTTTCAAATATTGGAAGAAATTCAGAAAAAGAGGCATGGGGTTGTTAGGAGGTGGTTGCTGATTGTCATCAAGTCCAGCTTCCGGCGGGAACAAGGAGTAACTTTTTTGAATTTTTTCATCGAAAAAATCTGAAAGGCTCGTGCATAGAGCAGGGGAGGACTGAAAGATGCTATCCATCAACTCTGGAGTGGTAAAAGATTTTACGATATCAAAAATTTCTTTCGAGGAATTCCCCAAATTCTCAATGCACCTTGCAAAAATGCTCTCATCTTAAGCCTCATCAATTTGCGAATTTTTTTCAGAGCCTCCGTATAGGTGCTTTTAGCTGCCAAATTGTATGACTTTCTTACAGAGGCTTTTCTCTGCTCTGAGTTCCGCCGAGAACCAGGGGGCCGATGGCTTAGATCTATTAGCTGTGACTGTTTTTAAAGGGGCGATTGTATCCAATACATTTGTGATCCAGAAGTTGAATCGGGTCAAATCACTATCGGGGTTGCCCATCAGAGATGGCAAAACTGCTTGTAGGGCAGACCGAAAGACCTCCTTCATGACTTTACTCCATTTCCTCCTTTTTTCTGAGGTTTTACAGTTTATTGGTAGTTTGCCCTTGAGACTAAAACTGAATGGGACAAAAAAGTGATCGGTCCATACCAAGCGTATAGGGGCCTCTGCTCTTATACTATGGATAGTGGAAAAGAATAAGTCCAACGTATGGCCCGCGCTATGAGTTGAGGAGGCTACTAACTGAGTTAGGTTAAGGCCATCTAAGGTCAGAATTAGCTGGGAAGCCTGAGGGCACATTGGGACATCGGCATGCAAGTTAAAATCTCCCAGAACTGTGAAATTGGCATAATGTAGTGTCATCTGGGCAATGGCGTCGCATAGTTCTGCCATACAACTACTAGGGCAATCCGGTGGCCTGTAGAGCAGCATGCCTGTGAAGGAAAATGAGGGTGTGAGCTTGATACAAAAGATCAAGCCCTCAATATTACCAATTTGGTCCAGCCTAGAGGTAGAAACCTCCCAAGTGTCCCTCAGGACAATGGCAATGCCAACCCTCACCCACCCTGTCTCGCCCCCGGTTGGTGCCCAAATCCAAAATCCAGGGGGTGGGGCGACAGCCAGGGACAGCTCAGGGTTGGAACCTTTCTTTAGCCAAGTTTCTGTAAGAAACATTAGGTCCCAGGTGTTATCCGATAAGGAGAGCCAGATGTCAGCTGCGTGTTTAGGAAGAGACCTGCAGTTGATGAGACAGGCTCTGACATTCGCTTTTACATTAGAGGACTCCAGAAACAGAGCACCTCTCCCCTCAGCCCTTAAGGGCCCACCTAGATTAAAGTCACAGACCTTACATCGGTAATCAGCGCTCCCTGCCCCCAGGGTGTAAGCGTGTATTACTAAAGCAAGGGTCACAATTCAAGGCCAAAAGTGTTTCTTTGGGCCACTTACTGGCCTGTTCATTTAAAATTTGGACAGCGTGGCTGGCGCAGGCCGCAATCCGGACACGGACCGGTGCAGATGGGCTTGCCTTTGGCTCGCCAGAGCGCGTCCACGTCATGGCTCTCATTAAATAGAAGCTTGAGAGCTGGTCTGAGCCACTAGACCACTAACCCACAGCAAGATGGCACCCGGGAATGACCCCGCCGAGCAGAGTAAAAATTGCGCTCCGCTCGGTGCCTGAACAACTTTAAAAATGCTTAAAATACCCCAAAATTGCACTCTGCAACACGCAGTATGATGCCAATACCTAATTATCATGATAAGAACAGAAAATAATACTGATCTGGATCCTAAAAATTTTAGATAGATACATTTCGTGATAGTACAGTGGGATAAAGATTAACTCCACATGTTTTGATATGATTGGTGATACCTCAATATCACTGGGGGTCTGTAAACATGTGAAGTTAATCTTCATCCCACTGTAATGAAGTTTAACTCCACATGTTTTGGTATGATTGGTGATACCTCAATATCACCGGGGTCTGTAAACATGTGGAGTTAATCTTTATCCCACTGTACTATCACAAAATATTTCTTTCTGAAAAGTTTCGGATCAGTAATTATTTTCTGTTCTCATCATGATAACTATTACAGATTGCCTGTAATGCTATGTTTATCAAATAGCCTTAATGAAGCATGTACTTTTGGCCCTCAGGAAGCGACATGTTATCATGAAACACATGTTGACCTATGGAGAAGTATGAGAATGGTCTATGAGAAAATATGAGAATTAATAATAAATTCTTACATTTGTGACGTATTCATTTCGACTACTGAGTATCAAATTTTGTTCAGCTCCAAGAGCTCAAAATACAGTTTGTGTTTATCTAAATTGCATACAGAACTGGAGGATTGTTGTCCTTTAAAAGATTTTTGCGGTCATGTCAAACCCATTAGAGAGCCTATGTTCCCCTCCCACTTGCAGAGAAAAAGTGACCATTTTATATATATCCCCAGAGTAACAGCTCAAAGGGTAGAGAAATACTTTACACACCTCCAATGAGTCCTGGATTCAGTATTTCTGTCGCTACCGTTAAGGTATCCTTTATGTTTCAGTAACTGGTTACCTCTTTTTGAGAGTACAAAAGTGGCCTGGGGCATGTTCTACATTGATTTTCAATAATGTACATAAAATATAAAGTAATGTATTCATAAATAATAAAATAAATCCTATTAGTTTAATGCAAATACTACAAATATAACGTTGTGTTTTAGCTGTTTTGCTTCCCTGCCTACCTTTTTTTTGTAATTTTCTAGTCAGCTGTCTTTAATTTCATGCGCCTTTTTTTCAGTTTTTCTGGCTCATTTAATCTGTAGAAAGTTAATTACATTTGCATAATTCTATCTTTGAGAAAATATTTAGTATTCTTCTTGTGTTTTTTCTTTGTTTTTCTTGTACCTGTAAATTCAAATTTAAATGGAGTACCTGTGTGGTTTATGAATGGAGGTAATTGATTAACAATTTAGAAGTTAGTCTTTTAGTTTTTAGTTTATTTTTATTTATTTTGTTTTTATTTGTTTGCCTCCCTTACCTTTTACTTCATAAGAATTGAATTGCACTATTTGTTCTTCCTTAAATTCCGTCAAGAATGTTTGGTAAACCTGGAAAAAGTATTTAAAAATATTCTAAAGAATGCATCATTATGAGTTCCAAATTTTCCATTCTGTTGTCCTGAAAATGTAAATGTGTATTTAGAGTTTTTATGTTGTTTGTTTTTAATGAATCCCGTAATAAAAGTGATTTATAGAAATTCTGTTTTATTCTATTTTATGTTTATACTTGAGGCTTTGGCATTGGGTTAGATTCTCTGTAAAATTCTCTCTGAATTTATCCAAAAAAGGAATTATTTGGACACAACATTATTGTTGTAATAATATCTAAAAGTTTACAGTTTATTACAAGTAGCTGTTTTTCTTCCATGTTCTTTCCAGGATCAGAGATAGATTGCAGTGTTTTGTTGGTAGGTGGAATTTGGCAGTCACGTGGCTCTCCATACAATGGTCAACCGAGGAGTGGTGACAAAGTAGTGGCATACGTCGTTATATAACAGTTATTTTTTGTAGAATATTCTTTTAAAAAATATGATTTAGCTTGTATTTTGTTTATTTAATTAATGACTAAAATATAAATTTTTTACCAATTTTAAAAATGTTACCACCTTCTTTTATGACCATTGTGCAAACATTGTTGGGGACTAATGATGTAATAATTCTTTTTTCGTTTACTTTGCTTTAATTACATTTTTTTATCACTTGTAGCATTTTATACAAGATGATCCTTTTTTTAATATGAGAGGTAAAAGCAAAACATATTGTAAATGCATGTATTGTAAGTGTAAGTTACATAGTTCTAAATTAAAATGAGTGGTAAAGACTAGCCTTGTAAAAAAGACTTAGCAAATTACCACGTGGTTAAAGTATGCCCGATAACATTGGATAGTCATATGCAATACTTTCCTCTGGCTACTCATCGCCGCTCTTGCCCCTTGACGCAATTCACATCCCTGCCTCAAAATGGCTCTCCACCCCCATTTGCCAAATGCTCTGAGTAAGTGGTAAATGACAGCAGATTTGCTCCTGGAATGTGGACTCTGTATGCAGGTTTTGATCCAGTTATTTCCTATTTTACTAAAAATTGCCAGATTTAGATGCAGTGATATCAGCCGCAACCATAAGTCCAACTAGGCCTGGGCAAAATTTAAATTATGTCAGCTTAATTTGCGTAGTTTTGGGAATTGCACATTATGCTTGTTATGCAAAATTCCTAAAATTATGCCATTACAACACTTCAAGAATGTGCAATTTGCTTTGCAGCTGTTGTTCACTTTGCTTTTGTTTAAATGTGTCCTTGCTTCAAAAATTAATGCAAGGACATATTTCACACTAAAATATAACGACGAATGATGGATTTGCATTTTACATACTTGTAATTTTGCATAATTTGCATAATTTCACGTTATTATGCAAAAGTAAACTATTCTAATTTCGCTCACCCCTAGTTTCAACCACAGGATATTTTCACACCTAAATCCAGCTCACTTGAAATGAGAACCTTAGTGTCTAGGCACTGATAACATATGCTAATTATTACCAGGCTCAAAGGGACACACTTGCATTCAAATTGTTGTCCTTAATATATATAAAGATCTCTACGATCTATGTATTTGTGCACTGAGCTATCTTAACTGTGAAAATAAAATGAAGTCGTCTAAATGGAGGTAAAGAGAAAAAGAAAGGGAGAGAAAAGGAATAGAAAAGGAAGCAGACAAAAAATATAATATGGAATAAACAACATAAGAGAGACAGTAATAATTAGGTGGAAGAAAAGGTGTGATAAAGATAGGGAGGAACAATAGAAATCAAAGCTAGAGGAAGAAATAAAGAAAGAAAGAAAAAAAGAAAGAAAGAAAGAAAGAAAGAAAGAAAGAAAGAAAGAAAGAAAGAAAGAAAGAAAGAAAGAAAAAGAACGAAGTAGGAACTATGATAGGAAGAGAAAAATGGAAAGAATGATTGAGTTAGAAATAGGATCAAAACAGAACTACAAAAAATAGTCAAAGAGGGACAAGGACAAATGGAGGAAGCAAAATTCAAAGAAATTAAAGTGGAAAGAAATGAGAGAAGTATGTTTGAAAATGGAAAAAAGAAAACACAAAACAGTTCAAGGTGGAATTGGAAAAAATACATGGGGAAAGAAAAGAATGGAAATGGTTTGAAAGGAAAACAACAGAAAAAATAATGAAGAAAGGAAGAATGAACAGTGGAGAAAGAACGATTAAGAATGAAATAAAGTAAAGCAGCAATAAAAGAGCACAATAAAGAAAAGAGGAATGGAAGACAAGAAAAAGAAAGAGGAAGGGTAAATCCAAGGAAATGATAGTGGAACAGAAAAATAAATCAAGATAAGCACAAAAGATTATGACAGGATGGTGAACGGAGAAATTGGGTTTAAGAAAGCCAAAACAGGTGAGAGGAAAATAGGATGAAAATGAAACAAAAAAGATGAGATAGGATATAAATGATTAGAAAACAGATTTGAAAGAGAACTGTGGTAGAAGCAGCAAGAGATAAAGTAAAGTGAGAAATGGAAGTATGAGAGCAATAGGCTGAGTTCCCGGAGAAAAGGAAGCTGTGAAAATGGAGGTGAAAGAAACTGAGAAATGGAAGTTATTGAATGCAAGAGAATACTGGATGAAAGAGTAACTCAGAGGTTGATATCACAGGAATAAAGATAGGGGTGTGCATTTGTTGGACCTGGCATACCTGCCACGGTTTTCCACCAACCTTTTGTTTTCCTTCTTCCTGTCTTTGCTGACTTTTTTTTGCTGGCTTTAGGACTCTGCACACTTTACCACTGCTAACCAGTGGTAAAGTTCTTGTGCTCGCTCCTTTAAACATGGTAACATTGGTTTACACCCAAATGACACATTTAATTTACTTGTAAGTCCTTAGTGAAGTGGTACTACATGTACCCAGGCATGTACATTAAATGCTACTAGTAAGCCTGCAGCGCTAATTGTGCTACCTACTTAAGTAGCCTTTTTAAACATGTCTCAGGCCTTCCATTGCAGCATGCAGGTGCAATTTTTAACTGCCAATTCAACCTGGCAAAATAACCCTTTTGCCAGGACTAAACCTTCCTTTTTTAATACATATAAGTCACCCCTAGGGTAGGCCCTACAAAGCCCATTGGGCAGGGTGCAGTGTATTTAAACAGTTGGATATGTACTTTTAAGTTCTACATGTCCTGGTAGTGAACAACACTTACATTCGTGTTTCACTACTGCAAGGCCTACCTCTTCCATAGGATAACATAGGGTTCCTTATTACATTTAATAAGTGCTAACTTTCAATTGAGAACAGGTAGGAATGTCAAGTTTGGTGTCTACAGCATTGTAAGTTAAAACCCTCTTCAATGGTATAGTTGGATTTTAAGTCACAATTCTAGACAGTTGGCATTTTCTTGTGCTAACCATTTGGTGCATATAGCCGGGGTCACTTTACTAGGTGTAGCTGGTAGTTGATCTTTGTGTATTGTTACCAGATAGTGAGGCAAATGGGGAATAGGAATTGGCAGGAGGTGTCCCTTCCTCTACAAAAACAACCCCTACTGTAACACAAGCACCATTGCACCGTAGCACTAGGGTGCCTGCGTTGGCACTAGGCAGCGCCAGTGAAGGGAGAGAGCAGGAATGTGTCATACCTTAGCAGATATGGCACATTCCTGCACTTTCCCTGTCACTCAGTGGAGCAAGTTGTCTTGCTGTGTTGCATTGCGTAACTCTGAGATATCTGCCCTGTGCAGCTTCTATGGTCTTCTCATACTTTTCTCAGAATCAGGTGGGTATGTCTGGCATTTGTTGGTGACAAATAGCATATGGTGGGCATCCTTAGCACTTGATTATGATACAAGAATATGTGAACCAGATTCTGTCAGTGTGGAACACTAATACACATGAGTACTTGATAAAATGCGCACACTGTTAATGTACAATACCAAGACGAAACAGCAAGCCAAACATCCACATAAAAATGCACATGTAACGCACCACCCACAAAGAGAAAATCCCCCACAATAAGTCCAATGTTTCGAGTATTGTGATCATGGGGTGTGAACATCCACCACTCCCGCTGTTTCTAGAGAGCAGCACCAGGACCAATGCTGAATCAATCACAAATGTGGAATGCACCACCGATTTAGAGTTCCAGAATGATTATGTCCATCCAATACTTGTAATTCCAAAATTTCTTTATTCTTCACATTAAATTTTTTTAAAACAGCCAACGCGTTTCGTCCAACTTCCGTGGACTTCCTCATGGCTGTGAGGCATACAAAACATATAGGGGCCGATTCCGATCTCGGCCGGTAGGGCTCCAATCGGACTCGGCATTACCGGATCCGATTCGGAGCCCTGTTTCCCGACCAAGTCGGACGTGCGTCCGGGCGAGCGAGTACGATGCGAACGTACGCGAAATCGCCGACCGACTCGCTCGCGGGACCCAACCGCTCCGACCGACTCGCACGGACACGACTCGCACCGTGCAATGGAGACGTTCCCCCGGCCGGGTAAGTACGATGCGCGCCGCGAGCAGTTCGACCGACTCGCGCCGTCCGGCTCGAAAGAGCAGTCGGAGCCGCACTTTGGGGGTCTGTGTCGGACCCCCCTGTCCGCCTAGCACCGCGAGTCGCACACAGGGGGACCCATGGGTCCCCCTACCTGTGCATGTACGGCGCGACCCGCCTCGACGCGTACCCGCTGTAGGGGGCGCCCTTGTTCGCCTCGCACCCATTGAGTCAATGGGAGCCCGCGTACGCGTTGTACGACCGGCTCCCATTGACTTCAATGGGAGTCCGACCGAATCGAGTCCGATAGCATGCGAACGCATCGTACTCGTTCGGTCGGACTGCTAGGGTCCGATTCGATCGGAAATCTCTCCGGGTCCGGCTCGGTCGGAGAGATTTCCGGCCTGAATCGGAATCGGCCCCCTAGTATATAATACAACAAATACAACATTTAAAAGGACTGACAATGGCATGTTCATAGATTCAAAACACCACAGTATTTACACCAAAAATTCTCACATATAAAAAAAAAAAAAACAGGGACAATTTCGACACTTGTAGAACCAACACAATACATTGTAACATAACTGAGTAACATAGTACTGAGAATAGACAAAAGAGCAAATGAGAGTACAGAGGGATAGTTGTGAAAAGAACGGACCGTCCTACACCTTGGCTAGTCAAGGGCATGTGCACCCTATATGTGTATGTCATAAGTGAAGTGAGTGTTAAAAAGATTACATTATTTTTAAGGGATTTTCAAGATGGGAGGGTAGCCAAAGGGACATACCGTAATAACTAGCTAGATTCTTTAATGACTGGTATCATTTTCATCAACACTGTTTGGTTCCTGTACCGCAGTGTGTGTCTTCCGTTTGTACTATTCCCTCCTGCATCCAGGGTAAGTTCAATGTTACTCGGCTCCTGTGCCTAAAAAACAAGTAACAAAACTTTGAGGTTACACCCCCCCCTAACCGATATGAGTGGCCCACCAAACAAATCCGTAGGGCTTTATAAAACTTATTTCCAAATGTGCAATTGAATAAGTGTCCTCTAAACAGAGAATTGCAGCGGGCCCTCCTTTTGTGGCAATTCCTTGTGCAACTCGCGGTGAGATCCTTATTATAAATAGATAGCAGTATAGATTGAAATCCAAAATATTAACGAGTGACCATTATTGCAAATGCAGATATATCAAGTTAAGCTCTGCCATTGTTCCAATATTTTAGTAGACAGATTGCAAAATAGCGGTGTGCATGACCTGTGTGCACAGTCATACTGCGCGTGTCACATTATTTAATAGCATCTTTATCCAACCAATTTTATAGTTTTGTTACCTCCTAGGGCCCAACATTCTATTCCCTGTACTGTCAGGATTCCCTGGGGTGTGATAATATGGACCACTCCTCCCTAGGTGAAGCGTATAGTAATATTTATTAGATATTCGTAGTGTTTAAAAACATTAGAGAGTAGATTTTGGTAAAAGATGCCCCCAACGACGCGTGTTTGTGTCTACGCCCGCCTAATTGGCGATATGTCAAGTTATGCTCTGTTATTGTTCCAATGTTAATGTAGACAGATAGCAAAATAGCAGCGTGCATGACTGGTATGCACCGTCATACTACGCATGTCGCATTATTTGATAGTATCTTTGCCCACCCAATTCTAGAAAATTCCTTTCCTCCTTGAGCCCAAGAACCTAATCATTATCCTGCCAGGTTTCCCTTAGGCGTCATAATACGGGCCCGTATATCAAATAATGCGACATGCGTTTTTTAGGCACAGGAGCCGAGTAGCATTGAACTTACCCTGGATGCAGGAGGGAATATTACAAACGGAAGACACACACTGGGGTACAGGAACCAAACAGTGTTGATCAAAATGATACCAGTCATTGAAGAATATAACTAGTTATTACGGTATGTCCCTTTGTCTACCCTCAAATCTTGAACATCCCTTAAAAAGAATGTTATCTTTTTAACACTCTTACTTCACTCATGGCTTACACATATACGGTGCACAAATGCTCTTGACTAGCCAGGGTGTAGGACGGTCCGTTCTTTTCACAACTATCCTTCTGTACTCTCTTTCGCTCTTTTGTCTATTCTCAGTACTATGTTACTCAGTTATGTTACAATGTATTGTGTTGGTTCTACAAGTGTCGAAATTGTCCCTGTTTTTTTTTTTATATGTGAGATTTTTATATGGGAGAATTTTTGGTGTAAATACTGTGGTGTTTTGTATATATGAACGTGCCATTCTCAGTCCTTTTAAATGTTGTATTTGTTGTATTATACACTATGGGCCATATGTAGGTAGCTAAATACCGGTCGGTAACGGCCGAAATTCGGTAAATCTCCCGTTACCGACCGGTATTTAGGCAATTGAGATGTAGGAGGCCGGATTTAAGGAATCGGTAATTTACCGATTCGTTATTTTAAGGAATAGGTAAATTACCGATTCCTTAAATCCTATGTAGGGAGCACTCAAGTGAGTGCATTTTTGGTTTAAGGATTCGATTATTTACCACCAACTACAGGTTGGTGGTAAATACTGAATACCTTTTTAAAAGCAATTTTGTGCTTTTTAAAGTGCCATGTGGCAGACATACATGCCCTTAGGGCATGTATGTGCGCCACATGTGCACACATGCATGATTCAGGGTGCAACAGGGTGTCAATTTGACACCCTGCCACCCTTGATATGCTCCTCTATTACCGATTCCGTATTTACCGAATCGGCAATAGTGAATGGCTTCCCATTCATTCCTATGGGCCTCCAGGCCCATAGGAATGAATGGGAAGGTATTCCTTATTACCGATTTCGGTAAATACCGAATCGGTAATACCGAATATTACCGAATCGGTAAAATTTACCGAATGTTTATCTACATTCTATTTACCGATTCTTAAATACCGAATCGGTAAAATTCGGTATTTAGGAATCGGTAAATAGAAATTACCTACATATGGCCCTATATGTTTTGTATGTTTCACAGCCCTGAGGAAGTCCACGGAAGTTGGACGAAACACGTTGGCTGTTTGGCTGTTTTAACAATTTTTGATGTGAAGAATAAAGAAATTTTGGAATTACAAGTATGGGATGGACATAATCATTCTGGAACTCTAAATCGGTGGTGCATTCCACATTTGTGATTGATTCAACACTGTTAATGTAGTGTCCTCCCCAGCCCAGGTACTCACCAAGGACTATGCCACATATGGAGTTTAGTATAACACATCTTCATTCTTCTGCGTGGAACCTCAAACCCAACATTCTAAATCTCCATTCATTTCACTATGCTCTAATGCTTACGTCACAGTTCTAAGGAGTCCATCAGGAGCCACAATGGTTCCGTCATTACAAACTCACAAAACACTACATCTCCCTCTCTGTCAAATAAAAAATTACCGTTTATTACAAATATATACAATTAGAGCTCTTCAATGAGACTTCATGGCACTTGGATCATATGTCCAGACAATGTCTTCAGAAACTGGGGACAGGCAGCAGAAATGTCCATGACTGGCATTGGTGATGGAGAAACAGCAACAGTCAGGGGTTCTTCACTTGTCTTTTCAGACCCAGTCTCTACAATGACATCAGTGCCTGACGAGCAACAAGCCACATGTCAGAAGTGCAAGGAGTCTCGCATAATGAACTTCCCAGGAAGTGGGCAGTCACCACGTGTCCTTAGCTAGTCGCAAGATGAAAGGGTTAAGCATCGAAAGGAGCATCAGACTTTCATTTACTATGCTGACTAACGTGCACTCAATCTTCGCTAGTAAACGTGACATCTTTTGAATGTTGTGGCTTGCCTGTATAGGCTTTCATTTTCCTTTTATGATCCAAGACTTTCATGCGTGTCTCTTCCTCAGTATTTGCTCTTCTGTTGGTCCATAGAGGTAACATGATCGTCATGGCTCTTCCGAACGTCAAGGTTGCAGGGCTTTCACCTGTAGTTGACTGAGGGGTTGAATGGTAAGCTCAAAGAGTGAATTTTAAGACAGCTTTAGGGTAAAGATTTTCTAGTACAGCACGTTGGACGGCTTTCTTTAGAGTACTCATGAACCGTTCAACAAGGCCATTGGCCTGTGGCCAAAGAGGGGTGCTCTTCTGATGCTCCATATTAAGATGATTTAGAAAGTCTCTGAATTCTCGACTGTTGGAAGGTGGGCAGTTGTAGACTTTAAGATCGCAGGAATACCCCAGGTTGCAAAGATTCTGTCTAATCTCCCAATGACATGTTCTTGAGTGATAGATGAGAGATCTTTGATCAATGGAAAATGGGAATATTCATCAACGATCACCATCTGGTGATGTCCGTTATCAAGGGACCAAAGAAGTCCACTGCAATTCTTTTCCATGCATTCATTGGCAACTCTGACATGTTTAATGGGTGTTGAGTGGTTTTCGATGTCAGGCAGTTGCATAGATGACAGACCTTTAATCCTCTTCCAAATCTCTAATCGAGATGTGGAAACCAGCCTCGGTCCCTGAGCGTTCGTTTGGTGGTAACAATTCCATGATGTCCTTCATGGGCTACTTCAGTTATCTGTTGTCGCAGACTCTCTGGAATGACAATTCTAGAATATCTTAGAATAATAACTTCCTGAGTAACAGACAGTTCATCTTTGACATTCTTAAACTTTTGATATTCACTGCCACTGGTAAGAGGTCAAGGGTGCTCGTGCCAAGGCTAATGTTTAGTAATGTCTTTTAGTTTCAGCATGTCCCTATCTTGGCCTTTGTTCCAACGATGTGGCAGCTGGGTCTGTGATTTCACTATGAAATTTATGTAAGCTTCAACCTTATTAGAAGGGGTGCCAGGGCATTTATAAGGGCACTCATGAGAAGTAGTTGGCAGGGTTCTGATCTTTCCCTAGACGATGCACAATGGTGTAGTTGTACTCTTGTAATCACAGACCCCAACGTTCAATGCAAGGAGGCATTTTTGCTTTTGCTTTGGCAAAGATAGTTAACAATGCTTGATGATCGGTCACAAGCGTGAAGGGCTTCCCATACAAGAATACATAAAAACGTTCATAAGCCCATACCACTGCTAAGCTTTCTTTGTGAATAAGCATGTTAAGTTTGGGACAAACTTTGGCTTCCATATGCCACAATATGTCTTCGAGCATTTGGGTGTCCGCTGCGCTGTGCAAGGATGACGCTCAACCCGACAAGGCTAGCATCAAAAACAACCTCAGTATGAACCTTTGGGTCAAAATATATGCCATTTCAGTAGTGTTCTCAATAGCTTGTTTGATTTTCTGGAAGCTTTGCTCGCATTCATATGACCAAAGAAAAGAAACATTATTTTCCGTCATGTCTCTTAATGGCGCACCAACAGTGGCAAAGTTTCATAGTATCTAGAGCAATAGCTGTCCATGCCAAGGAATGGACATAACATGGAAACATCATGTGGGGGACTGGCAGTTGACAGGGCTTGCACTTTAGCTGGATCAGGTGTCATGCCCCCATCAGAAAAGATATGGGCAAAGAATTTTAACTTTGTCTAATGGAACTCACATTTCTCACCATTCAAAGTGTAACCAGCATCAGTCAGCAGCTGACACACTTGGTGAGAGCTTTGTCATGTTCCTTCTGTATAGCTCCGAACACCAATATGTAATCACTGTAATTGAAAGCATTCATGACAGGCTGCATGATACGTCGAATGACATCTTGGACACACTAAAACATAGGCCCTCATTTTGATGTTGGGCAGTCTGCCAGCAACAGGCCATCGGTGGAGGTCCACCCGACATCCAGGGCTTTGGTCCGACCGCCAGATTACAATACCGGCGGGTGGAGCAATTATGTCGGGGGAAAACCGCTGGTTCCGAGAGGTTCGAGGAGCCTGTCGGGGAGACAGTCAGACACTAAGGCCTACAATGGAGGCAGTACTTGTGAAAGCACCGCCATAGGGATTAGAATGTCCCTTTCCGACTGCCATTCCATAGCGGTCCCACTGCCATGGAAAGGCAGGCAGAAAGGGACTTTGGGGGCCCCAAGCAGGGCCCTGCCCCTCATGGGCCATTGCTAAGTGGCTGGGGGTACATGTGGTGCCCCCCTAAACATTCATGCACCATGTGCCGGGCACCACATGGTGCCTGGCACACGGTGCATGGATGTTTGAAAAGTGCCTTTTTCTACTGAGGCTTGTGCTGCGGCCATTTTCCGGGCCGTAGCAGAAGCTGCAGTAGAAAAGGGCATTTTACGATCGCTTGCACGGCAGTCATATCATAATAGGGCAGGTGGGACCGCCGATTCATTATCGGCCGGTCACCTGCCCGCAGTGATGGAGGTCGGACGCTCATCCAAACGCCATCACGATGAGGCCCTTAGTCTCTTGCAACTGAACAGACCAACATGAGTAGAAAAGGTTGTAACATGCCTGTAATTCTCCTTGAGTTCCAACTGATGATATTTTTTATTCAGATCCAGGAGAGAGAATACCTTTGCACCATTCGATTGTGTTATCATTGTCGGCAAAGAGCGAACCTGGATGTCATTCTCTTTCAATTGCCTTTCTCACTTGACGCATATCCATGCAGATGCGTACAGCTCCTTCACTGTCCTTTTTGGGTACTACCACTATGGCAGAAACCCATGGAGTTGGACCAGTGGAACGCTCAATGATATCGTGTTTTAGTAAGGATTCAAGTCCTTTTTCAACAGTTTCCTCCAAGTGAAAGGCAATTTGTCTGTGTCTTTGAGCAATAGGATGGACGTCCTCGTTAATGTGTAATTGTACTTTCATAGTCTTGAGTTTTCACAACCCATGAAATAACAAAGGGAATTGACTGACTATTTAGTGATGAACATTCATGTTATAGTTCACCGATATCAGTCCCATATGAGCAGCTGTGAGAAAGCTGAGTAAACAGGCACTTGACACCGTTTCTCTCAGCATTCTTCATCTGAACGAATCTGACAAGCATCCATCAATCACTCTTGAGGTGCATAGCTTCTTCATCATTACATTTATAGTGTTTGATGAGTGTATCCAGTCTCTCAACAAATTAGTCTATGGTCTCACTGGCTTGCTGTTGTTCTTGACTGAAGATGTACCTTTCGTAATCTACATTTGGCATTCGATTGAATTTGAGATTCAAGGCTGCTTTGATTTGAACGTATGTAGTTTCGTCAGCTCATGGCAATTTCTTTATGATGTCTTTTACACCTTCACCAGCAAGATTCTTAAGGTACTTGATAATCTTCTTGTTATCTGCTTCCTCAATTGCATCAATGAAATCATCAAATGTCTCTATCCATGCAGTTCATCTGTGGCAAATATTTAACTTTTTAGTAGGCCCAGGCGGAGTTTGCAGAGCCACGCTACACGGAACTCCACAAAGGGGTAAAAAAAACTCCACTTCGCTACGCAGAGTTCCGCGAGCGGGCAGAGTTGCTTGCCGCACCCGTTTGCATGATGTTTTCTGGCATACGGAAGACGAAGTGCATTCACACGCCGGAAATCACACGCGAACAGCACCACGCTCTTCGCATGGGCACGGCCATCTTGGTTTTGCTCTGTTTTATGGTGCTGAGCCTATTTTTCAATCTCCACCTAAATCTTCTTAATGCTACCTCTCTAAAACCTATTTACCCCTTATTATTTATTATAACCTTACCCTGTGTCTTTGTGTTGTTGTATTTTATGTTTTTTTCTAATATTTTTTGTGTTTTTGCATTACTTTTGTACTTTATTTTTCACTTTACTTTCTTTTTCCTTCCTTCCTTACTTCTCCTTCTTCTACTTTCCTCTATTCCCAGGCCCCCACCCAGTGCCAATGGAGAGCAGGGGAGCCACATCGCCAGGCCCCCCCGTACCACCAGCCACAGCCGTCTACCTTGCAGTAGGCTGCGCCAAGGGGTGCAGCCCCATGCACTATTCACGGAGGTGGAGGTGGCAGCACTAGTTTTTTATGTGCAGCATCACCTTCCCTCCACCCTGGCAGCAGGCGGTAGGCCTGGTAGCGGCTACGCCCTCCAGGAGTGGAAGCAACATTGGGACAGGGTGTGCCGCTGTTCTGGGATCTGGCGCACCCAACAACAGCTGATGCACCGGTGGGTGAACATCCTGGATCGGGACCAGGACCTGTTAGACCTGCTGGTTGTGGAGGTTGCGGGGCTCAGTGAGTAATAATTATTTATTTATTGTGCTCTATCTATGCTAATATTTTTTCCCAAATAGCAAGCATGCTGCTCACACTCAGGTAATTTAAGTTTATGGTACAAATATTATGTGATGATCATCCTAGATTAGACGGCGCTACCTAATCCTACTCATGTCATTGGTGCTCGCTTGGACTGTTTATTTAAGAAGTCATGCAGAGACTCCTCTGTCCTGTCACTGAGATAGTGGTAGGTATTGGTGTTAGTGAGCCAGCACGTTCTTCTCTCTTTTCTCTTTACCTTTATTTTTTGTACTAATTCAGTCCCAAGCAATTTCCCAGTGATGTGTAGTAAGTAACTAGTAACTATGTATGCATCAGCATGTATGCATTGAAGAGAAATGCAGACTGAGGTGACCCGTCAAAGGTTGAGAGATCGAGAATGAGATGAGAAGCAAAGATCAATAGTTGCAATTTATTAGTAGTTGCAATGTAGTTTATGAAATTTGAAATAAGGTTAGGAAATTAAGGAATAGGTCCACAACAGTAACAGGAGAGGAGATATGATTTATAAACATTAAATCAAATGTTACTGCATTTGCCTTCCCCAGTCCAAACTTTTTGGGAAGATTAACTGTACCACTAATCGTTTTTACATTTTATTTTGTTTACTTCTTACATCAGCACCCAGAGGCAGGAGGGATAAGGCGAGTACCACCACCGTGACAAAGGCGGGTGAGGGGGCTGGTGGTGCCTCCATGAGTGCAAATGGCTCTGCTGGGCCCAGTAAGTCCTCCTGTTAATATTATTTATTTCCCTATCTTGATTCTTTTTTTACTGCTCCAGATCCAGAATTATTTTTTATTTTTTACTGTGCCTGTCTCCTAATTTTTTTCCAACTCCACTTTGATCTGTTTCCTAAATCCTTCTTATCCCTATATTATCCTATGTATTACTTACTTTCTCTATATTTCAAGTTTCTGTACTTGACTTCAAAACTATCTGTACTAGTCTGTAGCTTCCTTTTTCTTCTGCTTTGTCAGTAAGCTTCCCCTTTCCTCTTATAGACTAGTGGTACAGTAAGACTCAGAGAACCCATTTTATGTCAAGTACTCTACTGTGAAGATTGCATGCAATTAAGGTAGTCTACGCATGTTTGTTGAGAAGGCTTTCTTTTTCTTGTTCATGCTCAAACAGTACTGTAAAACGAGAGAGTGGCCATGGTCATGGTGGACCCCCCCACCAGTGTTATGCATTTATTATTATCATGGTATACCAGCAGTTAATGACCGTGCAGCATGGCTGAAAGTATGATGAGGAGGACGGCCCATTGCATTTGTCAACTAAGACCGTGGGGTCGATTCCGATTCGGGCCGGAAATCTCTCCGACCGAGCCGGACCCGGAGAGATTTCCGACCGAATCGGACCCGTGCAGTCCGACCGAACGAGTACGATGCGTCCGTATGTTATCGGACACGAAGTCGGGTCGGACTCCCATTGAACTCAATGGGAGCCGGTCGTACTAACGCGTACGCGGGCTCCCATTGCCTCAATGGGTGCGAGGCGGACAAGGGCGCCCCTACAGCGAGTACGCCGCGAAGCGCTTCGCGGCGTACACGCACAGGTAGGGGGGACCCTTGGGTCCCCTGTGTGCGCCTCGCACGGGCACGCGTACAGGGGGTCCGACACGGACCCCCAAAGTACGGCTCCGACAGCGAGTTCGAGTCGGACGGCGCGAGTCGGTCGGAGCGGTCGAGGTGCGCATCGTACTTACCCGGCCGGAAAACGTCTCCATTGCGCGGTGCGAATCGGGTCCGAGCGAGTCGGTCGGAGCGGTTCGAGTCCGAGCGAGTCGGTCGGAGCTGTCGGGACGCCCGGACGAGTCGGTCGGCGACCCGCATCGTACTCGCTCGGCCGGACCACGCGTACGGTTCGGTCGGGAAACAGGCTTTCGCATGGCTTTTTTCCCGACCGAATGGTATTGGGTGCGCCTCCGACCGAGATCGGAATCGGCCCCTATATGTCCTTCATTGACCAATTATTGAACCACGTCATTATTTATAGCTCTGCCCCACTATAATTAGAAAAAGTTTTTGTTTGGCTTGACAACCTGGCTTTTCAATGATTGCCAAACAACAAAATGCTCAACGTGATGTTTTGAATTTTTGATAGAAGATTAAGATACTGTAACTGAACTGTAGTGATGTTTTGTTTTGTGGTTGTATTTTGCTTGAAAAAACCACAGGGAGGCGTATCTGGCATCTAAAATTATAAATGTGTCATGTTTTTTTCTTGTTGCACGGACCACCAGTGCCGGGGACGGCACAGGCGGAGGTGACGAGGCTGCAGCAGTCACCAGTGAGGGGGGAGAACCAGCGGCAGCAAATGCAGGCAATGGTAAGTCACTTTGCTCACTTATTGACGAATAGTAATATACTCACTGCCAGGGCATTGACTGACTTGTGAACAACACCCAGATTTAGCAGATACAGTGGGAGTTGAATAGTTATGTCCTCTTCTATCTGCAACTCAGCAGACAAAGGTTCATAAATTAACTTTAAGAATGACGGGTTGATGGGAAAGACAAAAGAGGATGGAAGGAGAAAGGTTGGGTGACATGTATGTAATATATGAGTGAAAGGACACGTGTGTGAAAGGATGCATTTAGGTGGGTGATGATCATAGGAATCAATCTATATGGCTGGGTGAAGGATGGTTGAAAGGAATGCTTGGGTGGGTTAAGGCAAAGCAGGAGGGGTGAATGGAATGGGTGAAAGCAAGGTTGCATGGGTGGGTAAATGGATGTTGGTGAAAGGTTTGTTCGGAGCTATGTTTGGATGGATGAATTAATTGGATAATGATGACTAGTTTTCTATGGCGAAAGAGTAGATGAGAGAATGTAAAGCTTAAATGGTGCATATCAAAGCCATGGGTGAAGATTAAGAATACTAGAATACTAGAAGAACAATGCAATGCTGAATGGATAACGTAATTTGATTAACATCTGTGGATGGGATAGTCTGTGATGAACGTGCCAAAGTTATATCCCGGTCTTTCATCCTTTCACTGTCTACTTGCTCAAAAGGATGTAGGTTATAGCTGAGGGAGATAAAGGTTAAATAGGCCTGAGGTGATAACAAAATTAACATGCACATAGCAACACAAGGATTATTTTTTATTTTTTTATTTTTTTAGTCCTTATTCACCTTGGATAACAAAAGATATGAAAGAACGTACTCCGGGGTCTCCCTTAGTGTAGCACCGGCCAGAGATCTTTGTTCAGAGCCAAGGATGGATCAGTTTACATCTTGCTTTTGCTTCTCCAACCGTAAATAGCTTAGTCTAACACAGCCACCTGTGAAGATACCGCCGGAATAATGAGGCAATATGATGTAAGCCTAATCATTGGACTATATACGGGCAGGGGAATTTACCCAATTCTCATACGGAAGCCAAATCTCATTCCCTGTCTAACCGGATGATGTATATTATGGAGATCATATATACAAATCCTGGGACCCACCGGTCCCGGGCGGGTAGAGAGGTCCTCTACCAAGAGGATAGAAAGGACACGTCCTCCATATTTATTATACTTTATACCACTAGAATGTCCCTTCTATAGTTTACTTGTTGCTTTCCCTTCAATAAGGTCACGCAACGAACGAGAGATCAAAACTGGATTGGGGGTTCCCAAATGTGTGGTGGTGATCCTCTCCAGAACAACAGTTCGCAAGAGAAACAGATGAAATATGTCCAACCCGTTGTGACGGGTGGGAAGGGAAAGAGACCCTTTTCTTTTAATAGCCCTCACACACTCTAATAGTGACATGCTTCATCATAGGGCTCACTCCGACTGCTAAAAGTCAGGGTGGGCTCAACCGTGTTTCAGGGAGCACTTAAAGATATTGTGTATGGGGGCGTGCTGATAAAGATAAAATTCCTCACCCACTCCTAAACAACTCTTTAATAATGGAGTGGGAGGGAAGGTTAAAATATATACAATAGGGTATCTAGGATGTGATAGTCCTGTGACCCTAACTTTAGCACCAACATGTTTCAGCCCTTCCTATCTGGCCTAAATAGGTCCTGGGCTTTCGTCAGGGTGGGACGTAAAGAAGTTACTTCCCCCAAAGACATGAGTGCAAGTGACCTAGTTGGTTCAGGCACTTCTAAGTGATTAAAAACTGGAACAAGCCTAATACTTGCCACTGGTCTCGATGAGGAATTACCTATGTAGAGAAAAAAGACATAATATATGCATTTGTTATCATATATATTGTGGTTACTCTTTGATCAACAATTTCACACCGATCCCCCGGGAGCCATTGTTGTGGTGGTGTAGGCGTTTTCACCCTCTATCCCCATTTTTCAGCATCTTGCTGTATTGGTTGTATCCTATGGATTACAAGTATACAATACCATATACATTCCTGTGACTTTCACATGTGCTATGGGTAAGTGCAAACATGCATTATTTCATTCACAATATGCTCTCAATCTGTTCAGACAATCGTTTCCCAACTTCCATGGGCAGTACTTTTGCCCCCAGTGTGGCATGTTTGTACATGGGATGGTTTGAAGACCAAAACATATGGAACAGCCCCTTCACTGACAAGATACGGATGTGGATCAGATATATAGATGACATCCTGGTCATATGGAGCGACCCCATAATACCCCCCGAATCTTTTAATGAGTGGCTAAATGAGAGGAACACCTACCTGAAGTTCACCATGACCCACAACAATGAGAGGGTCTCATTCCTAGATGTGAATGTTGTGGCAGAAGAGGGCAAACTGTACACGTCCCTATTCACGAAACCGACAGATCATAATAGCTTGCTGCATTTTGAGAGTGCCCATCCAAGGGCACTCCGTGAGAATCTCCCAGTGGGACAATTTATGCGGATACGTCGCAACTGTTCTAGACTGGAAGATTACAAAAAAGAAGCAGACAAATTGGCGAACAAATTACAATGTAGACGGTACCCGGCCCACATTGTTAACAAAGCCAAGAAACGAGTAGGCAATATCCCGAGGGACGCTCTCCTAGAAAAAACAGATCGACCAGCAAAAACCAATCTCATATGCGTCACGACCTATAACACTGGTTTGAACTTTGTGAAACAAACAATCGATAAGCACTGGCGCATCTTCACATCGAACAAACTGGATTTCGAGAAACCCATGTTTCCATTCCGAAAAAACCGGAGTATCAGAGATAGAGTAGTCCACAGTGACACGAGTAGAAAAACAACCACGGAACAAAATACACTGTGGAACCTACCCCCAGTTCAAGGACACTTCCCATGTGGGAACTGCTCTGTATGCCCATTCACATCTCACACCAGTAAATTGGAACTTGGGATGCGGACCCCCTGGGAGCAGAGATCCCATACTAACTGTAACAGTTCAAACGTGGTATATATCATTACATGCCCCTGCGGTCTTAAATATGTCGGGATGACTACCCGAAAAATTAAGGTCCGCATAAACGAACACAGGAGCACCATCAGGTGCAGACGTTTAACAACAAAACTGACGGCGCACTTCCTTAAAAGAACCACACAGATACTGATTTACAATGGAATATCATCGAAAAAACTAAACCAGTGAGTGACCCACATAAAACTCTCCTAATGAAGGAACAGAGGTGGGTACTCATGTACTTGGTCTCAGCGACGAGATACCGTGGAACCAACTCAATGCTCTGAATAAATAATAAAACATAAGGGTGGACACATAGCCTTCTGTTTCAAGATCACTCATAGTCTAACTCGGGTGTCCGCTCAGGCAATAACATATCGGCAGTGCTTAACTCCTGTATCTTCTCGGACACCAACATATCTGTAGTCAACTGACCACAGTCTGGTTCAGTCCTATATGGGTATTAAAAGATAGAATGTCCGGATATACAGAGCACCCCGTTGTATATTATTTATAGGAGTGGTATTATACCACCTTCATCAATCCCGTGATTAGGAACAGAGGCTATATCAGAATGAACCTTGTGCAGACCCCTTTAATTTACAGCTTGTTCGAAGGAGATAAGCCGCTAATAATGAATATCTACATGCTAGATAAATATATGCGTCAAGCTGACTAGCTACCCATGACACCCACTTTAGTAACACCACGATGAGGGAGAAGCGTTATTCATTTTTAAGCATTATGCATGCAAATATTATCTATCACGGTGTTTTTAGAGACACCAAAAGAGTCCATAACAACAACCAATGAGCGTTTAAACCAAGCCCAAGGGGCGTGCCAAGCAACGCAACGCAAGAATCCGGAAGCGCCGGAATGCAAGCATTTAGCTGCTGTGGGACTTCATTGTATTCGTGCAAGCTGGGGAGTCGGAGGATCAGTAGGCCCATGCAGGGAGCTCCTTTGATGAAGTAAGTTCAGGAGGTCGGTAACGAGTGGGGCTGGCCACGGTCACAGGAATGAGTGGTCACTTCATATGATCATGCCCTACGCCGGTTACATTTTTTACATATTTGAAAAAAAATTCCGTAACGCTGCGAATGCTAAGAGACTTACAAACGTGGTGAGAGGGGAGCGGGTACTCTAATGGATATTGTCCAACCTCGCATATTATTGTGTCCACTCACGCCTTGTTTAAAGTACGGTAGCAGTAACGTATCAATCCCTTTCTCTCTCGTATATTTTGAATAATGGAAATCTGTGCCATATCGCCAGAACCAGTTACACGCGAAAGGAGGAAGGACCGGGCATTTTACACAATGTTGCCCAACTTGTATGTCAACTTTTTCCTTCTGCAATATGACAGGAGAAAAATAACATTGATCTTAACATTTAACCCTTTATAAACGAAGGGAGGAAGGAGCAGGCAGTAAACACATCATTGCCATACTTTAGTCATACCTCTTTCCTCCCAAGGATGTCTTGAAATATGATAACCTTGACCAAATGCTATAACCAATACAAATCTTTGTCACCCACAGAGTGTGACAACAAGGACTCCCTCCTGCGCTCCCTTTGGGAATCCTTTGCTCTGAGTTATAGGGGTGAGTGTCCTAGTATTCGTCACATAACACCAGATATGACAATTAATGTGAAGCAAATTGGGAAACGATTGTCTGAACAGATTGAGAGCATATTGTGAATGAAATAATGCATGTTTGCACTTACCCATAGCACATGTGAAAGTCACAGGAATGTATATGGTATTGTATACTTGTAATCCATAGGATACAACCAATACAGCAAGATGCTGAAAAATGGGGATAGAGGGTGAAAACGCCTACACCACCACAACAATGGCTCCCGGGGGATCGGTGTGAAATTGGTGATCAAAGAGTAACCACAATATATATGATAACAAATGCATATATTATGTCTTTTTTCTCTAAATAGGTAATTCCTCATCGAGACCAGTGGCAAGTATTAGGCTTGTTCCAGTTTTTAATCACTTAGAAGTGCCTGAACCAACTAGGTCACTTCCACTCACGTCTTTGGGGGAAGTAACTTCTTTACGTCCCACCCTGACGAAAGCCCAGGACCTATTTAGGCCAGATAGGAAGGGCTGAAACATGTTGGTGCTAAAGTTAGGGTCATAGGACCATCACATCCTAGACACCCTATTGTATATATTTTAACCTTCCCTTCCACTCCATTATTAAAGAGTTCTTTAGGAGTGGGAGAGGAATTTTATCTTTAACAGTACGCCCCCATACACAATATCTTTAAGTGCTCCCTGAAACACGGTTGAGCCCACCCCGACTTTTAGCAGTCGGGTGAGCCCTATGATGAAGCATGTCACTATTAGAGTGTGTGAGGGCTATTAGAAGAAAAGGGTCTCTTTCCCTTCCCACCCGTCACAACGGGTTGGACATATTTCATCGGTTTCTCTCGCGAACTGTTGTTCTGGAGAGGATCACCACCACACATTTAGGAACCCCCAATCCAGTTTTGATCTCTCGTTCGTTGTGTGACCTTATTGAAGGGAAAGCAACAGGTAAACTACAGAAGGGACATTCTAGTGGTATATAATATATTATGGAGATCATCCAGTCTGTTTTATTTGGGGGGGTAGATTTATCCAATTCTTACAAATCTCTCTGCGTGCAAGCAATATCAGGTATAAGATCAGCTTTTTAGTGTTAATTTGCAGGGATTCATGACATTCCGGGATCCCAAAAAAACCAAGAGTTTTGTTTACCTGGAGCGTCTCTCTGAGTATTACAGATATAGTATTACTCACGTCCAACCAGAACTCTTGGACCTCGGGACACTCCAAAAACATGTGAATGTCATCCCCTTTTTCCTTGCCACACTTTGGACATCTCGACGTGGAGCCTTTCCCCAGTTTAGATAGTTTAAGCGGAGTCCAATAGACCCTGTGGAGAGAGAAAAGGTGGTTCCTCCTTAAATTTTCAGCACGCACCGTGGAGTATAGAATATTACAAGATACTTGCCATAGGTCCACTGGCTGCAGCCCCGGCAAGCTCTTATACCACAGTGTCATTGGCAGGTTGAAGTCTCCATCCGCTAGATCAACTAAAAGCCAGTACCAAGTCGCCACTTCCTTTTATTCTGGTATCACTCCTAGTCATCCGAGATTCTAATTCATTTGACAAGCCCATGCCTGATCCAGCAGAGAAACTCCAACTCTTAATTTGAAGATATTTAAATCTTGACAGCCTATTGTTAGCAATCTCTTGCCCCCTGTTCCAAGGCATCAAGTTTCCATTCTCTGTCAGCTGACCCTAAGTTGATATCCCTGCTTCTCTTAGTGAGAGAGCCAGGCTGTCTTTAGACCATTCCGGTGATCCAGGAGAATCCCAGATTGGTGCCAATACACTGTAATAGCTAAGCTTTAGTTCTTTCCTGATTTTATACCACGTGGATGCAAGGCACTGCAGGGTCTTAAGTCACACTTTTTTAAAGAATCGGGGGTCCCCAAATTTATGTATAAAACCTTGTTCACCCCCCTTCACATCACAGAGCATTGCCCTAAACATTTTTCCGGTGTCGGAGTCATCTGGTGTATTGAATAGCATCTTCCCTCCTTTTAAGAGAAAAACCCAGGCATAATAGGGTAAATCCGGCAATCGTAGGCCCCCTTTATCGTGTTGCCGTCTAAGCTTCTTCCATGCAATTCGAACCCCCTTCGAGGCCCACATAAAACTACTGATTTTAGACTGCACCCTTTTAAGCCAATCTTCCTTAAAGGCCATGGGGATATTCTGAAAAATGAAAGTAAGCTTAGGGAGGATTGTCATCTTCACAAGGTTTACCCTACCATATATTGTCAAGGGAAGATGCCACCAGCTCAACAATAGCCTCCCGACTTCCTCACTGACCTTCTGAAAATTTATTTCCGGGATTTTCTCTATCTTCTGAACAATTTTAATACCTAGGTGTCTCATTTCCTTTTTAATACATTCCAGCTGCGAATTGATGTTCCAGGTCATTACAACCATTTTGCTCTCATTTACCTCGTAGCCTGAAATGTGCCCAAACCGTGATGACACTTCATACACTAGAGGTCGGGAAGTACTGAGGTCAGAAGTGTATACCACTAGGTCATCTGCATATAACCCCACCTTTTTCTCCCAACCCCGGAACTTAAAAGGAAGTATGCCTTTGTGATTTCTGATCTTCACCGCTAAGGGTTCAATATATAAATTGAATTGGAGGGGAGATAGTGGGCACCCCTGCCTAGTTCCCCTAGAAATGTTGAAGGACCTTGAGGGACTCTCATTTACCAAAACTTTGGCTGTAGGATTTTTATAGATTAACTCTATAGCCCTACAGAAGTTTTCACCAAGGTTAGATAGCCTTAAGATTATTTGCAAATTGGGCCAGTTTACCCTATCGAAGGCTTTAGTTGCATCCAAGGTGAAACTGCCAGGGGCACTTTGTAGACGGATGCTATATCTATGACTCCGATTAAGTTATAGATGAGATCTTTAATTCCCCTTCCCCGCACAAAACCCTTCTGATCTTCATGAAGGAGGTCCCCCACGACTCCATTAAGCCTATCTGCAAGTACCTTTGCGAAGATTTTGTAGTCGGAGTTCAGTAGCGAAATGGGCCAATTAGGTGATTTATCTGGTTTTATTATCAGGGTAACTATTGCCTTATTCCAAGAGGGTGGAATCTCCCTTCCATTCTCAAAAATATCTGAAAACAGCCTTGCCATCACCGGAATAAGGTATTCCCCTAATTTTTTATATATCTCTGCGGGGAGGCCATCTGGACCTGCAGTTTCACTTAGTTTCCCTGCCTTGATAGAATTCCTGATTTCACCTTCTGTTATAGAGCTGTTAATTACTTCCCTTTGAACTTCGATGACTGCACGGGGAGCATCCTGACCCAACACAAAGATTATTGTTTGGCAATCCCTGTTGACAGCTTGTATGACCAGCTATTAAGATAAAATCTTAATACCTTGACCCAAGATCCAACAGGGTTCCCACACCTTGTAGAGACAAAGGTCCAATCACTTTGGACAGTTTGTAGTGGACTGATCTCCTATGAAAAACACGCAAATGAAAAGGTCATACCAGAATCATTATTGTAGCTAAAATTACACCATTCATTAGTAAATGTGCCTAATTTGTGACTCCCCAAACCATCTAAGCACTTTACTAGGAAATCCTTCAAAAGAAAAAAAACAGCAGTTTTTTCAAACGGGTGTGTTGCTGTGTATATTCTGCCTTAATTCCATTCAGACAGTTAGAGCTTGTGCTATTTGCCTTTAGTTTTATGAGAACGGGTAGTGGAGGCTGTGACTCTAATCACATCAAATCAAATTGCCTTAGGGGACCATCAACATACTGCTACTGTGCCACCCACTACATAATTTTAAAGAGGTTTTTGGCACAGAGTAACAGAGCATTGTTTAACATTTTTTTTTTTTTGCTTTCTAGCTGCTACTGGTCACCAGGGCCTACCATCTCCTCAGGATGCAGCAGCCCTGATGCGGCATCGGAAACTGGAGGCAATACGGGCTGTGGCTGGTAGTCCAGGAGGAGGAGGCAGCGGTCCAGGGCCACAGCCAGGCCCCTGCACCTCCAGCTTCCCAAGCACAACATTGGCGCTGCAGTCTGCAAGCAGCTGCTTCACCATCAAACAACACACACTGCTGCCCCCCTCTCAGTCTCAGACCGCACCCTACTGCACCGCGTGCTGTCAAGACTGGCGCACATTAAAGCCTGGCAAAGAAGAATGAACCGGCACCTCGAGGAGAGCCTGCACTGTGTATAGTTCCCTCTGCCCCTTTTTTCACTTTTATTTTGGTGGGTGGGATTTGTTTGTTGTTGTGGGTGGGGATGTGGGAGTTGGGATCGGGGTTTTCTGACTTTTTCATGGACAATGGTGGGGGACGGGGAAATTTCATCTGTTTGGGGAGAGGGGTGGGCCAGTTGTTGTTGGAGGTGGGTAGAAGTGGTGGGTTTTTTGTTTGACTAGAATAATAAGTATTTATGTTTCATTATTTATGCCTCTAATCAAGGTCTTTGGGGGTGTTTTACTTTTCAAAGCTGCCTATTAGCAAAACGTATTTTTAAAATTTGCTGATAGTGTGTAACAACAATTAGGAATGTGCTATGCCTATGTGGTACTCTTGGCCTACTACTCTTCTAATCTCTGCAGTCTGCAACTATATTGACCACTAAAGGGGAGGTGGGGGTTTACCATTGCCTTGCCTACAACAACTTAGTAGAACAATGAACCATAGTCTCTTACCGAATAGAAGAAGCAAGGGCTGCAGGGTTTCCCAAGGTGCCCTGGTGGTGGTAGTAATAGCAGGCTAGGGCACTAACAACAGTTCAGGAATCAGAAGTCAGGTCCCACCCCCACGTAGGTGAACACCAACTGTAGGATTTTAATCAGAAAGACTATTCATCGCAGGCAACTAAATGGAATTTTTAAAAACTGAGTTAGTGGGTTATATATAGGCTTTCCTGTTTTCAGTTTCTATTTTTGCTCATTTCTAGTGGGTTTTTTTCAGTGGTTTCCAGTGATTTCAATGCCTGAAAAATACAGTGTTTATCAGTGTTTACACATTTGCGCGACATTAAAAACAACAGAAACAGTGTTTTTCCAGTGCTTATGGAACGCTTTGCTTTTATTATTGCTTGCTTTCTGCACTGATAGTGCATGGTATATAGACAGTTGTCTTAAAGTGTATATGAGGTCCAAATACATTTTTACAAATCAAACTTATTGTAGTATACCATACAATACTTCTTCAGTGAGTCTTTGGTAATGCGCGCTCACTCTTTCCTTCTCAAGTAAACTTTTATCTGTGAAAAGGCCCTCTAAACACTGGCACTTGAGATGGGCAACACCAAAACAGCCAGTACACAATTTTCTAACTCTGGCCACTGACATAGCTTTCCATGCCAATACTGGTGCACCTGAAGATTGCAATTCTCTGGGACATGTTCTGCAACATATGTGTTAAACTGGGCGAATGTGCCCTCAGAGTTATTTAAGCAGTACTTTTCAAAGTCCAGAGAAAATTCCCCTTTATGGAAGAATCTAGAACTTGTGCAGAGTACCACAGTGAGGCTTCATTGACTTCAAATGCCATGGTTGGTGGAAGGACATTTCTATGCATCTTTGGGAGCCATTTCTCATGCATTGTAAAATAAAATTTCCTGAATTGCTCCTCAGCATTTCTTTGCTCACTAAGTGGCAAGCATTCTAACATGGAACATGTTGCAGTGCCAAAGTCACTAAAAGTGTCACCCAGCCTACTCTCAAGAAGATGTTTCACATCTACACCAATTACGCTGAACACTTGGTAGACAAAGGTGTTTTCAGATTATGTCTACAGCAGTCATGTTTCCCTGTAAAAATCTAAGAATGCAGTAGAGTGTACTTTTTTCATATCACTATTGATATGTGATCGAAGATCCTCACATTTCTTGCCTTTGGCATGATCACTAGGCAAAAATTCTGTAAATGGTCGCCACATGGATAATATAGCATTCACAGCCCTTGGGTTGAGAACCACCCGCTAAATGACACAGTTGGGATGACTCTTTCTTTGATGCCACACAAAGCACAAAATGAGAACTATTTGTGCTTTAGTTCCCGCTCATAACGAAACAGTGCATCAGAATGACTACAAAGTCAATAGCATTCTTCATTAACTCTGAAGATTGTAAAGATGCTTTCAGCATACCTTCTAGCAAGTGGCAAGGATCTCTTACAGGGTAGCACTTCAGCTCAGGTATCGGTTTTGAAAGGTCATCACACTACTTTTTCATGTACGTAGCTGAATCGCTGCAAATACAAACACTATCACTCCAATCTTTGTTGAACTTGGTAAGAACTTTTTGCAGCAGCATTCCAAGTGACACTGCGTGCCATGTTTTCCAAAAGTCTGGTGTCATGTTTTCACCACTATCCCAGATGCTCAGTGACAGAACTCTTTTCATATATACCTGTCACTACACCTTGCATTGAATGTTTGAAGGTTGGGTAATTGGCAATTCATCTACTATCAATACTGATTCACTAGAAAAGGGGGCTGATGTATCAAAGGGTTTCACCCATTATTTGTCTGTGGGTAAATGTGATGGTACATATTGGGAAATATCTTTATGAAACAAGCCATTTTACCTATCCATGAAGGAATCAAACATAGCCAAAATATCAAATATGTTTTTGATATTTTCTGATTCTCTACCCATTTATAAAATAATTAAATAAGATCTAAAACATGCTTCTAAACCCTGCATCTTTAGACCAAAGACCATAAAACTGAAAAAAAACAAGAGGAAGAAGAAACAATATTTTACTGACATTCCTAAACAACAAAACTCAAGTACAGTAATATTAGCCCAGTCTTTTTTGCTGCTACCTTGTATAACAAACTTACATTGCATTGGCCCTTCAGGAAGAAATGAAAATGACTCTTTCACTATCCTTTTCCTTTCTTTGAATGGCATTTAGTTTGTGGTTGTTCAGGTGTTTTTTCAGTGTTTATATGTTTACACTGGTGAGGGTTATTTCCCTTTCAGAGGGTTTTTTTCAGTTATTATAGGTTTAAACCTAAAACAGGATAGCCTAGTTATATATTATTAGCTTTACAAACACTTGAGATCAGTCTAGCACACAACAAAGAATACCTGATGCAGAATAACAAATAAGAAACAATACTAAATTAGTTAGAGCAATAGTTGGTGAGCTAGTATTTCGAGGAAACAAAAGTGACTCTTGGTCTTGCATTGTGATTTGTTAAGAGGACTTAAAATCTGGAGTGGACATGGTTATTGGTGAAGCGTTTAACGCAACACACAATGCCTGGATGATGATACTGACGAATGATGTTCTTCTATAACTAAAATATCAATCAAGTTATGCGTGGGTGGGTAAATGGGGCCAGTGTGGACTATTGTTTCAGCAATAGGAGTAAAACTGAAGATCCTGCACTGAGTTGGTGTTCCTTTCACCATATCCGCCCCACCAAGTGTTTGATCCATTGATTGTGTAAAGTAAGCCACACCTCAATAAATCACGCAGCCGGGGGAAGAGGGTTAGGGGTTTGAGGAATGGATGGGAAGGGGGATTTGGGAAAAGGTTTGATAAAGACAAACACCACACAAGTGCAACATTCATCTGGGCAATGAGCAGCCAACCATCATAAATCTGTTATGGGAGGAAAAGGAATGAAGGAATGAGTACAGGTAACTTAAATGCAATGCAAACCAAACAGTCTGTTGCCCCCAGAGAGACCCAAGTTACATTATATCTAAATGTTCTGTTACCTAGTTTTGAAAGATAGCAAATATACTACAAATAATGTCGTATAAAAAGCAAACAACACACACAGTTCTAATGATTATTAAAAGAAAAAAATGATACAGTATTGCCAAATTGAGAGTTGCATGTGCATTCTTCTAGGACTGTCCATCAATCTTGGGTGCCTGGATGATGTGGTCCAGTAAGGTAAGCGTGAGTGTTATGGTGATTTTTCAGTTTGGCGCAGGATAAGAGATGGCTTGCGGATTGCAAAACAAAAATTATATTGTAGAATCAAGAAGAAGGACAGAAGGTAAACTTCATATGGAGTGCACCAAGAAGACTGAGGGGCAGCACAAGAGAGAAGAGAAGAATAGTCCTTTTTGCACTCATTCATTTTATGACTGATGTGTGAACAATTCAGTAAAAGCAATTTTACAACAACCAACAATCACACAAGTGGCCGCATCTAACTATCGGTATTGGGCTGATCAAACTTGCAACAGTTATGATGATCAATTCATCGTCATAAATCATAACAATAATGTGTAGCCTAACAGCATGTGCATAATGTGATGATCAAACCAAAGTCCTGAGCTCACGTAGAAGAGTTCTTGATGAGAGTTCATCAAATCATGTGAGCATCAAAGTCATTAAAGTTCGAAACGATCCGTTCTTTGTTTTTTATTCCATGTAACATCAAAAAAGAAACCAGCCAACACGTGTTTCGTCACAATGGGAAATATGGGATATTTCCCATTGTGACGAAACCCATGTTGGCTGGTTTCTTTTTTGATGTTACATGGAATAAAAGACGAAGAATGGATCATTTCGAACTTTAATGACTTTGATGCTCACATGATTTGATGAACTCTCATCCAGAACTCTTATACGTGTGCACAGGACTTTGGTTCGCAACTCTGTGAAGGATCCTTTCCTTCCCACACATAGGGGTTATAGGGTGTTTCCCCTATCTGTTGGCACCATACTTACCAGACATCTAGCATACCATATGCAGAAACAGCAGGGCGCCATCACTTCCTATACCACAACACCCCACATTGTAATAATGTGATGATCATTCATGACCACATGTCTGTCTCCAGTTACCTACAACAAAAGGCCCCCCACCCAACCATCACTTAGCTTCAAATTTGAGCCAGATAGCACTGAGCACACACACCCAGCAACATTGCATTTTCAAAATCAAGTAAAATCAATGCACCTCTCTCAACACCACTCCACAGAGTTGGATAGGCCACTTTAAAGTCCTCACCAAATCGGTTGGTTTTAGTGAAGTTGAAAACTTCCTTCTTCTGGTGGCAGTTCTCAAAGTAGTCACGCTCACGCCCTGAGTCCTTCTATCATCCTCCTAACTCCAAGTAAGATGTCCAACTTGGTAGAGACAAAGGGGCCGATTCCGATTCAGGCCGGAAAACATACCGACCGACTCGGTACGGGAATTTAGTCCGACCGACTCGGACCGGCGCCGCACGACCCGGGTAGTACGATGAAATGAATGTGAAATCCGACAGACTCGGACGGAATACAAAATGACCGACCGAGCCGGACGGAAACAAGCCATCCGGCCGGGAAATCACGCGAAACGAACCGACCGACACGCACTCGGATTGAACCCGAGCGAAACGTACCCGCGAACTCCGACCCGCGTAGTACGATGCTGTGCGTGCAAAACACGACCGACTCGCACCGGAGCACAAGCCGTACGACCGACACGCATACAAAACCCAGCCGAAGCAACCCAATACTACGCGACCGACTCGTATGCCGCATATGAAACCTAGCTGACACACAGCGGGAACGAGTCGGACAAGATCGCACCAGACAACTGCAGCGTCCTACTCGGACACAAGAACAACTCCTACATGCACCAAAAACACCAAGGAAATTTTTTTTTAAAAAGGGCCAAACAAGCAACCACTAAGCCAATAAATACAGGGAGGAAAAAAAAATGGAACAAGGACACACCTCCAACTCCACCTACATAAAGGCCACAAATCCCTACCATGATCCCTTGCGAATTCCACTGACCTGCCAGACAGAACACCATCACACAGCAACCACAGACACACTCACAGCTCATACATCACACAAGCCACACACCATTACCACACCTACAAATAGCACCCTCACACACACCCAGCTAAACCTACACTCACACCCCCACTTGCACACACACACACATCAATCACCACCACCACCCATCACCATGCCCCCAAAGAAGAACCATAAGTTCCTAGATTGTGAATTGGAAGTCCTGGTAGATGAGATCCTCAGGGTAGAGCCACAGTTGTTTGGTACATTGGTACAACAGACCCCCATGTCGCAGAAAACCAAGATGTGGGCGAGGATTGTCGACTAGGTCAATGCACAATCACCATGTTTGCGCACAAAGGAAGACATCCAGAACAGGTGGTATGATGTGCGCAGGAGGGTCAGGGACCTACTCAAAAAGGACTACCTCTTCAGCCAGCACACCGGCTGTGGCCCTCCTGCAAAACCAGTATACCTCAGGCCCTGGGAGGAGAAGGTGCGGGCCATCCTACCACCAGTGAGCGTATACGGACTAACAGACATCCCAGATCCTGGTGAGTACACAACTAATATACACAATATGGTGTGACAACACACACACATCACAGTCAAGGGGATAGGCAAACCATGCACACTTAGCAAATACACAGCAACCAAAAGATATCCATCCCAAGATGTGAATGCTAGTCAGACAAACACAATACCTGCCATCTCATAGTGATATGTAACTGTGTCATGACATCTACAAACCTAACAACAAATACAGCAAGGGAGTGGCACAAATAGAACCAACAAATACTCCCAGATATTTACCCACCACTAGAACACCACCTCACAGGGAAGCTCACTGAAAGGAAGGAATTCTGTGTATGCTGGTCAAGTCAGTGTAGCCAATAGCATGATGGGAGTGGTAGTCACAGATATTGGTCACACCCACAATTGGCCCATCAACACCACTCTGAACCATGCTCACATCACAGGGAGTGGAAAACAACTGACCAGATGGCTGACACTGGCTACTGCTGTGGGGAGCACAAGGCCCTGCTGGGAACTGGGCACCAACAAACAACAGGACCACACTGTCAGCCATCTTGCCATTGCTGTCACACTCACACACACTGAAGTCCACTCAAAAGGAAGGAAGGATGGGCATGCTGGGAAGGGGGGTGTAGGCAATAGCATGATGGGAGTGGTAGTCACAGATCAACATCTCACACCCACATGGCCCAGCAAGTTAGCACTGAAGCATGCACACCTCACAGGGAGTCAAAAGCCACTTCAAAGATGTCTGACACTGGCCACAGCTGTGGGGAGCACAAGGACCCTGCTGGGAACTGGGCACCAACAAACAACAGGGCCACACTGTCAGCCATCTTGCCATTGCTGTCACACTCACACACAGTGAACTCCACTCAAAAGGAAGGAAGTATGGGCATGCTGGGAAGGGGGGTGTAGGCAATAGCATGATGGGAGTGGTAGTCACAGATATTGGTCAGCCTCACAATTGGCCCATCAACACCACCCTGAACCATGCTCACATCACAGGGAGTGGAAAAGGACTGACAAGATGGCTGACACTGGGTACTGCTGTGGGGAGCACAAGGCCCTGCTGGGAACTGTGCAAAAACCAACAGCAGGACACCACTGACTGACATCCTGAAAGACAACTTGCACTCCCTGCAATGGAAGCACGTCCCATGGTGGGATATCTGGCTGGGTGGGAAGGAGGACTCACAGCACTGACAATAGTTACAAGCACCTCCCCTCGCACACCCCCTCAACACTAACTCCACATAACCCACCTGGGAGAATGCAATGCCTCACATCCTAACTGAAGATCCCACAAAGAACCACCACCCTGGGTTATGCTGTGTGAAGCACAGGGACACTCTTGGGACTTGTAGCCAAACAACTGCCAGGACAACACTCCCAGCCATCCTGTCAGCACAGGCACCCCACCCCACAGGGAAGCAGAGTCAAAAGGAAGGAAGGATGGGCATGCTGGGAAGGGGGTGGAGGCAATAGCATGATGGGAGTTGTAGGCACAGATATTGCTCACCCTCACAATTGGCCCATCAACACCACTCTCAACCATGCTCACATCACAGGGAGTGGAAAAGGACTCACAAGATGGCTGACACTGGGTACTGCTGGGGGAGCACAAGGACCTGCTGGGAACTGTGCAACAACCAACAGCAGGACACCACTGACTGACATCCTGAAAGACAACTTGCACTCCCTGCAATGGAAGCACGCTTCATGGTGGGATAACTGGGCTGGGGGAGAAGGAGGCCTGGATGGCAACCAAATACCACCAATGCTGGTCATGCACACACCTCAACATTCACATTGACATGCCACAGGTTGGCAGGACAATGTGCTACACCAATATCACTCTCTGACTGTCACAGTTTAGGAGAATGCAATGTCCTGGCCCACATCCAGAGGTACAGTCACAACTGTCAGGTGTTTGAACAATTGATGCCAGTAGAAACATAACATACAATCTGTGTCTCTCCCCAAAACAGGTGATGATGGGGACACAGCAGCAGACGAGGAGGAGTCCCTGTCCCAGGCTCCGGGGAACACTGAGCTCACTGGTGTGGATCAGCCACTGCACTCCTCGGATGGCGAAGAACCAGCTGGACCCTCCGGTGTGAGTCATCATGCAGCACCAGCAGGACCAACATCTGCACCCCCTGCACCCACCCCTCCAACAACTGCCAACACACAGGCCACCCCTGCCAACACGGACAGACCAAGGACCACAGATGACAACATCGCAGGGACCCAGGCCCAAACTGGAGCTGGTGACAACGAGCCCAGGAACAACACCCAAGTGGGCCCACGGTCACCTGTGCGTGCCACCGCAGGTCCTGCACGTGTCGCCAGGGGTGGTGGGAGGGGTGGTAGACATAGGTCGCTCTTTGCAGAGGGGTCTGGACTGCATGATGACCCACAACTGGCACGCATCGCGGATGCGTACCAGACTAGCACCGGAGAGGTCAGCCAGGTAGTGGGGATCCTCAAGGACATACAACAGCAGCAGGCTGCCCATCATGCCCGCTTGGACTCCCACATGTCCCGTGTCGACACACACATGTCACATGTCGAGACAGACATGTCACGTGTCGAGACACACATTTCTGGCATGGAGTCCAAGTGGGAAACATTGGAACAACTGACAGCGGTGCATAGGGACATACTGACATGCCTCCGCCAGATCAGCACCAACATGGCCTCACCTCCCTGTGTGCCCACAACAACTGCTGCTGAAACAACTGCAAATGCCACAGGGAGGGAGGAGGACTCTGGCAGAGAGTCCCCTGCACCGCCGCAGCCTGCACCTGAGTGTCCCCCCCCCCCCCAAGAAGAGGGGCCGTCCGAGGAGGCCAAACTGAAAGGCCGATGGCCATCTACATCCCCCAGGAAGTCAACACCTGTTCTGGAACTTTTCCTCTGTGTGCAAACTGCACGCCCTGTCGAAGCCAACCCAACTCTCCCACATGACATGGGGAGCTCTAGTTGGCCAAATTTATCAGATGACTGTGGACTTTACTCTGGACATTTCAGCTACCAAGACTTCCAATACACATGGGAACGTTGGATTCCAATTTCTATGTACAGCACCCACCATCCTGTGCACCATCCTCACACCTGTATGTAAATAAACTCACCAATACACCATATCTGCCTCTGTTGTGATTCCAACGTGGTTTTTGTCATGTAGATGGTGATCTGCTAAATGACACTGTGCATGCTAACTGCTACAGCAAGTCCAACACCGTCATGTCAGTCATGGCGACGTGACACATATGAGGGAGACACACCACTAGGGCCACACAACACATACACACCAGGGCCATCAGACTCATCACCTATACTGATGTTGCAACTAAATACAGTGGAATGCACAGACACGCCACCTATTCACAGTCACTGTCAACTAGACTACAGGTGCAGTAAGCAAATGTCAGTCAGATGTGTGACTACAGACAACGCACATCCCAAAGTGAAGCACAGGTTTATTACACATTTGCAACATGTTGTTTCCACTACAAATGCAAGCTAATCCAACCTGGCTGTGGCCACAAAGTCAAAAAGTGCAGAAGATAGAAAGTCCAGGGGTGTGTGGCACATCACCTGTAGGGAAACGACTGCTTCCACCTTGGAAGTTGAATCATGGATTCGGGGATCCAAGTTGATCAGACAACTCCGGCAGCACCCTGTGAAGGACAGACATGACACACAGTCAAAACCACTGAAGAACAGCACAGAACGGCAATACTCATGTCTAATACTTGTCACGAGATAACTACACAAAACCAAGTTAGCATGTCAACACTGTTGGGCAGTACAGACCACCTGCAAGGACACATCGCTGCACGCATCCAGTCAAGTAGCACATGGCCACACTCAAACAGCACCAGAGCACCACACACACATATCATGCAAACTCAAATCATTGACATTACAACCCTCTGGAGACTCACATTCAGCTGAAGAAGTTGGTGATGAGCTGTGTGCGGACATCACCATCATCATCATCATCATCTTCACTGGCATCGTGACCCAGGCCAGGATCTTCCACAGGTGGCGGACGTTGGTCATCGTCATCCAGGAAGAGAGGCAACTCCTTCCGCACTGCCAGGTTGTGTAGCATGCAGCAGACGATGACAATCTTGCACACCTTTGCTGGGGCATATGGGAGGGCCCCTCCTGTCTTGTCCAGGCAGCGGAAGCATAGAAAGTCCAGGGGTGTGTGGCACATCACCTGTAGGGAAACGACTGCTTCCACCTTGGAAGTTGAATCATGGATTCGGGGGATCCAAGTTGATCAGACAACTCCGGCAGCACCCTGTGAAGGACAGACATGACACACAGTCAAAACCACTAAAGAACAGCACAGAACGGCAATACTCATGTCTAATACTTGTCACGAGATAACTACACAAAACCAAGTTAGCATGTCAACACTGTTGGGCAGTACAGACCACCTGCAAGGACACATCGCTGCACGCATCCAGTCAAGTAGCACATGGCCACACTCAAACAGCACCAGAGCACCACACACACATATCATGCAAACTCAAATAATTGACATTACAACCCTCTGGAGACTCACATTCAGCTGAAGAAGTTGGTGATGAGCTGTGTGCGGACATCACCATCATCATCTTCACTGGCATCGTGACCCAGGCCAGGATCTTCCACAGGTGGCGGACGTTGGTCATCGTCATCCAGGATGAGAGGCAACTCCTTCCGCACTGCCAGGTTGTGTAGCATGCAGCAGACGATGACAATCTTGCACACCTTTGCTGGGGCATATGGGAGGGCCCCTCCTGTCTTGTCCAGGCAGCGGAAGCGGCTCTTCAGGAGACCAAAGGTCCGCTCAATCACCCTCCTCGTCCGACCATGTGCCTCATTGTAGCGCATCTGGGCTGGTGTCACAGGGTTCCTGAGGGGTGTCAGCAACCACGGCATGTTGGGGTATCCCGAGTCACCTACAGACAGACAATTGCACATTAGCCGATTTGAAAATGTGTGCGGAAAACAACATAGCAGAACACACACAATGGTACAAAGTCAGTACACACCAACAAGCCAGGCACGCTGGTTCGGCATCTGTGACATCATCCTCGGGATGCGACTACTCCTCATCACGTAGGCATCGTGTGCCGAACCGGGGAAACGGGCACACACATGTGAGATGGTCATATCTGCAAGACATACCACCAGAGCATTGATCGAATGGTAATGTTTACGGTTCCGGTATGCCTGCTCATGTGCCTGTGGTGGTATCAAAGCCACATGTGTCCCATCAATGGAGCCAATTACATGTGGCATCCTCCCCAGGGCATAGAAGTCACTCTTGACGTCAGTGAGTCGTTGACGTGTTGGGAAATAGATGTACTGGTTGAGGTATCTCAACATTGCCCCCAAAACATCGCGTAGCACACGGCTGAACATAGTCTGTGACATCCCACCAGTAGTTGCCACAGTGTGTTGAAAGGTACCGGTGGCAAAGAAGTGTAGGGCTGCCATCACCTTCACCTTGGGGGTCAGCGCTGTAGGATACGGCCGGCCAGGCTGCAAATGTGGGTCCAACCGCACTGCCAAATCCTCAATCAGCTGCCTGGTGAAGCGGTACCGTCGGATGCTGTCACGTTCCACCATCGTTGTCAGGTCTGGGAATGGTCGATGGACAGCAGGAGCCCTGCAGTGCATAGGTGAAGAAAGCAAGATTGTCAGTCACCCCACCTATGTGCCGTTCACCATACTCAATTTCACATGATACATCATTAACAAACACAAGTACTTGATGTGTGTGTCGTTCCGTTTGGACATATATGGCACCTACATGGACATCATCTAACATCTCTGTTCAACAAGTGTTGACAACAGGTTCCAGGGTGTGCTATGGGACACCATTAGGCTGTGTCACAGTACCCATTAACTGCTCTCACGTTCCACACACATACCACAGTGACATGTCTGGACAGATGCTCCACAGGCATCACAGCTCATTGACAGGTAGATTCCCAGGGACCCTGTCTTGCCACATGGACACTGGCATGACATGGCATATCATGTACACGTCAGAAAAACAAACATGACACCCACAGGTAGTGGCCCCTGTAGCCTCTGCAGGACAGACATGGACGTCTGTGACACACACACACACACCATCACAGTTCATGCACAAACCACGTGGATGTGGAGACTGTCTCCCATTGTGCACATGGAGTCAGAGACATGTGATACACAACATGCACACTGACTGTGGAGGGACATCACTATTGTTGGAATGGGCCACCCTGTGACGTACATGCCTTCCCACATGTGAGCCTGGGGGTATGTGACATGTCATACACATACACAACCTGGAAATGTGACCATGACACATGCTCAGAAATGAAAAGTTGCACACCACAGTGGTGAGGTGCACAACACACAAAGGACCCTGTCCCCATGAACACGTGCACAGCCTGGGTGTGTCTGCCCCCAAGTGCCACCCCAAAATCCACATGTTCACCCCCATACACAGATAAGGTTATGCTGCCACACATGCCTTATATACAGTGTGGACTGGGTGTGGTGTTGTAGGTGTGCCCTAGAGTCCCTGGAAAGTAAATGTGGCTGGCATAGGTTCCCCAGTGACCAGCATGGTGACATATGCGTGTGACCTGTCCAGGGACGCGTTGTAGAGCAATGGACCGATCAATGTGCCCGGTCGGCCCATTGAATTGTATGTGAGCGGGTACGCGTTGTATGCCTGGTACGCGTTGTAGAGCAATGGACCGATCGGTGTGCCCGGTCGGCCCATTGCATTGTATGTGAGCGGGTACGCGTTGTATGCCTGGTACGCGTTGTACAGCAATGGACCGATCGGTATGCCCGGCCGGCCCATTGTATTGTATGTGAGCAGGTACTCGTTGTAGAGCAATGGACCGATCGGTGTGCCCGGCCGGCCCATTGCATTGTATGTGAGCAGGTACGCGTTGTATGCCTGGTACGTGTTGTACAGCAATGGACCGATCGGTGTGCCCGGTCGGCCCATTGCATTGTATGTGAGCGGGTACGCGTTGTATGCCTGGTACGCGTTGTACAGCAATGGACCGATCGGTGTGCCCGGCCGGCCCATTGCATTGTATGTGAGCGGGTACGCGTTGTAGAGCAATGGACCGATCGGTGTGCCCGGCCGGCCCATTGCATTGTATGTGAGCGGGTACGCGTTGTATGCCTGGTACGCGTTGTACAGCAATGGACCGATCGGTGTGCCCGGCCGGCCCATTGCATTGTATGTGAGCGGGTACGCGTTGTATGCCTGGTACGCGTTGTACAGCAATGGACAGAACGGTGCGCACACATTGGCTGGGGCCTGGCATGGCAACGGACACGTTTTCGAAGCTCCAACGAGTCTGATGCAGTGAATTCAGTTGGCCAGCCACAACAATGTTGCAAAATCATGGGTGTCATGAAGTTGAAGATTTGAAGGATGCTGTGGGCGTGTATTAGTGCTGCTATTCCATGGATTGGTCAAATTCAGAAGATGCAAACGACTTGGACCTATCACTTTGGACACATGGGACAGTATCTGCCTCTGCAGCACACATATAATGCTGGCTGTTCCCCTGAGAGCTCACTTGCCTGCACTACATGCTCCAGGACGACATCTGCCACCAACACTGCTGCTGTTTATGCATCCTCTGGCTCCTGCAATGGCACGTACTGTGGAGAGAGCCCCAGCCTTCAGCCTTGAGGAGAACCAGGCCCTGCTGGACAGCCTCCTTCCACAGTACAGCAAGCTGTATGGGAAACCAGGGGAGCAGGTGAGTGTGCTGTCCACTGCCTCACTAATTGTGCATGTTGTCTGACTAGCAGGGCTTTCAGTGTGCACACCACTGGCTAGCATGCCCACTGAGTAGTTGTCACACCCCAAACTGTGTAGTTACATGCACTGAACTGGTACAGTGCAGTAACAGTGCATTCCAACTAGGTTTACTTCCCATGCAATGATACCATGTAGTGACTGCTGGCAAACTGTTCATAGCCATTGTTGCACTGCCTGTGTACATCATATGCCCCTGTGATTGAGACATGTATATCCAACTGTGTGATGCACGTATATGTTGCATGTGTAGTAATGGCCTTTTCACTTTGTCATCCTCACAGGTTGATGCCCACCAGAAGCAGGAAATTTGGCTGACCATCGCCCGGAAAGTAAGATCCGTGGGGGTCTACAGGCGCAGGATCCGCAACTGCCAGAAGAGGTGGCAGGACCTTCGTGGCTGGACCCGGAGGATTGCAAGGGTCCAGCTGAAGCTGTCGCCTCCTCGCAGGAGGGGCGGACACCGGACCCTGACCCCCACATGCTCCGGATCCTGGCGGTGGTCTTCCCTGACCTGGATGGGCAGCTGAAGGACAGACAGCAGCAAGGAGGGGGTGAGTCCATGACTGCACTGTGCACTTTGTCTGACATGCTATGTGCCCTCCTCTGGCCTGGTTAAACTTCCACAGTACATCAGTCATGTGGTCCAGGACCTATGTCCCTCATTTGTGACATGCCCACTTCTCCTCTGATACGCATATGTGTGGCCCTTATAGTCGGGAAATTGTGTCATTTGGGGACTGTGTCATTGCATTTTGCTTTGCTCAAGGTGGGGGACAGCATTTGTTCCCGTGACTATGTTGTGCGATTAATGGGTGGCTCAATTGCTTACACAATGCCTAAGTTCTGACATGTGATCTGGGTGTAACTTTGATATGTGGTCCGCTTGCTGCTCTGACTCACCACATGTCCCTGGGGAATTTGCCACACACCCATGCTGCTGGTGGGAACAATGTTTGGGCCTCAGGAGTATGTGTATCCAGTGTGTCACACATGCTTAGCCACCTGCCTACTGTCCAGGACTCATCCCTCTTACAGGTGGAGCTGGACAGTCATGCCTACTCCAGGGCATGCAATACACTCTGTACTCCCACTCCCGTGTATCATCTGGCATGTTGTGATCAGTGAAATGTACCCTCAGGTGTCTGCCTCTGTCTCATTGTGCTGTGTCTTCGTTGTCAGGACTACTGGTATGTTTATGGGTTAGGGCTCAGCATGCCATCTGAGATGTCACCATGATAGACGATACTTCTGTGACTTATAGGTGTCTGATCACTTGACTGTGCACACAGGTGTTTGCAACTGTGACTTTCAGGCAGCTGTGTTGTGATTCACAGCACACTGTGAGGTGCTCATGTTCAGAGAGTTGTGTTTCATGTCCCCCATATGTCCAGTTGGTATGATGTGGACAAATAGTAGTACAGATGATGTGGTATTTGGGGGATGGACATGTGCACTTGTCAGTCACATAACTTGCATTCCCCATGCCCTCGGATTGTGACACAGTGCAGACTGTTGTTGGCAGGCTGCCATGGCCATGTGACTTGAGACAGTAATGTATGACTTTGCACGCATTCCTGTGTCATGGCATTAAACATCCTGAGACTGATCCTGCAGGGGAGTGACATGTGCAACATGCACCCCATTGTGGCATTGACTATCCGGACATGGGTGCATCAAGGTGTCTGGTGCTGGTATGCATCACAAGCATTTCTATTTAGACTCTGGCCATCCCTTTATCCGGACACCGGCACTGACTCAGTGGCAAGAGATGTGATGTGTGCATGTTCACATACTTCACCGTGTTCCCTGCAATGTCCAACAACTGTGTAGGTGGTGCATGTGTCCGCACTGGGGTCTTACCATCAGACAGGCACCAGACAGATGGGTGCAAGGGCAGGAGGGGTGTGAGTCCCAAGGTTGACCATCAGACTGACAATTGGCTTCCCCGAATCTGTGTGGGGACTTTAGGCAATGTTCAACTAAGGATGCCAGGGCTTGCTCTGTAATGTGCTGTACTTACTGTGGTGTGTGCGGTCAGTGCAGGTGACTGATGTTTGTCTGTTTCCCTAATTGTTTGCAGATACACCCACGGCCACAGGAGGGGACAGCTCCACGGACCAGGAGGAGCAGCGGAGCCAGACTGGGTCAGCATCAGACGAGTGGTCAGAGGGACCCAGTGGCACGGAGGGCGAGGGGAGCCACACCGAGGAGTCCTCAGCACCATCCACCTCAGCTGAGGACCACAGCAGCTCGGAGGATGACTCCCTTGTGGAGGCGGGTATCAGCAGCCACCAAAGGCCAGCTAGTCTCTCTGGCCCCGCCACCACCACCACCACCACCGCCCTCCCATTGGCTCCCATTCCTGAGGTCCGTGGAGGCTCCCGTACTCGGGAGCGTGTCTCCTTCGTGCCAGGCACCGCACCCCCTGCCCCTGTGTCCCCTGCTGCCCTGAGTGAGGAGTCTGTGTACCTCCTTCGGCAGCTCCATGTAGGGCAGACAGCAATGCTGAGTGTCCTTCATGCACACACCACTCTGTTGACACAGCTGGTGTCGTTCATGGAGGGCATCTCAACGGGTATGTCTGCCCTACAGAGGAGCAATAAGTCCATGGACTCCTCCCTGACGGCAGCAGTGTCCCTCCTCCAACAGTCCCTCACCCCTCCCACCTCTGCCCCATCCACACTTCCTGCCCCCTACCTGTCCAAAGCACATGCACACCTGCACAGTCACCCAAACACACAGACACGAGCAGCACAGACACACCCAAGAGAAAGGCAAGATGTGCACACAAGCATCCTCAGGGGACTGATACCACAGACACAGGGGATGGGGAACACACACACACACAGGCAACCACAGTCACTCCGCAATCCTCAAGATCCTCTCCCTCCAAGACCCCTTCCCTTGCCTCACCTGCAACCCCACCTGATCAGCAGCTCTTCCTCAGTGACCTCGGCCTCTTCCCCTCCAATCCCGCTGATCCAGCATACCGGGGGAAGAGGAAGTCCACCCACACAGAGGGAGTGCCCCTCGCCCCTGGACACCCTCCCCCAGGCACAGGCAGAGTGAGCCCCCCACCCGCAAGTCCCCCGGTCCCGGAAGAGCAAGACCCCGCCACCGCCCTGCAAGTCAACCACCCAGTCTCTCACCTCCATCCCCCAGGCCACCACTCCACAGGTTCCACCGCCACACCCTGCCCCAGGTTCCCCCACACACCGATACCGCATCCCCAAACTGCTTAGGCCTTCCCCCCCTGCCACTTGCTCTTCCACCCCCAAACCAGACGCTCTGCCTGTTTGTGCCACTGGTGTGGAGACCGTGTCTCCCCCCTCTGTCCTGCCCAGCTCTTCTGCCCCCCCTTCCACTACCTTGGAGTCATGCACTGCGGTGGAGTCCACAACCACCCCATCTGACTCGGGCACTGCATTGGGGACCCAGTCCACTCCATCTGACCAGCCCACTGCAGTGGTTGCAGCACCAACACCATCTGACTTGAGCCCTGCGGTGGTGCCAGCCCCCCCTGAGTCAGACACCTCCACTGCAGTTGCCGGTGACACTCCTGCACCCACCTCCCCTTCACTGCCTCCTTCTGGCATCCCCTGATCCTGTCCCTGCGGTGCCTGGCCTGCCCCTCGTATGCCCCTCCAAGGGGATGTCCCCTGTCTGTACCTGTGCAGGCAAGCAATTGTTGACAAGTTGTCACACATCACCCTGTTGGGACTGTATATTTGGACTGGCCATTGGCCTTAGTTTATTTTGGACTTTTGATTTGAGTTGCACACTTGCTGAATAAAGCCTCTTTTTGTTTACTTGTGGTTAATCTTTGGAGGTACATGATGTAGATGTGTGGAATCATGCATTTGCTGTTGTAATAGTGTTCAGATCAGGTAAATGAAGTTTTGCTGTGATGGGCTCCATGTGGTCCATGGGATATGTGTCCTAATCTAGTCTAGATCTATAGCATCCTTTGCTGCAGTCTGAGGGTGTAATGTTCAGCATTTGACACAGGGATGTACGTTTAGCATTTGTAGATTACCATCTTTGTCCTACACTGATGCACTTCTGGTGGGCTTACCACTGGCCAATGTTCCTAGTACTCTGACTGTGTGCCCGTCTCCAATGGACATGCAGTTTGGCACATCAAATTTGGAGGACTCATCTGTGTACACAGTGCAAGTTGCTTGACACGTGTCTTGGGTGTATGCAGATGACTGACGTGACACTCCAGTGCCCAGGCTGATATGAGCAGAGCCTTCAGTGTGTTGTAGTTGTTGACTCACTGACCGAGTGTTCTGCTGACAGGTTTGAGTCGTGCACAGACAAGGTTTGGCACAGCTGACCTTCCACAGGAGTAGAGTGCCCTCATGGCAGTGCGTGATTCCGTGATATAGGCTGTGCCCGTGTTGTGTGTTGTGTAGGCATGTCTGTGCGTGTACCCTTCTCCTTTTCCTACACAGGCTGTGTCCCTACGGATGTTCCTGTTTGTGATGCTTGCTGAGTTGTTCTGTGTTCATCCAGCATCTTGGACCTGGTTTCTCTGGGATGTGGGTGGATGGCAAACTAATGTTAATGAGGTTGTCATCCCTAGTTGTCTTTGTTGTCAGGGCTGGGGATGTGGGCAAACGCAGATGGGACACAGTCAAGATTCCTCTTGGCACTTGTTGGTTACACGAGTAATGTGATTTTCTGTTTGTGTATGCTTTCAGTGATTGTGACACGTTGTGTGTGTGACTGCTGCCACTCCTCAGGGTCAGAGCTGCAATGTTGGAAGTTGTCTATGTGTGTCCTTTGTGGGTCAGCTTGGCTTCTTCATTGGTGTGTGACTATGGCCAGGATCCCATTGTTTGGGGTGGATTTGACGTCATGCCCTTGTACGGCATACTGTGCAGTGTGTCAGACATTCACAAGTATTGTTGACTGGCCTTGTGTGATGGGTTTCTGCACCTTATTTCCCCCCACCACCACTGGGATTTTCATGGGTGCATTTGCAATGTCAGCAGTCCATGTGAGCTTCACGCTGCACATTGGTGGAGTTCAAGGTGTGTGTCGTTGAGTGTGTGCAAATGTGAGTTGTTGCACGGCTGGGGCACTACCTCCATGTTGTCCTTGGCTGGCGGGCCATGCTGATTGCTTTGTGCTTGTATAGGTGTGATGGTAGTTTGTTGCTCAGGACACATGGCTGTGGTTCACAGTGTGGATGACATCTACCTTTGCCATCACAGTGTGATTGTCATGCAGGCTAGTGTCACCACAATGTGGGGTCCCTGGGGGGAGTGCTGTGGTGGTTCTGTCTCTTGCTGTGTTTGTTGCTGTTCCTACAAGCTTGTGTGACATGTGTAATTTGGGCTTCCTCTCATCTCACAACGCCTGTTTGCCCACATAGGGGAATCCAATCCCTGAGTTAGTTTTGTATGTGACTGTGTTGACATCTGTGTATTAGTGAATCTGGCCTCCTCATGTGTTGTGTGTTTGCCTGGGGACATTGGCACACAACCCCCTCACCTGTTGTGTATGATATGCAGTGTGAGTCTGCCTGTTTGTGTTTGTGCATTTGCACCACTGCATTGGCATATCTTTAGTTTGCCATTGGCTGTATGTTGTTTGTTGGCTTTCCCCTGCTGGCCCTGGGACTGCTAGGTCATCAGTCAGCACATTGATCATGGTTAGTATGTCCCATTGCTGCCATGGTATGGTATTTGTTCACATGACATCTACAGTCTCCACAGGATATCTACATTTGTGTGTCCATTGCTGCAGATATGTGGGTCTGCATTATGATGCTCACTTCTGTCATTGTGTTATTTGTGAATGTAGACAATGTGGGCCCCCATGGCTGATGTTTGTGTGCACATGGCTAGAACGATGTGTCATTGGCACTGCACTGCTTGCCTCACACAATCTATGTTGCTATGGGACACAAGCACTACAATGCCACTGTAGTGTTTGGTGTTGTGTGGCCAGGAATAATCCCTGCATTTTTGGTTTAGCAGCTTTTACAAGGACTACACTTACCTTTTGGGCACTGTGGTGATGGGGCTTTGGGCCCCATTGCCACACTGTTCAAAATGTGCTTCAGCTATGGAGCACACACTTACCTTTTGGGCACTGTGGTGATGGGGCTTAGGGCCCCATTGCCACACTGTTCAAAATGTGCTTCAGCTATGGAGCACACACTTACCTTTTGGCCACTTGTGGTGATGGGGCTTAGGGCCCCATTGCCACACTGTTCAAAATGTGCTTCAGCTATGGAGCACACACTTACCTTTTGGGCACTGTGGTGATGGGGCTTAGGGCCCCATTGCCACACTGTTCAAAATGTGCTTCAGCTATGGTGCACACACTTACCTTTTGGGCACTGTGGTGATGGGGCTTTGGACCACATTGCCACAGTGTTCATGGTCTGCTTGCATTGTGTAGGCCACACACACAATTATGTGTGACACATGTGTTAGGGGGTCACATTGTATGTTCAATGTCATGTTCAGTGTTGTATGCATTTGACACAGACCACACACGCTTGTCATGGTGTTGGGGGTGGGATGTAATTTACAGACAGTCCTTATGTGGGAGTATGCTAGTTGTGTCATGCATTACCCGTCCTATGAGTAGGGGTGGTTGTAGTGACAGGCATCCTGCCCCCATGAGTGGGGATGGTAGTAGTGGTAGGCATCCAGCCCCCATGAGTGGGGATGGTAGTAGTGGTAGGCATCCAGCCCACCCTGAGTGGGGGTGGTGTTAGTGGCAGCCATCCATCCCCCCATGAGTGGGGATGGCAGTAGTGACAGACATCCAGCCCCCCATGAGTGGGGGGGGATGGTGGCAGGCATCTAGCCACCCATGAGTGGGGATGGTAGTAGTGGTAGGCATCCAGCCCCCTATGGGTGGGGATGGTAGTAGTGGCAGCCATCCAGCCCCCCATGAGTGGGGATAGTAGTAGTGGCAGCCATCCAGCCCCCCATGAGTGGGGATGGTAGTAGTGGTAGGCATCCAGCCCACCCTGAGTGGGGGTGGTGTTAGTGGTAGGCATCCATCCCCCTATGGGTGGGGATGGTAGTAGTGGTAGGCATCCAGCCCCCCATGAGTGGGGATGGTAGTAGTGGCAGCCATCCAGCCCCCATGAGTGGGGATGGTAGTAGTGGTAGGCATCCAGCCCACCCTGAGTGGGGGTGGTGTTAGTGGTAGGCATCCATCCCCCTATGGGTGGGGATGGTAGTAGTGGTAGGCATCCAGCCCACCCTGAGTGGGGGTGGTGATAGTGGCAGCCATCCATCCCCCATGAGTGGGGATGGCAGTAGTGACAGGCATCCAGCCCCCATGAGTGGGGATGGTAGTAGTGGTAGGCATCCACCCCCTATGGGTGGGGATGGTAGTAGTGGTACCCATCCAGCCCCCCATGAGTGGGGATGGTAGTAGTGGTAGGCATCCAGCCCACCCTGAGTGGGGGTGGTGTTAGTGGTAGGCATCCATCCCCCTATGGGTGGGCATGGTAGTAGTGGTAGGCATCCAGCCCACCCTGAGTGGGGGTGGTGATAGTGGCAGCCATCCATCCCCCCATGAGTGGGGATGGCAGTAGTGACAGGCATCCAGCCCCCCATGAGTGGGGATGGTAGTAGTGGTAGGCATCCAGCCCCCTATGGGTGGGGATGGTAGTAGTGGCACCCATCCAGCCCCCCATGAGTGGGGATGGTAGTAGTGGTAGGCATCCAGCCCCCTATGGGTGGGGATGGTAGTAGTGGCAGCCATCCAGCCCCCCATGAGTGGGGATGGTAGTAGTGGTAGGCATCCAGCCCACCCTGAGTGGGGGTGGTGTTAGTGGTAGGCATCCAGCCCCCCATGAGTGGGGATGGTAGTAGTGGCAGCCATCCAGCCCCCCATGAGTGGGGATGGTAGTAGTGGCAGCCATCCATCCCCCCATGAGTGGGGATGGCAGTAGTGACAGGCATCCAGCCCCCCATGTGTGGGGGGGGTGGTGGCAGGCATCTAGCCGCCCATGAGTGGGGATGGTAGTAGTGGTAGGCATCCAGCCCCCTATGGGTGGGGATGGTAGTAGCGGCAGCCATCCAGCCCCCCATGAGTGGGGATGGTAGTAGTGGTAGGCATCCAGCCCACCCTGATTGGGGGTGGTGTTAGTGGTAGGCATCCATCCCCCTATGGGTGGGGATGGTAGTAGTGGTAGGCATCCAGCCCCCATGAGTGGGGATGGTAGTAGTGGCAGCCATCCAGCCCCCCATGAGTGGGGATGGTAGTAGTGGCAGCCATCCATCCCCCATGAGTGGGGATGGCAGTAGTGACAGGCATCCAGCCCCCCATGAGTGGGGGGGTAGTGGCAGGCATCTAGCCACCCATGAGTGGGGATGGTAGTAGTGGTAGGCATCCAGCCCCCTATGGGTGGGGATGGTAGTAGTGGCAGCCATCCAGCCCCCATGAGTGGGGATGGTAGTAGTGGTAGGCATCCAGCCCACCCTGAGTGGGGGTGGTGTTAGTGGTAGGCATCCATCCCCCTATGGGTAGGGATGGTAGTAGTGGTAGGCATCCAGCCCACCCTGAGTGGGGGTGGTGTTAGTGGTAGGCATCCATCCCCCTATGGGTGGGGATGGTAGTAGTGGCAGCCATCCATCCACCCATGAGTGGGGATGGCAGTAGTGACAGGCATCCAGCCCCCATGAGTGGGGGTGGTAGTAGTGGTAGGCATCCAGCCAGCCATGAGTGGGGATGGTAGTAGTGGTAGGCATCCAGCCCCCATGAGTGGGGATGGTAGTAGTGGCAGCCATCCAGCCCCCCATGAGTGGGGATGGCAGTAGTGACAGGCATCCAGCCCCCCATGAGTGGGGGTGGCAGGCATCTAGCCACCCGTGAGTGGGGATGGTAGTAGTGGTAGGCATCCAGCCCCCTATGGGTGGGGATGGCAGTAGTGGTAGGCATCCAGCCCCCCATGAGTAGGGGTAGTTGTAGGGTGGTGTTGGTGGTAGGCATCCATCCCCCTATGGGTGTATATGGCATTGGTGTTGGCCATCCCACCCCTATGGTTCTGCTATTGCTTGTGTATGTCATTTGTGCATCCCTATGTGTGTGTGACATATTTTGGGTACGTGTCGTTTGTTTGTGTTGTGGGTGTTTGACTTACCGTCTGCGCCGTACGCGTCCGTGCCGGTCCCGGTAATAGATGTAGAGTATTGGTAGGACCTGCGCGATGGGATTCATGGTTGGTTCGTCTCGTTCGGGTTTCTCGTGTCTTCGACTCGTAGTCGTCGCTGGCTTGTTCGTCTCGTCGCCGTGGATCGTCTTGTGGCGCGAATCGGAGCTTATGTGCAGCTCTCCCGGATGCTCAAACGTGCCGTACGTAGCGACGAGTTCGGCGCGTACGGGAGACGCATCGTACTAGTCCGGCCGGAAGGTGCTGTGTATTTGGTTCCGTGCGACTAGATTTAGCGTTTACGGATCCGGCTCGGGCGGGGAACAGGAGCAGGAATGGGTAAGTACGGCTCGCTCGGAATCTGGGCTGTTATGCGCATCGTACTTGTTCGTTCGGTAGAGTGTTCGAGTCGGTCGGAAAACACGCGTTCGGCTCGTATTTTTTCCGGACGAATACTGTTAGGTGCGCTTCCGGCCGACATCGGAATCGACCCCTGAGTCCCAACTCAAATGCAATAGATCGACTTGTAGTATAATGCTGTTGATGCACAACAAGAGAAACATTGAGTCATTTATTGTGTAGACTAGATTTGTGTTTGTGTTACCTAAAGGGACTGGTTGGGTCTTTGAGCAGTGTGAAGCAGAAAACAAATCAGAGTGGAGTGGACCCGGCGAACAAATCTCGCTAAGTCTCAAAGGGGAAGGAAAAAATCACCTTGAGGAAATAAATGATCAGCCATCGTTAGGCCACCAACATTGTAAATCATCACAAACACATTTAAGCATGATAATTACAGAGAAACAAACACCTAGGGGCCGATTACGATGCGGCCCATAAAGGCTCCGACCAACAGTCGGAGCCTTCCTGACTGCATCATAATGGGCCACTCGGTTTATTTTCCGACCGCCGCATTATGATGCTGGTGGTCGGAAAATAAACCGGCCGGTCATTCCGGCTGGCCCCGTCGGCCAGTCGGTGCTGGCTCGTAATCCCAAATGGCGGGCATTTCCGCCACTGGGATTACGATGCACAGTTTCCGACATGGTTTCCATGCCGGCCTGTCTGAAATGGAAACCATGTCAGAAAGAGTGTTTTGGGGCCCCCAGCAGGGCCCCCTTGTGTGTGCGGCCTCTGGTTGGGGGCCGAGGGGGCACCTATGGTGCCCCCCTGTTGATCTCTGCACCTTGTGGCAGGCACCTTGAGGTGCCTGCCATGGGTGCAGGGATGAACAACACCTCCCATTTTTCAATGGGAGCTTGTGTTACTGCTGGTTTATGGTCGTAACACGAGCTCCCATTGAGAAATGGGAGTATGTGACCAAACAGTGTTCAGTTGCATTGTAATTGGCCGGTCGGGACTGTTGACCGGAGGTCTGTCGGTCCCAGGACCTAGACGGTGTCAGGCAGACGCAAGTCCACCCAACATCGTAATCAGGCCCCTAGTGTCACTGCCTGCCACCACATGAATCATCTCAACACACTCACAAACAACAATCACTTAGCGTGCAATGCAAGCCATTTACCTGTTCTTCTAATTCAGGCATGGTCACCGTGGTACATTTCCAATCCATTGTTCACGAAACAGACATTGGCCAGTCTTGTAAATCAAATAATGTGGGGCAGTCCGGCTAGGGGAATAGACTAGGAAAGGATAGATAGGCACGGGATGGAGGCAGGTACAAATTTATATCTCCAATGTCCTTCAGGGAAATGGGTTGGGAGAGCGGGCTTTTTTACTGCACACAGGTACAACTCCAATCTGGCTGCATTAGTCAGCCAGACACAAACAGATAAAATAAAATAATGTCCACCTAGCTAAATCTTTTATTTTTTTGCTGTCAAAGCAGATTAGCGATAGAGAGAGAAAGTTCTATGGTTGATCGCCCAGGCCTAGTAGTCAGGGAAGCAGAGTTCATCCTAAAACTCAGGTGGTTCACCCCGAGAAGTAGATCCGCTAACACACTACATCCATGACCTGAGTCTGACCAATCACCATCATCTTCTTCCTGTCGTACTTCAGGTATGGAGTAATTTGGTGGTATAAAGTGCTGATTCATTTTGATCATGGTTAATCTTTTCATGTTTTGGGGCGAGAGACTAGTTCTTCTCACTGTGACAATTGTACTAGCAGCACTGAAAACATGCTCAGCGGAGACACTAGGTACGGGGCAAGCCAGATAGTTTATTGCCAGCCTGCTGAGCACTGGCAATTGGCTGCTTCCGGGCTTTGAATGAATGGCTGAAATGAGTGCAGATTCTTCTGCAGGTGGAAAGTAAATTGCTGACTCGGTCTTCTCTATTGAGAAAGTCCTGTACAATGATGTTGATGCAGTGCGCCAAACACAGGACCCTGAAATATCCACCATCTGCCATTGCCTTAACTATATTACTGCCATTGTCCGTAGCAACAAATCCAATGTTAAGTCCTCTTGATTGCAGCCATTCAAAGACCTTGTTGTTAAAGTCTTACAAAATGTGTGCAGAAGTATGGGATTTCTCCATGGCGAACATGGCTACTGTTGCATGTTTCCGAGCGTCATTAAAAATCTCAGGATTATCAATACCTGCAGATATCTTTTCTCTAACCCCCACAAAAGAGATCCAGTTTGCAGTGATGCACATGGAATCAGTGGCTTGGCAACTGGTCCACATGTCTGTCATCAGGTGGATAGTGTGAACAGCACTCTGCTGCAAAGCTTGTCTAAGCAGTTCCAGCACATGGTGACGTAGCGCTGGAACAGCAACTCTGGTAAAATAGGACCGGCTGGGAAACTTCCATTTCGGGGAGATGGCTGCCACAAATTCTAGAAAACCCACTCCTTCCACAAAAGAAAAAGAAGGAGGTCCAGCGCTAATAGTTTAGCCAGCATCACCTTGTACAAACGTGCCGTTGGGTGGTTGCGTTCGTACTGCCCTTCCTGCCTAAACATGGCAGGAATAGTAGCCTCGATTTTTTCTTTTCTGGTGCCACTGATGCAGGTGACTTCTTGAGAGCAGACAGTAGTAGGCTCAATGTGCATCTCAGCGAGGCAGTTAATGTACTCTCTTGTCTTGGTGTCTCAACCTGAGTCTTGTGCCATTGCGATGTTGCTGATGTGGGCGATACTACTGTACTGCTGTTGACAGGGCTGCTTTGCGTAACCAAAATATCTTTCTCTTCTACACCTTCCACCATGATCGGATTCCCGGCTCAGCCTTTCACCCCATTCACCAACACCACTTGCAGTTTTTTGGCTGCTAAGGTGCGCCTCCCACTGGATTGTGTGGTGTTTTCTCAAATGGGTTGTTTGGCCTCCGGTACCATAGGTTGTACCAACCTTAAACCGACTAACACTTGCTCCACAAATGGAGCATATGGCAATGTTCTGCTCCTTCTTGCTGATAGTAAAGAAGTCCCAAACTGGGAAGGTCCACTTTCTGACATTGGTGCCACTGCCAATGTTGGATGAACTGGCGGAAGGTGGGCCTTTTGACGTTTGCTTCTCTGCAGTACCTACTTCTACTGAGGGGGTTGTGGATGTAGGTCACTGCCGAGACTTTGCTAATATGGCAGCTGGTGGAGGTGGTTTCTGTGGAGCCACATCCCTCACAACAGGTTGGAATATGATAACGTTCATCTCCACTGGGGCTGGGCTAACATCCATGATGACTGCCTAGTTGTCATCTTTCTCCTCTAAATCCATAAGTCTAGGGCTTTCAGGGACCTTCCTTTTCCCTAGCCTCTCGTGGCGTGTCTCACTCTCAGACTGAGGTGGGATCCAAGTGGTGTCTAGATCATCAGAAGGGAGGCTTGGAGAAGAAGATGGTGGAGTAACCCTCCTTTTTCTTGCTGGAAATCTGGAAGAAAATTGATCTTCTGAAAGAGTGGCTTCCTCTACTTCCTCAGCATGAAGCTCAATCTCCTGAACTGCTCCTACTTCGGGAGGAACTACTATTGATGGCTGCGGCGGTTGTTGTCCTCTTATCTGAGTTTCCTGCAATGATTGGGTATTACTTTGCGAAAGAGATAAGTCAATTTCAGCATCACTGCTCGTAGGCATTGCCGTGATTAGACTGGCTGCCTCTGTGACAGACATGGGCTTGAGCCTTGGTGGGGTGGATCCGCAGACGCAGGGGTGCTGCTCCCAGTTTGCTCCCTGGAGGCCAGCGGCAGGCACAGGTTTTTTTCTCCTGCAAAAGGTCTGGGTCAACATACCAGTGGTGATAAGCTCCTTCTTCTTATCACTAGCCAGTTTCTTGGTAGCACCGTTCTTTGGAGCCATCTTGAAGCTGTCAGTTGGCAGTGGCACTTAGCTTCACAAGTTGAAGGGATGTCTGTGATGTGTGGTCATGTGTCACGTCTTGCACAGGCCTTCTGTCTAGCAGTATTGCAGGTGATATCTCTTGTGCACCTAAAAGCAAATAAGCAAGAAGAACATCAGTGAAACATGGCATTGTTGCAGTTTTATTAGTAGTACAAGCAAACAATATCATTTAGTGTGGTCAGTGGTTACTTAAGTTATTATAAATAATTAACAATACAGTATATCCACTATCCATTTGTAAAACCACACCTACATAAACTTTCATGGTGTGTACACTCAGGAAGGATAAGAAAGAAGAACAACAACATACAAATGTAACTGTTTGCTTTATGTGCATCACATGGGATGTGGCACTTAGGGAGCAGGAGCTGACAAATGATGACAGCGGAATAATCCCTAGACAACTAATGCTGTTGTGCACCTATATCAGACTTGGGGTTGATTCATTGATGCCAGGTGTTATGAAAATGGTTTAAAAAAATGTAATATTAATAAATTAAATTAAACTAAAAATAACCATCAGTGCAAGCCTATGGCAAAGGGACACACTGGCTGGACGCACAAAATGGCTGCGGTGCCACATTGTCATCATCAACAACATTGAGCAAGAAGGCATTGGGAACAAAGAGAAGACATGCAGGCCTATGGCCAAAGCACACTGGCTGCCTACAAAAAATGGCCACCAACCACATGGTCACAACAACAACCAGCAAGAAGGCATGGCCACAACAAAGAAGGCATACAGGCCTATGGCAAAGGCACACTGGCTGGCTACATAAAATGGTCGCCAGCCACATGGTCACAACAAGACGCAGGAGGCCTGGAAAAACAAAGAACACATGCAGGTCTATGGATACTGACTATACAAAATGGCCCCAGGTCACATGGCATGGCAAATGGTGGCCTACGGCAAACACACACACACACACACTGGCCAGACAAAGGAGGCATGGTAACACAGAGAACACAGCATTAATTCAGCAATGCCGAAAATTAAAATTAAAAGGGCTAAAAAAATGTTACTACAACATACATCCTCAAAGGCATTATCCAACCTATACATTGTTTGCAGGGGGAAAAACGTGAAATACCACAAAAAACACATTTTGTATTTTAATCCAAAACCATCCATAGCCTAAAAGGTGTTTCAAAAGAAGAAAAATTACATGCAAAACAACAACAACAACAACTAGCAAGGTGGCATGGCCACAAACAAAGAACAAATGCAAGGCTATGGCAAAAGCACACTGACTGCCTACTCAGAATGGCCGCCAGCCACATAGTCACAACAAGAAGCAGGAGGTCTGGAAAATAAAAAACAAATGCAGGCCTATGGGGAAAGCACACTGACTGGCTACACAAAATAGCTGCCAGCCATGTGGTCACAACAACCAGCAAGAAAGCATGGCCAAATCAAAGAAGACATGCAGGCCTATGGCAAAAGCACACTGGCTGGGTACACAAAATGGCCACCTGCCACATGGTCACAATAAGAAGAGGGAGGCCTTGAAAACAAAGAACACATGCAGGTTTATGGTCACTGACTATACAAAATGGTCCCTGGCCATATGGCATGGGGAACAAAGGCAAATGATGGCCTAATGCAAACACACACACACACCCACTGACCAGACAAAGGAGGCATGGTAGCACAGAAAACACACTATTAATTCATAAATGCCAAAAACAAAAATTAACAGGACTAAAAATGTTTACAACAACACACATCCTCCAAAGGTATTATCCCACCTATACACTGTATGCAGGAAAAATAAAAATGTGAAATACCAGAAAAAAAAACATTTTGTATTTTAATCCAATGCCATCCATGGCCTAAATGATGTTTCAATTCAACAGACTTTTTATAAACACAAAGAGAGGGAGAAGTAGTAACCCGTTCATCTTCCCAGTCCAAATGTACAAAAAAACATAATTAGAACGGATTCTCCACCTCTTTTTGCTTTGGTTGCTCAAGTCTACTCCTTCAGTCACTTTTGACGTTTTTAGAGACTTGGAACTCACAGGGTGTTTTAAAAGAACCCTCATTCACCTACCTAGTAGGTGACAAGGTTTCTCTCACGGGAGCTTGCAGCTAGCTAGCAAATCTCATGGCGCTCCCGAATGGCTCTGAAATCTCCTAGGTGATCGCCCGGCAAGTCGCTCCTGTGCGCGCAAAAGGACATTTCGAGCGATCTAACAAACAAAAAAACTCAGCTCCTTTGCGGGGTGCGGAGTTTATCAGTAACTGAATCAGTAACGTGAATGCGGATTTGCCGGACTCCCCAAACTCCACGAGCTGAGTGGACTTTTACGCTCAGGCCTAAATTTTGGTGGTATCTAATTGCGGTGGTAGTTTCAAAAAGGCAGCAGCATTGTATTTATTTATTTTAAAAAGTTTTATATAGTGCGAACATGACCCTAGAGGGTATCAGAGCGCTTTACAGAGAATTGCGAAACAAGTAGGAGGAGACAATTGCGGTAAGACAGCAAAGTGGACAAAACATATACAGGTACGTACCTCCATAATAGTGGAGGGGATCAGTACAGCAGAAATACAAGATATCATAAGTAAGCAGAAGAACATGAAATGGTAGGCAGTAGAACATGGGTGTTGAATATAGCAAAATGAGTCAGAACAATAGATGATGTGGAGCAGTCCATTGGGCTAGGAGGACCCGCCAAAGCTTGGCTGACACAACAATAGGCTGTGGCTAAACCTCTAATTCAGAAAAGTATTCATCAGTATGGCTTTCACTTCCTTTTTGAAGGACACTGTTGAAGGGTTCAGTCTGGTTTCCGTAGGCAGGGAGTTCCAGATTCTCGGGGCAATACCTGAGAAGGTCCGATTATAAGTTTTCATTTTTTTTTATTTCTTTGGTTTAAGCAACATGGTACTGGAGCTCCTGGAGGATCGAGCGCCTCTCGAAAGATCTAGCTTTTGTGCAAGGTACAGAGGAGTGTTGAAATGAAGGGCTTTATGGGTCAGACAGGCAAGTTTTAGTTGTATCCTTGCTTTGAAAGGTAACCAATTTAGAGATTTCAAATCCGGAAAGATGTGGTTGCTTTTATTGGAACCTGTGATGAGCCCGGCAGCAGCATTCAAGGAAGCCTTAAGAGGGGCCAGTCTGTACCTAGGTAGACCGCAGAGGGTTGCACTGCCATATTCCAACCTTGAGATGACTAATGCTTGCACAGTGGACTTGAAGTCATCGGGGGGAAGGAAGGGTTTTATTTTCCTTAGGATGCTCAGTTGGAAGTTTGCTCCTTTGGTAGTTGCACTGATGTGATCCTGCATGTTCAAGTTCTTATCCAGTACTATTCCCAAAGATCTCGTAGAGTCTATGATATGTGGTGTGCAGTTGAGAGCGGATAGATTTTTCAGATATTTCTCCATAATGGGGGCTTGCTTGGGAGGGGAGACAAGGAGGAATTCAGTTTTGAGGGCGTTAAGTTTGAGATGGTTGGAGGTTAGCCAGTTTTGGGTTTTGTGCAGGGTTCTGTTGAGTGTCTTGATATCATCAGGAGAAGAGATTTTCATGTACAATTGGGTGTCATCCGCATACATGTGATAATGGATGTTAGATGCTTTGAGGATTTCAGTAAGAGGTTCCATGAATAGATTGAAGAGTGTGGGTGAGAGAGAGGACTCATGGGGAACTACCAGAGTGCAAGGACTGGAATTTGAGAGGGTTTGATTGACTTTAAATCTCTGTGTTCTGTTATGGAAAAACGACGCAAACCATTTTAACACTGAGCCGGAGAACCCCATCCTACGTTCCAGAAGGCTCAGGAGATTGTCATGTTTGACTGTATCAAAAGCTGACGAGAGGTCAAGGAGGATTAATAGGCAGGATTCGTTCCAATCAAGCATTGTAAGAGCGTCATCAACTATATGAGTGATGGCTGTTTCAGTGCTGTGACCCCGACGGAAGCCCGATTGGAATTGATCAAGAAGCTGGTATTCCTCAATGTGGTTACACAGTTGGACATGTACACATTTCTCAAGGAGCTTTGCCAGAGTTGGGATGTTTGTGATTGGTCGGAAGTTATTAAGGTCCTCTGGATCAGCAGTAGATTTTTTGAGACTGGGCAAAACCTTTCCGGACTTTAAGCAGTCAGGGATCTCACCTTAAAGTAGGAAGGCATTAACAATCTTGGTCCAGAGTGGAACTAGGGACCTTATCAGCTCCATGTAACCATTTGCAGAATGTACTGACATGGAGAGTGTAGTTCTTTCTAATGCTGCTTGGGTATCTTGTTTATGCGCACCATCTCTGAGGCCTTGTGACATGCTGGCCGCTGGATCATCTTTGTTAATGACAGGAAACGGGACCCGTTTCTTGGTCTCCATTAGGGAAGCCAACTCACGATCGATTCTGATCATCTCTCTCGGCTTTCTGCACTTTGGAAACTTTTCTGAGTTGTTCTGAGCCCCATTCAGCAGCTTTGATGAGGTGCCGCTTCAGATATGGACAGCTCTGCAAGCACTTTCTCTGGGGTCACTCCCTCCAGCGCTGTGGCATGATGACTCTCTTTACTCAGTACTGGTAAGCAGATGATTGTTTCTTCTATCACTTTGCCCTTCAGCGTCTCTTTGTGCTTTCTGACACCTTCGCAGCGCAGCGCCCTAGTTCGCAGTGTTAATTTGAACTTTGCAGTTCTTTCCAAAGCTGGTTGCATTCACCTATAGCGTTATCACTCCGTAGGAATGAATGGCTTTGAGTTGCGTAGTAGAGCAGTACCTCTTTGTGCGGCCTTCTAGCAGGTTTGCGCATGCCAATGTGTAGACTTCTCAGTCACACTATAATTAACGTCAAATGCTTTTCATGGAACTGGGGCTGCGCTTTGACTCCACATACGCCACACGTTGATTTTGCACTTCAACTGAGGCACACTTCCCACGCATGAGCAATTTGCTGGACCACAGCAAATTCTCTGGGAAAGCACTGTCGATCTTTGGGTTACTTATCTCCTGTCTCGTCACTAGTTGTAGCAACCTGCCCAGCCCAGTTATTCGCCAATGATTATGCCACATACAGAATTGAATATAATACGTCTTTATTCTTCTGCACGTAACTACAAATCCAACATTCTAAACCTGTATTCGCTTCACTACGCTCTAATGATTACATCACAGTTCTACAGAGTCCATCAGGAGCCACAATGGTTCCATCATTACAAACTCACATGACACTACAGTTACTTGGCACTTAATTAAGAGCTAGTATTTTCGTGCAAACTATAACCTGGAAATTATTATTTTATTTTATCAAAATAGAAAAGATGGTATTCAGGAACAAAATTTTATTTTTAGGAAATGTCAATATGTTGCTGGGGAAAAAGTTTATTGAATTTGTTGATAATGATGCTTAATAACAAATGTTCTTTTCTGCTAAGGTATTATTTCACGATTCAGATAGAGAAATTTCATCTAGGATATTTTTTATGACAATAGGGTCAGTTACTTGTAGGTCCGCTGCATGAACCAACATGATAGATCTCCTATCTAAGCCTCTGGGATCTGAATAATTTGAGGATAGCCCCATGTCCACTGTCTGACAGTATGAGATTGGTATAATGTTTAATCTCCCCATCCTGTCTCCTCCAATAAATTCTCATCATGATATCTTTGAAAATCTACCTGGAATAAGCAGAATGGGTTTATGAAAGATGGTGGAAGGCAGACCTGGGGAAAGAGGCGACATAAATATAGACAACTAAACATAGTCCATATCCATTTGCACACTTCCTGTAAAACCTGTGGATTATTAGCCAATTTTATTTTGTATTCATTTTTACTAGGTTTACTTGGTTGTTTTTTTTTTAACTGAGTTTTATATAGCGCAAACTTGACCCGAATCGGGTATCAGAGCTCTTTACATAGCACCAATTGCGTTACAAGAGGACACATTCATTTTTGTTAGGCACGGGGAGATTAAGTGATTTGCCCAGAATCACAGGATGTTCAGCGTCATTGCCGAGACTCGAACCCAGTTCCCCAGATTCGAGGTCGACCGCCCGAGCCGTTAGGCCAACTCCTCTCCCAACAACCCTAATATTTCTAAGGAAGATCGGATTTAACTGTCATGTCTTAAAAGACTTGGAACATTTCATGAATGTCTCTTCAGAGCTGGCTGCAGAAGGAACAATTTTATTAGAATTTTCTGGCCTTCCAAAAACCCAGTGAGAAGTCAGTCTTAGCAGGCAGTCCTTGATTTTGAACAGTAACTTAACTGACCTTTCAAATATGGCTGCAAATGTGTAGTTTTGGACATCTTCTTTGAAATTGTGCCATAAAATACATCATTATTAATAGTTTTTCTTTAATTTCCTAGATAGGTGACCACTGAACCCTTCGTAGAGTGAGGTTCAATAACTTCACTCGCTCACCTCGCTTAATGTCATTCAGAATATGGTGAGGCTATTTTACTTTTCTGAGTACTCCATTGTAGCAGTGCGCTGTCCCTCAGCTAAAATTTTGTAACAATCTGTCACATTGCTTTTCTTGTGCACTGTGCATGGTTTGATCATTGGGAAGGAATGATGATCTTCCTGACCAATTTCTGGGCCATTTTATTTTGTAATCTCTCATCTTTCTATCCCTCCTTGAATTCTCACCTCTCATAACACAACAAAACACAAAAACACACAAACCTCAGAGAGCACAACACCACAAATGAGCAGTATCAACACCGCAATATGTAGCAAGGCTGTCTGTGCATGTCTAAGTTGGTAGATACCAAGAACACGACACTAAAGGTTCAATTATGAGTCTGGTAGTCCTCGGACTGCCAGACTCGTGGAGGCACGGTGGTGGTGGTCTCCTGACTGCCCAATTACAACTCAGGTGGTCAGACCGCCATTGGGCCGCTGCCAGGGAAACGCCGTTCCCTGGAGGTAGCGTAGCAGTCTAGAGGCCGCAATATGCTTGGTGGGACCGCTGTGGTCCTGCCAAGCATATTACGAGTTTCCTCTCCATCAGGGTTTTCATGGTGGTTCCACCGCCATGAAAACCCTGGCAGAGAGGAAACAAAGGGGGCCCTACAAGGCCCCCTTGTGCCTCATGCCCTGTGTATGCAGCCCCCCCGTGTGCATGTACACCAGTTCCTGTATGGACTTTCGAGTATATGCTGTGCAGGAACTGTTTTTGGCGTTCCCATTGCAGTGTCTGTTTTTAAAGACTGCCTTGGGAACACCAAAGAAAGCCTGCCAGACACGAGTATTACTCGTAATCTGGTGGGTGGCCCGACCATGGGTTTAGCGGTGGCGGACCCGCCGCCGCACCATTAAACTCGTAATCTGGCCCTAAGAGTGAAGAAGAACACAGCACAGAAATGGAACACAACAAACTGCTAACACAAAAAGGACCCATGCCAACACATTAACACACCAAGCAACAACAGCACAATTCCCCAACAACACTAGATAGCAATACAACATAGCAACAAGGTACCAACATAGCCACAAAAACAATAATACAGCAACACAAACCAGCAAAATACAACAAAGCAGTACAACTATGGAATTGGCTTGTGTTTTAGGGCTGTGTTGTTGTGATAGGGTGTTTTGTGGTTTGTTTTGCATTAGTGTTTTGTTGTGTGCTGTTACTATGTTGTATTGTGGTTGTGTTTTCAATTTGTTATTGTTCTGTTGTAGTACGCATATGGGGATAATATCAGCACTTTACCATTCAGAGACCATACCTTAAAATAGCAATTCCTAAACTTATTTTATGTGCAATGGGTTACCAAACTGTGTGTCTCATTAACCCTTTTCCTCTTAAAGCTAGCTGGCTGGCCCACAGTAACATCTATCGTAGATGCCGCCAGCTATCTGCCTTAGGAACTGTATATATTTATGTTTGAAAAAAAGTCTCCTGTCTGCTATAAATAAGCTGAATACACGAAAAAAGTCTATCTTGCCTCTTTCTAATGTTTGAGCTGTAAATATATGTTTAACTTCTTGAATTGATATGCGCTGCTATTCAAAATGACAGCGTGAAACCTTGAACACTACCTCCCTCGCTGTGGGCAAAGGTCTATTTTTAAGAAACAGATGAAACAGATAAAACAGAATCTTGTCACAATGAAGATTGATTGCAGCGAAGGACTTGATTTTTGCTGTGTTTGCGCCTAATCTCTTGTCAATGGCATTTCATTTTTTTTTATTTTCCAAATTTAAATTCGAAATCTACTCTGCAGATACAAATAGTAATGTATAAACAGAATCCAAAATCACCATTAAGCAACATTTGAATACCTGCTTCAATGTATTTCTTAAACAAAAAAACAACGTCTCAACTGGTATATCATATAGGGGGGACTAATCAAAAATTTGTGTCAATCACATAGCACAGGGAAAAAGGGAACAAGGGAGACCAAATGAGGGTGAAAAGGTTGTTATTTACATATAGAAGCACTACAATACAACTAAATTGCAGTAACCATAGCAACCAATTGTGCACTGAAAGTGTTTAAAGTGAATCAACGGCGCAGTGACACAAGTGATTAAAAAACAACGTGAAGCGGCGAAGAAAACAATGTGATACAATAACAAAGGTCAAACAGAAGTATTTACAATTAGAGATACAATTTCTTTGCTTGTAAATGACCCTATTGCATGCCGCGAATAACGTTGAGAAGTCGGCGGCGTTTCGACCTAGTCAGATTAAGGTCATCATCAGGACGATGGTTACTCAATACTTGAAAAGTGCTCTGCTGGCACTATCACTGAGGAGCAGGGAATCGAAATGGGGAAAGGCAGGAATCCGTAACTCAGAAACTGCTCTGTCCGGGCGTCACTGAATGAAGGTAACCACAAAGTATGGCTGGGCTGCAGTCTAGGGCTTCAAATCACCATCAATTGGAAGCAGCATGTGCAAGGAGAGCTAAAGGGTGAATCAGACCACTAGAGCAGAACTCGAGGTCAGGAAGAAGAAATTAATCCTTCTGCACAGATCAATGTAGCGCGAAACCGGGTTTGGTCCGGCGGAGGGACGAATAAAGCGTCTCCATGAAGCCCTAGACTGCAGCCCAGCCATACTTTGTGGTTACCTTCATTCAGTGACGCCCGGACAGAGCAGTTTCTGAGTTACGGATTCCTGCCTTTCCCCATTTCGATTCCCTGCTCCTCAGTGATAGTGCCAGCAGAGCACTTTTCAAGTATTGAGTAACCATCGTCCTGATGATGACCTTAATCTGACTAGGTCGAAACGCCGTCGACTTCTCAACGTTATTCGCGGCATGCAATAGGGTCATTTACAAGCAAAGAAATTGTATCTCTAATTGTAAATACTTCTGTTTGACCTTTGTTATTGTATCACATTGTTTTCTTCGCCGCTTCACGTTGTTTTTAATCACTTGTGTCACTGCGCCGTTGATTCACTTTAAACACTTTCAGTGCACAATTGGTTGCTATGGTTACTGCAATTTAGTTGTATTGTAGTGCTTCTATATGTAAATAACAACCTTTTCACCCTCATTTGGTCTCCTTGTTCCCTTTTTCCCTGTGCTATGTGATTGACACAAATTTTTGATTAGTCCCCTATATGATATACCAGTTGAGACGTTGTTTTTTGTTTAATACTTACCCGGTCTCAGTTGGGTTAACGGGTTTACTTCTGTTTTTGGTTTCAATGTATTTCTTAGCACAAGATAAAGAGTATGACAAAGACATAATATTGAAGGATTTGCTCAAAAATAGGCCTGGGCAGAATTTCGATTAAGCCAGAGTAATCGGAATAATTTCAGTAATTCTGCGTTACTCTTTGAGTTGGAATTACCGATAATTACACGTTTACTCCTGGTTGCGTAATTATGAGAAATTTGGGGGGAAAATCCTGCTGCAAGAGCACATTTAGCGAGCGCAAGAGACCGCTCACACTCGCTATTCGTGTTCTGCTGCATTTAGCAGCATTTTCTTAGTGCAAAATGCATCTTCACATCCATTTTGTATATTGCACTAAGAAAATAAAGCTAAATGCCGGTAGTAAATTGGGGGATAATCCTATCCCAAGAGCACTTTTAGCAAGCATGAGTGGCTGGTCACGCTTGCTATTTGTGTTCTGCTGCATATAACGCTATTTCTTAGTGCAAAATGCATTCTCGCATTCATTTTGCACTCGAGGGGGCATATTTGCACTAAGAAATAGTGCTAAATGCAGAATTACCTTTCTCACGTAATTGAAGCATAATCTTGAATTATTCTTAGGTAATTCCATGTGATTCTGCTATATGCAATTACACAAGTTACACCCAACCCTACCTAAAAAACATCAACCACTGTAGAATAATAAAATTGGAACTCAATATGCATACGTGTTGCTATGAATAACGAAAGAACCCCTGATGACATGTAACCTTCTCACACCCTAGAATTGACCCATTCATGTGCACTGATCACCGAAAAAAGGAAATGAGAATCCTGTAACCATAAAAAATAATTTCATGATTGTGACTCTTTACAAATAAATTATGCATAATAATTTAATTCAACCCAGAAAATGACAGCCTATTGGACCTCTTTAAGGAATCACATTTAGACCAGGGTGGAGGAATTGCCTCACTCAGGTTTTAAAGCTGCCATCATGCATTCATGGTCAAGTGCAGTTGATCACAGGGCAGGCCGAGCCTTTGGTAAGATGATGGCCGGGCAGTGCTCCACATCTGCATGTTGGTGCAACAACCTCCATCTTGATGCTGCTGGTCCCCATGGCGATCCTGACGGGTCATCTTGCAGAAACTTGTGTATCACTAACAATACCCTCAGGTATTACCAACAGCCCAGGGGTCCTAAAGCAAACTGGTATTTCCAAGAAATACATTACCTGGGGAGCACTCACATCACATGAACACCCTTGCCAATACTGCGCACACCCCATGGCAGATAATCCTTTGATGTACCATGCACCTTGATGTAAAGGGTTTTGGGATCGGTCTCCCACTTGGCAAGTCAGAGAAAATTGCACTTTTTTGCGTGGTCAGCCCCATTTTTGCTGATTTTTATTGCTATTTTGTAGACTCTGCACACTGAGGCACTGCTGTCCAGCGTCCAGGCTATGTGCTCTAACCTCTAAAACATGTAGAAATTGCCTAATCCCTGATTGGTATATTTAAATTCTCTATAGGGCCATAGTAAATGTTGTGGAAATACACCCATGGCATGAAAAGTTAAATGTCACTTGTGGACTGCAACACTTATTGTGCCATCCACTTGTGTGACAAAGAAAACATGGCTGCAGGTCAACCATTGGAATCTGACTGCTGCAGTGTAAAACCTGCAGCATGATCTGATAAATTAACACTTTTTCACAGGTAAAAATGACCAAATATTACTAAAATACCCCTATTAAAAGTGAGACATGTAGAAAAATAAGGTTACCATGCCCCTACAATGACAAAGCGGTAAAATATATTTTCACTGTGGCAGGCCTAGCTGTCCTCAATAGAAAATAAGCATGCAGATTAAAATACTAATGCCCTATCTCAGGAATGGGTCCAGCTAGAAAACATTAACCCACTATTTTTAACATTAATAAAAAATAAAATTCAGCCCGTAGAATAAGGATGATGGAGGTATGAAGGGGCTGTGTAAGCATCTCCTAAACCCCGGAAAGATGGGTGTCCAGAGAGGCAAATACCCTTTTTCCAATGCCTTTCTGCTGTCCCCAGCTCTCTACCTTTTGAGTCTGTGCCTTTGACGTCTCTGGGTGTTATTTAAAGTTTGGCAGATGCGAGACACTCACCAAAAACTGGAAGATGTCTTGGAGAGCCTATTTACTATGTATATATGGGTGTTCACTGTAAATTGTGCAGGGTATTTAGAATGTATACCTGAGTATAGAATCTGAATAGGATATCCGACATCTGCCAAAATGTAAGTAACCCCTTCTATCTACTTTGCAGCTTTCATATGTGATTGTTTGATTTCTATTTCCTTATTGCTTACAACATTTTTCCTTCTCTCTCTCCTGCCCACCATGTTTCTCTATCTCCAACCTCAGTATTATTTTTCTCTAAGCATTTGAGGATTTCTCTCTCCTATGTCTGGGACATGCATCCCTCTGTAACACTCTTGCACCTTTGCAATCTCTCTTCTGCTCTTTTTCTCTCACTATCATCTTCTCTAAATGACTCCTTCTTTGCTTAAGCCCCCCCATCATCTCTCTGAATGTCTCCCCAAATGATCTCCCTTTACTGCACCTTTGGTCTTGTTCTCCTCTCTGCTCTTTTTCTCCAGTCCAGCAGTGCATTTGAGGTCAAGCCCAATTTCCTCATTCTCACTCCTTTTTCTTTTTTTTTTAAATTATTCTCTTTTGAATTGTTATGATGGCTCTATTCTCTGAAGGAACAGACAGTACTTAAGCTTTGAAAGAAAGACATATATCCTCCATTAGATAATTTTCTCTAGAACTGTGCAGAGAAATTACCTCTACCATACTGATAGCATGGTGGAAGCACTTACAATTGCGGGATCTCTATTGTTAGACGATCCCTCCAACTGAGGATTTACCACTTTCTCATCAAACTTGATTATGGCACTATATTGAGAACAACAATAGTCACCCAAAATGTTATGAAACCCTAAACATTGCATACAAAATTATTGTTTTTTTCTAAAGCATATATAAAACACAATAATATCAAGATCTACAGAAAAATTAACAAAAGTATCCTGCTAGCATAGTATCAATGCCATTTCAGTACAACAAAAATAACTTTTTGACAACTCTAAACTCGCATACTCTTCAATGTATAAAATATTGAAACCCATGACAAAAAATAAAGCACTAAAAACACAGACTAAACACACAAATTCACAAACTTTAAATGAAAATAAATATTAAATCAACAATAAATACACTGACTATTCAAACAAACATATACCAAGAAAAACAAATCTGAAAAAAAGATTTTTTTCTCCAGCAACTGATGCAACAGAGCCACCACCCAACAAAGAAACAAGAAAGTAACAAGACACACTAAAAGGACATCACCCACAAAATACATTTATTTAAGAATAATCTAAACAATGGTATAATTAAGCATAGGATTTCTTATTTGTTTTCCCCTCAGAAAAATAAACTTACTTGGAAAGAAAGTGAAAACTGGCAAACAAATAGAAAAGCAGATTTTGCTTTCAATGAATCAGAAATTTCAAGGAAACGGTCAAGAAGCCAGAAGGAAGGAAAAATATTCAATTTAAAAAAAAAACTAAAGCAGCACCAATAATACAAATATAGAACCACCAACCACAATGTCACAATTGCCATGTTTTGCTCCTTTTGGTATCCCTCTTCTTAAATTACATATTTCAGATAACAATCAAAACTGTTCAGATGGCTTCATTAATAACGTAACAAAAGAGATAATTCCTCCTAACCTACAGAGTTTATGTATTCTCTAAAAAACACACAATGAAACATCTATGTGGAAGTGTGTTAAATATTACTCCAACAAATGCTATGAGTGAAACAGTAGAAGGAACAGTTCTCAGAACAAAAGTACACGGCCACCCACCATCAGTAGCAGAAACCAAAATAGGTACAGAATTTGAAGAAACTAAAGCCAAAGCAAACACATCCACTGCAATAACTGTAACCACACTTAAAGACAATTGTCTAAAAGTGCCCATTCACTTTGTCCAACTAATACCTATCATACCAAACCTAAAAATCTCTATCAACAGAAAAAGAAAAATAGATGAGGGATTTACACCATCCTTCCCAAATGCTAACAAATTCAAACACCAAACCAGATAATCATAACAGACAACAAACAGTCATTTATAACACACAACAAGGAACACAATTGAGAAAAAACAATGTTAATATTTACTACTGAAGAAAATCTAAACATCCTACAAAAATCATCAAAATGGAAGATGGATGGCACCTCTGGAAATGATGTCACTAATGCAAAACAACCAAACCCAAACTAAATTACAATAGAATTGGAACCCCTAATGCTACTTTGCATTAAAAAGAAACTTAGAAATTCACTGAAAAAACTAAGATTAAAGAGTGTTATAGTTAGGTCAGTTAAAATACATCATTTTAAACTAACAAAATGACAGACATTCACCAGTAATAGTTTTGTCAAGTAACTATAACTAGTGTCCTAAATTGACTGTAAGTCGCACCCTCACCATGCACTGCTGATTACCTCATATATTACATCACTCATGACGTTTTATGTGACATCATTGATATCATGACTGCAACATCTGAAATTACATGATTGATGACAACACTGTTCATGGTGGGAGCACAAGTTATAGTTACTTTAGGGCATGAATAATAGTTAATTGATATAACTATAACTGGTGACTCTCAGTGGTTTTGTTTATTTGAAACAGTATGTTTTAACTGACATTTTTACCTAGCTATAACGTGCCTTTAACCTTTTTTTTAGTGAACAAAAATTATTTTATATATATATATGTATATGTATATATATTTTTTTTTCTAAGCAGTCATATCCATTCTTGTGCTATTTATTTATTCATAAAGGTTCAGTTTGTACTTACGCTCAAGGGTGTCATCCAGAGGATGGTAACTTAGCACACTTGTGATCTCAGACCAATTGTCCTCATCCACGGTTGTGTCTTCAGGAGCATTATGATTTTTGGTATGAAGTGTTTGTTCATTTTAACCATCATCAATCTCTCCACATTTCAAGGTGAGAGTGGTTCTTCTGACTTTGTCAACTACCCCAGCTGCACTTAACACAGTCTTTGAGGAGACAACGCATTCCAGATACTTCTTTGCAGGTCGGCTGAGTTCTGGAAACTGTTCCTTTTTTCCATGCCAATAGGTCAATGGATCTTGATACAGGTACACCTCTGTTGGGTCATCTTCTCAATTGTTATTAGTGCTGCCACTTGCTGTGCCTCTGTTGCCTGCATCTGTTCACTTGACTTAAATCCTGCCATATGAAACTAACCCATTGCAAAGGCTGCCTAATTTTTGAAGCGGTTGCTGATGTGGGTTTCATATCTGGTGATGGTGTTGGTTGGTGCGGCAGAGGCTGACTGTCAACAGCACAGTCCTCTCTGTTGGTTGAAGGCTGCACTTCAGTTCTGCTATGGCCTCACATTTGTAGTTATTCTTCTTCTAGATCATCAGCTTTCCTGATGATCCAAATCTTGTAAATTGAGACATCACATGTTGAGAAAGGAATGAAAGTGGGCAGCACTTTTTTGTACCATAGATCCAGTATTGAGGCACAGATGTACTCTTGGTATGACACATCCTCTTTCTTCAGCCTTTGAGTAGTGTTCAAATGGAGGATTAAGCAGCTGATTAAAGCAGCTGCTTCTTCATGCACATTGCTAAATGTTTTTTCCACATTTACAAATGTTCAGGCAGAAGGTGCGAAAACAGGATCGCTTGGCCCATAGTACTCTCCTCCTTGCTGACTTCCTGTGTCATAATTTCAAAAGAAAGTAGCATTTGGATCAGGAACTCTACTAGCACCCATTTGTCTCCCTCTATTTGCATGGCTTTGGCAGTCTAATTCTCAATCTTTTGAATTAGATAGTCATTGATAGACCTGTACTGCTCAAACAAGCGTTGCAGCACGTTGCAGGTTGAGTTCCAACGTGTTAGCACCTCATGAATGAGGGCTTTTACAGGTACTTTATTAGCACGTTGAATGATCCGCAACTAATTCTGGGCTTTGAATGGCTAAATGGGAATGACTGAAATGAGTAAAATTCTTTGAAATGGGACCACTATAATGATGACTACTTTTTCTGTTTCATGGACATCCTGCACAATAAGTGGCCATCATTTTTATGAACCAGGGGTCCAGAATTTTGGCACAGATGTACTTCTGGTACATTTGTGTTAGATTTATGCAATGCACTAATCAAAGGACTCAGAAATATCTACCATCAGCCATGACTTTGACAATATTGCTTCTATGGCTAGTGACAATGAATCCATTGCTGTGACCTTTGGGTTAAAGCCATTTGTACACTTCACTATTACATTTGTCCAAGATGTTGGCAGCTATATACAATTTTTCATAACTGTTGGATTCTGCCAAATGCCTAGAAAAGCATTATCAGAGGTGTTGGACTTGGCCCTTTTGCCCTGAATTTTTTCGCTTGTGTGACAATAAAATATGGTGTGTCTGAACAGAACATAACAAATGCTGTGTAATATGGTACACCCTGTTAGCGCCGCCATTTTAGAAAAGCACTGTGGAAAAATGTCACTGTTAAAATGGACGCCATGCCTGCCTGCCCATGTGACGCCTGACTGAGGTGGGTTGGCAGCCTAGTGGTTTGTCCCCCAGCGCCCCCTGCTTTTGGAGGGAAGCGTCGCACCGAGGGTGCTCTACTCCTCCCCCTGAACCAGTTAGAACCGGTTCCGGAGAGAACCTTCTGGAAGCTGCCATGTGAGGGGACTGAGGCAGTGCAGAGCCTGGACTGAAGGGGAAGGGACCTTCTGCCAGGGGAGACCGCCACATTGGGCCTGTGTGCTGGCCCCTGTGCCCATCTACACCCCCCTGTTGGCCCCAGGGCCAATGAAGAGACATTGCCGGAGTGGAGGCTGCTGTGCTGGCAGGATTGCCACCCTACCGGAGGATGACCGTTCTGAGGAGCTGCTGCTTCGGGACTGGTGAGCCGCCCTCCTAGCCACTGATCTCGCCCTGCATTACATGTCTCTTGGCCTCTAGCGCCTGTGGAGCGCTATATCTGCGGTGCCAGAAGAAGGGAGAGGGTGCCTGCAGCGCTGGATTGCCAGAGCGCTACTTACCCTGGGGGACCCTGGAGGTGGGAGCGCTGCCTGTGCCTGCCTGCATGAAGAGGAGGGCTGATGCCTGCACCCTAGCGCTGTGCCCTGGAGTCTGGAGAGCGCTGTAACCCCCTGAAGACACTGTCTGCAAAGCGCTGTGGGGGACTGTGTAGCGCTAAGAAGGGGAGCGCTGCTCATGTGCTGCTGAGGGGAGCCGATTCCTCCAAGTGGCGGGTGCCCACCCCGCTGGTGTGCTTATACTAGGAGGGAGCCTACCCCTCTGTGAGGAAAAGAGGTGTGTGGCTGAAGAAACGGGTGCCTACCCCGAAACTTGTCCTTGTTGGAAGGCGGGAGCCCACCCCGCGCTTCTAACGTGCCCAGGATCACCGCCGCGGCCGTGAGGGGAAGCGCTGACAAGGAGAGCGGGAGCCCACCCCGCATTTGTGGTCCTTCGCGGGTGCCCACCCCGCGTTATTACTGTTAACATACAGCGGGAGCCTACCCCGCGTGTGTGCTTGTGCTAGGAGGGAGCCTACCCCTCTGTGAGGAGAAGAAGAGTTGCCTGGAATCACCGCCGGCCCGGGAGACCCAGGAGCGCTGCGCGGGCTTCCCCGTGACGTCAGGGGAGCCGCACTGGGATTGGCGCTGGTGAGAGCGCCTGAGGGAAGTCCCGCCCCGCAAGCCAGCGGCTGAGGGAGGCCATCGGGAGCCTCGCGGGCTCCGGAGTAAAGTCCCGGGCCCCACTAGGGGTGGCCCGGGTGAAGAGAGTCCCGGAAGTAGGATCCAGGCGGGAGCCCACCCCGCGCTGGCCAACGCCGCCGGAGACTTCGCTCCGGAAGAGAGGGAGGTCCGGAGCCTCGCGGGCTCCGCATCAACGTCCCGGGTCCCAGGAGGGGGCCCGGGTGAAGGACGGAGGAGAGTGGGACGAGGCGGGAGCCTACCCCGCATCGTGTGAGGACGCCGGTGCCGGAGTGAAGAGGAGTGCTGTCAGGAGCCTCGCGGGCTCCGTGCTGAAGCCCCGGGCCCCACGAGGGGAGGCCCGGGTGAAGAGGAGGAGAGCCAGCGCGCAGCAGTAGCCGTCCGGTAGGAGGGTCCTGAGAAGGAGGGGCTCGATCGGAGCCTTGCAGGCGCCCATGCTGCCCACGTGGACCCGAGGAGCAGAGTCCCCGCAGGATAGCCGGTGAGTGGGGCCAAGTCTGCTGGTGGTTGGGGGTGACGTCGGGGCACATTGTCGGTGCCCACCTCCCCCTGGTTGCTCAGAGGGCACCGGTGCCCGCGCTGACTTCACAGCTGCCCCGTATAACAGTGGGCAGCTGCAACGTGTTGGGGCATAACTGTACACCCCGAGTCCCGGAGGGGGGCTCATAGAGAATTGCGTGTGCCAGGAGGGCCTCCAGGAGGGCCCGTGTGAACGTCCTGCACAGCTGCCCCGCCTGCCAGTGGGCAGCTGCCTGGAAGGAACCTGTAGCAGCAGGGAGGGGGCTACGGGGCACATTGCCGGTGCCCGCCCCCGGTGTTGGGCGAATCCGTACAGCTGCCCCGTCTGACAGTGGGCAGCTGCGACGTAGGAGGCGCTTTAGGCTTAGGGGTCCCAGAGGCACCGAAAGTGCCAGTGACCCTTGGGGACACACAGCGGCACCGCAGAAGCGGGCCGCTGCAACGATTGGGCATATTTACCCTGCCCTTGACTTGGTCGGGGGGTGGTGTCGGGGCACATTGTCGGTGCCCGCCTTCCCCCTGTGTTGCACTGTCTTTACAACTGCCCCGGATCACAGTGGGCAGCTGCAACGTTGAGGGACATTGTCTTGCCAGGGGCCCGGGAGTCGGGCTCCCCTGTGTAGAGTGGCGCGCAGGCTAATCTGCAGCGAGGGGCATGCCAGGCTTGTAAGGCCTATGGTGGTTACGCTGATGATTCCTGCGCCATGGTCTATGTATATCGCATCTATGCTAGCAGGGCCTATGGTAATGGGGGTTATGCTCATGATTCATGCCTGTTTATTTTCTAGGGCCAATTCCAGAGTGGTGTGCCTCCGATTGGGGCATGCTGTGGTTATCCTTGCGCGGCCTGTTGCCTCACATGATTCAGTGCTGATATGAGACTCTAATGTGTTTCCATACCTCATGTTTTCAGGCTATTGCATGGATGCTTTATTCCTACGTCTATTGGTTCCAGTGAACTCACACATTTATCCTGTACTTATAATGATTCTGGCAGCGACCCGATTGGCGCTGCCCTGTACATAGTCCCCACTGTTTTATGTATACCGGGTGCCGGTTGGCGCCGTGTTACCCATGTGGTTTACCATCTGCTAAGCTGTTGCCCAATACAGATGCTAATTTTCTTACTCCAACTGGTGTAGTCTCCTTTTTGTAGTGTGCCTGGTGTGTCGCCTGTGTGTGCTGCGCGGATGCTTTACACATTTCCTCTGGAGTTTGGCCTGCCCGCTCTGCACCACGCTACCCGTTTCCAACATTGGTGGCAGCGGTGGGATAGGACTTGTGTTTGCGCAGTACCACAGCGGCAACTGGTTGCACTACAAAGGGTGCACCTGAGAGTAATCACGGATTTGGGGACTGTTTTCCTGATTGTACTTGCCTCCTAAAAGTGTTGTGTTGGGGATTGTGTCTCCCTGTTGCACTGTGGGTGGTGTATCCCGGGTGTATCTCACCAGGATGGGGTTAACCTACGACGAGGATTGCGTGGGGGAGTACACCGAGCAGGAGGTGATAGACCTCTGCCGAGAGAGAGGGATACCCACGGTAGGCAACACCCGGAGGAAGTTGTTCCTCTATGAGGCCCTGAAAAGGGGGGAACCCTTAGAGCCCCACGGGGACCTTTCCGATTACCCCTCTGCATATTTAAGGGATGGATTTGGTATAGACCGTGAGGAGGACTCTGAGAGTGAGGGGTCCCGGGCCATAACCCTGGAAGGTGGTGACTTTGAGGAGGAAGAGGATGTGAGGGCAGAGACACCGGTAGCGAGGGAGGACACCATAGAGAGGGAGTCCCGTGCTGGGTCCAGCCCCAGGGGCACTGCCCCACCCCTTTCCCTATCCCCAGAAGAGTGGGTAGATAGGAGGGAAGAAAGGGAGTATCAGCTGGCGCTGGAAAGGCTCAGGAGTGGAGCTAGCGCAGCTGAGGGTTGAGGAAAAAAGGCTAGAGACTGAAAGGGTCCTAGCACAGGAGAGGATGGCTAAGGCGGAGAGGGCCTTCGCCAGGGAGAGACTAGCTCAGGTGGGTAGGTTGTCCCCTGAGAGTGGTGTCTGTGGTCTGGATTCACCAGTGAGGGTGGGATCCAGTGGTGGCAGCGAGAGTGAAGCCAGTGCAGGAAGTCCCACTCCCAGAGCCCGGGAGATGGTGCCTGATCCCCAGAAGGAGGGGGCAGGTTGGAGTTCCAGGGCAGGGGAAAACTGTCCCGTCAGTCTTGGGGGAGTATGTGGACGGGTGTTGGACTGCACTGGAGGAGTGGATGGTGGGTGGCGCGGTGACAGATGGGGAAGAGCTGTTCCGCCTGATTATCAGGGAGCATGTGCTCAAGAGTTGTTTTCCCGGGTTGCGCCACCACCTGTTGCAGTGTGGGCTCTCCGACCCCAGGGAGCTTGCACGGGAGGCAGACCTTTGGGTGAGTGCCAGAGAGTCTGAGAGGGCAGTGGGGAGTGATCCTGAAGGGAGTGGTGCAGGGATCTTCCAACCCAGCGAGGTGGGAGAGGTGGAGAATCGCCCAGCTAGGTCCCAGGAAGGTGAGAAGGTTGTAGGGCCTCACATCCTATCCATGGGAAGGAGTGAGACGGGGAGGTGTCCCGAGGTGCCCCAACCGCAGTCTCAGGGCCTGGAGAGTTCCATAAGGGAACCCCAGGTTGGGAGCCTAGGCTGTCCCGATGAGCCGTCCAGGGAAGGGGATCCCCTAGCGTCAGGAGAACCCAGGGCGTCGGTAATCCGAGCTCCAGGGGTTCTGGGGTCTGCCCAGCCACAGGGTTTAGATCCTGGGCTGGGGTGCCAGGTTCAGGGGCTGCCTGACCTGGAGGGAGGGGCACTTGTAAACAAGGTCCCTACCGGTTTCACTTCCAGGGGCACTTCTCCAGGTGGGAGGGTGCGGAACTCTGGAAGGGGGTGCCGAGGGAGGAAGGACTCGCCTCTGGCACCGGCTCAGCCACAGGATGTAGATCCTGGGCTGGGGTGCCAGGTGCAGGGGTTGCCTGACCTGGCAGGAGGGACGTCTGTAACCAGTGTCCCTCCGGAATTGACTTCCAGGGGTACTTCTCCAGGTGGGAGGGTGCGGAACTCTGGAAGGGGGTGCCGAGGGAGGAAGGACTCGCCTCTGGCACCGGCTCAGCCACAGGGCTTAGATCCTGGGTTGGGAGGCCAGGGACAGGTACTGCCTGACCTGGCGGGAGGGACGTCTGTAACCAGTGTCCCTCCGGAGCTGACTCCCAGGGGTACTTCTCCAGGTGGGAGGGTGCGGAACTCTGGGAGGGGGTGCAGAGGGAGGGAGGACTCGCCTCTGGCACCGGGGCAACCTAAGGGTTTAGACCCTGGGTTGGTGGAGCGGATGCAGGGTCACGGCCCTGGGAGAGAGTGGTGTTCTGAGGGTGCCCCGCAGAGGAGGAGAGGGCGGAACCCCAGAAGGAGAGGTAGGGGGAGGAGAGCCTCGCCCCTACTGGGTGGACAGTGTGAGAGTGTGGTCCCTAGGTGGGAAGACCATTGGCAGTTTGGGACTGCACGGAGGAGGAGGAGAGTGGTCAACGGGTACTACGGGCCTGGGGCTACTGCCTCCCACTCTGTGAGACAGCCAGGGCCAGAGACATCTGGATGGCCTAGGGCCCGGTCCTGGCTGCAGCCAACTAGGGAGCACCAGTGGGGTGGCCTAGTTGGGTCAAGAGGAGTTGAGAGAGGGAACCATCGGGTTCCAGAGTGGAGAAGAACCTGCGGGTGTTCCTGCAGTTGTGGGCCCGCGTCCAAGTTCTCTCGCTCTAAGCAGGGAAGCCCATCAAGGCATTGATCGGTCTACCCTGGCTTTTGGCTGGGAGGGGGTTGTGTTGGACTTGGCCCTTTTGCCCTGAATTTTTTCGCTTGTGTGACAATAAAATATGGTGTGTCTGAACAGAACATAACAAATGCTGTGTAATATGGTACACCCTGTTAGCGCCGCCATTTTAGAAAAGCACTGTGGAAAAATGTCACTGTTAAAATGGACGCCATGCCTGCCTGCCCATGTGACGCCTGACTGAGGTGGGTTGGCAGCCTAGTGGTTTGTCCCCCAGCGCCCCCTGCTTTTGGAGGGAAGCGTCGCACCGAGGGTGCTCTACTCCTCCCCCTGAACCAGTTAGAACCGGTTCCGGAGAGAACCTGCTGGAAGCTGCCATGTGAGGAGACAGAGGCAGTGCAGAGCCTGGACTGAAGGGGAAGGGACCTTCTGCCAGGGGAGACCGCCACATTGGGCCTGTGTGCTGGCCCCTGTGCCCATCTACACCCCCCTGTTGGCCCCAGGGCCAATGAAGAGACATTGCCGGAGTGGAGGCTGCTGTGCTGGCAGGATTGCCACCCTACCGGAGGATGACCGTTCTGAGGAGCTGCTGCTTCGGGACTGGTGAGCCGCCCTCCTAGCCACTGATCTCGCCCTGCATTACATGTCTCTTGGCCTCTAGCGCCTGTGGAGCGCTATATCTGCGGTGCCAGAAGAAGGGAGAGGGTGCCTGCAGCGCTGGATTGCCAGAGCGCTACTTACCCTGGGGGACCCTGGAGGTGGGAGCGCTGCCTGTGCCTGCCTGCATGAAGAGGAGGGCTGATGCCTGCACCCTAGCGCTGTGCCCTGGAGTCTGGAGAGCGCTGTAACCCCCTGAAGACACTGTCTGCAAAGCGCTGTGGGGGACTGTGTAGCGCTAAGAAGGGGAGCGCTGCTCATGTGCTGCTGAGGGGAGCCGATTCCTCCAAGTGGCGGGTGCCCACCCCACTGGTGTGCTTATACTAGGAGGGAGCCTACTCCTCTGTGAGGAAAAGAGGTGTGTGGCTGAAGAAACGGGTGCCTACCCCGAAACTTGTCCTTGTTGGAAGGCGGGAGCCCACCCCGCGCTTCTAACGTGCCCAGGATCACCGCCGCGGCCGTGAGGGGAAGCGCTGACAAGGAGAGCGGGAGCCCACCCCGCATTTGTGGTCCTTCGCGGGTGCCCACCCCGCGTTATTACTGTTAACATACAGCGGGAGCCTACCCCGCGTGTGTGCTTGTGCTAGGAGGGAGCCTACCCCTCTGTGAGGAGAAGAAGAGTTGCCTGGAATCACCGCCGGCCCGGGAGACCCAGGAGCGCTGCGCGGGCTTCCCCGTGACGTCAGGGGAGCCGCGCTGGGATTGGCGCTGGTGAGAGCGCCTGAGGGAAGTCCCGCCCCGCAAGCCAGCGGCTGAGGGAGGCCATCGGGAGCCTCGCGGGCTCCGGAGTAAAGTCCCGGGCCCCACTAGGGGTGGCCCGGGTGAAGAGAGTCCCGGAAGTAGGATCCAGGCGGGAGCCCACCCCGCGCTGGCCAACGCCGCCGGAGACTTCGCTCCGGAAGAGAGGGAGGTCCGGAGCCTCGCGGGCTCCGCATCAACGTCCCGGGTCCCAGGAGGGGGCCCGGGTGAAGGACGGAGGAGAGTGGGACGAGGCGGGAGCCTACCCCGCATCGTGTGAGGACGCCGGTGCCGGAGTGAAGAGGAGTGCTGTCAGGAGCCTCGCGGGCTCCGTGCTGAAGCCCCGGGCCCCACGAGGGGAGGCCCGGGTGAAGAGGAGGAGAGCCAGCGCGCAGCAGTAGCCGTCCGGTAGGAGGGTCCTGAGAAGGAGGGGCTCGATCGGAGCCTTGCAGGCGCCCATGCTGCCCACGTGGACCCGAGGAGCAGAGTCCCCGCAGGATAGCCGGTGAGTGGGGCCAAGTCTGCTGGTGGTTGGGGGTGACGTCGGGGCACATTGTCGGTGCCCACCTCCCCCTGGTTGCTCAGAGGGCACCGGTGCCCGCGCTGACTTCACAGCTGCCCCGTATAACAGTGGGCAGCTGCAACGTGTTGGGGCATAACTGTACACCCCGAGTCCCGGAGGGGGGGCTCATAGAGAATTGCGTGTGCCAGGAGGGCCTCCAGGAGGGCCCGTGTGAACGTCCTGCACAGCTGCCCCGCCTGCCAGTGGGCAGCTGCCTGGAAGGAACCTGTAGCAGCAGGGAGGGGGCTACGGGGCACATTGCCGGTGCCCGCCCCCGGTGTTGGGCGAATCCGTACAGCTGCCCCGTCTGACAGTGGGCAGCTGCGACGTAGGAGGCGCTTTAGGCTTAGGGGGTCCCAGAGGCACCGAAAGTGCCAGTGACCCTTGGGGACACACAGCGGCACCGCAGAAGCGGGCCGCTGCAACGATTGGGCATATTTACCCTGCCCTTGACTTGGTCGGGGGGGGTGGTGTCGGGGCACATTGTCGGTGCCCGCCTTCCCCCTGTGTTGCACTGTCTTTACAACTGCCCCGGATCACAGTGGGCAGCTGCAACGTTGAGGGACATTGTCTTGCCAGGGGCCCGGGAGTCGGGCTCCCCTGTGTAGAGTGGCGCGCAGGCTAATCTGCAGCGAGGGGCATGCCAGGCTTGTAAGGCCTATGGTGGTTACGCTGATGATTCCTGCGCCATGGTCTATGTATATCGCATCTATGCTAGCAGGGCCTATGGTAATGGGGGTTATGCTCATGATTCATGCCTGTTTATTTTCTAGGGCCAATTCCAGAGTGGTGTGCCTCCGATTGGGGCATGCTGTGGTTATCCTTGCGCGGCCTGTTGCCTCACATGATTCAGTGCTGATATGAGACTCTAATGTGTTTCCATACCTCATGTTTTCAGGCTATTGCATGGATGCTTTATTCCTACGTCTATTGGTTCCAGTGAACTCACACATTTATCCTGTACTTATAATGATTCTGGCAGCGACCCGATTGGCGCTGCCCTGTACATAGTCCCCACTGTTTTATGTATACCGGGTGCCGGTTGGCGCCGTGTTACCCATGTGGTTTACCATCTGCTAAGCTGTTGCCCAATACAGATGCTAATTTTCTTACTCCAACTGGTGTAGTCTCCTTTTTGTAGTGTGCCTGGTGTGTCGCCTGTGTGTGCTGCGCGGATGCTTTACACATTTCCTCTGGAGTTTGGCCTGCCCGCTCTGCACCACGCTACCCGTTTCCAACAAGAGGTGAGACCAGTAGTTAGCCGTTGCTTCACTCCCTTGAAGGAGATCCAGTGTGCAGTGATGCTCATATAATCTGTTGTTTGATAACTGGTCCACATGTACATTGTGAAGTGGATGGACTTAACAGTGCTCTCCTTCATAGCATCATTAGCCAGTTGCAGCAACAGCAGTGAAAAAATGGGTCAGGATGGTAACCTTCCATTTGGGGCAGAAAGCAGACCCTATTGCAGGCAAAATCAAATAAATGAATTAAATAATTACTGTTGTCCTTCCAGTGCCCATGGGGACCCCATGGGAGGAGTGAGTCAGGTAAAAATCAAGTAAATTAATTTTAAAACGCTGGTGTCTCTCTAGGGCTTATGAGGGCTCTCTGGGAAGTAGGGGTAGGCAAAAATTGAAAACAAAAAAACAAACAATGGGGGAGATTCTCCAACATTTTATACTGGGTTAGTATCACAAAAGTGATGATAACCAGCACAAAATGTTTTTTCTTGATTTACTTCCCAGTGCAAAACTTGTTTCACACTGGAAAGTACCCTAAAAGAAATGCAAAGCAGCGCAAACCACTGCTTTGTGTCACTTAGTGCCACGGGGGAGTTACAGCGGTGGTACATGGGCATTCCCATGGCTTTTGATGCAAAACCCTATCTACAAACAATTGTAGACAGGGTTTAGTGCCAAAAGTTAACGCCATTTTAAAGGAAGTGTTAAAAGGAGAAATTATTATATTTCTCCTTTCTATTCCAGCTTTGCATGTATTCTGCACTGTGCAGCACACATACAAAGTAGGAAAAGCTTTAAATTGTGTCTAAGTACCTTTGGTAGACTCAGGCACGCACCATAGCACTTTGACGCTAAGGTGTGTGCTGGCGCATGGCAGCTAAAATCTGCGCTGTCGCTAGGGAGAGGGGAGGTGAGAGGCAAATCTTTGTAGATGTGGCATTCTCATGCTCCCTCCCTGTCATGCAATGCAGTGCAGCATTTTTGGCTGCTGCGCTACGTTCAGTGATTCTTTTAAGAATCTGGGCCAATGTGTACTACAATCAGCGACAAACACAAATAAATATATCAGGAAAAAGCAAAAAATAGTAACAGAAATGTCATGGGCTTCTTCTGTCAATGTTTCTAGAAAATGGATCTGAAAAGTTTATTGAAAGGACTGAAAAACATATTGGCCGAACAAAATGGTGATAGCTAGCTCATCCACCACTTGGCCACTGAAGAAGGAGGCATGGACAAGAAAAACAAAATGGCCACCACAAACACGCATTGAGACTCCACAAAATAGGGGTTGCAATGGCCAATAAGAAAGGACACACAGAACATAGGCAAAATAGTCACCAAACACACACACACATGCACTTAGGCTACACAAAATGGCCACCATCAGATTGGTAACCAAGAAGGAGGCATGGAGCACAAGAAAAGATGGTGGCCTATGATAAACACACGTACTGGTTACACCAAATTGCCACTGCCATATGACCAGCAAAGGACACTTGGAGAACAAAAAAACGAGGTTGAAGTAACCTGCCTGTAGCACCCAACTGCGCTCCCCCAAAATAATCTTGTGGCATTACAGGGAAAGGACTGTGCAGATAAATGTGATGGATCTCTACATGGAACAGTCATTCATCCACCACCAGTACATCAGCAATGTCAGAAAAGAAACTTAAAGAAATGCCACAAACAGCCCAAGGCAACAGCACTCCAAAATAGTTTCAAAAGTTGCAGAAAAAAAGTAATACACAATATCAACGATGTCATACATAGACAAACTCCCAGAAATGATGGGCAAGCACTTGAGAAAGAAGGTTAGCTGAGAACAAAGGAACATGTCTGGCTACATTATTTATTATTATTATTAATTGATTCTTAATAGAGCGCATGGCTACCCTTAGGCATCCCAGCGCTGGTTGCAACCATAAGCATTTTCCCGGTCTTACTGCAATTTCTGGAAAAGCCATGTTTTTAGTTGTTTCCTGAATGTAAAGTGGTGAGTTGTAGATCTAAGCTGTAGAGGGAGTGAGTTCCATAGAATGGAGGCATTGTACGAGAACATACGTCCACCTGAGCGACCTCTCAGGATTTTCGGTACCTTAGCTTGGAGCAGGTTGGCAGATCTCAGGTTGCGCAGGGGTCGGTAAAAGGACAGAAGGGAGCGATTAATTTGGGGGCCTGTGCCCCAGAGGGTCTTATGCGCAATGCAGAGAGATTTAAACATTATGCGTTCTGAGATGGGCAGCCAGTGCAATGCCTTCAATGCTGGCTTAGCCGAGTGTTTTCTAGGGATGTTATATAGCAGTCTGGCCGCCCAGTTCTGCACTACTTGGATTTTTCTAGTTGTGGCGTTCGGGGTGCCCAGGTATAGTGAGTTACAATAATCCAGCCGGGGGAGTATCAGTGCTTGTACCATAGTTCTGCGTGCTGTTTCTGGGAGTAATGGTAATATTTTCCTTAGTTGTCTTAGGATTCCAAAGCATGTGGCCGCTACTTGTACTGCTTGGTGGTCAAGTTTGAGTGACCTGTCCAGCCAGATTCCTAGGCTTTTGATCCTGTCTTTGGGTATTGGGGCTGGGCCCAGGCAGTTCGGCCAGTTTATGTCTGAAGGGCCGTTTGCTGTTTTTCCGAGGATCATTAGTTCGGTCTTATCCCCGTTATGCTTGAGGTATGATTGGTCCATCCAGGTAGCCACCTTTCCCAGACATGCTTCAAGGTCGACTGCGCTCCTCTCAGGGTGGTTGAGGGCTACCACCAGTTGGGTGTCGTCAGCGTATGTCACTATCTGGGCCCCATATGGGAGGACTAGCTCAGCTAGGGGTTTCAGGTACACATTATAAAGAGTGGGGCTCAGCGAAGAACCCTGTGGGACCCCACAGGTGAGTGGGATCTTTCTTGAGGTGTGACTGCCTTCAAAAACTTGGAATGTTCTATCTGTTAAGAAGGACTTAAGCTAGGAGAATGCCTTGCCTATCACTCCCACCTCTTTGAGTCTGTCTAGTAGAATGCCATGATTTACAGTGTCAAATGCGGCACTCAAATCAAGCAGGATGATTGCCACCGTGCCTCCCAGATCAAGGACTTTCCTAGCGTTAGGAGGTGCAGTGGTGGGGGGCCCTGGCTGCGACGGTGGCCGCCTGCAGGGCTGTGGCGGAGTTACAGGGCGATCTGGAAGCAGTCTGGTACAGTAAGGGTACCTCTGCGGCAGACGGGTACAGTAAGGGTACCTCTGCGCGGCACAATAGGGGTGCCAGAGCCAAAGACCAGGATCCTCAGGGCAGGGTCCTGGAGAACCGTGACAGCGCCCCGTTAGTCCTTCGGGCGGTTGTGGGCCTGACCAACCGGGGGTTTGCCCTGCTACGCTACGCCCTGAAAGGGGCGTGAGTTGGGTGGTAACAAGGTGCCACGTGATCCGGTGGTGGATCAACAAAGGTGTAGCGCTGATCGGGCATCCATCCCACAGTGCTGGCTCATCAGGCGGGCAGGGGCAGCATAGGTTGGATGGCTGCCTGCCCATGGATCACCCGTAAGATAACCCACCTTATTGCATACTCTTGTATGGAATAAACCTGCGACAAGTTTTTCCCATAAACAAAGTGTCTTGTGTGTTTATTTATGCACGTTCGCCTATGGGAAGGGGGGGGAATGTTGCCGGTATTGGGACTAATTGGCTGCCCGCCGCCCCCAAAGGGGGCCCCCTAAAAGGGCGGCCCTTTAGTGCCATTGCAGCACAAGCCTACCCCTCGCTCTAGCAGCAGAGGGCTTCTGCCTGGAGCCCGCTGTCCAGGGGGTGTGGGCGTCACTTCCGGTACGCCCGGGGAGGAGGGAGGGTATGTATACCCCTCTGACCCTCCCAGTGGCCTCTTTTCCGCCAGCCACGCCGTCTCCCTCCCTTCCTCTTACCCTGCGGCTGGGCCAGGCATCAAAGAGGGCACAAAATGGAGTGGGGAGGCCTAAATACCCTCCCCTCCCCAAGGCGAGCCGGAAATGACGTGCTTGGAGCGCCAGGTAAGGGGACTCCGCCTGGAGTCCCGCAGTAGCAAAGGGGGGGGTGGGGAAGTGCCCAAATGCCACTAAAGGGGCCGCCCTTTTAGGGTGGCCCCCTGCGGGGGCCGCGGGCAGCCTCATAGTCCCATTATAGGCACAAGACCCCCACCCACCACAACAGAGTAGGCATGCATAAATAAATACGCCACACACTTTTTGTTTGGAGAAAATATTGCTGCAGGTTTATTCCATACAAAAGTATGCAAATATGGTGGGTTATCTTACGGGCGATCCAAGGGCAGGCAGCTAAACCAACCTATGCTGCCCTGCCCGCCTGATGAGCCAAGCACCGTGGAGAACCCAATCGGCGCTACCCTTATGGGGGTGATCCCCTTACTGGATCACGTGACACATTGGTCCCTTATTACTCACGCCCCTTTCAGGGCAGAGCGTAGCAAGGCAAGCCCCCGGTTGTTCAGGCCCACAACCGCCCGAAGGACTAACGGGGCGCCGACGTAATTGTTCCAGGACCCTCCCACGAGGTTCCTGGGGTTTGGCTCTGGCACCTCTATTGTGCTCTTGCAGAGGTACCCTTCTGTACCCATCATGCGTCCAGATCACCCTGTAACTCCGCCACAGCTCTGGAGGCGGCCCCCGTCGCCTAAAGAGCCCCCCACCACACAGCAATTTCTCACTTGCAACCTGCTATTTCCAGGGCCTCTTGCATGTCCTCTCCGGTTACGTTACCCTTAGTCCGGTCTGTACGCCACTCTCTCCTCTCACCTTCTTCACTTCACTCCGGACCTCTGTCATTCGTTGGTCGGTTGTTTTTCTGCGTTCACGGTTGTCCATTTTGCTCTCCCTTCTATCCTTGCTACCTCACTTCCTTTCACTCGTACTATCTCTCCGTTTTAACTTTTCCCTTTGTTTCCTTTCTTTCTTCCCTGTTTCTCACCACTTCTTTATTATTCACTTACTACTCGTGTTGTCAACCATTCACACGCACCCCGTTTTCTCCGTCCAGCTCATTTATCTCGGTTGGTTACATTCGCTGTTTACTATTCATGTTTTTTAGCTGATTGTGCATTATGATCACGGTGATTTTCACTCATGCTTTGTTATCACTGCAATTTCTTTGTAAATTCGCTACGTGATGGATTTTATCGGTGTTTACTACGTTCTACTATCCCTGATGATGTTTTTGATATGTTTTTGCAATTCTGGTCACCTTTAGATACCATCTTGACACCCCTTTGTTTTATGATACATTGGTGTAATCGACACATGTCTGTGTTATCACTATGTCTTCCACACGCCATGTGGATAGCACTACACTTTGATTCGTATTTGTCCATTGCACTACTATTACAATGGACACCCATGTCACTTTGTTGATTATTTTAGATCAGTTCATGCACCGGCTTCAGTAGTTTCTTCACCGGTCCCTTCTTTCACTAGATACACCTTTTTGATCCTTGTCACTGTGTTCTGATGCACAGCCTTAGTTTCTTGTCACATACTTATGTTTTTTATTCTAAAAGTTCCTTCATGCACCTTTTCACTTCATGTACCCTGGGGTTTCCCTCCACTTTTTCTGGTGATAGCGCGTGTCACTTTTATGAGTCACACAGATGTACATTGTATGTATGATTGCTCCTCCTCATTTGTACATACTTTGTATCTTTCCCAGCCCTGAAGAGTCACGGGAACATTCCCTATGTGACGAAACACGTGTCGGCTGGTCATTTTTTTCTTTGTTGCATCATTAAATATTCCTGATATACTCTACTGATGTCGATCTTACATTGGGCAACCTTTGAGACTTTGCTTTGATCTATTATCCCAATTACGTGTGCACAGGATTGTGTGCATGTCCAAGAGGAACAGGTCCATCCCAACCTGCGACAAGTGAACCCCATCAGCCTCAAAATAGCCTCTCACCTTCATTTGGATCAGCTCATGTCTGATAAACCCAAAACCTCTCTGGTCTGGGAACCTGCGCATCGCACTATTCACCCTTTTGCGGGAATGTTCCACTGCTTCAATAGACTTGGCCCCGTGCCAAGCCAGGCGCGGCACTATTTCAGACCAGAAGAGCTCACATTCCCCATGTACTTGCTGATCTCCCCCAGGTCAGCCTTCGTTGCCCCCCAAGTGGATTATCAAGATGTTGGGGAAACCTTTCTGCCCAGCCAGGCCCTTCTCTAGCCTGTTCAGGAGACTGTTCCAGGTCATGCTGTTTCTGTGCCATGGTTAGGGCGGAAGCCTGTCTGGGAGGTGTGTAGAATCTCGTGGGATTCAAGGTAGTTGGTGAGGGTAGTATTTACGTGTTTTTCTAAAATTTTACTGACCAGGGGAAGTAGTGATACCGGACGGTAGTTGCTCCAGGTATCTGGATTGAGGTTGGGCTTTTTTATAAGTGCTTTAACCATGGCGTGTTTCCAACTCAGTGGTACTATCGCAGTAGTTAAGGACAGGTTGAGGACTTCCAGAAGTACTGGTAGTATAGTTTCCTTTATCTTATACAGCATGTGCACTGGTGCTGGATCACAGGGGGATCCCGATTTAATTTTCGTGAAAGGTTTGGAAAGGGTATTCATATCCAGGATTGGGAGGTAGTCCAGATAATTTGAACCCTCCAAGATATTTTCCCCTTTGGTCCTAAAATTTTCCGTCTGCTGAGGTGGAGGGAATGCATTATATATGTCAAGGATTTTGTTGTTAAAAAATTCTGCCAATTCCTTACATCGCTGAGGGACTGATTCTGCGGGCCTTTCTGGCTGGGGACAGAGTGATAGTTTTTTTGCTATTCTGGCAATTTCCCTAGGGGCATTGGCTGCCAAATTAATTTTTTCCTCATAGTATTGAGCCTGAGCTCTCTTGGTTTCTGTCTGATACATTTTTATCGCTTCTCTATATTTTTGTTTTTTCTCTGGGCAGTAATCCCTCCTCCATGCCCTCTCTAGTCTTTTACATTTTTGCTTGACTTCTCGTATTTTTGGGGTATACCATGGGAGTCTTTTTTCAGCTGGTCTCTTTGAACTCCATTTGTATGGAATAGTGGAGTAGAGGGATGTTCTGATCCATTCATTGAAATTGTCATGGGCTGTATTGGGATCGGGATCGCCTATGCGGTTGGTGGTTGCTAATGTATTAGCCCAGATTTCGGGGTCTAATTTTGCCCACGGACGGTCCCAGCTTTTTGTGGGCTGGTCGTTGGTAGGAGTCCTTGATAACTTCCAGATGATTGGTATTATAAAATGGTCTGACCAAGGGACTGGGGAAGGATTGTTTATAGAAATATTTTCTATATTAGAAAATACTGGGTCTAGTATGTGGCCTTTGTTATGGGTTGCGATACAAAAGGGGATGGTGGACGGAACGTTTGAGCCAATCAAACACTCACCCCCAGTCAACTGATCTGGGTTTAATCCATCATCATTCTTTAGCTCACTCCACCACCCCAGTTCAGACATGGCCATATGCAAATCAGTCTGACCCTGTGCCTCATGGGAACAGTCCAGCCCAAACTGCCAAGCCATGTCTTCCCTGGACCGGAAACAAGCATCCTAGGACCGGTTTCTGGCATTTCAGCCGTCATCAGCCAGGCTTGCTTGAATCCAGTGGCAAAGTGAGCAAGGGACCCACGTCTGGGCATACCCCCGCCAACTTAGGGCGACCAAAGCGATACAAAAGGGGATGATGGACGGAACGCTTGAGCCAATCAAACACTCACCCCCAGTCAACTGATCTGGGTTTAATCCATCATCATTCTTTAGCTCACTCCACCACCCCAGTTCAGACATGGCCATATGCAAATCAGTCTGACCCTGTGCCTCATGGGAACAGTCCAGCCCGAACTGCCAAGCCATGTCTTCCCTGGACCTGGAAACAAGCATCCTAGGACCGGTTTCTGGCATTTCAGCCGTCATCAGCCAGGCTTGCTTGAATCCAGTGGCAAAGTGAGCAAGGGACCCACGTCTGGGCATACCCCCGCCAACTTAGGGCGACCAAAGCGATACAAAAGGGGATGATGGACGGAACGTTTGAGCCAATCAAACACTCACCCCCAGCCAACTGATCTGGGTTTAATCCATCATCATTCTTTAGCTCACTCCACCACCCCAGTTCAGACATGGCCATACGCAAATCAGTCTGACCCTGTGCCTCATGGGAACAGTCCAGCCCGAACTGCCAAGCCATGTCTTCCCTGGACCGGAAACAAGCATCCTAGGACCGGTTTCTGGCATTTCAGCCGTCATCAGCCAGGCTTGCTTGAATCCAGTGGCAAAGTGAGCAAGGGACCCACGTCTGGGCATACCCCGCCAACTTAGGGCGACCAAAGCGATACAAAAGGGGATGATGGACGGAACGTTTGAGCCAATCAAACACTCACCCCCAGTCAACTGATCTGGGTTTAATCCATCATCATTCTTTAGCTCACTCCACCACCCCAGTTCAGACATGGCCATATGCAAATCAGTCTGACCCTGTGCCTCATGGGAACAGTCCAAGGGACCCACGTCTGGGCATACCCCCGCCAACTTAGGGCGAACAAAGACGTGGGTCCCTTGCTCACTTTGCCACTGGATTCAAGCAAGCCTGGCTGATGACGGCTGGAATGCCAGAAACCGGTCCTAGGATGCTTCTTTCCGGTCCAGGGAAGACATGGCTTGGCAATTCGGGCTGGACTGTTCCCATGAGGCACAGGGTCAGACTGATTTGCATATGGCCATGTCTGAACTGGGGTGGTGGAGTGAGCTAAAGAATGATGATGGATTAAACCCAGATCAGTTGACTGGGGGTGAGTGTTTGATTGGCTCAAACGTTCCGTCCATCATCCCCTTTTGTATCGCTTTGTTATGGGTTGGGCTGGTGACTTTCTGGTTAAATTGTAAGGCCTGAATATTTTGTATAAGGCTGAGTGCATCGCCTTTATTAGGGTCATCCAGATACAGATTTAGGTCTCCTAAAATAGTGAAGTTAGCGGCTGAGTTTGCCCTCATTGCCGTTGTGTCGGTAAGGGATTTGATTAATGTTCCACATGGGCCAGGGGGTCTGTATATAAGGATTCCTGATAGTGAACATGTGGGGGTGAAGGTGAGTGCAAAACCCATGCTCTCACAGTCCTGTATGATATCAGGTTCAATGCGTCCTTTTACGTGGTCTTTAAGGATAATAGCAATTCCCCCCCCCCTTCCGAAGTAGCCTATCTTTCCTCAATATATGGTATCCTGGGGGGAGTGCTTGTACCACGTCTGGGCCTGCATCTTTGTGCAGCCATGTTTCTGTCAGGAACAGTGCCTCAGGCTGTTGTTCACTGAGTAGGATATTGATTTCAGGGTAGTGTTTGGGCAGGGACCTGCAATTCATCAGGAGTAGCTTTAGTTCTGTATTATTCTCTTTATTAGCAGAGCGCTGCGTTGGGTTGTGCAATTTAAACGGGCAATTGGTACATGTACTGCTACCAGATGACAGACTAATGCAGTGCTTACATTGCTCATTCTCGGGCTTCCGTAGTGACATTAGCTGGTGCTCTGTGTATGTTATGTGCCTTCTGTTAGATCCAGGGGTTCTGGCCCCTGGTCCCGGCCGGGCGCGGACGGGCGCGGACGGGCGCAGACGGGCTTGCCTTAGGTGCGCCTTCGGCGCGCCCGCTGCATGCTTCCGCGCTGCCATGTGACTCAAATAGTCAGTGGCTCCGCCCCCTGACCTCTGCCCTGTGCCCCGCCTCCTGACGCCGTTTCCCTCCACTCAATCGGAACACTCCGTGGTGGACCGGGGAAATTAGGCGATTTAGCGGGAGAGCGGGAGAGTGATAACAGCTTGGTGAGTGAATTTCAACAGTTAAAATGATTTTTAAAAAGGATCACCCCTTCGTTCCAAGTCAGTTAAAAACCCAGTACAAGACAGCCAACAGCTCGCTGGTTAAAAACTAATAACTTACAAAAGTGCTATGTGCTTCGTATCGCGTGGAGCGTGTGCTCTTCTAAGTTGTTGCTGCGTGACTGTTCTAAAGTGCTTGTTAGTCGCTTGTGAGCCTGGAGTCCAGGAGAAACCCCAAACCTAGCCACCAACAGGCACCTGCAGACAAACAGTAACCTACATTTTGCTTTAAGGCCATCCAAAAGCCCCTAAAAGTATTAAAAAACTTATAGCACAGCATCAGTGAAAATGTGAAGAATGCATTCAAAATAAACCCAAAGCCTTCTGTAAGGCAAACTAGGACCCAAACATTAAAACAACACAGTACAAATTATTAGCAAATCTATACAAAATTCACAAACAAAACACAAGGAATAAGAGAAAATGCATATTTTAAACCCAGTTCTCCACCAACCCAAAAATATCCAAAATTATTTCTTAAAAAACATAATCCTACCAAAGCCCCTACTCCTAACTCCAGGCCTCCAACAACAAACAACCAAAAAGAAAAATAACCCATAAAAGGAACACAAATAGTGGTGCCTGCGCTCCCTCAAATAACAAGCTTTTTGCAAAGTAGTGCATTGAACTTACTTGATTTTCCAAAAAAGTGAAGATTACAAGGGTGTGGATGTAGCAGAGATTGAAAAGAAAGTGATGTTTTCCTTCCAAAATCCAAATCCAAAATGACATGGGCTGAACAAAGCAGAGAGGTGAGTCTTCAGGACTGGAGAAGTAAGTTGCTACTGTATGAACAGTAGTCTCCCAGTTTCTATGGCACTTTCTTCCTTAAAACAAAAAGAGAAAAATGTGTTTTGTTCTCAAAATTTACTCGAACAGTCAGTGTGGATAAATATTCAACTTGAAAATGTATTTATGAGTTGATTTTTCTGGTTACTTTGGTTAAAAGACCTGCCAATCATATTTGGAATTGTAGTTTCACACTCAAAATATTACCAGAATGGTCCACTCAGGTAAAAAATCAACCTGTGATGTTTATTGACACCCCGGATTAACTGCCACTCACTTTGGAAAGATGCCGCTAGCGTCTGTGTCGATCACCTTATTTCTGTGCTTCTAGCATTATGATTTTCCCCCAAACAGGATTTTGTTAAGCGGCATGAAATAATGGCATAATTTTGGTAATTGCAGGTACATTTTGTGACACAAAATTACCAGAATTATGCCAATGATCGAGTTATTAAAATTTTGCCAATGGTTTACAATATTTCACTATGTACTGTCCATGAGTCATATGATAATGAAAACACAAATAAATATACATTGGGTGTGAATAAAACTATGGGGAGAGAGTTACTAATTTATAGCGCAATGCAGTGCAGCAGCCAAAGATGTTATGCTGCATTGATCTAGGAGGTGAGAACAGGGCAGTGCTATATCTACTAGGATATGGTGCTGCTGCTCTCTACTCCAGCACTGGCACTCTTTGAGGCTATCTAGCACCATCCATACACTTTAGCCCAATAGTGCAAAGCTGTGTGGAATGGACAGCATAGATTTTGCACTGGAAAGGTGCCCTCCCAGAATAAAACACTATGCTTAGACATATTGAAAAACTTCCCTGCACAGTGCAGCACACATGCAATGTGTGAACATTTAGGATAAATAAAAGCACTTCTCATTGTTAGCATCTGCCTCAAGGAGGCAATATTTATTGAAAAAAAGCCCTGACAACATTTGTTAGTAGATTAAACTTTGTGTCAAGAAGCATGGGTGGTAGCTTGGGAACGTTCTTGCACCACCCATGGGATGCCCCCTGGGCATAAAGTAACTCAATGTAGTGCAGAGTGCTGTTTGAGTTTCATTTAGGGATGCGTTTCAGCACAAGAAAAGGTTTTGAAGTAAAAACTGAAAAGTAAATACTTTAGCAACACCTTGCACAACACGTGAGCTTGTTGTAAATTATGATTCCGGGCTTTATGGCGTGGTCGGAGGCAGTGGGTGTGGGTCCTACATCTGATGGCCACCAGGAGTTGTTCCATATGTTGCTGCTAAAGACAGTACTTCCGTCTTGTCTGTGTTCAGCTTCAGGCAGTTGTTCTTCATCCAGTTGGTGACTTTTGTCAAGCATCTGTGGAAGTTGGTTCTGGTGATGGTGGTGGTGGGGTCGTCAGTGAGTGAGAGGATGAGTTGGGTGTGTCTGCGTAGGAAAATATGTTGAGACCGTGGGATCTTATGATGTTGGCCAGCGGGGTAATCTGTTGACACATAGGGAAAACTACCATCCCCAGATATTTCAGTAAATTAAGCAGATGTGGGAGTTCTGCTGGCATAGCTTGTGTTTGTATGCCACTACTTTCTCTTACCTAAACAGCCCTGCAAATGTCAGACTTTAGTAAAGAAAGAATAATTTCTTCACTCTCACATACCTGTGATGGAAACTTCTCGAATTCGTGATGAACAGCAAATGTCCGACTACCCACTTCTACCAGTAAAAATCTCAACCCACATGTGTGGGTAACCTTACGCAATGGACAAAAACAGTCCAAAACCGTGACCATGTGATGTTAGTGTGCTCTCAATGAGGTCTTCGCAATGTTAAAGTTTTGGCCCTTTTTATGACATGTGCATTAATACCACACACAACGAATATTGGGTTTTTTTCAGGAGATTTCACATGTCATGAGTGATGTAATATGTAAGGTCATAAGCAGTGGGTTGCAGGGGCATAAGTTATAGTTCGCCCAGGTAACTATAACTGCTGAATTCCTATGGTTTTCTGCATGTGAAATCTGAGCCTAACTATAACATACCTTTAAAATTCGTTTTTTTCAGTGAATTTCTAAGGTTTTTTTTAATTCTAGTTCCTAACTATAATGTCCCTGTAACCTTTGTTTTTTTAGTGAATTTCTAATTGTTTTAAATTTTATTTCCTAACTGTAATCTGTAACCTTTGAGAGTGGGTGTGTGAGTTGCTGTATGGGTCGGTGAGTGGCTGTTGAGTAGCTGTATGGGTGAGTGAGTGGCTGTGTAAGTGGCTATATGGGAGAGTGAGTGGCTGCATAGGTATCTGAGTGGGTGTGTGAGTGCCTAAATGGGTCTGTGAGTGGGTGTGACAGTGTCTGAGTGATTTGGTGTGTGAATGTCTGAGTGGGTCAGTGAGTGGGTGTGAGAATCTCGAGTGGGTCTTTGAGTGGGTATATCAGTGTGTGAGTGGGTACATGAGTGGGTATACGAGTGTCTTGGTGGCTCTGTGAGTGGGTGTGAGAGGGTCTAAGTGAGTCTACCAGTGGGTGTGAGAGTGTTTGAGAGGGTCTGTGAGTGGGTATGAGAGTGTCTGAGTGGGCTTACAAGTGGATGCACGAGTGTCTGAATGGGTGTGTCAGTGGGTGCATGAGTATCTGAGTGGGTCTGTGACTGGGTGTGTGTGTGTCTTGGTGGGTCTGTGAGTGTGTTTGAGAGTGTCTGAGTTGTTCTGGGGGTGGGTGCATGATTATCTTGGTGGGTCTGTGAGTGGATGTGTAAGGGTCTGAGTGGGTCTGTGAGTGGGTGTCTGAGTGTCTGTGTGGATCTGTCAGTGGGTGTGAGTGTCAGAGTGGGTCTGTGAGAGTGGGTGCATCAGTGTGTGAGTGGGTGTGTGAGTGGGTGCATAAGTGTCTGAGTGGGTCTTTGACTGGGTGCATGTATGTCTCAGTGGGTCTGTGAGTGTCTATGCGAGTATCTGAGTGGGTCTGTGAGTGGCTGTCTGAGTGTCTGTGTGGATCTGTCAGTGTGTTTTAGAGTGTCTGAGTGGGTCTGTGAGAGTGGTTGTATCAGTGGGTGTGTGAGTGGGTGCATAAAAGTCTAAATGGGCCTGTGACTGGATGCGTCCGTGTCTCAGTGGGTCTGTGAGTGTCTATGCGAGTGTCTGAGTGGGTCTGTGAGTGGCTGTCTGAGTGTCTGTGTGGATCTGTCAGTGTGTTTTAGAGTGTCTGAGTGGGTCTGTGAGAGTGGTTCTATCAGTGGGTGTGTGAGTGGGTGCATAAAAGTCTAAATGGGCCTGTGACTGGATGTGTCCGTGTCTCTGTGGGTCTATGAGTGGGTATGAGAGTGTCTAAGTTGGTCTGTCCATGGGTGCATGAGTATCAGGGTGGGTCTGTAAGTGGGTATGTAAGGGTCTGAGTGGGTCTGTGAGTGAATGTGTGAGTGTCTGAGTAGGTCTGTCAGTGGGTGTAAGAGTGTTTTTGAGAGTAGGTGAATCAGTGTCTCGGTGGGTGTGTGAATGGGTGTGTCAGTGTCTGAGGTGGTCTGTTAGTGGATATAAGAGTGGGTGCATGAGTGTCTGAATGGGTGTGTCAGTGGGTGCATGAGTATCTGAGTGGGTCTGTGACTGGGTGTGTGTGTGTCTTGGTGGGTCTGTGAGTGTGTTTGAGAGTGTCTGAGTGGGTCTGGGGGTGGGTGCATGATTATCTTGGTGGTTCTGTGAGTGGATGTGTAAGGGTCTGAGTGGGTCTGTGAGTGGGTGTCTGAGTGTCTGTGTGGATCTGTCAGGGGGTGTAAGAGTGTCTGAGTGGGTCTGTGAGAGTGAGTGCATCAGTGTGAGTGGGTGCATAAGTGTCTGAGTGGGTCTGTGACTGGGTGCATGTGTGTCTCAGTGGGTATGTGAGTGTCTATGAGAGTGTCTGAATGTGTCTGTGAGTGGGTGTCTGAGTGTCTGTGTGGATCTGTCAGTGGGTGTGAGTGTCAGAGTGGGTCTGTGAGAGTGGGTGCATCAGTGTGTGAGTGGGTGTGTGAGTGGGTGGGTGCATAAGTGTCTGAGTGGGTCTTTGACTGGGTGCATGTATGTCTCAGTGGGTCTGTGAGTGTCTATGCGAGTGTCTGAGTGGGTCTGTGAGTGGCTGTCTGAGTGTCTGTGTGGATCTGTCAGTGTGTTTTAGAGTGTCTGATTGGGTCTGTGAGAGTGGTTGTATCAGTGGGTGTGTGAGTGGGTGCATAAAAGTCTAAATGGGCCTGTGACTGGATGCGTCCGTGTCTCAGTGGGTCTGTGAGTGTCTATGCGAGTGTCTGAGTGGGTCTGTGAGTGGCTGTCTGAGTGTCTGTGTGGATCTGTCAGTGTGTTTTAGAGTGTCTGATTGGGTCTGTGAGAGTGGTTGTATCAGTGGGTGTGTGAGTGGGTGCATAAAAGTCTAAATGGGCCTGTGACTGGATGCGTCCGTGTCTCAGTGGGTCTATGAGTGGGTATGAGAGTGTCTAAGTTGGTCTGTCCATGGGTGCATGAGTATCAGGGTGGGTCTGTAAGTGGGTATGTAAGGGTCTGAGTGGGTCTGTGAGTGAATGTGTGAGTGTCTGAGTAGGTCTGTCAGTGGGTGTAAGAGTGTTTTTGAGAGTAGGTGAATCAGTGTCTCAGTGGGTGTGTGAATGGGTGTGTCAGTGTCTGAGGTGGTCTGTTAGTGGATATAAGAGTGGGTGCATGAGTGTCTCAGTGGGTCTGTGAGTGGGTGCATGAGTGTCTCAGTAGGCTGTGGGAGTGGGTGCACAGTTTGTGAGTGGGTGCATAAGTGTCTCAGTGGGTCTGTGACTGGCTGCCTGTGAGTGGGTATAAGAGTGTCTCAGTGGGTCTGTGAGTGGGTGCATGAATATCTGGGTGAGTCTGTGAGTTGGTGTGTAAGGGTCTCGGTGGGTCAGTGAGTGGGTCTCTGAGTGGATCTGTCAGTGGGTGTGAGAGTGTCTGAAAGGGTCTGTAAGAGTTGGTGCATCAGTGGGTCTGTGAGAGGGTGTGTAAGGGTCTGAGTGGGTCTGTGAGTGGGTGTGTGAGTGTCTGTGTAGATCTGTCAATGGGTCTGAGAGTGTCTGAGTAGACTGGGGAAAGTGGGGAAAGTGGGTGCATCAGAGTATGAGTAGGTGTGTGAGTGGGTGCGTAAGGTTCTGATTGAGTCTGTGACTGGGTGAGTCTGTGTCTCAGTGGGCCTGTGACTGGGTATGAAAGTGTCTGAGTGGGTCTGTCAGTGGGTGCATGAGTATCTGAGTGGGTCTTTGAGTGGGTGTGTAAGGGTCTGAGTGGGTCTGTGAGAGTGGGTGCATTAGTGTGTGAGTGGGTGGGTGCGTAAGTATCTGAACGGGTCTGTGACTGGGTATGTCTGTGTCTCAGTGGGTCTGTGAGTGGGTATGAAAGTGTCTGACTGGGTCTGTGAGTGGGTACATGAGTATCTGAGTGGGTCTGTGAGTGGGTACGTAAGGGTCTGAGTGCATCAGTGAGTGGGTGGGTGATTGTCTGAGTAGGTCTGTTAGTGGGTGTGAAAGTGTCTGAGTGGGTTTGTGAGTGGATGCTTTAGTATCTGAGTGAGCGTGTGAGTGTATATTTTTTAAATAATTTTTATCAAATTGGTTAATCTGCCGTAACTTTACAGGGAGTGTCACGCTGAGCATTGCAGTGGATTTGCAAACTCTGGCGTGTGGAAAAAAACATTTCTGGGAATTTTCTTGCCCATCAGGGTCCCTCACAGACCCCTATATTGCACCCATGAGGTCAGGGTATGTCTACCCTGACCCCTTCTACTGCATTTCATTTCAATTTTTGCAGCTGGGGACATTCCCTGATATCTAATATGGCACTTCAACTTTCTACTCAGGTTGTAGCCAGCCAATCACAGTATTGCTGTTGGCACGTGGATTTGCTAAGCGCCGCAACGGATTCGCAGAGGATTAGTGCCTCTAGAGATCTATATTTATTTTTCCATTAATATTGCAAAACTTCTGAACAAATTTACACCTAATCACAAAAAGGGCTCTTACTGCACCAAGAGCTAACTTTCCACGAAATTTGGCGTAATTCCGTCCAGGAGTTTGGGCTGCAGTCATATCTAAAATCTGTATGGGAATTAACATGGGAAACACACTTTGTTTGACACCCCTTTTTCTCAGCCCCAGCTTGACTGATCACCCCAAAACTTTCCACGCACAACTAGAATAAGGAGGTCACATTTGTTTTAAAAAATTCATGATGATTCGTCAAACAGTGCCAAAGTTATGAGCAAGTCAAAAAACGATTTCCCTGTGGATTCTAGTTCCTAACTATAACTACCTACTGGCAACCGCCAGTAGGTAATATATATACTGTATATATGTTTTCTGCAAGCATGATTCACATATATCAGGGACAAATCAGGACAAATAGCAGAAGAGCAGCATGATAAATGTTATTTATTTATGTTATACTACATTATGTTATGTTTTATATTTATCATGCTGCTGTTCTGCTATTTGTCCTGAGTTGTCCTGTTATCGTTGCAAATATCGTTGATGTGATGTATGTGTGGATCATGCTTACAGAAAATACATTTTAAGCAATGAGGTAAACTGTTTTTGCTTCATCCGCAATAAATCCAGGGGTCTGTGGTCGACGCAGAAAATGAACTTGTGGACCATATTGCCGGAGCAAGAGTTAAATGCTGAATCTATCAAAATCTGATGCAGACAGATGTTATGAACTGCTCTACTTTTTCTGCCTGAAATGGGTAAATGAAATCAATGGATTGTAACATCTGTTGCCAGTTTTACATCAGGCCGCATCCGGTGCTTTCAGCAGGCCAACTGACTTGTATGCTTTTCTCAGAGTTGGCTAACCTTGACTTGATGACAATGTCAGAGAGAAGCCAGTAGTTAGCAGAATATATATGAAGAATTAAGCAAGTGAAATGGACAACAGCCTGCACCTTCAACACTTTATTATAAGTTGAAGCCTTAAGAAGTAATTGTAAAACAAGCATTACCACTGGAACAGTGACAGCCAATTTAGTGAACAGATGAAATGTACATTTACTTAAACTCTCTGAAATATTATTATTTTTTCAAATCATTACCACTGTTTTGCTCGTAGAAAACAGGGCAGCGCCTTGAGTACTGTTTGAGAATCCTAATAGTCAAATTAAAAGAATTTCACAGGTTGACCATTAAAACTATTAAAATAGGGAAAGTCGTTCCACCCTTTCATGCTATGTATATATGTTGCACCATCAGAATCATGCTTTGAAAACATTCACAGCGCGGCTACAGACCAGTTACTAAACTCGTATTAGATGTTACTCACCACTCAGGCTTGGAAATACGCTTGTCCATGTTAATACTAATAAAGCATTATTATATTGCATTACATAATATTGAGTTCTGTTGAATTTAATTGAATGGTGTTGTATTGTGTTGAATTGGACTGCCTTGTTTAGTTTTGCATTGTATCTGCAACGAAGTCCCTGGGATGGTGGAGGAGATTTGAGTGGCAGCAATCACAGTCTGTAATGCGCACATACATAAACAGGGTGCCTGCAATTGAGGCTTTGATACAGCGGACCAAATGGACATTTCCTTGATGACGATAATGGGTTGTCCACCACCAGAAGTTTCACTTTTGTCAATATAAGGGCCAAGAGAGAGGGTAATTCAATTATTTAGATTTCGGATCAGTTCTAGTCGTCACAAATTGAAACTCTGAAAGGAGCTTTTCCATTAGGAATAAGGGTGGACCTGACTCTTGCCATAGTGAGTTGGACCTTTTTGAACCCTTTAAAAAAAATCCTTGTAGGATCTATAAAAGCAGGTACTTTCGTTAGCAATGAGTAGATTATTGTAGAGACCCTTGATACTTCCCAACAGAGGGGCATATTTACGAGCCCCTTGTGCCGCCGGACCGTCACATTTTGTGACGCTTCGGACGCACAAATCACAAGACCATATCTATGAGGCAACGCAAAGCCACTATGTGTGGCTCTGAATGCAGTAGCGGCTGCTAATGAATAGTACTGGGGGTGGAAAGGCGGGGGAGATTAGAAAAAATAAACTGTGACTCACATGCCGCCGCCGCCGCCTCTCCATTGTCCTTCTTCTGTCGACGAAGCAGGAAGCACACAGGCTCCCAGACTCAGGGGCGGCTCCTCCATGTGGGCGGAGGTGCGTTGCCCCACTGCTTTCTCGCAGTGCGAGAAACAGAAACATAAAATGGTATTTTAAATACCATTTTATGTTTCTGCTTCTCGCACTGCGAGAAAGCAGAAGGCAGGGTTTGGGTGGTCTGGTCCTGCTCGAGTGCAGGGGAGAAGTGGCTTGCCCACTATTGTGCCGACCAAATCAGTCATACACACTCTGCATTTTCTCTATGTAGGCTGCATGCAGCCTATATAGAGAAAATGGCCTCCCCATAGACGCCTGTGGAGTCGGCGTCCCAGCCAATCACAACGCTGGCATTGCAGCATTGTTATTGGCTATGGGGAGGGGAGGGAGGCTGCCTGCTGCTGCTTCCTGTTGTAGAGAGGACGACAAAGACCGATGACGCGGAACAGGCTGGCAAAGGTAAGTTAACTGAACTTTTATTTTTTTAAATGAAACCTCCCCCCCTTGTGCGACCCCCTCCCCATGTGCACCCCCGCCCCCCCCACTTGCGAGTCATACCGGCCGCGACTGCCCAGACTCCCCTAGCCAATCACGATGCTGCTGTCACAAGCATGACAGCAGCGTCATGATTGGTCTGAGTGTCCTTGTCCAGCGCTCAGAAAGGGAGTGGGAGCCTGTGCATGTTCTCCACCCAGGCTGTGCAATACAGCAGAGTGGAAAAATGCTAGATGCGCATGACTGTTTGGCCAGCCCAAGACGACCGGCCAAACCATCATGCGCACTACTTAAAAAGGGCCCACCAGTCCTCCCCATGCTGGCTGTGATGGCAGCCCAGCTCCACCCCGCACCGCACCTAAAATGCAACCAAACTGAGCCAGTATTTATTTTTCGTTTTTGCACTGCTCAGAGAGCAGTGGGGCAACGCTCGTCCACCTTAGCGGAGGAGCTGCTGCTGTTTGAAAGGCCTCATGGATATGAAGTTAGGCAAGGCAGCACAAGTCGCTGCTTTGCCTTACTCTGCGCTCTGTAGGGAAAATGAGCATTGCGGTCGGTTTTGCCATGCAACACCCATGAATTTTGACACTTCCCCAGATTTATGAGAGCATGTAAACCTGGGGAACCGCCAAAACCTTACCCCTCCGAGGTGAGGCGTAATGAGGAGAAATAACTTTATTTCTCCTCGGTTTTTCCTCTTTCTAAGTGTCCTGCATTCTGCAGCACACCTAGAAAGAGGAAAACTCCTCTCAGGATTGTTTCTGTGCAGGAAAGTGGCCCTTCCTGCAGATAAACAATCCTGCAGACAACATAGGCACATAGGCACCCTTGCACCATGGTACAAGGTTACCTGCGTTGACACTAGGCTGCCAAAATGGTGGCAGTGCATGGGGAAAGGACAGGAATGAACCGTAATACAGAAACACGGTGCATTCCTGCCCTTTCACTTTGGCGTAGGGCAGCGCAGCAAGCTGACTTGCTGCGCTGTGCTGCCCTATGCTAAATCCCAATAAATGAGGGCCAGAGTCCTTATCATTATGTCATATTTAATAGTGTCAAAAGCAATAGAGGGTCTCAGTAAATCATTGCTGCTACATGGGAAGTACTACCAACATCTGCAGCTCACCAGGAACGTTCACAGGCACTGTTTCGGTTGTGCAGAGGAGTTGGACACTTTGGAAGATGTATTTTTAAGGTGCTATAGTTGTAGCAAGTGGAATGGAGGATTAACAGAAATGGATTAACTATTGATGAATGAAAGGAGCTTTTTTAACAGTGGAATTTAGAAAGGTGGTTAAATGTAATTTGTGTAGCTTTCGCTAGTTGCATTGGAAATGGGTAAAGGCACTTGCTTTAGATTTCCTGCTGAGGTTTAATGATATGTAGTTACATAATTCTAGTAGAGAAGAAGCGAGCCGGAGAACATATGTTACGTGAGTCATACTATAAAGTAAATAAATATTTAACTTTTACATCCTTTCCTTTTGGCAGCTACTATAGATATAACACTGACCTTGTTCAAAAAGTTTTATCTAGACCCTCAAACAGAGCAGGTCAGGGCAAAAGCACATTTTCCACTGATGAAAAAATATACTTACTTTTTTGCATGTACAAAAAGAGACGCATTTACGCAAATTGAAATCCGCACATACCTACTGAGTAGAAGCAGATCGGTGTGCATCCCTGATGCGTACAGTATTGTGCACGGTTGTGTGGCTGTCTTAGCTTCCCTTTCCCTTTGAATGCCTTGGCTTCTGCAGGACTTATGCAAAAGAGGATACGGTGTTAGCATAGACGCACAGGTCCACTGTGAATGTGAATGTCCTCGCGCTACAATGAATTGCTTCGTACTTTTTCATTTTGACATAGGAAGGCATGAACGTTTACATTTTAAATACACAACAAAGGCTGTTAAAACTTTGTCATTGTTCACTCTTCGTTTCAGTGATGTTGATAATCACATGAAAAAAAATCTATTTTACTTACACTGACCAAAATAAGTTGTAAGTCTGAGAAAATTTGAAACATAGATCAACAGGGTAGTAAACAAAATTTCGGCATTATCTCATTCTTTTCTCCAGTAAGGTTATTTTAATGTATTACCATACACTGATTTTTAGTCGGTTTTTAAGTGATCTCAAATTGAGCAGAAAGGTGTTTGATTCACAAAAATGCATGAATGGGTGAATCACTGTAGGATTTGCATATATTTGCACATTTTTACTGAAGCACTGAAATCCAAGAGGGGTGGTTTGCCAAGATATCAGAACATTGTCTCCAGTACGCAAGTTGAAATGTGTAAAAGAACATTTATTTATTTTAAGGTTTTGTCTACCTCTTCTCTTACATCTACATAAAACTGGAGTGAGTGGATGAAATGTATACTTCCCCACCATGAAAGGACACTTACAGTTGCCATTTCCAGTCGCATGTATTTCCAGGATGGGAAACATCTTGCACACTGTGAATGCCCAAAAACCTATGGGCCTGTGGCTGTTCACCGTATTTTGCATATTCACTCTTCCCACCCCTTATTAGCTATGTCCTTTAGTTCTTTTCTTGCCCCTGCTTCCACATTTAACACTGCACACAATTTGTACAACTGACAGATTGCCCCATTCCTAAGTAAGCACAGCAAGTAAAATGATCTACTGATCCTGGTAATGTAAATTCGGAAATTTACATCTGCTGGTCTTGGTTTGTGTATGTAAGTTCTACTTAGATACATAAAAACTTTGTAAATTGTGACAACAATGATTTGTCTAAGAACATACAAAGGTTTGGTTGGGAAGCATGGTATACTGTGTGATGTTATGCAATGGAGGTGCTCTTGAGACATACACACCCTTTTTGGGTCTTGGATTCTTGTTGACCAGGGTGGTAAGCTTGGAATAGACTAATGAGTACTTTAGTGAGGGATTGTATGGGATGGTGACTGGCTAGATCCTGCTATAAATCAGCGAAGGGCTTATGTACCTGAATACATGAGCCAAAGGACAGTGATGTTTTTTTAATTCTGCAGGGGGCAGTCTGTCCATTGTTCAGCTTGAGGCGGTTATGATTCGAGGCATGTTTACCACAGCATCTATCACATCTCTTTTTCCTACTGTTATGTCTGCCTCATACCTGTCATTCAGTTCATCTTTCTTTCTTCTCTTCATTCTCCATTCTTTCCATCTCTCCCTTTCTTTCCTCAGTTTTCACCCTGTCCTTCCTTCCTTTTCTTCCACCTTTCGTTCATCCCTCAGATCACTTTGATGCCTTCCTAACCCCCCTTATTCACACCCCTCTTCTTTCTCCCCTCCATTCCTCCTCTTATCCCTACCATCAGTTCATCATCCTCTTTTCTCACCTCCATTTCCTCTCTTCTTTCCAGATGACGCAGACAGGGAGGGAGTAATATTCCTCCACGGAGAGCGGCTTAAAATATGTCTGTCTGCGTAATGGGGTTAAACACTTTTAATGCCCTTGCTGTAGATTCACTCGAGATGTTTTTACTAGCTGAAATCCTTAGAGACCTTCTCTGCTTTTTAAACTTTAAAGGTGAATATAATACCCATTATCAGTGATTTACATTTGCATTATCGGCCATATATATGTCCGTGATGTGTTAAAGCTGTTTTATATGAATTAAGGCCTAACCTGACAAAAACATCTACTCCATAAGCATTGCTTGCCAGATTTTACAAGCTGCATATTTCTGAAGTAAATCAACTTTTTGAAGATGAACATTTTTTTTTGAGAGTTGAAATACTAGTCAAAAGTAGAACCAATTCTTTTGTTGACTTGTACAACCCATTCTAGACCATTGGAAGGGCGCCAACAGAGGGCGAAGCATCAGCACCCTTAGCTCTGACGAGTTTGGTCGGATGAGCTGTGTGCCACTCTACTTGAGCTGGAACTTCAGTCCCAATATGCAAATTATTCCAATACGAGGGTGATGCAGTCAGCGAGGACCACAGAGGGAAGAATCAGAATCCATGGTTCTCTAGCTGGGTGGGCTGCAGTGTATTTTTATTTATTTCTGTGCCATACCAGTGCAAGCAGAAATGGACTAGCGTAATATTCACTCTAATAGCCTATTGTACTAACCTAGGAATAAAGCTGAGGTTGAACCTTTCAAGGAAAGGTGTAATGCAGTTCAGTGACTTATATGTCTCCTACCTGCATAGTTGTCCCTTGTGCAATAACAATGAAGGCATGAGCATCGATGGCAGGATTTCAGATATACTCCTAAGAGCAAACACTATCTTTCCTTGCACTGGTCTGTTAAGGTCATAGAGGGAAATGCACTCCCTGATCCACAAGGGTGAAAACGTAGGGGGGCCTGCAGGTCAGCTGGCCCCTGTCCCTCCAACTGTTTGTCCAATGGGATACATTGAACAGCGAAACACTGCCTTAGTAGTCAACAAGCTCAAGGCCCAGAAAATGGAGCAGAGCAATGGCACTCCTGATGCTGCTGGCCTTGAGCTCCTTCGCACACAGGTGCCTTTGCTAATAGGACCTGCATGCAGGGAAAATATACTTGCACATTTGATGGATGGCAATGCTCGCCACAGAGGTAAGTCTCATTTTTTGTAATTAGACCCCTTATGTTAATCACAGAAATGATGAGGATAAAAGCTAAAAGAACCAATAAGGATGTATTGAATAAGTGTGATATAAAATAGCTAAGATTATGTGGGGCTGATATTCACTGAATGCTAACATAGGATCATTCCCAGCACTGGATATTGAACGGTTTACTTAGATTTAATTTTGTTTATAAGCACTTTTCATTCAATGTCAGGTTTCATTATCTTCCTATTGAAATGATTACGGCAGATGTGGTTTCTGTCCTTTTGTGTCATCTGATAAAATTCCAATATCCTCGATACAAGGCATATTTTGCTAATGGTGCAGGAGATGATAGAAGCGCAGGGTTCATCCTGAAAGCACAAGGTGTAAATTCTGCTGAAAAATTAATGAGTGATATTGAAATATAAACAGATTATGTTGCTGCTTCCTTTCCTGGCTTCCCCGCATTTCCCTCCTGTTTAATGCTTTCTCACTTCCAGTGATATCTTTATCCCCTGACTCAGTTATTTTCTTTATAAAATTAGAACACTGTCACATCACAGGCAAGGTTATTTAAAGAACCAAACCACCTAAACATACACCTCCTCAGAAGAATTTCCAAGCAGGGCCATGTTATTTTCTGTTACTGGTTAGCGACTTGTAACTAACTAAATAACCAGTCGGTTCTGGACGAGCGATACAACCAAATGGACGGGTGGGATTAATTCAGTTATTTTGTTTTTTTTCTTGGAACTGCATTATGTTTACCTATGACGTTTATGTAAAGTGCCCTGTCACCCTTGGGTCTTGTCTGCGCAATAGAAAAACTGAGAAAGAAGTAAGGAAAGAAAGAAAGAAAGAAAGAAAGAAAGAAAGAAAGAAAGAAAGAAAGAAAGAAAGAAAGAAAGTATTAACTAGAGATTTGTTTTCATTTGTTTCGTCTCTTTCTATCCCAAGACATGGTAGGGTTTTAACCTCAATCAAAATAACTTCCAATTTGACTAACCACAGTAGTTTATTCTATGTTGCTATCTTTTTCTTTAATTATATGCTTTCTGGATCCTTTCCCTTTATCTACAATGTCTCATTCTGTAGTCCATGTGTCTTTTGCTAATTTCCAGAAATGAGTTCAGAAATTCATACCATAATATTCATTAAATCGATAAATCTGTGAAATTCTCAATTTTCAATGTAGAATCGTCCGGTCTCTCTCAGTGAGCTTTTGCGCTCCTCGTCTGACGTTGGTCTAGCTTTTCCTCTGTATTCTGCTGGATCTAAACAATATCAGAATAATGTTTAACTCCTGTACCCAAATCCTGTTTGGTTGCAGATTTATTTTCTCTGTCTGTAAAGTGGACAAAATATTACAGCTTGTAATGAAACCTATCTCGACAAGTACAATACAGTGGCTTTACACATAACGATTAATGTTCATTTCCCAGTTATGTGAATTGCGAGGTAGATATCTCCACAAGCTCAATCACATTTTTCATCATATCACTTGTAAAGTTCATGTGAAACTGGTTTTTGACCTGACTGTGGCATTGCAAAATCCACCATTTGAGTTGTGTATGATGTAATATGTGCACATGATGACTTTTCCTTTCTGCTCATGTTGCTAGATCCCTCAGCAGCTTTTGAGATATTCTTCCATCTACCCCTCTAACATGAGTGTTGGTCAGTGAGTTCTGTACTGGTTCTCATTTATCCCCAGTTTGTTCCGATGAGATGGTCCTGGTTCAGCCCATTTCCAATGTCTTGTGGTGCATTCCATCAATTAATAACTGTGCATGTGCTATCAGAAATGTGAATGGAGTCACTAGCAAAGTTGAAATTTGACCAGGGCATCTCTGGTCACCTAAAATGGAATACATCAATTTCAAACGCTGGGCAGGAGCTAATTTAAAATTGCATGACAATGCTACATACAATGTTGCTCAATACGTAGTGAAACCTGACTAAAGGTGGTTAAATCTGTCAAGAGATATAAAATATCATTGTGCAACAAAAGTAGATGCAGGAACCTTAGATCAGCTTTTGCATGTTATCAGGAGATTATGTGCACTGGGTCAGGGACTTTGCCCATGGTATTGAGGAATACATGGCCATTCACATTTCTAAGCTAAATCCCATAAACCTCAATTTTATGTTCACTTCCTCACCTCACTCACTGTCTTGGTGGTGCAACATTGAAGGCTATCTTGAAATGGTATAAGCCTACAATAAAGAATATGTCAGAAACTCGGTTCTTCTGTAAGGATTTCTGGACCAAAAAGGTGCACCATTTAGCCAATCTTGCACTCTAGGTTTTGGTTGTTAAGCAGACACCAGGTTTATCCTGTACAGTTAATCTCACAAAAACGTTTCTCCTGTAAAATATAATAAGACAATCAATGTGACCCCAGACACCTCTAAATGAACTACTATATGTATAAAATATATGTACCGTACAGCCTGATGGCACAAACAATATTGTGAGCTGATGTTCTATAAAGTCGGTAAGGTTAAGTTGAAATGTTGATTTCTGCACAACTTTATGCACCAGTTCATCATGTTTCAGAAGAAGGTTTGTGTAGGAAGCTGGCTCTTTATATGATATATCAAAACGAGATAAATCATATAAAAGAGTCCAAGGGTTTCCTTATAAGTGGACAGGGGCTTGCTCTAGCAATCCCTAGTTGCTCTTCTAGGGGGTAGTGTGGTCGAGCAGCCCTAGGCTTATCAGAGGGGCGTGTTGGACAGTCACAAATACACACAATAGCCAATAAGGAGACACACAACTCAATAAGGAGAACCACACCAATTTATAAAAATATCATGTGTCTATATATATTTAGGCATCAGAAGCAATTCGTTTAGGTGATTATGTTTTTTAAAAGAAATACTTTTGTATTTAAAAAGTCAACACCGCGCAATTTTCAGAAGCTGCAATGTTATCCTATGGGAGGAAAAGCAAGTGTGGCATTCAGCAACTTAGAGGGCCAGTCTCCAAGAGTTAAGGTGAGTGGTAGGCAAGGTCCAAGGCAGCACCAGCAGAGCACCACCAGCGGCACTAGGGCAGCCAGGTGCAGGGCTGTAAAATGGCATTGGGTACCCAATGTTACTCTATTGGGATCAGTCATCAAGTAAAGAGGCTGCAGGCTTTGAATGTGGGGCCAGTCGGGCTGAACCAAAGTTTGGCACAGGCCTCACAATGCTTGGGGACATAGGGACACCTTTGGTCGCCTTCTCCACGGCCCAGGCATGACAGGTGCAGAGGTTTCTTTAGTTGTCGGGTTTTCCTTACCGGGAGCAGTCGCAGTAGAGGGGGCCTGTGTGTGCGCAGGCTGCAGGCGACATCGGGGAGTCCAGAAGAAGCAAAACCACAGTGAACTCGGTCTCTGGAGGGCAGGGGGACTACACTCATACCGTCGGCTCACTTCAACTCGGGCTTGGAGCGACAGGTGCAGTGGTGTCTTCAGGTGTCAGGTTTCTGCGGTCATGAAGTCCTCTCAGGAGTCTTTGGATGCCTGCGGTATGCAGGGAAGCATGTCCACTGCTTCACTGGAGTTCTTGGTTCCTGGGTGAATTGCTGATAGGACTCCATGCTTTAGGGACTCAGCAGCTGCAGGACAAGCCTTGTTTTGGTGCAATTGTCGAAGTCAGCAGGCAGGCCGGCAGGGTTGGCACCAAGTCAGTTGTTGGGGCTTCAGTTCTTGCTCTTTGCGACTCTTCACGCCCATCTTCTTCTTTCAGGTCGGCAGGATCTGTCTCTCTGGTGCCAGGGGCTTCACTAAATACTGAATTTAGAGGTATTAGGGAAGTGTAGGGCAGTAGCTAATGGGCTACGTACCCTTGGGGTCATCACACCCTGTATATGACCACTTCCTGTGGGAAGTGGGCATAACCCTGTCCCAGAATTCCAAATTTGACATCACAAAGATGGCTAACCCTGAGAAGTCATAGCCACTTCAGTTAGCACACCTTAAGGATGGTACTAGCCTGGGGGTGGGCAAACCTACCTGACTGACTAATCTTCCAGCTTGTCCAGGTGCCAAAGGACTCTGGGCAAAGGGGGTCATCTTACTCTCCTGTGAAAGGAGCCAGATTCACATTTCAAAGGTGGGAGCTTTTTTTTTCTTCTTTTCACCCCTGCCTCAGACTGCTAATCAGCAGGTCTTCCTGAGGGAGGGGGTGTGAACACACACTTCCTGTGCAGGCTTTGTTTCTGACATCCTAAGAGCAGAGGCCCTCACCCTGTGAGGTCAGAAATCTGTCTCGGTGATATGCTGGCATAGACCAGTCAGCCAACACACCAAAGGTGGTAGATTTTCAGGGGGCACTTCTAATGCGCCCCCTGTGTGCTTGTACTCAAATATCCACCATATCATGTACCAGGCAAAAAGTGAGGGGTGACCATGTCAAAAAGGAAGGGGCACTTTCCTACATAACCCCCTCCCAAATGAAGGAGAATGAGACTAACCTTTCCCAAGAGAGTCTTCATCTTCTAAGTAGAAGAACCTGGACTGGCCATCTGCATTGGCATGGTCAGTCCAGGTCTGTGTTCCACTGTAATGTCCATACCCTGTAGGGAAATAGACCACATCAACAGATTGGGGTTTTCACCTTTCATTTGCATTAGCTATCTGAGAGGCCTGTGGTCAGTTTGAACACACAAGTATGGCCTCAACGTCTTCAGGGACCAAACCACAGCAAAGGCTTCCCTCTCAATGGCACTCCAAAGCTGCTCTCTGGGGAGTAACCTCCTGCTAATGAAAGTAATAGGTTGGTCTTGGCCATCATCATTGGTTTAGGATAGGACTGCTCCTATCCCATGTTCAAAGGCATCTGTCTGCACTGTGAACTGCTTTGTTTAATATGGAGCTTTCAGAATGGGTGCTGAGCACATTGCTTCCTTCAGAGTGTCGAAAACCTTTTGACAGCTCACTGTCCAGTTCACTTTCTTTGGCATCTTCTTAGAGGTCAATTCTGTGAGGGAGGCCACAATGGACCCATATCCCTTCTCAAATCTCCAGTAGTACCCAGTCAAGCCTAGGAATGACCTGACTTGAGTCTGGGTGGTTGGAGCTACCCAGTCCACAATTGTCTGGATCTTGGGTTGTAGGGGTTGAACTTGGCCTCCACCTACATGGTGGCCCAAGTATACAACTGAGCCTTGCCCTATCTGGCACTTGCTTGCCTTGATGGTGAGGCCTGCACTTCGCGGAGCCTCAAGGACCTTGCCAAGGTGGATCAAGTGATCCTGCCAGGTGGAACTATAGACAGCAATATCATCAAGATAAGCTGCACTAAATGATTCCATCCCAGCAAGGATTTTGTACACCAAGATTGGAAGGTGGCAGGGGCATTCTTAGTCCAAAGAGCATAACAGTGAACGGATAATGCCCATCTGGGGTTGAGAATGCAGATTTTTTCTTTGCTCCAGGGGTCACCCTAATCTGCCAGTGCCCTAAAGTCAAAAGTACTGAGAAATTTGGCTGTCCCTAACCTGTCATTCAATTCATCAGTCCTAGGAACCAGGTGTGCATCTGTCTTGGCTACTGCATTGAGGCCCCTACAGTCCACACAAATCTTCAACTCCTTTTTACCATCCTGGGTGTGAGGTTTGGGGACTAAGACAAATGGGCTGGCCCAGGGGCTCTCAGAGGGTTCAATGACTCCCAATTCCAGCGCCTTGCTCTTTTCAGCTTTGATGCTCTCTTTGACATGATCAGACTGCCTGTAGATTTTATTTTTGACAGGTAGGCTGTCCCCAGTGTCCACATCATGTGTGCACCAGTTAGTCTGGCCAGTGGTCAAAGAGAAGAGCTCAGCATACTTATGCAGGACTTGCCTGCCATCCGCCTGCTGTTGGGAAGAGAGGGTGTCTGAAAAGACAACTCCTTTTATTGACCCGTCTTTAGGGTTGTTAGAGAGGAGGTCAAGGAGAAGTTCACTCTCTTCTCCCTGATCCTTATCGGTGACCATCTGCATGGTCATCTCAGCCCTATCGTGATAGGGTTTAAGGCAGTTTACATGGATGACCCTTTTGAGGTTCTTGTAACTGTCAAGGTCCACCAGGTAGGTGACCTCCCTTTCTCTTTCCAGGATTCGGTAGGGTCCACTCTATTTGTCCTGGAGGGCCCTAGGAGCCACAGGCTCCAAAGCCCACACCTTCTGCCCTGGTTGGAACTACACCAATGCAGCCTTGTCGTCATACCAGAGATTCTGGAGCTCTTGGCTGGCCTCAAGGTTTTTGAATGCTTTTTCCATGTACTCGGCCATCCTGTAACATAGGCCAAGCACATAGTACACTATGTCCTGCTTAGGATCTTTGAGAGGTCTCTCCCAGCCTTCCTTCCCAAGACACAATGGTTCCCTTTTAGGATGACCAAACAGAAGTTCAAAGGGGGAATACCCCACTCCCTTCTGTTGCACCTCTCTGTAGGTGAAAAGCAGGCATGGCTGTAAGACATCCCATCTCCTTCTGAGTTATTCAGGGAGTCCACCAATCATACCTTTCCTGGTCTTTTTTAACCTTCAGCAAGCCCATTAGTCTGAGGATGATGTGGGGTAGTGAATTTGTAAATCACTCCATATTCTGCCCACATGTGTTTAGGTAATCAGACATGATGTTTGTGCCTCTGTCTACTACCACCTCTTTAGGAAAACCCAGCCTGGTAAAGATAGCAATCAGGGCCCTAGCCACTGCAGGAGCAGTGGTAGACCTTAGGGGAATTGCTTCAGGGTACCTGGTAGCATGATAACATACTACCATTATTATTCTGTTCCCTGAGGCATTTGGAGGGTCAAGAGGACCGACAATGACAATTTCAAAGGGAACCCCAACCACTGGAAGTGGAATTAAGGGGGCATTTGGGTGGCCACCTGTCTTACCACTGGCATGACAGGTGGCACAGGAGTTGCAAAACTCCTTCAACTCCTGGGACATTCATGGCCAGTAGAAGTGGGTGACTAACCTATTCCAAGTTTTGGCCTGGCCAAGATACCCAGCTAGGAGTATGTAATGAGCCAATGTGAGCAGGAACTCTCTATACTGCTGAGGCACTACCTCTTTCCTAGTGTCACCAGGATTGGGAGCTGGCCTTAGTGTAAAGGAGTCACTCCTCCCAATAGGTTCTATGGGATCCACTGACATCTCCCTTTTCCTGATCAGCAGCTTGCTGTCTGAGGCTTTCAAGAGTGGTACAGATCCTCTGTCCCTGGCAAAGATCTTCCCTTGAGGGTCTTCCTGGGTCTAGGAGCTCTGCCATGTCAGGCCCAAGTTCCTGGGGCTCAGTTCCCTCTGGGGCTAACAGGTCTTCTCCCTAAGGAGAGAGGACCTGAGTTTGTGTCTGATCAGAAGCTGGTTTCCCAGTCTTCTTGTCTTCTCTCCTCGAAGTTTGGGCCATTATTCCTGGCTCCAACTCTTTTGTTTCACCTGTGGCTTTGCACTGTGCTCCTTTTTTCACACACACACACCCATTCAGGTATACCCAGCATAGCTTCGTGAGTCTTTCTTTCAACATCAGTCCATGCTGAGGACTCCTGATCATTACTTAGCAGACATTCTACAGGGACAGCAGAGGATACGACCACTGTCTTTTGGCCATTAACCCCTCCACCATCACTACAAGGACACCAGTGCCATGGAATATACCTTAGCCTGGTCATCAGCATTGAGGACTGTGAATGTCTCACCAGTCAGATATTGCCCTGAGGATATCAGTTTGTCACTCACCATAGTAACACTTGCACTTGCATCCCTCAGTGCTACAACGTTAACCCCATTGATATGTGGCTGTTGTCTGTACTTCTCCAGATTACTGGGCCAGACAGCCAGGGCAGCTACATCCACCCCACCCTCTGAGACTAAAGTTGCCTCAGTCAGCTCTCTGACATGGCCAGGGCTCACCTGGAATCCCATCTGGAGACTTACAACTGTATTTACTGAAGGCGCACTAGAGGCATTCTTTTTGATGGGACAGCTAAGGTCTCCAGTTCGGTGCCCATTGGCCTTACAATCAAAGTACCAAGCCTTTTTGGGATCCCAGTTCTTACTCTGGCACCCACCCTTAGACTGTGTATCGTTTCAGGGCCCACCCTCCTAAACAGTTTTCTGGGGGCCTTTAGAAGACCCTTTATTTTTATCCTTTGACTGATCATTAGGTCCAGGCGGTAAACTTTGCTCTGCAAGTTTGCGGAATTCAGGCTCTCCGCACCCCTCGGAGTTCCTGAATTCCACCTTCCTGGGCACGAAGCAGAGTTTTTTCCTTTTGCGCACTCAAGATTTGATGACAATATCGGACCACTAGCGAGCTCATCGCAATACTTCACTCTCACTTTCACGGCTTCCAGCTGCGACGGCCCCAATGTAGTGCCAATCGCGAATGCACCGCTCGACCAGCTTTTGCACTTGAGAATCAGCTGAGAGGCTTTTCGAATGGATTTTCTTCTCCAATGGGCCGTTGGAGTTGTTTTTATTGCATGAGGAAGGAAGTGCCCCATGGACTCCAACTTCCTGTTCTTGTCCTGCAGGCTCCTCCCAGTGCTTTGTTCATCTCCTGGTCACTTTTCATTTGGATTTGGAGCTGGAAAGATCACTCTGTGTGTCTGCTGCATATATACCCTTGGATTTAAGGACTTTGTATTTGAGATTTCACAAGTAAACTCAAAAAACTGTTGTATAAGGGTGTTGTTTGTTTGATTGAGGGCATGTGCCAGGATTTATTTGTACTTTTATTAAATTTTTAAAATTTATTGTGGTGGGTGGCCTGCAGTTTCAGTAGGGGCCTAGTTATCTTTTTGCATGTAATTTTTCTTGTTTTGCAAACAAAAAGGTTTGCACAATTTAGTAAATTTTCTAAATTTTTTAAAATAAATTTGCAAAATTCATTTAATTCACTATTTGGCCTAGTTTGCCAATAGGCCTTCCGGCCAGTAGGCCCAGTACAAGTCGTGGGTGCATGAAACAACTGTTTCTGTCGTGTCTGTTAAATTGAAACATCATTTAGGCCATGGATGGCATTTGATTAAATGATAAAATGTGGGTTTTTTGGAGTATTTCAAGGTTTTTTTCTGCAAACTGTGTATAGGTGTGGTGATATATTTGATGCCTTTGGAGGATGTGTTGTAAAATGTTTTACCCTAGTTAATTTTAGTTTTTGGCATTGCTGAATTAATGCAATTTTCTCCTGTATTACCATGCCTCCTTTCCCTGGCCAGTGTGTGAGTGTTTTTTGTTTGTGTTACCCATGCCATGTGGCCAGGGGCCATTTTTAGGTCTCGCCCTGAAGCCAGCGCTTGCGCTGGTCTGGGCGAGACATTTTGTAAGTGGGCTTTTAGAAATGCGACCACTTTTTTTTGGGCTTGCCTAGAGCATGCGGGTACGCGCACAGTAACGCGCATCCCTCGCATGCTCCAGGTGCCATATGTCTTTCCTCTCACTTGCTCCTCCCCCTCCCCACCACAGAGCGCTTCTCGGGGCCACGCGGCCGTGTCACTTTCACGGCCACGCGTCACTTGCTCTCCCGCTCCTCCCCCCTCCCCCACCACAGAGCGCGTCTCGCACGGCCGCGCGGCCAATGCTTGTTGTCTTTGATCTCGTTACGCCACGTCGCATATCACATGTGCCCACAGATTTCGGAATTATCCGCTGTGGCACCCACACGTCTTCAGGGGCAGCCACTCGCCTTGGCTAGCTCGGTCTACCATGGGAATCTGCCCTCTTGTCACCCACTGAAACTGCTGTGGTCAGGTCATCTGACTGCACCAGACGTGCCAGATTTTGCCCGCGCATGTGCCCAGAGGCTGCTGCTATCTGTAGACGTCCGAAGCGTGAGGATTGGCTATCTACCGGAAACGGCCCACTCAAACCGGCTGCGGCCAGACTTCACATGATACAGCGTCAGAACGCATCTTAGCGGGTACAGAAGAGCTGCCCTCGTGGCAGCCGTGACTCCCCAATGACTTATTCTGCTGACGTTATCACCGCCTCACCGGTTTAGAGAGTCTGAGGAGGGAGGCCCTGCACTGGTGGGCAGGATGGACAGTTTTAGTTCTCACACAAACTGGGATTCACTTCCTCTATTTCTTAAGGAGCCACACATAAATAGCCACTTCCTTAAAGGCTTTATAGATAAATAAACCAGTGTGCAAGGGAGGGGTGGGCTGAAGATGGCGAAATGCATGCCATCTGATCAGGAACCATACTTGTTTCCCTTCCCTGACAGATATATATGGACGAGTTACAGTAACTCGGAGCTACAATCTGATCGCCCTCCGTTTCTGTGGGGAGGCCCATATCGGAAGCTCCTATTCTAAGAAGCCCCATGGTGTGGCTACCTGAACTTTGCTACTCCTAAGGGGCAAGTCCTAAAGCATCTTGTAATTCACACTCTTCTGTCTCATGTGGGATGGATCCGATGTACCACTGGCCAGGTAACCCAACCTTTACTACCACAGAGACTCTAGCAATGGAGTGAGTACATGACATGTTCTACTGCCTTGTGTGGATGACCATACCATCCGGATACATAGGAGCATGACACACTGTACTCTCGCATCATCAGGAATACTTACAGGATATCGATGCAGCAGAGTGTGCCTCCTTCTACGTATTCTGTGGCTGTAATGGTGCTATATGGCCTGAATCAAAAAGCATGCATCCGAAACACCAATGTGAGGGTGACATATTGTACTATCTCAGTGTCATGTGTATGTGGCATATACCGCTAGTTAGCAGACTACTGCAATCACATAATCGCATGCTGTGTTCACCAGTAATGCATGGTGGTGTATGGCTTTTATAAAAAACAAGCATTGGCATAGCCAATAGGTCTCGCCTTTGGGACCTTATAAGTGTTTAGTTATCCAGCACAATATCCTTGGTGCAACAACATCAACTTTTGCATGGCTAAACACTTATAAGGTCCCAAAGGCGAGACCTATTGGCTATGCCAATGCTTGTTTTGTATAGTCAGTGTCCATAGCCTGTATATGTTCTTTGTTTTCCATGCCTCCTGCTTGTTGTTTGACCAAGTGGCTGTTGGCCATTTTGTGTAGGCAGCCAGTGTGCTTTTGCCACAGGCCTGCACGTGTTCTTTGTTTTCCATGCCTCCTGCTTGTTGTTTTACCATGTGTATGGCAGCCATTTTGTGTAGTCAGCCAGTCTGCTTTTGCCATAGGCCTGCATGTCATCTTTGTTGTGGCCATGCCTCCTTGCTAGTTGTTGCTGTGGCCATGTGACTGTCAGCCATTTTATGTAGCCAGCCAGTGTGCCTTTGCTATTGACCTGCATGTTTTTTTGTTCCCCATGTCTCCTTGCTCAGTGTTGTTGTTTGACCATGTGGCACTGGCTGGTAGCCATTTTGTGCATCCAGGCAGAGTGCCTTTGCCATAGGCTTGCGTGGATGGATGATTTATCAGTTTAATAATATGCTTGAGGATCATTGTAGTATGTATATTAAGAATATGATTTTCATGAATAGTGCTTATATGTATTACAAGCATTTTTTCAATTTTTTTCTTATTCTAACCTCCAAAAGGTTTCTTCACATCCTCCCATATGAACATCGGCAATTATTGATATATTTGTTTTTAATTACAATTTTTAAAAAATATATATTTTAAGCTTTCTTTTTGTTATTTAAGAGTTTGTTTTTTAATTTTACTCATTTAAAAAAAAATCTAATTTTTTACATTTTAATGTCGTTTTTAATTATTTTTTATTTTAATATTTGTAATTGTAATTTTTTTATATTTACATTTGTTATTTTCCATTTTTTTCCCATTTTGCCTCAGTCGATCCATCATCCATCCATGCACCATAGGGGCACAGCTGCACAACAGCATTCAGTTTTTTAGGTATATAATTCCATTTCCTCCTGGACAACCCGGGCTGCGGTGCACTTTACCTCCTTAACAAATAGAGCGAGTCAAGGGAATATAACAACAATTTTAAAAATACCTCCCACCTTGACCCATAGCTTTGATGATAACCCTACATAAACAAAGTATGCAAAGTAGGTGAGCAGCATACCCCTCTCCATGAGAAGAGCTGCCTTGCTTATTCTTCCAAGCAATCCAAATATTCATTCATGCTTTCATTCCAATTCACCCATAGCAACCATGATTTAAGCTTTACTTTCTCTCATCCAGTCTTTCACCAAAATATCCAATCCATTATCCATCCATTCAATATCCATTCTTTCTTCCAACCATCCTTTCACCCATCCATCCCTTTACCTATCCACGCACCCTTTCACCCGCCCACCCTTTCACTAATATAGCCTTTTCCTTTCTTTTAACATTCTGTTCTTTCACATTTCCCTCAAGCCATCAACGCTCATTATATGAGATTGTGCTGAGTTGCAGATAGAAGAGGCCATAATAACTCAACCACTGCTGCAGCTGGTAAAGCTGGGGGGTTCACTGTCACAAGTTGACAATGCCCTGGTACTAGCTAGTGAGTATAACAGTAATTGTCAATAAGCAAGCAATTATGTCACTTACCAGTGCTTATCCCTGCAGCCGCATCTCCCCCTCCAACTGACTCTCCTCCTGCAGCGACACTTGAGCCAGCATCACCGTGGTCTGTGTGGCTAGAATAAAACATTATACATATTTTAGATGCCAGATACACTTCCCCTTAATTTTTTCAATCAAAAGAATACAACAGCTATACATCACTACAGTTTGGTTAGCACTGCAGTATCTTCGAGCAAAAATATCACTCTGGGCATCTAGTTGGTTAACAAAGTTAGACAAGCCAGGGAGTGAAGCCAACCAAAAACTTTTCATAATAGAGGGGCAGACCTATAACCTATGATGATCATGATGACTCAGTCATTGAAGCACAGTGAAGGGATGGAATAATGGTCAATAAAAGACATATGGTGTTGGTTGGCAAATGCAATGGGACTTCATACTTTTTTCCAGCCATGCTGCACTGTCATGGAAATTGCTGGTATACTGTATAAATGAATTACACAGCACAGAACATTGGTGGGGATCCATGGCCATGGCCACTCTCGTTAACTCAACTGTTAGAGCATGAGCCAGAAGAAGAAAGCATTCTCAACAAACATTCATGGTGAATATTATTTATAAAACTAGCTTACTTGGGTCTGCAATCTTCACGGTAGACAGTAGAATGCCAAAAATGTGTTCTTAGTTTTACAGTACCACAAGATATATAGGACAGAGGGAAAGATTATTACCATACCCCCCTCAAGAAGAACAACAACACACACGCCAAGAAAGCCAGATGGTTTACCACCGAACTTCGAGAGTCCAGACGCACATGCCGCCGCCTCAAAAAGGACTGGAGGAACTCTAAATCCACAGAAGCCCACAACAACTTCAGAGCCGCCACCAACGCCCACCACCAACTCATCAGAAAAACGAGGAAAAAAGCAATCGAAGACAGAATCTCCACACACGCGCACAACAGCAAAGAACTCTTCAGCATCATCAAGGAGTTCGCCCAACCCTCCAGCGAGTCTACTGACATTCCTCCCTCACAAGACCTCTGCAACAAACTCAGCACCTTCTTTCAACACAAAATCAAGAACATTTACGACAACTTCGACGAAGACAGCCAACACACTGAACCCTCACCAGCCACCCCCGACACCCTGAAGCCAACGATTGACAACTGGACAGCCCTCAACACCAAAGACACACTGAAGACAATGAAGTCAATCCACTCCGGGGCCCCCACGGACCCCTGTCCCCACCACATCTTCAACAGAGCCGCCGACACCATCGCACCCATGCTCCGCCACACCATCAACCACTCCCTGGCGAATGCTTCCTTCCCCGACGACTGGAAACATGCCGAGATCAACCCCCTCCTGAAGAAGCCCTCGACGGACCCCACCGACCTCAAAAACTACAGACCCATCTCCCTGCTCCCATTCCCAGCGAAAGTCATCGTGAAAGCCATCAACAGCCAACTCGCCACCTTCATCGAAGAGCACAACATCCTCGACTCCTCCCAATCCAGCTTCAGAAAAAACCACAGCACAGAAACCGCCCTCCTCACCGCAACAGACGACATCTGCTCCCTACTGGACAGAGGAGAAACAGTAGCCCTCATCCTCCTCGACTTCTCAGCGGCCTTCGACACAGTCTCCCACCGCATCCTAACACGCAGACTCCACGACGCAGGGATCCGGGACAAGGCCCTCGACTGGATCCACTCCTTCCTCTCCGGCAGAACGCAGCGGGTCAGACTCCCTCCTTTCCTCTCGGACCCTACACCAACCACCTGCGGAGTCCCCCAGGGGTCCTCCCTCAGCCCCACGCTCTTCAACGTCTACATGGCTCCGCTCGCCCCCATCGTCAGAACCCACAGACTCAACATTGTGTCATACGCAGACGACACCCAACTCATCCTCTCCCGATCCAACAAACCCAACACAGCCAAACACAACTTTCAAGAAGGCATGGAAGCTGTCGCCAAATGGATGAAAAGCAGCTGCCTACAACTCAACACCGACAAAAGAGAAGTACTCATCATGGGCCCAAACCCCGATGCATGGAACAACACCTGGTGGCCCCCCACCCTCGGAAGCCCACCCACCCCCACGGACCACGCACGCAACCTTGGAATCATCCTGGACTCTGAGCTCAAAATGGACCGCCAGATCAACTCCGTCACATCCTCCTGCTTCCACACCCTCCGCCTCCTGTGTAAGACCTTCAAATGGATCCTCCTCGAGCACAGAAAGACCGTCACTCATGCCCTCGTCACTAGCAGACTCGACTATGGCAACGCACTCTACACTGGAATAAACAAAAACCTCACCCGCAAGCTACAAAACATCCAGAACGCCGCCGCAAGACTGGTCCTCAACCTGCCAAGACACTGCCATATCTCCCAGCACCTGCGCACACTCCACTGGCTCCCCATCGAGGCTAGAATCACCTTCAAGATTCTCACCCATGCACACAAGGCCCTCGACAACACCGGACCAGCATACCTGAACAGCCGACTCAAATTCCACACACCCCAAAGGACCCTACGATCAGCTCAGCTCTCCTACGCCGTGGTCCCCCGTACCAGAAAGACCAGATCGGGAGGCCGCTCCTTCTCCTTCCTCGCGGCCAGTGCCTGGAACGCCCTACCACTCCACCTCAGACAGACAACATCACTCCCCATCTTCACGAGAAACCTCAAAACTTGGCTCTTCGACAGACCCCCCTCTTTGATGGCCTGGAACCTGCACCCCCCCCCCATCGCCTTGAGACCCTTACGGGTGAGTAGTCGCGCTTAACAAACACGTGATTGATTGATTGATTGACCAACAAAGCAGAAGATAATTGAACTAGAGACTAGTATAGACTGGAAAAAGACATCTACCAAAACTAAATATGTAATAAGGAAAAAAAGATAATGCAAGGATCAATCAATCAATCAATCAGGTGGTTTGTAAAGTGTGACTACTCACCCGTAAGGGTCTCAAGGCACTGGGGGGAGCTGCTGGTCCATCGAAGGCGCTATGATTCAGTCGAAAAGCTAGATCTTGAGGTTCTTCCTGAATTGAGGCAGTGAAAGTGATCGCCTGAGGTGGAGAGGCAGGGTGTTCCAGGTCTTTGCTGCAAGGTAGGAGAAGGATCTTCCACCGGCTGTGGTCTTGCAGATGCGTGGGACGGTAGCCAGGGCCAGTTGGGCAGATCGAAGGTCTTTGGTGGGTGCATGGAATGTGAGACGGTAGTTGAGGTATGCAGGTCCAGTGTCGTGTAGGGCTTTGTAGGCGTATATGAGGATCTTGAAGGTAATTCTTGTGTTGACTGGGAGCCAGTGGAGGTCTTTTAGGTGGCTGGTGATGTGGCTGCGGCGGGGCATGTTGAGGATGATTCTGGCAGAGGTGTTCTGAATGTTCTGCAGTTTCTTGAGGAGTGTCTGGGTGATGTCAGTATAGAGTGCGTTCCCGCAGTCTATTCTGCTACTGATGAGTGCGTGGATGACCGTCTTTCTGGACTCGGTGGGAATAACTGGAATGAAACAAAAATTGAAAAGGGGAGTTGGAAAAAAAGGATACAGTATAAAAAAATAAACAAGGCAAAATTTGAAAGTAGCATAGTGGGCAGAGGAAAAAGAGCTAATCCATTTTGCTTTGCACGAGTGGGTTTGTATCCCGTCCTTGTTGCCATGTGAAAGAAAGACAGCAGGCAAGGGTGTCAAAGCAACTTTATTTCTCACCAACAACAACAGCCTCCAGGCAGCAACTACTATCCTGGAACCCAGCAGCAACATTCCAATTCCCTTAAGATTCTATCCTAAGCCCACAACAATCATAAAACTCAACATTAGGGAAATGATAATAATAAAGAATAGGACTAACTGGGGTTAGCAGATCCCTCGGCAGTAGCACTGGTGTTCAGCACCTCCTGCTGACCACCTACTTCCGGACCCGTCTCTGCAACGTCCCTCTTCTTGCCCTTGGGTGCTGATGTAAGAAATGAAGAAGATAAAAATATAGATTAGTGATTTAGTAATCTCCACAAAATTATTATGACAGGCAAATGCAATCACATAATTGTACTTCTCTACAAAAGATCATAAATAGTACTAGCTTCAAGACTATTGACTATCATTGTGCTGCCCATACTAATCCTAAAATCCCTGTTCCAAATTTCCTTAGCAAAAACTACATTTGGAACTAATGCATTGCAGTGAATGATCTTTGATTCTATTTTCATTTCTCAATCCCCTTGATGGACCAACTCGGTCTCCCTATTTTCAGATGCATAGATGCATACTACACATCGCTGTGAAATAGCTTGGAACTGTACGAGCTACATAAACAAAGTCACAGAGAATGCTAACTCACTGATATTGCTGATTCACTATGGTGACAGGAGTACAGAAGAGTCTGCAATGGCTTCTTAATTAGTCACCAAAGTGAGCACCAATGATGAGTATGAATAGGTAGTGCTGAGCCCCTACCTAGCAGAAACTGGATGACATAAAAATAATATTCTTAATCGTAAACTAAATGTAACTTACCTCTGAGTGTGATCTGCTATTCGAAAAAAAATGTTAGCATTGTAGAAATGCAACAAATAATTAATATTCACCGAGCCACGGAATCCCGACACCGAGCAAGTACTGCTCTCAGCCAAGGAATCCGCCTAGTGGTGTGTCAGCTACTGGACTGTGCACTGAGCCTTGCTGATGGGACGCATGCATCGGTGCACCTTCCCCAGCGCAGCCAACGCTCCTGCAGGGTGTATCCACTGCCAGGCATGTCGCCTGCTGCCAGCATGGAGGGTAGGTGCGGCTGCACACAAAAACCTAGTCCTGCCACCTCCTTCTTGCGGAAGATAGCCCGGGGCTGCACACCTAGGCTGCGGTGCTGCCCGCAAGGTAGCCTGCCCTGCTCTGCCATGACACTGGGTGGGGTAAAGATTAGAAAAGAAAGGGAAGAAAAGAAGAAATAAGGAAGTAGGAAAAAAATAAAAAAAATACAAAAACAGAAATAAAAGAAAAAAATATAAAATACACAGACACAAAAACTCACACTAATACAATACATAAAAATGATGGGTAGATTAATTAGGAGGGCGGAGGATTGCAAAGATAACAGAGGGATTGAAAATTAGGCCAAGCACCATAAACAGTAAAAAACAAGATGGCCGCACCCCTGCGAGAACCGCATGGTGCTCTTCATGCGCGATTTGTAACACAAAGACGTACTCCGCATTGCATTTCGCAACGGGTGCGCCGGCAAACTCCTCAGCCATGGTCCTAGTATTTTCTGCAAGCAGTTTTTGCAGATGTGTCTTCGTGGGTTTAGGCCCCATGGTGAGGTTACATTCTTTGCAGAGGGTCCTAAGTCTACCTTACTTAAGGTTCCTATAGGGCCCCAGGTTGAGCTCCTGGGAAGAACCTGCTGCATCAGTCATGGTTTTAAAGTAATTGGGACCTTTTTACAAACTACAAAAAATGCTAAGTACTTTCTAAGTGCTTAACTGACAACTTTTTTTTAACAGTTTTACTGTGGGACTTAACACAAGGCCCTAACAGTTAGGTTTTAAAAATTTAGAAAAATTTGAATTCAACAAAAATATTTGTGAACTAATGACAATTTTGGATTCTTTAGTGGAATCACTTATCAACCAAGTGTTACAGCAAATGTCCAGTCTTATATCCCACCGTTGCACCATCAATGTAGAAAGATGGCTCTTTATATGATATATAAAAATGAGATATGTCATGCAAAGAGCCTAAGGGTTTCCTTATAAGTAAACAGGGCTTGATCTAGCAATCCCAAGGTTCTCTTCTAGGGTGTAGTGTGGTCGAGCAGCCTTAGGCTTATCAGAGGTGAGTGTCAGATATTCACAAATACACGCAATAGTCAATAAGTGAGGCACACGACTCAATAAGGAGATCCACACTAATTTATAAAAATAACACATATCTATTTATATATTTAGGCACCTGAAGCAATTTATTCAGGTAAGTAAGTTTTTCAAAAGTAATACTTTTTTATTTAAAAAGTCAACGCAGTGCAATTTTCAGAAGCTGCAAGGTTATCCTATGGGAGGAAAAGCAAGTGCCACATTCAGGAACAGTACAGTGACTTATAGGACCAGTCTCCAGGAGTTGAGGTGAGTGGTGGGCAAGATCCAAGGCAGCACCAGCAGAACACCACCAGTGGCACTAGGGCGGCCGGGTGAAAAACAGTGTTGGGTGCTCAATGTTACTCTATGGGATCAGTCTTCGTGTAAAGAGGCTGCAGGCGTTGACTGGTGGGCCAGTCAGGCTGAATCAACAGGGGGGCTCAGACCTCATGATGCTCAGGGACATAGGGATACCTTTGGTCCTCTTCCCCATAGCCCAGGGGCGACGGGTGCATAGGTGTTTTCAGGCATCAGGTTTTCCTTACCGGTGGCAGTCGCAGTAGAGGGGACCAGCGCGCAGAGGCTGTAGGCAATGTTGGGTGAAACTAGAGTGGACTCGGTCTCTTGAGGGCTGGGTGACCATGCTGACACCGTTGGCCCACTTGTACTCGGGCTTGGAGCGACGGGTGCAGTGGTGTCTTCAGGCGTTGGGTTTTTGCGATCACAAAGTCCTCTCTGGAGTCTTTCAGGATGCAGAGAAGCAGATCTGCTGCTTCAAAGGAGTTCTTGGTTCCTGGGTGAAGTGCTGGCAGGTCTCCCGGGCTTTGGGGACTCAGCAGCTGCAGCACAAGTTGTCTTTTGGCGCAATTGTTTAAGTCAGCAGGCAGGTCTGCAGGGTTGGCGCCAAGTCAGTTGCTGTGGCAGTTCTTGTTCTTTGCGATTCTTCACGTCCATCTTCTTCTTTCAGGTCAGCAGGATCTAACTTTAGGGGTGTTAGGAGAGTGTAGGGTAGTAGCTAATGGGCTACTTACCCTTGGGGTCACTATGCCCCCACATAACTACTTACTGTGGGAAGTGGGCATAACCCTGTCCAGAATTCCTAAGTTTGCCATCACCAAAATGGGCAACTCTGAAAAATTGTGGCCACTTCAGTTAGCCCACCTTAGGGGTGGTACTAGCCTGGGGGTGGACACGCCTACCTGACTAATTTTCCCACCTGTTCAGGTGCCTAAGGGCTCTGGACAAAGGGGTTTGTCTTCCTGTCCTGTGAGAGGAGCCAGATTCGCATTTCAAAGGCAGGGGCTTCTTTGAAGCTCCCATGCCTTGGACTGCTATTCAGCAGGTGATCCTGATGAAGGGGGTGTGAACACCCTCTCCCAGTGCAGGCTTTGTTTCTGACCTCCTGAGATCAGAGGCCCTCACTTTGGGCGGTCAGATATCTGTATAGGGTGGCAGGCTGGCAGAGACCAGTGAGCTAACACACCAGAGGCTGGTAAGTTTTCAGGGGGCTCCTCTAAGGTGCCCTTTATGTGCATGTACTCACAAATCCACCACTGGAATCAAGGTGAGTTTGTGAATACGTGATGGTTGATACCAAACATCCCCATTTTCAGTGAAGCCATCATGTAGCTGGGGAACTCTTTTTCACCAGTGTCCAGTACATGGGTTAAAATGGCTTCACTGCTCACTTGTACTGGCAGCGATGGAACTGACCTGCACAGGGGCATATCTGCTCATGGAGAAATGTCCTCACATGTAGACCTGCTGTAGGGGGGACTTACAACTATTGCATGCAGTGTTAGGGGACATGGCACACAGGGATGTGTGTCATGTTGTGTTTTCACTTTTGTCTGCATCAAAACATGCAGCCTGCAATGACAGCCCTGCATGGGTTTCATGAGGGGTCCCTTAGGGTGGCATAATTTGTGCTGTAGCCCTTTGGGACCTTCTTTAGTACCTCAGGCCCCAGGCACCAGGGGTACCATTTACTATGGACTTACAGAGAGTGCTACCGGGTGTTGCCAATTGAGGACACAATTGTACAGTTTTGGGGAAAGAGATTTGGGACTGGGGAACTCGTTAGCGGGAACCCAGTGCACTTCCATTCACAATCACATGATGTACCAGGCAAAAAGTGGGTGGTGACCATGTCAAAAAGGGGCACTTTCCTACAGTTTGTAATCTTCAGAAGCCTATTTAGTGATTGAAAGAAATAGTTAGTCGATTGTTGGTAAGTATAGAACACACACGTTTTCACTATTACAGCTTCAGAAGCACAATCCTTAATGCATTTCAAGCCAATTGATAAGACTTTGTTACAGACACTGGAGATGACAGATATACCTCATTGCAACACCCGAGTGAGGACCACTTTGGAATCTGGACAAACTGGAGCAACACATTGGAGCAGAATTGGCTATGAATTTGATCAGGTATTAGTATTTGGGGGAGCATGGAGATCTGAATCAGCACCTTGAGCTACAAAAGGGTCAACATGGCTATCAAAATCCAATCCTTGCAGTATTTGGTAATGGACAGGACTGTTCTTCAAGTGTATGAGATATAAAATAACACTGGACAAGCATGGAGTAAAAGAATCAGAAATATTGACCATGGCCACTGTCTATTTATTTTTAGTACCTCTTGTTACAAATCCTCTGCGATAGTGAAAATATGCGGGACATGTTGTAGACATAATGTGTTAATATTACTGACAGAATACAAACCATATACTGCCCCATGCTGTTGGTTTGCCAATGCTTGTGCCACCATTGTACAAGCATTGGCAATGCTAATACATGCAAAGCCATGTGACTGGCTGAAGCATTTGCAAAGCGAGACTGATTGGCTTTACCAATGCTTGTTCAAAATGTTCTGATATCTGTACTGGTGTTGCATTAAATGCTCCCAGTCAGCAATCTGGAAATAAATATAATTTTTTTCATTTACAGAGATTTCCAGGCAGTAAGCCAAATTACAGTTCTGACCAATAATTTGTAATAGCACCAATTTGATTTCTCTGAGCTTTCCTGAAAAACAGTTTGAGAAACCAGCCATTGGGTTTCAATGAACGCTGAAACAGATGTTCAACTGAAGGTTTATAGCTCTTGATACCCACATCACTAGATGGACTATGGTACAACCTGAGTTACAAGTAAGTAAGACATGAGTTATGCTAAACATTGTTCTGTTAAGCAACTATAAAAAAACATTGTTCTGTAAAGTAGCGTGTAACTAGCATGGAGACTTTTCTCCATTGGAGGGTTCAGTTTTCAGTAAAACAATAAGCAGTTTGTATTGGAATTTCCAAATCACCAATGGGCATATTCAGTAACCTCTTTAGAGTGGCCATTGACTTGTTCACGACGCTCACACTACCTTTGCAGTGTGCTCATCAGGAACAGGTCAGAGGCAGCACAAAAAAAGAATATCCCTCTGGTGGAAACACCAGAAGCATTTTCTTTTCAATAGTCACAGTTGGGAAGTCAAAGCGATCTTTCAGTGTCTCCCGAGTTAGATGTTGTTTTGTTTTTCTCTAACGCCAGCATGCACAGCATGCCGACATCACAACAAAACAAAGTGAAAATGTATCTTACCTGTGCCAGCAACCAATCAAATTAGGCAAAGTCAATGGGGTCTTCTCGTGGCTCCTGGTTTGGTCCATTCCTGTTGTTGTTCCACACAAGTGGGGTACCATTTTTACCTGGATATGCTTTGGAACACAAGGTGGTAGGAATTTTTGGGATCCCCATAGATTCTGCAATTTTTCTTCACATAAACGAGAGGGAGGTAAATGATTTAAGCAAAAGTTTGAGGTCTGCAGGGCATTGTGTGTAAGAAAACATAATAGGATCCACGCAAGCCACATCACCCTGGACTCTTGTAGGAGTCTAGTTTTCAGAACTGTCTCGGTTAGTTAGGTTTCCCTGTTACTGGCCCAAACATTTCAGTTACCCCCTTTGCCAAAATAGTATTTTTTACAGAAAATCTTGATATCTCCACTGTGCATTTGGGGCTTTTTTGTGTCATGGGTGCTAGCTATGCTGAGACACTCACCTCCCTGGGTGTCTAGTTTTCAAAAATGTCTAGGATTGGAAAGTTTACATGGGTGGACAAATAACCACTGTTACAAAACTCTGTATCTTTTGTACATTTCAGAAATTAATAAATTTCCTTCATAGACATTTTTCATTCTTTATATTTTACCATATGAATTGCTGTATAGTCAGAATTAGAAAGAAAAATCATTGTAAGGTGCGACTAGGTTGTTGGCACTGGGTATTGTGTGATCAAATATATATCCCGTGACAAAAAGGGTCTAGCCAACATCACAATATATTTATTTTGGCAATTGGCCATCATGCCAGGAAGTTACAGATGAAAACAACTGAAATGGCTGTTGGTTTCTTTGGAAACATCTTGGGTGATCTACTCAAGTGATCCAGTTCTAAATTCAAAGTTTTGTCTAATTTTCAGAAATGCATAGCTTTCCGTGATCACCCATGGGTTTTACACCTGGTTCCACCACAAACTGCAAGTAGGCTGAAACTTAAAAAATTAGGAAAACATGGAGCACCTCTTGGAAAAATGCAAAAACGGTGGGAAAAAATGTTTTATTGGTACAACTCTGCTTGTTCTGGAAAAGCTAGGAAGATGAGGATCCTAGCACAGCAAACCTTTGATTGTGACCATTTTTAGGGAAAACATGTACACTTTCATGCACAGCACTTTTCCCATTTTTCCCCCCAAAAAATCCGAAAAATGTAGCTTTATTTTTACTATTTTCTCAACTCCCTGCAGGAGAATCCCCAAGATATTGGAAAATAAGGAGGCTAATTTGTCAAAGCTACCTTTTGTAGAAAAACGTTATGAAGTAGCTTGAGCTACTCCAAACATCCCAAAAAGTGCATAACTTGGGCGGGGGTGGGGGAATTGAACCTTAGCAGACAAGTGATTAATGAATTCATGTATAGAGAAAAAATACTATGAGACCTTGGAGCAAAATCAAATCAAAGACAAATAGTGTTTGAAAACATTTTGAACTAGGGTCCACCACATGCCTCTAAAAACAAAGGTACGAAGTCAAAGTTGCTTGAGTGCTTATCCCTAACTATGTTTCGAGAATTGCACATATTTCAATTTCTGTTGCCCAAAATATATATCCCCAGCACTCTCTATATCCAGAGAATAGCTTCCTGGAACGAACAGAGCAGCGTTAAATAAAGATGTGCCAGACGATGAAATCATTGCGTCTGTAGACATGCAAAGGAATCTCTAGAGGAACATTTGCCAAATTTCCCTCCTGGAATGACTATAATTAAAACTGTTCCACTTGGTATGATTTGTCTTGTATATAATCCTGCACATCTGCACTCTTGGAAATAAAACAGCACCCCGAGCACTGAGCTCACTTATCTTGAACTGTGTTTCTTATTCATCCAACAAAACCATTCACAGCAACCAATTGATTTTCCCCACAGCATTGTTTTTTGGCAAGCTCTGTAAAGAGAACAGAACAGTGGTCTTAATTATAGAAAGCAAACACGAATGCTTCTCTCTCCTTGACATAATGTGTGAAATTGGCAATCGTTTAAAACCAAATCCCTTATAATTTCGCAAATATAACTTGCTGATTTAGCTGCAAAAAGAATTACGTGCAAAAAAATTGTAAGCAAATTGTCTCTGACAGGTACATTTCATAATTCAGAAGTTGTTGAATGTAGTAGAAATAGATTCATAAAGAACCATAGTGCATGATGCATGAGTGAGTCGCAAGAGTACAGCTTCAGAACTGTAAATTTTCTTAAGCTTGTCCTCCTTCCAGACGTGTTTTAGTACTGCACAATTTAAGAGTAGAATGGCAAAATTAGGAACACTAAAACCTCAAACAATATTTACACGGAAGTAGCATGCAACCGCTTGCCCTTGGTCTCTTCATTAGCCGAAGTGAATGCTAAAATACAGTTGATTGAAAAGGTTTGGGGAGGGTGTTGAAGAAGATCGCTGGGCAGTATATTCTAGAAGATAGTGCAGGCTCTTAGGAGGTCGTTTAGACCAGTAGCATAGCAGGGAGGCCATGGGCCCTGGTGCAAATAAGGAAAATGAGCCCTTTGACTACTGGTGGGGTAGTGAATTACAGCAACAATCAGGTGGGCCCCAGTGCAATTGCACCTACTGCAGCAATGGTAGCTGCACCCCTGGATTACACCCCGGTAGGCTGACCACTAAGCTGCCGGGTAAGCAGATGCCCTATCTCAGCCAGCACAGAGAAAGCTGGCACACCAGTTCCATATCATTTGAGTGGGATTTTTTTGGGGTGAAAGTGCTCCCCTACACTTGCGGGAAAACCTTTGGGAAGAATGTAATGCCAGTTAGGCCACCACATCATTGCAGCCCAGTCAGGATGTTTTTTTGTTTTACATTTCCCAAATAATGTTTTCTTATTTTTTTTAAATAAAAAACAAATGCCCCTGATGCAGTAGCAGTTTTCTCGCAGCATGTGGGGGGGGGGGGGGGTGGTTTACTGTTTGTGAGCACTGTGCATTCCATGTATTAGCTAACAAGAAAATATAGCCTTAGGTAGAAATAAGGCCTGAACCGGCAAAGTTATTGTTATACACACGCTACACACTTTTTTAGCCCAATCGCTTATGAGAAGTGTGTTCTATTCATTTATACCATTGGAATTTTTTATAAGGTGCTACAATTTATTCAGGGATTTGTAGAGTGTGACCAATGTCCAAAAAGGGAGCTCTGGCGCTGAGGACAGGGAAATAAAGACAAACCGAAGAACGGAGGAGCAGGAAAAGAAATGATGAAGCTTAGAATATCCCGGTTTTGAAGTGTTTCCATAAGGAATGAACAGGGAGAGTACCCGCCTCATATAATAACCATAATCATAAATTAACCTGAGGTCAACCCTTTGGTAGCTTTGGCCCAAAGCAGACAGGCTTATCCTAGAGGCAATGTCTAAAGTGTAAGTACCAGCGGCGGTTCCTTTATGAGGGCAGGGGAGCGCCTCCCCGTGCCTGCTACGTGCCGCATGAAGTGTTAAAAATAAAATGGCAATGAAATGATTTCATTGCCATTTTATTTTTAACCAAAGCGCATCACAGCCATCAGCCTGCCTCCGAGCCAGGAGGGTGTCGGCAGCAGGAGGACAGGAGTAGTGGTGGCCACACACTTCAAAGTGCGCATGTCACTTTGGCTGGCGGTCTTGCGCCGGCCAAAGTGACATGCGCACTTTGAAGCTCTCCACACAGCTGTCTTAGACAGCTGGGTGGAGACCAAGCACAGGCCTCTAGGGCCTGAAAGAGCCTTTGATCAAGCCACCCATCCAATCCTGGCGCTGCTCTCATGCAGCAGCTCCAGGATTGGTTGGGGGGGGGAGTTCTTTGATCCACAGGCTTCGAAGGACAGCGAGGAGGACACAGAGCCCCCGGGTAAGTACACTTTAGTTTTATTTAATGAATGTAATGTGCAATGCATGTAGTTTTTTTATTTCTAAGGGAGGGGGTGTTTTTATTTGGGCCAAGCATATCACGAGTTTCTTCACTGCGACCCTTTTCATGGCAGTGAGCCCCTCACGAAAAGGGTGGCGGTGAGCAAACTAAGGGGTGCCTCTGTGCACAGGGTGCATGCAGGGGGGCACATGGTGTACCCTCCTGTACTTTTGCACCCCCTATTGCTGCACGGACAGAAATGCACAACATTGTGCATTTCTGTCCATGCAGGAATGGACGGCGGTGCTCCTACGGCAGTGCCTTTGTAAGGGTCTCATATGAGCCTTAGAAAGGCACCACCGTGGGACTGCTGCCACAGGACCGCCCGCCAGGATTGCAACTTGTAATCCGGCGGGCGAACTAACTACAAGTTTGGTGGTCTTGGAGTGGGGCGCTGGTGTGGCGGCCCGTTCCAAGACCACCAAATTCATAATCAGGCCATTAGTCTACGCAATGGAAGTCAAAAATTCTAATTAGGGTAAGGTAGCAGGGCTCCACATCTTCGGATAGCCACTGCAAGAGGTCTTGGTAAGCTGATGAATTTTGGAAGCAAAGCTTTGAGTGGGAGAAATTTGAATTTTTACACCCAGAGAAGGTCCCTCGTTTGCCAGCAACTTTTAGCTCCTCTGACTGGTTAAGATTTCTTCCTTCGGACTTAATTACTTATTTGGATCTCAAGTTCTTCCTGCGAGTAAAGGCTAAGGCTGTAGAGGAAAACGGCTCTACAACGCTGGATACCTTCTTCACTAGGTCCCACTAAATCAGATTTGCTGCTGTGGAGAAGATGTAGTAGAAGCATCCTGAATCTTTTTGCACAGATGCAACACACCTTTGTTCAGATTGGCTTGGCAGGTTATTCCCTGTCCTTCACTGGTTCTCTTAGAAAAAAGTTGGCAAAAAAGTTTCAAAGTCCCAGGTTCAGGATTTGTTAGGAGGAGTGCACTTTGGCATCAGCAAGGGTCCAGGACCTTGGGGACAGCATTTGGGGGTTAAGATTCACTCCAGCAGAGGCCAGCAGCAGGGTCCAGGTCAGGTCCAGAGGGAACTGGTCATCTGGGAATGCAGAAAAAGGCTTCTTGGACCTTGGTGTGTCCCTGTAGCCCAAACAGGAGTTGTATAATCCTTGGAGTCTACTTCTTTGTCCTGGGTACAAGAGGGAGAGCAAGTCTTCAGGGCTCTTTTCAGGTCACAGGCAGGGGGTCTAGTCCTCTTCTGTTCTTCTACAGGTCCAAAAGTGATCTGAAGACTGTACTGGGGATGCCACATTTATGTGCCAGCCTGTGGCTGAGGGAAAGTCATGGCTACTCCCTAAGAAATGGGTTAAAGGTTCCCAGTGGTGATCATACCAACTTTTGAAGCACTTCCTATTGTTTTTATTGCAGACAATCCCACAGTGCCCTTCTCTGCTAAAACAAATCAGACAGAAACTTTCATCCCCTGTGTGGAGCTCCTGTCCCCACCATATAGGTGTGTCCCAGGAAATGAGCAACCCCTCCTCTGTGGTCACTCGAACCAGTTATGGGGGCATCTCCTCTCCCAGTGGGCCTGGTGGCCAACTAGATAAGGGAGCAAAGGAAGGGGGCAGGCCCTGGTGATCACTGCATCTATCTGTGACAGGGCAGGCCCCTTTGTAGTGAATTAAGTTCCTGGGCACAGCCCAGATGGCTAGTCTGCCAGAGAAACAGAACACCTCCTCAGACCCAAGGCTTTTCATACCTCTTTAGGTGGGGTATTCATCTCCTGGGTGACAGTGTAAAGCTCCTGCAAATGGGATTCTGGAGGTTTTAGGCAGGTAAAAGGCAAAGTTTTAAAAGTACCTGTTCTAAAATATTTCTTACAAAACCAGCTTTACCAAGAAATTGGGTTTGTAATAAATATGTTTATAAATCCAAAAATTAACCTGGTGACTTTTTCCTAAGCAGGGATACCAATATTACATTTAATATTGCATCACAATGATTTCCTATGGAACAGTTAACCCTGCTACAGTGAAAATAGAGTTTTGTTTTTTTCACTGTAAGGCCATATTTAACTTTAATCCTTTACATGTTCTACACATAAATACCATGCACCCTGCCTTAATGAGCAGTAGAGCCTAATTAAATGTGACGTATTAATAGTTAAAAGGATGGTTTAGACCTTTCTATAGTGGTTATTTTGACAGGTCGTATTCACAGTTAAAACCTGCACCACTGATAGATGGCAGGCCTGCAGTCATGTTTGCGCTGTCCCTGCATTGGGTGGCACAATGTGTGTTGCAGCCGACTGGTGACATTTAACTTACAGGCCCGGGGTATACTTCAGGTACCATATGCTAGGCACCTATCAGTCATTCAAATATGCCAATTAGGAGTATACCAATGTTACCATATTGAAGGGAGGAGCACAAGCACTTTACCTCTGGTTAGCAAGGATAATATGCACAAAGTTATATAACCAGCAAAAAAGGGTTCAACAAAAAGGCCAAACAATTTGGGGTGACCCTACAGAAAGGGCAAATGTCAAACAGACTTTGAGCAAAAATACAAAGGCAAATAATTCCAGTGCTTTAGTCCCACATAAGAGGAGTGACTGCTGATTTTACTTACTTAATGAGAGGCATTACTGCTAGATGAAGTTCCAAAGTTGTAAGACAGGCCAGAATTATACAGAGTTCGAGGAGTGAGGCATAGAGGCTTGAAAAAGGTTTTCTGCAGACCGGGAGCCAATGGAGACGACCCAAGATATGAGCTTGGGTGGGTAAGTTAAGGAATAGGGTGCCTATTTATTAAAAGTAAAGCAACTCAGCAAGTCACCTTGCTGGGCTGTGTTAAAGGAAGAGTGCAGGGATGCACCATATTTCACACAATATGGTGCATCCCTCCCTTTTTCCCAGTGCTGGTGCACAATGGGCTGCCTAGGGCCAATGCATGCAGGATTGTTTTTGTGCAGGAAGGGGCACCTTCCTGCACAAAAGCAATCCCCTGAGTTATATTCTTCTTTCTATGCTGAAATTGAAAGAGGAAGTAATGAGGAGAAATAAAGATATTGCGCCTTCTTACGCCTCCCCTGGGAAGGTGTAACATTTTGGGGCATTCACAGGTCTACCAGTAATGGTAATTCTGCTAATGCATCAAAATCCCTAGGAGTTGCATGGGAACACCCATGTAACGCCCAAGGAATGCCTTCCTGGGGCAGAGTATCGCAATGCAATGTTTTGCACTGCATGGTGTTACTCCTTATTTATCAAGCCACTCAGGGCCACACGAAGTGGCCTTGCATGGCTTGATAAATCGCATTTTAAGGTTTGCAGTTTTCATTATCTTCTGGTCTCTGGAGTATTACACCCGACTCCATGTAGCAAGACTCAGAGGTACCAGTTTGTCTGTCTTTTCCCTTCAGTTATAGGTGGTCCAATGCCTTTGAGCAAGGCTCTGCTCCTGACTGTGGGGGAATAGTTCATCTCCTCGGCAGTAACCTTTGTCTCCCTTGATGTCGAGGCTGTTGCCTCATGTTTGTCCTCACACCGCGCATTGGTGTAATATTTAGATTTACTATTGTGTTGGGTCACTTCTGGGATATGGCTACATGACCCTGTTTAGAAAAAGGCTTTCCCCTAGCGGCTTGCCGAATCACAGGCCATTCCACTTTCACCTGTCTCTATCAGATAATTTCCTCAGCATGCAGAGCCTCACATGTATAGCATGCATATACGTATACACTGATTCAAGGCTTCTGCTTGATGTTTTGTTCTTTTTTGCCCCCTTTGTCGCTTCCAGATCGGTTTATTTATTGATTGTTCTGAGGTATACTACATACAGTGCGATTGGTGTAGGGGAAATTTTTTGAAATGACACATACTCTGACCGTCCCACCCTTGAGTAGTCTAGCCATTGTTTGTTCCTGAAGATTTGCCGTGATCATTTTTTGACATTAGAAAGGCAAGAAACATGTTGACCTCCACATAATTCCTTGAGCCAACGTGGACCATTATATCCACTCCTGGCCATCACTTGTTTTTATAATAACAAAGCAATCTAGACATTAAATTTACTTTTGGATTGGATTTAGTTAATTTTAAACTCACTTCACAGCAGCCTACTCAATTCAGCACACTTACACTGCACCTCACGCTTCACGTTGGCCACAAAAAAGAACTTTGGCAAAGAGCCCCCCTACAGGGCCCTTTGGGCATTGCAACGCCAGCCCAACGAGGAGCTGCCCGATGATGAAACATGACAACCCTCAGGGTGTGTGAGGATTCTTGCTCCTGATGGATCAGATCCCCTCATCTGACACCTCATGTGTTCCCAACCTTTCCCCCTTCTTCTTTTTCTTAGGAACTGCATACCTTTGACTGTACTCATACATTTGGGGTGCGTGTATGCTGGACCATCATTTCGTCCCTTGTCCTTCTCTTCATAGACTTAAAGAGGAAATAAGGTCATGATCTTGATGGGAGAGGGACAGTCATTCAGCCTGCACAGTGTGATGCCTGATGGTGTGGGTCTTCATAGAAGGTTTTGAGGTAGGAGGCTTGAGCTTTAAATGGCTCATCATTTTCCTGTGTGGCCTCAAATATTGAAGGCTCCAGCTAGTCGTAGGTAACTGACTTTCAGGACAATATGGTTTAGTGAAAGCTGGGATTTAAGTAACCACATGGAATCAATGCAGTCCATGTGTCTGATTGAAGATTATTTATTTACTGCCTTTCTGCATTAAAGGATCTTGTCTTGGTTTACGGGTACACTTAGAGCATTCCACAGAGAGGACCCCTGTATATAAAGGGATTGTCCACTGAATGTTGAGAGTTGAGTCAGTTGTATGGTCAGTAGATTTCCATTCCATAGGCTAGTCGTTGTAAACTATGGTCCGAACAGCTCAGAGGGGTAACACTGTGAATGGCTGAGTAGCACTTTATGAAAAAAACATAGAGGTTTGAATCTTGATCTTTCTTCAACATAATGCTAATGAATGTCATTCAGTGCTAGTTCAATGTGCTCATGTTACAAGGCCAAACAAGAGGAGAACAGCCTGGTTCTGGATTTGTTGGAAGTCTATAAATGACTTTTTTTGTTAAGCCAATATAGAGATTTGGCCATGTGGTACATAATGACAGGAAGGGCTTAGGGTCATTTCTTGAGAGTGGTAGTGGTAAGGTTTCTTATAGCAAACATAAGTAGTATACAGCCAAGTTAGTGGGAAGTTGAAGAAGAGATTGCTATTGAACAGTGACAGATTTTTTATACTGAGGCAGGGTAGTGCTCAGTGACTCAGGCCAGAATATCCACAGTGGAGCTGAGTTGACAAGGCCCAAGTGCAGAGTTTATATATATATATATAAAATTCCACAAAGCGGTTCCTTCCGGGATCGAGCCCGCTGCCAGGTGGTGCGTAATCCCGGTGGAACCGCCGGGTTTAGTAACGCACACTCGAAAGTTCCTTAACGTCAAGCAGACGGTTTATTCCCTCAAGCGTTAAGGAACTTTCGAGTGTGCGTCTTCACTTTGAACTGTTGCAAGCATATATATATATATATATATATATATATATATATATATATATTCACTGAAAAAACCATAGGTTTTAGGGACAGTTATAGTTAGTTGGACATTTCACTCGTACAAAACCATAGAAATTCCCCCGTTATAGTTAGTTCAGGTAACTATAACTCGCGCCCCCGCAATGCACTGCTGATGACGTCACATATTATATCACTCATGACATGGTCAGTGACATCACTGATGACATCACTGATGACATCTCAAATGACATCACTGATGACATCACTGATGACATCATCCATGTGAGAATTTAATGCATCTTCTCACACCCTAATATAAGTTTTGATACACCCACTCTAAATTACAGACTGCCATTCTCAAAACCATAGACACTCCAACACCAAAAACTACATACCCACTCACTGATTCTTAGGTCTACACACACACATCCACTCACTCACCTGTACAGTCACTTATACTTACAGTCACTGACCATGTCATGAGTGATGTAATATGTGACGTCATCAGCAGTGCATTGTGGGGGCGCGAGTTATAGTTACCTGAACTAACTATAACGGGGGAATTTCTATGGTTTTGTACGAGTGAAATGTCCAACTAACTATAACTGTCCCTAAAACCTATGGTTTTTTCAGTGAATTTCAAAGGTTTTTTAAATGCTAATTTCTAACTATAACATATCTGAAACCTATGGTTTTTTCAGTGAATTTCAAAGGTTTTTTAAATGCTAATTCCTAACTATAACATGTCTGAAACCTACGGTTTTTTCAGTGAATTTCAAAGGTTTTGTAAATGACAATTTTTAAATGTATTAATTGTTATATTAATTTTTTTCATACTGATTTACTACATTTTTAGAAACAATTATTTTTTACATATTTTATTTTTTAAATTACATTGTAATTACATTATACATTACATTACAAAAAATACTTTCTCAGAATGAATTACTTTAGTTTAAATACTTTGCACATAGGCAATAGACTTTAAGTACAGTAGTTACAGTTGTTGCAATGGGCAACACATTTTCAAACACAATGCAACATTCAGCTCAATGTGAATTTCTAGTTAAATGCAATTAGTTACTTTATGGATTACTTTTTCTAACCACAGGACTGGATCCTAGATTCAGTCCTGTTACATCTCCTGTAAACAGTTGAGTAAAAGCGTTTTGGTTACAGTCGTGATTTTTAAGGAATATTATTGTATTTTAAAAGTTGACACTTAGAAACTTTTTCTCATAGAATCACCAATGTTATCCTATGGAAGGAAATTCACTTAGCAGGTAAAAACTGTTATCGTTACTTTTTCTTACTCAGTGTTGGATCCTGGATCCAGCACTGGTGCATCTCCTGTAAACAGTTGAAAGAATGCGTTTAAGTCATACAGGCGATTTTTAAGGAATATTTGTAGTTTGTGAAAATCGACACTTTGAAACTTTTCTGCTGAAAACCAGACAATGGATTCCTATGAAAGAAAATATAAGTTACTGGTAAGTACGGTTAAAATTACTTTTCAGGACCAGTACTGGGCTGAAAGATACAGCACTCAGGTCTCTCCTTATAACAGGTGAGTAAATCGGAATTCGTATTTCGGCTGATTTTAGAGGAATATTTGTATGTTTCAAAAATCGACACTTAGAAACTTTTTCAGCAAAAAGCAGGCAATGATATCCTATGGAAGGAAATTCAAGTTACTGGTAAGTACGGTTAAAATTACTTTTGAGGATCAGTACTGGGCTGAAAGATGCAGCACTGAGGTCTCTCCTGATAACAGGTGAAGTAAATCGGAATTCGTATTTCGGCTGATTTTAGAGGAATATTTTAAAGTTCCAAAACTCCACACTTAGAAGAATTTCCAAGTGAAACCAGTCAATGTTAGCCTATGGAAGGAAATTCAAGTTACTGGTAAGTACGGTTAAAATTACTTTTCAGGACCAGTACTGGGCTGAAAGATGCAGCACTGAGGTCTCTCCTGATAACAGGTGAGTAAATCGAAATTCGTATTTCGGCTGATTTTAGAGGAATATTTGTATGTTTCAAAAATCAACACTTAGAAACTTTTTCAGCAAAAAGCAGGCAATGATATCCTATGGAAGGAAATTCAAGTTACTGGTAAGTACGGTTAAAATTACTTTTGAGGATCAGTACTGGGCTGAAAGATGCAGCACTGAGGTCTCTCCTGATAACAGGTGAGTAAATCGGAATTCGTATTTCGGCTGATTTTAGAGGAATATTTTAAAGTTCCAAAACTCCACACTTAGAAGAATTTCCAAGTGAAACCAGTCAATGTTAGCCTATGGAAGGAAATTCAAGTTACTGGTAAGTACGGTTAAAATTACTTTTCAGGACCAGTACTGGGCTGAAAGATACAGCACTCAGGTCTCTCCTGATAACAGGTGAGTAAATCGGAATTCGTATTTCGGCTGATTTTAGAGGAATATTTTAAAGTTCCAAAACTCCACACTTAGAAGAATTTCCAAGTGAAACCAGTCAATGTTAGCCTATGGAAGGAAATTCAAGTTACTGCTAAGTACGGTTAAAATTACTTTTCAGGACCAGTACTGGGCTGAAAGATACAGCACTGAGGTCTCTCCTGATAACAGGTGAGTAAATCGGAATTCGTAGTTCGGTAGATTTTAGAGGAATATTTGCACAATGGTGAAGGGAGGGGTCGGGCCTGAGGTGACATCTGTGCAAACGCGCCCCGTGGCGCGTTTTAAGTTGGGGATTAAGTCCCCTGAATCATGAGGGTCCCTACGGGCCAACTAGCTCACCAGGAACCTCCAGTATGCGCCAGGGGCTGCGTTGCAGAGATGTGTAGAGAGGCCACACCCCTTTTACACCTCTCTGCAACGCAGCTCTGTGGCGCTTTCTGGATGTACCTGTTGGGCTAGTTGGCCCCCAGGGACCCTCAGGATTGAAGGGGATTTAATTCCCATCTTAAAACACGCCACGGGGCCTGTTTGCACACATGTCACCTGAAGCCCCGCCCCCTGCCTTCACCACTGTGCAAACGCGCACAGTGGTGGCACGTTTGCAGAGTGGTGAAGGAAGGGGGCGGGGCCTGCGGGCCCGATCGTTTTGTTTTTTTTGTTTGTTTTTCCCCCTGAAGGGGGGCTGTGTGGCCCCCCTTCCTTTTTCCTATTTTTAGGCCCTGGGGACCCCATCCCCCAGGGCCTTACCCCCTTTTTTTTTTTAAATTAAAATTAAAAAAAAACGGGAAGGGGGCCGCGTGGCCCCCTTCCCTGGGCCTGTATTGGCCCCGGGGACCCCATCCCCGGGGCATGGCCTCGATTTTTTATATTTTTATTTGGAGGGGGCTGCGTGGCTCCCTCCTCAGGCCATTTAAGGCCCCGGGACCCCATCCCCCAGGGCCGGCCTTGACCTTATTTTTTTATTTTATTTTTTTAAACTTTGGGAGGGGGGCTGCGTGGCCCCTCCCGGGCCACTTATGGCCCCGGGGACCCCATCCCCGGGGCCTGGCCTCACGTTGGAGACTGTGGGGGTCCCCAATCCCCCACAGTCCCAGCCGGCTCTCCGCCTCCTGCGGAAGCCGGCATTGCTTTCCACATGGGGAGCAGCTAACATGCTGCTCCCCATGTGGAAAGCATGGTTTGCATTTTGAAAGAGAGAGCAGGTTTCCTGCTCTTCTTTCAAAATGCAAACCAAGTTTGCTATGACAGGACGGGAGCCGCGAGGCTCCCGTCCTGTCATAGCAAACAGCAGTGTCCCGGGGTAGGCACCCCGGGACACTGCAGGAGCCGGCCCTGGGGGTGGCGGTCCCCAGGGCCATCAAGGGCTCCAGGAGGGGGCCGCGCGGCCCCCCTCCCATTCAGTGCACAGCCCCGGGGAGGTGGTGGTCCTCGGGGCTCTGGGGGTCTGTAACGGACCCTCATATTTAAATGTTTAGTGCCCCGGGGAGGTGGCGGTCTCGGGCGTGTGGGGGCTGGAGCCCCCCACACAGGTTTTTTAATTTAAAAAAGAAGCCCCGGGGAGGTGGTGGTCTCGGGCTGCGGGAGGGCTCAGAGCCCTCCCGCACCATTTGTAAAGAAAGCCCCGGGGGTGGCGGTCCTCGGAGCTTGGGGGCCCTTGAGGCCCCCATACATAAATTGAACACCTCCACCATGCCCCCGGGACTTGGGCCACCCGGGGCAAATGCAATCGAAGCGCGGGAGACCGCGCTCTATTTTTTTTTCGGCAGGATTCGCGCACCCTGAGCGCATCCTGCCGATTTAAAAAAAAAAGAAATAATTTTTTTTTGCCCAGGGGTCCTTGTGGGACCCCCTGAGCAGACCTAGGGGTCTGGGTGTTTCTACCCTGCTCCCTTTGTGCGCTTTGCGCACTTGTTTCTGTCCCTCGGTTCTACCGAGGGATAAAATGGCTGCCAACACTTCCTGATTTGGAGTGTTGACAGCCAATTAGCATGCAGCTCGTGATCGGGAGGGTGCGCGAATCCGACGCGGCCATAGATATATATGTACTTTTACTTTTGATTTTCTCAGCAACTACTGAACGGATTTACACCATTTAACAAAAGGGTTCTTTCTGAACCAAGAACTACCTGTTTGCCAAATTTGGTGTAATTCCGTTCAGCAGTTCGGGCTGTAGCCGTGTCTAAAGTTTCCTATGGAAAATTGCATGGGAAAACGCGTTTTGGGACCCCCTTTTTCTCGGCTCCCGCTTGACGAATCCCCCGAGACTTTCAGGGTAGGAGCGGACCGGAGCGCCCCACAAAGTTTGAAAATTTTGCGAAGATACGTCAACCGGCAAGAGAGTTATTTCAAATAGAATGTCGCGGATTTCCTATGGATAATAGGATGTAACTATAACTATCTACTGGCGACCGCCAGTAGATAATATATATATATATATATATATATATATATATATATATATATATATATATATATATATATATATATATATATGTATATATATATATATATATATATATGGTAGTACAACAAAACGCCTGAAAGCTTCAGGCAGCACTCAACAGCTAAATTCGCCTTCCAGCTCATTTACAAGGAAAAACCAGCCTCTGCATTCAGGGTAATTCTTCTTTATTGCGCCTAAGCATTTCAAGGCAACAGCTTCTTCATCATGGCAGCTGGAAAATGTTACACGGAGTTCCTCATTGCTTACATCTTTTTATACTGCCCCCACTGGGCCCGCTTTGAATGCGGTAAATTTGACGATGTATGCTGGGACATGTGGTCCAGGAAAATTATTAATTACCCTCAGTGGGTTCCGTGGCTCATTCAAAATTCTTTCAGCATTGTCTCTTTCAACAGACCTCCAGTGGGCCCCAGGATGCCAGGCAGGTTTTAGTGATTCTATATTAGCTGTGCTGTGCGCAATTAGGCAAAGATCCAGATTGCACAGCCTCTCACCTTCAGAGATGGTGCTAGCCTGCACGGCAGGGCAGCCGTGTCTTTTATTGTTACAACAAAACGCCCGAAAGCTTCAGGCAGCACTCAACAGCTAAATTCGCCTTCCGGCTCATTTACAAGGAAAAACCAGCCTCTGCATGCAGGGTAATTCTTCTTTATTGCGCCTACGCGTTTCAAGGCAACAGCCTCTTCATCATGGCAGCTGGAAAATGTTACACGGAGTTCCTCATTGCTTACATCTTTTTATACTGCCCCCAGTGGGCCCGCTTTGAATGCGGTAAACTTGACGATGTATGCTGGGACATGTGGTCCAGGAAAATTATTAATTACCCTCAGTGGGTTCCGTGGCTCATTCAAAATTCTTTCAGCATTGTCTCTTTCAACAGCCCTCCAGTGGGCCCCAGGATGCCAGGCAGGTTTCAGGCGTTTTGTTGTAACAATTAAAGACACGGCTGCCCTGCCGAGCAGGCTAGCACCATCTCTGAAGGTGAGAGGCTGTGCAATCTGGAAATTTGCCTAATTGCGCACAGCACAGCTAATATGGAATCACTAAAACCTGCCTGACATCCTGGGGCCCACTACACCTAGTCGTGAGACAGCTGCAAGCAATAAATGGCTAAGGCAGGAAACGGCAACTTTCTAAAAGTGGCATTTTCAAAATTGTAACTAAAAATCCAACTTCACCATAAAAAAGAATTTTTCATTACATTTCCAAATACACCAAACATGAACTGTTTAGCTGTTTCCATTTGGAAGATACAGCTTATTAAATGTGATACGGTAACTCCAATGTTATCCTATGGGAGAAGCAGGCCTTGCAGTAGTGAAAAATTAATTTAAATGTTTTTCACCACCAGGGCATAAAACTTAAGATTACATTCCTACTTTTTAAATACATTGCATCCTGCCCTGTGGGTTGTATAGGGCCTACCCTAGTAGTGACTTATATTAATTAAAAAGGCAGGTTACTTACTTACTTACTAAAAAGGCAGGTTTGAGCCTGGCAAAATGTTTATTTCTCCAGGTCGAAATATCAGTTTAAAACTGTAAACACAGGCTGCAATGCAGGCCTGAGACATGTTTAAAGGGCTACCTAAGAGAGCGGCATGACCAGTGCTGCAAGCTCACTAGTAGCATTTAATTTACTGGCGCTCGGTACCTGTAGTACCACTTTACTAGGGACTAACAAGTAAATTAAATACGCCAATTGCAGGTAGGCCTATTCTACCATGATTAGAGGAGAGAGTGCAAGCACTGTAGCACTGGTTAACAGTGGTAAAGTGCACAGAGTCCTAAGGCCAACAAACACGAATACAGCAAAAAAGTGGAGAGTAAAGGCAAGAAGTCCGGGGTGACCCTGTGGAGAGAGCCAAGTCTAACAGGGCGCATTTTCAAAGTTTGGCCCCTTATCCACGTTTCACATTAGCTTAGTCTTAGGAGGTTTTTTCAGGTGCAAATATGATTATTCTTCTGTTATTATTGTGTTTGTTATATAGGAGAAAAGGTTCTTCATTATGTGTGGTGGTTAGGTATTCTGAAACCTGTATGCCTTGGTTTATTCTAGTGTTACAGCAAACAAATGATGGACGGAATGCTGACAATGCAAACATTCTCCCCCAGTCAAAAGATCAGGGTTAAAACCATTGTTCGTTTGGTTTATTCTAGAGCAGGGGTCTTCAATCTGTGGGGCGCGACCCCCAGGGGGGGCGTCGAGTCATAGAAAGGGGGTTGCGCATTCCTGGTCGCACTTCTGCCTTGAACTGCCTGGATCCGGAATCCCAAACGTTTGATCTTCGTTTTGGATTCCGAATAGTGGCATCTCCAGGCGCTCTCTGATTGGAGGACATCGTGAAAGCATACAGCGTCATCGGTGATTGTCCTCCAATCAGAGAAACTGTAGATTGAACACCAGGAAATGCCGGGAACTGTGGCCATAAATATGCTCCTGGTGAAGGGTCTGGAGTGCTTCAATGTTTTTTTTGTTGCTACTGCCTTGCACTCCTGCTGCCTTTTGTGGACTTCCTCGGCGTCATTGCTGCTGCTGCTGTGTTTTTCCAGCTGGTGTCCTTTTTGTGCTTCTTCTTTGTGGCTGCCTTTCAAATCCAATCTCCTGGCTGTTTCCTGGTTTCCAAGGCAACCGAAGCTTTGTGGAACTTGTAAGTAGGCTGCCTCTTCCCCACCTCCTCCACCATTCCCTGGCTTTTCACCCCTCAGAACCACACACAAGCATACACGCACGCACACACACACACATTCTTATCTCCAAAAATTCACGCCCACCCTTTCCCCACTCCTGTCTTTGGGATTCCTCTGCTAAAGTAAGTCACACAACCAATAGCACGAGGTTCGAATAGTGAACGCAGGCTGGAGAGCATTTCTCATAGGTTCAGCCAGGCACCAGCTGACTTGCCTTGGCTGTGCTTTCAGATCTTTTATACTTTGCTTGATATCACCAAAAACTCTGCACTGTGTTTTATGACTATTTAAACATTCTCTAAATATGTTATTAGTACCTGAGCTGATACTGTCTTTCTGTGTTAAAGTACAATTTTCACACATTCCCATTCTCTTCCATCCTCTGCTCGAAACCTTGTCTCTCCTTTCACACATCTTTGTCTTTTATTCTTGTTTCTATTCTTTCACTTTTGTCCTGCTGCTGGCATCACCCATATAATGTTGTCAAATGTGCAGCTTCCACCATAGAAAGCCCTGGTGGTCCCTTCGCTCTATTTCTGTTTGGAAGATTGTCAATGGCAGGAGGGTGGGGGTGTATTCTGCACCCACATCCTTGTCAAACTTCCTGTCTCTCTTCCTATCTCCTCTCCTTTAATTCCCTTCCGGTGGCTTCTTTTCACTTCCGGTTTTGTTTTCTCTGCACCTGTCCTCCCACTCCTCCCGCTGCCATCATGTCCAGGGCAGGCATGGCTCTCTGCTTCGCTATGTTAGTGCATTTCCAGCCATCAGGATCATGTGGGTCCCCTCACCCCTCCAGTGGTCAAGACCTGGCTCTGTCTTAGACAAGGTCTATCCTTCTGCTCTCTCAGGTGAGTCCTTCCCTCTGACCCCTCCAGTGGGTCTGCCAGGCCTGGCTCTGTTCCACAAGGTCTCCCTCTGGTGTAAGGAGTGTCTCTACAACACTGGGGCTCTCTCAGGTGAGTCCTGCCCTCTCACCTCTCCAGTGGGTCTGCCAGGGCCTGACTCTCTGTTCCACAAGGTCTCCCTCTGGTGTAAGGAGTGTCTCTCCCACACTGGGGCTCTCTTGGGTGGGTGCTGCCCTCTCACCTCTCCAGTGGGTCTGCCAGGGCCTGACTCTCTGTTCCACAAGGTCTCCCTCTGGTGTAAGGAGTGTCTCTCCCACACGGGATCTCTCGGATGGGTCCTGCCCTCTCAAGCCTCCAGTGGGTCTGCCAGGGCCTGTCTCTCTGTTCCACAAGGTCTCCCTCTGGTGTAAGGAGTGTCTCTTCCACACTGGGGATCTCTCGGTTGGTCCTGCCCTCTCACCCCTCCAGTGGGTCTGCCAGGGCCTGGCTCTCTGTTCCACAAGGTCTCCCTCTGGGGTAAGGAGTGTCTCTCCCAAACTGAGGCTCTCTTGGGTGGGTCCTGCCCTCTCACCCCTCCAGTGGGTCTGCCAGGGCCTGGCTCTCTGTTCCACAAGGTCCCCCTCTGGTGTAAGGAGTGTCTCTCCCACACTGGGGATCTCTTGGGTGGGTGCTGCCCTCTCACCCCTCCAGTGGGTCTGCCAGGGCCAGGCTCTCTGTTCCACAAGGTCTCCCTCTGGTGTAAGGAATGTCTCTCCCACACCGGGGATCTCTCAGTGGGTCCTGCCCTCTCACCTCTCCATCTGGCATGGCAAGGCCTGGCTCTCTGTGCCACAAGGTCTCCCTCTGGTGTGAGTAAGGAATGTCTCTCCGACACTGGGGCTCTCTCCGGTGGGTCCTCTCACCCCCTCCAGTGGGTTTGCCAGGGCCTGGCTCTCTCCACAAGGTTGCTCCCTCTGGTGTAAGGAGTATCTCTCTCACACTGGGGCTATCTCCAGTGGGTCTTGCCCTCTCACCCTTCTAGTGGGGCTGCCAGGCCCTGGCTCTGTTCCACAAGGTATCCCCTTTCATTATTATCTAACATATTAACCAGGGAAACTATGTTTTGACATTAATGGTTTTCTGGAGAACAGGTGGATTGAACAATTTTTGAATTTGCCTCAAACCTCATGTAGGCCCTGGTCTCTATGTAGAGAGGAACACTGTGTTTCCTGTTCTGCCTGTTTATTTGAACAAAGTATTGCTTTCTGGGAATTGTAGTCCTCCAATGTTTAAGATCAGTTGGATTGCTGTACCTGATAATAATAATTTGTAAAAATGAATTCCCGAGAGTGGATGCATGGACCCTCTTTTACTAATGTTTTGTAAGGGCTCTTGCACGCTGAAAGGCTACACAAACGTTAGTGTCAATATACTTACTTTTTAAAGGCCTGTATGCTTTATTTCGTTGTGATATGCACCCACCAATGCATACTTTAGTAAATAAATGCCATGGTGTTTGGCCTTCATTCTGAGATCTAGATCCATAGTGACCTGGTAGCATAGTGTAATTTAGCGTCCCTATGCAAACTAGGGTTCTTTGCGGCGCTTAAGGCTAGCTTCAGAGCCTGGCCTCTCAGTAAAGAGTGATGCAATGTGGTTCCCTGGAGAAGGTAAGGTGTGACCCTGAAAAGGCAGGAACTGGGTGGTCTGCTCCATAGCACCCCCTGGTAGTATGGAGGTTGTCCATGAGGAGTAAGCAGGTGGTGGTTTGCGTCCCAATTTTCGAATAGTGAACGCAGGCTGGAGAGCATTTCGCATAGGTTCAGCCAGGCACCAGCTGACTTGCCTTGGCTGTGCTTTCAGATCTTTTATACTTTGCTTGATATCACCAAAAACTCTGCACTGTGTTTTATGACTATGTAAACATTCTCTAAACATGTTATTAGTACCTGAGCTGATACTGTGTTTCTGTGTTAAAGTACAATTTTCACACATTCCCATTCTCTTCCATCCACTGCTCGAAACCTTGTCTCTCCTTTCACACAACTTTGTCTTTTATTCTTGTTTCTTCTCTTTCACTTTTGTCCTGCTGCTGGCATCACCCATATAATGTTGTCAAATGTGCAGCTTCCACCATAGAAAGCCCTGGTGGTCCCTTCGCTCTATTTCTGTTTGGAAGATTGTCAATGGCAGGAGGGTGGGGGGGTGTATTCCGCACCCACATCCTTGTCAAACTTTCTGTCTCTCTTCCTATCTCCTCTCCCTTAATTCCCTTCCGGTGGCTTCTTTTCACTTCCGGTTTTGTTTTCTCTGCACCTGTCCTCCCACTCCTCCCGCTGCCATCATGTCCAGGGCAGGCATGGCTCTCTGTTTCGCTATGTTAGTGCATTTCCAGCCATCAGGATCATGTGGGTCCCCTCACCCCTCCAGTGGTCAAGACCTGGCTCTGTCTTAGACAAGGTCTATCCTTCTGCTCTCTCAGGTGAGTCCTTCCCTCTGACCCCTCCAGTGGGTCTGCCAGGCCTGGCTCTGTTCCACAAGGTCTCCCTCTGGTGTAAGGAGTGTCTCTACAACACTGGGGCTCTCTCAGGTGAGTCCTGCCCTCTCACCTCATCAGTGGGTCTGCCAGGGCCTGACTCTCTGTTCCACAAGGTCTCCCTCTGGTGTAAGGAGTGTCTCTCCCACACTGGGGCTCTCTTCGGTGGGTGCTGCCCTCTCACCTCTCCAGTGGGTCTGCCAGGGCCTGACTCTCTGTTCCACAAGGTCTCCCTCTGGTGTAAGGAGTGTCTCTCCCACACGGGATCTCTCGGATGGGTCCTGCCCTCTCAAGCCTCCAGTGGGTCTGCCAGGGCCTGGCTCTCTGTTCCACAAGGTCTCCCTCTGGTGTAAGGAGTGTCTCTTCCACACTGGGGATCTCTCGGTGGGTCCTGCCCTCTCACCCTCCAGTGGGTCTGCCAGGGCCTGGCTCTCTGTTCCACAAGGTCTCCCTCTGGTGTAAGGAGTGTCTCTCCCAAACTGAGGCTCTCTTGGGTGGGTCCTGCCCTCTCATCCCTCCAGTGGGTCTGCCAGGGCCTGGCTCTCTGTTCCACAAGGTCCCCCTCTGGTGTAAGGAGTGTCTCTCCCACACTGGGGATCTCTTGGGTGGGTGCTGCCCTCTCACCCCTCCAGTGGGTCTGCCAGGGCCAGGCTCTCTGTTCCACAAGGTCTCCCTCTGGTGTAAGGAATGTCTCTCCCACACCGGGGATCTCTCAGTGGGTCCTGCCCTCTCACCTCTCCATCTGGCATGGCAAGGCCTGGCTCTCTGTGCCACAAGGTCTCCCTCTGGTGTGAGTAAGGAATGTCTCTCCGACACTGGGGCTCTCTCCGGTGGGTCCTCTCACCCCCTCCTGTGGGTTTTCCAGGGCCTGGCTCTCTCCACAAGGTTGCTCCCTCTGGTGTAAGGAGTATCTCTCTCACACTGGGGCTATCTCCAGTGGGTCTTGCCCTCTCACCCTTCTAGTGGGGCTGCCAGGCCCTGGCTCTGTTCCACAAGGTATCCCCTTTCATTATTATCTAACATATTAACCAGGGAAACTATGTTTTGACATTAATGGTTTTCTGGAGAACAGGTGGATTGAACAATTTTTGAATTTGCCTCAAACCTCATGTAGGCCCTGGTCTCTATGTAGAGAGGAACACTGTGTTTCCTGTTCTGCCTGTTTATTTGAACAAAGTATTGCTTTCTGGGAATTGTAGTCCTCCAATGTTTAAGATCAGTTGGATTGCTGTACCTGATAATAATAATTTGTAAAAATGAATTCCCGAGAGTGGATGCATGGACCCTCTTTTACTAATGTTTTGTAAGGGCTCTTGCACGCTGAAAGGCTACACAAACGTTAGTGTCAATCTACTTACTTTTTAAATGCCTGTATGCTTTATTGCGTTGTGATATGCACCCACCAATGCATACTTTAGTAAATAAATGCCATGGTGTTTGGCCTTCATTCTGAGATATAGATCCATAGTGACCTGGTAGCATAGTGTAATTTAGCGTCCCTATGCAAACTAGGGTTCTTTGCGGCGCTTAAGGCTAGCTTCAGAGCCTGGCCTCTCAGTAAAGAGTGATGCAATGTGGTTCCCTGGAGAAGGTAAGGTGTGACCCTGAAGAGGCAGGAACTGGGTGGTCTGCTCCATAGCACCCCCTGGTAGTATGGAGGTTGTCCATGAGGAGTAAGCAGGTGGTGGTTTGCGTCCCAATTTTCAAATAGTGAACGCAGGCTGGAGAGCATTTCGCATAGGTTCAGCCAGGCACCAGCTGACTTGCCTTGGCTGTGCTTTCAGATCTTTTATACTTTGCTTGATATCACCAAAAACTCTGCACTGTGTTTTATGACTATGTAAACATTCTCTAAACATGTTATTAGTACCTGAGCTGATACTGTGTTTCTCTGTTAAAGTACAATTTTCATTCATTCCCATTCTCTTCCATCCTCTGCTCGAAACCTTGTCTCTCCTTTCACACATCTTTGTCTTTTATTCTTGTTTCTATTCTTTCACTTTTGTCCTGCTGCTGGCATCACCCATATAATGTTGTCAAATGTGCAGCTTCCACCATAGAAAGCCCTGGTGGTCCCTTCGCTCTATTTCTGTTTGGAAGATTGTCAATGGCAGGAGGGTGGGGGTGTATTCCGCACCCACATCCTTGTCAAACTTTCTGTCTCTCTTCCTATCTCCTCTCCCTTAATTCCCTTCCGGTGGCTTCTTTTCACTTCCGGATTTGTTTTCTCTGCACCTGTCCTCCCACTCCTCCCGCTGCCATCATGTCCAGGGCAGGCATGGCTCTCTGTTTCGCTATGTTAGTGCATTTCCAGCCATCAGGATCATGTGGGTCCCCTCACCCCTCCAGTGGTCAAGACCTGGCTCTGTCTTAGACAAGGTCTATCCTTCTGCTCTCTCAGGTGAGTCCTTCCCTCTGACCCCTCCAGTGGGTCTGCCAGGCCTGGCTCTGTTCCACAAGGTCTCCCTCTGGTGTAAGGAGTGTCTCTACAACACTGGGGCTCTCTCAGGTGAGTCCTGCCCTCTCACCTCATCAGTGGGTCTACCAGGGCCTGACTCTCTGTTCCACAAGGTCTCCCTCTGGTGTAAGGAGTGTCTCTCCCTCACTGGGGCTCTCTTCGGTGGGTGCTGCCCTCTCACCTCTCCAGTGGGTCTGCCAGGGCCTGACTCTCTGTTCCACAAGGTCTCCCTCTGGTGTAAGGAGTGTCTCTCCCACACGGGATCTCTCGGATGGGTCCTGCCCTCTCAAGCCTCCAGTGGGTCTGCCAGGGCCTGGCTCTCTGTTCCACAAGGTCTCCCTCTGGTGTAAGGAGTGTCTCTTCCACACTGGGGATCTCTCGGTGGGTCCTGCCCTCTCACCCCTCCAGTGGGTCTGCCAGGGCCTGGCTCTCTGTTCCACAAGGTCTCCCTCTGGTGTAAGGAGTGTCTCTCCCAAACTGAGGCTCTCTTGGGTGGGTCCTGCCCTCTCACCCCTCCAGTGGGTCTGCCAGGGCCTGGCTCTCTGTTCCACAAGGTCTCCCTTTGGTGTAAGGAGTGTCTCTCCCACACTGGGGATCTCTTGGGTGGGTGCTGCCCTCTCACCCCTCCAGTGGGTCTGTCAGGGCCAGGCTCTCTGTTCCACAAGGTCTCCCTCTGGTGTAAGGAATGTCTCTCCCACACCGGGGATCTCTCAGTGGGTCCTGCCCTCTCACCCCTCCATCTGGCATGGCAAGGCCTGGCTCTCTGTGCCACAAGGTCTACCTCTGGTGTGAGTAAGGAATGTCTCTCCGACACTGGGGCTCTCTCCGGTGGGTCCTGCCCTCTCACCCCTCCAGTGGGTTTGCCAGGGCCTGGCTCTCTCCACAAGGTTGCTCCCTCTGGTGTAAGGAGTATCTCTCTCACACTGGGGCTATCTCCAGTGGGTCTTGCCCTCTCACCCTTCTAGTGGGGCTGCCAGGCCCTGGCTCTGTTCCACAAGGTATCCCCTTTCATTATTATCTAACATATTAACCAGGGAAACTATGTTTTGACATTAATGGTTTTCTGGAGAACAGGTGGATTGAACAATTTTTTAATTTGCCTCAAACCTCATGTAGGCCCTGGTCTCTATGTAGAGAGGAACACTGTGTTTCCTGTTCTGCCTGTTTATTTGAACAAAGTATTGCTTTCTGGGAATTGTAGTCCTCCAATGTTTAAGATCAGTTGGATTGCTGTACCTGATAATAATAATTTGTAAAAATGAATTCCCAGAGTGGATGCATGGACCCTCTTTTACTAATGTTTTGTAAGGGCTCTTGCACGCTGAAAGGCTACACAAACGTTAGTGTCAATCTACTTACTTTTTAAAGGCCTGTATGCTTTATTGCGTTGTGATATGCACCCACCAATGCATACTTTAGTAAATAAATGCCATGGTGTTTGGCCTTCATTCTGAGATCTAGATCCCTAGTGACCTGGTAGCATAGTGTAATTTAGCGTCCCTATGCAAACTAGGGTTCTTTGCGGCACTTAAGGCAAGCTTCAGAGCCTGGCCTCTCAGTAAAGAGTGATGCAATGTGGTTCCCTGGAGAAGGTAAGGTGTGACCCTGAAGAGGCAGGAACTGGGTGGTCTGCTCCATAGCACCCCTGGTAGTATGGAGGTTGTCCATGAGGAGTAAGCAGGTGGTGGTTTGCGTCCCAATTTTCGAATAGTGAACGCAGGCTGGAGAGCATTTCTCATAGGTTCAGCCAGGCACCAGCTGACTTGCCTTGGCTGTGCTTTCAGATCTTTTATACTTTGCTTGATATCACCAAAAACTCTGCACTGTGTTTTATGACTATGTAAACATTTTCTAAACATGTTATTAGTACCTGAGCTGATACTGTGTTTCTGTGTTAAAGTACAATTTTCACACATTCCCATTCTCTTCCATCCTCTGCTCGAAACCTTGTCTCTCCTTTCACACATCTTTGTCTTTTATTCTTGTTTCTATTCTTTCACTTTTGTCCTGCTGCTGGCATCACCCATATAATGTTGTCAAATGTGCAGCTTCCACCATAGAAAGCCCTGGTGGTCCCTTCGCTCTATTTCTGTTTGGAAGATTGTCAATGGCAGGAGGGTGGGGGGGTGTATTCCGCACCCACATCCTTGTCAAGCTTCCTGTCTCTCTTCCGATCTCCTCTCCCTTAATTCCCTTCCGGTGGCTTCTTTTCACTTCCGGTTTTGTTTTCTCTGCACCTGTCCTCCCACTCCTCCCGCTGCCATCATGTCCAGGGCAGGCATGGCTCTCTGTTTCGCTATGTTAGTGCATTTCCAGCCATCAGGATCATGTGGGTCCACTCACCCCTCCAGTGGTCAAGACCTGGCTCTGTCTTAGACAAGGTCTATCCTTCTGCTCTCTCAGGTGAGTCCTTCCCTCTGACCCCTCCAGTGGGTCTGCCAGGCCTGGCTCTCTGTTCCACAAGGTCTCCCTCTGGTGTAAGGAGTGTCTCTCCCACACGGGATCTCTCGGATGGGTCCTGCCCTCTCAAGCCTCCAGTGGGTCTGCCAGGGCCTGGCTCTCTGTTCCACAAGGTCTCCCTCTGGTGTAAGGAGTGTCTCTTCCACACTGGGGATCTCTCGGTGGGTCCTGCCCTCTCACCCTCCAGTGGGTCTTCCAGGGCCTGGCTCTCTGTTCCACAAGGTCTCCCTCTGGTGTAAGGAGTGTCTCTCCCAAACTGAGGCTCTCTTGGGTGGGTCCTGCCCTCTCACCCCTCCAGTGGGTCTGCCAGGGCCTGGCTCTCTGTTCCACAAGGTCTCCCTCTGGTGTAAGGAGTGTCTCTCCCAAACTGAGGCTCTCTTGGGTGGGTCCTGCCCTCTCACCCCTCCAGTGGGTCTGCCAGGGCCTGGCTCTCTGTTCCACAAGGTCTCCCTCTGGTGTAAGGAGTGTCTCTCCCACACTGGGGATCTCTTGGGTGGGTGCTGCCCTCTCACCCCTCCAGTGGGTCTACCAGGGCCAGGCTCTCTGTTCCACAAGGTCTCCCTCTGGTGTAAGGAATGTCTCTCCCACACCGGGGATCTCTCAGTGGGTCCTGCCCTCTCACCCCTCCATCTGGCATGGCAAGGCCTGGCTCTCTGTGCCACAAGGTCTACCTCTGGTGTGAGTAAGGAATGTCTCTCCGACACTGGGGCTCTCTCCGGTGGGTCCTGCCCTCTCACCCCTCCAGTGGGTTTGCCAGGGCCTGGCTCTCTCCACAAGGTTGCTCCCTCTGGTGTAAGGAGTATCTCTCTCACACTGGGGCTATCTCCAGTGGGTCTTGGCCTCTCACCCTTCTAGTGGGGCTGCCAGGCCCTAGCTCTGTTCCACAAGGTATCCCCTTTCATTATTATCTAACATATTAACCAAGGAAACTATGTTTTGACATTAATGGTTTTCTGGAGAACAGGTGGATTGAACAATTTTTTAATTTGCCTCAAACCTCATGTAGGCCCTGGTCTCTATGTAGAGAGGAACACTGTGTTTCCTGTTCTGCCTGTTTATTTGAACAAAGTATTGCTTTCTGGGAATTGTAGTCCTCCAATGTTTAAGATCAGTTGGATTGCTGTACCTGATAATAATAATTTGTAAAAATGAATTCCCAGAGTGGATGCATGGACCCTCTTTTACTAATGTTTTGTAAGGGCTCTTGCACGCTGAAAGGCTACACAAAAGTTAGTGTCAATCTACTTACTTTTAAAGGCCTGTATGCTTTATTGCATTGTGATATGCACCCACCAATGCATACTTTAGTAAATAAATGCCATGGTGTTTGGCCTTCATTCTGAGATCTAGATCCCTAGTGACCTGGTAGCATAGTGTAATTTAGCGTCCCTATGCAAACTAGGGTTCTTTGCGGCGCTTAAGGCTAGCTTCAGAGCCTGGCCTCTCAGTAAAGAGTGATGCAATGTGGTTCCCTGGAGAAGGTAAGTTGTGACCCTGAAGAGGCAGGAACTGGGTGGTCTGCTCCATAGCACCCCCTGGTAGTATGGAGGTTGTCCATGAGGAGTAAGCAGGTGGTGGTTTGCGTCCCAATTTTCGAATAGTGAACGCAGGCTGGAGAGCATTTCTCATAGGTTCAGCCAGGCACCAGCTGACTTGCCTTGGCTGTGCTTTCAGATCTTTTATACTTTGCTTGATATCACCAAAAACTCTGCACTGTGTTTTATGACTATGTAAACATTTTCTAAACATGTTATTAGTACCTGAGCTGATACTGTGTTTCTGTGTTAAAGTACAATTTTCACACATTCCCATTCTCTTCCATCCTCTGCTCGAAACCTTGTCTCTCCTTTCACACATCTTTGTCTTTTATTCTTGTTTCTATTCTTTCACTTTTGTCCTGCTGCTGGCATCACCCATATAATGTTGTCAAATGTGCAGCTTCCACCATAGAAAGCCCTGGTGGTCCCTTCGCTCTATTTCTGTTTGGAAGATTGTCAATGGCAGGAGGGTGGGGGGGTGTATTCTGCACCCACATCCTTGTCAAACTTCCTGTCTCTCTTCCTATCTCCTCTCCTTTAATTCCCTTCCGGTGGCTTCTTTTCACTTCCGGTTTTGTTTTCTCTGCACCTGTCCTCCCACTCCTCCCGCTGCCATCATGTCCAGGGCAGGCATGGCTCTCTGTTTCGCTATGTTAGTGCATTTCCAGCCATCAGGATCATGTGGGTCCCCTCACCCCTCCAGTGGTCAAGACCTGGCTCTGTCTTAGACAAGGTCTATCCTTCTGCTCTCTCAGGTGAGTCCTTCCCTCTGACCCCTCCAGTGGGTCTGCCAGGCCTGGCTCTGTTCCACAAGGTCTCCCTCTGGTGTAAGGAGTGTCTCTACAACACTGGGGCTCTCTCAGGTGAGTCCTGCCCTCTCACCTCTCCAGTGGGTCTGCCAGGGCCTGACTCTCTGTTCCACAAGGTCTCCCTCTGGTGTAAGGAGTGTCTCTCCCACACTGGGGCTCTCTTGGGTGGGTGCTGCCCTCTCACCTCTCCAGTGGGTCTGCCAGGGCCTGACTCTCTGTTCCACAAGGTCTCCCTCTGGTGTAAGGAGTGTCTCTCCCACACGGGATCTCTCGGATGGGTCCTGCCCTCTCAAGCCTCCAGTGGGTCTGCCAGGGCCTGGCTCTCTGTTCCACAAGGTCTCCCTCTGGTGTAAGGAGTGTCTCTCCCAAACTGAGGCTCTCTTGGGTGGGTCCTGCCCTCTCACCCCTCCAGTGGGTCTGCCAGGGCCTGGCTCTCTGTTCCACAAGGTCTCCCTCTGGTGTAAGGAGTGTCTCTCCCACACTGGGGATCTCTTGGGTGGGTGCTGCCCTCTCACCCCTCCAGTGGGTCTGCCAGGGCCAGGCTCTCTGTTCCACAAGGTCTCCCTCTGGTGTAAGGAATGTCTCTCCCACACCGGGGATCTCTCAGTGGGTCCTGCCCTCTCACCCTCCATCTGGCATGGCAAGGCCTGGCTCTCTGTGCCACAAGGTCTACCTCTGGTGTGAGTAAGGAATGTCTCTCCGACACTGGGGCTCTCTCCGGTGGGTCCTGCCCTCTCACCCTCCAGTGGGTTTGCCAGGGCCTGGCTCTCTCCACAAGGTTGCTCCCTCTGGTGTAAGGAGTATCTCTCTCACACTGGGGCTATCTCCAGTGGGTCTTGGCCCTCTCACCCTTCTAGTGGGGCTGCCAGGCCCTAGCTCTGTTCCACAAGGTATCCCCTTTCATTATTATCTAACATATTAACCAAGGAAACTATGTTTTGACATTAATGGTTTTCTGGAGAACAGGTGGATTGAACAATTTTTGAATTTGCCTCAAACCTCATGTAGGCCCTGGTCTCTATGTAGAGAGGAACACTGTGTTTCCTGTTCTGCCTGTTTATTTGAACAAAGTATTGCTTTCTGGGAATTGTAGTCCTCCAATGTTTAAGATCAGTTGGATTGCTGTACCTGATAATAATAATTTGTAAAAATGAATTCCCGAGAGTGGATGCATGGACCCTCTTTTACTAATGTTTTGTAAGGGCTCTTGCACGCTGAAAGGCTACACAAACGTTAGTGTCAATCTACTTACTTTTTAAAGGCCTGTATGCTTTATTGCATTGTGATATGCACCCACCAATGCATACTTTAGTAAATAAATGCCATGGTGTTTGGCCTTCATTCTGAGATCTAGATCCCTAGTGACCTGGTAGCATAGTGTAATTTAGCGTCCCTATGCAAACTAGGGTTCTTTGCGGCGCTTAAGGCTAGCTTCAGAGCCTGGCCTCTCAGTAAAGAGTGATGCAATGTGGTTCCCTGGAGAAGGTAAGGTGTGACCCTGAAGAGGCAGGAACTGGGTGGTCTGCTCCATAGCACCCCCTGGTAGTATGGAGGTTGTCCATGAGGAGTAAGCAGGTGGTGGTTTGCGTCCCAATTTTCGAATAGTGAACGCAGGCTGGAGAGCATTTCTCATAGGTTCAGCCAGGCACCAGCTGACTTGCCTTGGCTGTGCTTTCAGATCTTTTATACTTTGCTTGATATCACCAAAAACTCTGCACTGTGTTTTATGACTATGTAAACATTTTCTAAACATGTTATTAGTACCTGAGCTGATACTGTGTTTCTGTGTTAAAGTACAATTTTCACACATTCCCATTCTCTTCCATCCTCTGCTCGAAACCTTGTCTCTCCTTTCACACATCTTTGTCTTTTATTCTTGTTTCTATTCTTTCACTTTTGTCCTGCTGCTGGCATCACCCATATAATGTTGTCAAATGTGCAGCTTCCACCATAGAAAGCCCTGGTGGTCCCTTCGCTCTATTTCTGTTTGGAAGATTGTCAATGGCAGGAGGGTGGGGGGTGTATTCTGCACCCACATCCTTGTCAAACTTCCTGTCTCTCTTCCTATCTCCTCTCCCTTAATTCCCTTCCGGTGGCTTCTTTTCACTTCCGGTTTTGTTTTCTCTGCACCTGTCCTCCCACTCCTCCCGCTGCCATCATGTCCAGGGCAGGCATGGCTCTCTGTTTCGCTATGTTAGTGCATTTCCAGCCATCAGGATCATGTGGGTCCCCTCACCCCTCCAGTGGTCAAGACCTGGCTCTGTCTTAGACAAGGTCTATCCTTCTGCTCTCTCAGGTGAGTCCTTCCCTCTGACCCCTCCAGTGGGTCTGCCAGGCCTGGCTCTGTTCCACAAGGTCTCCCTCTGGTGTAAGGAGTGTCTCTACAACACTGGGGCTCTCTCAGGTGAGTCCTGCCCTCTCACCTCTCCAGTGGGTCTGCCAGGGCCTGACTCTCTGTTCCACAAGGTCTCCCTCTGGTGTAAGGAGTGTCTCTCCCACACTGGGGCTCTCTTGGGTGGGTGCTGCCCTCTCACCTCTCCAGTGGGTCTGCCAGGGCCTGACTCTCTGTTCCACAAGGTCTCCCTCTGGTGTAAGGAGTGTCTCTCCCACACGGGATCTCTCGGATGGGTCCTGCCCTCTCAAGCCTCCAGTGGGTCTGCCAGGGCCTGTCTCTCTGTTCCACAAGGTCTCCCTCTGGTGTAAGGAGTGTCTCTCCCAAACTGAGGCTCTCTTGGGTGGGTCCTGCCCTCTCACCCCTCCAGTGGGTCTGCCAGGGCCTGGCTCTCTGTTCCACAAGGTCTCCCTCTGGTGTAAGGAGTGTCTCTCCCACACTGGGGATCTCTTGGGTGGGTGCTGCCCTCTCACCCCTCCAGTGGGTCTGCCAGGGCCAGGCTCTCTGTTCCACAAGGTCTCCCTCTGGTGTAAGGAATGTCTCTCCCACACCGGGGATCTCTCAGTGGGTCCTGCCCTCTCACCTCTCCATCTGGCATGGCAAGGCCTGGCTCTCTGTGCCACAAGGTCTACCTCTGGTGTGAGTAAGGAATGTCTCTCCGACACTGGGGCTCTCTCCGGTGGGTCCTGCCCTCTCACCCCTCCAGTGGGTTTGCCAGGGCCTGGCTCTCTCCACAAGGTTGCTCCCTCTGGTGTAAGGAGTATCTCTCTCACACTGGGGCTATCTCCAGTGGGTCTTGCCCTCTCACCCTTCTAGTGGGGCTGCCAGGCCCTGGCTCTGTTCCACAAGGTATCCCCTTTCATTATTATCTAACATATTAACCAAGGAAACTATGTTTTGACATTAATGGTTTTCTGGAGAACAGGTGGATTGAACAATTTTTGAATTTGCCTCAAACCTCATGTAGGCCCTGGTCTCTATGTAGAGAGGAACACTGTGTTTCCTGTTCTGCCTGTTTATTTGAACAAAGTATTGCTTTCTGGGAATTGTAGTCCTCCAATGTTTAAGATCAGTTGGATTGCTGTACCTGATAATAATAATTTGTAAAAATGAATTCCGAGAGTGGATGCATGGACCCTCTTTTACTAATGTTTTGTAAGGGCTCTTGCACGCTGAAAGGCTACACAAACGTTAGTGTCAATCTACTTACTTTTTAAAGGCCTGTATGCTTTATTGCATTGTGATATGCACCCACCAATGCATACTTTAGTAAATAAATGCCATGGTGTTTGGCCTTCATTCTGAGATCTAGATCCATAGTGACCTGGTAGCATAGTGTAATTTAGCGTCCCTATGCAAACTAGGGTTCTTTGCGGCGCTTAAGGCTAGCTTCAGAGCCTGGCCTCTCAGTAAAGAGTGATGCAATGTGGTTCCCTGGAGAAGGTAAGGTGTGACCCTGAAGAGGCAGGAACTGGGTGGTCTGCTCCATAGCACCCCCTGGTAGTATGGAGGTTGTCCATGAGGAGTAAGCAGGTGGTGGTTTGCGTCCCAATTTTCGAATAGTGAACGCAGGCTGGAGAGCATTTCTCATAGGTTCAGCCAGGCACCAGCTGACTTGCCTTGGCTGTGCTTTCAGATCTTTTATACTTTGCTTGATATCACCAAAAACTCTGCACTGTGTTTTATGACTATGTAAACATTCTCTAAACATGTTATTAGTACCTGAGCTGATACTGTGTTTCTGTGTTAAAGTACAATTTTCACACATTCCCATTCTCTTCCATCCTCTGCTCGAAACCTTGTCTCTCCTTTCACACATCTTTGTCTTTTATTCTTGTTTCTATTCTTTCACTTTTGTCCTGCTGCTGGCATCACCCATATAATGTTGTCAAATGTGCAGCTTCCACCATAGAAAGCCCTGGTGGTCCCTTCGCTCTATTTCTGTTTGGAAGATTGTCAATGGCAGGAGGGTGGGGGTGTATTCTGCACCCACATCCTTGTCAAACTTCCTGTCTCTCTTCCTATCTCCTCTCCCTTAATTCCCTTCCGGTGGCTTCTTTTCACTTCCGGTTTTGTTTTCTCTGCACCTGTCCTCCCACTCCTCCCGCTGCCATCATGTCCAGGGCAGGCATGGCTCTCTGTTTCGCTATGTTAGTGCATTTCCAGCCATCAGGATCATGTGGGTCCCCTCACCCCTCCAGTGGTCAAGACCTGGCTCTGTCTTAGACAAGGTCTATCCTTCTGCTCTCTCAGGTGAGTCCTTCCCTCTGACCCCTCCAGTGGGTCTGCCAGGCCTGGCTCTGTTCCACAAGGTCTCCCTCTGGTGTAAGGAGTGTCTCTACAACACTGGGGCTCTCTCAGGTGAGTCCTGCCCTCTCACCTCATCCAGTGGGTCTGCCAGGGCCTGACTCTCTGTTCCACAAGGTCTCCCTCTGGTGTAAGGAGTGTCTCTCCCACACTGGGGCTCTCTTCGGTGGGTGCTGCCCTCTCACCTCTCCAGTGGGTCTGCCAGGGCCTGACTCTCTGTTCCACAAGGTCTCCCTCTGGTGTAAGGAGTGTCTCTCCCACACGGGATCTCTCGGATGGGTCCTGCCCTCTCAAGCCTCCAGTGGGTCTGCCAGGGCCTGGCTCTCTGTTCCACAAGGTCTCCCTCTGGTGTAAGGAGTGTCTCTTCCACACTGGGGATCTCTCGGTGGGTCCTGCCCTCTCACCCCTCCAGTGGGTCTGCCAGGGCCTGGCTCTCTGTTCCACAAGGTCTCCCTCTGGTGTAAGGAGTGTCTCTCCCAAACTGAGGCTCTCTTGGGTGGGTCCTGCCCTCTCACCCCTCCAGTGGGTCTGCCAGGGCCTGGCTCTCTGTTCCACAAGGTCCCCCTCTGGTGTAAGGAGTGTCTCTCCCACACTGGGGATCTCTTGGGTGGGTGCTGCCCTCTCACCCCTCCAGTGGGTCTGCCAGGGCCAGGCTCTCTGTTCCACAAGGTCTCCCTCTGGTGTAAGGAATGTCTCTCCCACACCGGGGATCTCTCAGTGGGTCCTGCCCTCTCACCTCTCCATCTGGCATGGCAAGGCCTGGCTCTCTGTGCCACAAGGTCTCCCTCTGGTGTGAGTAAGGAATGTCTCTCCGACACTGGGGCTCTCTCCGGTGGGTCCTGCCTCTCACCCCTCCAGTGGGTTTGCCAGGGCCTGGCTCTCTCCACAAGGTTGCTCCCTCTGGTGTAAGGAGTATCTCTCTCACACTGGGGCTATCTCCAGTGGGTCTTGCCCTCTCACCCTTCTAGTGGGGCTGCCAGGCCCTGGCTCTGTTCCACAAGGTATCCCCTTTCATTATTATCTAACATATTAACCAGGGAAACTATGTTTTGACATTAATGGTTTTCTGGAGAACAGGTGGATTGAACAATTTTTGAATTTGCCTCAAACCTCATGTAGGCCCTGGTCTCTATGTAGAGAGGAACACTGTGTTTCCTGTTCTGCCTGTTTATTTGAACAAAGTATTGCTTTCTGGGAATTGTAGTCCTCCAATGTTTAAGATCAGTTGGATTGCTGTACCTGATAATAATAATTTGTAAAAATGAATTCCCGAGAGTGGATGCATGGACCCTCTTTTACTAATGTTTTGTAAGGGCTCTTGCACGCTGAAAGGCTACACAAACGTTAGTGTCAATCTACTTACTTTTTAAAGGCCTGTATGCTTTATTGCGTTGTGATATGCACCCACCAATGCATACTTTAGTAAATAAATGCCATGGTGTTTGGCCTTCATTCTGAGATCTAGATCCATAGTGACCTGGTAGCATAGTGTAATTTAGCGTCCCTATGCAAACTAGGGTTCTTTGCGGCGCTTAAGGCTAGCTTCAGAGCCTGGCCTCTCAGTAAAGAGTGATGCAATGTGGTTCCCTGGAGAAGGTAAGGTGTGACCCTGAAGAGGCAGGAACTGGGTGGTCTGCTCCATAGCACCCCCTGGTAGTATGGAGGTTGTCCATGAGGAGTAAGCAGGTGGTGGTTTGCGTCCCAATTTTCGAATAGTGAACGCAGGCTGGAGAGCATTTCGCATAGGTTCAGCCAGGCACCAGCTGACTTGCCTTGGCTGTGCTTTCAGATCTTTTATACTTTGCTTGATATCACCAAAAACTCTGCACTGTGTTTTATGACTATGTAAACATTCTCTAAACATGTTATTAGTACCTGAGCTGATACTGTGTTTCTGTGTTAAAGTACAATTTTCACACATTCCCATTCTCTTCCATCCTCTGCTCGAAACCTTGTCTCTCCTTTCACACATCTTTGTCTTTTATTCTTGTTTCTATTCTTTCACTTTTGTCCTGCTGCTGGCATCACCCATATAATGTTGTCAAATGTGCAGCTTCCACCATAGAAAGCCCTGGTGGTCCCTTCGCTCTATTTCTGTTTGGAAGATTGTCAATGGCAGGAGGGTGGGGGGGTGTATTCCGCACCCACATCCTTGTCAAACTTTCTGTCTCTCTTCCTATCTCCTCTCCCTTAATTCCCTTCCGGTGGCTTCTTTTCACTTCCGGTTTTGTTTTCTCTGCACCTGTCCTCCCACTCCTCCCGCTGCCATCATGTCCAGGGCAGGCATGGCTCTCTGTTTCGCTATGTTAGTGCATTTCCAGCCATCAGGATCATGTGGGTCCCCTCACCCCTCCAGTGGTCAAGACCTGGCTCTGTCTTAGACAAGGTCTATCCTTCTGCTCTCTCAGGTGAGTCCTTCCCTCTGACCCCTCCAGTGGGTCTGCCAGGCCTGGCTCTGTTCCACAAGGTCTCCCTCTGGTGTAAGGAGTGTCTCTACAACACTGGGGCTCTCTCAGGTGAGTCCTGCCCTCTCACCTCATCCAGTGGGTCTGCCAGGGCCTGACTCTCTGTTCCACAAGGTCTCCCTCTGGTGTAAGGAGTGTCTCTCCCACACTGGGGCTCTCTTCGGTGGGTGCTGCCCTCTCACCTCTCCAGTGGGTCTGCCAGGGCCTGACTCTCTGTTCCACAAGGTCTCCCTCTGGTGTAAGGAGTGTCTCTCCCACACGGGATCTCTCGGATGGGTCCTGCCCTCTCAAGCCTCCAGTGGGTCTGCCAGGGCCTGGCTCTCTGTTCCACAAGGTCTCCCTCTGGTGTAAGGAGTGTCTCTTCCACACTGGGGATCTCTCGGTGGGTCCTGCCCTCTCACCCCTCCAGTGGGTCTGCCAGGGCCTGGCTCTCTGTTCCACAAGGTCTCCCTCTGGTGTAAGGAGTGTCTCTCCCAAACTGAGGCTCTCTTGGGTGGGTCCTGCCCTCTCATCCCTCCAGTGGGTCTGCCAGGGCCTGGCTCTCTGTTCCACAAGGTCTCCCTCTGGTGTAAGGAGTGTCTCTCCCACACTGGGGATCTCTTGGGTGGGTGCTGCCCTCTCACCCCTCCAGTGGGTCTGCCAGGGCCAGGCTCTCTGTTCCACAAGGTCTCCCTCTGGTGTAAGGAATGTCTCTCCCACACCGGGGATCTCTCAGTGGGTCCTGCCCTCTCACCTCTCCATCTGGCATGGCAAGGCCTGGCTCTCTGTGCCACAAGGTCTCCCTCTGGTGTGAGTAAGGAATGTCTCTCCGACACTGGGGCTCTCTCCGGTGGGTCCTGCCCTCTCACCCCTCCAGTGGGTTTGCCAGGGCCTGGCTCTCTCCACAAGGTTGCTCCCTCTGGTGTAAGGAGTATCTCTCTCACACTGGGGCTATCTCCAGTGGGTCTTGCCCTCTCACCCTTCTAGTGGGGCTGCCAGGCCCTGGCTCTGTTCCACAAGGTATCCCCTTTCATTATTATCTAACATATTAACCAGGGAAACTATGTTTTGACATTAATGGTTTTCTGGAGAACAGGTGGATTGAACAATTTTTGAATTTGCCTCAAACCTCATGTAGGCCCTGGTCTCTATGTAGAGAGGAACACTGTGTTTCCTGTTCTGCCTGTTTATTTGAACAAAGTATTGCTTTCTGGGAATTGTAGTCCTCCAATGTTTAAGATCAGTTGGATTGCTGTACCTGATAATAATAATTTGTAAAAATGAATTCCCGAGAGTGGATGCATGGACCCTCTTTTACTAATGTTTTGTAAGGGCTCTTGCACGCTGAAAGGCTACACAAACGTTAGTGTCAATCTACTTACTTTTTAAAGGCCTGTATGCTTTATTGCGTTGTGATATGCACCCACCAATGCATACTTTAGTAAATAAATGCCATGGTGTTTGGCCTTCATTCTGAGATCTAGATCCATAGTGACCTGGTAGCATAGTGTAATTTAGCGTCCCTATGCAAACTAGGGTTCTTTGCGGCGCTTAAGGCTAGCTTCAGAGCCTGGCCTCTCAGTAAAGAGTGATGCAATGTGGTTCCCTGGAGAAGGTAAGGTGTGACCCTGAAGAGGCAGGAACTGGGTGGTCTGCTCCATAGCACCCCCTGGTAGTATGGAGGTTGTCCATGAGGAGTAAGCAGGTGGTGGTTTGCGTCCCAATTTTCGAATAGTGAACGCAGGCTGGAGAGCATTTCTCATAGGTTCAGCCAGGCACCAGCTGACTTGCCTTGGCTGTGCTTTCAGATCTTTTATACTTTGCTTGATATCACCAAAAACTCTGCACTGTGTTTTATGACTATGTAAACATTTTCTAAACATGTTATTAGTACCTGAGCTGATACTGTGTTTCTGTGTTAAAGTACAATTTTCACACATTCCCATTCTCTTCCATCCTCTGCTCGAAACCTTGTCTCTCCTTTCACACATCTTTGTCTTTTATTCTTGTTTCTATTCTTTCACTTTTGTCCTGCTGCTGGCATCACCCATATAATGTTGTCAAATGTGCAGCTTCCACCATAGAAAGCCCTGGTGGTCCCTTCGCTCTATTTCTGTTTGGAAGATTGTCAATGGCAGGAGGGTGGGGGTGTATTCCGCACCCACATCCTTGTCAAACTTCCTGTCTCTCTTCCTATCTCCTCTCCCTTAATTCCCTTCCGGTGGCTTCTTTTCACTTCCGGTTTTGTTTTCTCTGCACCTGTCCTCCCACTCCTCCCGCTGCCATCATGTCCAGGGCAGGCATGGCTCTCTGTTTCGCTATGTTAGTGCATTTCCAGCCATCAGGATCATGTGGGTCCCCTCACCCCTCCAGTGGTCAAGACCTGGCTCTGTCTTAGACAAGGTCTATCCTTCTGCTCTCTCAGGTGAGTCCTTCCCTCTGACCCCTCCAGTGGGTCTGCCAGGCCTGGCTCTGTTCCACAAGGTCTCCCTCTGGTGTAAGGAGTGTCTCTACAACACTGGGGCTCTCTCAGGTGAGTCCTGCCCTCTCACCTCATCCAGTGGGTCTGCCAGGGCCTGACTCTCTGTTCCACAAGGTCTCCCTCTGGTGTAAGGAGTGTCTCTCCCACACTGGGGCTCTCTTCGGTGGGTGCTGCCCTCTCACCTCTCCAGTGGGTCTGCCAGGGCCTGACTCTCTGTTCCACAAGGTCTCCCTCTGGTGTAAGGAGTGTCTCTCCCACACGGGATCTCTCGGATGGGTCCTGCCCTCTCAAGCCTCCAGTGGGTCTGCCAGGGCCTGGCTCTCTGTTCCACAAGGTCTCCCTCTGGTGTAAGGAGTGTCTCTTCCACACTGGGGATCTCTCGGTGGGTCCTGCCCTCTCACCCCTCCAGTGGGTCTTCCAGGGCCTGGCTCTCTGTTCCACAAGGTCTCCCTCTGGTGTAAGGAGTGTCTCTCCCAAACTGAGGCTCTCTTGGGTGGGTCCTGCCCTCTCACCCCTCCAGTGGGTCTGCCAGGGCCTGGCTCTCTGTTCCACAAGGTCTCCCTCTGGTGTAAGGAGTGTCTCTCCCACACTGGGGATCTCTTGGGTGGGTGCTGCCCTCTCACCCCTCCAGTGGGTCTGCCAGGGCCAGGCTCTCTGTTCCACAAGGTCTCCCTCTGGTGTAAGGAATGTCTCTCCCACACCGGGGATCTCTCAGTGGGTCCTGCCCTCTCACCCCTCCATCTGGCATGGCAAGGCCTGGCTCTCTGTGCCACAAGGTCTACCTCTGGTGTGAGTAAGGAATGTCTCTCCGACACTGGGGCTCTCTCCGGTGGGTCCTGCCCTCTCACCCTCCAGTGGGTTTGCCAGGGCCTGGCTCTCTCCACAAGGTTGCTCCCTCTGGTGTAAGGAGTATCTCTCTCACACTGGGGCTATCTCCAGTGGGTCTTGCCCTCTCACCCTTCTAGTGGGGCTGCCAGGCCCTGGCTCTGTTCCACAAGGTATCCCCTTTCATTATTATCTAACATATTAACCAAGGAAACTATGTTTTGACATTAATGGTTTTCTGGAGAACAGGTGGATTGAACAATTTTTTAATTTGCCTCAAACCTCATGTAGGCCCTGGTCTCTATGTAGAGAGGAACACTGTGTTTCCTGTTCTGCCTGTTTATTTGAACAAAGTATTGCTTTCTGGGAATTGTAGTCCTCCAATGTTTAAGATCAGTTGGATTGCTGTACCTGATAATAATAATTTGTAAAAATGAATTCCGAGAGTGGATGCATGGACCCTCTTTTACTAATGTTTTGTAAGGGCTCTTGCACGCTGAAAGGCTACACAAACGTTAGTGTCAATCTACTTACTTTTAAAGGCCTGTATGCTTTATTGCATTGTGATATGCACCCACCAATGCATACTTTAGTAAATAAATGCCATGGTGTTTGGCCTTCATTCTGAGATCTAGATCCCTAGTGACCTGGTAGCATAGTGTAATTTAGCGTCCCTATGCAAACTAGGGTTCTTTGCGGCGCTTAAGGCTAGCTTCAGAGCCTGGCCTCTCAGTAAAGAGTGATGCAATGTGGTTCCCTGGAGAAGGTAAGGTGTGACCCTGAAGAGGCAGGAACTGGGTGGTCTGCTCCATAGCACCCCTGGTAGTATGGAGGTTGTCCATGAGGAGTAAGCAGGTGGTGGTTTGCGTCCCAATTTTCGAATAGTGAACGCAGGCTGGAGAGCATTTCTCATAGGTTCAGCCAGGCACCAGCTGACTTGCCTTGGCTGTGCTTTCAGATCTTTTATACTTTGCTTGATATCACCAAAAACTCTGCACTGTGTTTTATGACTATGTAAACATTTTCTAAACATGTTATTAGTACCTGAGCTGATACTGTGTTTCTGTGTTAAAGTACAATTTTCACACATTCCCATTCTCTTCCATCCTCTGCTCGAAACCTTGTCTCTCCTTTCACACATCTTTGTCTTTTATTCTTGTTTCTATTCTTTCACTTTTGTCCTGCTGCTGGCATCACCCATATAATGTTGTCAAATGTGCAGCTTCCACCATAGAAAGCCCTGGTGGTCCCTTCGCTCTATTTCTGTTTGGAAGATTGTCAATGGCAGGAGGGTGGGGGGTGTATTCCGCACCCACATCCTTGTCAAACTTCCTGTCTCTCTTCCTATCTCCTCTCCCTTAATTCCCTTCCGGTGGCTTCTTTTCACTTCCGGTTTTGTTTTCTCTGCACCTGTCCTCCCACTCCTCCCGCTGCCATCATGTCCAGGGCAGGCATGGCTCTCTGTTTCGCTATGTTAGTGCATTTCCAGCCATCAGGATCATGTGGGTCCCCTCACCCCTCCAGTGGTCAAGACCTGGCTCTGTCTTAGACAAGGTCTATCCTTCTGCTCTCTCAGGTGAGTCCTTCCCTCTGACCCCTCCAGTGGGTCTGCCAGGCCTGGCTCTGTTCCACAAGGTCTCCCTCTGGTGTAAGGAGTGTCTCTACAACACTGGGGCTCTCTCAGGTGAGTCCTGCCCTCTCACCTCTCCAGTGGGTCTGCCAGGGCCTGACTCTCTGTTCCACAAGGTCTCCCTCTGGTGTAAGGAGTGTCTCTCCCACACTGGGGCTCTCTTCGGTGGGTGCTGCCCTCTCACCTCTCCAGTGGGTCTGCCAGGGCCTGACTCTCTGTTCCACAAGGTCTCCCTCTGGTGTAAGGAGTGTCTCTCCCACACGGGATCTCTCGGATGGGTCCTGCCCTCTCAAGCCTCCAGTGGGTCTGCCAGGGCCTGGCTCTCTGTTCCACAAGGTCTCCCTCTGGTGTAAGGAGTGTCTCTTCCACACTCGGTGGGTCCTGCCCTCTCACCCCTCCAGTGGGTCTTCCAGGGCCTGGCTCTCTGTTCCACAAGGTCTCCCTCTGGTGTAAGGAGTGTCTCTCCCAAACTGAGGCTCTCTTGGGTGGGTCCTGCCCTCTCACCCCTCCAGTGGGTCTGCCAGGGCCTGGCTCTCTGTTCCACAAGGTCTCCCTCTGGTGTAAGGAGTGTCTCTCCCAAACTGAGGCTCTCTTGGGTGGGTCCTGCCCTCTCACCCCTCCAGTGGGTCTGCCAGGGCCTGGCTCTCTGTTCCACAAGGTCTCCCTCTGGTGTAAGGAGTGTCTCTCCCACACTGGGGATCTCTTGGGTGGGTGCTGCCCTCTCACCCCTCCAGTGGGTCTGCCAGGGCCAGGCTCTCTGTTCCACAAGGTCTCCCTCTGGTGTAAGGAATGTCTCTCCCACACCGGGGATCTCTCAGTGGGTCCTGCCCTCTCACCCCTCCATCTGGCATGGCAAGGCCTGGCTCTCTGTGCCACAAGGTCTACCTCTGGTGTGAGTAAGGAATGTCTCTCCGACACTGGGGCTCTCTCCGGTGGGTCCTGCCCTCTCACCCCTCCAGTGGGTTTGCCAGGGCCTGGCTCTCTCCACAAGGTTGCTCCCTCTGGTGTAAGGAGTATCTCTCTCACACTGGGGCTATCTCCAGTGGGTCTTGGCCTCTCACCCTTCTAGTGGGGCTGCCAGGCCCTAGCTCTGTTCCACAAGGTATCCCCTTTCATTATTATCTAACATATTAACCAAGGAAACTATGTTTTGACATTAATGGTTTTCTGGAGAACAGGTGGATTGAACAATTTTTTAATTTGCCTCAAACCTCATGTAGGCCCTGGTCTCTATGTAGAGAGGAACACTGTGTTTCCTGTTCTGCCTGTTTATTTGAACAAAGTATTGCTTTCTGGGAATTGTAGTCCTCCAATGTTTAAGATCAGTTGGATTGCTGTACCTGATAATAATAATTTGTAAAAATGAATTCCCGAGAGTGGATGCATGGACCCTCTTTTACTAATGTTTTGTAAGGGCTCTTGCACGCTGAAAGGCTACACAAAAGTTAGTGTCAATCTACTTACTTTTTAAAGGCCTGTATGCTTTATTGCATTGTGATATGCACCCACCAATGCATACTTTAGTAAATAAATGCCATGGTGTTTGGCCTTCATTCTGAGATCTAGATCCCTAGTGACCTGGTAGCATAGTGTAATTTAGCGTCCCTATGCAAACTAGGGTTCTTTGCGGCGCTTAAGGCTAGCTTCAGAGCCTGGCCTCTCAGTAAAGAGTGATGCAATGTGGTTCCCTGGAGAAGGTAAGTTGTGACCCTGAAGAGGCAGGAACTGGGTGGTCTGCTCCATAGCACCCCCTGGTAGTATGGAGGTTGTCCATGAGGAGTAAGCAGGTGGTGGTTTGCGTCCCAATTTTCGAATAGTGAACGCAGGCTGGAGAGCATTTCTCATAGGTTCAGCCAGGCACCAGCTGACTTGCCTTGGCTGTGCTTTCAGATCTTTTATACTTTGCTTGATATCACCAAAAACTCTGCACTGTGTTTTATGACTATGTAAACATTTTCTAAACATGTTATTAGTACCTGAGCTGATACTGTGTTTCTGTGTTAAAGTACAATTTTCACACATTCCCATTCTCTTCCATCCTCTGCTCGAAACCTTGTCTCTCCTTTCACACATCTTTGTCTTTTATTCTTGTTTCTATTCTTTCACTTTTGTCCTGCTGCTGGCATCACCCATATAATGTTGTCAAATGTGCAGCTTCCACCATAGAAAGCCCTGGTGGTCCCTTCGCTCTATTTCTGTTTGGAAGATTGTCAATGGCAGGAGGGTGGGGGGTGTATTCCGCACCCACATCCTTGTCAAACTTCCTGTCTCTCTTCCTATCTCCTCTCCCTTAATTCCCTTCCGGTGGCTTCTTTTCACTTCCGGGTTTGTTTTCTCTGCACCTGTCCTCCCACTCCTCCCGCTGCCATCATGTCCAGGGCAGGCATGGCTCTCTGTTTCGCTATGTTAGTGCATTTCCAGCCATCAGGATCATGTGGGTCCCCTCACCCCTCCAGTGGTCAAGACCTGGCTCTGTCTTAGACAAGGTCTATCCTTCTGCTCTCTCAGGTGAGTCCTTCCCTCTGACCCCTCCAGTGGGTCTGCCAGGCCTGGCTCTGTTCCACAAGGTCTCCCTCTGGTGTAAGGAGTGTCTCTACAACACTGGGGCTCTCTCAGGTGAGTCCTGCCCTCTCACCTCTCCAGTGGGTCGGCCAGGGCCTGACTCTCTGTTCCACAAGGTCTCCCTCTGGTGTAAGGAGTGTCTCTCCCACACTGGGGCTCTCTTCGGTGGGTGCTGCCCTCTCACCTCTCCAGTGGGTCTGCCAGGGCCTGACTCTCTGTTCCACAAGGTCTCCCTCTGGTGTAAGGAGTGTCTCTCCCACACGGGATCTCTCGGATGGGTCCTGCCCTCTCAAGCCTCCAGTGGGTCTGCCAGGGCCTGGCTCTCTGTTCCACAAGGTCTCCCTCTGGTGTAAGGAGTGTCTCTTCCACACTGGGGATCTCTCGGTGGGTCCTGCCCTCTCACCCTCCAGTGGGTCTGCCAGGGCCTGGCTCTCTGTTCCACAAGGTCTCCCTCTGGTGTAAGGAGTGTCTCTCCCAAACTGAGGCTCTCTTGGGTGGGTCCTGCCCTCTCACCCCTCCAGTGGGTCTGCCAGGGCCTGGCTCTCTGTTCCACAAGGTCTCCCTCTGGTGTAAGGAGTGTCTCTCCCAAACTGAGGCTCTCTTGGGTGGGTCCTGCCCTCTCACCCCTCCAGTGGGTCTGCCAGGGCCTGGCTCTCTGTTCCACAAGGTCTCCCTCTGGTGTAAGGAGTGTCTCTCCCACACTGGGGATCTCTTGGGTGGGTGCTGCCCTCTCACCCCTCCAGTGGGTCTGTCAGGGCCAGGCTCTCTGTTCCACAAGGTCTCCCTCTGGTGTAAGGAATGTCTCTCCCACACCGGGGATCTCTCAGTGGGTCCTGCCCTCTCACCCCTCCATCTGGCATGGCAAGGCCTGGCTCTCTGTGCCACAAGGTCTACCTCTGGTGTGAGTAAGGAATGTCTCTCCGACACTGGGGCTCTCTCCGGTGGGTCCTGCCCTCTCACCCCTCCAGTGGGTTTGCCAGGGCCTGGCTCTCTCCACAAGGTTGCTCCCTCTGGTGTAAGGAGTATCTCTCTCACACTGGGGCTATCTCCAGTGGGTCGTGCCCTCTCACCCTTCTAGTGGGGCTGCCAGGCCCTGGCTCTGTTCCACAAGGTATCCCCTTTCATTATTATCTAACATATTAACCAGGGAAACTATGTTTTGACATTAATGGTTGTCTGGAGAACAGGTGGATTGAACAATTTTTTAATTTGCCTCAAACCTCATGTAGGCCTGGTCTCTATGTAGAGAGGAACACTGTGTTTCCTGTTCTGCCTGTTTATTTGAACAAAGTATTGCTTTCTGGGAATTGTAGTCCTCCAATGTTTAAGATCATTTGGATTGCTGTACCTGATAATAATAATTTGTAAAAATGAATTCCCGAGAGTGGATGCATGGACCCTCTTTTACTAATGTTTTGTAAGGGCTCTTGCACGCTGAAAGGCTACACAAAAGTTAGTGTCAATCTACTTACTTTTTAAAGGCCTGTATGCTTTATTGCGTTGTGATATGCACCCACCAATGCATACTTTAGTAAATAAATGCCATGGTGTTTGGCCTTCATTCTGAGATCTAAATCCCTAGTGACCTGGTAGCATAGTGTAATTTAGCGTCCCTATGCAAACTAGGGTTCTTTGCGGCGCTTAAGGCTAGCTTCAGAGCCTGGCCTCTCAGTAAAGAGTGATGCAATGTGGTTCCCTGGAGAAGGTAAGGTGTGACCCTGAAGAGGCAGTAACTGGGTGGTCTGCTCCATAGCACCCCTTGGTAGTATGGAGGTTGTCCATGAGGAGTAAGCAGGTGGTGGTTTGCGTCCCAATTTTCGAATAGTGAACGCAGGCTGGAGAGCATTTCTCATAGGTTCAGCCAGGCACCAGCTGACTTGCCTTGGCTGTGCTTTCAGATCTTTATACTTTGCTTGATATCACCAAAAACTCTGCACTGTGTTTTATGACTATGTAAACATTTTCTAAACATGTTATTAGTACCTGAGCTGATACTGTGTTTCTGTGTTAAAGTACAATTTTCACACATTCCCATTCTCTTCCATCCTCTGCTCGAAACCTTGTCTCTCCTTTCACACATCTTTGTCTTTTATTCTTGTTTCTATTCTTTCACTTTTGTCCTGCTGCTGGCATCACCCATATAATGTTGTCAAATGTGCAGCTTCCACCATAGAAAGCCCTGGTAGTCCCTTCGCTCTATTTCTGTTTGGAAGATTGTCCATGGCAGGAGGGTGGGGGGTTTATTCCGCACCCACATCCTTGTCAAACTTCCTGTCTCTCTTCCTATCTCCTCTCCCTTACTTCCCTTCCGGTGGCTTCTTTTCACTTCCGGTTTTGTTTTCTCTGCACCTGTCCTCCCACTCCTCCCGCTGCCATCATGTCCAGGGCAGGCATGGCTCTCCGTTTCGCAATGTTAGTGCATTTCCAGCCATCAGGATCATGTGGGTCCTCTCACCCCTCCAGTGGTCAAGACCTGGCTCTGTCTTAGACAAGGTCTATCCTTCTGCTCTCTCAGGTGAGTCCTTCCCTCTGACCCCTCCAGTGGGTCTGCCAGGCCTGGCTCTGTTCCACAAGGTCTCCCTCTGGTGTAAGGAGTGTCTCTCCCACACTGGGGCTCTCTTGGGTGGGTGCTGCCCTCTCACCTCTCCAGTGGGTCTGCCAGGGTCTGACTCTCTGTTCCACAAGGTCTCCCTCTGGTGTAAGGAGTGTCTCTCCCACACTGGGGATCTCTCGGATGGGTCCTGCCCTCTCAAGCCTCCAGTGGGTCTGCCAGGGCCTGGCTCTCTGTTCCACAAGGACTCCCTCTGGTGTAAGGAGTGTCTCTTCCACACTGGGGATCTCTCGGTGGCTCCTGCCTTCGCAGCCCTCCAGTGGGTCTGCCAGGGTCTGGCTCTCTGTCCCACAAGGTCTCCCTCTGGTGTAAGGAGTGTCTCTCCCAAACTGATGCTCTCTTGGGTGGGTCCTGCCCTCTCACCCCTCCAGTGGGTCTGCCAGGGCCTGGCTCTCTGTTCCACAAGGTCTCCTTCTGGTGTAAGGAGTGTCTCTCCCACACTGGGGATCTCTTGGGTGGGTGCTGCCTTCTCACCCCTCCAGTGGGTCTGCCAGGGCCAGGCTCTCTGTTCCACAAGGTCTCCCTCTGGTGTAAGGAATGTCTCTCCCACACCGGGGATCTCTCAGTGGGTTCTGCCCTCTCACCCCTCCATCTGGCATGGCAAGGCCTGGCTCTCTGTGCCACAAGGTCTCCCTCTGGTGTGAGTAAGGAATGTCTCTCCAACACTGGGGCTCTCTCCGGTGGGTCCTGCCCTCTCACCCCTCCAGTGGGTTTGCCAGGGCCTGGCTCTCTCCACAAGGTTGCGCCCTCTGGTGTAAGGAGTATCTCTCTCACACTGGGGCTATCTCCAGTGGGTCTTGCCCTTCACCCCTTTAGTGGGGCTGCCAGGCCCTGGCTCTGTTCCACAAGGTATCCCCTTTCATTATTATCTAACATATTAACCAGGGAAACTATGTTTTGACATTAATGGTTTTCTGGAGAACAGGTGGATTGAACAATTTTTTAATTTGCCTCAAACCTCATGTAGGCCCTGGTCTCTATGTAGAGAGGAACACTGTGTTTCCTGTTCTGCCTGTTTATTTGAACAAAGTATTGCTTTCTGGGAATTGTAGTCCTCCAATGTTTATGATCAATTGGATTGCTGTACCTGATAATAATAATTTGTAAAAATGAATTCCCGAGAGTGGATGCATGGACCCTCTTTTACTAATGTTTTGTAGGGCTCTTGCACGCTGAAAGTCTACACAAAAGTTAGTGTCAATCTACTTACTTTTTAAAGGCCTGTATGCTTTATTGCGTTGTGTTATGCACCCACCAATGCATACTTTAGTAAATAAATGCCATGGTGTTTGGCCTTCATTCTGAGATCTAGATCCATAGTGACCTGGTAGCATAGTGAAATTTAGCGTCCCTATGCAAACTAGGGTTCTTTGCGGCGCTTAAGGCTAGCTTCAGAGCCGGGCCTCTCAGTAAAGAGTGATGCAATGTGGTTCCCTGGAGAAGGTAAGGTGTGACCCTGAAGAGGCAGGAACTGGGTGGTCTGCTCCATAGCACCCCCTGGTAGTAAGGAGGTTGTCCATGAGGAGTAAGCAGGTGGTGGTTTGCGTCCCAATTTTCATTGATGGGGCAGAATGAAACCTGGGGGAGGGCAAGAAGCAGTGGCGGTTGGCATGGACCCTGAGGAACAGAGATGGGTAGGTGAGTCTAGCCTAGGTACTGCATTGTCTGTGGTTGCCTTGTGGGCTGTGGCCCAGGTCCTGCTCTCTGAGGGTAGCAACCCTGAGACAGAGAAAGTAAGGACTAGGAGGCAGGTTTTACCTGCAGCAGTGAGGCTAAAGGAGGGTATTGGGAGAGTGGGCCATGCTTTAAAAGAATTGCTGAGAAACATTTTCTACTCAAACCAGTCTCTTGCCGGTATCTCGTGACTTTTTTTAGTCGAGTTATGTCCTCATCTGAAAAAGTAACATACCAGCAAGCCACATTTCAAACTAAAAGCAAATTGTTTTGTGAGTGGAGGCATTTTCGTGAAATTTTCCAAAAACAAATACAGAATTTTACACACCTATATCTTTTCGGATCCATGAAACATGCTGTCACGGATCGGCTCACTCTGTTTCTCAGACTGATCCATGGACACAAATACTGCTGCTGTGTAGTCCTTATAGAGGAGAGGAATGGAAGGGAGGGGTGGGAGGAAATAGGCATGGGTGAACTGCTTAACTCTGCACAGGACCACCAGGGTTTTAAGGGACACGTATTCCTGCGGAGTGTTAGGCCCTTCACAAAGGTTGACTAGACATCTTTCTGTTGTTTATTGCTGTATTTTGGTTATAAACTGGTACTGATGAGGTGAACTCTTTGCCTAGTGTTACCATGTGTAAAGAATGTCAAAATAATGAAGCAATACTATCCCAAAATATGCCGCATCACATAGCATTATTTACATTTTCGTACCACACAATTTAGTCATCCCTAATGCATAATTTGTTCCTCCCCTGCCTCATAATTCCAGTAGTCCTGCCTATAGGGCAGTCTGGCAGTGCCCAAAGGGGTGACCAGTCAGGTCAGTGTGTGGGCTTTTTTTTTGCTGCTTGTTGGCCTGTTTTATGGTCTGGTGGGCTGTTTTTACTGTTGATTTCAGTGCTATTGCCACAAATATTGTCTACAGGATGCAGGAATGCATGTAGTCTCCCATACCTTGAAAAACACCTATACAGCTCGGCCTTTACAAGTTTAAAACTGCCCTGCTTTACAAACAAGGGCCCCTTTTTTAGATCTCATATACGCTGCACTCACACGCAGTAAACTTCATTGTCCACTCCGCTCTATATCCCTTATAGCTCAGTGAGCTACAGTGATGAGTGAGAGAGTAGGCAACACTTGGTGGCACTAGCAGAAGCCAGTGTATGTCAAGCTAGGCGCCAGGTTCAGAAAACATAACTATAGGTGATAAAAGTGGAGAGAACTTTTGCAGGCTTTCATCTCAGGCTGTCATGAAGGAGAGGATGGTCAGGCACCAACCTGTCAGGGAAATGTGAATTTTCTGGGAGAGAGTACAAACTCTTTGAGTGGGGTATTTGTGATTGCTAGATCGTCCTCATCAGTGGCCACCCTCTGTTATGTACGAGTGGCCCCTTGGTGCATCCCCAGTTCAGCAGAGCCTGGTGCACTGCTGGCAAAGCAAAACAAAAACAAACAGACGACCCCATGGTCTTACATTTGTCAAATGCATTATGAGTGATTTTGGGCCAAATAGGATGAGCCAAAAGCTCTAACAAAATGGCAGAATGCCACCAGTGTCAAGAGAACGAGGGGTGAGAAAGAGAATTTAAATGCAAGGACGGAGATAGAATATGAGAGCAAAGACAAGAAAGTCAATAGAACATCGACAACAGAGGAATACAATGATTAACCAAGAGTCTCCCACAACAGCCTACACTTGTCTGGCAGGGTTTCCAAGTTAGCACCGCAAGACTGGCTTTTGCTGGATAGCAGTGGTCTTCCTTCTGAGATCAATGACACAGCCAATAACATTGTAGTCCTTCTGTCTTTCATGAAGAAGGTGGCAGGAGATCAGGAGTTTGACTAGCCTCCATCGAGAGCACTAGAGTAATCAATTTGGGCACGAACAGCAGATTTCTGTTCCAATTAGCAGGTAGGAGGTGGATTCTAAGCAAGTCATCTGCCCGTGTTACCTATTGCTATCAATGTGTGTGCACTCAAGGGAAGGGGAACCTTGGTAATGGCACACAATGCCAGCTAACATAAGGAAACCAGGACCAGCAGCAATTTCTGTTTTAAACACTTGGAAGGAGCCTAATGTGTTATTCACGTTATAGATAAGATAGAATTTTTAAGACATCTTGAGAAATTGCAAAGAGTTTTTTTAAAAAGACAACTATACTTAATGCAGCAGCAAGTCTGTGTTATTCGTTAATATTGAACTTTGGAATTTTGTATCATAGATCAGACATCCATTTGACATGGATCATTTCCTGCCACCAAAAGATGGTAGGGCACTCAAACGAAAGGCTGAAACAGATGGTGAGAAAAGAGCTGCAAAAATTAGGAAGTATGATACCTCCTACCTGGACTTTGGATTCACCTGTGCCACTATAAATGGCTAAATTAGGCCACAGTGTGTGGTGTGTGGCATGACCTTGGCTAACGAAAGTCTGAAACCAAACAAATTAAAGCGCCACTTGGGAACTAAACATGGGTCACTGGTAGGAAAGAATACAGATTTTTTGTGCCAGAAAGCTGGAAGGCATCATCCACCAAAAAGACGCTGTGAAAAATGTGGTCTCTATGCCAACAAATGCCTTGAAAGCATCTTACCAAGTGGCGTACCACACTGTCAAAAACAAAAAACCTTTTACAGATGGGGAAAAGGTGCTTCTTCCAGCAATTCTTGATGTGACCAGGTCAATGCTTGGTGAAAAAGCGACGGACAAGTTGAAAATGGTACCCCTATCAGACACAACAATTTGCCGCGCATCTCTGACATGTCAAAGGATATCCACAGACAACTCCTAGCACGCTTGAAGTCGAGTTTGTTTGCTTTGCAATTGGATGAAGTGACTGACTTATCTAAGGAAGCTCACTTAATTGCTTATGTCCGATACTGCCACAAAACTCTAATTTTGGAAGATTTTTTATTCTGTAAACCAATCAAGGGACAGGTAACAGCATCAGCCCTGTTCGATATTCTCAATGATTTCCTGTGCTCCAATGACTTAAAATGGGACAGCTGTGTTGGGATCTGTACGGATGGTGCTCCTTCCATGTGTGGGGCTAGGGCAGGCCTAAAAGCCAAAGTAATAAAAGTGGCTCCTCATATTTTATGGACCCACTGTATGATACACCAGGAAGCCCTTGCAGTCCAAAACATGGATAGGGAACTTGGGGATGTGTTGAATTCTGCTGTGAAAATTGTTAATCTCATAAAGGCTCACCCCACTAGAGCCCGTCTGTTTTCAATTTTATGTGCAGAAATGGGAGCCGAACATGATGGTTTGCTTTTCCATACAGAGGTCCGATGGTTATCCAGAGGAAAGGTTCTGAATCACATTTTTGAATTGAGAAATGAAGTACGGCAATTCCTTCTGGATCTGGACCCATACAAAGCAGAACAGTTGTGTAAACCCCGTTGGCTTGTTCTTTTAGCATACCTTATCTTTGATAAATTAAATTCTTGGAATTTATCTTTGCACAATGTACAAAAAATATCGGCTTTCAAGAAGAAGCTGGAGTTGTGGAGAAGACTAATCCAAGATGGCCTGCTTGAGGCATTCCCATGATTAGCAGAAGCTGTTGGGGACACAGGATATGAACTTGAAAGTGCTGCTGAGGTCATAAGAAATCACTTGACTTCTCTCAGGGACGGTTTACAAAAGTACTTTTCTGAGGACACTGATCATGATAATGACTGGGTCTTTCACCCTTTTCTAGTGGATGCAGGTACTCATCTCCCAGTCCACCTTCAGGAAGACCTAATGGAGGTACAGAGTGACCGCATTCTCCAGATGCAATACAGCAAAATCTCATTGGGGAACTTTTGGCTGAAAATGTCTGAAGAACATTCATGTCGGTCAAAAATTGCAGTCAAGGCTCTTCTGCCTTTTAGTTCATCGTATTTATGTGAGATTGGGTTCTCAGCTTTGGCAGTATTAAAGAATAAGTACCAATCAAGACTTGAGGTGGAGCACAACCTGAGGATGGCAGTAGCAAGAATAAATCCACAAATTGACCGTCTCTCTGGTGAAAAACAGGTTCACCATTCACATTAGTTCAGAAATGTGTTTTCTTCCAAATAGGTTTTGTCAAATTATGTTTTGTTTGGGAAAAAAAAAGTACAGTTGTGCATTTTTGGCCAATTCTTTTTGGAGACTTTTTGTTTGAACTGTGTAGTAAGCCTGTGAATGCGAACCACAGTCACCATAAAAATGATTTGCCATGACAACTGGGGGGATTTATGGTTGTGGATTATGAGGAGTACTAAGTTCTAGAAATGTTTGTAAGGAGGGGGTCGCCATGCCTGAAAATTTTTGACAGGGGGGTCTCGGCATCCAAAGGTTTGAAGGCCTCTGCTCTAGAGTCAGCAAGGGTTTGACTTGTGACTTTTTAGTACGTGATATTAGTAATTTTCAAGTTGGAATTGCCAGTAGCTGACATATAATGTGTTCTGGTACTTTTAAAATTTTAGTAATGGGCTCTTGGGAGCCAGTGCTTCCATCTTTTAAATTGTGCCTTGCTTTTATTACTGGTACATTTGGGAGGTAGTTGTGTTCTCTGACATTAATTACAATATTGCTTTTCATTGTAGCCCTCCCGCTGCATGACAGGGAGAGAGCAAGAATGCATCATATCTACTAAGATATGATGCTTACCTGCTATCTCCATGTGCTGGTGCACTGAGTGCTACCTAGCACCAGCACAGGCACAATGGTGCAAGGGTGCCTGCATTACAAGCAGGTTTGTTTTTGTGCAGGAATGGACACCTTCGTACACAATAACAATCCTCAGAGGCATTTTCCTCTTTCAAAGTGTGCTGCATGACACGTGCAAAGAGGAAATAATGAGGAGAAATTAAAAAAATTCTCATATTCGCATAGAATTTTGACGCATTCCCAGATTTCCTAGTATTAGCAAATTCGGAAATGTGCCACAATTCATGAGTTGATGCGTGGGAACACCCATACTCCTCCAATGGAAAGCCTTTCCAATGCAAAGTAATGCTCGGCAGCAACTTACACTGCCTTGTGTTACTTTAGATTTACTAAGCCATGCAGCACGACACAAGGTGACTTTGCGTGGCTTAATAAATCTGACTTAAGGGCTTGCGTTACCTTGTGTGACACAAGTGCAACGCAAGCCCTTAGTAAATCTGGGCCTTACTACATTTCCAATTCACATACTTGGTGCTTGTGCTTTCCTGAATGTATGTGTATCCCATGTGCAAAAGCAATTGTTTGCCTTTATGTGATGTGATATATGTGGCTCTTTCGACCATTGTGTCTGAAAGTAGCATCATTTAAAATTAAATATTTTGCTAAAAACTTGTTTTGCTTGCTAATAGAATTTAAAAATGCTTTACAAAGTTTTATATTTACATTTGTGCTGTTATTTTAAGTTAAACTTGATTTTCTTTGGTTTCACTTTGATTTGGTCCAGAATTGATTTAGGTGGGCTTTCATTTTCTGGTGGTGAGCAAATGTTTTTTTTAGTGTTATGTTAAAAATAGAAGTAATGGTTAGTTTTGAGTGGAGGTGGGATTTTAGTTTTAACTTTAATGTTTTCTATATATATCTAGAGGCCTGATTTAGATCTTGGCAGGACTGGTCCTGCCGTCACTGTTTCAGCAGGTTTCCTGACCGCTGCCTTGGTAGTCCGCCCGCTCGATTTAGATGTTGGCTGGTCACTAGATGAAAGACAGTAGCAGTCCCACAGCTACCGCCAGAATCTTTCTCCCACGTCAACAGCATCAGAGGCAAAAGCTGCTGTCAGAGAGAGTTCTGCCAAGATTCCTGCCATCCAGATAACGATGTGCCTTTCCGTCAAGGCACCTGTGGCGGGGAAACTTCCAAGTTCGAGTTGGTGGAATGGAAGAAAAAGAGGTGAAACCCCACCTTTTTTCGGGATCCCACCACCAATTACATCTTGAACTCCATTGTCCAGGTCCATCCTGTGCTGCTGCTACTTGACCACAATGCTCAGACACCCTGTTGTCACTGGGAGCTAAGGTAGGCTTTTGTGGTGAGTGTGGGAGTACATTCAATAGTGAGTGTATGTTGTTGGTATGCAATGTTATATGTAAAAATATGTGCAGTACACATTACCTACATACATATATTGACAGATTCACAACATATGTGTGTATTGAGCTGATAATAAGTTGTACTTACCTGTCTCCACACCACCATGGCCTCACTCCATCAGGACACCGCTGCCAGGACACCCCCAGCACAGTGGAAACATCTAAATCTCTTCATCGGAAACCCGCCGGCATGACGGCGATGGAGTACTGTTAGCAAGCAAAAGAGACCCCCGCCGGGGTGGTCTTCTGTCTGTTGCCTCAACATCTAAACACAGTGGGCAGACCACCGTCAGCTTGATGGAGTACTTTGGATCGCCGCTGCAGCAAGACGATGGTAATACTGCCAAGATCTAAATCATGCCCTATGTCTATTTAGCTTACTTTGAAAGTGCCTTTGTCCAGGTTTAGAAGTGTGAAGTTGGATTGTTCAGTGTACAGTGCTTCATTTTTGCTAAAGTTCATCTTCAGCATCTAAGGATTACTATACTTAATAAAAGAGAGAGTTTAATCATGTATTTATGCATTTGTACTTTTAAATAATGTTGTTACATTGTAGTTCATATAATTTCTAAACTTACTTGTGAAGGTGCCTTTTTATTTCCTTGAAGTCTTTCTTCTGCCTTTTCTTTGTGCAGTCTGGCACACAAGAGTTGTTTTCTTTTAGTTAAGTTTTTGCTGTAAAAAAAATAGTGAGGTTTGTTCTTTTTGTAGTGTTCACTTAATTATGTTTATAGTTTCAATGCTTAGTTTGTTTCTTGGTAAATGGTATTTACTATTTCGGGGCCTGTTACGATGTCGGGCGGACTTGCGCCCGCCCGACACTGTCTCGGAAACAGGACCGACCGACCACCGGTCGGCAGTCCCAACCGCATCATTATGATGTAACTGAACACTGTTCGGTCGCATTGCGACATTTCCCTATGGGAGTATGTGTTACGGCCGTAAACCAGCAGTAGTACATGCTCCCATAGGTAAGTGGGAGGTGGTGTTAATCCCTGCACTCTGTTTCAGGCACCTCAAGGGTGTAGGGATTAACAGGGAGGCACCATAAGTGCCCCCTCGGCCACCAACCGGAAGCCACAAAGGAAAGGGGACACTGCTGGGGGCCCCCAAACACCCTTTCCGACAGGGCTTCCATGTCAGAAAGGCCGGCATGGAAACCCTGCTGGAAACCGTGCATCGTAATCCGGAAGGCGTAAACCGCCGTCCATTCGGATTACGGGCCGGTTCCAACTAACCGACGAGCTCCTTGAGCCCATCAGAAGCCAGCCGGAATGACCGGCCAATTTCAGTTCAGACTGGCTGAATCAAAATCAGCCAGTCAGAATTGAAACCGACGATGTCGGTTGTAAGACCTCTGACCTGAGGTCCCTTTGTGTGTAGTTTGAATTGTTTTGTTAGTACATTTCTTGGAGGACACTAATTAGTGTTTATTTTTATTTTTAAATATATGCATTTGTTGAATTGTTGCATTATTCATGTATTTTAAATTTTAAATCTATTTCATACATTTATTTTTAACGTGCTTTTATATTTATTTTCTTGAAATAATGTTTTTTTAATGTGTTATGGATTGTGAATAAATATGGTTATATATGTGACTAGTTTTATGTTTGTTCCTTTAATGTAATATTATTTGTTTATGTGTACTTTGTTTATTGTTAGTTTTTATATTTATTTAATTTGTATAAAGACAGTTATAATTTGCACCTATTTTTAGTGATATTATATTAGTCCTCACTGTGTGTGTCAGTATGTTTTATATTGTCTATATTTTTAAAAAGAAAACATTTTGTGTTTCTATATTTGTGTGCTCAATATTGTAAAAGTCAGTTATACGTGAAAGCGATGTATTTGTATTATTTTTGGTTAAGTAAAGGATGGTAATATTTTGACAATATTTTGGTGAGTAAATATTGTTTTTCACAATATTCTATCATGGAACCCCTAAAATAATCTTTTAACTTGAAAGGAGGCGGGGTATCTCATGCCTACGTATTGTAGGCAATCTTCAGGAAATCTGAAATGAAGATAAGCAATATAATGGAGATATGGAGTAGTGTTGAGGACAAAGGCGAGCTCTGGGGTATCCCAGATTTGATGGTGGCAGACCTTTACACCTTTACGAAATGCGGGCCCCTGGGGCCAGGTTCCCCAGGGCAATACCGGTTCAGGGAGGGGGATCCCACAGCCTCCCTCCCCTTTATTTAAAAAAAAATAAGGACCTAGGGGATGGGGTCCCCAGGGCCTAAGAAGGCTTCGGGAGGGGTGTCACGCGGCCCCCTCCTCTTTGTTAAAACAAAATGCCCTGTGGATGGGGTCCCCAGGGCCTAATAAGGCTCAGGGAGGGAGGCCACATGGCCCCCCTCCCTGTTCATAAAAAAAGGCACTAGGGGATGGGGTCCCCAGGGCCTAATAAGGTTCAAGGAGGGGATGCCATGCAGCACCCTTCCCCTTTCATAAAAAAGGCCCCGGGATGGGGTCTCCAGTGCCTAATAAGGTTCAGGGACGGGGGCCCATGCAGCACCCCTCCCATTTCATTAAAAAAAATCCCCTGGGATGGGGTCTCCAGGGCCTAATAAGGTTCAGGGACAGGGTCCACATGGCCTCCCTCCCCTTTAAAAAAAAGGACATGGGTAATGGGGTTTGCAGGGCCTAATAAGGCTTGGGGAGGGGGGGCTTAGCCCCCTCCCCTTTATTTAAAAAAGCAGCCCTGGGGGATGTGGTCCCCATGGCCTAATGGGACCCGGGGAGGGGGTCACGTGGACCGCCTCCCTTTTCATAAAGAAAAGGCCCAAGGCAATGGGGTCCCCAGGGTCAAATAAGGCTTGGGAGTGGGGGACATACCCCCTTCCCTTTAAAAACATAAGGACCTTGGGGCCACTTGGCCCCCTTCCCCGTTAAAAAACATAAGGACCTGGGTGCCCCCCAGGGTCTTATGGGCCTACTGAGGCTCAGGGAGGGGGGCCATGCAGCCCCACTCCCCTTTAAAAAAAAGGTCACAGTGGCCAACTGCTCACTGCACTCAGCCGAAGGCTGTGTGCAATGTGGGGTTGGCTGCCTTTGGGGGGTTGGCCACAGGGCCTGGCCAAAGGCTGCGTGCAGCATGGGATGCTACATGCGGGGGCTAGGCTCGGCCAGTCCCTGTAGCCAACCCCTCACTATGCACGACCAAAGGCCCTGTGCAGTGTTGGATTGGCTGCCTTTACGAGGTTTGACCAGGCCCTGCAGTCAACCATGCATGGCCAAAGGCAGTGCACAGTGGGGGGTTGGATTTACGTATGGTAATTGAACACTACTTTATGTTAAAACAACTCTATAAGTTCACTTAAAAAACCAAAGGATGTCATAAATGATGTCATAGAACATGTCATGAGTGATGTAATATGTAAGGTTATAAGCAGTGTATGGTGAGGCGCAAGTTATAATTAGGCTCTGCTAACTATAACTGGTAAATTTCTGTGTTTTATTTTAGTTCAAAACTTTAATTTTGCCACTGGCTAATTCACATAACTATAATGTTACGTTAACCTTTGTTTTTTCAGTGAATTTCTAATGTTTTTTAAACCAAAACAGATTTTTGGCTTAGCGCCGCACTCCGCCACTTCTAACACACAGGGCTGCACCATATTTACAACAATATGGTGCAGGCCTGCGTTTTCCCCTGCACTGGCGCTAAATTTAGCAGTCTAGCACCAAGTTTCCCCCTGCGTTGCAGGATAAGAATATTTATGTGCTGGAAGGTGTCCCTTCCTGCACCTAAGCAATCTTTAAATGGCGTTTTGTAACGTCTATGTTTGTGGCTTAATGCAGTACACATAGAAGTTGCACACCATAATTTTTTTTAAATGGTTGTTTATGTGCAGGAAGGGACCCCTTCCTGCACATTAACAATCAATGGCTTTTTGTTGTTTCCATACGTGCTGCACAACGCAGCCCACATGGAAACAGCAAAAACGAGGAGAAATTAAACATTTCTCCTTGTTCCGCCAGGGATAGAGCAGGTTTTTCCTGGTCTTAATTTTGGCGCTGCCTCATATTTACACCACCCTTGTAAATATTGGGCAACCTCAAAATCAATTGGTGTTGTGGCGGAACGCCCACCGCAACACCTATTGCCCTCTCCTTTCACGCTAAGTATAGCGTGAAAGGGTGCCTTATTTACAAGGCAGCAAAGCCCCTATCACCACTACAACGTCAACAAAAAAGTGACGCTGTGGTGGTGATAGGGGCCTGTAAATATGCCCCTTGTTTTTCTTTTTCAGTGAATATATACATGTCGCCAGTAAGTAGTTATAGTTCTCCTGTATTTCCTCGTGACAGGTACCAGGATGATCATTGGACCCGGGTCCACCAGGACCCCCGCAACATTCTCCGCATCAGAGAGTTTTGGATATTGACACCTGTGGCTATTTCTACTGCCCTCTCTCACAGCCAGAGTGATTCCCATTCCTGCCTACTCCCATGACCTGATATATCGTTGGCTTCCATTACCTTCCAGTATCCTGATTTGGCCCCTCGCATCCCTTGATTGAGGTCTGCTACACTCTCCACAGTTTCTTGAGCCATAGGAGACCCCTTTGTTCTAGTATCCGCAAGCTTGTGCCTGTCCAGACTCCCCAGGCATTTGCGGTTCGCCATCGTTTAGCTCCCTGAGAAGGTATGACCCGCATCCGGGGTTTTTCACGAAACGCGCGTCAGAGCACGTCCTCAGCCGATTGCCACAACCTTCATATAACAGTTATTATTTTATGTTGTAGTTTTGTCTGCATAAAATATATAAATAATATGCATCAAACTTCTGTTGGATAGAAATCAGCAAATTGTTCAAATTGCCAACAATCAGTAACAGGAATAGTTTGTGTATTACTTTTTGTGCACTACATGTTGGACCTTTTTCCTGTATAAATTCTTGTACTCTACATGTTGGATCTTTTACAGTTTGATGAGTGATTGAATGAATGTGGTTTTGAATGGAGTGCATGGCTGAGTTGGTTGGACGGTATGTTTGATCCATACTCGCGTACGCCTGGTTATTGAGGGGCCGAGTACGATGACGGTCGGAAAAGCATTCCGACCGCCGTGGCAGCGGTAAATAACCGTCCGCATGTACCGCGGCAAAACCGGCGGTCAGATTAGGATGCACCGCCAGAGAAATCCGACCGCCGTGGACGGATTCCACAAATCTCCGCCGGGAACGTCCGGAACAGCTGACAATCTGTCCGCGGCGTTCGGATTTGCTGCGGAAAGACCCAAAACCGCCGATCGACCAGCGGAATGACCGCAAGTGAAATTACAATACAATGGCGGTGCCAGCGGAACGATCAGTTGTTTCCGACCGCCGCGATCGCAACTAATGCTGAATGGGAGAGCCGGTGGAAGGGCTGTTGCATTCCGACCGCCGCGGTCGCGCCGGAAGAGTAATGGTGGTCGAAAGCAACCACACAACAAGGCTACCAAGTGTGGCTCTATATCTGGCTCAGCCTCAAAAAACACCTAACATACCACAATGACACACCCCCATGGCAAGTAAAAAATACAAATCCCAGGTCAACCCAGACAACACACCTGACATGAATACTCCATTTTGACCCACCCACATAGCTGAGTATAAAACCAGCCCCTTCCCTGCCCAGAATCCCTTGCACAACTCCAGCACTGAAGGGCCCAACCCCACAGCACAAAGGAGAGGCAAATCAGCACACATCACACCATCACAACCACACACACACCACACACATCTCCATCACCACCTTCCCACCTGCACTTTTCACCCATTTACACATCACACACCATGGCACAGAAAAAAATGCCAAAATTCACTGACAATGAGTTGTCAGTCATGGTAGATGAGATAATCAGAGTAGAACCACATTTGTTTGGAAGCATGGTCCAACAGACACCAGTAGCCAGAAAAAATCAAATGTGGGCAAGGATAGTCAACAAAGTCAATGCAGTAGGGACCACCCCGCGTACCCTGAAGGACATCAGGAGGAGGTGGCATGACCTCAAGACCAGGGTGAAAGAGCGTGCCAACAAGAACCATGAGCTGGTTCAGAGGACTGGCGGTGGTCCTCCCATTCCACCACTAACATTCAACGAATGGGAGGAGAAGGTGATTGCCATACTGCATCCAGAGAGTGTCACAGGAATACCCGGGGGAGTGGAGGCTGGTAAGTACCAACAAATGTCTCCCATTACACTGCTATGTACTGTCTTGCACAACTAGAAAGCTACACTTCCTAAACACAAATGCACTTACATACAACACACTCTTCCCAACACATGTCTCACACATCTAACATTTCCTTCCTCTGAATCACCCCAAAGGTAGCTAGCAATATTTCCATGGGGGCATGTGTACAGGCAGCCAGCACTACAACTCCCACCAGGCCCCCTTGTCCCACAGCTGAGCAGGATGGTACACTCCTCCCACTCATAACCATGTGGCAGCCATTGCATTGCTCACATTTACCTAACAGGTAGGTAGCCTTCTGAACAGGGAGGGGTGTTTGTGGGTGGGAAGCCTACACTACAACTCCCCACAGGCCCCCTTGTCCCACAGCTGAGCAGGATGGTACACTCCCCACACCCAGAACCATGGGGCAGCCATCTCATTGCTCTCCTCAAACTCACAGGTAGTTAGCCTTCTCATGCTCTCTTGTCTCACCCCTGAGCAGGATGGAACGCTCCCCCCACCCAGAACCATGTGGCAGCCCCTGCATTGCTCACCTTCACCTAACATGTAGGTAGCCTTCTGAACAGAGAGGGGTGTTTGTGGGTGGGAAGCCTGCACTACAACTCCCACCAGGCCCCCTTGTCCCACAGCTGAGCAGGATGGAGCACTAGCCCCCCCAACAATGTGGCAGCCATTTCATTACGCTCATCAAACTTACAGGTAGGTAGCCATCTTAACAGGGAGGGGTGTTTGTGGGTGGGAAGCCAGCACTACAACTCCCACCAGGCCCCCTTGTCCCACAGCTGAGCAGGATGGTACACTCCCCACACCCAGAACCATGTGGCAGCCATCTCATTGCTCTCCTCAAACTTACAGGTAGTCAGCCTTCTCATGCTCTCTTGTCTCACCCCTGAGCAGGATGGAACACTCCCCCCACCCAGAACCATGTGGCAGCCATTGCATTTCTCACCTTCACATAACATGTAGTTAGCCTTCTGAACAGGGAGGGGTGTTTGTGGGTGGGAAGCCAGCACTACAACTTCCACCAGGCCCCCTTGTCCCACAGCTGAGCAGGATGGTACACTCCCCACACCCAGAACCATGTGGCAGCCATTGCATTGCTCACCTTCACCTAACAGGTAGGTAGCAATCTTAACAGGGAGGGGTGTTTGTGGGTGGGAAGCCAGCACTACAACTCCCACCAGGCCCCCTTGTCCCACAGCTGAGCAGGATGGTACACTCCCCACACCCACAACCATGCGGCAGCCATCTCATTGCTCTCCTCAAACATACAGGTAGTCAGCCTTCTCATGCTCTCTTGTCTCACCTCTGAGCAGGATGGAACACTCCCCCCACCCAGAACGATGTGGCAGCCATTGCATTGCTCACCTTCACATAACATGTAGGTAGCCTTCTGAACATGGAGGGGTGTTTGTGGGTGGGAAGCCAGCACTACAACTCCCACCAGGCCCCCTTGTCCCACAGCTGAGCAGGATGGTACACTCCCCACACCCACAACCATGTGGCAGCCATCTCATTGCTCTCCTCAAACTTACAGGTAGTCAGCCTTCTCATGCTCTCTTGTCTCACCCTTGAGCAGCATTGAACACTCCCCCCACCCAGAAGCATGTGGCAGCCATTGCATTGCTCACCTTCACCTAACAGGTAGGTAGCTATCTTAACAGGGAGGGGTGTTTGTGGGTAGGAAGCCAGCACTACAACTCCCACCAGGTCCCCTTGTCCCACAGCTGAGCAGGATGGTACACTCCCCACACCCAGAATCATGTGGCAGCCATTGCATTGCTCACCTTCACCTAACACGTAGGTAGCCATCTTAACAGGGAGGGGTGTTTGTGGGTGGGAAGCCAGCACTACAACTCCCACCAGGCCCCCTTGTCCCACAGCTGAGCAGGATGGCACACTCCCCACACCCAGAAACATGTGGTAGCCATTTCCCTCCACTGTGTCACCGAACAGGAAGGCAGTCAGTGCATGCACCCTGCCATCCTTCTCAAAAAACATGGAGCCAGATGACCACACCAGCACTCACATGTCAGCCAACTTGGCATACATCCAAAAGCCACATCCAGTGTGCAGACAGCTAAGCGCACGTAACTGTCACAGAAATTAAACTTTGACTCACCAAGTCACATGTGAAAGTAATTCATGGCACAATCATGCACAGCACAGAATGCAATGTGTAAGTGCCATGGTGTCAGGGCATGAAGGCCCATATGAACACGAAACATGCATGGTCAATCTGACAAACAAAGTAAGGTACATTATATGAAAAAGGTATGTATAACATTCCAATGGCTAGTTCTTGCTTAGCTGAAATTGATTCCATGAAGAGCAAACAAAAAAGACGCATTACATAAAGTTGATGTGCCGCAAGTTGTTAGATGATGACATGTCCTTGTAATCACACAATCTGTACGTGGCACATGGTTTCAATTTACATGTCACACCATGGACAAGTAATGTATGTACCTCAACATCATGTCATGATGCTCAGTATCTTGCTGCCATACCAAGTGATTGCAATGTAAAGTGTTTTGGTGTATCAAATGTAACATTCAAAAGTCTAACACCAAGCTTGTGGAGTGCACTTCAATGACCATTTAACCTCTGTTCAACAGGAGATCCACAAGCAACTGCAGCAGAAAACACCACCAACCTGCAGAGTCTGTCTCCCCCCCAGAACATGAACTCTCGGATGCAGACTCCCTACGTTTCTCAGATGAGGAGCAACAACCTGGCCCCTCTGGACTGCCAGGGCGCACCACGTCTTAGGCCCTCATTGTACCCACCACCACCACAGCAACAACAACAGCGCTGATCGCTACTACAACGACCTATGCGGCCTCCACCACCACCATCACCACTGCTGCCTGCAACACTCTCCCTGCCTCAGTGGTTACCAACACCACAACACAATCAGAGGAAGCCAGGGGGAGTGTGCGGGTGCGTCCAGTGCCAACGCCACTGGTCCGTGTCAGCAGGGCAGGTGGGAGGGCAACTGGGGGACAAATACAAGAGGACACTGAGACCGAAGCCCTGGCCACCGTCGCAGGAGTCCTTGGGGCATATGAACAGAACCAGGGACAGATGGGCCAGGTTGTGGAAGAAGTGCGTGAGCTCCGCCTGCTGCTGAGGTCCATGGACACATGTATGGGCCAACTTGTGGACCTCATGGGCCAGCTTGTGGGTGTTCTGAGGGACAGACATGCGGCCCAAATGACAGCTCAACCCCCCTCCAGTGGCCCACATGCTGATACACCCACCACCTCAGCTGCGGCCACAGAGAGGGGTGAGCTGCAACAAAATGACTCCTCAGACACCGCTGAGCCTGCAGCAGAGGGCCCCCCTGCCAAACGCATGAGGGGCCATCTGAGAAACACCAGGGGAGGATCACGTGGCCATTCACCATCCAAACGCAATTCGTTGAGACAGCCATGATGGCACCTGTGTTCCCCTTGACATTGACTTTGTTAACTATCCTTGCCCACATAGGACTGTGTGACTACTTCAATGTGGTGACTACTCTATTTGTCTCATTTACCATCACTGACAACTCATAAATTCACTTGGCACAATTTTGTAAATAATCACTTCTCTGTCACAAATACTTATTGTAAATAAACACTCTTTACACACCTATGTCTTTGTGTCAGCTCCATGTTTATCACAGTATGTACAATGTCAACTCAGATTCCAATGTACCACAAGCTCTGATTGTGATGAGGCATTGAGAGGGTGAAGGGACCTAGAAAGACACAAGAGAATGACATTTACTTGTCAGGTGATGCCATTACAGCTAAAACACGACACTAGTCATCAACGTACAAAAACCAGCACACATAACAATGAGCAACAACATCAACATAGACATGAGGTACCTGGATAACAATACCCTGTGCCACACACATCAGCCATTAGCCCAGAGCCAACAACAGCCAGCAGTCAAAAAGATCATCTATGCCTTGCCACTACCATCAAGCAAACAGACAATGTCACTGTTGTACAATGTCACTTACACTCAAGGGAAGTAGTTGTCGATGAGCTGTTGACGCAGGTCAACACTTTCCTCTTCTCCACTATCGTCGTCACTGGGCATGTGTGGGTTTGCAGGGTAGGGCATCTGCTGCTCATGATCATCCAGGAGCAGGGGGATCTCCTTGCGCAAGGCCAGGTTGTGGAGCATGCAGCATGCAACTACGATCTGACACACCTTTTGGGGAGAGTAGAGTAGTGCACCTCCGCTCTTGTCCAGACACCGGAATCTAGACTTCAGAAGCACAAAAGTACGCTCCACCACACGACTTGTCCTCCCATGTGCATCATTGTAGCGTCCTTCACCCGGGGTCCTTGGATTCCTCAGTGGGCTCAGCAACCAAGGCCAGTTGGGATACGCAGAATCACCTAGGTGTGACATACAGAGAGCAATTTACTGATAGAAACAGTAGCTGAGAACAGCATGTCACACATACAGCACACTACTTGACTCGGTGTACTCACCAACAAGCCACGCACGCTCCGGATGCAGGTTTGCCATCAGTTGTGGGATGATGCTGTTACGCAGTATGTAGGAGTCATGGGCTGATCCGGGAAATTTGGCACAGACATGGGAGATAATCATATCCGCTTGGCATACCACTTGCACATTAATGGATTGGAAATGCTTCCTGTTCCTGTATATGTGCTCACGTGCCTGTGGTGGAACCAGGCCAACATGTGTGCAGTCAATGGCGCCAACAACATTAGGTATGTGGCCAAGGACATAAAAATCACCCTTCACAGCTGCCAATTCATGTCTCCTTGGAAAATGGATGTAGCGGTCCTTGTATGTCATCATTGTGGACAGGACATCATGTAGCACCATGCTGAACATCGCTTGAGACATCCCACCGGCGAGGGCCACCGTGTACTGGAACGAACCAGTTGCAAAGAAATGCAGGGCCGCCATCACCTTAACTTTTGGTGTCAAAGCAGTCGGATAGGTTCTGCGAGGCCTCAGATGGGGCTCCAACTGACCACATAGTTCTTGAAGGGTAAGGCGATCCAGATGGAATTTTCTTATGATGTCCTCATCCTCCATGTTCGCCAGCACTGGGAACGGACGATGCACATTTGGTCGTCTCCAACATACAATGAAAGGGGACACATGTCAATTTAATTCCCCTATGAGATGTGTCAAACATCTTACATCTTGACTGACGCAGCGCCAACAATGACTGGACTGTAACAACAGCTTAATGCACAAGTCACATGCAGAGACACCTTGATCTCATGTAGTCGTACACGTGGTCAGTATGTACATACTAACTACCTCCAAAACAGATTCTGACTATGTGAATGGTAAATGGTACACTTGTACATCTTGTGTCTCCAGCCCTGGGTGTAGGTGACACAGCACATGTTGGAAACAGCAACACTGCTGACTTCTACGTAGCTGCTGTACCTGCCACACCTTCTTGCTTAAGTTGCACAGAGCACAACTTTTCTACACAATGAGCACAGTGTGTGTAAGCTGATCAACTACCAAAATCAATACAGCAATGTGCACAGTGAAATAGGCACATTATGTGCTCAGTCCATCATTACTGTGGGTTGATTAGCCATCTCACACATTGAGATGTTCACAAATATGAGACTCCATTACACACCAAATCTGTGTACTGGCACACAAATATCACAGGTGACATGTGAGGAAGTACATGCCAATGCATGTAATCATGTGCACTGACATGGCATGTGTAGGCATCAGTGAGTTGAATGTCACACTAGCATTACATTTTGCAAACAGGTGCTGTAATACATTGTGAATGTATAGTGTTCAATGATTAAAATTGGCTATTGCCATTGCTAGAGCATATTTTGTCCATAGGTGCGGTATGAGTGCTCCGCCATCGCGATCACGGTCATTGGCCGCAAATTGAAAGATGCAGGATTGCGGTAGCGACCGCCTGGCCCCCGCGGTGTGACACCGCCAATGCCAATGCCAATGCAGCCAATAGGAACCGTGATCGCTGTAGTGAAATACAATTTTGAAACTCGCAGTAGACGTGCTCCGCTACCGCCGGCCTGGGCATTGGCCACAATTGAAAGATGCAGGATTGCGGTAGCGACCGCCTGGCCCCTCGGTGTGACACCGCCAATGCCAATGACAATGCAGCCCATGTGAACCGTGATTGCGGTAGTGAAATACAATTTTGAAACTCGCGGTAGACGTGCTCCGCTACCGCGGGCCCGGGCATTGGCCACAATTGAAAGATGCAGGATTGCGAAAGTGACTGCCTGGCCCCCGCGGTGTGACACCGCCAATGCCAATGACAGTGCAGCCAATGGGAACCGCGATCGCGGTAGTGAAATACAATTTTGAAACTCGCGGTAGGCGTGCTGCGCTTCCATGGTCCCGGTTATTGGATACAATTGAAAAATGCTAACCAGGCAGACCAATTGCAGCAGCTGAGTACCACTGAAACAACCCCAGGGGCCTATAAATCTCTGTGAGAGAGCCACACATTTCACTTGCATTCAGACACTGCTGCCTGCCATTCTTCACCACCAACTGCTGCTGTTCCTGTATTCTGGACCCAGTGATGGCGAGAACTGAGAACATCAGGGCCCTTCCCTTCACCACAGAGGAGCTGGAGGTCCTGGTGGACGAGGGCCTTGCACAGTATGGGAGGCTGTATGGTGCGCCAGATGTACTGGTAAGTGTTACTGAATAAACGTTTGAGAGTGCTCAGAATGCTCACATGATGTTGCTCTGCAGTAGTATGTGCCTGTGAGTGCAAGTCAATGTGCATGCATCCATATTTTTCCTATAGCCTGCTCCATACATGGCCTATTAAGAATTGCATTTGAGTATGTGGGGAGGATGGCAACATGGACACTTCTACAGCCCTTCTTCTGCAAAAAACAACAAACGTTGGTCTGAGACTGGTTAATGTAAATGTGTGATACACTGTCTAGCATGCTGACTTCATGTCAACGGGGTGTGTAGCCTTATTTCGACAGATCCAAGACTGCATTGAAGGATGGGAGTGACAATCAGTGTATTTTGCAGCCATACAGTTACACTGCTGGTTTGAGTCAGTCGAAGTCTGAACAAACATTGCCTGTGCTATGTGATGTCATAGTCCATTAAGGCCTCACTTGCTCATTTGTGACATTACAAATGTTTTTTGTCCAGAGGGTACTGAATGATGTGTGTGCAGTTCTCAAATTGCCACTATGGTGATGTGTGCATTATGCACAAGAGTACAATGCCTGTGTGTAACACTCTTGGTGGTAGTTAACCTATGACACATCAGATAAATGTAATTTGGAGATGTCATCCTTCTATTGATTACATTATGTGTTCAGTCTCGCATGTGTAGGCACTGTTTCCCCTCTCATATTGTACATGCATGTGATTTCTCTGATGGCCCAAGTTTAACCTCAGTGTGAGTCCCTCTGGCCTGCACAGAAACTGCCCAATGTTACAAGGACCCATCACTAAATGTAATGAGTGAAACATATGTGTTGTCCACCACCCTATTTCTCAATAAGCTATCTTATGCCTGAGGATTGCACAAGACAGGCCTCCACCTTGTGAGAAGAGTGTGAGAATGTCAGATCATGGCCCTAAATGTGACCACCATGACACATGTAGCCATCACTGGTCAAGGACATTGAGGGGGTGTGTGGTGTTATGACACAGTGAGTCAGCCCCGACACATCATTCCCAATGTATTGTATGTCATGCTCACTCACATACTGCATCACAGATGAGGGTCATTTTCACATTGGTTACTGTGCTGGCACTCTGCATGTGTATGAGATGGCCATGTACTGTGTCCATCATCATACATGTATATATTTCAATGGGATTATCCGATGCAAGTGTACTACGTGTCATGCTGTATGGCCTCTGCTCAATATTTATGTATTAGTGTGCTATGTATTTTCATGCTCCTGTACTGACACACAGTGGTACATAAAACAGTGTCCCTGAAATTTCCTCTTCTTGTCTCCCATGCTTGCAGCTTAAGGTCCACCAGTGTAAGGCGATATGAAGGGCCATTGCACGCAAGGTGTGGGCTCTGGGTGTCTCCAACCGACGGCACACACACTGTCACAAGAGGTATGATGACATCTGCCGGCTGAGCAAAAACGTGGCAGAGATTACGCTGGGGGGGCTCCCTCAGAGTGGCAGGTTGGCGCACAGGAGCATGACACCACTAATGGCCCGCATCTTGGCAGTGACACAGCCAGAGCTGGATGGACGCTTGAGGGCCCATCAGCAGCAAGTTGGGGGTGAGTATTCAGCTAAGTGTGACTTTGGGTGTGAGTGACTGCATGAATCCCAAACGTGAGCCAGTGGGAAGCTCTGTGATGTCTCCAGTGTGATGCAATGGCTTCTAAGTGGCCTCTGTGTTGAGTGCAGCTGTTATGCATTTGTACGACATGTGGTTTCTCATGTGTTTAAAACCATGAGCCTTGTCATTGACAGATGAGATGTGGCCTTGTGACATATGCTGCAGTATGAGTGTCATAGACATCACCTGGCAGAGAACAGCAGTGAGCATCATGTTAGTGTGCATTTATAGATGTGTGCTGTGCACAACATATGATTTGTGACAACTACACAGCTGACACCAATGTGCAACTGTAGTTGTGCTTCAAAGCACCACATGGTGGATATCAGGAGCTTCTGGCCATTGCAAAAGGACATTTGGGAGTTTGTATCTGTGGTGTTCCCTTAAAGTGACTTCATATGTGACAGAGACAACATGTTTAGATGTATACCTATCTCACCTACAGGCACATAGGTATGCTTACAGAGAATAGTATGTTAGGGTCCAAGGAGGCACGGGCCAGCTATTTGGCTGTGTCAACGCCACATGGGGCATTACTATCAACTATGCATGTTTCCATGCATCTTCTGATGATTACATAAATGTTGCACATGCTGACTGTACATGGAGGAGGCCAACATGGGAGTATCATTTTCAAGTTTTGTGCTTTGCTTGCATATGATGTTTGTGAGTATGGCACTATACTGAACCTCTGTCTCTTGCAGCATCTACCGAGGGCACGGAAGGACGGGGGACCGACACCAGTGGGGAAGCTTCTGGCACGACTGCTACACATGAGCTCACTTGTAAAAACAACAATTGATGGACAGAATGGAGAACAATGTCGTACATTCACCCCAGTACAGAGATCTGGGCCTAAATCCATCGTTTTTTTGCTCACCATGCCTTTCCAGTTTGGACCCTGCCATATGCACATCAGTCTTGACCCTGCGCCCAATGGGAACAGTCCAGCCCGAACTGCCAGTCCAGGTCCTCCCTAAACTGGAAACAAGCATCCTAGGACCAGTTTCGGGCTTTCAGCCCTCATCAGGCAGGATAGCTTGACTCCAGTGGCATGGAGAGCACGGGGCCCACGTCTGGGCATACCCGTCCCACTCTGGGTGACAAATGCAAAAACAACAATTAATGGACAGAATGCAGAACAATGTCGTACATTCACCCCAGTACAGAGATCTGGGCCTAAATCCATCGTTTTTTTGCTCACCATGCCATTCCAGTTTGGACCCAGCCATATGCAAATCAGTCTTGACCCTGCACCCAATGGGAACAGTCCAGCCCGAACTGCCAGGCCAGGTCCTCCCTGGACTGGAAACAAGCATCCTAGGACCAGTTTCGGGCTTTCAGCCCTCATCAGCCAGGATAGCTTGACTCCAGTGGCATGGAGAGCACGGGACCCACGTCTGGGCATACCCGTCCCACTCGGGGTGACAAATGCAAAAACAACAATTGATGGACAGAATGCAGAACATGAGCTCACTGACACTGATGTGACCAGAGCCTTGGAGGGGGACAGGAGTGCCCTGGATGATTCCCACCCGGAAACACCAACCTCCACATCTTCAGACTCCAGCGGTGACTCCTCGATGTTGGCGGGCACAGGAAGTTCCAAATCTGCCTCTTCTTCCACCACACATCATCCAGTGCCCACCCTCCCGGTTGCTCCCACAAGTGCTGTCCGTGCCCACAGCCCTAGGAAGGGTAGAGTCCCCTTCCCCCCAGGCACCGCTGCACCTGCCCCTGTCTCCCCTGCTGCCCTCAGTGTAGAGGTGGTGGACCTTTTGCGCCAGCTGTGTGTGGGTCAGACTGCTCTCCTGAATGCCTTCCAGGATCATGACAAGAAGTTGGCACAGGTAGTTGCCTTCATGGAGGGGATTCAGTCTGACATGGGTGGCCTACACCAAACTGTCCAGTCTTTGTCCTCCACAGTGACGGCAGCCATTCAGCAGTCACAAGCTCCAAGTTCGGCTCCTGTCCCTTCAGCAACCATCCTGCCAGTGGCACCACCTGACGAGAGTGCCCACACGCCAGAGCTCTCAGGCACCAAGTCCTCCACACGCAGCACTCAACAGCAGCACTACAAGTGGACCAGACCACAGACACCATCCCCAACACACAAAACAGGCTCACAGGAGCGCAAAACCAAAAGCCCATCACTTGACACTCATGGGCATCAGGCCAAGAAGCAGGCATCAACAACACATTAATCAAAATCACCCCCATCCAAGGGCACTCCCATCCTCACACCTGCTCCCAAAGACAAACAAACACTGGCCCTGTCTGCTGTGAACCTGGTGCCTGCAACGACTAAGCACAAACGCATTTCTAAGGCAGATTCACCTGCAACGTCAACTCCCACTCACACCCCTGTGAAGCTGGGACAGAAGAGCAAAGTAGGGGGTTCACCTGGACAACAGGGGATGCAGGGGAAGAGGCAAGGCCACCCCAAGCATACAACCAGATCCAACAAATCCCCACAGGGAGAGCCACCTGCACCTGGTATACCTTTGGTGGAGAGTGAGGCTGTTGTGCCCACCCCACTTCCCACTCCGGCCAAGACACTTGTGGACTATCAAATCCCCAAGAAGTTGAGACCCAGCCCTCAACATTCACCCTCACACACTGTGTCTCCCGGAAGCATGTCTCCGCCTCCCCATGCAACGACTCCACCCGGTCCAAGCAGCCCTCAGGCTCCCACAGCCACTGATGCCTCTACCTCAGCCGGTTATCTCTCTCCAAGGTCCAGTCCTCCAACTGGCCCCGACAATCAGCCACCTCCCAGTTCAACTTCAAGCCAAAGTTGAAGCTAAGTGCCCCTCCCCACACCATTTATCACACAGCGGTGCCTGGACTGCCCATTTGTAGCCCCTGAGCTGTGGTGATTCCCATGGCAGTGGACGGTGTCACCCATTCCCTGTGCAGTTTCTCATGCACACATGTGCGGACCGGAACTATGGACTGGCCAATGGCCTTGCTGTTTGTTACTTTTGATGCCCATTCCCTGTGCAGTTTCTCATGCACACATGTGCGTACCGGAACTATGGACTGGCCAATGGCCTTGCTGTTTGTTACTTTTGATGCCCATTCCCTGTGAAGTTTCTCATGCACACATGTGCATACTTTTAATTTGTACTGGCCAATGGCCTTGCTGTTTTGTACTTTTGATGCCCATTCCCTGTGCAGTTTCTCATGCACACATGTGCGGACCGGAACTATGGACTGGCCAATGGCCTTGCTGTTTGTTACTTTTGATGCCCATTCCCTGTGCAGTTTCTCATGCACACATGTGCATACTTTTAATTTGTACTGGCCAATGGCCTTGCTGTTTTGTACTTTTGATGCCTATCTGGGTATTATGTAATAAAGACTGTTACTCCTGGTGTCTGCTTTGTCAATGCCCTTGCTAAATAAAAGGTTTATGTATGGGTATCGGTTCATGTGACACATGCTCTGTATGCCACTTTCAAATTGGCAATTACTTGTTTCAGAGGTTTTCAGAGGTAACAGGCACTTTTGCTCTTCTTCAGTCTGAGGCTTGAGGGTGCAATGATGGTTGTTTGTGATGATCTACTCTTCTCCTAATCATTCTGTGCTCAGGTTTGCTAAATTGTACACATGTCATGTTAGGATGCAATACCAGAACAGAGGTGAATGCTATCCACAGGATTACTTGCGGGGGTGGCCAGGGTCCGTCATATCTGTGGGCTCTTTCTTGATGTGTGCACAGCAGTGTTGATGTGTAGTCATCTTGTGTGGGCCTGTCTTCATAGTCACATGGGTACATTTGAATGTGTGCACTTGAGTAGTCATACAGTGTGATTGGCCTGTCATTTGCCTGTCATTGTCAGTAGTGTTGATGTGTATGTGCCCCTGCACATGCCAACTACACACATGTGTGACCCAGGTAATGTGTGCCTGTTAGATTACATTGTCAGACATGTGCTTCAGATTGTGGGCACATGTAGGAGTTGTAGGTGGAGCACTGTGCAATGTGTCGGTGTGTGCTTGCACTCCTGGGGGACACCTACTTGTTGTCACTGTCAGTTGTGAGTATGCAGAGTGTGTCACTGCCTAGTCTGTGTTGTGTTTTGTTGATCAGCCATGGGTCTTGTTTAAGTTTGTGCTCACTGTGCTGACCTGCTCAGCCACACTGACATTATTTGTGAGTTTTCTCATGCATTGCTGTCACTTGACACATTTTTGGGTCCAGTATAGTATGTGGTATGAGGAGTCCTACCATCCCCTATAGGTGCTTCTGATGCCTACACATTGTGAGTTACTCCTCTATGGGGCATATTCTCAAGGATCTATCGCCGAGTTATCGGCACTTTATCGCAGCCAAAGTCGCGATAAATTCATCGCCCCATTCACAAGCTGGCGCTAACAGCCCATAACACCAGTTTACCTGGGAAAGCAGTCGCAAAAAACATTGCCACAGATGACCCCGGCAACTAACGCTAATGATATGCAGAGTAGGCGTTCCCGTGTAAAAATCCGCGACAACACCACTCCACAACATTCTCAACGACCAGCCAGATCGGCGATAAGATCACAAAACATGCAATAAGGCGCGTTAGCAGCAGGAAATTAACACCTGCTCTTACCTGGTGTAAAGTCGGGCGACAACCGGCACCAGACAAGGGAGCATAGCCCATAGCCACACATGAAGAACAACAGATGCCCTGGAGCAACCGATCATGCAGCCCGGAGGCCCAATAGTCCAACAACACCTACCGCCACCACCCCCAGGACCCCCCCATCACCCCCACCCCTCCGGGGCCCCACCCCGGGCACCCCCCACATCCCCCCTTTGGACAAAGATATTGCACATCAACTCGACGAAACATGAACCAAACAGATATGTGTGCTACTGGTTTGGTTGGTGTGCACACACTGCTTAGTGTTCATGCAGTGCTGTCAGTGTATGTTGCCTTGTACTTGCCTGGTGTGCATCCCCCTGATGTCCAGCTGAGATTGCTATGTGATGGATTGGTATGTGCATCTGTTGTGTTTTTGTTGTAGATGGATGCAGTGTTTGGCCTGTGTTGGCTCTTTCTGCTGACAGGTGCAATGTGTGTGTGATATTCTATTTGCATGACATTGTGTGTGAGTAGTTTGTGCATTGTGATACATTCAGATGTGTGTTGCATGTGTAGTGTGCATTTCTTGTGTGTATCAATCAATCAATAAATCAATCAGGGGTTTATAAAGCGCGCTACTCACCCGTGAGGGTCCCAAGGCGCTGTCACATGCAGCAATGTGGATTCTTGTTCATGAGCTTGTTTTGAGTGCACAATAGTGGCATGTCCTCCTATGTTTGACCTTTCACTTGTCAGGATTGTGCATGTGCATGCTTGTGGTACACTGTGACAGCATGCTCACTTGATGACTGGTGTGGTGTCTATGTCTGTGTTAGCTGATTTGTCCCATTGATCCCAGTTAGTGTTCATGATTGGCATTTGAAGATGCAATTCTTGTTTGAGTTGGGGTATGGTGTCTGTGCATTTGTTCAGAGTGACAATGTTGTGTATTCCTGTTCTGTCTAGGGTCACATTGCCTATCCACTGTTTGCCTGCACATGGCTGGGCTTGTTGGACTTCTGTGGATGTTGTTTGTGAGATTTGTGTTTGGCTATTGGTTTTGGGTCAGCATTGGTTCAGGCATCCCTGAGTGTGAAGCTGACATTTGTTGATGCACACCAGGGTGTGTGATTGGTTGTCTGGAAAATCACAGGACCTTATTTGCACCTTTATGTGTGTTTCTCACAGGTGTTGAGTGGTGCAGGTATGAGATGGGTAGATGAGGGGTATGTGTGAAGGTCCTACTTGGGTTTGACAGTCAGGGAGTGTGACAATGAGCCATGTGTGTTGTGCTGGTGGCATACACATGTCAAGTAAGTTGACACAGATGTGTGGCTGGTCACTGTATGGCTTCTGACACTTCCTATCATTCCTGTGCCTATGCATAGTTTGCATTGCTGTATTCCAGAGATATTGCACAGTTTTCACTTTGGTTTCATTGCTATCACTGTGCCACCCATGTCTGATTTGAGGGCCTAAGGGTAGTGTGATATGTTCCTCCTCTTGCATGTGATTTCCAAATGCTATGTGGCTTGCTCCCTGGTTTTCCAGCACTGTGCACTCCACTGTGGCCTAGCCCATTTATTGTCCTACATTGCTGCTGACCTATGGTATGTGTATGTGGCAGGGTGTGAGTGTGTGATCTTTCAGAGGGACTTGACATGCAGTGTGAACAGTTCAGTGGTTGTTAATATGCAGTGTGAGTCTACATTTCTTAATTATACTCAGTTTGATTCACATGAGTGGAAGGCAGATGTGAGGAGGAGGGTTGTCCAGCCCCTGACCTTCTGTGCAGGGTGTTCATCTTCACCCCCACCTTCCCAGTCAATCTACCTTGCCCTTTGATGTGTGAGGTCGAGCCACACCTGGCTGATAAATTGTGCATTGGGGGTGGGGGGACAGGAGGGGCACACATCATGTGCAGAAATGGGTGTGAGAAGCGTGCTGTGGGCTGTGGCCAACTGATGCAGCCCACCATGTGGGTCGGGTGAAGGTGGAGCCCTGGGAAGCTGCCCAGACTGCCCATGCCTGGCACCGGCCCTGCCTACTACATTGTGTGCAGGTTTTCCCGCGTCTTCACCGCTGCGGTGACTTGCCCAGGACATTGCAGTGATTTCGCGGTTGATGGGTGACCCGGATGCGGAGGTGTGGATTTCGAGCAGGCAGGACATGTGTGAGTACACTGGGGGATATGTTCCTGTCTCCACCAGAGTGTCTGATGTGTACAGGAACCGTATTTCAGCACAGGAGTTGTGTGTTGTGGTTGTGTGCGGAGATGTGTTTTTACGTACCTGCGGTGTTGACCGCAGCGACGTCTTATTTGCTGGTAGTGGATGAGGTACAGCAGCGGAAGGGCTTTAAGAGCTGGATCCATAGCGGTCAGGAACGCGTGGAGGTGACCGGGATTCGAGTTTTGATCTCCGCAGTAGTGCTTCCGCCGTCTACGGGTGGCTGGTTTCTCCGCTGCGTTGTGATGGGCTGTTTGAGGCATCGTGATTTGTACGGCGGTCGTAACATCATTCCGCACGGCGGTCTTTCTCTATTGGCTCCCTCCGCCACCGTTCCGGAAGGAAATTCCTGGCGGATCCCGAAACTCTGCAGCGGACGGGAAATGGGCTATCTTTGACCATTGTAATACGGCGGACGCGAGGACCCCCGCTGGAGTGCGGAAAATGATGTTTTCCGCCACCTCCAGCACCGCGGATGTGCCAAACACCGCCATCGTAATCGGCCCCTATGAGTGTGTGGGATCATTTTTCTTTTATTTGTCACTGTATTTCTTGCAATATTTTATTCATATAAATTTGACATTGTCGCATATTATTGACTTGTATAATAAAACTAGGGTATACAACCTTAAATATTTCTTTTACGGCGTACCTATGAACTTTTCTCTTGCTTTGCACACTATGTCATGACAAATGGGATGGGGTAACCCAATTTCTCCCTTCTTGATCCTTCACACTAAGATGATTGATTAAATTACTTTCAGGCAGAGGGGTTATGTTTGATTGGTAGTTATAGTTAGAACCATGTTTCCATAGGAAAAGCATTTTTTGACTTGCCTATATCTGTAGTGCAGTTTGACGAATCTTCACAAAATGTTCCCAGAAAAGTGCCCTGGGAAGTTCAGTTGTGCATGGAAAGTTTCAGGTTGATCTGGCAAGCGGAGGCCTGGAAAAGGGGGGGTAAAAACTGTTTGTTTCCCATGTTAATTCCCATAGAGTCTTTAGACATACCTGCAACCAGAACCGCTGGACGGAATTACACCAAATTTGTCAGAAAGGTAGATTTTGTTCCAGAGATCACACTTTTTATTATTTGGTGTAAATTCATTTAGCAGCTTTGTAGATATTAAAGGAACACCACATTTGTATATCTGGCCAGTGCCTAAGCACATACCTCATGGGGGTATCTGATTGACTGCCAACACTTCAACCAGGAAGTGTTGGCAGCCATTTTAGAACTAATATACATGATAATACCCCCATTGAAATGCATTGTAGTTATTGGCAGGTTTTGAGGGTTACAAAAAGGAGAAGGTATAAAGGGTGTTAACAGATTTTAGTTACCATATAAATCATTTGTTGATGGTACTATATTAATTTTAGGAATTGTGGTGTGTGGTAAGGTGATTTTACCCTGTGGAAAAGTCTTATGCTGGTATTTCATGAATCATGCTTGAGAGAAAACTGTTTTCTCATGATTTTCCCACAGAATTTATGGAAGGTGCTCCAGAAGCTAAAATGAGAGCATATTTTTTATAAATTCACACTTTCTCTGCCATATGAAAATGAAGTCTGATATTCTCAGTAAATCATGTACTTCTAACAGGAGCAGCCTTTCAGTTGATTCCCTTGTGTTCTACTGCAGCCTCCCAGAGTGTTCTAAAGAACAACTAGACAGCTAACAGTGTTACTTATGACAAATGTATGGCACCCATGTAGCCATGTTGATTAAATCAAACTGGTAAAACTTAAATCATTTAATTTAGAAAGGAACAAAATGAGGGGGGTTCAGTTTGTCATATAAATTATGGTTAGTGTTGTAGAAAGAACATTTTTAAGTAAGTTCTCAAATATCTTCCTCTCCTATTTCATTAAAACATTCTGACATGCAGACTGAAATATGCACTTGCAACACCAGCAGCAGACTGCCAGTTAACTCCCTGGTGATGAGCAACTAGAGTGATAACATTCTGAATTTATTCCAAAAGTGTGGCACATCTGAACGCCATCTTGATGGAATTGAAATAGAAAACTGAAAGCATTTTCTACTGACGATACTGCAGTAAATGAGGAAACTTCATAACAAATAGGTCTCCCAAGATGGCCACCAGAGAAAAAGAGCCCAAATATAGCACAAATATCACCCAAATGTAGCCCAAGTATATCCCAATGACAGAAGTGTGCAAAACACTTAGGGCCTTATTTATCAGGCCTTATGCCGCCGTTGCGTCACTTTTTTGTGACGCTGCGGCGGCGTAAACAGTGCGCCACACTGTGCCATATTTACAAAGTGACGCAACTAGGCAGATGCATCACTTTGTAAACCACTGCACTACATTATGCCTGTGTCAGGTATAATGTATGCAGAGTGGGCGTTGCCCCATAAAAAAGGCTCATAGAAGTGGTGCAGTGAAATCGATGAAATTTCACTGCGCCACCTCTACGAGTTCACTGCGTCAAATCTTTACGCCTACTTCACAGCAGGCGTATGGACTGACGCAGGCTCTTTCACATGGGACTAGCCCATGTGTAATGACACATTGCTGGTGTTGCGTCTGTTTTGCAACACAGTCCAGCAATGCCTCATTACTGCGCCACCAGGTACATCAGGCTTCCTGACTTATCTGGTCAATCCTTGCGACATGGAGAGCCTTACTTCAAATACCGTCAATCCAAGGTGTGGCAAAGAGGGTACAATGAAAAGTGTTGCATCGCTGTTTTCAAACAGCAATGCAACATTTTTCATAAATGAGGCCTTTAATTTGTTTTTTTTTTGCAGTTTTATATAGCACAGACTTGACCCGAAGGTATAGGAATACTTTACATGAGCATCACTTACATTAAACAAGGACACATTCATTTTGGTTTTTGGAATTGGGAGATTAAGTGATTTGCCTAGAATCACAGGATATCGAGCTGATGCCGAAACTCGAACCTGGTTCCCCAGTTGCAAAGTCTGCAGCTCTGGCTGTAACGCCATATCCTCTCCCTTAAGTGAACATATAATCAAGTTATCAACTGGATTAAAAAAAACATAAAGATTGCAAATTATTTAAAAGTGCTTTGTCACTGTTTAAGAACTCAGAAAATATGTCCTCATTTGAGTTGTTTAGAGCACTAACCATAATTTCTATGGGAATAAGACCCTCTCATGGAGGAGGGTGCAGATGCAACAAGTTGACTACGCTGTGCAGGCGGGAGAGGCAGTGGCAGCACAACGGACCTTGGACGGAAGAGGAAAGGGGGGCAGGGCAACAAGTCAACCATGCAGTACAGGCAAGAGAGGCTGTGGCAATATATAAGACCATTGAGGGCATCAGGAAGAGGCAGTGGTAGTACAAACATACATGCCAACAGACCTGATTTAGCTAGGAGACTCCCGATGTTTTTAAGCCCAAAAGGGGTTTATTTTATCTGTCTCCTGCCTCAAATCTCCCATTTTTCAATGTAAGTCAATGGGGAAGATCAGTTCCCCAGGTTTGTTTTTCAAAATCTCCCTTTTATCAAGTTCAAAATTATGGCAAGTAAGGTACATTGGATCTAGGAGGGCAGGAGGAATGGGGTAGGGACATGGACTTGGATAAGAGAGGGCAGGAAGGAGATGGGTAGGGGCACCAACCTGACCTTACAGGTTAGGCATCGGGTTGCAGCAGCACAATACATTGCACAGGGCAAGCGGGACGACAGTGCAGCAAACAGACCATGGAAAGCAATAGGGAGGGAACAGGGCCATGCACATGGACAACAGAGAGCAGAGGGGAAAGAAGCAAGGGCAGCAAGCAGGCCATAGTGGACAGGAGGGACAGTTGTAGCATAACGGACCCTGAAGGGCAGGAGGAAGGGGGCAGGGGAATGGCAGTGGGCCAAACAAGGCAGGAGGGAGGAGTTAGGGGTCTGCACATGGAAAAAAGGGGGCAAGGGGCAATGGGACAGGGCAGGAGCAGCAAGCTGACCATGAAGGGCAAGCGGTATGGGCACTGGAATCACAACACACCATGGAGGGCAACAGTGAGACTATAATGGCATACACACAGACAGTGGAGTGAAGGTCGGAGGGGGTCAGGGGCACCAAGCTGACCAGACAGGGCAGGTTGGAGGGGCTGTGGCAGCACATAAAACCATGCATGAAAAGCTGGAGGGCTAGTGGCAGAACAATGGTCAGGGCAGGCAAGAGGGAGGGGGCCGGAGCATGCACAAAGGACCATGGAGGACAGAAGGGAAGGGTAGGGGCTGGACAGAGACAAAAGAGGGCAGGGGAAGGGGCTTCACAACAGACCATGCAGGGCACACAGGAGGAGAAGTTGCAGCACAAAAGAGAATGGAGGGCAGAACGGAGTGACAACAAAATGGACCATGGAGGTCAGGAGGGAGGGGATAGGGGCATGGAACTTAGACAGGCAAGGTGGCGATGGCAGGTGCAGGTGGCAGTCATCTGATCATGCTAGGCAGGTGGGTGGGACAGCAGTGGCAGCTCAACAGAACACTCAGAGAATATAGGAGGTGTGGCAGGTCCATGAAATATGATGGGCAGAAAGGAGGTAGCAGGGTCATCCACACAGACATCGGACAGCAGGGGGAAGGAGAGTAGGGGCAGCAAGCTAAGCACGGAGGCTAAGTAGAAGGGCAATGATGAGGCATAGAAGTGGGGAACAGAGGGTAGGAGGAGTTGCAGGGACATCAAGCTAAGTGGAGGCCAGTGGCAGCACATCAGATCAAGCAGGGTAGGAGGGAGGGGGCTGGTGCATGGACTCAGACAACAGAGGGTAGGGAGGAGGTGGATGGGGCAGCAAGCTAACTGTTTAGGGCAGGTGAGAAGGGCAGTGGCAGAACAATGGCCACACATGGCTTTAATGAGGGAGAAGGGTCATGGACTTGGACAATGGATGGCAAGGAAGAAGGGGGCAGGAGCAGCAAGGGGCAGTACAATTCAAGGCCAGGCCCTGCGTTTAACCGCCCCCCTCACTGTGCATTGCAATGGGCATCTTACTTAATGTTAAAAAAACCTTAGCAATTTGCTGATAAAACCAAAGGTTAGACGGATGTTATAGTTAGGCTCAGATTTCACTTGTACAAAACCATTGAAATTCAGCAGTTATAGTTACCTGAGCTAACTATAACATACACCCCCGCAGTGCACTGCTTATGACCTCACATATTACATCAGTCATTACTTGGTCAGTGACATCACTGATGACATCACTGATGACATCTCAAATGACATCCACAATGATATTATCGAGTGAGTGTAAGTGTTTTCTAAGAGTCATGAGTGATGTAATATGTGAGGTCATTCATTTGAGGTATCCAGCTACACTGAAAGGAGATGTGTTTTGGCTAGTTACAGCCCTTATCAATCCTACAGATCACCATCTTGTTAGCACTCTAGACCTAGTTCTAGTTTCTTGGTGGCCGAGAAAAAGGGGGAGGGGTCAAAATATGTGCGTTTTCCCATGTTAATTTCCATAGAAATGTAAGACACGACTACAGCCCGAACCAGAATTATACCAAATTTGGCAGAAAGCTAGATGTTGGTCCAGAAAGCGTTCTTTTTGTTATTTGGTGTAAATCTGTTTAGTAGTTTTAAAGTTATTAAAAGAAAACCAAATTTGCATATCTAGGAATGTGACCCCTCCTCGAATCATCCAGATCTAATGCAGAGATCTGATTGGCTGCCAACACTTCAACCAGGAAGTGTTGGCAGCCATCTTGTGACTCGGACTCAGCAGAGTCCCAAGAAAAACTTTTAAAAAAACAGACAAGGGGGCAGGGTAGGAAATACCATGAACCCCTAGGCCTGTTGCTGAGGTCCCCCAGGGACCCCGCCAGGTCCAAAAGCATTTTTTTTAAACCTTTTTGCAGCAAAAATCATGACCGATTTGTGAATACACTGCAAAAATTAAAAAAGAAAAACAAGTGCGGTCTCCCGCTCTTGTTTACAGTATATCCTCCGGGTGGGCCAGGTTCTGGGGGCATGTGGGCATAGAAAAGAAAAGGAGGGTGGCGCATGAGGCCTTCCTCCTAAGGTTTTTTGAGCCTTGGAGACAACCATGTCTCGGGTCTTTTTTTAATATATTGGAGGGGGGCAGTGCGGACCTCCCTCCATGGGCTCATTTGAGCCCCGGGGACCACGACCTCCCTGGGGCTTAATTTTTTTAAATTGGTGGGGGTCGCATGGACCTACCTCCTGGGGCTGTTTGAAACTCAGGGCATCACCACCTCCCCAGGGCTAAAATAAAATATTTAAAGGGGGGCTCACAGACCCCCTGGACTCTGGGGACCACCACCTCCTGGGGCCTATGTAATATATAAAAGTGGGAGGGGGCCTCACGACCTCCCTTACAGGCAATTAATGGCCCTGGGGACCGCCATCCCCCAGGCCCGGCTCCTGCTATCTCCCAAGTTGGCCACCCTCGGGAGATAGCAGTTTGCTTTTGCTTAGCAGGAGAGGTGACAGCTCCTGCCAAGCAAGAGCAAACACTAACTCCACTCCCAGCAGGTGGGAGCAGCAAAACTGCTCCCACTCACTGGCAGCAGAGTTTTCATCTGTTTCCCTGCACGCTGTCAAGCAGCCAGGAAAACAGATGACAGAATTGCTCCTACATGCAGGGAGCCGCTTTATTGGCTGCTCCCTATGTGTGGGCGCAATGCCGGCTCCCAGGGCCTGTGGCTGCATTGAGGCACCCCCTGCGGTCCCCTTCAGTGGTCACAGGGTGCCCTGGGTGGGCTCCATGGCACCCAAAAGCAAGAGGCCGGGCCCAGGGCGATGGGCGATGGGGTCCCCAGGGCCAAAATCAGCCCAGGGAGGGGGGTCTGCACAGACCTCCCTTCCCCATTGAATTTTGGCTGGGCCCTGGGGGATGTGGTTCCTGGTCCGATTTGGGGGCCGCACTGCCCTCTCTTCCCCATTAAGTTTTGGCTGGGCCATTCTGGCCCTGATGCTCATTTCACAGAAATTAAACCTCAACGGGAAACACTTACAGAAATAAACATAGCTAGTGCCCCAGTTGAAGCTCCACTTCTGTAAAGGACAAATAATCCTGAACTCCTGGGATTGACGAAGGCAATTCCACATTGAAAGATGATCTGAAATGCTTCATGGAGGTGACTGCATCATTGATCTATCAGAGCGCAATCTGTAGTGACTGTGACGAGTGGGTTCTTTCTTGTTCTTACCTGGTGAGAGCAGAGTCTATGGTTCTCCCTTTACTGGACTACGAGTATCAAACATGCAAAATCACCTGAAGCTAAGCCTGTTTGGCCCCGCCCTGTTCCCCTTAGTAGTATGCAATGGTCTTCCCACTTTTTGCCAGGATGATGGGCAGCTTACTAAAAGGCCCCCCATGTCATTTTCCACCAATTTTGGTGACGCGTTCTTGATGCCGAAGAATATGAGGACATCTCCACCAAACAAAGAAGCACTTACTTCATATAGTTAAAAATAACAATCTTGTTTTGTGGAGATTTACCTCTTTGTAGTCTCATTGTCTTCTTTATAGAATGATTCATTTTATCACAGATTTCTGGATGAAGACGCATGAGAAACAATTACATTGCCAAAACACACACAAGGTCACTGAGACATTTACTCGTAGTCAATTACTCAGCTAAAGTGTACATTATTAAGTAGATATTTACCCAAAGAGGTGGCATTTACTAATTAATGAGTAGGAAGTACTTCAGTTAGGTAGACATTTTGTGTAAAGCTGTGGACTCTTGTTGGGTAAAGGGGCAGGTGAGGTTCTGTTCTGGTGCAGTCACTCACACAGCTACTGATACATCCATGCACTCAGACATGCAATCACACACCCATTCTGCCACTCTTACATCTACTTACACACCAAAAAAGTCACTCACACACTCACTCACCGACTCATACAGCCACTCATATACCCACTCACACACCCACAAAGCCACTCGTACACCCACTCACTGACCCATACAGCCACTCACACACCCACTCACAGACCCATAAAGCCACTCACACGTTCACTCTCACAGGATACAGGTTATTGTTAGGAAATATAATTTTAAAAAACCTTAGAAATTCACTAAAAATCCAAAGGTTACAGGGTTCGGTATAGTTAGGAAACACCATTTCAAAAACCGTAGAAATTCACTGAAAAAAACAAAGTTACAGAAAGGATATAGTTAGGATCTAGAATTTAAAAAATCTTAGAAATTCACCAAAAAAAAAACAAATGTTACAGGGAAGTTATAGTTAGGAAATAGAATTAAAAAACCTTAGAAATTCAATGAAAACAACCAAAGTTTACAGGTGCTTTATAGTTAGGAAATAGAATAAAAGAACCTTAGGAATTCACTTGAAAAACCAAAGGTTACAGGTACATTATAGTTAGGGAATAGAATTAAAAAAACCTTAGAAATTCACTGAAAAAACCAAAGGTTACAGGGATGCTACAGTTAGGCTTAGATTTCACCTGTACAAAACCAGTTCAATTCAGCAGTTATAGTTGCCTATGCTAACTATAACTTATGCCCCCGCAATGCACTGCTTATGACCTCACATATTACATCATTGATGACATCTCAAATGACATCACTGATGACATCATCCAGTGATTGAGTGTTTTTTAAAAGTTTATGAGTGTTAAAAATATATACCAAGATGCCACAAAAGTTAAATTAGTATACTGTGTGTACTACTAATGAGTGATACTATTTCTAACATATATTATGTATTATGTAAAAGCATGCGTGGTAAAGGCATATGCTTGGTAAAAGAAATATGTCGTTAAGGCAATGTGTGGTAAAGTAATTGCATTTTAATTGACGTGTGGTAAAGGCATTATGTTGTAATGCCTGCGTGGTGAAGGATGTTTTCCATTTTGTTATTAGTAGGTACTATGCATTATCTTAAAGAACTTAACACTGCTAAAAATGTTTAGGTGCAGCTACAATGCTGAACACATTTCAACTCAGTCTGTGCTTCCCAGTCCAAAGTTCTAATTGTATCAAGGAAGGAGAATGGGGACCAGGAGCTGATTATGGTCCAGTGCCCGTGCTCCACTTTCAAGTCATCAAACCAAGAAAAAGGGTCACTGTTCCGTCGGTGTGGGTGCTGAAACGTCACCTTCTCACCGATGAGAGAGGAAAGAGGAAAGAGGAAGGCGTGAGAGGATAGACCTAGGTCTAGGACCCACTTTGCAGGGTGGAGAACAAGTCTTGTCTCATGTTGCCCTCACACACCCCGAAGGATGTCATGCTTCATCATTGGGAGTTTGCTCCTCGTCGGGCTGGCGTTGCAATGCCCTACGGGTCCCCCGAAGGGTCACTTTAACGGAGATCTTTTTAGAGAACAGCCGTTAGATGAGTGCGGGTGTGTGGAGTGGGTCCTATGTGCACAGTGTAAGTGTGTGTGAACGATAAAAAAAGCTAAAGGATACCAAAGGGAAAATATATTTTATTGTGGCGGTCCCCTTGCTATACTAAAAAACCGAAAGGTTGTGTGTTATGCCTATGGGCAATGATGTACCCCTGGTAACTAAAAAGGTCAGGTCGACATGTTTCGCGCCTTGACGGTCATAATGATCCTTGGCGCTTCCTCAGGACCAGCAATAAATAGTGAAGTGAAGTGTGCAAGTGATAGAGGGATTCTAAACCTCAGTGTAGATGGAGCGGGCTCGTGCTGTGGAAAACTACAGCTCAGCTACAACTAATTAGTTGATCCGCTCCTGAAAGTGACCTAAAGTCACATGGAGACATACTCCATGGGCTTGGGCGTAGGTAATCCTGTACCTTCACAGGAGTTTCTGGTTATCTGTTTCGTCTTAGCACCTACCCGACCTGACCCCAGATTTTGTGCCTTCCTTTTCTGAATCAATTTTTGTTTGTTTTAGGACTCTGCAGACTCTACTCCTGCTATCCAGTGGGAAAGTGCTTGTATTCTCTCTCTCATAAACATGGTGAAATTGGTATATACCTGATTGAACCATTTAATATAAGTCCCTAGTAAATGGTACTATATGTACTTAATGTCTGTAAATTAAATCCTACTCATTGTGCAGCCTACTAAAGTAGCACTGTGAAACATGTCTCAGGCCTGCCACTGAACTATTGTAGCACAATTTTAAACAACTATTTCCATCTGGCAAAAAAAACCTTTTTCTAGGCTTAAACCACCCCTAAGGTAAACCCTAAAGTCTTTTAGGGTAGGGTGCATGGTATTTAAAAAGTGGAGCATGTGTACTTAAGTATTACATGTCTTTACAGCAAAAGAATCCTAAAGTCGTTTTTACCTTAGCAAATCTAACTCTCCCACAGATTGCTTTGGGCCAATCTAACAGAGGGTTAAGCAGGCTTATTTAGCGACTTTTGAGCTTTATCCTGACAAGGATTGTCTTTATTACCTGAGTGGGACTCACACCCCTATCACCTAATAACCCTGTTTCTTGCAATGGGTTTGTATTATTAGCAGGAGATGGGAAATGCAGCAAATGCATCTCTGTAAGATTGAAGAACATACACCTTTTATCAAGAAATACTAACCATAAACTGCACCAATGGAAAATACTGGTCAAATTCACAAAGCAGTGTGTGGGTATTGGGATGGCAGGTAGTGTTTTGTGTGTGTGTGTGTGTGTGTGTGTGTGTGCCTGTGCATGCATGCATACGCGTGGGCTTGAACAACCCACGCTGTGAGGACCAGATAAATCCTCATAGTGTGGGTAAACCCTCACAGAACCAGACAAACACTATCTTTATGAGGACTGGTGCATTAGGAGGACCAGTACCCGTAGTGTGTTTAGGTATTTTTGAGCAGGTGTATCAAAAAAACTAAAAGTGCAGCTATATTTGCCACGATCCGCTATATAGCCTACCCTACCATCAAAGTGCACGTAGAGTAAGAGTAGTAAATACACACTTCATTACAGTCAATGGCCGGTCCATATAATAGGTATATTATGTTGTGTGTTTATGGGTTTGGCTTACACATGCAGACAACATTTTTAACAAGTTCCATACCATCTTTTGAATTCTCAAAAATTGTTTTTGCACTCACCTACTGATTAAGGGGGATATTTACTAATTGTTTTCATGCAGGGCAACAAGCAAGTTGCTGCGCTGCTTTCTGTGAAAGGAAGAGAGCAGAAATGCTCCATATTTACAAACACATGGAACATTTCTGCTCTTTCCGTGCACTGGTGCACTGTGTGATGCCTGGAGGCACCCTTGCACCATGGAGCAAGGCTGCCTGTGTTATAGTCAAGATTGTTTTTGTGCAATAAGGGTCACCTACCTGCACAAAAACAATCCTTAGGGGCCTTTTCCTATTTCTTTATGTGCTGCATTCTGCATTCTGGAAAGAGGAAATAATGGGGAGAAATAAAGATATTTCTCCTTGTTACAGGGAAAGGCATAGCATTTTGAGGCATTCTGAGGTTTACAAGTTTTTGTAAATCTGAGAATGCAGAAAAATCCATGGTTGGATGCCTGGGAATGCCCATTCTCCACCCATGGAACGACGTCCAAACACAAGGTAACACAAAGCCACATAAAATGGCTTTGCATGGATTAGTAAATAACAAATAATGGTGCACATGCATCAAAATAGGCAATTGCGATTCTTTAATTGCGATTTTTAAGGAATTGCAATTATGGAATTGGAATTGCCTATGCATGTAAGAATCGCAAAAAAAATTGCGATTCCTACACATTCCTTAATTGCGACTCGCAAATTGCGAGTCGCAATTAAGGAATGGCTTCCATTCATTCCTATGGGCCTAGTGGCCCATAGGAATGAATAGGAATTGCATGCGCAATTTGCGAGTACGTAATAGGTACTCGTAAATTGCGCATGCATTCAAGTGCAAGGGTGCCAAAAGGACACCCTGTTGCACCCCTGAAATTTCCATTTTACCACATGTTGCACACACACATGCCCCAAGGGCATGTGAGTGTGTAACATGGTACTTTGAAAAATGCACTTTAGTGCATTTTTCAAAGAAATCGCAAATTACCATCAACTTGAGGTTGACGTTAATTTGCGATTCTTATTTGCGAAATCGCATTTTCTTTGGGGTTAATGCATTGCATTTAAGGAATCGCAATTTGCGATTCCTTAAATGCAATCGCAATTTAAGTAATCGCAAATTTTGCAATTACTGAAATTGCGATTTTTGCATTTGGGATGATGCATCCCAAATGCAAAAATACCGATCGCATAAGGGGCTGATTTCTGCGAATCTGCCCGTTTGCTACCGTTTTTTCATTGATGCATGTGGCCCAATATTTTTCATCTGGCTGCACCAGAAAAGTGATGCAACCCTGACGCAAAATCTTAGTATATCTGCCCCTTAGTTGCTCAAGGATTTTTTTTTCTGTGAGTAAATCATTAACAGATGCAGAGAGTGTTTTTTAGGCAATCAGTACTTTGTGAGTCTGTGCACATTAATAAATCTGCACTTTTTTAGTTATTCCCAAATTCCTTTCTGACTCTTTCCCACTGTTGAGTTTTATTATTGGCAAAGGCAGGAGTACATTTTTTTCCAGTGTGAGGGTAAGAGGGCACCCTCTCAAAAATGGGGAGGTGAATGGGGAAGGCCTTGTGAAGAACACCATTCAGTTTATGAAAAGGACCCAATGATATATTTGGAGAACGCTATCTAGAAACACACGATATGGACACAAAGAAAAGGAAGACCAGAAATCGGAAGAAGTAGAGGGAATAATAGATAAGGGATAAAGAACAAACACCCATGGAAGCAAGAAAGAGAATGAGAAAAGAGTTTGAAAATTGACAAATCAGATTTTAGGACATCAATTGGTAGAGGTATAAGTAGAAAAAGATTATACCCTTCTTCATTGTTTTACCCAACAACTGCCACTTTTCTTAAAGATTAAAGATTAAAGATTAAAATCTAACTGATAATTGTGAATCACTGTCTAGGCGAAATTATGCACCACCACTATTTGAGCTCGGGATAAGGAGTTTTTTACAAGATATCCCACATACAAAACAGGCGCACATCATCTCGAGTCAATGGCCCAAACACACAATTCCTGTTTTAAATATTTTATTAAAATAATGCACTTGAAATTCTGTTCAACAGATTCAGTTCCCTTGCTCAATACAGTGTTAACATACAATATTTCAGTTCTAAGGGCCCGATTATGATATCAGGCAGGAGGAGGTCCCAATTACGATTTGACCGCTGTGGTGGCAGTCGGAAAGTGCTCCTTTACACTGCAACTTGTGCTGCAGCCCAGGAAAAGGGCCACAGCACAAGCCACCGTGTTAAGGAGCACTTAGTACATATCCATGCACTGTGTGCCATGCACCATGCGGTGCATGGCACACGGTGCATGGATGTGAGTGGGGGCCCTACATCTGCCCCCAGGGCCACTTTGCAGTGCCCCACGAGGAACGGAGCCCAGTTTGGGGCAGCCAAAGTCCCTTTCTGACAGCTTTTTCATGGTGGTCAGACTGCCATGATAAGGCTGCCGGAAAGGGACATTGTAATCCCGACGGCGGTGCCTGCTTCAGCACCGCCACCATTCAAGTGAGACGATTCTGACCGCCGCCCGATGGGATCGTAGATCCAGTCGGAGGCAGCGGTCTTCCCCCCAGATGGTTTTGGTCTGACTGCCTGCATCATAATGGGGTGGCGGGACCAAAGGGCTGTCTGTCGGTGGGACTGCCACTGACAGCCTGTCGGTGGCGATCCCACCGACATTGTAATGAGGACCTAATTTTTGTCGTTCATCTAAAACCTGATATTCATACTATTAAAGAGTTTTCAAAAGAACATGGATTGCAAAATTTTCCTTTTGGGAATTTAAGAAATTTGCAAAACAACACACATTTATTCTCACGTAAACTGCTATTGTGCTCTTGTTTAAAAGTGATGTACCTTTATCCAATAACAATATATGGCTTCTTTAATTTACAAACTAATATTATTCCTAGCATGAAACACACACTGCACTTAGAAATCAAATGTATATGGTAAATTATATTCATTTCCTTGAGCCAGAATAGAAAAAGCAGCTACATTCCAATAAACAACCTTGGAAAAATTCCTCCCTTTTTATCTGAAACCTGCTATGCAAATACAGGCACATTTCACTTTCTAATTAACTCAACCTATAAACAAAAACAATGCAGAAAATAATGTGAAATGATTCAGTAGGGTAGAACAATGCATTTTCCAATCACAGTTTAAGGCATCTGAGTCTTACTGATTCAAAGCTAGAATTTAACATTGAATTGTTTTTTAACAAAGCAATGGGCTTGAACAAGGTCCTATACTACTAATTTTGGAAGGCATATTTCAGTTTCTAAGATGACTGATGAGTGGGGATTACCTTTCAGGGAAGGTTCAATGACATAATATCATGGGTCAAAAATATGGCGGTCAAAATATTGATCACATAAATATCCATTTTACCTACTTTTAAGGTAGACTACAACAATAGTGGGGGCCAAAATATCAACTTTATAATGGTAAGCATATATATTTGATGATAATTAACATCACTATAGTTTAAAAGACAAGTCAAATTATTTTTTTATAAAATGAATATCTCAAACAAATATCTATATTACATTATAAACTAACTTATTTTTAGAAACAAGACATATAATCTTACTACGCATTTAAAATTATTTAAAAAACTACATTTTAACATTAAGGTATAAATGTAGGCATTACTGTATAACTCTTTCACCCCAAAACAATTATTCAATAAAAGTTTATAATTATTAGAAGTTATATGGATAAATAAAACACAACATAAATAAAAATGTGTTAATGACAGCAAGAATATTAAACATATTTCAAACTTATTGAATGAATGTAAGTAATAGATACAAATTAATAAAAAAATAAGTTTGTAATGAATAATTTGCAGTAGTAAATAATTTCAAAAATCAAACCACAAAAGAAAAGTAAATAAAATATTTGTTTAAAATATATACTTTTACATTAAAAATGCTCAAAATATTTTTCAAAAATCCAAGGTAAAATAATGTGTAAAAACATAACTCCAATCCAAAATTATTTTTAAAAAAACAAACAAATAAAAAACATACAAATACCCAGTAAATCCTACAAAATTGGGGAAATGCATATATTAGGGAATTTAAATTTGCTAATCAAACTCACAATAGCAAACATTGAGGGAAGTGCTACAAGTGGGGGGGCGAGGGGCGTTCAGGGCAGATTTACTATTTCTAACTCCAAGCTAACAAATATTGGTGAATGTACAAACATTGGTGAATGTGCATACATTGGGCGGGCATGATTTACAAGTCTAACTCCAATCTAACAAACATAGGAAAAGTAAATATATTGGGAGGGTCAAATGTACTATTCTAACCCCAGTCCATCAAACATAGGGAAAGTGCATACATTGGAATGGTAGGACTTGCAATTTTAAATCTAGTCTAGCAAACATTGGAGAAAGTGCATACATTTGGTGGTTCAGATTTACTATTCTAACATCAGCTTAGCAAACAATGTCAAAATTGCCTACATTGTAGGTGGGGCAGTCAAATTTAATATTATAACTCCAGTCTAACAAAACGTAGACAAAGTGCAAAAATTGGGGGGAGAGTTATGGTCACATTTATTATTCTAACTCCATTCTAAATAGCATGTGAGAATGTACATACATTCAGGGAGTCAGATTTACTATTGAAACTCAAGTCTAACAAAAAATGGCGAAAGGGCATATATGGGAAGGGGTCAGATTTCTTACTAACTTCACTCTAACAAACATAGGAGACAGTGCATGCATTGTCGGTGAGGGATAGTGTAGAGCGGAATATTCCGTTCCGCCCACGGAATTGGCAGAATTTTGGTGAATGTGCCTTACTCTTGTAACATGGAGTTCCAGCAATTGCCACATGGCCGAATTGTTTGTCACTTGTGACTCCAGAATGGTAAGTTGGTGATCACAAGTGAGATTTGGCATTCCCTAGCATGATTCATGGTCGCTAGGAGGACATCCGGTGAGATTTTTCTAATACGGACGGTCGCGGACTGTCAAGACAGTTCACGGATAGAAGGCTGCCGCTCGAGTACAAAATCAACTTGAGCAGCAGCAAAATCAACTTGAGCAGCTGTGACCTCAGTTGCACTGCATGGTGCTGTTCGTGCTGATTTTTCAGTATGGAAACAGCAGCAGGTGCTACATTTCAGCACAAGCAGCACGACATGCCTATTTCCACCCGTTGGCCAAACTCCGTAGAATCTCATGGAGCTTTTATGTACCTTCGCGTAATTCCGCAGAGTAAAATTCTGTGAGTTCTGCCCACGCCGGGGGGGCGGGGTAGGTGGGCGCAGAATACCTTTTCTAATTCTAGTGTAATGAAAGTTGTGGAAAGTGTATACATTGGAGGCAGAGGTCCGATTTAGTAATCTAACTCCTGTCTAACAAACATTTGGGAAAGTACATACATTGGGGAAGTGAGATTTGCTATTCTAACTCTAATCTACTAAACATTGGGGAAAATGCATATTTAGGTTACAGTTTTGTTAGACTCAGGTCTAACAAAACTGAAGAAAGTGCATACATGGCAGGGGCATATTCAATGTTCTAACTCCAGCTTAACATACATTTGAGAAACTGCACATATTGAGGGTAGAAGGGTTACATTTAATATTCTAACTCCAGTCTATCCTCCTTTTGGTTTACGAGTCCTTATTCCTTAACCGTTTACCTTTACTATGGACTAAAATTCAAAATAAGTTAGCATTCAAACTGGCCTTCTCGCTCTGGATCTTTTCAAGCCACTATGAGCCATTATTTACTTTTGAAATAAAAAAAGAATATTTTTAATTTTAAGATTTTTCCTCTTTTCTCTATAAACACTTTGCACATGAGCACTGCTATTTTACACTTTTCTATGCACTCATCTTGAGCAACCGTTTCAAAATGTATATATATATATATATCCAAGTCAATGAGTCACCCCAATGGAAGAGTCCGCTGGTAGGTGTAAATACATCTTTTATTGTGTGGCAGCTGCATACAGGTAACCGCAGGGAACAGCCATCTCATCCTGCAGCCAAACGCTGCCACACAATAAAAGATGTGGCAGCGTTGACTTGGATATTAGCGGCTGGTCCCGGCCGCGGGAGAGTCCCACCATGTGAGAATGTGGGCTTGTGATGGCGTCAGCCAACGGGACTTTACATCAACCCACTGTGGTTTTTTAATAATGACATTTTTTGCTGGCAAAACGGACTCACTCGAGTTTAATTAACTGTGTGCACTACCGGAACCACAATGCCATGCAAATGGCACCGCCCGTGGGGGCGGGCTCAGAAGATTTATTGGTGCACACAGAGCTGTTCTGTTTCAGCAGTAATGAGCCAATGATTAAGGGAAAGGATTCCCGAAACGCGTTTGGCTGCAGGATGAGATGGCTGTTCCCTGCGGTTACCTGTATGCAGCTGCCACACAATAAAAGATGTATTTACACCTACCAGCGGACTCTTCCATTGGGGTGACTCATTGACTTGGATATTAGCGGCTGGTCCCGGCCGCGGGAGAGTCCCACCACGTGAGAATGTGGGCTTGTGATGGCGTCAGTCCGATGTCATCAGCAAAACAAGAGGTAGGCATCTGATGACGGCTGAAAAATACAGCAGGCAGCCAACGGGACTTTACATCAACCCACTGTGGTTTTTTAATAATGACATTTTTTGCTGGCAAAACGGACTCACTCGAGTTTAATTAACTGTGTGCACTACCGGAACCACAATGCCATGCGGGCACCGCCCGTGGGGGCGGGCTCAGAAGATTTATTGGTGCACACAGAGCTGTTCTGTTTAAGCAGTAATGAGCCAATGATTAAGGGAAAGGATTCCCGAAACGCGTTTGGCTGCAGGATGAGATGGCTGTTCCCTGCGGTTACCTGTATGCAGCTGCCACACAATAAAAGATGTATTTACACCTACCAGCAGACTCTTCCATTGGGGTGACTCATTGACTTGGATATTAGCGGCTGGTCCCGGCCGCGGGAGAGTCCCACCACGTGAGAATGTGGGCTTGTGATGGCGTCAGTCCGATGTCATCAGCAAAACAAGAGGTAGGCATCTGATGACGGCTGAAAAATACAGCAGGCAGCCAACAGGACTTTACATCAACCCACTGTGGTTTTTTAATAATGACATTTTTTGCTGGCAAAACGGACTCACTCGAGTTTAATTAACTGTGTGCACTACCGGAACCACAATGCCATGCGAATGGCACCGCCCGTGGGGGCGGGCTCAGAAGATTTATTGGTGCACACAGAGCTGTTCTGTTTCAGCAGTAATGAGCCAATGATTAAGGGAAAGGATTCCCGAAACGCGTTTGGCTGCAGGATGAGATGGCTGTTCCCTGCGGTTACCTGTATGCAGCTGCCACACAATAAAAGATGCATTTACACCTACCAGCGGACTCTTCCATTGGGGTGACTCATTGACTTGGATATTAGCGGCTGGTCCCGGCCGCGTGAGAGTCCCACCACGTGAGAATGTGGGCTTGTGATGGCGTCAGTCCGATGTCATCAGAAAAACAAGAGGTAGGCATCTGATGACGGCTGAAAAATACAGCAGGCAGCCTACGGGACTTTACATCAACCCACTGTGGTTTTTTAATAATGACATTTTTTGCTGGCAAAACGGACTCACTCGAGTTTAATTAACTGTGTGCACTACCGGAACCACAATGCCATGCGAATGGCACCGCCCGTGGGGGCGGGCTCAGAAGATTTATTGGTGCACACAGAGCTGTTCTGTTTCAGCAGTAATGAGCCAATGATTAAGGGAAAGGATTCCCGAAACGCGTTTGGCTGCAGGATGAGATGGCTGTTCCCTGCGGTTACCTGTATGCAGCTGCCACACAATAAAAGATGTATTTACACCTACCAGCGGACTCTTCCATTGGGGTGACTCATTGACTTGGATATTAGCGGCTGGTCCCGGCCGCGGGAGAGTCCCACCACGTGAGAATGTGGGCTTGTGATGGCGTCAGTCCGATGTCATCAGCAAAACAAGAGGTAGGCATCTGATGACGGCTGAAAAATACAGCAGGCAGCCAACGGGACTTTACATCAACCCACTGTGGTTTTTAATAATGACATTTTTTGCTGGCAAAACGGACTCACTCGAGTTTAATTAACTGTGTGCACTACCGGAACCACAATGCCATGCGAATGGCACCGCCCGTGGGGGCGGGCTCAGAAGATTTATTGGTGCACACAGAGCTGTTCTGTTTCAGCAGTAATGAGCCAATGATTAAGGGAAAGGATTCCCGAAACGCGTTTGGCTGCAGGATGAGATGGCTGTTCCCTGCGGTTACCTGTATGCAGCTGCCACACAATAAAAGATGTATTTACACCTACCAGCGGACTCTTCCATTGGGGTGACTCATTGACTTGGATATATATATATATATATATATATAACACACCAACTTCCTGCCTGCTATATATATATGATATGCCTCTGAATAATTTTGCAATATAAATTGAATTTTTTTTTCTCAAAAGGAATTAAGTGTTGTCTTTTCTCTCTTCCCCAAGGGTCCATTAAAAGGATCATTTATACGAAAATTAACATCGTATGTTTAGTCACTAGGACCATATTATTGTTTGTACCGAACTATACCCAGGTCGAATGACTTACCTTGGGTTACTCCATTAGTTTGTAATGGCTACACTGGGGAGTAGGGTGTAGGATTTACTATTCTAACAACAGTTTAACAAACATTGGGAAATGAGCATAAAAATGTTAGTCAGATTTACTATTCTAACTCAAGCAAAACAAACACTGTGGAATGTGCCTATATTGGGGGGGAGAAGATTTACTATTATAGCTCCTATCTAAAAATTATTGAGGAAATTGACTAGTTTATGTCATTCCTATAAAAACTGATGAAAGTGTATACATAGGTAGGGTTTGTTTTACCATTGTAACTCCAGCCTGAAACACATTGGAGAAAGTGCATGTATTGGGGTAGTGGGGGATTTCCTATTTAAACTTCAATAGGAGAAATATCGGGGAAAGTGTATCCATGGGGTAGGATCATATTTAGTATCATAACGCCAGGCTAACAAACATTGGAAAATGTGCATACATTGGAGAGTTCAGATGTACTATTCTAACTCCCTTGCAGCCCTCATTGCCTTATGTAACAATCCTGTATGTTGATTTACACACTTGTATGAGTCATTGTCTTTGTACAATATGTATGTGATGTAAAGCACTCTGACACCATACTTTGGGATAAATAGCACTATAAAAGAAATTAAATAAATGTGAGAGAGGGGCTATAGAGAGTTGAGAGGTACAATGTGGGACGGGAAGTGATTGGAAGCTTGTGTCCATGTCAAAAGTACATCAAACATAGTCTGCTCCACAGAACACTAAGGGGCCGATTCCGATTCAGGCCGGAAATCTCCCCGACCGAGCTGGACCCGGAGAGATTTCCGACCGAATCGGACTCTAGCAGTCCGACCGAACGAGTACGATGCGCACGTATGATATCGGACTCGATTCGGTCGGACTCCCATTGAAGTCAATGGGAGCCAGTCGTACGACGCGTACACGGGCTCCCATTGACTCAATGAGCACGACGCGAACAAGGGCGCCCCCTACAGCGTGTTCGTGTCCGATGCGGGTCGCGCCGTACATGCACGTGTAGGGGGGACCCATGGGTCCCCCCTGTGTGCGACTCGCGCGGCTACGCTTCCAGGGGGGTCCGACACGGACCCCCAAAGTGCGGCTCCAACAGCTCCTTGGAGCCGGACTGCGCGAGTCAGTCGGAGCGGTCGAGGTGCGCATCGTACTTACCCAGCTGGGGAACGTCTCCATTGCGCGGTGCGCGTCGTCCCCGTGCGAGTCGGTCGGAGCGATCGGGTCCTGCGAACAAGTCGGTCGGCGATTTCGCGAGCGCACGCATCGTACTCGCTCGCCCGGACGCACGTACGAATCGGTCGGGAAATAGGGCTCCGAATCGGATCCGGTTAAGCCGAATCCGATTCGGTGCCCTACCGGCCGAGATCGGAATCGACCCCCAAGTATTGCAATGACTGGTAGTCCTCATGTTATACTACTCACTTTAAACCAATAACAACAGAGACCTCAATTAGTAGTATCTGGTATGACGTATAATAAAAAAATCTTTAATGTGCTGCCTGACTTAAACAGCGCATTAAATTCGATTTTTTTCTCTTCATATCACACTCCCTTCCAGAACACTTGTCAGTCTGATGCAGGTTCCGTCTCTATCATAAACCAGATACCAGTGTCATGGTTCACATATGGGTTGTTGGTTATTCCTTTGTCTACTGGTGTCATGAGAAAGAGAAAAGTTGCAGCATTGACAATGATCTAGGCTTTCCCAAATGGATATTGTGTGGATTGGAAACAAATAACTGAAATGGCATACACTTCTACATATGGTTGAAAGAATTTCAAACTGTTAGCACCCTGATGTGATGATGGTGCATTGTGAAGTGAATGATTTGGGCACAATCAGAGGAGTAGATTTATCAATTGCAATGAAAAAAACTTGAGAAGAGTTAATGAATCTCTTCCCACACCACCTTTGTATATTCCAACATATCTAAAATGCAAAAGCAGTGGTCCAATCAATTTTGTCCAAAAATTGAGAAATCCCAGAAACATGCCGAAAAAGTATTTTCTGCATTTTTTCAAGACTATGGCATGGAGTTATTATATCATAATAACATTTGCTTCAACATTCCTGTTATCTACAGAAGAGATGGAGTATACTTTAAAGCAGAAGAGAGTATCATCTTCCTAAAGAGCATAAATGAATGCACCCAGTCCTATATCTATGTGTGAACTACACACAATTAAAACAAGGCTCTTCTCAGAGCCAGTCTATACTCATAGTTGTTACTCGTTTGTGTACTTAAAACTGTCCCTATAAAATTGTGAGACACTGTGGTACTAATGCATACTCAAATAAATATAAATTTTGCTGCACTACCAATATTACACAAAAAAAACATAAAAGAAGATTTTATGTCACCAACAGGAACAATAATCTTTATAAAAAAACAACAACTCATTTAGAGCAGAAACTTGTTATTAACTAACTGTAGTCTCACTATCTTAACTTACAATCTACCCTTGACCCCAGCTCCCCAACAAGTACTCTCTATTTACCACCCGGTGGACAACCAACTCCCTAATGCACATGGGCTTCAGTTGTGTGTAGTAAGAAGTTCGCTTGAGAGCCCAAATCCACGAGAACGGTCAAACCATCACTTGCACATGTTGTACAGCTAGGAGTTGACCTGAGGACCCAAACCCTGATGATGACTAAGGTTTCCACTGCCCATGACCTTCAGCCATGTACAGCAGGGGTTTGACCACAGGACCCTACAGCCAATGCCATGTCAGCAGCAACCCCCCACCTGGCTCCTCAACAAAGGGCCAACCCACAATCTTCCGCACCATGTTGTCGCGTTCATTACAAAACCATTCACTGCTATTGGGGCTGCAGTGCAGGTTCTAGCTCTGCAGACCCGGTATCACAAACTGAAGCAACCACCATACACAATATCATAGTAGGGAATCTTGATATGTGACTAACACACATGGTCGCACAACAGTAAAACATAGGGCCTTGCAGGGTTTCGCGATCATACCATGGTACCATATCTGTGGACATTTATTTTCGATTTTTCAATAGTAGGGGGCGGGGGAAGTCCCTTTGTACACCTCTACATGGGCCAAGGGGTCAGAGTGTCCTCACTTTGCCTCCTTATGTTCCCATTCATCTCTAGTTTAAGGACTAGAGGACCAAATGCCCCTTGTCCTCTAATGACAGCCAAAAACCTTTTTCTCTGATATTGCAGACAGCCAATCACTTTGTTTGTGTACCGTGGATCGCTCTTGAAACCCTCTGAATCAAAAAGATTGATGGGAGGGAAAGCTCCTGCCACAGAGAATGAGGTTTTTCATGCCCCCCCAAGCACCTTTTTGAATGCTGATCTCTTGAAAAGTATTGAGCAGATTCACACCAAATAAACAAAACCACACTTTCTCAGTAAAGTTCTATGTGCCAAATTTTATGTAATTTTTTTCAGCTGTTTTTCTGTATCGGAGAGCAAACTTTCCTATGGGAATTAAAATACGAAATCACAATTTAGTGATACCCCATTTTTCTTAGGGCCTGCTTCACAGATCAGAGCAAAACCTTTCATGAAGGGCCAAAAGTAAGTGCAATAAAAACAATCCATGCTGATTTGTCAAGTGGTGCCAAAGTTATTTAGAAAACAAAAAAAATGTCTTTCCTATACTTTAAGTTTCTCAAGGGTAGAAAATAATAAAGGAGCAGCAGTTCCCTCCTTTTTGGTGGTAAGTCTCTTGGGTTGTAATGACACTCAGTCAATAACAAAGTCTTTAAAAAGGACCACAATACTTGTTCAGCCTCACCAGTTCATACAAAACAGCTGTTTTTCCTTGGAAATAGAGTTGTTGGAGTGACCACCTGGGAGTTGTTTGTGATGAAAAAACAAAATGTGTGGATCCTTAAAGACGTTGAATATCCATGACATAGGATTTAAAAGAAATTCAGTCACAGCTTCCACCTTTTTGTGGCACATCTAGACACCCTGGGGTGTTCAAAATAAGTTCAAGAACTCCACTCTTTGAACATTGAATTTGCACTATTCCAGTTTTATGAAAAGTGGGTGTTCTCATAGATTCACTACAACTTTCTGGAAGGTGCAGGGTAAATGTAAGCTCTAAACTTGTCAGCTAGCTATCAATGCCTCCTCTTGTAAAACTAGTTACCACATCATTTAGGAGGTTAGATCAAGGTTTTACTTATCAATCAACTCTTGCTTCCACTATGGGTACTGAGTGCTCAGTGCCTCAATGTCTCAGACATCTTGGTAAAACAATTTCAAAGTAGGGTCTGAGATTCCTGAACCAAATGGAATGGCTGCTGAAAGTGTAGTCCTTAAGGTCTGTGAGTTGGCATTCAAAGGTTCCTGTGAAGGTTGTAACAGGTATCCCACTGTCATTGAAACAAATCCCTTCTGAAAAGTGAGGAGCTAGAAATTGTTTTATCAAGATGTATGATCCATAGAATTCACCTTGCATTTTGACTAAAAATAGCTCCAACTTTGAAAACTTTCAGAAACTTTTCTATAATATCCACATTGTAGGAAGATTCCTCTTTTAGCATGATGACACTGTGCACTGAGCCTCTGCTAACCAGACAACAGTGCATCTGTTCTGACCCGTAAAACATGCCAAAATTGGGCATATTCCTAATTGGCAGATTTAACTTTCCTATATGTTCCTACAAAATGGTAGCAAGTGTACCCATGGACTGTAAGTTGAATGTCACTAGTGGATAGAAGCGTATATTGTGCCACCACTACAGTAACAATGCAAAACATGACTGCAGGCCCACCAGCAGCAGGCTTTCTCTGCAGGTTTTAACTGCAACTTCAACCTGCCAAAATAACCCCCTTGGTTGGCCTAAACCCTCCTTTCAAATATTATTTTTTCTTTTTTTTAACTTTATAAACGTTCCATTGCTCCAGAGTGACAACATCACAAGCCATTTCCAGGTCTCATACTCAATGATACATACAGCTCCACTTAGTATTATTATCCATGAATATGTCCACTTTATCTAAAGAGTTAGGTTACGCAGCAGAAAAAGAGTTACATAGTAACAAAAAATCATCTTTTGTGACATATGTCATAATGTAAATTTCCATTACAATACATTCCATGCTGATGAGGACAGGTCATGCCCATGTGGAATATATTTACATGGGTGAATCATTGTTTTCCTGTGCTGTCAAGCATTCTCGGATAGGTCCCCAAATATCTTGTGCATTGGAGGTTTGTGGCAATAGTGTTGGGTACTTCTCTGCTCTGCTGATACAAGTAGCCATGTCTTTCAGCTCAGTGGCATAGCTAGCCCTTTGGCCACCTGTGGCGGTCCCTGTATTTGCCGCCCATAGCCACATTGGAGAGCGGGGGGAGCTGGCGATTGCTGCTCCAAGACGGCAGGTAAGAGTGGAAGGAGGCCGCCGCCCCCAAAAATCATGCCCCCCGGGGCAGACCACCCCCCCCCACCGGCCTTGCTATGCCACTACTTCAGATAGAAATCTGTTTTCAGAACCAGCATCCCACACCAATTCATGGTGATTCTGTGTTTTGCTAATAAAAAAGCAATTGCCTCAAAATGTCTAGCCCCACTAGGAATTGGCTTGACACAGCCAAATAGAGCAGTCAAGGGCTTGGCATCTATTCAAGTGCGTACCATTCTAGATAGGTAGTTGCACCTCAGTAGCTTAGGAGGGGTAGAAATCCCAAGCCATATGGATAAACCCAGCATGCACCATCCTGCATTGCGGGCAATAATGGTTTTGGTGGTGTCTATTCCGTGTGACCTCTCAGTATCCTCTGTGCAAAAACTTGAAATGAAGCAGTTTATGTTAATGGTTCATGGAGACCAATTCCATCTGCGTGCATCAGAATTTCCATGTCTCTTTGGATATTTCCTCCTCCAGCTCAGAGCCCAATGCCTGTCTACTGCGGTCACTCTTAATTGTGTATAGTTAGAATGTTATGTTATATAGTCTGGATACCACTCTGGTGGATTCTGTTGCGCTTATCAATTGAGTTACTCAAGTTGGGCTCAAACTCAAGAAGCTTATTTGGGAAATCAGGTGTCTTTTCTCTCAAGGTCCTGGGATGGAAAAGTCCTCCGCATGGTAACACACATGCACCCCTGCCCTGAGTGCCCCAACTGTGCCAATGTCTGGATACCTAATGCTGATTTTTGTTTTGATAGGCAAACATGGATCATGCATGTGCACCACTGTCTCACGGATTGCGGTCTTGTTGGACTAGGAGGAGTGCTTAAAGCTCTACCCTCATGGTGGTGAAAGGCTACTGCCTTTACCAGGATTTACGCATCACAAGCGCAGTGGTGGCAGCATAACATGTAGTGTCACTGTACTGAGGCCTACAGGCTCACCCATTCAAAGTTCATCCCTTGGCCTACATTGGTTTTACATGGAGCTCCGCACAGCACATGAGTGGCATATCTCACTGAGTATATGTGTGCCTGGGAAGAGTACTAAACAAGGATAATGCAGCACTGTGCAGTGCTTGCAGGTTGAATGCATGTGCTGAGTGTATGTGTGCCTGTGAATGGTACAGTACATGAGGGATGTAGTGCTGTGAAGTGCATGCATGTTAAATGTATGTGCCGGGTATATGTGTCCCTTTGAGTGGTACAGTGCATAAAGCATACAGCGCTTAGCAGTGTGTGTATATTAAATGCATGTGCTGGACGTATGTGTGCCTGTGAATGGCACAAGGAATCAAAACAACAGGAGTACACCCGTTAACCCAGTCGAGACCCGGGTGGAGTATGTAAACAAAAACAATGTCTCAACCGGTGATCATTTCAAAAGGCAAATTAAGGGAAGAATTAATCAGTCGGAAGAATGCACAAAGGGAGACCACAAGAGAGTTTGTAAGAAACGGGAGGTATCTTATTTGCAAGCAGTTATATCAGCACTACAGTACAATGTATGCAGAAGTAACCCAAAGGTGGGTGTGCACTGATCGTGCTCGTGAAAGTGATCGGCGCAGTGACACAACGAGGTGAAAAAACAGCGTGAACGGCGCACGGAATACAAGGAATTGGGGGTCAACAGTACAAGTAAAAATATGTACAAGATAGGTAATTCGCTTTAGGTTGTTTTAGTTGACTACAAAAAATGCCAGAAATTATGCTAGGTGGTCTGTGAATGGCACAATGCATGGCAGACTATGGTTTCCATTTTGTGAGACCCAGGGCTGCATGGTGATAAATGAGGAGAGGAGGTAGAGGCATCCCCGCAGAGATTTGTCTATTGCTGCATTCCTGTAAGCTGGGTAAGTCACTCTGTACATGTAGCATGTTTTTAGTGTCTGTCACTGCCAGGAAAACCATGGTGGTAAGGGACAGTAACAGAGGAATAATGCTCCCCTCGCATGGGAGAGGACTCCCATGGTAAGGGAGGTATTTTCTTAAAATCCTGTCTCAGGATTTTCCTTTTGAAAATAAAAAAAGAAAACTGTTTGCTGCAGGGCTCCATCATGTAGCTGGAGCCCTGTACCACACAGCAAAGAGCATTGACAGGAACCGCTACATGTACTCCCAGCCTTTATATCTCAAATGGCCCGACAAAGTTAGGACCGTCAGAGAGGCTTGACTATCGCAGTGATGGAGTAGTCATTGTCGTAGCCAAATCTATGGTCCACCCACATCTAATATAATAATAATAATAATAATAAATCATGTTGGTGGACCTCGACAGTAAGCATACTCCATTGTTGTTGCGGCAGAGTATGCTTGCCACTAAGAAATAAATCAGGCCTTCTGTCCAGAGCAGCCATCCGTCTCAGCGACGATCTCAGGGGATGCGTAGGGGTGTGTTTTTCTGAAGAACTTAGCCACCTCTATAGGCTCTGAAAATATGTAGGCTTTCCGGTTGACCTCAATTTATATCTGACAGGGTACAGCATTGCGTACTTGATGTTGTAGGTATGAAGTGTACTTTATACTTCCAGAAATTTCCATCTCACCTCCAGAAAAGCAGCCATGAAGTCAGGAAAGATGAACATTGTCACACCCTGGTATTGCAACTTGCCTTTCTCTCTTACCAGTCTGAGGGTCATTTCACGGTCTCTAAAGTTAAGCAGTCTTGCAATAATTGGGTGTGGAATTGCTCCTAGAGGTTGATTTGTGTGCACCCTTGACCAGAAATGTGTCAGCATAGCTAGCTGCACTGAGTTTGATTAAGAGCTTTTCTACGAAGATCACATGGGGACCTGTATTTGTTGGTTCAGCCACACCAACAATCTTTATATCATTTCATCAGCATCTTGGTTGAAGACCTCATTTTTTGCCGCTATGGAGGAAAACAATCTCTCAAGTTTTTGTACTTTCCCGACGGTTGTCACAGAGTCATCCTCTAAGTCAGACATTCAGCTTTCTGCTCCATCTAGTCTCACAATCTGTTGATCCTTTCTTTCTGCAATGTGATCCAATATTGTTATCAATAGATTTACTACTGGCTTTAAGATCCAGGAGGATGGTGTTGGTGTCACTCACCAGGTTGTCCTGTGTCTATGCTACTTCTCTGCCTCCTCCTCAGTGGCATCAGCAGCACATGCCGGCATATTCTTCTGGTCAATGAACAGTTTGCTCTGTTTATGGTCGTTTTTCCCCATGGTTATGAGTTTTAAATGATCGATTCACAGTCCCCAGACACTCCTGAATCTATATGTGGTGAACAGTGTCCCCTCGTATGGATCTACTTAGGGCTATGTCGGCGCCCTGCCTGCCTGGGCCTTTTTAAAGCCCTCAAAGTGGTAGGGCTAGAGGGTGACAGTGTGAGTTCTATTGGAAGGGCTCCAGAATTGTGTCAAATCAGCATCAGCAAACTGCACTTGTGGCAGCAATGAGCATAGAGGTTGCCCTTCCCTCCAGCTTTCCCAAGCTAGAACATCTTGTCTCTCTGAGATGCAAATTTTGGGACCCAGTGTGATATGGCTGCCCAGCTTCTCTCCTATTGAAATGTGTAGCTGGCTTGTTCTTCTGACCGGGTGACCATATGGGCAGTACCCAGTAACTTAATTATCTTGAAAGGAGCCTGTCCTGTCACAAACAGATGTAGCTCACAAAGGCACAGAGAAAAGGTCAAGGTACTAAAGACCTGCACCAGTCAATCTCATGTAATGGCTATAAACATAAATTCAAGTGAGGTGCAGTGAGCCAGAGATGTGACCCTCCTACGTCCCCAATAATGGGGAAAGAAATCCCCAAAACAAAATTATGCACACATGGCTCTGCACTCAATTACATAGATAAGTTACGAATCAATGGTTGCTAGTGTCCATAGTACATCATAAGTAAAGGTGAAGTAGTCTCTTCCAAATAAATCACGTTGTCAGACGTTTTTTCAGGAAAAATATTCTTTTATTCAATTGATGTTTCTTAAAATCACAGCACACAAATGACAGCCGACGCGTTTCGTCCCACCTGGGACAACTTCAGGGCTAAAATACACACAAAACAAAACTAATTTACAAACTATACATGTTTAAAAACGTATATTACAATACATAAAAAAACAGACATTTTATACAACGCTTTCCATGAATTTATGTACAAAGTTTTTTTGATGTTCTGACTACTTCACATGTATACATTTACACTCCAGGGAGATGACCTTGACTTCAAAAAGTCCATTGTCATATTGCTCTTATTGAAATGACGTCAAACTTGTTATAGACATAATTGCAACCTTTCAGGGAGGTGTTCACAAGAGACTACAAGTACTCACAGCCTATTCAGTGGTCCAGTGTGCTACTGATACACAAACATACCATGAATCTTAGTAAGAGAGGCAACTATTTAAGCAAATATATAGGGAAAAAAATAATAATTAAATTAATAAAGAAATGATCTAAATGATACTGTGGCATCCGTTATGTATAGCGTACCTCAACATGTCATAGACATGCTCCACAAGTTCTTCAAGTCAGGCTTTATTGTGGCGAAATAATGGTATGAAAAGTGAATCTGTAAAGATGTTGAGAAAAAACAAGAAAGAGAGAGAACTCACTTGAGTGTGAAATCAAATACTTGTTGAGCTATTAAAGATAAAAATTATATGGGGGCATGTGTATGAAGCTCATTTCCCATTCGCAAACGGGCCAATTCTCAGAATCAGCCCGTTTGCGAACGGGAAAAAGCCTTTTGGGATGTATCATCCCAAAAGGCCCTCGCAAAATAGGGAATCGCAAATTTTGCGATTCCCTATTTTGCGAATGCATTTAAGGAATCGCAACTTGCGATTCCTTAAATGTGATGTAGAAAGCACCCAAGTTGTGCGATTTCTCCTTAAGAAATCGCAAATTACCACCAACTTGATGTTGGTGGTAATTTGCGATTTCTTTGAAAAATGCACTTTTTGGCATTTTTCAAAGTGCCATGTGGCACGCATACATGCCCTTAAGGCATGTATGTCCCCCACATGTGCACACATGCTCATTTCAGGGGTGCAACAGGGTGTCCTTATGACACCCTTGCACCCTTGTAATTGCATTCGCAATTTGCGAGTACCTAATGGGTACTCACAAATTGCGAATGTCTTCCCATTCATTCCTATTCCAAGGCCCATAGGAATGAATGGGAAGGTATTCCTTAATTGCGATTCGCAATTTGCGAGTCCCAATTAAGGAATGCCAAGGAATCGCAAAATATTTGTGAATTTTTATTACATCCCGTTTTGCGATTCTCAAATAGCGATTCTCTAAAAATCGCTATTTGAGAATCGCAATAACGGAATTTGATACATATGCCCCATGGTTAGGTAAAGTGTACCCTCATTGTTGGAAGAACTGGGCATTAGGTTTTACAGAATAGGATGTTATTGTGCACAATAACGCATTGTACAAAGAGACAAATGTTCTTGCTGCATTGACGTGCATACTGGCCCAAATTCGACCACCCCCATGTCTTAATCATATTTGGCAAATAAAACCACATCGTATGTAACTCCTGAGCAAGATAAAAACACCCCAGCAACTATGGAACCGTCAAGATGTGATTATCTGGTATTGTTCGCCATCTTATAACGGATGAAACCCAAACAGTCTATCAGCAACATCTAATTTTGGTAGCCATTACAGTTTTGATATTACAACCAAAGGAACCTGTATCACGAACCAAATCGTTTATGGGTATTCGGAAATACATTATATTCACAAAAAAGACACCAAAAACATTCATCTTCAAAGACTATGACAAAAATAAAAGTCAAAAGCAATTCGAAAATAAAGAACCCCAAGGAGGAGGATGCCCAATGTATAGCTCTTATACAAGTGAAAACGCACCGACAAATGTGAGTCCAAAAATATATAATAATCTGGCATCAGGCGCCATGTTGGAACGGGATAACTCACCATCATTACTGTTAAGGTGAATTCGATAACACCTAACAGTAGACTCAAATGAGAGCACGGATCCCTGTGGACCCCAAAGAGACATCTATTGTCATAAAAGGACATACGTAACCCTTAAATGAGAGAGTGTCTCACCAACATAGACAAATAATGTGTACAACGAACCTCAACAGTGACTCTAAGTCGGAACATAGTATTCATGCTCAAGCTCTAAGAGCAGTCACCATATTGACACGGGTGTATAATTGATAATCATTAACATGCCACCTTGACCTCAAAAGAGGCTAATTATATATGCGGGCATATTTATTCATAAGCCGTCTAAATTCAGCGTTACAAAGTAAATTCAAATAACAATAGACTATTGTAGTTACTTACGGGATATGTATCTCCCAAGCATAAAGTCGTGGCGTCCGGTTCCAAAAAAGAAAGAACCGAATTTCACTAACCACCTCATATATATACTAGCTCAGGTCCTGGCCCACCTGTGTTATGTTATGTTATGTTATATGACTTTTATATAGCGCAAAATCACCTTCAGGTCTCTAAGCGCTTCTAGAGAAGAGTGAGCGAGTCACTAGGGCAGAAATAAAATAGTAGCGGCGGTGGCAGAAGATTACGCAGTTGTTAACGCCTCTCTAAATAGGAAAGTTTTTAAACGCTTCCTAAAGATGAGCAGAGCCGGTTCCCTGCGTAGGTACTCCGGCAGATCATTCCAGATCTGCGGGAGAAAAACAGAGAACGCTCTACCCCCTTTGAATTTAGAGATGTACCTGGGGGAAGCTAACCTGCAGGCCTCAGAAGATCGCAGAGTCCGGCCAGGAACATATTTCTCCAAGCGATCTTTTATAAACTTGGGTGCCTGACCGTAGATTGCCTTATGGGCAATACAAAGACCCTTGAACTGCGCTCTCTGTTTAATAGGGAGCCAATGTAGTTTATGTAACAGAGGGGTAGCGCGTGTTTTTCTAGGAAGTCTAAAAATAAGCCTGGCCGCATCATTCTGCACCACCTGCAATCTCATGATGTAAAACAAATAGGTGCCATTATCACAAACTTTAAAGAGAGAAGCAGTGTCAAAAGACAGCGCCATTTTGAAACATCCAAAAATCCGCTATAGTTACAGACAAACAGCCAGGACATCTGTCTTCAAAAACCATAATCGCAAATAAAGATCAGAAACAAAATAAAAAAATCAATTCAGTATTGAAGGCGACATCGGATATATGACTCTTAAACAGATCCAATCTCATACACAGCTTTAGGTCTGAAAAAGATGTCATGATCCCACATTGAGCGCCATCTTTGAATGGAAAAATGATAATAACAGCGTCTGTTTGGTGCTGAACTAAACATATAATATCGAAATGCAATTGAACACGGGATCGAGATGAAACCCCAAATAAGCGCCTATTAACTTCACTGCAAAGCGCAAATGTGACTTCACAATAAATCGAAAGTGAATCATAATTACATGCAAAATACCGTTTTGAATATAGAGTATGTACCAATATCAGTGCCATATTGGTACTGGAGTAAAATCAGATAACACTCTAAACAAAATATGCAGGATTGATATAAATCCCCAAATGAAGAATGTCTGTTATTATTACAGTAAAATACATCTGATGGCCCCGTTTAGCCAAAACCAGTAAGATTTCTGAGGACTAAGCGAGAGTCACAAAAATTTGTCATAAATCAATATAGGTCATTTTGGTCCTCATAGCAATATTATTGGAGTTCAAACAAAATCCTAATAGTAAACTTGAGATAAACAAACATATTGTTTAAATACTGAGTATAAGTCAATGTCATCGCCATATTGGTGCTGGAATGAATACAAAATAGCAGTCTAAACGAGATATGCGGAATTAATGTAAATCCTCAAATGAAAAAATATCTATTGTCATTATAGTAGAATGCACCTAATAACCTTGTTTAGCCAAAACCAGTAAGATTTTTAAGGACATCGTGAAAGTTATAGAATTAGTCATAGACCAGTATGGCCAGTTCGGGCCTTGTGACATCATGTCAGAGTTGGAACAAAAGTCTAATGGTAGACTTGGAATTAAAAAACAGTTTTAATCAAAATGCCCGGCGACATCTGTTGTGGTAAAAAAGAATGACATTAGATAACCTCAACGAGCACAGTGTATGTTTTCAACCTAGTGTTTTGCATCATAGTTCATGCCACATTGAAAGAAAATTGTTAAAGAAATGTTACAAGTTCAAACAATGTAATTTTGAGCACGCTTAATCACACCTGAATGAGGAGAGCTGACTCAGATGGTTTTTGTACATCGATCATGTGTCATACATTCACTGATCTCACAACCGGACACAGATATATGAACCTATACAGTGCAAAAGACCGGTCTCATAAAAAATGATGAAATTCATTGTTAATGTTGAGGCCAGATGATACAGTTCTCAGGCGACATATCCATCTCGCCTCCATTTGCCTCAAATAGGAGACCTTATCTCCACCTCTGTCACTGCCTTTCACATGGTCTATGGCATGAAATGTAATACTAGTGTCTTCAGGATGAGTTGTGTATATGTGCTGTGCCACAGGATATCTCTCGTCCCTATTCTTGATGCCTCTTACATGTTCTTGTATGCGAACCTTCAAACTTCGTATGCTGCTACCAATATATATTTTCTCGCATCCACACTTGATAAGGTATACTGTATGTGTGGTGTTGCAGCTAATAAAGAATGTGATTTTAAATTCCTTTGAGTTGCTATAATGAAAACATGATAATTTATTAACACCTATGCTACATACACAGCTATTGCCACAGACAAAAAAACCCGAAGGCTTCTCTGGTAACCATGTCTGCGAAGTAATCTTAGGCTCTTTGACATAGCTTGGGCACAGCATGTTCTTTATCGTTTTCCCTTTGTGATAAGTGACCCTGGGTTTTTTGGGTACAAAATCCGAAGGCAGAGTATGAGACATAAGTAAGTGCCAGTTCTTCCTCAAGATGTTAAAAATGTGGCCACTATAAATGTTATATTCTGTTATAAAAACGCTACTTCTGTCTGATGTGTGGTGTTTTTTTCTTTTTTAGGATCCCTAGTGACTAGTGTCTGTTTTCTGTCCATTTTACTTATCTTCTTTTCAGCTTTTCTTAAACAGTTTCCCTCATAGCCTCTCTCACTAAAAATCTCTCTTTATCTTTTCAATGTTTTTCTTAAAGTTATAGTCTTGACTGCAATTTCGGCATGCTCTAACCATTTCACCAAATGGTATTGCCGAGATGGTCGATTTGGGGTGACAACTAGTGACATGGAGCACGCTAATGCATGATGTGGATTTTCTAAAGATGTCACTCTATATGGTGTCTCCTTACTATGTACAGTTTAAGATCCAAATATTCAATCTCCTGTTTGGAGCTATTGATGGTAAGTTTCACATTAAATTTGTTGTTATTGAGATAAGTGAAATATTGTTCTAGATCTTCACTATTACCCATCCAGATTAGAAAAACATCATTGATGTATCGACCATAGAAAAGAATATTGTCAATCCAATTTCCGGCACCTGAGCCCCAGGCATGCTCCAATTCATACAGCCCCATGAAGAGGTTTGCATAAGATGGAGCAAACCTGGAGCCCATTGCTGTACCCTGCTTCTGTACATACCAATCATCATTATGCATAAAAGCATTCTGCACTAGGACAATTTCTGACATCTCCAAAAGCATATGGGTATGCTCCACATGTTTCGCATTGCGTTTATACAGATAGTGCGTTAATGCTCTAAGACCACAGTTTTTTGGGATACAGGTGTAGAGACCTACCACGTCCATAGTGACTAATGTAAAAATGTCACTTTCCCATTTAAAATCCTCCAGTTTGCATAGTAAGTCTCTACTATCCCTCAAATATGAGGGAAGATTCTGAACGAAAGGTTGAAGAAACGTATCAACGTATTCTGCAATACGTTCAGTGGGGCCTCCATTCCCCGATATAATGGGCCTCCCCGGTGGAAAGGGGCCCCCTTTGTGTATTTTCGGCAACACGTAAATGCACGGATATCTAGAGTTTTGAGCTAACAAGTACCTGTATTCCAAATCAGTTATGGGACAGGACTCGTGCCAATCTGTTAATTTGGCATTGATAATTCTCTCTATCAGAACTATGGGATTAGATTTAAATTTTTCATAGCAGGTGGTCTGGCCAAGTTGTCTGTCTATTTCTGTCATGTAGTCTACACGATCCATTAAAACAATATTCCCACCTTTGTCCGCTTCACGGACTACCAAGTTGGGATCCTCTCTGATAGATTGAAGAAAAATTCTATCATCTTTCGTCATGTTTGAATGGTGCATGCATTTTTTGTCTGTTGCATGACTGTCCTCTAACCGATATAGTTCTTGAGTAACTCTATGTAAGAATTCATCATAACGGAATTGGTGCTGTTTGGAGGGATAAACTTCGATTTATTACGTAGGCCACTGTCTATTGTTACATCCTCTAATATGTTCAAGTCTGGTGCAAAATCTACCAGATTCCCTGAATTGTCTTCGTTGTGTAAGGTGTTAATCAAATGTGTAACATTCAAGTCGGATATAGTGAATTCAGAATCATGCACAGTGTTAGGAATCGGATATTGCACAGTCGGATGTTCTGCAAAGTATTTCTTTAATTTTAGTTTACGCACAAACTTAAACAGTTTCAAGTGTACATTTTCAAATAGAGGCTTTTCAGTGGGACAAAAATGTAACCCCTTACACAATACAGATGTTTCCCGTTCATTGAGAATTCTTGAGGACAAATTAACAACACTCCATCATATCGCTAGTGCTGTCCACATTGTGGTTCATAATCTCCATTATTTCTTTCCTTGTGGGTTCTCCATTCTTGCTTTTGTTCCTGCCCTTGTATTTTTTGCCACCCCTCCTTGTTCTTCGCTGAAATTTTTCTTTTTGTTGCCCAAGCGGTAGCGTTGTACCTCTCGTAAAAAAACTGAGGGTGGTTTAGAGGTGGCAACTGTACTAGGACCTTCACCCGGGTCACTTTCTACAGAGGAAATTGATGTACTGCTAGAGGAGATACTAGATTCTCTAGCTTCATTTGAAAGATTGGGCGTAGGTTTTGTAGTGATGTCATCGTATTTCCTATCAAAGGTAGATATGCGCCCCCCTTTCATAGTCACCTTGATCCCTCAGAATTTTCTGTTGTTTCTTTTCTTTAAGATACATCTGGTAGTTGGCTAATTCTTTTTTTTAAATGACATGATTTTTTTCTATAGCCTCTGTGAGATTTGTGTTGTTTATTTCTTTTTCCAATCTCACTATATCCTCTCTAATTTTCTTGACTTTACGCTCAGAATTCCTAATTAAAATGTCCATCATTTTATACGATGCAACATATAAACCTTCCTCCCACTCCTCTAAAAGATCTGGGTCAAGCTCCTCATAGTTAGGGAAGATAAGGATACGCAAACCACGTGGTATTCTTTTGTTCTCCAAATATTTTTTTAGAGTGACACCGTCCACCATTTGGCAAGTTCTTGTTTCTTAAGCCTCTCTAGTCGAACAAATTTGCTTTTCAAACCTTTAATTTTAGATGAATTCAGTGTAGATTGAGCTGTGTTATTATTTTTTTTCCTTATCAAAGAGATCTCCTATCTCCTCATTCAGGTGTGATTAAGCGTGCTCAAAATTGCATTGTTTGAACTTGTAAAATTTCTTTAACAATTTTTTTTCAATGTGGCATGAACTATGTTGAAAAACACCAGGTTGAAAAAATACACTGTGCTCGTTGAGGTTATCTAATGCCATTCTTTTTTTACCCCAACAGATGTCGCTGGGCATTTTGATTAAAACTGTTTTTAAATTCCAAGTCTACCATTAGGCTTTTGTTCCAACTCTGACATGATGTCACAAGGACCAAACTGGCACATACTGGTCTATGACTAATTCTATAACTTTCGCGATGTCCTTAGAAATCTTACTGGTTTTGGCTAAACAAGGTTATTAGGTGCATTCTACTATAATGACCATAGATATTTTTTCATTTGAGGATTTACATTGATTCAGCATATCTCATTTAGAGTGCTATTTTGTATTCATTCACCACCAGTATTGCAATGATATTGACTTATACTCAGTATTTAAACGATATGTTTGTTTATCTCAAGTTTACTATTAGGATTTTGTTTCAACTCCAATAAGATTGCTATGAGGACCAAAATGACCTCTATTGATTTATGACTAAGTTTTGTGACTCTCGCTTTGTCCTCAGAAATCTTACTGGTTTTGGCTAAATGGGGCCATCAGATGTATTTTACTCTAATAACAACAGACATTCTTCATTTGGGGATTTATATAAATCCTGCATATTTCGTTTAGAGTGTTATCTGGTTTTACTCCAGTACCAAAATGGCGCTGATATTGGTACATACTCTATATTCAAAATGGTATTGTGCATGTAATTATGATACACTTTCGGTTTATTGTGATACTATCTACTTAGAAGTCACATTTGCGCTTCTCAGTGAAGTTAATAGGTGCTTATTTGGGGTTTCATCTCGATCCCATGTTCGATGGCATTTCGCTATTATATGTTTAGTTCAGCACCAATCAGACGCTGTTATTATCATTTTTCCGTTCAAAGATGGCGCCCAATGTGGGATCATGAAATCTTTTTCAGACTTAAAGCTGTGTATGTGATTGGATCTGTTTAAGAGTCATATATCCGATGTCGCCTTCAATACTGAATTGATTTTTTAATTTTGTTTCTGATCTTTATTTGCGATTATGGTTTTTGAAGACAGATGTCCTGGCTGTTTGTCTACAACTATAGTGGATTTTTGGATGTTTCAAAATGGCACTGTCTTTTGATACTGCTTCTCTTTTTAAAGCTTGTGATAATGGCACCTATTTGTTTTACATCATGAGGCACAGGTGTGCCTGGACCTGAGCTAGTATATATATGAGGTGGTTAGTGACATTCGGTTCTTTCTTTTTTGGAACCGGACGCCACGACTTTATGCTTGGGAGATACATATCCCGTAAGTAACTACAATAGTCTGTTGTTATTTGAATTTACTTTGTAACGCTGAATTTAGACGGCTTATGAATAAATATGCCCCGCATATATAATTAGCCTCTTTTGAGGTCAAGGTGGCATGTTAACGATTACAAATTATACACCTGTGTCAATATGGTGACTGCTCTTAGAGATTGAGCATCAATACTATGTTCCGACTTAGAGTCACTGTTGAGGTTCGTTGTACACATTATTTGTCTATGTTGGTGAGACGCTCTCTCATTTAAGGGTTACATATGTCCTTTTATGAGGACAATAGATGTCTCTTTGGGGTCCACAGGGATCCCGTGCTCTCATTCGAGTCTACTGTTAGGTGTTTTTTTGGACTCACATTTGTCGGTGCGTTTTCACTTGTATAAGAGCTATACATTGGGCATCCCCTCTTTGGGGTTCTTTATTTTCGAATTGCTTTTGACTTTTATTTTTGTCACAGTCTTTGAAGATGGATGTTTTTGGTGTCTTTTTTGTGAATATAATGTATTTCCGAATACCCATAAATGATTTGGTTCGTGATACAGGTCCCCTTTGGTTGTAATATCGAAACTGTAATGGCTACCAAAATTAGATGTTGCTGATAGACTGTTGGGGTTTCATCCGTCCTAAGATGGCGAACAATACCAGATAATCACACCTTGATGGTTCCATAGTTGCTTGGGTGTTTTTAACTTGCTCAGGAGTTACATATGTGTGGTTTTATTTGCTGAATATGATTAAGACATTTATGTGGTCGAATTTGGGCCAGTATACACGTCAAATCAGCAAGAACATTTGCCTCTTTGTACAATGCTTTATTGTGCACAATAACATCCTATTCTGTAAAACCTAATGCCCAGTTCTTCCAACAACGAGGGTACACTTTACCTAACCACATCATTTTTATCTTTAATAGCTCAACAAGTATTTGATTTCACACTCAAGTGAGTTCTCTCTTGTTCTTGTTTTTTCTCAACATCTTTACAGATTCACTTTTCATACCATTATTTCGCCACAATAAAGCCTGACTAGAAAACTTGTGGAACATGTCTATGACATGTTGAGGTACGCTATACATAACGGATGCCACAGTATCATTTAGATCATTTCTTTATTAATATTTAATTATTATTTTTTTCCTTATATATTTGCTTAAATAGTTCCTCTCTTACTAAGATTTATGGTTGCTTAATAAAATGTTTGTGTATCAGTAGCACACTGGATCACTGAATAGGCTGTGAGTACTTGTAGTCTCTTGTGAACACCTCCCTGCAAGGTTGCAATTATGTGTATAACAAGTTTTACGTGATTTCAATAAGAGCAATATGACAATGAACTTTTTGAAGTCAAGGTCATCTCCCTGGAGTGTAAATGTATAAATGTGAAGTAGTCAGAACATCAAAAAAACTTTGTACATAAATTCATGGAAAGCGTGGTATAAAATGTCTGGTTCTTTATGTATTGTAATATACGTTTTTAAATATGTATAGTTTGTAAATTAGTTTTGTTTTGTGTGTATTTGAGCCCTGAAGAAGTCCCAGGTGGGACAAAACGCGTCAGCTGTCATTTGTGTGCTGTGATTTTAAGAAACATCAATTGAATAAAAGAATAAAGAATAAAAAGAAAATATTTTTCCTGAAAAAACGTCTGACAACGTGATTTATTTGGAAGAGACTACTTCACCTTTACTTATGATGTACTATGGACACTAACATCCATTGGTTCGCAACTTATCTATGTAATTGAGTGCAGAGATGCAGCTCACACCTTGTCCTGCCCACACTTTTGTCCTCCCAGCCAGCCTGGCCCCAAACCCTGTGAGGAAATAGCTGCCCCCCAAAACCTGTTTAGAGTGACCACAGTGGAGGGATTACTCATTTCCCTGTTCACACCTCTAAGATTGGCACAGCAGCTCTGCACAGGGGAAGAAAGGTTCTGGTTCTGCTATCTTGGTTTTAGGTAGAGAGGACACTGTGGAATTGTTTCATTATGACACACAGAAACTGCTAGAAAAGTAGGTAGGTTTACCTCAGGGAAATGTTTCTCTATTGGTCACGGAGGTCCACACGTTAGTGCAAGGAATAAATATGGCACCACTGGGTACCCCCTTCAGAAAACTGCTAGGCCTGTGGAAGACAGAAGGACTGCACATGCTGTTGAGAAGTATGAGGAGACCCCCAAGGGCTGAACCTGTGCCCACTTGCACCTAGGACCTAGAAGTGGACTCCAATGGTCAGTTGGCTAACCTCCTGTTAAACTACAAGGACAAAAAAGCTGCTAAAAGCCTTCTTCCCTGAAAGAGCCCAGCTGATCATTTACGACTCAAACATGACCTGGACCCTGCTAGTGGTTTCTGTTGGAGTGAGTCCTGACCTCCAAGTACTGTTCTTGAGGTTCTGAATCCTTTGGCTGATGTCAGAATGTACTCCTCCTGCCTAATCCTAAAAGTTGGGGCGTAGAAATCTTTTGCTAAAATTCTGCCTGGAGAACCATCGTGGGGCTGGGACCAAACTGGCAGTTGATCCACTGAGGGTGTATTGCCGGTGGGCCTAAAAGCGCTGTAGCTCCTGCTTTGTTCTCTGCTCGATGCTGAGATCCGTTAAAGACATGGCTGCTTTGTCTCCACCCGCAGCTTCCTCAATAGTGCCATCGACAAGGACTTGATTGACGCCAAAGATCACCAAGGCACGGAAACCCAAACTTCTCCAACTTTCGTCAACGACCTCATCGGGACCCCATCCTGCTGCAACTCATTTCCGTCTGGCCCTGCTTAGGTTCCCGTCTGATGCCATAGATTGCAACAAACCCCTCAACAACCCATAAACATCCAGAACTGTTTCTAAGAAAGAAGGTAACTCTTTGACTGGGATAAACACAGTTCCTTTTTCAACTGGCGATCGAGGTCAGTCAGACTGTACTTTGACTTTGCTTTGGTCTAGCGAAACCAGTTGCCCACATATGGTGCTTTAAACTTTTTGGCACTATTTTCAATTCAAATTTAAAAATTCACATCTGCAGATCCTCCTATTAGATTTTTGTTGTTTTGGTCTATTTTTGTTCATTAATATAATCTCTATTTTTATAAATTGGAGTGGGGGGTTTATTGTGTTCTGCATTGTAACTGTTTTGGTACTTCTGAATGCTTTAAACATGTTCTTAAGTTAAGCTTGTCTGCTCTTTGCTATAGCAACCAGGGGTTGTGCTCAGGTTTAAATTACTGAAGCTTTACTAGACCTAACAAGAATAGTACCATTTTTACTTTACACCCCAATTACTAATCCACTTTCTCACACTCATTATATCAGCATTGTGCTTAGATGAAGGTGGCTAGTTTTTGACCTTCTCATTTGACCTTCCTTTGGCTGGCAGTGTCTCCTTTAATGAACAATCTCAATACAATAGACATCTTATTGAGCCATTGTAGTGGGGCTATCCACACAGTTTCAATAGGTTGACACATGAGATGCCATGTCAAGAATGTCACAAAATATAAAAATAGGGCCCAAATCTGAATATATTTCCTTTTATTAGATCAGAATATATTTCAAATATGATCTAAACACTGATTTGTGTTTTCAAGCCAGAGATCCAAAACAATTGTGATAGTAATAATTATTAACACTGCAGTCTCAGGTCTCCTACAAGAGATGGCCTATCGCATGATGTACTCTGCGACCACCTTTCATAACTAACTCCTCAATGGCAGAATATTCCTGATATAAAATAGGTGTCATTGATATTTTAACAGGTTTCCTTGACAGGCTTGGCTTACTGTAGTGGGAGCTACTGTAGTGGGAGCTACTCTGAGGGAACATCAGTCACACAAGTCTGGAGTCTATTTAAAAGGCCCAAGGCCTGAGCAGTAGTCAAAAATCCAAAGGTCAAAACATAAAAGTAAAAAAATATCAATGGTCAGAATAAAAGAAAAACAGTGGAAACCAGCAAAGTTGATGAATTGCCTTGTAACACGTTTATAGGTATATTATGTTTTCATAAGCAATACGTTTATTTTATTCTTCAAATATTGTAAGACTTACAATTAGTGTTAGGTTTTTCGGAAATGAGAGAGGCTTTTTAATTGTCCCCTCGGTTTACTATAGTTTCATAACCCTATACCGAAATATACAACAATGGAAAAAGTTAAAGATACCACTGAGAAACGGTCTGATTTTCGCCACTGGTTACAATTGTTAAGATCTTCCTAGAGTAGTGCTTTTTCCTAAGTTAAATAAGTCCTACACATCCATGTAGACGCTGAGTAACATTATAAATTAAATAGATTTTGTAACTATATACACTTGTTTAAAAACGAGTTGTTGTACTTAAACAGTGTTAATAAATTCATGCATACGTCCAGAAAATGGTGTCAGTTAAAGCCTTGTCAAAGCACTGGTGGAAAAAGACTCATGATACATTATTAGCAATATCGATTTGTGGAAGCCCCCAATAGATTAATGACTGCCCTGCCCTTATTACTTGATCTTATTTTCAGCTTAGACCCATAATTGAAGGATTGATTTGATTTAAATATTTATAGAGCGCAACTGCCTAATGGAGCATCCTGGCGCTGTACGGAAAAGGAGCAAAAGGTATCAGGTAGGCATGTGTTGTATCTCAGTTATATAAGTGAGGAACATAATGCATCAGTAGACCCAAAAATTCAAGTCTTCAAGGCTTTCCTAAATTGGGTTTCTGATTCCATAGCCCTTAACTGTGTGGGCATGAGGTTCCATGCTCTGGTTCCCAAGACTGCCACGGATTTTCATCTTTTGGTTTTAAGCCTGAATGTAGGAATTTTAAGAAGGTTTGCTGTGGAGGATCTGAGTGTCCTAGCAGTGACATAGGGGGTGAATCTAGCTGCTAAGTATTTGGATCCTAAGTCTCTGAAGGCTCTAAAAGTAATCACCAGTGCCTTAAATAGAATTCTTTTTTGAATAGGCAGCCAGTGAAGAGTTTTAAGTGCTGCCAAAGCAGATGATCGGTGGAGAGTTTTCAGCACTAGACGGGCTGCTGCATTCTGTACAACCTATAGCTTTTTTACTAAATGTTTGTTAACTCCTGCAAGAAGGTTGTTGCAGTAGTCCAGTCTAGACAAGATAAGTGCTACTGCCACTGTCTTCCTTGCCGAGTAGGAAATGAGATCAAAGAACTTTTTGGGGGTTTTGATGAGATTGGAACATGTTCCTGCCACTGCGAGAGCTTGTGGCCGAAACAAGAGAGCAGCATCAAATTTTACCCCTAGATTCTTAGCAATTTCTACTGTGCTGGGTGGGGCAGGTGCATCTTCTGGCCACCATTGGATCGGGTTGAAGGGATTGTCCTTCCCTATCAACATTATCTCGGTTTTATCCATATTGCATTTAAGATGGTTAAGTCTCATTCAGTGGATGACCTCTGTCAGACATTGCTTGAAGTTCAGCTCTGATTTATTAGAGTCTTTGTCTAGGGCCAGGAACAATTGTGTGTCATCTGCATATGAGGTTGCTGTAATGTTGAAAGAGGATATCAACGAGATTAACGGGGCCATGTAAATGTTGAACAAAAGAGGACTAAGAGAAGAACCCTGTGGGACGCCTGAGGTGATAGGGCATTCGGCTGAGAGGAATGATCCTAAAGTCACTGTTTGTCTGCTGTTGGTAAGAAAGGATTTTATCCAGGCTAAAGCGGTAGAAGATATACCGCAGCTTTTGATTCAAGATAGGAGAATATCGTGCGAGGTGGTGTCAAATGCGGCCGACAGATCCAATAGAATCAGCACAGCATTTTTTCTTTTACATAAGGTTAGTTTTAATGTGTCAACTATTTCCAGTAATGCAGATTCAGTTGAGTGCTTAGGGCGGAAACCGGATTGGCGGGGGTGCAATATCCTAGTTTTCTCAAGAAAGTCAGTGAGTTGTCTATTGACAAGTCATTCTGTGATTTTACCGAGAGCGGGTAATAATGATATCGGGCAAAGGTTAACCAGCATAGAGGGATCTAGGTTCTGGGTTTTTTGGAGTGGCTTAACAACTGCCAGTTTCCATTCAGCAGGGACTGTTTCTGTGGTCAGAGATCAATTTACTATATTGTTGATTAGTGGGTTGACAACATCTAGGATCTTGTGGAGTACCACCGGAGGACATGCATCAAAGGGAGATCCCGATTTGCAGGCGGTGATAGCATGGCGTGACTGATCTAGTCAGATTTTAACGAAAGCTTGGAAGGATGGTCCTGTGTAGGTGGGATCAGGCTCTATATTTAGAGACTGTGTATGAGGGGTATTAAATTCTTATTGTTAAGGATTTTTGTTTAAAAGAAAAGAGAAATCTGATCACATAACATCTGCGACGGGGGAATATCCTTAGTTAACATCGTTGGGTTAGTGAAAGACTTTACAACTGTGAAAATCATTTTCTGATCGTGTTGAGAGCTGATATTTTTTTTGAAAAATACTCTTTTTTCGCTAGCTTAATTTGTAGGTGATATTTTTTTCTACTTGATTTGAAGAGGTTTAATTCTTCTACGCTGTACGCTCTTTTCCACCTCTGTTCCAGTTGCCTACACAGGAGGAGGAGCTCTGCTAGTATAGTAGTATAGGCGTAAACCAGGGAGCTAAGGTTTTGGATTTATGTTTATTTGTAGCTTGCCCTTTGGGGGCTAGCTCATTGCTAATCAATGTTATCCATGTATCAAAGTGATGGGTGTCGTCAACGGTATTTCCTGATAGGATGCACTTGCCAGATGTGGTAACTCTGGATTAGCTAACATCTTAGCCCATTTGCGACTTGGTAATGAAATTGATTTTTGATTAGGAAGATAATTTATGCCTGGAAGGTTGATGTTGAATGGAATAAACATATGGTCTGACTAAACTTGAATAACGGGGTGCTAACCGGTAGTGAGGAGAAGTTGGAGCAAAATCCATCAAGAATGTGTCCGGCCTGATGTGTAGGGGCTAAAACCAATTGGTGAAGTCCGAGAGTTCCTAATATTTCAAAAAAGTTATCTACTCCTAGATTATTTCAGCATTCTAGATCAATTAATCAATCAATAGGACATTTATACAGCGTGCGGCTACCTCCAACGGAGGTGTCCCGGTGCTAACAACAGATTCGGCAGTGAGAGAAACAAAGGGGGAGCTACGTTAGGCTGAAAAGCCAGGTTTTCAGTGCTTTCCTAAATGCTTGTTCTGACTCTAACTAACGAAGATGGTCAGGCATTGAGTTCCAGAGTGAGGCAGCTCTCACTGAGAAAGCTTGACCGCCTATCCTGGCTTTAGAGAAACGAGGTATCCTGAGTAATTTCTGGTGGTTAGATCTCAAAGCCCTAACATGGTGATATTTCTGAAGTCTCTGTTTCAGGTAGCCCGGGCCCCTATCTCTGGTGGCTCTATAGGCAATTGAAAGCGCCTTGAACTCGATCCTCCTTTTGACAGGCAGCCAATGGAGGCTCCGCAGGTGGGGGTTTCGGATCACATAAGCTGGTAGACCCATATTTAGGCTATTGGCATAGTCTAGCTGGGACATGACCAATGCATGGACCACAGTCTTCCTGCAGTCCATAGGCAGGAGATGAAGAAATCTCTGCAAGGCTTTCAGCTTCCAGAAGCAGGACGAGGAGACTTAGCATATCTGGACCTTGCAAGAAAGGTTTGTGTCAAATTTGAACCCCAGATTCCTAGCTGAATCTACTGGGATCGGTGGGGGGTTTAGCTCTGTCGGCCACCAGAGTTCAGATAGCAGAGGAGAGAATTGATTGAAAAACAATACCTCTGTTTTATCGGTATTTAATTTCAAGCAGCTATCCATCTTGAAAGCCGAGATGTTGTTCAGGCAATGCTTAAAGTTGGCGAAAGCTGCCTCAGAGTGTTCTCTAAAAGAGAACACCAGCTGAGTATCATCAGCATAGGATACAACTTTCACTCCCCATTGCTCGACTAACGATGCAAGGGGGGTTAGATAGACATTAAATAATGTAGGGCTCAGAGCCGAGCCTTGGGGAACCACGCACACGAGGGGTTTTGGTAAGGAAACATGGGGGTGGAGAAATACCTGCTGAGATCGACCCTCTAGAAACGAGCGGAACCAAGCCAGCGTGGTTCCCGTCACTCCCAGATGCTCAAGTTTCTCCAAAAGAATCAGATGAGACACTGTATCGAATGCTGCGGATAGGTCCAGCAGCACAAGCATTGCGCAGCTACCCTGGTCTAAGGTTTCACGTACAGTTTCCGCAACTTCCAGAAGAGCTATCTCTGTGCTATAGCCTGATCTAAAACCAGAATGGGAGTCATGGAGACAGTTGTTAGACTCCAGGAAGTTGGATAGTTGCTTCTGGACTTCCTTCTCAAGAATTTTTGGCGGTGCTGGCAAAAGGGAGATAGGCCTAAAATTCTTGAGCTCTGCTGGACCTGCGTCTGTTTTCTTGAGAATCGGCAGAACATATGGAGATTAAAATCTCCTGTAAAATTTAACAGATGGAGATTAAAATCTCCTAAGAGAGTAAAGTTTGAGTACCGGAGCATAAGATGGCCTAACGTATCTCCTAGGGCTTCCAGGAATTCAAGGCTAGGGCTGGGGGGACGATAAATCAGAGCTCCTACAAAGGAGGAAGAGCCATTAAGTTTAAAACAAAAACCCAGACTTTCTGACCCTTTCAAAGAGGGAAGGTCAAAGTTCGTGCATTGCAAAGAATCACGATAAATAATAGCCAATCCCCTCCCCTGGTTTCATTTCTGTATTGTCTGCAGATGGAGTAATTAGGGGGGAGTGCTAGTACGATGTCGGGGTTACACCATTCCTTAAGCCATGATTCAGTAATGAAAAGGAAATCAAGTTGTAAGTCAGTGATCCTTTCTTTGATGTCTTGGGCGTGTTTACAGAGAGAGTGAGCGCTAATGAGCCCCCCCTTTAACAATTTATTGGCTGAAGTTTTGCCAGCTGTCGACGGGCTAATGTCAGAGATCTTAATATCAGTTTTACATTTTAAGACAGGTTAGGGGGCCTTTGATTTTATAGGGTGCTAGATAGCAGTCACAATTTCCAACTGTGTTAAGCGTTTTTAAAAGGTCTGATAACATAGAAATACCTGGGGGGGGAATCGAGCAGCATGGCTGCCGCTGGCCGCGTTCCAGACGCGGACACGCGCAGACAGGCTTGTCTTTGGCGTGCCTTCGGTGCGTCCGCTGCGTGTCCTTGGTGGCAGGCCCACTAAATACTGGAGCCTGCCAACCACTAGAGTGCTGTAGCCCTAAGATGGCGGCTCAGAAACAACCCTTCCTCCTCCCGGAAGGGGACGGGGAGCAAAGTGCAAAGTGAAATAAGGTATGAATCGGAAGAAAAAAAGAGCGTCTACAACTCGAAGACTCCGTGCATTAAATGAGCAGCAGCCAGTTCAAATTCAAGGTAAACATTACACAATATTTCTCCAGAGCAATGTTAAATAATTTGTTATTAGCAAGAAGAGGTCGGAATTTAAATTAAAAAATATGCGCAATAGGGTTAAAAGCATACGCACACGCAATAATGCATGAAGCCTAATTTTTGCTTTCTCCGCTGCGCGTCCGCGGTGGCAGGTGCATTAAATACTGGAGCCTGCCAACCAACAGAGCACTGAAGCCCTAAGATGATGGCTCAGAAACGGGCCTTCCTCCTTCCAGAAGGGAGGGTGAGCAAAGTGCAATGAGGTAGGAATCGGAAGAAAAAACAAAGCGTCTACAACTCGAAGACTCCGTGCGTTAAATGAGCAGCAGTCAGTTCAAATTCAAGGTAAACACCACACAATATTTCCCCCCACCAATGTAAAAAAAAAATTATTAGCAAGAAGAGGTCGTAATTTAAAAATTCTAGAATAGTGCAGTAGGGTTAAAAGCATACGCATACACAATAATCCATGAAGCCTAATTTTTGCTTTCTACGCTGCGCGTCCGCGGTGGCAGGCCCATTAAATACTGGAGCCTGCCAACCACTAGAGCGCTGTAGCCCTAAGATGTCGGCTCAGAAATGGGCCTTCCTCCTTCCGGAAGGGGAAGGGGAGCAAAGTGCAAAGTGCAATGACGTAGGAATTGGAAGAAAAAGCGGAGCATCTACAACTTGAAGACTTCATGCGTTAAATGATCAGCAGTCAGTTAAATTCAAATTCAAGGTAAACATTTTTTTATTTATTTATTTAGTGTTTTATAGAGCACGAACGTGACCTGTTAGGGTATCAGAGCGCTTTACAAAGATAACAAGCTAAAATCAAAGATTAGGAGCAGACGATCATGAATACACTTGAGGGAGAAAATACAGACAGGAGCAAGGGGGATTGCACAACATCAGCCTCTTAATTCCCACCAGCAATGTTAAAAATTCGTTATTAGCAAGAAGAGGTCGGAATTTAAATTCTAAAATAGTGTAGTAGGGTTAAAAGCATACGCAATAATGCGTGAAGCCTAATTTTTGCTTTTTTGGCAATTAACAGCAGTTAACGCCCTCTGATAATCTCTTTAACGACCTGAACAGTGAACAATAAAGTTTAATTCTATTTACAGTCCAAAACAACTTGTTTGGTAATATAATTCATATTCTTTTATATTGAGAAAAACCAACGTCAAAAACAGATCTAACTGTAGATTAATCATAGACGGTGTAGTAAAATTGAATAGGAAGATCAAACATAAGTAAAAGGTTGAGTTTCATGCGTCGGCTTGTGCCCATTCGGCGAGCCTTTGTTCTTGAACACTGTTCAGTGTTTTCTATAACATCGCACTTGCTCTATCAAGTGTTTCATGAAAATTAATTTAGCGTGCAGGTGCCTAGAGCTAAAGGTAACTAGAGAAGCTTCCTTTCTGCTTACAGCAGCAGTCAGCGATGGGTCATGTGCAGATAAGTAATGAGTGTATCACTGTGCAGCCTAATGACTGGCATTCTGTTCTTCTGCCCTTCTGCCTAATGACTGGAAAATCTCTTGCTAATTATCACACGGCTTTATGAAATAGCAGAAATCTTTAGAACAGTCGGATTTTTTTTTTCCGCAGACATGAATTGTTTTCAAAGGACAAAAGGAAACACTATATTAAAATAAAAAAATAAAAAGTCCGACGGTTGCACAACATCAGCAACCTTCATGTTTAGGCAAGGAGAGGTTTTCCCATTACATTACTTTTTAACTTGATTTTTTTTTTCAAATGTTAGTCTTTCTGTGGCTTTGTACCTCTACACTGTCATCCTATTTGTATGGACACGATATGAGTTTCCTACATTAAGGGGCATATTCTCAAGGACTTATCACTGATTTATCGGCCCTTTAGCGCCGCAAAAGTGGCGATAGATTTTTCGCCCTATTACCAAGCTGGTGCAAACTGCTGATATCGCCAGTTTTCCAGCGATAGCTGCCGCAAAAAACATCGCCACAGATGAGAGCGACAACTAATGCTAATGATATGCAGAGTAGGCGTTCCCGTGCAAAAACACATGAAAACACCACTTCGCGATATTCTCAACGACCAGCCAGATCGGCGAAGCGAACAAAAACAGGCGATAAGGCGCGTTAGCAGCAGGGATTTAACACCTGCCTATTACTGGTGCTAAATGCAAAAACAACAATTGATGGACAGAATGCAGAACAATGTCATACATTCACCCCAGTACAGAGATCTGGGCCTAAATCCATAGTTTTTTTGCTCACCATGCTATTCCAGTTTGAACCGAGCCATATGCAAATCAGTCTTGACCCTGTGCCCCATGGGAACAGTCCAGCCCGAACTGCCAGGCCAGGGTCCTCCCTGGACTGGAAACAAGCATCCTAGGACCGGTTTCGGGGTTTCACCCTCTTCAGCCAGGATAGCTTGATTCCAGTGGCATGGAGAGCACGGGACCCACGTCTGGGCATACCCGTCCCACTCGGGGTGACAAATGCAAAAACAACAATTGATGGACAGAATGCAGAACAATGTCATACATTCACCCCAGTACAGAGATCTGGGCCTAAATCCATAGTTTTTTTGCTCACCATGCCATTCCAGTTTGAACCCAGCCATATGCAAATCAGTCTTGACCCTGTGCCCCATGGGAACAGTCCAGCCCGAACTGCCAGGCCAGGTCCTCCCTGGACTGGAAACAAGCATCCTAGGACCGGTTTCGGGATTTCACCCCTCTTCAGCCAGGATAGCTTGATTCCAGTGGCATGGAAAGCACGGGACCCACGTCTGGGCATACCCGTCCCACTCGGGGTGACAAATGCAAAAACAACAATTGATGGACAGAATGCAGAACAATGTCATACATTCACCCCAGTACAGAGATCTGGGCCTAAATCCATAGTTTTTGCTCACCATGCCATTCCAGTTTGAACCCAGCCATATGCAAATCAGTCTTGACCCTGTGCCCCATGGGAACAGTCCAGCCCGAACTGCCAGGCCAGGTCCTCCCCGGACTGGAAACAAGCATCCTAGGACCGGTTTCGGGGTTTCACCCTCTTCAGCCAGGATAGCTTGATTCCAGTGGCATGGAGAGCACGGGACCCACGTCTGGGCATACCCGTCCCACTCGGGGTGACAAATGCAAAAACAACAATTGATGGACAGAATGCAGAACAATGTCATACATTCACCCCAGTACAGAGATCTGGGCCTAAATCCATAGTTTTTGCTCACCATGCCATTCCAGTTTGAACCCAGCCATATGCAAATCAGTCTTGACCCTGTGCCCCATGGGAACAGTCCAGCCCGAACTGCCAGGCCAGGTCCTCCCCGGACTGGAAACAAGCATCCTAGGACCGGTTTCGGGGTTTCACCCCTCTTCAGCCAGGATAGCTTGATTCCAGTGGCATGGAGAGCACGGGACCCACGTCTGGGCATACCCGTCCCACTCGGGGTGACAAATGCAAAAACAACAATTGATGGACAGAATGCAGAACAATGTCATACATTCACCCCAGTACAGAGATCTGGGCCTAAATCCATAGTTTTTTGCTCACCATGCCATTCCAGTTTGAACCCAGCCATATGCAAATCAGTCTTGACCCTGTGCCCCATGGGAACAGTCCAGCCCGAACTGCCAGGCCAGGTCCTCCCCGGACTGGAAACAAGCATCCTAGGACCGGTTTCGGGGTTTTACCCCTCTTCAGCCAGGATAGCTTGATTCCAGTGGCACGGAGAGCACGGGACCCACGTCTGGGCATACCCGTCCCACTCGGGGTGACAAATGCAAAAACAACAATTGATGGACAGAATGCAGAACAATGTCATACATTCACCCCAGTACAGAGATCTGGGCCTAAATCCATAGTTTTTTGCTCACCATGCCATTCCAGTTTGAACCCAGCCATATGCAAATCAGTCTTGACCCTGTGCCCCATGGGAACAGTCCAGCCCGAACTGCCAGGCCAGGTCCTCCCCGGACTGGAAACAAGCATCCTAGGACCGGTTTCGGGGTTTCACCCCTCTTCAGCCAGGATAGCTTGATTCCAGTGGCATGGAGAGCAATGGACCCATGTCTGGGCATACCCGTCCCACTCGGGGTGACAAATGCAAAAACAACAATTGATGGACAGAATGAAGAACAATGTCATACATTCACCCCAATACAGAGATCTGGGCCTAAATCCATAGTTTTTTTGCTCACCATGCCATTCCAGTTTGAACCCAGCCATATGCAAATCAGTCTTGACCCTGTGCCCCATGGGAACAGTCCAGCCCGAACTGCCAGGCCAGGTCCTCCCCGGACTGGAAACAAGCATCCTAGGACCGGTTTCGGGGTTTCACCCCTCTTCAGCCAGGATAGCTTGATTCCAGTGGCATGGAGAGCACAGGACCCACGTCTGGGCATACCCGTCCCACTCGGGGTGACAAATGCAAAAACAACAATTGATGGACAGAATGCAGAACAATGTCATACATTCACCCCAGTACAGAGATCTGGGCCTAAATCCATAGTTTTTTTGCTCACCATGCCATTCCAGTTTGAACCCAGCCATATGCAAATCAGTCTTGACCCTGTGCCCCATGGGAACAGTCCAGCCCGAACTGCCAGGCCAGGTCCTCCCCGGACTGGAAACAAGCATCCTAGGACCGGTTTCGGGGTTTCACCCCTCTTCAGCCAGGATAGCTTGATTCCAGTGGCATGGAGAGCACGGGACCCACGTCTGGGCATACCCGTCCCACTCGGGGTGACAAATGCAAAAACAACAATTGATGGACAGAATGCAGAACAATGTCATACATTCACCCCAGTACAGAGATCTGGGCCTAAATCCATAGTTTGTGCTAAGCAGGACGACAACCTGCAGTAGAAAGGGAGCCCAGCCCAGGGCCACATCTGAAGACCAACAGATGCCATGGAGCCAATGATCATGCAGCTTGGAGACCCAAGAGGGCCACAACACCCACCGCCACCACCCCCAGGACCTCCCCCCCGGACTACCTCCCCCGGACTACCACCTAGGCAGCGCAGAAGAAGACAGCGGACGTTCCTAAAACGCACCAGCCTCAGACACTCAATGCCAAAGGATGCCATTGTCCACTACAGGCTAAAAAGGACAACCATCCTCCGCATCCTGACCCACATTGCCCACAGACTGACGGTACCAACACAGCGGAGAACCAACATCCCTCCGCAGACAAAGCTGCTGGCTGTGCTGCACCTGTTGGCCTCTGGTACCTTCCAACCAACAACTGCCAGAGTCGGAGGAGTCTCACAGCCAGCCCTATCAAAGTTCCTCACACCTGTCTTGGATGCATGTCCACAAAAGCAACGGAGGGCCCCTGTATCCGCACCACACGCTAGTGCCAATTCGTAGTGTTCCTGCGCAACCAACCCCAACGCCAGCCGTTGCTTGACGCCTCTGTGCTCCAGATCCAAGATTGAAGTTACTGAAATGGGGGTGCGCCAGGTCATGAAGTCCAGTAGTCAACAGTAGTTTTCACCACGCTGATTCATTTGGTTGTCTCGTCACTGATTTCCCGGACATGGAGGGCCCCTTCTCGCACAACTGATACCGCAATTCATGGTGGGATTTCTTCCTACATACTTGGGTACTTCAGATTATTTGTACTTACAGACTCAACTTGCCTGACTGTAAGATGGCTGCCAAGCTACATACCCTTTCCTATCCTGCCATCCTCGTCATCTCCACTCGCCCGTTTCTCGACTCAAGACCTTCGGTAACTTCCTGATCTTTTTTCTAACCCAGTGGAGCCCGAACCACATGGCCGATTCCCGGTGGAGCTGCACCGACAGCTATAGGGGAGATTGGCTCCGGCACACCGCTATGGCCGTCACCTACCCGGCCGGACTTCGGACATTTGTCTCGTCGTTTTCTCTGCTGCTGTCTCCTCCCAATGGACTTCCAGCTCTCGTTGGTCTTGATTTTTATGTTCGCTAGTAACTCCTGTCTCGACTATGTAATCATTCTGTAATTTGTGTGAAATTTTGTAACTTGCAACTTGCTGTTTCCTTATGTAAAGCGCTCTGATATCTTCGGGTCTAGCCAGCGCTATATAAAACTCGCCCGTTTCTCGACTCAAGACCTTCGGTCACTTCTTGATCTTTTTTCTAACCCAGTGGAGCCCGAACCACATGGCCGATTCCCGGTGGAGCTGCACCGACAGCTATAGGAGATTGGCTTCGGCACACCGCTATGGCCGTCACCTACCCAGCTGGACTTCGGACATTTGTCTCGTCGTTTTCTCTGCTGCTGTCTCCTCCCAATGGACTTCCAGCTCTCGTTGGTCTTGATTTTTATGTTCGCTAGTAACTCCTGTCTCGACTATGTAATCATTCTGTAATTTGTGTGAAATTTTGTAACTTGCAACTTGCTGTTTCCTTATGTAAAGCGCTCTGATACCTTCGGGTCTAGCCAGCGCTATATAAAACTCATCAAATAAATAAATAAAATAAAATAAATAAATAGTGTAAAAACAGTTCTTTATTACAAATACATAAATCAACAATACGAAAAGCTCAGCCAACGCGTTCCATTCCCAACGGGGAACTTCATCAGGGCAACGTGTGGATTCAATTAACTGCATATGCTGCGGGAACTCCCCAATACAATTCCATATTTCGAAAGTCAGTATTCAGAAACCTGTTGGATAAATGGTGACAATGGTCAAGCGTCCGTATAGTCACAAACGTAATCTGGCACAGTGTATTGCACTTGGACAAACCGGAATGCTAACAGGTATGATAAATCCTGCATAAAAAGACCATAACAGAAGTTCCTGTGGTTGTAACCTTCGTAGGAAAGAAAAGGAAGGTTACGACCACACGAACTTCTGTTACGGTCTTATTATGCAGGATTTATCATACCTGTAAGCATCACGGTTTGTATCAGCTTGATACCCCTGCACCTTCACTTCCCCCACACTGCGCAGGAACACCTGGAGACCAAGCAAGGGAACTATGCCATAGCTGGCTTCCCGCACGTGTTAGGGGCAATTGACTGCACACATGTACTACTTGTGCCCCCTGCCGACACTGCACACAATAACCGCAACATAAATCACACGCATTCCATCAATGTGCAGGCAAAAGTGGACCACCGGGGCCTGTTCACGAATGTTGTCCCAGGCAGTGTGGAAGACCTTGGACATGTAGCTTTGTCGTCCCCCCCCTGTAAGCGTGAGCGGAGTGGCCTTGGCCAGCGTATGTCGTGAATAAATAGCCCGGGGCTCTGGGTGTGGTTCAGTTCCGGGATGGCCACCAAAGTAACTACTGTGTGTGTCTCTGTGTCCGCCATATCCTGTCCATAGGCCTACACACACGTGGCCGACCACCGTCAAAGGCGAGATTTACACTGGAGACGAGGTGGCTATGTCCCAAGCCAACCCGCGCACATCTCGTCATCGCATGCAGGGTCGTGCCTGCCAGGGCGGCGCCCCCCACCAAGCCACGAGGCCCCCACCGTGACCGGTGGTGCCTGCGCGATCCTGTGCGCCTGCTGCACCCCAGCCCTGGTCCCCAGACCGGTCCGCCGCCCAGCAATGACTGGTCGCCCCTGCGCACCCAGGCCTCAATGCTCACCTGCCGCCACCGGCGTGTCTCCAAGAGGGCACACCACGTGCCGGTGCAACCTCCTCAGCCGATCGCTGGATTCCGCGCCACAGGCCCCCAGCGCACCCTGCGGCACCGCACTGCGGAGTCATGTGTGTGCTGACTGCTGCCTTCGGCGTACACTGCGGTCCAGCAGGGCTCTCAATTCAAATCGAATCTTGATTGGCAGAACAGCGTATCGAGGTCAATGCATCATCGCAGGCTGCACACCCGCTCAGCTCTTCAGATGCCCTACCTCAGTGCACCGCAAGTCACCGTCCCGTGGCGGTAGGCCCATGCCGGCCACAGTGCATTGGGTGCCACCAACTCTGTGCACCGTAAGTCATCGTCCCGTGGCGGTAGGCCCGTGCCGGCCGCAGTGCTTGGGGTGCCACCAACTCTGTGCACCGCAAGTCATCGTCCCATGGCGGTAGGCCCGTGCCGGCCTCAGTGCATCGGGTGCCACTAACCCAGTGCGCCATAAGTCATGGACCCTTTATGATTGAGTCTCGTGGTGCGGACGCCATCATGTCACCTCCGGCAGTGGGGAATGTGATGCGGTAGGCCCCTTTTATTGGCAGGGTCACATGTCCTGTGACGCATGTGCTGTATGGGTGTGGTGTGGGTGTAAACCAGCCCTCAGGGAGTGGCTGTGGCATGCTGACAACTAGACCAGTGATCAGCAGATCACTAAAGGGAAGACCTGGGACATGTAGCTTTGTCGTCCCCCCTTGTAAGCGTAAGCGCAGTGGGCTGGGCTGGCGTATGCCAGTCCAGCCTAGGGGTGTGAACAATGAGCCTGGGGCTCTGGGCGTGGTTCAGTTCTGGGCTGGACAAGAAAGTAACTAATGCGTGTGTCTCTGTTGTAGTCTCGGCGCCACCCAGACCGCAATCGGCAATGTTGCACCCTGTGACTCAAGTCCCACAGCATGAGCAACATGAGCAACATGGACGTAAGGGAGAATCACTGACCCTACATTCATCCATACTTTCATACTTGAATGATCATAGACATGACACATCTGTGTGAATTTGAATGTTTTATTCACATTCAGTGGAGTGTTGAAGCTGGAGCAGTACAGGGCCATGCAAACCCCACTTTACATTGTTGCCCCGTGGAGGGCCAGCCAGAGTCCTTCAGGGAATGACACGTTCATCGGAAGAGGAAGAGTTCAGTCCGCAGTCTGATTGCTGTGTCATTGGTGACCAAACAGAATATGGCAGTCCATGTCGAGGTCCAAGGTGAGTGTCGCAGAGTGTATCGGAGGACAGTGGAAGGTGATGATGCAGAGGGCAGAACCAAGCAGAAACAGGCCATATGGCGGAGATGAATGCTACTGCTTCCTTCTTACCACTAAGGCAGAATCATCCGCATCTTCGTCCTCTGATGTTTCATGTGCCTCACATGTGGGTGGTGGTGTTTTGTCTGCATCACTGTGTGGCACTGACACATCAGGGGTCGGAGGTGGAATGTCTGCCGCACTGTGAGGCACTGACACATCAGGGGGCTTAGATGTGGATGTAGAAGCAGCAGCAGCATTCATCGGCGCCAGGCCTTGTGGCAGTAATGCCATGATAAGGATCTGCAGGGCATGGAAGATCCCAGCTACATCTCGCTGGTGTGCAGCAGTGGCAGCCATTCTTTCCACCTGCATCCGCTCCCTGTTCTCCATGATCCTCCGCATGTGTCCCAACTCCCGGCTGACATCGCTGGAGCCACTCTGACTAGACAGTTGTCCTTGTCTCAGAGTCAGGACCCCAGCGATGTCAGCCATGGATCGTTGGAGAGCATGGAGCGGACTGTGGGTGTCCGTTAGGGACTGTAAGTGGTCCTTGATGGGACTTAGACACCCACGTATGGCATCTAGTTTGGCTGCCATGAGGTCGAACCCCACCCGCACCTGATCAGCAATCTTCTCCTGGCACCCTAACACATGGCGTTGGAAGGCAATGTGTTGTTCGTGGTAGTCCTGGGAGACAGCCAGGGTGGTGGGTGCTTCCTGCTGTGTGGTCTGTGCAGGGGGTGAGGTCTCCTCAATGCAGCTGGGCTGCCCTGCTCCTGGAGGTGAGATGCCGAAGCTGTCCATGAGCTCTTGGAGGGCGTCGGTGTCGAAGGTGTGGAGGTCCTCTTCGTCATCAGTGAAGAGATGTTCAGTCTGCTCTGCAGGAGGTGTTGATTCTCCCTCTGCAATGTGAAGGGGAGATGCAGTTTAACATTGTGTTCACATGTATGTTGACGCATTGTACAAGTTTACATACAGACTGCATGACAATGTACATTGTGACTGTTTGGGAGGAGCTGCCTATTTGATGCGGGACAGTGGACATTTCGACAACATCACGGATGTGTGTTTGTACTTGTACATTATCATCTCACATTTCCCTGCTATGCCAAATGTGATTGGCCAGTTTCTACACACAGGCGGCACCAGTTGTGTCCTCTGTTCTGTTGTGAACGTGTTGCAGTTTGTACCACATTGTTGTCAAAGTTGATGTGCTCTGAATGTTATGTGTGTGAGCTGCATTTTGGGAGTGTCGCCCCTGCAGCTCTGATTTTGCTGCCCCTTATCCCTTTCAGGCGGTGTGCCTTTGACTTCTGTGCTTATACAGTGCTGAGATGTTGCATACTTGGGTAAATTGGGCTCTTGGTGGGAGTTGGGACTCTGGGGCATGGTTTGTCCGCAGATGTGTTGTTGACGTCAGGGGTTGTTTGTGCACGTGGATGTGTCAGAGTGTGACCTGCTCCTTTACGGATGTGGTCCACACTCAGCCACCTCAGTGTCGTGGCGTGCAACATGTCATGATATATTGACTACAGCCATGCTATTCGTCATGCAGTGTCACTTGCATTGTCAGTGTGGCTCACAGACACGCCGCTTTGCTGGGTTTGGCACATGTGCATGGGTTGGTTGTGAGATTGGTGATGTGTGGAAAGGGCCCCTCTGGGCACATAGTCGACGGGGGCCTACTTGCTGTTTCTAGGTGTGCTGCAGTGTGCCAAGGGGATCAGGGACATGATCCAGAGTCATTGTGGGTGTGCACTGTGCTATACTTAATTGTGCATGTGTGACATTGTGCCCATCTCCCCCCATCCCCCAGTCCCTGGTCGTTACTCACCCTGTTGCTGTTGTGTCAGGTCATGTTGAGCCGTGTCCGGTCCCCCAACTCCTGCCACCGTCTCCACACTGATGACTGTGAACACCATTTCTTCCATCTCATCCAGCTCCTCCTGTGGCGCTGGACTCCCACCTCCAGTTTGCATTGCTGCCTTCTGGTTGTTGCCGAGTTTCTGCTTGGTTTTGCGCTTCACATCATTCCAGCGCCTCTTGAGCTCCTCCATTGTCCTCCTCAGCACTCGGACTGCATTCACCTTGTCCAGGATGGACTGCCATATTCCATTTTTTGTTGCCAATGACACAGTGGAGGTGACGAACAGTTGTTGATGGTGTTCTATCACCTCCATTATCAGGATCCTGTTTTCCTGCAGACTGAACCACGTCTTCCTCTTCTTCTTCTCCTTGCCCTTCCCTGACCCCGAGGTCCCAGGCTGGTCCTCCGTGGGGCTTGTGGAGTTCTGGTTGTCCTCTGTACTTGCTCCGGCTACCTCCATTGTGCTTCGCAGTTGTTTTGGTTTTGTTTGTGGTTTTTTTTTCTGCTTTTATGGTGATTTTTCCCGCCTGACGTGTGTGAATTGCAGGCCTGGCACAGCTTATCGCTGATTTTTTTTTATCGCGGTTGGGCCCATCGTCACTTTTTTCACGTTCGGCTTTAGATTTTTATCGCCGTCCCGGTAATTTTATCGCGGACATTTGACGCGTTATCGGGAAACTATCGCATGTTACCGCGGTTTGAAAATAAGACGTTAATACGGCGTTATTTTCCCGCGATAGACGGCAATATGAAAAATTGCGTTAACCTATTTTGGCGATGATTATCGCACGTTCTTGAGACTATCCCCCTATATGTTTTTGGTTAATCTGCTCTGAACATATATCTGTAAAGCTTTTTGTGCCTGTACTACAGGCATACACATGCAAACAGCTTGATATGTGAGCGAAAACCTTTTGAGGAAATGGTTTTCCTCTCGTAAAACGATTTCCTTATACAAAGGTTTCTGCGTAAGTAAATTTCCTCTTGAGGATGGGCGTTTCTCAGTGGAACTGTTCTAGAAGCTAGCGACCTCCCAAAAGATTCATATTTCAGCACGTTCACAAAATCCCCTCTGAGTGCCTTTCAAATTCTGAAAATGGTTACTCCTGGTAAGGCTGGACTAAATTTCTTTCCAGAGAACAGAGGGGAAAGGAACATCCCAAAAAATGAAGGGGCTTATTTACAAGCCCCTTGCGCCACCCGTACGTCACTTTTCCCATGTTAAAAATGACGCAAAAGTGGCGCAAGGGGCTTGTAAATCTGCCCCGAAGTGCGGTAAGGAGAATAGGTTTCTTCACAGGAAAAATATGTTCTTTGTGGAAAAAATTTAAATAAAAACTGTGCTACACCTAGCAGAGCACACAACACAAAAAATGGTTGACTAATTTCACTCTTGATTGCGTCAAACTTAAACGCTTAGCACTTGATCTACTATGGGGCCTCTTCACAAACTGCATTAAGTAGTATATGAAGTGTTACTACACATGTATGACAAAATGCTGTTTACTAGGAGAAGACCTCGGCCTCTGCCTCTTCTATCTATCCTGGTGGAGATTTCCGCCATGGTGGCAGAGATGTTCACACTCGTTAGCCTATGTTAGTAAATGTGGGAGGGAGAGTACCTGGAAAAGGGTGAATACTTACTATAAAATGTGAGGAGTTTAAGGAAAATTAAGAAGAGTTTATGGAGAAACAGGATACTACAAATACCCAAACACAAAAAAGTCAATCCATTGCTATTCAACAATTTCACTTTTAATTATAATAATTCTAGATTCACAATAAATATTTTGAATCTATTTACATTTATATTTTATATTAAAATATGTTCTTTTTTTTAATAGAATAATACATTTTAATATTTCATATATACTTTGCCATAGGCAGATCACTGCCCCGTCACAGAAGTCTCCAGGTATATTTGAAAAGTTACTAGTAGTAACTTTGCACTCATAAATCCAGCTGTAGCAGGCTCCACCAGGGAGAGGGGACATGTAAGTCTATATTTAGGTGTAAATCAAGTCAGGGAATTGATGAATAGCAAGAAAGTGTAGAATTACAGGTAGGTGCAGTGGTAGATTAATATGTACACATATAAATTTACAGTTGTAAATCAGGCCACATTAATGTGCCCACAAGTATTCTGCTAGTAGCATATCATTTGCTATCAGAATTAAGCCTTCAAACAGATGCTCCACTGCACCTCTGTTGTGTGTGTGTGTGTTTGAGAGTAGCTTGTAGTTGTATGAGAGCTTGCTTTATATGTGTGTGTGCGTGCTTGGGTGTGCATTTCTTTCCAACCATGATGTGCCTGCTCTGTGTGTAAGAGAATCTTGGAGTACTGATGACTATTCTGTGTGTGTGAGAGATGTCTGCTCTGATACTGTATGATATACTTAATTACAGTGTGATTTCCTATGCTATACTTTGTGTGTGTGTTTATGTGTGTTTGCTACAAGTAGGAAGTGCATACCTTTGTACTAAATGTGCTCATCTTGGTGCCTGCTGTAGCCCTCAGAAGCTGTGGCAGTTTGTTCACTTTCACTGTGGGTGCCTGCATCTCAGCACGATTTAAAATGTGCAGCATTACATAAGACAGTGCTCCACCACCAAGGAATGGTTGCTGGGCCGGATGAAGACTATTGTGCCCAGCAGGTATTACATCCCACAGACACTCTGTGATGCAGTGCCCAAAGAGAAACAGCTATGTCCCCAAGAAGTCTGGATTTCCCCTCAGAAGTAATTCCCACGTGCTGCAGGATACGGCTTGGAGTCAAGAAACAACAGTTTGGCTACAGTTCTAAGGACAGGTTTTTCACAAATGTGCCAGACTGTAGCTAGTCGCCATGGCTTCAGAGTGCACGCCATCCTGGTCTTCAGCCCCTGACATCCATACCTGGGTTATAAGCTTCTCCTCCTTGGTGCCTAGGGCACTGAGAAGAACACAGAGAACTGTCTGCCCGCATGGACAGCAAGAGAGGGAAGACAGCACATATTGCAAGTACTGGACCACTGTCCTTTCACAAATAGAAAAAGAAGTGTCAAAATTGGGCCCGAGCTGTGCCTCATAGATCTGCAGAGCTAGCCAAGTTTGTTCCTCTTTGCAAAGACTGATGGCGAAGACAGTGGACAATGTTCCTGGTTAAACTGCACATGTGCAACAGCAGAAAGTATACAAAGATTCAAAAAGTCGTTTGTGCCTCACTCTTCTCCTGGGACGCACTAGGACTCTACCAGGGGCGTGCATTATCGTCTCCAGAAGCTTCTCGTGGGTGGCGGGGCAGGCACGCGTGGGGGGAATGGTGGGCGTGAGCTGCAGTAAAAAAAAAAAATTATAAAGCTTACCTTGCTGCCGCCGCCAGGTCCCATGTCTCTGCTCCTGTTCGCCTATGTCCAACTCCAGGTCAGAACAGGAAGCAAGCAGCCAGGCTCCCACCCCTATGCCAATCACAACGCTGCAATGCAGCGTTGTGATTGGTTGCAGCATTGTGATTGGTCTGAGCGCGTGACACAGCGCTCAGCCAGGGGCTGGAGGGGTTGGCATGTTCAAAGCGATACAAAAGGGGATGATGGACGGAACGTTTGAGCCAATCAAACACTCACCCCCAGTCAACTGATCTGGGTTTAATCCATCATCATTCTTTAGCTCACTCCACCACCCCAGTTCAGACATGGCCATATGCAAATCAGTCTGACCCTGTGCCTCATGGGAACAGTCCAGCCCGAACTGCCAAGCCATGTCTTCCCTGGACCGGAAACAAGCATCCTAGGACCGGTTTCTGGCATTTCAGCCGTCATCAGCCAGGCTTGCTTGAATCCAGTGGCAAAGTGAGCAAGGGACCCACGTCTGGGCATACCCCCGCCAACTTAGGGCGACCAAAGCGATACAAAAGGGGATGATGGACGGAACGTTTGAGCCAATCAAACACTCACCCCCAGTCAACTGATCTGGGTTTAATCCATCATCATTCTTTAGCTCACTCCACCACCCCAGTTCAGACATGGCCATATGCAAATCAGTCTGACCCTGTGCCTCATGGGAACAGTCCAGCCCGAACTGCCAAGCCATGTCTTCCCTGGACCGGAAACAAGCATCCTAGGACCGGTTTCTGGCATTTCAGCCGTCATCAGCCAGGCTTGCTTGAATCCAGTGGCAAAGTGAGCAAGGGACCCACGTCTGGGCATACCCCCGCCAACTTAGGGCGACCAAAGCGATACAAAGGGGATGATGGACGGAACGTTTGAGCCAATCAAACACTCACCCCCAGTCAACTGATCTGGGTTTAATCCATCATCATTCTTTAGCTCACTCCACCACCCCAGTTCAGACATGGCCATATGCAAATCAGTCTGACCCTGTGCCTCATGGGAACAGTCCAGCCCGAACTGCCAAGCCATGTCTTCCCTGGACCGGAAACAAGCATCCTAGGACCGGTTTCTGGCATTTCAGCCGTCATCAGCCAGGCTTGCTTGAATCCAGTGGCAAAGTGAGCAAGGGACCCATGTCTGGGCATACCCCCGCCAACTTAGGGTGACCAAAGCGATACAAAAGGGGATGATGGACGGAACGTTTGAGCCAATCAAACACTCACCCCAGTCAACTGATCTGGGTTTAATCCATCATCATTCTTTAGCTCACTCCACCACTCCCAGTTCAGACATGGCCATATGCAAATCAGTCTGACCCTGTGCCTCATGGGAACAGTCCAGCCCGAACTGCCAAGCCATGTCTTCCCTGGACCGGAAACAAGCATCCTAGGACCGGTTTCTGGCATTTCAGCCGTCATCAGCCAGGCTTGCTTGAATCCAGTGGCAAAGTGAGCAAGGGACCCACGTCTGGGCATACCCCGCCAACTTAGGGCGACCAAAGCGATACAAAAGGGGATGATGGACGGAACGTTTGAGCCAATCAAACACTCACCCCCAGTCAACTGATCTGGGTTTAATCCATCATCATTCTTTAGCTCACTCCACCACCCCAGTTCAGACATGGCCATATGCAAATCAGTCTGACCCTGTGCCTCATGGGAACAGTCCAGCCCGAACTGCCAAGCCATGTCTTCCCTGGACCGGAAACAAGCATCCTAGGACCGGTTTCTGGCATTTCAGCCGTCATCAGCCAGGCTTGCTTGAATCCAGTGGCAAAGTGAGCAAGGGACCCACGTCTGGGCATACCCCCGCCAACTTAGGGCAACCAAAGCGATACAAAAGGGGATGATGGACGGAACGTTTGAGCCAATCAAACACTCACCCCCAGTCAACTGATCTGGGTTTAATCCATCATCATTCTTTAGCTCACTCCACCACCCCAGTTCAGACATGGCCATATGCAAATCAGTCTGACCCTGTGCCTCATGGGAACAGTCCAGCCCGAACTGCCAAGCCATGTCTTCCCTGGACCGGAAACAAGCATCCTAGGACCGGTTTCTGGCATTTCAGCCGTCATCAGCCAGGCTTGCTTGAATCCAGTGGCAAAGTGAGCAAGGGACCCACGTCTGGGCATACCCCGCCAACTTAGGGGCGACCAAAGCGATACAAAAGGGGATGATGGACGGAACGCTTGAGCCAATCAAACACTCACCCCCAGTCAACTGATCTGGGTTTAATCCATCATCATTCTTTAGCTCACTCCACCACCCCAGTTCAGACATGGCCATATGCAAATCAGTCTGACCCTGTGCCTCATGGGAACAGTCCAGCCCGAACTGCCAAGCCATGTCTTCCCTGGACCGGAAACAAGCATCCTAGGACCGGTTTCTGGCATTTCAGCCGTCATCAGCCAGGCTTGCTTGAATCCAGTGGCAAAGTGAGCAAGGGACCCACGTCTGGGCATACCCCCGCCAACTTAGGGCGACCAAAGCGATACAAAAGGGGATGATGGACGGAACGTTTGAGCCAATCAAACACTCACCCCCAGTCAACTGATCTGGGTTTAATCCATCATCATTCTTTAGCTCACTCCACCACCCCAGTTCAGACATGGCCATATGCAAATCAGTCTGACCCTGTGCCTCATGGGAACAGTCCAGCCCGAACTGCCAAGCCATGTCTTCCCTGGACCGGAAACAAGCATCCTAGGACCGGTTTCTGGCATTTCAGCCGTCTTCAGCTAGGCTTGCTTGAATCCATGGCAAAGTGAGCAAGGGACCCACGTCTGGGCATACCCCCGCCAACTTAGGGCGACCAAAGCGATACAAAAGGGGATGATGGACGGAACGTTTGAGCCAATCAAACACTCACCCCCAGTCAACTGATCTGGGTTTAATCCAGCATCATTCTTTAGCTCACTCCACCACCCCAGTTCAGACATGGCCATATGCAAATCAGTCTGACCCTGTGCCTCATGGGAACAGTCCAGCCCGAACTGCCAAGCTATGTCTTCCCTGGACCGGAAACAAGCATCCTAGGACCGGTTTCTGGCATTTCAGCCGTCATCAGCCAGGCTTGCTTGAATCCAGTGGCAAAGTGAGCAAGGGACCCACGTCTGGGCATACCCCCGCCAACTTAGGGCGACCAAAGCGATACAAAAGGGGATGATGGACGGAACGTTTGAGCCAATCAAACACTCACCCCAGTCAACTGATCTGGGTTTAATCCATCATCATTCTTTAGCTCACTCCACCACCCCAGTTCAGACATGGCCATATGCAAATCAGTCTGACCCTGTGCCTCATGGGAACAGTCCAGCCCGAACTGCCAAGCCATGTCTTCCCTGGACCGGAAACAAGCATCCTAGGACCGGTTTCTGGCATTTCAGCCGTCATCAGCCAGGCTTGCTTGAATCCAGTGGCAAAGTGAGCAAGGGACCCACGTCTGGGCATACCCCCGCCAACTTAGGGCGACCAAAGCGATACAAAAGGGGATGATGGACGGAACGTTTGAGCCAATCAAACACTCACCCCCAGTCAACTGATCTGGGTTTAATCCATCATCATTCTTTAGCTCACTCCACCACCCCAGTTCAGACATGGCCATATGCAAATCAGTCTGACCCTGTGCCTCATGGGAACAGTCCAGCCCGAACTGCCAAGCCATGTCTTCCCTGGACCGGAAACAAGCATCCTAGGACCGGTTTCTGGCATTTCAGCCATCATCAGCCAGGCTTGCTTGAATCCAGTGGCAAAGTGAGCAAGGGACCCACGTCTGGGCATACCCCCGCCAACTTAGGGCGACCAAAGCGATACAAAAGGGGATGATGGACGGAACGTTTGAGCCAATCAAACACTCACCCCCAGTCAACTGATCTGGGTTTAATCCATCATCATTCTTTAGCTCACTCCACCACCCCAGTTCAGACATGGCCATATGCAAATCAGTCTGACCCTGTGCCTCATGGGAACAGTCCAGCCCGAACTGCCAAGCCATGTCTTCCCTGGACCGGAAACAAGCATCCTAGGACCGGTTTCTGGCATTTCAGCCGTCATCAGCCAGGCTTGCTTGAATCCAGTGGCAAAGTGAGCAAGGGACCCACGTCTGGGCATACCCCCGCCAACTTAGGGCGACCAAAGCGATACAAAAGGGGATGATGGACGGAACGTTTGAGCCAATCAAACACTCACCCCCAGTCAACTGATCTGGGTTTAATCCATCATCATTCTTTAGCTCACTCCACCACCCCAGTTCAGACATGGCCATATGCAAATCAGTCTGACCCTGTGCCTCATGGGAACAGTCCAGCCCGAACTGCCAAGCCATGTCTTCCCTGGACCGGAAACAAGCATCCTAGGACCGGTTTCTGGCATTTCAGCCGTCATCAGCCAGGCTTGCTTGAATCCAGTGGCAAAGTGAGCAAGGGACCCACGTCTGGGCATACCCCCGCCAACTTAGGGCGACCAAAGCGATACAAAAGGGGATGATGGACGGAACGTTTGAGCCAATCAAACACTCACCCACAGTCAACTGATCTGGGTTTAATCCATCATCATTCTTTAGCTCACTCCACCACCCCAGTTCAGACATGGCCATATGCAAATCAGTCTGACCCTGTGCCTCATGGGAACAGTCCAGCCCGAACTGCCAAGCCATGTCTTCCCTGGACCGGAAACAAGCATCCTAGGACCGGTTTCTGGCATTTCAGCCGTCATCAGCCAGGCTTGCTTGAATCCAGTGGCAAAGTGAGCAAGGGACCCACGTCTGGGCATACCCCCGCCAACTTAGGGCGACCAAAGCGATACAAAAGGGGATGATGGACGGAACGTTTGAGCCAATCAAACACTCACCCCCAGTCAACTGATCTGGGTTTAATCCATCATCATTCTTTAGCTCACTCCACCACCCCAGTTCAGACATGGCCATATGCAAATCAGTCTGACCCTGTGCCTCATGGGAACAGTCCAGCCCGAACTGCCAAGCCATGTCTTCCCTGGACCGGAAACAAGCATCCTAGGACCGGTTTCTGGCATTTCAGCCGTCATCAGCCAGGCTTGCTTGAATCCAGTGGCAAAGTGAGGAAGGGACCCACGTCTGGGCATACCCCGCCAACTTAGGGCGACCAAAGCGATACAAAAGGGGATGATGGACGGAACGTTTGAGCCAATCAAACACTCACCCCCAGTCAACTGATCTGGGTTTAATCCATCATCATTCTTTAGCTCACTCCACCACCCCAGTTCAGACATGGCCATATGCAAATCAGTCTGACCCTGTGCCTCATGGGAACAGTCCAGCCCGAACTGCCAAGCCATGTCTTCCCTGGACCGGAAACAAGCATCCTAGGACCGGTTTCTGGCATTTCAGCCGTCATCAGCCAGGCTTACTTGAATCCAGTGGCAAAGTGAGCAAGGGACCCACGTCTGGGCATACCCCCGCCAACTTAGGGCGACCAAAGCGATACAAAAGGGGATGATGGACGGAACGTTTGAGCCAATCAAACACTCACCCCCAGTCAACTGATCTGGGTTTAATCCATCATCATTCTTTAGCTCACTCCACCACCCCAGTTCAGACATGGCCATATGCAAATCAGTCTGACCCTGTGCCTCATGGGAACAGTCCAGCCCGAACTGCCAAGCCATGTCTTCCCTGGACCGGAAACAAGCATCCTAGGACCGGTTTCTGGCATTTCAGCCGTCATCAGCCAGGCTTGCTTGAATCCAGTGGCAAAGTGAGCAAGGGACCCACGTCTGGGCATACCCCGCCAACTTAGGGGCTGACCAAAGCGATGCAAAAGGGGATGATGGACGGAACGTTTGAGCCAATCAAACACTCACCCCCAGTCAACTGATCTGGGTTTAATCCATCATCATTCTTTAGCTCACTCCACCACCCCAGTTCAGACATGGCCATATGCAAACCAGTCTGACCCTGTGCCTCATGGGAACAGTCCAGCCCGAACTGCCAAGCCATGTCTTCCCTGGACCGGAAACAAGCATCCTAGGACCGGTTTCTGGCATTTCAGCCGTCATCAGCCAGGCTTGCTTGAATCCAGTGGCAAAGTGAGCAAGGGACCCACGTCTGGGCATACCCCCGCCAACTTAGGGCGACCAAAGCGATACAAAAGGGGATGATGGACGGAACGTTTGAGCCAATCAAACACTCACCCCCAGTCAACTGATCTGGGTTTAATCCATCATCATTCTTTAGCTCACTCCACCACCCCAGTTCAGACATGGCCATATGCAAATCAGTCTGACCCTGTGCCTCATGGGAACAGTCCAGCCCGAACTGCCAAGCCATGTCTTCCTGGACCGGAAACAAGCATCCTAGGACCGGTTTCTGGCATTTCAGCCGTCATCAGCCAGGCTTGCTTGAATCCAGTGGCAAAGTGAGCAAGGGACCCACGTCTGGGCATACCCCCGCCAACTTAGGGCGACCAAAGCGATACAAAAGGGGATGATGGACGGAACGTTTGAGCCAATCAAACACTCACCCCCAGTCAACTGATCTGGGTTTAATCCATCATCATTCTTTAGCTCACTCCACCACCCCAGTTCAGACATGGCCATATGCAAATCAGTCTGACCCTGTGCCTCATGGGAACAGTCCAGCCCGAACTGCCAAGCCATGTCTTCCCTGGACCGGAAACAAGCATCCTAGGACCGGTTTCTGGCATTTCAGCCGTCATCAGCCAGGCTTTCTTGAATCCAGTGGCAAAGTGAGCAAGGGACCCACGTCTGGGCATACCCCCGCCAACTTAGGGCGACCAAAGCGATACAAAAGGGGATGATGGACGGAACTCCAAGCAGGCTGCATACAGCCTGCATGGAGAACAGGGGAGTGCGCATGACTGTTTTGGGTGGCCCGAGAGGGCAGACCAAACAGTCATTGCGCACAGGAGTGTTCTATCACTCCTCCCCTGCTTTGCAGCCCCACCCCCTCTCGCACGCTGCCGCACCAGGAGGACAAAATAAAATGATAATAACATTCTATTATTATCATTTTATTTTTTCCTTTCTTTTGCTGCGTCCTGGCAGTGGAGCGCCGCTCCTCCGCCTTCGTGGAGGAGCCGTCACTGCAATCAGCAGAGCACCAGTAGCGCACGAAGAGCGTGGGTTCAATAATATATAGCGTGATGAGGTTTGATCTCTGTAGCAGTAGAAATTGATTTTTCTGGGATGGTGGGCATGAAACATATATGTTAAGAATATGCCTCAACTGGAGTACATGTTGACACTTTCAGCCCAAAATACTATGCTTTGACATAGTTAACTCTTTTATAAATCTGTGCTTGTGCTGTACAGTACAGCACACATATAAAGTTAGAAACGTTTTAAGAAAACAGAACTGTTTTCTAACGTCATGCCTGCTTTGATGAACGGACATTTTGATGCAAATCGTTATCTACAAATGCTAATATGTAGGGATTTGCACCAAAACCCGTGGGTGGTTGCATAGGAATGCTCAAAGTGCTACACTGTGTTACTTTTAGACTACTTTCCGTTGTAAAACATGTTTTGCTTTGGAAAGTAAATCCCCCAAATCAACATTTTAAAGAGGTTTGTGTCACTTTTATGACACAAACCCAGTTCAAAGTGTTGAGAAATGTGGCCCCTCTTCTCTGAATCTCACGTCTACCATCTGTACTGTGCTTCTACCATCTGTGCCATTCTCCTACAGACTCCTCTGTGTTTTTAGACACTGTGCTGTTAATCTGCAGTCTGTGCCATGCTCCTGTGATTGACCCTATGCTCCTGCATTCCCTGCTGTGTTCCAGGAGTCTTTGCTGTGATCCTGCAGCTAGTTCCTTGCTCCAACAATCTCTTCTGTGCCCCCACAATCTGTGCAGTCCTCCCCCAGACTTTGCTGGGCTCATGCAGATTCTGCTGTGCTTCTGCAATATATGCCAGTTCTTGCAGTGTGTTCTGTGCCCCTCCTGCCTGTGCTGTGTTTCCGCTGTCTGTGCCTTGTTCCTGTTGTCTTTTCTATCCTCCTGTTGTCTCTTTTGTGCTCCTGCAGTCACTGCTGTTCTTGAGCAGTATGTGTTGTACTCCAGCAATCACTCAAGTCTGTGCTGTGCTTCTGCGATATGTGCTGTGGTCCTACTCTAAGTGCTCTTGCTGTCTGTGATGCAATGTGCATTAACTGCTACACCCCTGCAGTCTGCTATATGCTTGTGAAGTATGTGCCATGCCTCTATCTTTTCCTTGCTCCTGTAATCTCTGTTGTGCTCCTAAAGTAACTCCTGCGCATCTCCAGTCTCTGCTATGCTCCTGCAATCTGTTCTATGATTCTGCATTCTCTGCTTTACCCAGGTTCACTGTGCTATGCTCTTGCATCCTCTGCTGTGCTCATGGAGTCTCCGCTGTGCTCCTACCTTGCTCCTGCAATGTGTCCTGCACTCCTCCAGTCACAGCTGTGCGTTTGCAATCTCTGTTGCACTCCTGCAGTCTGTGCTGTGCTCCTGCAATCCCAACTGTGATCTTGAAGTCAGTGCTTTCCTTTTGCAGTCTGTGCCACATGCTTGCATTGTGTGTCATGCTCATGCAGGCTCTTTGTGCTCTTGCAATCTATGATGTTCTTGTGTACTGTGTTCCTGAAGTCTGTGCTCCTAGATGCTGTGTTGTGCTCCTTCAGCTGTTGCTATGTGGCAACTGTCTGTGCTGTGCTTTAGCACTCTGTGCTCTTGTTGTCTATGTTCTGTGTTCTAGCACTCTGTGCTCTTGCTGTCTATGTTCTGTGTTCTAACCCTCTGTGCTCTTACTGTCTATGTTCTGTGTTCTAGCCCTGTGTGCTCCTGCTGTCTATGTTCTGTGTTCTAGCCCTCTGTGCTCTTGCTGTCTATGTTCTGTGTTCTAACCCTCTGTGCTCTTGCTGTCTATGTTCTGTGTTCTAGCCCTCTGTGCTCTTGCTGTCTATGTTCTGTGTTCTGTGTTCTGGCACTCTGTGCTCTTGCTGTCTATGTTCTGTGTTCTAACCCTCTGTGCTCTTGCTGTCTATGTTCTGTGTTCTAACCCTCTGTGCTCTTGCTGTCTATGTTCTGTGTTCTAGCCCTCTGTGCTCTTGCTGTCTATGTTCTGTGTTCTAACCCTCTGTGCTCTTGCTGTCTATGTTCTGTGTTCTAGCCCTGTGTGCTCTTGCTGTCTATGTTCTGTGTTCTAGCACTCTGTGCTCTTGCTATGTTCTGTGTTCTAAACCTCTGTGCTCTTGCTGTCTATGTTCTGTGTTCTAGCCCTGTGTGCTCTTGCTGTCTATGTTCTGTGTTCTAGCCCTGTGTGCTCTTGCTGTCTATGTTCTGTGTTCTAGCACTCTGTGCTCTTGCTGTTATTGTTCTGTGCTCTAGCCCTCTGTGCTCTTGCTGTCTATGTTCTGTGTTCTAGCCCTCTGTGCTCTTGCTGTCTATGTTATGCTCCTGCAATCGATGATCCTTCAGTGTGTGCTCTGTTCATGTAGCCCCTGCTGTGGTTCTATCATCTGCCTGAGCTCCCATGATCTGTGTTGTGCGCCTCCAGTACCTCCTGTGCTGATACAGTCTCTGCTGTGCTGCCGCAGAATGGTCTGTTCTATTATCCTGCAGTGTCTGTTGTTCTCTAGCGCTCTGCCCTGTGATACTGCAGTCTCTGCTATGCTGCCACAGCCTCTATTGTGCTCCAGCACTTACCCTACTGTCTGTGATGTGCTCCAGCAGTTGTTGCTGTTCTTCAGAAGTGTGTACCATGGTTCAGCAGTCTGTGTTTGCTCTTACACCATATAGTGTGCTCCTGCAATGTGTGCTGTGTCCCTACAGAAGGTGCCATGCCATTGCCGTCTGGGATGTGTTCCTACAATGTGCGCTGTGTCCCTACAGAAGGTGCCATGCCATTGCCGTCTGGGATGTGTTCCAACAACGTGTGCTGTGCTTTTAGCATCCCCAAGGTGCTCATGCAGTCTCTGCTGTGCTCCTATAGTCTACTGCGGTCATGCAGTCTCTCCTAGTCTGAGTCTCTGCTGTGCTCCTCTAGTCTCTGTTGTGTTCCTGCAGTCTCTACTCTGCTTCTCAGCTATAGCTATGGTTCATCAATCTCTTCTCGTTCCAGCTGTCTCTACTCTGCTTCAGCAGTCTGTGCTGAGCAATCTGTGCTGCACTATGAAGTCTCTGATGCTTTTCTACAGCCTCTGCTGTGCTCTTGTAACCTGTGCCGATTTACTGTGGTCTCTTCTTTGATTCTGAAACTTCTGCGGTGCTCCTGCATTATCTGCTGTACTCTAGCAGTCTTCTGCAGCACAGCAGTCTCTGCAATGGATGAGCTCTTTAGATTTACTCACAAAACTAGCCAGTAAAATGCTGAGCTGCTATAAACATTTTGAACAACTAAAAGGCGTAGCCAAAGCCCCTCTGTGTGTACTTCTTTTGTTACTCATTTTTGTTGTGTGACTTGAGCCCCAGAAGACTGATAAAGGTGGCTTCAGACTTAAAAAGATGTTAAGTTGTTGTGTAGTTCCTATAGTACCCATGCAGGACCTGCGCGTTTGTGTAACACAAGCTGTGGGCTTGGTGGCAGACTGACTCTGTGCACCCCCACCGCTTATGTTAGATTGTTTTGCATTAGCTAGCTCGCAGTGCCACTAGTGTCTCCTCTTATCGGGGAGAGATTAGTTTCTGGCAACCTTAGAACATGACAACCCTGATTCCCTCAGAATCGTGGAAACAATGTACTACCTTTCGCTCAGTCACTCGTGCTCACTTATTCGGTTTGTCTCAGAGAGTTACACAGAATAAACAGTCGGGCGTTTCAATAAGTATTTATTGAACAGTTGTTATTCTAGTGTAAAATATATGTGCTGCAGAGACCAGTAGGCAATAGCAGAGATATATTATCAGCAGTACGATAAAAGCAAAGAGATAGAACAATTCTACCATATTGCGATAATCATGGATACATACATGAATATAAGAGCATTATGCAGAGTGTGCGTACTCCTACGATGCCTACCTAGATGTACCTGTGTGTACCTAGCATATGTGTGTAGGTCTTAGAAGCTCAGAGCCAAGAATCCTCCTAGGATTTAGTCGAACCCCCATACCTGAATAGAGAGAGTGTGGGACCCCGTCCTGGTCTCGAGTTGGACACCCCGTCCGGGTTGTGTCAGACCACTGTCAGCTTGAGCGACTGCATGCAGTAGCCTCAGCGTCTTTGGTCAGTGTGTCAGCATGGAAGTCTCGGTTCCCTCTGTTTTACCGGGTCCAGCTGTGGTGTATTTATACCCTAAAGAGTCTCGGTCCTCAGTATGGTTTGTATTGGACATGAGGAAGACGTCAGGGGTGAACTTTGTACATACATTATGCTGGTGGTGAATTCTTAGAAAGCCATGCATAATTAATGAGTACAGTGTGGGCCTGTGTTTGGAAGAACCCTGCTGCATTCAAAACCACAGGATAGATAACGTTCAGCCCTCAGAGCTCATTGTGTACTAGCTGGGACCAATGTAGGTGAAAGATCATGCCTATATAAGGAATCATACTATTATAGGACATGTACAGTTGTGACCATAATTGGGCATATGAGGCCATGACCATAATTGGGGAAGTACGAATATGACCATATTAGGGTAGATATGAATAAGTCCATTTTAGGGCATGTACAAACGGATCTACATTAGGGCATCTATGCGGGATATAGCAAAGTGTATTTGCACTTTTTTCTTGCTTGTGAAAATATAGGTATGTATAGTATAGAAAATATAGGTATGTATAGTATATGCATGCATGTAAATTGAATTCACAAAACACGTATGCGTTACACCTGAAATAAACTCAGAAATGCATCTGTTCACATGCAAGGTTGCAGAGAGGGAGAGAATGTGGCCTAATGGCTAGGGCAGTCGACCTCGGAGCTAGAGAACCGGGTTCGAGTCTCGGCAGGGAGGCTCATCATTCTGTGATGCAAATCACTTAATCTCCCCGTGCCTAACAAAAAAAATGAATGTGTCCATCTGTAATGTAACTGGTGCTCATGTAAAGCGCTCTAATACTTTCGGGTCGAGTTCGCGCTATATAAAAGCTCCACAAAAAAATAAAAACAGTTGCACATATAATCAACTTTTGAAAATGGGACTAATGCCAGTTTTCATAATTTTATTTATAGGTAAATCGAATCAGCTAAGAAAATGTATGAATGAGGATAGGATAGGGGTGCCATGAATATGGAGCTGTTTTCATTTACTCTGATCTGTAGGTACTCAAATAATTAAGGGGCATATTTATCATAGTGTTGCGTCACCCTTCCACCCTGCAAAGGGGGCACAAGTGCAGCGCAACCACAAAGTCAGACTTATCAAACCACGCAAGGCCACCATTCGTGACCCTGCATGGCTTGATAAATCTGGAGTAACACAAGACAGCAAAAATCACTGCCTTGCCTTACTCTGCCCCATGGAGGCATTCCATGGGTGGAGCATGTGTGTTCCCATGCATCCACCCATGAAGTTTGGTGCATTACCAGATTTACCATTCGTGGTAGACCTAGGAATGTGTCAAAATGCTATGCCTCCCCAGGGGAGGTTTAACAAAGAGAAATATCTTTATTTCTCTTCATTTTTCCTTGTGCAGCACACGTAGAAAGAGGAAAATCTCTCTCGGGATTGTTTTTGTGCAGGAAGATGTCCCTTTCTGTACAAAAAAGTATCCTGCTGCAACACAGGCACCCTTGCACCATGGTGCAAGGGTGCCTGCATTGGCCGTAGGCAGCCAAAAGTGCACCAGCACATGAAAAGGACATGAATGCACCATATGATGTTAAATACGGTGCATTTCTGCCCTTTCCCTTTCAGGCAGCGCAGCAAGGTGGCTTGCTGCATTGCATGAAAGTTTGATAAATATGCCCCTAAAAATGCTTCTCAAGCATCCTTGAAACTTGCGAGATTATCCTCTGATTTGGGGATGTACTTTTAGGCCCTCATTTATGGGATTTTGGCGTAGGGCAGCACAGCCAGTCAGTTTGCTGTGTTGCCAACGCCAAACTGAAAGGGTAGGAATGCACTGTATTTATGCAATACAGTACATTCCTGTCCTTTCTCCCTGCACTGGTGCCGTTGTGGAAGCCTAGTGCCAACGTTGGCACCCTTGCTCCACGGTCCAAGGGTGCCTCCATTGCATGCAGGATTGTTTTTGTGCAGGAAGAGACACATTCCTGCACAGAAACAATCTATGAGGTGTTTTCCTCTTTCTATGTGTGCTGCGGGATGTACTTTTAGGCCCTCATTTATTTGATTTTGGCGTAGGGCAGTGCAGCCAGTCAGTTTGCTGTGTTGCCAACGCCAAACTGAAAGGGTAGGAATGCACTGTATTTATGCAATACAGTGCATTCCTGTCCTTTGTCCCTGCACTAGTGCTGTTTTGGAAGCCTAGTGCCAACGTTGGCACCCTTGCTCCACGGTCCAATGGTGCCTCCATTGCATGCAGGATTGTTTTTGTGCAGGAAGAGACACATTCCTGCACAGAAACAATCCTATGAGGTGTTTTCCTCTTTCTATGTGTGCTGCAGAATGCAGCACACATAGAAAGAGGAAAAAGCGAAGAGATAAAATCACTGTAAAATCTATTATTCTCAGTCATTTTTGTTTATGTAAACTGTGTTTTGTACCCCTAAGTTTCGCTATTTATTCATATAAATTTGTATAGAAAAAGTATACACCCTTGTTAGACCTGGCACCATTGGCGTGGGTCTCCCCTGCATTTTTTGCTTTTGCCTCCTGTGTTTTTGCTGTGTGTTGGACTCCGTTTTGCTGGTCTAGATGCTTTGGGCACTTTGCCACTGCTGTTCAGTGCCAAAGTGCAAGTGCTCCCTTTGTAAATTGTTGTTATGGATTAGTGATTCCATAATTGGCATATTTGATTTACTAGTCAGACCTAAGCACAGTACTCTGTGTGTGCCCAGGGCCTTTAAAACAAATGCTGCTAGCGGGCTGCAGCACTGATTGTGCCACCCACAGAAGCAGCCTGTAAAAGGCAACTCTGGCCTGCCATTGCAGAGCCTGTGTGCAGTCTAGTACTGCCATGTTGACTTGGCAAGTGCACCCACTTGCCAGGCCCTAACCTTCCCTTTTCTTACATGTCAGTCACCCCTAAGGTAGGCCCAAGGTACCCCTGTGGGCAGGGTGCAGTGTATGTGAAAGGTAGGACATGCCCTGGTGTGTGTGGCATGACCTGATAGTGAATTACTGCCAATTTCGTTTTCACTATTGAAAAGCTACCTGTTCTCATAGGACAGAATGGGAAGTTTGTTTATAACATCTTATAAACATAACTGTCCCTGGGAACCAGGTAGGAAAATAAAGTTTAGTATGCCTGAACTCAGAATGTTAAAATGCATCTTTTAGTGAGGGTGATTTTTACATTCTGTGTTTGAAAATACCACTTTTAGAAACTAGGTATTTTCTTGCTTAACCATCCAGTGTGCCTCTGCTAGGTTTGTGTATTGCATGTCTGGCTTTTGGATGACAGGGGCTGGAGAGGGGCAGTGGCTCCAGAGAGCCTGATGAGTCAGGGCTGGGCTGAATAGACCTGGGCTGCATTTAGAGTAGGGCGAGGAGATTTCCTTTCACCTGAATGGGCCTGGCCTGCCTTCAACAATTCTGTCTCCACCTCCTGCCAGGAATCTGCACCAGTGAGGACAGAACTGGTTTTGGCTGGGTACAGACACTCTCTGCCTTCAGAGAACAAAGGATTTTTGGGTATAAAAAGAGGGGCCCAGACCCCAGACTTTTAGATCACTTCTGGGAATACAGAGGACCCTTTGCCAAGGAGAAGAGCCGGAGAAGCTGATGAGGAATACTGCCCCTGTGCTGTTTGCTGTCTGGGGTTGGCCTTCAGTGGCTACTTGCTGCCAAGGAAAGGAGAAAAGGACTTTCCTGTTTGCTTCGTCACCTGCTTGAGGAAAAGATCTCCAAGGGCTTCGAAATTGAGCTTGCCTCCTGTTCATAAGTCTCATGGACACAAAGACTTAATTTCTTCTGTCTCTCTGCATCTGGAACTGCAACACTGACGCCGGCGAGCGACGCTGTAACCTGTACCGAAGCCATGGGCACCCCTCGTGAAGAGCACAACGCCCCGACTTGCACCGTAGGCCAGACGCCTGCTGACGCCGTGCCGCATCGACTCCGAAGCCGCCACCGAGGCTGATGTCTGCTCCAAAGCCGAGGACACCACTCGTGACGTCCACGGCGCACTGTCCTGACTCGCACCGCAGCCCTGACTTCACTCAAGCCAGTGCTTCGTCAACGCAGAGCCGGTACTCGACATGGGTGACTCCTGAATCCATCGACACCACACCGTCATAAGGAACCAACACCTCGCCGCCACCGTGACGTCACCTCCCAGACACAGTAAGAAACCGATGTCTCACCTCCCCTGCACCGCAGTAAGGAACTGAGGCTTCACTTCCCCATGGGTCGTAAGGAACCGACGCCGCCCGGCGCCAACGAAGCATCACCTCTCCGACGCCGTGCACCGTCTTTGCTTTCATCAATTCCAAGTTACTGTTCTTTGGGGGTCTGCTTGACTCCGCGCCTGACGCTGCGCACTTCGCGGTCGGTGCCGTTCTTTGGGATTTTCACCTGTCACGATGTCCTAATAACTCCAGGTGGAGTTATTTGTTTCTACAAAATTTAATTGAGTGAATAACCTATTTTTGAGTATATCTTGATAACTGTATTGTGGATTTTTGTCGTTTGGTCTTGTTTTGGTTTAAATAAAGATTACTTATTTTTCTAAACTGGTGTGGTGTCCATTTGTAGTGTTTTCACTGTATTACTGTATGTGTTCACAAATGCTTTATACACTGCCTCTGAGATAAGCCTGTCTGCTCGTGCCAAGCTACCAAGGGGGTGAGCAGGGGTTATTTTAGAAGTGTATCCCCCTTATCCTGACTAGAAGCAAGGTTAAGGGTAATTCATTTCTTTGTAACTTTTTGTAATTATTTTCAATAATTTATTTAGTTGAGGCCACAGATTTTGGCTCTCATGATTGGTGTGTTAAAAACCAAACTGAATTGCAACTTTCTAAAAGTGGCATTTTTAAAATAGTAATGTAAAATCCAACTACACCAGTAGGTAGGATTTCTCACTACCATTCTAAACATACCAAACATGGCGACACTACTCCACTCAGATCAGGAACTACCACTTAAACACATATCAGGGGATCCCCAATGCTAACCTATGAGAGGAGTAGGCCTCACAGTAGTGATAAACAAAGTGTTTGTCACTACCATGACATGCCACACAATAAAGGCACGTCCTACCTTTTACCTACACAGCATCCTGCCCATAGGGCTACCTAGGCCTACCTTAGGGGTGACCTACATGTAAAACAAGCATTTGCAATGCAATAGGTCTCGCATTTGCGAGATTTTGAGCTATTGGCATTGTAAATGACAATGGCTTTTATTTATGGGTTTTGAAAACCTGTAAGCAACGAAAAAATGTGCACATAAATAAAAGCCATTGTAATTTACAATGCCAACAGGTCAAAGTTTAGATAATGTGAGTCGGCTGCTATGTGTTACATAGTGAGAGGGCACTTACCTACAAAAGTTAAATCTGACTCGGAACGCGAGTGCTCGCAGCTTGCTGGTTGCCACGGAAATGCATTCTTCCTGTTCCGACGGCAATTGTAGAGGGAAGGGGTATTGGGTGGAAGCGGGGGCTTGTTGTTGGGGGAAAAAAGGCGTGCGGCTGCCATTAGCTGCTTATGCAAGGAAAGAAAAGTGTGCAGCCGCTATAGTAAAAGCGAACTGTGTTGGTACTGTCACTGGCAGCACTGGCGGGGGCATTGGGCCCTCAAGCTACAGTGGTCCCCTGAGAACTTACTTACATGGCACTTAGAAATTAAGCTAGTCTCCTGGAAAATTTGGGTATCAGGCTGGTGCCGGCCACTAGTAAATCTTTGCCTCTGTCTGTCTTCGTGTGCGATGAAACGCCCTCTGCTGCGTCCACTGATGGAGGGGCGGCCGGCTTTCAGCCATCACAGGCTGGTAATCCTCACAGAGCACAGGAGTACAAATGAGGCGGTCAAGAAGATTCTAAACCCCGCCCACTAAAAAAAATGGAGTATCTCTTTCCAGTACCCGCAATCCACACATAGTACCTGCACCTACAAATGTATACACGAATAACACATGTACACACGTGTGCTACTTTTTTACGTCATATTTGTTACCCCATTTTGTAAATGGGAGAATAAAAAGCTGACGTGGCAACTAGAGAGCTCAAACTGGAACCTTGAAATTGCCCATCGATTTCCTCAGTAACAGCATTAATTTGTGAGTTATTTTAATGGCAATATCTGGTGGGCAAGGATATTGGGTGGTAATGTAGCTTAGTGGGTTAAGGCGCCAAGTGCTGAAATCTGTGTGTATGCAGCGGGTCTAAAGCGGTAAGATAATACTTTTGGTTAATGTGCCTGTTGTGGAGCACTGCGTGTAACTGCATGTTATATGTTTAAAGAGGTCTTCTTCTGTCCTCAGTTGCCCCCTTTCTCCCACCTTGGCTCGACTTCCCCATCATTAAGGGTGATTATCATCAGCTGCCATGGCAGGGGAATGGAAGGGTGTGGCAGGGTTTAGGAACAGGCAGTGGTGGACTCTTCAGCTAGGGAGATCTATCTATATGAAAAAGTACAACCATTAAACAAGCGAAAAAGAGGAAGAGGGGTTGAGGCCAAGGTTTGAGAGAGCACGATAGGAGGCTGTGATAAGAGGGGCATTATTTGGAGACGAGCTGTTTATTTTCACGCTGTAGGTTGAAGATCGGGCTCAGGCGGCAATCAGCTTGAAATTTAGCAGTTAGATAAACAAAGGGGGCCACCTGGTGCCAATGCCTCTGAGTGGGGCAGCGGGCCTCCATGGCGTGGCTAACACACACTGCAATTTGCATATAAAAAAAGAGACGAAGACGAACAAAACAAAACGAAACTAAAGTGCACTCACCAGTTGGTTTTAAACATAACGTGGAGTGGAATGAAAACAAAGTATTGCTTCAGCCAACAACAAACAAACTTGCGGAGTACAAAAAAAACAAAGACACTGGCGGAAAGCAGCTGATAGTGATAGATAGCCCTGTAGCTGGAGGGAGGACGAGACACATCAAAGACGCCAACAATCGTAAAATACGTCAGAAACAGAAAAATAAAACATATAAAAGCCAACACAGCACTGTATTAGAAAGATTATTGGACAGGCTGTGGAGGATTGACGAGGTGGTGGACGGGCGCGTGGGAGGAGGGAGGTGTTTCCGAGCCACCATTGCACCCCTCTCGTACCACTGCTGCTTGGTCAGGAGGGAGGCTGGCCAGCAAGTGCACGAGGCTTGGGAGGTGTGGGGGGAGGGAGGCGGGGGGTTGGCACCGTCGTTGCTACCTTATAGTGTGTGGTCTGCTGCCTCTGCTGGTCACAGACTTGGCTTTGCCTCTGGCGCGCCGTGGTGGAGCGCGGGGGAGACGGGGCGTGGGGGAGACGGGGCACGCTTGGTGGGCTGAGGGTGTCCACGAAACCCTCGCAAGTGGCCGGCCATCGCCTGGGCTTGTCGCAAACATTGTTGTTTATTAAACCACATCCAGTTCAACACTGTCTGGGCGTGAGAGGAGGCACCAGGCAACAACGAAGTAGTCCCTACATTGAAAGATACCGCCCTGCAGCGTAACGTAACTGTAGTTGGTCGATGCTGCTTCCTCCTAAAACGGAAGTGACGCATCAGACCAACTGCCAATAATGAGCGCGATAAAAAGAGCAATGGCAGATTTAAACCAATGGCAAGGGACAAAACAAAAAAAAAACAATGGGTGGAGTTTCACCACTATTACTAATTACTTGATGCCTCGTAGAGGCAGCGCATGCGCTGCCTATGCGAGACCTAAAAAGGGGAGTCTAAGGCTTGGCAAGTAGTTTTAAATGCCAGGTCAATGTGGCAGTAAACTGCACATGCAGGCCCTGCAATGGCAGGCCCAAGACAGTTTGAAAGGCTACTTCTGTGGGTGGCATAAGCAGCGCTAGTAGCATTTAATTTACAGGCCCTGGGTATATGGGATACCAGTTTACAAGCGACTTGCAAGAAAATTAAATATGCCAAACAGGTGTAAACCAATCATATCCGGTTTAGAGGAGAGAGCACATGCTCTTTAGCACTGGTTAACAGGGGTAAAGTGTCAAGAGTCCTAAAACCAACAAAAAGGTCAGAAAAATAGGAGGAAGATGGCAAAATGTTTGGGGATAACCCTGCAAAAAGGGCCAGGTCCAACAGGGGTCATAACCAAAAGCTGACTGCTTTTGCTTTTTAAAATACCTTACTTGATATTTTCTGTTGCAATGAAGAAAACAAGACTGTCCTTCTTGCTTCACTGAAATACTCCTGCTTGTCTGAGTACTGAGAATAGTTTTCTTCAGATATTGACTTGACTCTCTGGGTCCAATACTATCTCCAGGGCTCAGGGCAAACTATTAGCAGCCTGAAATGTCGTTGCTAAGTTGGATAGTCTCATAGCAATAGGCACATTGTATAGAGAAATCGGACTTCATCAATGACAGTAGCTGGATTTTTGATTTCATATTAACTTGAATGGAGCACTCTATTGTTTTGGTATAGTCATTAATGCCTATTCCAACATTTTCCTAATTTTTATTGTATGTTGCTTGTTACATTTTTCCGTTTTCACTAAGAGGTATGCAGATACTCAGGAATGGACCTTCTAAATTCTTTATTTCTTAAAAGTATTATTTGCTGCACATACACAGTCTAGATTCCGCTATGGAAACGCTTGCTGCTTGAGCTAAACCAACAATGGTGAGCCATGGTTGCAGCACAAGGGGAACCTGTTTATCTTAAGTGGTTAGATCGTTTGGCTCCTTGAGGAGATCTGTCACAGCATACATAAAGACAGTGACCTCATTTCCCTATAACTTAGTGTGGGAAATATGCATTCAGATTTATGTGGTTATGGACCTGTAATGTTTTGAATCTGGGGAGTGGAAACTGCTAACCAGTTCCCAGTGCATGTGCCCAGGAGCTTAGTTAATACCACTTGGCATTGCTATCTTTCAGGTAAGGCCACAATAGTATGGTGTATTAAGTGAACCAGTGACATAAAGGTTGAATTGCACATTTGGGCCACAGAGTAGATTCACACCACCAGTATCGGTAATTTTAAAAGCTTAACACCAGGCCTGTCTTTACCACCCTGAACTGCCCAAAACAATGCCGCAGCAAGCATATGGCAAAGACAATAACATGCTTAAAAACCTTCTTTTAACATTATCTAAGTCACCTATAAGTTGAGTTTTGAGCTTGCAAGGTCTGGGTGCATTATGTACAAAATAATTATATGCCTAATTTTTAGCTTGGTATGCGCCTACAAAGACTAGATGATAAAGCTTTCTTTGGCTGTGTAGGCTGCAGTAATTTGCATAAGACTGTGGAAATCATCTGTAGACTCCTGTAATATTTACCAAAACTCAAATTCAAACGTGAACACATATATTTTTGGAATGCAACAAAGCTGATTTGATTAACATTTGCCTTTCTCTGCCTAAAACCTGGACAGTAATCAGTGTTACCTGCCTCTCCCTTTTCCATTGGCAGTAAGTAACCATGCAATGGGTGTGGAATCGTTTTTTTGGGAGAGATCTATAGGCTTGGCCTATCAACTGTCCACTGACTAGAAGGCACGGAGGAGTTCCTACAGACCTCATCTCCTAGTTAGGGGAGTGGACAGAAACAGCCAAGCTGTCTTTGCTCACAACAGAAGTGAATCTGGCCTCAGAACTAAACACGGTTATTTTTCTAGGGGAGTTTCCTCATTTTAATAGGTCAGCCCCCTGAGTGGAAATTCAGAGCTCCACCCACTGACTCTCAGATCCTGTTACCCTGAAAGACCTCTAGAGCAGTGTCCTGGGATAGTTTATAAAAACGCATCAGGAAGTGCTGAATAGGAAGGCTTGGCTGTGGAAAGTTTCTTGGGATTGTACTAGGAGTAATCACAATCAGTGGCTATTGTCCACAGTAAGAAAAGATTACCACCTCCACCACATTAGTACACAACTGGACCTAGAAAAATGGAAGAGGAACACCTGCTGCTATCTCTGCCTGGAAGAGAAATAAGGCCTGGACATACTCTCTCCTCTATACACACTTTTGGACTGCTTCTCAAGGGTCAGAGCAGTAGGTCTCCTATTGTGTCAAAGAGATAAAAAGAAAAGAATCAGCAGATCAGTTCAGACTGGGGCCTGTGCTAGAAGACCTCACTGGAGAGAGTGGATGAGGCTGCCTCCCAATTACTGACTGTGGCTTGGCACTATAAGACTCCTTCAGCTGGTTGGAAGCTTTAGAAGTGAGCAGGAGGACATTCTTCAGCATCTACAAAAGTTGGGACTGGAAATTTGGCTGTATCCCTGGGGCAGGTGTTAAATGTGAGCATTAACACCTGGAACAGGGAAAATAGTGCAGAATTCCAGCTGGTAAAACCATTAAAACCAGGTCCACCGTTAGTCATTGCACAGTACTAGTAGGATGTTACTGCATGGTAATGTTAATTTTATTTGCACAGTTTGCACCCCACCAGTGTGGGAGCAAAAGCGGACCCCAGAATTTGGGCAACCCTAAATTTAGGCACCCCGAAATTTTACCTCATTCTGGCCGCTCAAAGACTAAATTGTGTGTTAAAGCATCCCATATTCATCAAATAAAAGGAGAAAAACTGTTTAAATAAGTAATAGGGCCCACTCAATAATTGAATTCAAGGCCAATGAAAGTTGAAGGGTTTTATTACAAAATTCAAAAATAAGCGGTACAGAGCTAATGCCATAAAGCCTCTCAGGCACAAAGTTATACAGAGTATGCAAAATCAGAAATTATTTTAAGTCCCAAATGAGCATCGAAATCAAAATCAAAAGAAAGTCGGACAGCATCCCTAGTAGAACAGGAAAGTCTTCTGGCTCACTCCAATATCAAGGGCTTGTTCTGCACAATTCTTGCATAATAAATTAGGAAACTGTGAAATAATCATGGTATGAGCAAAAGTATCATTTCTTTAGCAAATCAGAACACAAGAAAAAAATGCAAGTCATTACCTTAACACATAAGCACTATCCCATTTCTAAAAAAACTATTTAGCACCCTCTTTACAAATACCATTCAGGGATGTTCTGACTAATATGAAACATATAAACAATTCAACTTTCAGCGAATTAATGGACTAGCATTCACAATGGAAAGCAGTGAAAGGGACCTCCGCATGTGCAACAAGTCATAGGAAACAGGGAAAAGTTCATCAAAAGCATTGTAATCATAACAGTGGGAATAAACCACCACACCAGCTTGACTGGGCTCTGCAGATCCTGTGGGGGAGAATAAGATGTATGAAGGGGGAAGCATGAGTGAGTAACAGTGATGGCATCCACTTTGTCCAAGATGGTGTCTAACAGGAAATTGTGTGTATCGTCCAGGGGAGTGATTTAGTTATGGACTTTGGAGGTTGGAATCAACACTTAATTTTTCAACAAGAAATGCCTCCAACACCATCAATCAAAACTTTCTTTAGTGGAAGAAACCCAAGTATTGTTTCTTCCAATGTCTATGGCTTGACCAGTAATTATTTAATGCTTTCAGCTAAGTACATTGAATATATCACACTAAAATGAAAATATTCATGTGATTCTGAGTGAAATGAGTCAACAGTCCTCTTTTCTTAAGTTTTAGCTTTTTTCATTGCTTTTTTCAAAAGATTTCAAGGAAACATGTGTTAAATAACTCAAAATTCATAAAATTTCAGGTCAAACCTGCCAAAATTTAACGGGGAAAACCATATGGTATTTACTGTATCACTCAAATTTTGGTGCGTTAACATCGAAAATCTGCATGTTATTTCCCAACAACTCATAATAGGTGGTACTTATCACACTAGATAAATAGCATAACCCATGGTATCATCATTTATTGAATGTGATAAATACAACCTACACTCGTTATCAGGACCTGGGCATGACAAAATTCTGGTGCACACACCAGGGCGCCAAATTATTACTTGCTGTGGGTTTTGCATAATGTCCAAAGCTTGTGAATGAAGGCAGTGTCAGTGTCTTAGTGTTGGTAAATCTCTTTGTTATATTGGAAACCACTCAGCATATCCTCAACATATCTTCCACCTTAGTCTTCTTCAGAAAATTGGCCTGGTTATCTATCTTCCATTTAGACCAATTGGGTTCACGTTTCATATCTCCTCCCTATTACATTCAAACCTACTCAGCTCTCATTTTAATATCTGCATCGAGCCTCTAACCCCATGGATCTTATAACTTCCACTTCTCCATGTAAGAGGATGATACCCAGATTCTGCTCCAATTGGGTGGGGATCAGAGTTTTCACAAATAATTCTCATCAGTAAATGATTAACTTCAAATATTGGATGAGCTGCTACAGAATCAAGTTAAACTCAGTAAAACAGAGGACTTTGTTATTGGCAGCATTGTTGTGCTATAGAAAGACACAGGAATTTAGTGTTTGTCATAAATCCATACGGAATATGAAACATCTTGCATCAGGATGTAACCTTGCTTATCTCTGGGCTATGAACATTCTCTTTTTCCTGTTGCTTTGAACTTAAAGTCCTCTAAACTATTCTGTATCACTAGGTGGATAGGGTTGCTGCAGTCATTGCTGTGACAAACTTCAGAAAAAAAGACGTTTGTGGCTCCTTTTATTCACGCCTCTCTGCATGGTGGTGCTGTAAGATTCTTACAGCACCACCATGTACAGAGGCGTGAATAAAAGGAGCCACAAACGTCTTTTTTTCTGAAGTAAGAATCAGATACTTAAAATGTGGTTGCTCACCTCGTGACAGACACCTGAAAGCTTGAACCTGCTGCACATTCTGGCTTTCAATGTCAACACAGCTCGTGTTCAAGACTCTGAGAATAGTGCACAGTGCTGTTTACTGAAAAACACCACTGGCTTTCTGAAACAGGCTCTCTCAGTAGGTGCCTGCCCAGCAGTTGATTAGGCTCTGCTCAGTCTCGCTGTCCCAGAGGTGACGGCTGCTGGGTACGCTCAGTAACAGTATTTCTCTCTGATGGGGTTCTGTTTCTCTGGCCTTCCTTTTAGTTGGTCGGTGCCATAAAACCACCAGCAAGAGTATTCGTATTCTGCTACGTTCTTCTTTACTTTACATTAATTTACAGTGTACTCACTAGAGAGAACTCTACCTATTCTGAAGTTTGCAGGGTCACATTCCATCCGATGTGGTCAGCTTACCATCCATCCAAGGGCTGAGAAGATTACCATTTAGCTGGATAAAACAACATGTTTTTGACATCTAGAGATAAGTCACTTCCGTAGAATGCGCTATCGAATTGTAGCTGTTATTTTAATGGTAATCCTTAAAATGCCCTTTTTGAGGTTTGACAATCATAGAATCTCTCTTCCTGAATTTTAATTGGCAGTGAATTGGGTGCATCGTCAGGGGTAAGGAGCGCCATAAAAATGGAAATATTCAACAATAAAATCCAGAGGAAATATAAGCATTTGAGTCATGCTGCTTATCGTAGGTAACTTTCTGAAAAAGCATGTCATCTTGTTTGAGGAGTTTGGCATTATGTAGCTGGACCGGTCCAACCATAGGACTGAACGCACTGATATTAGGCTCGGTTGACCAAGGTAGTGGCAAATGTAATCTGAAGCACAATACTGTAGTCATGACGATTGGATGCAGAGTCTCGTAGCATAGTACCTTCCTTGCTGCTGCAGTTTTCTTACTGTTTATGTTTGCGCCTCTACTTGGAGTCGCCAATTTTCAAGACCTAGGGTTTTTTTCTTATTTATTGTCTTGTGCTTTATATTACCAACCTCTACTACTAGACTATTATGTCACAGGTACTGAGATTTGTTGCAGGGTAAGCATATCCACCAGCCTTGCTGTTGCCACTTAGGAGCCTAATCACAAAAGGTATTTTGAGTACGTAAAGTAATGCAACTTCAACTACTGCAAAATGCAATTCATAAACCTCTGACCAGAGATCTCTGCCTCTCTCTCTCCAACCTTTGATGTATGAAGGTCTCTGCTCTCGTGGTGAAGATCTCCACACAGGTAGGAATATTATTTAGTAGTACATGTGAGAGGAGATGGGCAAGTATTGCAGTTTTCAAAATCTACTACAGTAGCAATACTGATTGAACTTTGTACTCCAGTCAAATGCCACACATGACCAACCACTGGTACTGCAAAATACTCCCACAGAAATCAATGTAGGCAGGGAATAACACTAACAAATAAGGAAATATGTCAAATAAATCAAACTAAATAAAATGTCTAAATAACACAAATTAAATTAATTGCAGTTTAATTATTTTTAAATTAAAAATGCTATTTTGATATACATATTTTTATGAAATATGTTGTAAAAAACACTTTTTTAAATAAATGGATCACAAATAAAATAATACATAACCCGTATTCATGATTTTGATAAATTCAACATGATCGATTCTATAAGTAGAGGAGAAAGGAAACCAAACATTTAATTTAATTTTAAAATAATTTAAATAAAAATATAAAAATTATAAATTTTAAATTTAATAATGCATTAGTGTTTAATGCACGTGTTGTCTCTTGTATTTTACATTTTTTTAAATTAAAAATGAATAAATATTTTTTATTTTGTAATTTCAAATGTTCCTATTGTTTTCTATTGCGGTATCTCCTTAGCTGTAGAGCTCGAGAAACACTCACAATAACTTTTTGATCATAAATTCAGTTGTTGACATTTCCACCCCCTCATTTGAGGGGTGAAAACTTGAAAGTCTACATCTAGGAGCAAATCTGCTCATTAAAATAGTGAATTCCATCTATGAGGAGATTTACACCCAGTTATCTTAGATCTACACATGAGGAGATCTACACATGGAAACCTACCTTTGTGAATAGGGTCCCCAAGCATAAGCTTTTTTTACATTCTGATTTTAGACCACTCAAATCTGTAGTATATATGCTGCATCATACTACATTTGTTTCATTTAATGGCTACTACAATTGCACATTAACCTGGCAAGAGGAGTGAGAACTAACATGTCAGGCTTAAAGGTGTATAAGTATAATCTCCTTTTTCTTTAAAAATGCACCTGTGAGAGTTTGCTTCGCCTGTACAATAATATTTCGCTTTTAAAATGTGTCGGACGCAACATTTTCGCTTTGCATTGATAATTTGTTTTTTCCAGAGGTCGGCTCTTTCCAGACATGTCCATGTACAGACTGCCTACAAGCCAAGGTATCGCAGAGCCTCTCTTACTAATCAAAGTCTGAATGCACATCTTCCTGGTGGTATCCAATAATTTCTTGAAATTTGAATGGGATATATAAATTTGGACAATCTACCAATATTTATATTATTAAACCACATGGCGGCTAGAGTGATAGGGTTTGGTCTACTAATATAATGAAAAAAAGGCTTGTGTCAGACAGAAGTAACATTTCGTAATGTAAAAGCAGAGACAGAAATGCAGGCTAAGTAAAATCTTTCATGTTCCTGTAGGCAGGGAAACGGGAATGCTAGATTGTCCTGGCAATCCTTATCTATAGTCAATATCTTCCTAGCAATAATTTCTGCTGTTCCTAAATTGTTTCTGTTTCTAAAATGTATTTTCAATTTTTTAAGGACGTCAGTATAAATTACAGAAAATAAGACTATCACCTGTTAATGCTATGCACACTATCGGTTTTGGGAGCAAAGTTTTGATGATGGAGGTACAGCATATTTTCTCGCTCGTTCTGCCAGAAATAGATTGGGTTGTTTCAAAACCAAAGTGAGGAATATCTAATAAAATCAGAAACAATGTAGATTTTAACAAAACATGCTAAATTCGTGACATCCTCCTTTCTTATAATTAAAATGGAATTGTCTGAACAATGTCCTGTGAGGTACTTCAATGCCTAAAAACAGCTTCATCAAGTACTATGCCATTTGCAAGTAAAGGTATGAAAGATTTAAATACTAAGTAGGAGCCGGATTAGAAATGGAATCCACAGAAAGAGTCACTCCGCGCAGAAGGGCGTAGCAGAGGTTGATCCAACAAGCAGTCAAAGTTAATTGGAGGTGTACTTTTTAAAGTTAATGCGAGATGGGCAGTCAGATGGAGAAAAGTCAAACAGCTGCACAGATGGTGTGAAAGGAGCGACGCTGTTTATCCAGAGGTCAGAGATGTTTAAGAGGCAGAGAGTAGGCTGGATTAATCTGATCACGGCATGGCCATTTCTAATCGGACTGATGGGGAAATGTGGAGTGGAGGTAACAGGCACTGCCGGCTGAGTTATTGTGAAGTGATGAACTACCTCGAAGCCAGGGCAATCAAATAGATAGCTCTCACTTCCTAAAAATTACTGTGGCATCTTTATTCATCAACAGTTTTGTGCAAGTGCCTCCCGCTCAACCTCCTTCGCGCAGAGCGAAAGCACTCAGAATTATTTGGTCGAATTAAATATTAAATCTAAGGTTGCCGTTTCTCACTTACCAAAATTAAAGGACATCCATTTTGCGTTGTGATGCTGGAAGGCAAACTTTTTCAGATGGTAATGTTATAAAACCAATAAAGCGTACAAAAGGACGGGCGAGGCGTTTCTTGCGTAAGATGAGATTGCTCAGTGGCACCTCCATGCTAGAGGAATTTCCTATAAGGCGCGGGCTGCGTATTTTCATTACTTCGTCAAAACTCAAGGTATTTCTAACCAGGGGACAAAGTGAATTAACTTCATTTCCAGACATTCAGTTAAATTGGTTCTGCACTGAAAAGGAGGATTTAAAAGATGATGGGAGTCTTCTAGTTTCGACATATGAGGACATATGTACAGAATAGGTTCTCCCATTTTGTAACAGAAGGTCTCTAACTTTAGACTGAATTTTACAACATTTCTTTTTAAACTTTTGGTGACTGTGGGGAAGCATGAGTAAGAACGTATCTAAATTTCTTAAGGAATTGGCTAATTGGATAATAATAATTATGGACTTCAGTGGAAAGACTCAAGAGTACTATACATGCAAAACTACTCCTTTACTGATGATACTCACTTTTTGGGCAGGTACTGAAAAATAATCTATTGAAGAATCACCTTGTCTATCTTCAATAAAAACCCTCAGGGCATTCTGAATAGCAAGTCCAACAAGAAGATAGTCTATCAGTATTATATACTTTCTAGAGCCTCACTGCCCTCCACTCAGGGGTTTTATGTATATCCTAATAGCGACTATAGAACACTGTAGAAAACATATTGACAACCATACTTGCCTTGCCAATAAATTAATATTTCTCCTACAATATTTTTGTAGCATGATATTTAAAGTACTCAGCTGTGTATAATATATATGTACATATAAATATATATATTATTTCCTGCATGGCCCAATTTTTTGACCACTTGGGCGCATCTTTGGCGGTGCGTATCGAGTACGCCATGACCAAGCCGTTTCACATCACACAACACTTTTCCCAAAAGGAAATCCTCTCCGCACTCCCAGTTCCATCATATTCGTTGGTAATAAATATGCCACTGCCTCCAGTGCGTTTCCACTGTGCTTTTAATTAATCACAGCAAGTCAGCACACCCCTACGCGTTTCGATCTCAGCCGAGATCTTGCTCACGGGGATACAAAAAAAACTTTTTGTATCCCCGTGAGCAAGATCTCGGGGATTTTTATTACCAATGAATATGATGGAACCCGGAGTGCGGAGAGGATTTCCTTTGGGAAAAGTGTTGTGTGATATATATATATATATATATATATATATATGTATATATATATATATATGTATATATATATTTTGTTTCACTGAAAAAAAGGTTACAGGGACGTTATAGTTAGAAAACAGAATTAAAAAAACCTTAGAAATTCACAAAAAAACAAAGGTTACAGGGACGTTATAATTAGGTTCAGATTTTGCACACACAAAACTATAGAAATTCAGCAGTTATACTTATATAGTTATAGAGTTATCCCAGGTAACTATAACTCGTGCCCTAAGGTAACTATGACTCATGCCCCTGCCATGCACAGTTTTCTCATCAATAATTTTACAGCAAATGTTGCACTGATATTATCAGTGATGTCATAGAAGATGTCATGAGTGATGTAGTATGTGGGGTAATTAGCATTGCATGGCGAGGATGTGACTAATTACTAAAGGGGGAGGGGGCTGAGTGGCCCCCTTCACTGGGCTAATATTGGCCCAAAGGACCACATATCCTGGGGCCTGCCCAATTATTAAAACGGAGGGGGGCCACTAGGCCCCCCTACCTGGGCATATTTTGACCCCGGGGACCCCATCCCTCGAGGCCTGGCCAACAAAGGGTGGGTGCTCTGGTGCCCACCCAGTGCACCCACCATATCCTTGTTGGGGTCGTGGGGGGAGCTCCAAATCTCAGTGGCCCCAGGCTCTTCCGCATCCAGTGGGAGCTGGCATTGCTCCCACCCGCAGGGAGCAGCTAAAAATGCTACTTCCTGCAGGTGGGAGCAATATTCAGAACTGTATCCCTGCCCATATCACTATGGGCAAGGAAACAGATCTGAAGTTTGCTACCAGCTGGTAGGAGCAATTTAAAGCTTCCGCCAGCTGGAAGCGGACTTCATGTTTGCTCCTGCTTGGCAGGAGCTTTGAAATTGCTCCCGCCAAGCGAGAGCAAACATATATTCCCTGCCCATGTCAGTGCAGGAAGGGAAACCGCTATGTCCTGGTGGTGGGTACCCTGAGACATAGCAGGAGCTAGCCCTGGGGGGTGGGGTATCCTGGACCATTATTGGCTCTAAGAGGGGGTCCATGTGGCCCCCCCTACTCTTTGATATTGAGGCTGGGCACCCAGGGATTGGGCCCCAGGGGCCTAAATCGGCTCGGGTAGGGAGGCTGCATGCCCCTTCCCCCTTTTCACCTTTGGCTAGGCCTGGGAGAGGGGGTTCCTAGGGCTGAAATTGGCTCCATAGGGGGGCCACATGACTCCCTCACTTATTTATAGGGTCGGGCCCTAGGAGATGGGGCCCAGGTGCCAAAATTGGCCCAGGAGGAGGGGCATGTAGCCCCCTCCCCCTTTTCAATATCGGCCGTGCCCCAGGGGCCAAATTCAGACGGGGAGGGGGGGGCCACATGTGCCCCTGTCCACTATATGAAATAAACAATCCTGGGAAATGGCCCACCCAGGGTGGGGCTAAAAAGAACAAGCACAAGTGACCGCACTTTAAAAAAAAACAAATTGCTGCTGATCCTCCGCGAATTCGCAGCAAAATTGAAAAAAAAAAGTTTTTGGCCCCAGGCCTAGGGGTTCAGTGTATTCCTATGTTGTACGTCTTGCGCGTGCGCATGCACACTAGCAAGACGTACCACATAGGGGTTATCAGTGAAGCAGGACGACAAGGAGGAGGCAGGAAGGTGGCGATGTCCAGTAGGAGGCAGCCACGGAGCATGTAAGTGCCTTTTAATTAATTTTAATAAATTTGGGAGGGTGGAGGGGCCGGCTAACTCCGCTCTGCCACGGAGTCATAGTTTTGCCTGAACACCGCGTTCGCAACGGAACGCGGAGTAGGCAAAACTACGTAATCTCCGCTGGTGGAGCGTAGTTACCCGCCCAGGGTTAGTCAAAAATTGGTTGGGGATCGGGTCCTCTTAATTATTAATTAAAAAATGCAGCCCTGTGCTGCCATTTTTAGTTTTTTTGCCACAGTCTCATAGGATCACGGCAAACATTCACAATTTTATTTTAGATGTCCCCTCTGGGTCCCCTACCCTTCCCTTTATATTTTTTGAATTTTTAAGTTCAGGACAAGACTATGAGTCCCCGAGGCTTGTAAACCTGCCTGCAAATTTTTTTTTAATGATGCGGGCAACCAATCAGAGTGCTCACTCCCACGTGAGTCTGACTCCTGCAGTCGGACTCCCGCAGTAGTGAGATGACCCAAGAGAATAAAAGCTCCCTGAACTAATCATAACACACTATTTTTTTTTATTGGATTTGAGGGCCTCTCGTGAGAATCCCTCAAACCCTACCGTTCATATTTACAAAACTTTTTTTAACCTTAATGTCTCAAAAACTACTTTACAGATTTAGACCAAATCACAATAAGCGCAATCTGCGGACTAAGGGGGTCATTAGGATCTGCCCGCTATTTCCCACCGCCCGCCTAACATTTCCCCACCGCCATATTAGTATGGCGGTGGGGACCCAGGCGGACGGAAAGACCGTCCGCCGGTTTTCCGCCGGTCGACCAGTTGACCGTGCGGAAAAGGGGCTGGATATGGTGGCGGTGTCTGCTAGACACCGCCATCCATATTAGAATGGGCAGCGGTGCAGGGCTTTCCATGGCGGAGACCCCGCCATGGAAAACCAGGCGGAATTTGCTTTCAGGGCCTGTTGCGGGCCCCCACAGTATTGGGGGTGTGGGGGGTGCACATGGGGGGTACCTATGGTACCCCCCTGCATTGGCATGGACATGGTGGCAGGCACCTCGCGGTGCCTGTCACCTTGTGCATGACAATGCACACAGTGCATTCCCAGCATTGTGGCGGGTGGTGCCCGCCACAATGCTGGGAATGGAGGATGCCACCGCCACGGTGGCGTTGGCATCCTAATCGCCGGTGCGGGACCACCGCACCACTGGCGGCCGGTCCCAGCAACGCTAGGGTGGCGGGCGGACGAAGGTCCGCCCGCCATCATAATGAGCCCCTAAGTTCTAGCTTCCTGTCAAAATTGGTATAATTCATACAGCAGTCTATGGAAAATGCAAGGAGATTTTGCAATTTGTGCGCCAACCCCATTTTTCTCGGCCGCCGTTTGACAGATCACCCGATTTCAATGTACAAACTAGTCAAAAAAGAGCAATGTTTTGGGAAGTTTTGTAGAGATTCGTCAAACGGTGCCAAAGTTATTAGCAACACAAAAAACATATTTCCTTTGGAAACATTGACATAACTATAACTACCCAGAGGCAACTGCCACTGGGTAATTACTCTATATATATATACATATATATATATATATACCCAGCAAGCGAGTGAAGGGCTTTCTGGGAACTGTGGTTCCCCGATGCAGGCGGCAGTTAGTTTCTCCCAATCAACTCGGCTCAGCTGGACTGTAGCGATTAATGCGAGAGCGAGTGAACAATACAAAAGCCGGTTGGAGGCAAACCTCTGTTGATGAGTGGCATTTGATAAAGGCATACACGCCGAAACGCGTCATGCCAATTGCTTTAATAAAGGAACTCTCCTGCAATCCCCGCTGTGTCCCTCCGGTTCCTTCTGGTGAAGAAATCTCTTTTGTGATGTTTTGCATGCTAGTCCTTGGCATGCTTGGGGGACCCGTCCATCAAGAGTCTGGAACAACATAGGCTAAGTTTGTGAAATGCTCCAAGGTATTAGAATGATTCCAGACCGCCGCATCTAAGGAAAGCAAGGCACCGCTGCAGCCGCAGTCCGTGATTCACGGGGAGGCTTGATCACGGCATCGTAGTCTTAGGACTTGCTGGACTTGGACTATGCGGCTGGACGTTGGGGACAAAGGAGGAAGCTTTTATTTTAGCTGCAGCACTGTGTTTGCACCAACAGGAACTTTTAAACGCTCTTTCTGTTTTCATCTTCCAGCCCTCACTACGGGATGAAACCGAGGGAAGATACTTATCCAGCAAGCGAGTGAAGGGCTTTCTGGTAACTGTGGTTCGCCGATGCAGGCGGCAGTTAGTTTCTCCCAATCAACTCGGCTCAGCTGGACTGTAGCGATTAACGCGAGAGCGAGTGAACAATACAAAAGCCGGTTGGAGGCAAACCTCTGTTGATGAGTGGCATTTGATAAAGGCATACACGCCGAAACGCGTCATGCCAATTGCTTTAATAAAGGAACTCTCCTACAATCCCCGCTGTGTCCCTCCGGTTCCTTCTGGTGAAGAAATCTCTTTTGTGATATATATATATATATATATGTATATATATATATATATATATAATCTCCAACTCCAATTTCTTCAGTCAAGAAACTGACACCGACACAGGGGCAAGATCAACGATTTGTTTCTGGTTTATTTCGTTACGCTGTAACGCGTTTTGGCACTTCCTGCCTTGTTCACACACATATATATATTTTTACTGAAAAAAACAAAATGTTACAGGGACGTTATAGTTAGGCTGACATTTCACTTGTACAAAACCAGAGAAATTCAGCAGTTATAGTTACCTGAGCTAACTATAACTTAAGCCCCGCAATGCACTGCTTATGACCTCACATTTTAAATCACTCATGACATGGTCAGTGACATCACTGATGACATCATAGATGTCATCTCAAATGACTATTACTCATGATATCATCCACAGAACCACTCACACACCAACTCATACCCCCCATACAACCTCTCATACTCCCACTCACACACTCATACAATCACTCACAAAGCCATTCACAGACCCATACCAGTACTCACATACCCACACACTCCTCCACAGAGGCACTCACAACTCACACACCCACTCGTACAGCCACTCACACAACCATTCACTCACCCATACAGCCACTCATACAACCACTCACCCATAGAGCCACTCACATAGCCACACACTCACCCATACAGCTACTTACACACCCACTTATTTACCTACACAGTCACTCACACATCCACTCACTCACGTATACAGCCTTTCAACTCAGCCACTCACTCACCCATACAAGCACTCACATACTCACCCACACACCCAGGCAACCAATTACATATATATAAAAAAGAGAGAGGAACCCTTGGTAACCCAAAGGACTAGGGTTCAAACAAGAACTTTATGCAAAAAAGTCCCTTGGGAATGTTTTGTGTCCACACCTTACTTCACACTCGTAATCAAAGTCACATGCATATAGATCCAATCATACCGACCACATCCACGCCTTGAGTCTGCTAAAACCTATAGTTTATTAAATTGATAAAAATATTTTTTATTAAAACAATATATTTTTCAAGACATTACACAATAAAACCAATTCTATCAGAAAAAACACAATAGAGCACTTACAATGCATTCAATAATAGAATCAATTGATCCCAATAAAATACAAAAAATATTGCACGAGAGTTTAAAAACAGACAGTAACTTTTGTCATCAGTTGCCGCAATCAAAAAACAAGATTTCACCACATACACCTTGATGCCTTACAAGTCATAAACATCTAAGGTAATGTTCAAACAGATAGATTTGTGGCTTAAATACAAGCGTCGACGCGTTTCGAAGGTATGTTCACATAACACCTTCTTTTTCAAGACAATGATAGTGTTACTCCCGTTCTTTTTAAAAAATATGAAGCGAAGATAAACCAGTCTGCCCCAGAGTCATACGGACTTTATAGTCCCAGAAGTATTTCCTATTAGGACGTCCCGGTTCGTCACTTTATAAATCTATATGCTCTGTAAAAACTTAGGGCGTCCAATTCACAACAGCAGACTGGCCTTAAATTAACAATCACAGCAGGGCGCGTAGGTCCTGGTATTTCTTCTATCAGAAAGTTCCTCTATTCCTTGTAGGCAATATTTCAAGGAAACGTATCCTTCACAGTATTATTTAAGAAGAACTCCTTTAAAATTTCTTTTTTGAAGTGGGGCTTTTAGATTCTCTCGAGCTCTTTCTCACATCAGGAAAGTAACCGGCGGCGTATCCATACGTCCGTCCTGGCGCCGTGTTCAAGTTTTATGATTGGATCTATATGCATGTGACTTTGATTACGAGTGTGAAGTAAGGTGTGGACACAAAACATTCCCAAGGGACGTTTTTGCAAAAAACCAATTACATACCCATTCAACTATCCATACAAACACTCACACATCTGCTTGCTCACCCATACATCCATTCACACAAACACTTACTCTCCAATAAAGCCACTCAGACACCCACTCACTCAACCAAACACCCACTCAAGCAGCCACTCCCTCACCCATACAGCCACTTACACACCAAGTCACTCACTCATACAACCGTTAAGACACCCACTCACTCACCCATACAGCCACTGACACACCCACTCACTCGCCAATTAAGCCACTCACATAGCATCTCACTCACCCATGCAGCTACTCAGACATCCACTTATACACATACACACAGCCACTTACACACCCATACACTCAAGGATACAGTCACACAGCCACTCACATAATATATGTTAGAAGTAGTATCATAGTAGTGCACCTAGTATACGAATTTAAATTTTGTAGTAGGTTACTATATTTGTTTACCTAAACCACTACAAGGAGAGTCCGGGAATAAAAGGCAAACCTACTGTACCCAAATACAATACACCAAACACAAAAGAAGTAGGTTGCCTATAACAATGTGATGAGGAAACTGTGGTAAGGTATAGAAACCTTAATGTTGTAAGTCATGTATAACCAAAGGGGGCTTCTAGAAGGCCATCCTTAATGAAAGAGGATGCCTCGCACACAATATTGTGTCATGCTTCACCATAGGCATACTCTCCCCACCTTGGTAAGATGGTACTACCAGGGCGAACTCGACCTCCGCGAAGACTTGGCGAAAGGAGGGAGTTCTCACATAAAACCTTAGGTGCATTGTGGGGGCGTAAGTTATAGTTAGCTCAGGTAACTATAACTGCTGAATTTCACTGGTTTTGTATGAGGGAAATCTGAGCCTAACTATAATGTCCCTGTAATCTTTGTTTTTTTCAGTGAATATATATATATACATATATATATATATGTGTGTGTTTGTGTACATACACAAACACACACCTGTATATTAAATGTATATGTATACACATATAGTAACATATAAATAGATAAATGTGTGTGTGTCCACACAGCAATTTATAGACAAAACCAAGAAACAATTTAGCACCGAGCAGCAATGATTTTTAATATGTTTCCCTAATACACACCTTTTCCTGCAAAGGAGGCTACCCTCAATTTAGTATGCATACAAACATCTCTAATACCAATATGATCAAATCGCTCAATTTTACTTCAACAGTAGCCTGGATGCACTCCCAATAAACATTGACTTGAAAAAAAGTCTGATTTTAAAATGAATTTTAGTTAGGTGAAGGAAAATATGAGTAGCACAGAGTGAAAAAAGAATAGAGGGGCGAGAGGCCCATGGGCCCCAAATCACCATACCATCTAAATACAGAGGAGGACTGCCTTTGTATCCTCCACCATACTATGTGTATGCGAAAGGGGATTTAGTCTATTGATTCTACGCCATATTTAAAGTTTTCTAAAAAAATCCGAGGGTTTCAGTTACCACCAAACTCTAAATCAGGCTAGACTTCTCTTTTATACTCGTTGATGACTGTGCACGTAAAAATACGGCCCAGTTCCTGTATACAGAAATCGCTGACAGCCCTTTGATTTTCGCATACAACAGTCTTGTATTTGAGGTCAGTTCATGCAGATCTTTATTATGGAAAGTAGCATTTTTTCTTGTACATTTCACACTAAGTTAAAACATAATTTTGAAAGAATGTTGAAATATAGCTTTTGAACTTTTGGTTCAGTAAACAGCAAAAATATCTTTTTACAAGCATTTTTCGAGTCGACTTTCTGCAACATGTTTATTGGTAGCATACATCCTTCGCTGTTTTGGGTCTTAGGGAGCATTATACAGTTTCCCCAGATCTGGAATATGTACGTCCACATTTTTCAAAAAGAGCACATGGTGGGAACACAGTTCTGAAGTCCTACAAAACAAAAAAGAAATATGTTATTATGAGTTTATAGTTACTTGATGGTGCCATTTAATTTTGTACATGCGTCAGCAAAATGATTTAGTGCTAGAGCGTGAACACGTTTCATACAGCTGCTGGAATGTTTGTGTACATTTTAATTCGTTGCGTTTCAGTTTATTAATCGGTTTGTTTTAGGTCTTTTTAAAAATACCCTTTCAAATCCAGAACACACAGGTTTCTTCAGAATGGCTGCCACATACGTTTAAGATTGTTTATGAATCTTAAATTAGATCTGTCCAATATTGGTTTCCTGGGATTCATAGAAGTAGAATGGAGTGTGTGGTTCAAGCACTTCTGTTATTAGCTGCACAGAATGGGGCAATTGCTGCGCTCAAACTAAGCTTGATTGGGGCGGGGCTAACAGCAACTCAGAAGGCTTCCTGAACCAGAAACTCCTTTCCCAGATTTACATTTCACAGCATTCCTTTTATTAAAAGAGCATCTTAGGAAAACGAGTATCTTAGGAAACATTCACAGACAAATTCAAGCAACTGGTGATTGACCAGGAACATGTGCAAACTTTAGTGCAGATTCTACAAATGTGTCCATCTACCCCGTCATTAAGCACTGAAGGGCATCTCTGAAGAGATGAGATAAGGTTAGGGGCCAATGGAGGCATTTGCCATCAATCCTTAGTAGAAAACTGCCCATTCCCTCCTGGCAATAGACATGCTACTATAGGTAGAGTTCCTGCATTCCTATGGTGGCCTGTCCTGTAAGGCGTGCAGTCTCTGTGAGCCTAGCAGGGCAACTTAACACGTAGCCCAGAAGGAAAGGAGGGGGGGGGGGAGTGGTTAAAGACACATAAAGAATCTCATCCTCATCTGTGTATCTGTCGTGCAAGGTGCTCACAAGAAGGAGGATTGTGTATGTTTCAGAGCAGTGAAGGTTTGCACCCCTTGTCAGCTTAACTTCTATAGGAGCAGTTTATATTGTTGATTCAGTAACTTACACTGGAATCGCAACCACACTGGTACAGGACAAAAGGAGGTGGGTTGAGAGATTTAACTGATAACTAACATAATTGATATTGAGAAATAGAACAGTCATCTTGAAGTGAAGAACTATGTTGGCATTTCATGAGTTCTGAGGGAGTTAAATACAGCTACAAGACACAAACAGACAGAACTGTCCTGGATGTGAAGACATGGCATGCTACAGACAAATTTCAAACAATTTCACTGGATGAAGAGCAGTGTCACGTGAGGATGTAGTGGCTGAATTTAGCAAGAAAAAGTGTGCTTTCAAAGGAATGCGCTTTACATGTAAATTGCTGGAAGATAGAGTTAGCTCTAGGGCTGCGCTACTCAATGGAATATGGAAAGAAGAATCAGGTCGGGATGTCTAGGTCAGGATGCCCAATTCCCAGCTGTATCTGCTGTAACCATTAAATCTTCATTGTGTTTCTTTCGTCAAGCCTTCGGAAGGGAACTTTATAGTGAGTGAAATTAAGTTGAGCAGAGGAACTGCTACTATATGTTGACTAACCAGCTGTGATGGTGTTTCAAGTCCTGGATGATATTAAAAATTAGGTCTGATGTCAAGGCTGGACATACATTGTGGAAAATAGACTGTGTTAATTGCTTCTACAATGGTCATCCAATGCCCACTACCTATGAATAAAAAGGGCAGCATTGTTATAGGTCTGAACAGATAGCTTTACAGGTTGGCTAGTTGAAAGAAGGGAAAAGGTGGTACTCTGGACACAAATGTTTTTATGATTAATCTACTTTGCAAGCCTCAGACTGTAGTTCACTTTACCTGACTCCACCAGATTTCTGAGCAGTCGCGTGATAATATGGTTACATCTAGTTCTAACACTCAGCCTCAAAAGCTAATCCTATTTCTATCAAGGAACTAGTTTTGAAAAATCACAGAAGATGCACATCAGAATAAAGGTGTAGGAGGTAAGATATTGGGAAATGACAAGCCCATTGCACTTGCAGGCTTTTCATGGGCAGCAGCAAAAGTTCCATAATGTATTCTGGGATGTTGATGTACTGATTTTGAAAGAGAAAGGATCTTGGTGGTATATTGAAGAGATTTATATAAACTTTTAATTGAATATACATGATGAATAAAGAGCACATAGTTGGAGGCCAATGTAGCTGGATCTCTAGGGCACTCTACTAGTGACTGAACGATTTCCATGAAGTCCTTAATTACAATGGTCCTCAAGGCAATATTACACCCAGGAGTTGGAAAATGACCACTACCATACACAGACTTCGCTTAATGCTGTTTTATGTTATGCACATTTGTAGAGCACACTGTCACCCGCAAGGGTATCCTGGTGATGAGCAGGTGTACGGATGTCGTCCAGAGGTTGTCTGTATGCGTGTCACGCGTACAAGCAGGAGTCCGGCTGAGTGGAGGTGTCTGACTGGTTGGTGGAAAGAGATTCGTTGTTCAGGGAGCCCGGACCTGTGTTGTGCAATGCTTTGAATGTGTGGGTGAGGAGTTTGAACTGAGCACGCTTGTGAATTGAGAACCAGTGGAGCTCACTGAAGTGTGGAGTGATAGGAGTCCTATCGCGTTATGGATGGTTTGTAGTCCTTTGGTGAGTTGCGGCATAGAGAGTGTTCCAGTAGCTCAGCATACTGGTGACGAGGACATGTGTGACGGTTTTTCTGGTGTTGCTTTGGAGCCATTTGAAGATCTTCATCAGCATCCTCAGCGAGCGGAAGCAGGAAGCAGTGATGGAGTTGACCTGTGCAGTGATGTCGAGCTTGTTGGTACTGATGATCTTGAGGTTTCTGGCATGAGAGAAAGGGGTGGGTGTGAGTTATAGATCAGCTGGACACCAGGAGGAGTCCTATGAGGAGGTGTTTTTTCTCCAAAGTTCACTACTTCTGTCTTGTCAGTGTTGAGCTTGAGAAAGTTGGACTTCATACAGGTGGTGACCTTAGTCATGCAGGCAGTGTACTTGTTCCATGTGTTGGGGTCTTGTGCGACAGGGACAGTATCAGTTGTGTGTCATCGGTGTAGGAGAGGATGTTGTGGGTGCATATGGCACTGGCTAGTGGAGTCACATATGTGCTGAAGAGGGCAGGGCTGAAGGATGAACCTTGAGGTACTCAGCAGATGAGTTTCTGTGCTTTCAAGTTGTTTGATGTTAGGCTGACCAATTGAGTTCTTTCCATTAAAAAGGAGCAGATCCATCAGAGAGCAGGACCTTGGGCAGGGTGTGATACTGTGACAAAGGCTACCAAAAGGCCCAAAAGAATGAGGGCCACCATCTCTCCTCTGTTCAGGATCATGCAGGCATTGTCTGTTGCAGCAATCAGTGCTGTTTTCATGCTGTGGTTGGGTTTGAACCCAGACTGTGTGGCATCTATGAGCTGGTAGTTGATGAAGTAGTCAGTGAGGTGTCTGTAGATGAATTTCTCTAAAACTTTGGTCAAGTATGGTAGGAAGGAGATCGGTCAGTAGATGGTGAGATTTCTTGAAAAGGGTGATGACTGCAGTGTATTTCTAAGCTTCTGGGCAGGTGACTGAGTCGATGGAGGTATTGAGGGTCAAAGTGAGGGCTTCTCTGATGTGGGTGAGATCTTTGTTGAAGGTGCAGTGAGTCTAGGGGTCTAACATGGGTCTGGAATGGATGGACTTCATGTTCGAAGTGGGTCTGTTTGTGGTGATGGCAAGCAATGGGGTCAAGGTCTGTTCTTTGTCTGAGACGGGGAGACTTGCCACATGGTCAGAGGGGTCTAGTTGTTGGTTGAAGTTTCCATATATGGATGTGCTCTTGCTACAGAAGTAGTCCAATAGATTGTTGGAGAGGTCTTTGGAGAGGGTTATGTTGTTGTAGGTGGCTGGCGGCGTGTTGAACTCTTTGATGATGGCAAATATTTCCTTTCTGTTGCTGGATTCGGCATTGATGCAGTTTGAGAGGGCTGTGCACTTTGTGTTCCGGATTTGCTGGCTGTAGCTGCTCAGGTCGGACTTGAAAGTGCCTTTCTCTGTGGATCTTGGCTCATTCTCCACTTGGGCTTCAGCGGCTTACAATGCCATTTTGTCAGCCTAAGTTCTTTCCCGTACCAGCTGGCTTGTGTTTGTGTTCTTGCTATTTTGCCGTGCTTGAGTAGGGCAAGGGACTCGGCACACATAGTGATCCAGTCATTGAAGGTCTTAATGTCTTCTGTCAGATTGCTGGTTGGTCTGTGGAGAGAATGGAAGCCCAATCCATCTCCAGAATGTTGTTCCAGCGATGGTGAGGAAGTCTGGGGATGGTTGGTCTCCTCTGGGTCAGGATAGAAATGCTGATTCTCATGAGGACATGGTCTGTTCAGGTGACTGGTTTCAACTCTGATGTTGCTGATGGAGGAAAAAAATGTCTTAACTGTAAGCTGTAAGCAAACCTACAAACTCAGACAAAATGGGATATGAATCTGGGCTTGCACTATTAGATTCTGATGGGCACTTTACTGCATTTTCTCAATATATAATTCATACATCAAAAATGGACTCATGGATGATTTTGAAAAAGCTGCCACGCCTTCTCTCTATAGGTACACTACACTCTAACTTCCATTCAAGAACTTTGAATGGTTTAGCACATGAATTAGTCAACTTTGTGGCCAGCGTGTCCTTTTGAACTCTGCAACACTACTTCTTGAAAACTCATCTTTCAGAGAGAGAAGATTTATAAATCAATCCTCCTCACGAAGTGTACCAAAAGCTTGGAACTTCATTCATCTGGCTATCGGGATAAAGCCATTGCACAAAACCCTTAAGACTAAGTTGAAAGGATTGTTGTTACAAGATCACTTCCTTTTGTGACTATATACAGAGAACAACTATAAGACTGTTTCCAGTAGCACTAAGCAACAGATAGAATTCTAACTCTAAATGAGCAATATGTATAGCTTGATTTGTGTTTAAGATTCATTGTATCTGTTGTATCTGCACAGGTGACTCATCAGAGGTAGCGGGGCTTTGAACCCATGGACGAGTCACCGCATCTATGGTCCTTTTGCCAAGCACAAGGCATGCTGTCTTCTCCGGTACAGCTTCATCAGTGTTGGTGTCTCCACGGCTGCAGCCAGTGTGAGGGCTGTTCTGAGGGCAGTGTGGAGCAACAGTCTGGGAAGGCCATAGACAGAGGGCAGGCAGGCGGATGGCACACATGTGGAAAGGAGGACAGATGTTAAACAAGAGGATCTTCTTTTGAGGGCTGAAGAGGGGACCGGGTTAGCCTTACATCTGTAACTATCCAAGATGGTCATATTCACAGTTTTGGTTTTCTGAAATTTCCAATCTACGATGGCTCCAACCTCTTTTCCTGTGGTGCCTGTTCTGTTTGGACCAAATATAAGGAAACAATACCTTAAGATGATATATCACAACTCATTCGCCCCTTTATTTTTTGTCGCAGTCATTGTCTATTTTAAAGCCATTTTGTCCCTGATTTGACCTCTATTGTTCTGCAACTGGATTACACATTTAGATTCTTTAGGTCTAAAGGTCTTATGCTTTGCTCTTTCACCACCCTTGGTCAGGGTAGTTTTGGTGCCTTGCTTATCAACCATTATAGTTTCCATCTTCTACAGTCAAGAATCACAAAGATTGCAAGACGGATTTTGGTCTTGTGTTTTTCCTCCTAACTAATACCCTCATATGTAGACACTGAGCAACTTTCACACATACATTATGTGCAGGGTAGCACCATGGCTTCTTGGAGAAGTCACCCTTTCCTTGATCAATCAAGGAGGAAAATTGAGAGACCAGTGCAGTATGCAGTCGTTGACAGTACCCTTCGAATATATCTGATAATGTACTGCCCCTTGTGTTCAGATTTAGCGATTATGAAATCAAACTATATTTATTTCTTGTGATTAAGGAACTTGTCCGTTGTAAAGAGCAATTTAAGCAATTTAATCAACTGAGTCCAGTCAGTCAGTCAGTGTAATATAAAAGTGTAAAACGAATAAAACTAGCATTCCTCTTATTCTCATGTGACTTTTTTTCTGGAAGGAGGCATATGCTAAAGGTATACCAATGATGGAAGTTGTCAGAGCAATCATCTTCAAATCTATAAGTGGATCTTCTGTTGAATAACCAAGAGTGTGAAACTTCTGAAGGTTGGTAACAGAAATCCTTTAATTTGTTAGAGTGCGCCTATTTCACAGAGAGTTTTGAGATTTCAGATGGTAAAGTACAAGCAATGAGTCTGATATTTTTACTTCTAGATTAGAAATCAAATTTACAGAATCAGGATATCCTAATCAACATAGTACCTGGATTTTTGGGCTGCTTAAATTTGGGAAAGTGTTAGGGAAAAGAGAAGGAAGATGTGAGACGGCTGGCCTTGCAAAGGTGTGTGATACCCACAAAACATTTGGTTTGCAGTTTACATCCAAAATGCACACAGACAGACCTAAAAACTGTAGATTTCAGTTTGATTTTGTGAGAGATAGGATATCTTTTAACCAATCACTTTAGCAGCCATTTCACATTGACATCCAGACACCTAGAACACTGCATTTCATAAAGAAAATCATTCTATAACCCCCTGATTAGAAAGTTTGCACAGATGCAGTTGTGATTTTAACGTATTCTTATTAGCAATATGTCATAAAATATAGAAATATGGTTGAATAAAACCTTGAGTGCATAACATGTTTATACATTTCACATTATAACCACCGAAATAAAACAAATCTTATAACCTACAAAACGCTTGAATAAACAACTGATACTCCAAGAATGTGCAAAATTAGCAGAAAATAGAGCAATCATTTCCTCATCAAAAATATGTTCACAATGCTCACTAACACGAAAAGGCTATTGCACTTACAAGTTTCACATTTCCCAAAGGCAAAAGTGTGTGATTCCCACTCCATAATAAAGGATATGTTCTCTACATTAACTTGTAATATAGAATTATTATACATAATAACGATTCAGTCAGCACCATAAAACCTATTGCCCCCCGAGAAATCATGTGCTTTAATCCATCTCCATTCTTAACAGTTGACCATTCTGCCCATATGTAAGACAAAGTGCTAAGGCATTCAGTCTCAATCTAATATTATAAGATTTGAACACAGGGAGTAGCCATGTTTACGTGCTTTAGCCAACTTTATTCAAAGTAGTAAAAGGTGTTTAATACCATATTTCCCATCAAAACCCTTGTCACACTATTCTTCCCCCTTTTCAGTCTTAACACATCTCACTAGATGCTCTCTAGTAGGAAATATCCCCATTATAAACTAAAGATATGAAGCATGTTTAAGCATACAATAAATTTGCTCCAGGTAATTTTCAAACCTCATTTCAGTCTTAAACGCAAGACAACCTGCTTGCAAGTTACTTGGAATTATCTTTGAGATCGTTGTCTTCAATTTGAAATACTGGTTACGTTCTTTCACAGTTTCTTCATTAGATGAGCCGACCAAGCTTGGATCTTTCCAGAGGCCCTCCAGCTGCAACACGGTTACCTATTTTCAATATGTGCTAGCCAGCTAGCTCTGTTCATGCCACCATCATTTTGTAAATCCAAAACAGAATTTAGATATACTGCTGCGTTTGGATTTCTGCACAATCTTATCCAATACAACAGTTGCCTCAATGCAGCCAGATCCGTGATAGAGAAAATGCCTAACTACAGAAAAAGTGGCATCAAGGGTGCTCTGGACCTAACATCATCAAGGACCTCAGGAAGTTATTTTCTACTGTTTACAACTCTCTTTAATTGCAATGGCCCTCTAGTTCAGATCTATACAGAGCAGCAGCCATTGTTTTCTGCTTCTCAATTTGGAGGATAATGCTTAGAGACTGGTAGCTTCCTTTCTGTTTCAATCAATGCACTGCCATTAAGATTTGAAGTAAGATAGTATTTGTTTCGCTTATCTGTTCTTTCCACTTAAGTTGTCTTTCAAAAACTATACCCAGATAATCAGAATAAGAAATGCACTCTATTTCTCCACCATAAACCTTCGTTTTTTTTCTACAAGGGGAAAGAGGTTTAAATTAACATAACTTTTGCTTTCCTAATATTCATGGATAAAGAACAGTACCCTACAAATTTATCCAGTAATTTGAGCATTGCATTTTCTGTTCTGGATATCAAAACCGCATCATCTGCGAACAGAAGAACTGGAGCTTTAATACTGACAATAAATTGGACATCAAGAGCAGCCTCCAATAGATATTGTGCTACATCATTTAAAAATAAACCAAAAAGGGATGTGGCTTATACGCAGCCATCCCTTACTCCTTTTATAATTGGTAAGAGTTTGCTACCCTCACCATGTGTCCCATAACTGACTTTGGCCATGTTGTTAGTGTGTACACCCACGATAGCCTGTAGAAATGTATTATCAATCCCCAATTCTTAGAGACAAAGTCAGAGTTTTTCATGATTGACAATATCATACACTGACATTAGATCATCAAAAGTACGGTACAATGAGGTATTTCTTCTCCTATATACTTATAACAGATCATATATAGAAGAACAACTTGATCGACTGTTTCAACTCATGACCTAAAGTGAGCGTGTACGTCAGTCAAAATATTCTTGGCATCCACCCAGCCCTGAGTTGGTTTAACAAAATCTTCCTGAATATCTTCCTGGCCCCATCTAAAAAGACTACTGGCTGCTAATTCGATGGATTACCATGACTGCCTATCTTGTGTAGTGGTGCAATAATTGCCAAATTCCATGGAGGTGGTATATTACTGTTTGCTGCAGCAGCGTTAAAGACCCTAGTAAAAACACTGGAACAACATTTTGGTGTTGTTCAATATAGATCTATTGGGACAAGGTCAGGACCTGGCACCTTGTTCATTTCCATATCTCAGTATTTTTCCTATAAAAACGTATACTTTGTGAAGGCATTGCTCCTGCCTGAATTATCTGTTCCATACAACTTTCTGAAATGGGTTGACCACTCTACAGCTCCAATATGGCATTCTGGGTTGTTTGCCACTCCCTTCCCTCTGTAAGTGACAGCCCTCCAAAATTCTCCTGAATCCTTCCTGAATGCAGCATCTTTTTTCTCGATCCACAGTCTATGCTCTGCTTCCAACCTTTTGCGCTTTATTAAGGTCTTAATCTTTCCTGCACTGCTGGTAAAATGCCTCCTTCGAATGATTAAGCTGGGGAGTTATCAGTGCCAGTTAAATTTTGTGCTTCATATTATAGCATTCTACATCATACCAGCTGTTATTACCAGGAATATCGCATTTCTGGTTAATCTGCTAAATAGGTTGGCACCACAGCATTTTTATTTCAGATAGCATTAAGTGGAATTAAGTCAAAATTGTATCATTTCCATCCCTAGTTTTGTCTAAAATAAGGGCAATATAGTATTAAGTAAGGGGATTTCTCTGAGATATTTCTCATGTTTCCAGTGTATTGCTCTCCCTCCGTTAGCTGGAGCAATTTCCAGATGGAACTCTACATCCGAGGTTCCTATCTTTCCCTAGGGTGCATATTTAGGTAGTTATAGACACTTTCAACCCTCCTCACAATCTTCAAATCGACCACATTTTTCCAGCTCTTCATATTGATCAAGAAGTAGTCAACAGGAGAGGTTCTACCACCACAACTAAATGAGTTGTTTGTCAGGGAGTATGAGTTGGGTCGACCATTCATGAATTGTAGCCCAGATTTTGTAAGAAAGGCTGTGAATGCTTTGCCCGTTTAATTTCTTTTTTTCCAGTTCATGGCAGGTTTCAGTATACCTCAGTAAAATATTCTTCAAAGACCTCGCTACTGGCAACCTCTTCTGCGGGAAATGTTTTTGAAAATCACCACAAATTATTAGCAATTGACAAAACCATTCTCTCTTATAAGTCCACCTTTTTTTTTAGACTATGTCAAACTTGGTGAACCTCTGGTGACCATGCAGGAAAGACATATACATTAAGAATGTCAATGCTACCAATCTCATTGCTGACATCCATGAGTCTCACATGTAAAATTTTGAAGTTTATGTGGCCTACATCAACCTGCTGTGGTTTAAAGTTCAATTTGCTTATGACCCAGACCGAGAGCCCGCCCCCATTGGTCTACCCTTTTTTAAACATTTAGCCGGTTCATTAAATTCAATGCAATCATCCATAAAATGCTCTGTCATTGCCTATGTTTCCTGGAAACAACAAATCCTACAATGGCTAACAAACTTTAAGCACTCCCATCAAACCCTCTCTTTCCCAATCCTGAAATATGCCAAGATAGAATATTAATAAAATCTTCATTAGTAATGATCACTTTCCCAATACCCATACCCAACTCATTTGTAGTTTTTCATCGAAGCGACAACAATTATTTAGAGTTCAGTCCGATCTATTTTATGGACATCCTTTATCTTTGTTTTTGTTGTCCTAGGCCGATGCTAACCATGCCCACATTAGACCATTATAATTTCCTTCACTTGCTGCAATGCCCCTACTGCTTAGTAGTTTAACTTTCCTTGAAAACTCCCCCTTAGTGATTAGGAGCTTTTCATAGCCAATCTTACTGTGGAGGGGATGTCTGCTGGCTTAGATTGTTGGACTAATTGAGGCTTACTTACATTTATGCACATTGGTGGGCGATTGGCTAAAAATGATGGCCTTGGCTTCCTCTGATCTGGCAGGACATCTATACCCACAGTACACAAGTTGTCCAGATTACCCAGGATGAGTCTACTAACATTTAGAGAAGCAAACTCCACTTTTGTGACTTGAGGTGGGCGACCTATTCTTGACAATTTCTCAAAACTGACTCCTTGTATGCCCTGTGATGTTATTAGCCTGAAGGGCAGAATGGCAAAAAAGAGATAGAGAAGTCACAACCTGTTCAATGGTTTCATTTAATTAACGTCAGGAAATAGATCGATTAACTCATATTGAATTCAAATCAACAACTTATAAATTGTTATTTTCAACATAACTGCTATCATGTTTTCATTCTTGTTAGAAATGGGGTCTCTAGTTGGCAGTGGTTTGCACCCTGTCCAAGTAGGGACCCTCACTCTATAATAGGATAACTCCTGCTCACCCTCTTGGTCGCTTGGCACGAGCAGTCAGGCTTATCTCAGCCGCAATGTGTAAAGCATTTGTACATACACACACAGTAACACACTGAAAACACAACAAAATGAGTCCACACCAGTTTAGAAAAATAGCCAATATTTATCTGAATAAAACAAGACCGAAACGACAAAAGTTCAACATACAGTAGCAAAGATATCACTTTTCAAAGGTTAAAAAAGGTTAAGTCCTTAGAAGTCTATGGATGTGTTTCTTTTAGCACAAAGTACCTTGGATGTGTCAAAATTCAAAGACGAAACAGGCGCAGGGGAGGTGTGGTGCCAGAAAAGCAAAGCAATGACGGTTCCTTACTTCGAGGGGAGGGGATGCGTCGGTTCCTTACTGCCAGGAGAGGTGATGCATTGGTTCCTTACTGTTACACAGGGGAGGTGATGCATCAGTTCCTTACCGTCAGGGGAGGTGATGCATTGGTTCCTTACTGGAAGGGGAGGTGATGCGTCGATCTCCTGACACGCGGTCTCGACTCCTAATGGCTGGGCAATGTCGATGAAGAGACGGTGTTGAGGGGCGATGTGTCAAAAATCCAGAGGCACTGCGTCGATGTGGCAATGGCGAAGCAGGCGCTGCATCGATTTCACAGTCAAGAAGCAGGCGATGCGCCAATTCATCTGCGGCGAAGCAGGGGATGCATCAGAGTCAGAACGGGTGCCACAGCCGTCAGTGACACTGTGCTCGGGACTCGGGCTGCAGTGATTTTCCAGCAGCAAAGCAGGTGCTGCATCGATTATTCAGCCGCACTGGAGGAGCTGCATCGATTCTTCAGCTGCACGGCGGTGCTGCATCGAGAAAATGGGCGCTGATAGTCAATGTGTTGATTTTCTCACCAGGTCACACTTTCAGAGGCCCAGGAACTGGATTTCGCACCACTTGGCAAGTCAGGGCTCTCAGCAGAAAATCTCAGGCACTGGTAGGTGACGTCTTTTATGGCCCTGAGACTTCTTTTTTTTCTGTTGTAATTTTTTATTGACATTTTGCAGAAATTTCATCATGAGAACAATAATAATGATTACATCTGGAATTTCATAATAAATAGATGAATAAGTTAATAAGAAACGAGAAATACGTGTAACATGTGCCACTTGCTGATGAAGAAAGAACATATAAATATGAAAAATATACATAGCCATATATTAAATATAAATATGAATATATAAAAAGTTAAATAGTAAAACAGTTAAATAGTTAAATAGCTCAGGGAAAGAGGGAGAAAGGGAGAGGGAGGAAGGAGTACAGAGAAGTGAAAAGCAAGCGACACTTTGGTCTTATAAGTAAATGAATTAAGCAAGTACAACAATATTCAATCAGTAATATGAAAAATCGGCTTCTTAAAAGGAGGCAAGCACGCACAAGTCCTTGGAGAACTTTGGAAGTAGGATACCGAAAGCAAAGTCCAGTCCTTTCACTCACAGGACAGAAACCGCAAACAACAGGCCAGCACAGCAAAGCAACAGGCAGAGTGGCAGTCCCTCCTACAGCATCCAGCTCTTCTTCCTGGCAGAATGTCCTTAGTTCAGTAGTGTTTTGATTTTTGAGTGTCAGAGGTCCAATACTTATAGCAGTTTCTGCCTTTGAAGTAGGCAAACTTCAAAGAAAAGTCTTTGTACTGCACAAGACCCTGCCTTTTCCTGACCTGGCTCCAGACACACTACAGTGGGGTGGAGACAGCTTTTTATTGAGGACAGGTGCAGCTATATTCAGGTGTCAGTGACAACTTTTCCCATCACTCTAGCTCAAGAAGGCTCATCATCCTGGTGATGGTCCATCAGGGTATGCAAGGCACACCTCAGCTCCCTTTGTGTGACTGTCTAGAGTGAATGCACAGAGTCCAACTGTCAGCCAACCCAGATGTGGATTCTACAAACAGGCAGAGGCACAGAATGGCTATAGAAGAGATAGTCCTTGCAATAGTAAAAATGAAATTATCAGTATTTCACGATTAGGACATGTAAAACTCCACAGTTCATGTCCTACCTTTTAAATACACTGCACCCTGCCCATGGGGCTGCCTTGGGCCTACCTTTGGAGTGACTTACATATAGTAAAAGAGAAGGTTTGAGCCTGGCAAGTGGGTGCACTTGCCAGGTCAAAATGGCAGTTTAAAACTGCATTCACGGGTACTGCAGTGGCAAGTCTGAGACATGTTTGCAGGGCTACTCATGTGGGTGGCACAATCAGTGCTGCAGGCCCACTATCTGCATTTGATTTACAGGCCCTGGGCACACCTGGTGCACTTTACTAGGGACTTACAAGTGAATCAAATATGTCAATCATGGATAAACCAATCACTAATACAATTTCGACAGAGAGCACTTGCACATTAGCACTGGTCAGCTGTGGTAAAGTGCCCAGAGTCCTAAAGCCGGCAAAAACAACATCAGAAAAATACAGGGGGAAGGCAAAAAGTTTGGGGATAACCCTGCAAAAAGGTCCAGGTCCAACACTTCTCTTACAAGAGCTGTTCCTTTCTATACAATTTACATCTTCTCTTTTTCTTCAATTGCTTCCTGTTTGGTAATGGATTTGTTGTTAACGACGGTTGCAAGCTTTTGCCCAAACCATTCGGCTTCATCTGTCTTCTTTTAAAGATGGGATACACAGGTGGCTGATCTTTGACTCCAAAGTTCTTTCCATTCATATCCTGTACTGATTTTAAATTGGAACCTTCTTCTGTCTGTGTATCTTGATGGCAATTGCATCCATGAGACTGCACCTATCTGGTACTTAAGCATTTGAACATACCTTACATAGAGAATAAATTGTCAAGTTCTCCTTCTATCCCTTGTGGTTCTTTAGTCTTGCCCGCACTTACTTTTGGTGGGGCTTCACTTTTATTGTTATAAGTCCTCACTGTTTGATCCATGATTTTACTATTCCCTATGGTGTGCATTTTGTTATTGACATTACGCAGTGACTCTTGGATGCTGCAGGTTATATAAACATCTTCGTTGTATTTAATGTGGTCAAGTACATCACCCTTGGGAGTGTTTCTGGAACTTGTTGTTGGAGCGCTCATGGCTAGTTGTGACAATTAGGCCGTGGTGTCATGAAAAATTGGCTCCGTTTCTACAGCAGCATCATCTTTAGCCCTTGTACTAATCAGTACTTGAAGAATAGTTGCTAACAATTATGGGATATAGTCTGTCTCCCTCAGTGATTTCTTCGTTAACAAAAGCATAGAGTTCAATACACTATGCAAGGCGCTCATAGCTTCTGAGATGATAAAATCTTGTTTATTTGCAGTTCTTGGAGAATCCATGTTAGGTTTGCTTTGGCCTGGCATGCCCAGGAAGATTGCATCTCTGGAGCATAGCCCCAGACTACTATTGTCAAATCCAGCTACAGGTATATTGTCAGGCTTCGAGTGCTAGCTTGCGGCTCACAGTCCACGTTGCCCCATGCGCTTGGCTGCTGTTTAAGGCTACTAATCCATAGTGGTCCAACCACCACTGGTGCACAGGTGACTTCTACGGGGTTGATCATTGTTAGACCTAACATCCTTGCTGTGACATTCCTCCAAACATTTGCTTTCACTCCCTGATTTCTGCTCAACTCGTTTTCTTTGCCATTACGATTCTGTGTTCTTTAGCCCTGCTAACCAGTGCTAAAGTGCTTGTACTCTTTCCTTTAAACATGGAAAAAATTGGCCTACACATAACTGCCACATTTAATTTACATGCAAGTCCCTAGCAAATGGTACTATGTGTACCCAGGGCATGTAAGTTAAATGCCATTAGGAAGCAGCAGCACTCATTGTGCCACCCACCAAAGTAGCCATCTAAACATGTCTCAGTGCTGCCACTCAGCCTGTAATGCAGCTTTAAACTGCCATTTTGACCAGGCAAACTAAACCTTTTGCCAGACTTAAACCTTCATTTTCAAAACTTAGAAGTCACCCCTAGAGTAGGCCCTAGCCACCCCAATGGCAGGATGCATGGTATTTAAAAAGTAGGACATATGTGTTTAAGTCTTATCTGTTCTGAAAATGAATACATTCACTATTGTAAGGCCTATCTCTACCATAGACAAACACTGGGTTACCTTTTTACATTTAATAAGTGCGTACTTCAGATTGGGAGCAAATAGAGAAATTATGTTTACACTCAAATAAACTGTAATTTAAAATATTCTTTTATGGTAAAGTCAGATTTTAAGTTGCAGTTTTGAAAATGCCACTTATAGAAAGTTGGCATTTTTCTGCCTAAACCAAATGTGCCTTACTCCCAGAGTTCTGGGTCTCATGATTGTGAATGGCCATGCTGTTATGTGTTGTGAATTACTTCCAGACAGTGACACAAAGGAAACCTAGGTGTGAGGGGAGAGGGTCTCCCTGACAGGATGGCTGGGGAGGTGGAGAGCCATTACATTCCAAAGGGTTCTGCTCTGCCTCCATGCTTTACCTTCATCAAATGCACAACATCCACAAAGATTCCACCCCATTCATGGACCACCTGCATTTCAAGGTACAAATCTATGAAAAATTCACCCTGAATAGAACCCTCACCTACCGACCACCCTGACCACGAGCCACCTTTACTAACATCATCACCAACTTCATCGCTTCATTCACCATCGACTCCCGAGCCTACATTCTCCTCAGTAGCTTCAAATTTCACCTGGAAGACCGAAACAACCCCTACTTCACAGCACTGTTCGAAAGCTTGAGCAACATCAGACTCACCCCGCTCATCACAGAATCAACACACACCGCAGGACACACACTGGACCTCATCTTCACCACAAGTGACCGCATCAAATACAACTCCACCATACAGCTCCTATGGACCAACCATTCCATCATCCACTTCCAAATCACACACCTCAAGTCAATACCCCTCCCAGGTTCAGCACTCCAAGTCACAGCTGGTAAAAAATCACAGAAGCAGACTGGCTCAGTGCCATCAGCATTGATCATCCTAGCCCCACAGACAACCTCAACAAGGACAACAACAATTTTAACAACTGGATCAAGAACCGCATCGGACTCCCTCACTCCAAACAAATCCAACAAGAATAGTAGATCAAACAAGCAGGTCTGCTCATACAAAGAAGACCTCGGAAACACCAAACAACACTATAAACAGCTAAAACGGAAATGGAGAGCAAGCCATGACACCACCGACATAACTACATACAAGGCTGCACTCAGACGCTATCACCAGCAAATTAGAGACACCAATAAAAAAACACTAGTGGGCCGCATTGAAGGAAGTGCCAACAGCTGCAAGGAGATCGTCTTGCTCGCCAAGGATTTCACCTCGCCCTCAGGCACTGTCAACAACATTACTGCCTCCCAACAACTCTGCGACAACCTATTCAACTTCTTCCACAGAAAAATGGCAAACATCTACAGCAACTTTGCACACCAACCCAACCCTAGAGAACTCATTGCTAACCTACCCACCACTAACCAAGATAGCCACCTGATCGAATGGACAACCCTCACCAGAAACAACACAGCGGCAATCATGTGGACCATCCACTCAGGGGCCCCAACGGACCCATGCCGCCACCACATCTACAACCTGGGAACATCACCAACCAGCGCCACACTGACCCACATCATCAACACCTCCATCACATCCGCCACTTTACCAGATGAATGGAAACTTGCAGAAACCAATACCCTCCTCAAGAAACCAACAGCCAACCCAAATGTGAGCACCTTCTGACCCATCTCCCTGCTTCCCTACCCAGCCAAAGTGATTGAGAAGCAACTCACAATCCACCCTGAACTTCACCATCTTCTAGAGAACACACAATCAGGATTCAGAAAGAACCACAACAATCAAACAGCACTCATTGCAGCCACCGACGACATTCAAAACATCTTGGACTGAGGAGAAACAGTGGCCCTCATCCTGCTCAATCTCTCTGTGGCCTTCAACACTGTCTACTAAAACACCCTCATCAGAAGACTTCACAAGATTGGTATACAAGAATCTGCTTTCAAATGGATCTGTTCCTCCCTCACAGGAAGCTTCCACCCTTCTCATCAGAGACTAAGAAACTGATATGTGGTGTCCCACAGGGATCATCCCTCAGCCTCACTCTTTTCAACATATACATGACACAGCTCGCCAACATCATCTGATCACAAGACATCACAGTCATCTCCTAAGCCGATGACACCCCCAACTCATCCTCCCTGTGACAGAGAAGACAAACACCACCAGAACCAACTTCACCAATGGTCTGACCATTGTAGCAGACTGAATGCGAACCAATTGCCTGAAGCTACACTATGACAAGAGAGAAGTACTGGTCTTCAGGAACATGACCTCCCCATGGGATTCCCATAGGTCAGAGCTAGGACCAACACCCACAGCCACATATCACACAAAAAATCTAGGGATCATCCTAGTTGACAAGGTCAACATGACGGCTCAAGTTAACACAGTGTGCACCTCTGGCTTTTATATCCTAAGCATTATGCAAAAGATCTTCAAATGGTTACCTCAGAACACTAGATGGACCGTCATACCAGCACTCATCACCAGTAGGCTGGACTACGGCAACACTGTCTATGCCAGAATCTTCAAACAACTCCTACACAGACTCCAGGCTACACTAAACGCAACTGCAAGACTCATACTCGACCTCCCAAACTGCACCCACATCACATCACACCTCAAGAAGCTTCACTGGCTCTCCATTCACAAGCACAGCCAATTCAAACTACTCACACACACACATACAAAGCCCAACACAACACCACAACACAGGACCAGAATACCTGAACAACCGGATACACTTTCACTAACCCACTAGACACGCCTTCTCTGCCTCACTCTCATTCGCATGCAATCTGTGCATACGCAAAAGCAAAATTGGAGGTCCCTCATTCTCCTACATCACACCCAAGACATGGAATGATCTCCCTCAACACATCAGTGCCTCCTTGTCATTTCTTGAGTTATGCAAGAAGCCGAAGACCTGGCTCTTCATTCAAGCATCTTGGGACTACAAACCTACACACCTTACCCAAGTGCCTGGATACCCTCTGAAGTGATTAGTACACTATAGAAATCAATATAACATAACAGCACACACAAAGGAACCTGACACCAGGCTTGCCCTTGACTTTGCCACCCTAGACAGCCAAACCCAGGGGAAGTGGAAGAACTATCCAGAATCGGTTTTGGGAGTAGGTCAGGGGATTCCCCCCACACAAAGATGGGCACCAAGTATGAAAATAAGACCTTCAAAACCACTCATCAGAACACTCCTGGACCTGTGGAAAATTCAGAGAAGGACGCCCTTCTGCAAGGACTGCCCTGCTGCTGGAAGGACTGCCTTGCAGTCTGAAGAAGGAAGATTGGACCTGCTTGCCTTGATCCCAGGCTACCAAGGGTCAGTTGGCTGACCTCCTATGTGAGCTAGAGTGGCACAGAAAGCTTCCAGAGGCTTGCCATGCCACTGCTTAGCTGACCAGCACCAACTGGACCTGCCTGAGACCTGCTGCTGGTGTCTGCTGGAGTGAGTTCTGATCCCCAAGAGGTGCCCCCAGATCGTGGACACTTGGCTTGTATCTGAGTGCACTTCTCCGTCCCTAACTGAAGATTCCATCAGATCTTAAGAAAAGTGATGCAGGATCCCGCAAAGCTCAGAACTGAAGGTTCCAACGAAACCAATGCAGGGTGACGCAAAGCCTCAAAGAAGTCATGCCACACCAAATCCATCTGAGATATGCTCCGGATCCAAAGCAGGAGTGACACAAAGACACAAAGAGCTGACCCTGCAGCTTTCTTGGACCTGACACCCAGCAATGCAAAGCCAAGCAAAGCCTCGTCGCACAGCTGAAAGCTTAAACAGATCTAATGCCAAGCAACATGAAGCCTTGAAGCCCAACACCACACAGACATTGCATCAAGAACATAAGGTACCACTCCCAGTGTGCCAAACTTGGTCCAGTACCAAACCTTCGCTCCACCATGGTCAGCCTGAATGTGTGACTTTGTCCCAGTCCAGTTCAAACAGATGCCCACAGTTGGCTCTTTGCATCTTTTGGAACTATTTTAAACTCTTACATCTCTTGTTCTACTGTTTGGTATGTGATTGTTTTGGTGTCATTTTATTTATTAAATGTTACTCTATTTTTCTAAATTGATTTGGGATTTTTCTTGGGTTGTGTTTTTACTTTATTACTGTTTGAGTGCAACATAAATACTTTACACATTGCCTCTAAGCTAAGCCTGTTTGCTCTTGTGTCAAGCTACCACAGGATTAAGCACAAGTTCATTTAGGTACGTTTGGGGTTCACCCTGACAAGGATTGTTATTATTATTTGAGTGGGGTTTCCACCACTCTCAACTAATAACACAATTTCTTACATTGGTGGTTAGTGTTGGGATCCAGTGCTTGTATTTGTGCAGTATCACTCAGTGATTTGTGCAAAACTAACAAACCCTAAAATATTCTGACGCCAGAATCGATTTCTTTTTAAATTCTTCTTGATTACCCATATTTTTTTCTTTTTTCCAAGTTTAACTCCTGCCTCACATATGTTCACCTGTGATTCTTGTTTGCAAAGATGGAGTTGGCGCTCAGCACGACTGATACGCTCAAGGTAGCAGAGTTGAAGAAGCTCTGCAAAGAGAGAGGGCTGACCGTAGGGAAGAGGGCCACCAAGGTGGATTTTCAAATAGCCCTCAGAGCCTTTGAGGAGGTCTGCAGGATGCAAGCTGCAATAGAGGAACAGGAGGGGGTGGCCCTAAGGATGAGAAGGTGGATATGGAGTATGAGGATGAGGAAGGAAATGGTCTGGCCACAGGCCCAGAATTGCAGCTGGAGGAGGAGGATGACAACTTATCCTCAGGAGTGAGATCCCCTGCCAGGGTAGGAGCACTGTGTCATCCCATACCTTATCTCCTGAGTAGCTAGAGGACAGGAGAGCTGAGAGAAAGCTCAAGCTGCAGCTGGCCCAGATAAAACTGGCTGCTAAGGAAATGAAAGCATCTGCAGAAGAGAAAAGGCTGGCAATGGCGTAGAGGAAGCTAATCCCTGAGAAAATGAAAATTCTTATAGCTCATGAAGTGAGTGAGCAGAAGTTGGATAGAAAACCCAAACAGCTCACAGGGTCCAGTAGCAATAGTGACAGCAAAAACACAGTGTACAATGGAGACAGAAAGGTGGACATCACTAAAGGCCTGGTGCTAGTTATGTGGTGGGGGATAATATTGACAAGTGGTTTGCTGCATATGAGATAGCCCTGTTCATGCATAGCATCCCAGAGGAGGACATGAGGGGATAGTCTCTGGAAGCACATGCCAAATGTTGGGAGGGATACGTTGTTGAGCTTAGAGGTAGCTAATCAGATGTCCTACATTTCCATGAATCCATCCCTTGCCACCAAATTTGGCTTCACCTCGAGAAGTATAGATTAAAATTTAGGGACAGCCAGAAACAGTCAAACCAGTCTTCGGGTGTATTTTTGGTAGTAATTTAGGAAGGCACTGAGTGATTGGGTGGTTGGGTGAGGGACAGCAATGCGAGTGACATTGATAGGAGGTTTAACCTGATTTTAAGAGAGCACATGCCCAATAATTGCTTTACAGAGTTGCGCTAGCACCTGATTTATACAAAGCTCACTGTACCTAAGGAGCTTGCAAAGTAGGCAGACCTCTGTATCAGCACCAAAGTGTCCAAGAAGGTCCTGAGGGGATCATCAAAAGGTTGGACAGGGTCCCCACCAGAAGAAAGAGGGGGGGAGTCAGGGATCAAGGCCCCCAAAAGAGTCTTCAGGAGAAGGATTCTGAACCCAATCTTGACCAGAAGAAGGGAGGGTTCCATGGGAAAAAGCCTTCAGGTCATTTCATTCCTAAGTGCTTTGAGTGGTACAGGTATGGGCATGCCAAGGGGGAGTCCAGCTGATCAAAAAGGCAGCAGCCTCCCACTGATGGGCAGGCCCCGGGTATAGCAAGTGTAGTGCTCGGAGAGGAGATTGGCCCAGCTAGTGTAGGGGGAAGTGCAGAGGTTACCCTAGTTTCCCTGGGTGACAGAGAGATGGCACAAAAGTTCACATGCCTAGCAATACCAAAATGTATAGGCTGTGGCTCACCATCAATGGGCAGAGGTTGGAGGCTCTGAGACACAGAGAAGCCAGTATGACTATTGTTAGGTGCCATCTGGTGTCCTCAAAGCGCGTAATTACCAATGTGTTTCACCAGGGTGTGACGGCTGACCACCACCTCTGTGGCTTTGGTTCCCTTTGAATGGGGTGAAGGGGTCTCAGGTTCCTTAAAGGTAGTTGTGAGTCCAGCCATGCTTGTGGATTGTCTGCTTGGTAATGACCGGTTAGGGATGCCTGAGTGGATATGCCTGACCACACGGTCCATGACAGGCCAACAGGGAAGTCAAAAGGATCTGAATCCTGGAAAAATGGCCCGGGCACCTGCCAAAAGGAGAAAGGGTATGGGATGTGACAATCGCCCCTGAGATTCCCATGGTCTGAGTGGAGGCTGAACCTGAGGGGAAGGCTCTGGAACCTACAGGGGAAGCCATTGCGGTCATGGACGACCTACTTGAGTTGACTGGATGGCAATCTGAAGGAGGCCATTCCGGGTGGAGGTACTCTTGAGGGCCTACAGATCACCTGTTCTTTTGGGAGAATGATCTGTATAGTGAGCCTAAGGTTCCTGAGCCTGGAGCAACCTTTGTGTTAGTGATCCTCAAGTGCTACAGGGCCTTCCTACTGGGTCTGGCTCATGACATACCACTGGCTTGACAACTGGTGCAGGCCAAAACCTTTACAACGTTGGCAACCTATTTTTATTAGTCAGAGATGAGAATGACCTCTGATGCCTTCTGCAGGTCCTGTCCCATCTACCAGACCAGTGGGAGGTCACGGGCATAGCAAAAGGCCCACCTGATTCCACCCCCCGCAGTGGGAACAACATTTTTAGAGGGCGGCTGTTGATATTATTGGGCCTCTGGATCCAAATACTGCCCTAGGAAAAAGGTTCATCATGGTCTGGTGGACAATGCAACGCAGTACCCAGAGGCCATTCCTCTGAGGATGGGGACTGCACCTGCAGAGGCCAGGACATTGATGGGGATATTTTCGTAAGTTTGGGCTTCCTGAAGCAGGTTGTGTCAGACTGAGGAACCAACTTGTCTGCCTTCATGAAGTCCATGTGGGATGAGTGTTGGATAACCTACAAGTTCTCCACACCATAACACCCCTAGATAAATGGGCTTTGTTAGAACTGGGGGTCTCTAGTTGGCAATGGTATACACCTTTGACCAAATAGGGACCCTTGCTTCTAAGTCTGGGAAAGGGGATTACACTCCTGGATAATCCCTGCTCACCCCCTTGGTAGCTTGGCACGAGCAGACAGGCTTATCTCAGAGGCAGTGTGTTAAGCATTTGTGAACACATCCAGTAATACAGTGAAAACACTACAGATGGACTTCACACAGGTTTTATAAAAATAAGTATTCTTTATATAGACTTAACACAAGACCACAAACGACAAAAATCCACAATACTGTACTCAAAATAGACTTAAAGATGGTAGAAGTAATTCAAAAATAGGTTATTCACTTAAAAACAGTCTTTAGCAACCGATAACCCCAACTGGAGTTATCACGACGTCAAGGTCGAAGAAATTCCAAAATACGGCGCCGACCGCGAGGTGTGCGACGTCGGGCCCGGAGTAAAAACAGACCCACACAGGACAGTACCTTGGAAAAGCAAAAACAAAGACAGTTCACGGCGTCGGGGAGATGCGGCGTCGTTGGCGCTGGCCGGCGTCGGTTCCTTGCTTCGGGGGAGGCGATGCGTCGGGTCCTCGATGCTTGCGCAAAGCAGGGGATTCATCTGTTCCTTACCGGAGAGGAGGTGACTTCGCGATGGTGCCGAAACCACGGTTCCGTACGAGGTCACGATGTCGATGGATTCTTGACCACCCATGTCGAGAATCGGCTCCGCGATGATGTCGGCTTCGGAATCGATGCAGCACAGCAGCAGGCGTCGGGCCTACATCGCAAGTCGGAGCAGCGCTCACGGCTTATGGCAGGTTACTATGTCGCTCGCTGGCGTCGATGTGGCACGGCGGCCGGCGTCGGGTCTACGTTGCAAGTCGGAGCAGCACTCACGGCTTCGATGCAGATTACGGCATCGCTCGTCGGTGTTGCAAATTCCCTCTGTAGCAGCTAGAACACCAAGTTCCAGATGCAGGCAAACAGAAAGGGTGAAGTCTTTTGTATCCCTGAGACTTCAAACAGGAGGCAAGCTCAAATTCAAGCCCTTGGACAAATATTCTGCAAGATGATGAAAGTTCCGTAAAAGTACCTTCTCCAAACAGCACACTGGCAGAGGGGCAGTCCAAACTCCTGCAGCTTCCTTGGTTCTTCTCCTTGGCAAAGGTTCGTCTTGATTTCCCAGAAGTGATCTAAAGTCTTGGGGTCTGGGCCCCCATATTTATACTACTATTCTCTTTGTTCTCTGAAGCAGAGGGTCCTGTACTTAGTCCAAACCAGTTCTGGGTGCATTCTGCCAGTGCACACCTTCTTCCTTTGTCAGTGTGGGCCAGGGTCATCAGACGCACCCCAGGAGGTGGAGCCAGCATTGTGGAAGGCAGGCACAGCCCTATTCAGGCCCAGGTGCTACTCCTCCCACCACTCCTCATGCAGATAGGCCTATTCATTCAGCCTAGTGCTGACTCACCCTGTCTCCTGGAGCCCCCCAGCTCCTGTCACTCACAAAACCAGACATACAATGCACAAGCTAGCAGAGGCAGGCTGGATGGTTAGGCAAGAAAATACCTGCTTTCTAAAAGTGGTATTTTCAAACACAGAATGTTAAAACCAACTTCACTAAAAGATGTATTTTATCATTCTGAGTTCAGGCATACTAAACTCGAATTTCTACCTAGTTCCCTGAGTCAGTTAGGATTATAAAATGTTATAATCAAACTGCCCATTCTGGCCTATGGGAACAGGTAGCCTTGCAATAGTGAAAAACGAAAATGGCTGTAATTCACTATCAGGACATGCCACACACATCAGGGCATGTCCTACCTTTCACATACAATGCACCCTGTCCTTGGGCCTACCTTAGGGGTGGCTAACATGTAGAAAAGGGAAGGTTTGGGGACTGGCAAGTGTGTGCACTTGCCAAGTCGACATGGCAGTCCCAGACTGCACACAGGCCTGAGTTACACTTTACAGGCTGCTTCTGTGGGTGGCACAATCAGCGCTGCAAGCCCACCAGCAGCATTTGATTTAAAGGCCCTGGGCACACGCGGTGCACTGTACTAGGGTCTGACAAGTAAATCAAATAATCCAATCATGGAATCACTAATCCATCACATCACTTTACAATAGAGAGCATATGCACTTTAGCACTGATCAGCAGTGGTAAAGTGCCCAGAGTCATAAAACCACCAACAACAGGTCAGAAAAAATACAGGAGGAAGGCAAAAAGTTCAGGGATGACCCTGCAAAAAGGGCCAAGTCCAACAGGCTTGTTAAAAGGTTCAACAAAAACCTGAAGGGCATGGTTATGGGTCTACCAAAACTCATGAGGCGTACATGGGACATTCTCTTGCCATGCCTTCTTTTTGCATACAGGCAGGTGCTTTGGAAGGCAGTGGGATTTAGTCATTTGAACTTGTTTGGCCACCTTGTGCGTGGACTTCTCAGCCTTGTGGAGGATGGATGGAAGCGAGCGACCAAGAAACCCCCAGATGATGTAGTGAGCTGCATGTTGACTTTCAGGTCACACATCAAGCACTTCTGGAAAGAAGCCACAGAGAACCTGGAAAGAAGCCACTGAGAACCTATCTGCGGTGAGATAGAGTCTCTACCAGAAAAGGCATTACCAAAGGTATCTAACTTGTTCTTCTGATAGAGACTTCTAACCACAGATTCCTCACCTTAGACGAGATAACCAAGCAATACCTCCTCTGAGGTGGGTCTGCAAATTGGATAAAACCAGAAATTCCTGGAGAACTGAACAGGCAAAATGGCCATCTTCACAGACCTGATTGCCCGCTTTGTGAACATATGGAGTGATGGCCACATAGCGGCTTGGCAGATGTCCAGTAAAGGTATCCAATGTGGCCTTGGCCCTGATGGAATGGGCCCTCAAGCCTTCTGGAGGCCGATTCCTTGCTAATGCGTAGCAGATCTTAATGCAGAGTACAATCCATCGAGAGATGATCTGCTTCTGCACAGCCTTGCCCTTTTTTCAGTCCAGTAATCCCAATGAAGAGCAGATGGCCCACCCGATGGTCTTTGGTGCGATCAATGTAGAAATAGACAGCTCTCTTCCAGTCCAGGCAATGGATTCTCTCCTCTTCCTTGAAAAGGATAAAGTGGAGCAATAAATGTAGGCAGAGTGATGTTCTGACCGACATGAAATGGGGTAACAACTTTCTGCAGGAATGAGGCACATCTGAAGAACCAGTTTGTCAGGGAAAAAGCTGGTGAATGGAGAGTGAACCAAGAGAGCTTGAAGCTCGCTGACCCTCGTGGCCGATGTAATGGCCACTAGAAAAACTCTTTCAATAGTCAAGAGCAGCACAGAACAGTTGTGCAGGGGCTGGAAGGAGAAGCACATGAGAAACATGAGGGCCAGATTGAGGACCCATTAGGGCACCAGGAAAGGAGAAGAAGGTAACAAGAACTGCAAACCTTTCAGAAAACAAGTGACAACAGATGACTTGAAGCAGGAGGGCTGAGTTGCAGGAAAGCTGAAATGGTTGATAGGTAGCCCTTAACAGTGCCCAGGGCAAGGTCTTGCTGGACCAAAGTTAAAACAAAGAGCAACACTTCCGAGAGTGGTGCACAAAGGAGGCCCTGGCATGAGGAAAACCATAAACATATCCCAAAGACTGGCACATACAGTTTTAGGGGAGCATTACTTGACTAACAGATGACATCACAGACCTCAAGAGGAAGATCAAAAACCCTCAACTTCCCCGCTCAATCTCCATGCATGATGGTAGAGAGTGCACAGGTGTAGGTACAGGACCCTGCCCTGTTGCTGTGACAGGAGATCCTCTCAAAGGGACAACCTGATCGGAGGACTGATGTTTATGCTCAGGGGTTTGGGATACTATACTATCTGTGCCCAATCCAGATCCATAAGATTGACTTGGGCCCGGTTGGTCCTGAACTTCTTGAGAGCTCAGGGCAGGAGTGGTATCGGTGGAAGGAGTACAGGAGTCCTGAATTCCACTCGAGGTGGAATGCCTCTCTGAGCGAGAACCGCTTTGAAAATTCCAATGCGCCGAAGTGCTCACATAGTGTTTATCTGCAGTGGTAAACAGATCGAGCCAAGGCTCTCCCAATACATCGAATAGACCTCATGCCACCCCTGTTGCTATTTGTGATCCGCAAGGTATTGATGGCTGGGTTTGTCCACACTGGTGTTCAGTGAGTCTGCCAGGTACTGCATGATCAGGAAGATGTCCTGGTGCTCCAGCCAAGTCCAGAGGTGCGGAGCTTCCTTGCATAGGGTCCCTGACCCCACCCCACCCTGTTTTTTGCAATACTACATGGCAGTAGTGTTGTCCATGAACATCTGAACCAACCTTCTTCTGATGGATGACCAGACCAGAGATCTCCACCTCTCTCAGGTGGCCACCCCAACCCAGAAGTGATGCATTACTCACCACTGTAAGCTCTGGGTCAGGAAGGAAGAGGGATCTTCTAATGGCCCAATCACAGTTTGTAAGCCACCACCCCAGATCTTGTGCAGACCCCTCCGATTGCTGGATCAGGTCAGAGAGATTTGCCTGATTCTGCGCCTACTGGGACTTCAGGTCCCACTGCAGATCCTGAATGTGCCATCAGGCATGATTCACCAGCAGGATGCAGGAGGCCATAAGACCCAACAGCCTCAGAGTCAGTCTCACATAAACATGAAATGTCGGAATCATAGCCTGAACATTCTGAACTTGCCGCTCCAGAGGATAGGCTGCGAATTACACTGTGTCCAGAATGGCTCCAATTAAAGGGAACATCTAAGCGGGGTTCAGGTGTGACTTCGGCATGTTGATAGTGAATCTCAGCGAATACAGGAGATCCATCATATTCTGGAGGTGGGTGGCAATTGCCTGAGGTGAGCTTGCCTTCAGCAGCTAGTCATTGAGATAGTGGAAGACCTCCGCAGATGGGCTGCATCCTACTCCATTACTTTTGTGAACACTCAAGTGGCACTGGTAAGGCCAAAGTTATCACAGCGAACTGGAAAGGATTGTGGCCCACCATGAACTACAGGTAATGCCTGTGGGCCAGCAGGATGTGGATGTGGAAATATGCATCCTGTATGTCCAGTGCTACCATCCAGTCTCTAGGGTCCATGGCAGACAGAACCGAAGCCAATGTGAGCATCTTGAATTTCTTTTTTCTCAGAAAGTAGTTGAGAGCAGATCTAATATAGGGTGGAAGCCTCCAGCCTTTCTGGGCACCAAAAAGTAACAGGCATAACAACTTTCACCTACTTCTAGTGTGGGCACCCTCTCTATGGCTCCTTTGGCGATAAGAGCCTGTACTTCCTGATGGAGCAAGGAGAGATGGTCCCTGGTCAGCTGTTCTTTGGAAGGTTGCAAAGGCAGAGGGTTTTCCACAAATGGAAGAGCATACGCATTCTACACAATTTGAAGCACCCACATGTTGGAGGTAACCACGGACCACTAGCACAGGTGTGCCTGAAACTGCCGCCAATGGATGGCTGCATTGACTGGAGGATGTACTAAAGAGGCTTCAGCTGCTGGAGAACTGGACAGCACGCTGGGTCTGGCTCCTGTGTCCTCTTCGGGATCTGAAACCCCATACACGAAAGGACTGGTTAATCTGGTGGACTGGCAGATAAGGATGTCATTGCGGACATACATATGTGCCCCAACCATGTACACAGTAGGGGTGAAAGGACTGTTGCTGGGACCGGGCAGTTAGGGAAAATCCGGGAGACCTAGCAGTGACCCAGCTCTCCTGAAAGCGCTCAAGCATCGTGTCAGTCTTTTCACCAAATAGTCGAAAGCCATCGAACGGTATGTCAATCAAGGATGATTGGACATCCCTGAGAATCCAGTAAACCGCAAACAGGCGTGGTGACACAGTACCACCATAGAGGCCCTAGTTCTACTCAGGGAGTCCTACGTATCAAGACCACACCTGATAGCGAACTTCGCCACATTCCGACCATCCACTAAGTCTTGGTTGAGGATGGCTCAGCCCTATTCAGGAAGCATGGAAAGCAGTTGTGCAACCGAATCACACAATGCATGGGAATATTGGCCCAAGAGGTATGCGTGTGTTCACGGACCACAAGGCTAGGCTGGTGGAAGAGAAAATGTGGAAGGGAACACATTTGGGTTGACCTTGGCTGTTGAAGCCTGCACAACAAGGCTCTCAAGGAGGGGTGCTGAGAGAGGAAGGCTAGGTGTCCTGGGGCAGGGTGGTGGTTTTGGGCAATCATGCGATGAACAGGATCCCCTGTGCAAAGTTTGGCCCAAGACCCCAGGAGAACATTGGTGAGGGCTTTATTGAAGGGGAGCAACGGATCAGCTGAACCCACTTCTGGGTGCAGTATCTCTGTCAAGAAATTGGTCTTGACCTCGATTCCTGGCAGCTGTAGATCAAGGGCCTCCCTTGCCCTGCACATCATGGTGGTAAAGGATGCAACCTTCTCCAAAGCAGGGCCTGGAAGGGAAAGCATGTCAGAGTCAGGAGAAGTGCACATGCTACTGGCATCACCCAGTTCCTCTTACCAGTTTTCTTCTGGCTCAGAATCCTCCTCTAGGGGACCGAACCCATCCTCCACATCTCCCTCTTCAGGAAGGAAGGGTCTATCTAGGGGTGGCAAATCGAGGGACGGTGCTGGAATTGACGTCAATTGGCGCTGGGGCAGAACCAGCTCAGATGATGATTGGCTCGCTGTCGAGCAGCGTCAGTGGCGTCGGGAACAGGGCTCAATGGAAAGGGGCCAGGGTGGAAGAAGGCACCTGTAGTGCCGTCAATCTGAGGGTAGATACAGAGGCCCCAGCTGGCACTGTAGGCAAACCCGCTGGTGGCAACCCAGCCAGGGCACCTCTCAGCTCTGTTGGGCTTGAGGGTATGACATAGGGATTCGGTGGCATAAAGATGGCATGCATGGCATTGTAGAATTCCTTCAACTGAGTAGAAGTTGCTCCAGTTCCAGGAAAGTCTGGGAAATGCAGAACAGGATCGGACACCGACTCCACAGGTGGAATGCAAGAGCACGGCCTCGTACCAGGAGGACAGGAAGAGAAAGTCAAAGAACACTTCGACTTATTTTTGTGCTCTTTGGCTTACCTGTCTTTGAAGAGGACATCTTGGAATGGGATGACAAGCATCCATAGGAACAGCCACAGAAATTGCCCCGAGATCTCCCTCAGGAGCGGGAACTTCTTCTGATACGCCACCAGGAGCTTCATCGCCTGCTCATGGATTGCCTTGGGATGCATGGGCTTGCACTCGGTGCAGATCTTGGGGTCATGGCCCTACCCCAGGCACCAGAGTCAAACCAAGCAAGGATCCAACGCCGACATTTGTCTGTGGCAGTCCCCACAAGGTATAAAAACTATAGTTTTTCAATAAGACGTCTGTAAGCACACTGGGGCAAATGCTTAAAAAAACTTTAACAAAATGTCAATAAAGTGGTCAAAAAATGACCGAGGTAGCTCTCCTGATCCACGCTGTTGGTGCGGAAAGAAAGAAACTGATGTCAGCTGCCCTGGTTTTGCCCTTATATAGGCATCGCGATATCACTTCCGACGTGGACAACGCCAATGTGGAGCCAGTCGACACCACCTACCGGAGTGCAGAGGTACTGCTCAAGATCCAGTCTGTTGCCTGAGAAATATTACAAGGTGAGGAATCTATGGTTAGAAGTGTCTATCAGATTGCCATTTTGGTGAAGTACCCACCTGGCCTAAAGGTGTGGGTTAAGGAGCTTGTGGAGCCCCGGGCCTCAAAGGGCTGATGGACCAAGTCCTACAAGGTTAAAGAGTGGAAGGGGAAGCCACCTACTTGGGGGTCCTCAATACATCTAAGAACCCCTGATGGATCCTGCATAAACCACCTCAAACCTCACTTTGAGAGGTCAGAAGTAACAGTCTGGTGACAGATGATGGTATGGAGGAAGAGAGCCAGCCTCTCACCAGCCTCCTGTCTTCCAAGGAGCAAGATGGGTCAGTAGAAGGAGTTGTCTTCTTCCCTACCCTGAACCCACAGCAACAGAGTGACTGTCGCCACTTTTCATCTCTCTCTTTTCACTGATCCCAGGGCTCACCACTTGGTGCACCCGTAATATTGACACCGGGAGCAGGATGCCAGGCAAAAACAAGATTTGAAGGCTGTCTGACAAAGTGAATCAGATTTAAGGAGGAGGTGTCAAAAATTCTGGAGTCAGCGGTGATTGAGCACTCTAATAGCCCTTGGTCCAGTCCAGTGGTTATGGGACCCAAGGCCGCCCCACTGGGTGCCACACCAAAACTCCGGTCTGTGTGGATTAAAGAGAGCTTAACTCAGTCACCAAGATTGATGCTCATCCCATCCCCAAGCAGATGAGCCCATTGAGAAATTAGGTGCTGTCCGGTTTGATTTAACATTAGGGTATTGTCAGATTGCCTTAATAGAGCGGGCTAAGGTGAGGCCTGCATTCTCTACCCCAGATGGCCACTTCCAGTTTTGAGTGACGCCCCTTGGGTTAAAGAATGGCACAGCCACTTTCCAGAGGTTGGTCAAATGGGTCCTAGCTGGACAAGAGGACTTCAGTGCAGCCTACATGAATGACATTGCAGTCTTCAGTTGTAGTTGGGATGACCATCTGCACCAGCTTCGGGCAGTGCTCCAGGCCCTGCAGAGGGAAGGCCTGACTATCAAGGCCAGTAAGTACCAGATAGGGCAGGGTTCTCTGGAATAATAGGGCCACCAAGTTGGTTGGGGCAAGGTGCCCCTCCAGGCCAAAATACAGACTATCTTGGCTTGGGAAACCCCCAAAACCCAGACAGAGATGAGAGCTGTTTTAGGCCTCACTGGTTACTACAGGAAATTTGTCAAGATATATGACACCATCATGGCCCCCTTGACAGACCTGATTTCCAAGAAGTAGCCCAAGAAGGTGATCTGGACGGAGGAGTGCCAGCACACTTTTGACACCTTGAAGGAGGCCATATGTACAGCACCAGTGCTCAAGGCACCTGACTTCTCCAAAGAGTTTATTGTCCAAACAGATGCATCTGAGCATGGCATTGGGGCTGTTCTTTCACAGCTAAACTGTGAAGCCTTGGACCAACTTGTGGCTTTCATCAACAGGAAGTTACATCCCTAGGAGCAGTGGCGACTGTTGTAGAAAGGGAAGCCTTTGCAGTGGCCTGGGCACTGATGAAGTTGAGACCATACTTATTTGGGACTCACTTCTGGATGCAGACAGTCCACAACCCCTCAGATGGCTAATGCAGATGAGGGTGTTAGACTTGTTAGCCTTAGGGTGGTCTTCCCCCCAACCTTTTACCTATTCCCCAGCTCTTTGCAAAAATTACTTTTTGTTGGCTTTAGGACTCTGTGCACTTTAGCACTGCTAAAGTGCTTGTGCTCACTTCTTAAAACATAGTAAAATTGGCACACACCTGACTTTCAAATCTAATGTACTTATAAGTCCCTAGCAAATTGGTACAGGATGTACCCAGGGCCTGTAAATTAAATGCTAATAGTGGACCTGCAACACTTGTTGTACCACCCACTAAAGTAGCCTTTTAGAACATGTCACAGGCCTGCCATTGCAGCCTGTGTGCAGTTTTAAACTGCCAAATTGATCTGTCAAAATAAACCTTCTCTGTGGCCAAAAACTTCTTTTTAATACATATACGTCACCCCTAATGTAGGCCATATACAGCACATAGGGCAGGGTGCTGTGTATTTTTAAAAAAATGGGCACGTACATTTAAGCTTTACATGTCCTGGTAGTGAAAACTCCCAAATTTGTTTTTTTCACTACGGTGAGGCCTACCTCTCCCATGGGATAACATTGGGTTACATTTTTACATTTAATAAGTGATAACTTTTGTTTGAGAACAGGAAGGAATGTCATGTTTGGTTTCTAAAAATTGCAATTTAAAATCCTCTTTTAATGGTAAAGTCGGATTTTATAATTCTGAAAATGTCATTTTTAAAAAGTTTACATTTTCTTATCCTAACCATTTGATGCCTGCAGCCTATGCCCTGTGTCACAAGACTGTGATTAAAGTGGCAGTTGGTCTTTGTATATTCCTCCCAGATAGTGAGAAAAAAAAAGGGGACTCGTTGTTGGCAGGATGGGAGGGGAGGAACTGTCCCCTGCGCCACTTAAATTTCAAAGTGACCAGCACACTCAAAAAGAACTTGACTCCAGTCCTTTGTTACCCTAGACCTCCTGGAGCCTGGGCAGGGAAGAAGGAAATTCCAGAATCAAACCAACTGTGGGGGGACAACTCTAGAAGTTTCTTCCACTTCAAAGTTGGCACCAGTTATAAAAATAGAAACCCCAGACCCACTCTTCAGTACACTGCTTGAACTTCAGAGGACTGCCCTGCTGCTTGAGGCTTGCTTTGTACCTCAGAGGACTGAGGTGCTGCTACCAGAGGACTGAATTGTTCCATGAAGCTTACCTTCTACTCACAGAGGACTGCCTTGCTGCTTGAGGCCTGCCTTTCAGCTTCATCCCAGAACTACCAGAGTGACTCCAAGGGTCGGGTGGCTGACCTGTCCTGAGCTGCAGGGACACAACAAGCTCAAGAGGCCTAACTGCAACTGCCCAGCTGACCTACTGCACTGGTCCTGCCTGGACCTACAACTGGACCACCCTGAGCCCTGCTGGAGGGAGTTCCTGATACCCAAGAGGTGCTTCCCCATGTCCTGGTCCCTTAGCTGGTATCAGTTGCGCTCCTCCTGTGAAGAAAGGGAGAAATCGTGAGGTTTTGGGCCCATCACGACTGCGAATGGGCCCATTCATGCCAAGAACTTGCTACCTGCGATGACCACGAATGCAAAGATCCGGTGAACACAACTCTTCTCGCTACAGCGACTGCCGGCGATGACCGGTAACGCAAGATCTGCACTTCACGCTACAGCGATGACAGCCCGCAGAGACTGCCAACGTGAAGCTTCAGCAGCAACTGGCTGTGATGCCCGACAAGATATTCGCGCAACAGCGGCGACTATCTGCAATGCTCAGCCTGCTCTTTGCACTACAGCGATGACCATCTACGGTGTTCACCTCGCAGCCTCCTCCATCACAAACTGGACTCATCATGCTGGGTTTTAAGAAGGTAACTTTTTCAACAGGGCTAACCTGGTCCCTGTATCCGGCCCACGCTCCATCGCAGTCGGCCTGAACTTGTGGCTTTTATTTGGTCTAGCACGACCAGATGTCTGCGAGTTGCGCTTTGTGCTTTAAGGCGCTATACTACCTAAAACTTTGAAACTGAATATCTCTGGTTCTACTACATTTTTGTTGTTTTGGACTCTTTTTATTTATTAGTATGTCCTTTATTTTTCAAAACGGGTGTGGGATTTTTCTTATGCTGTTTTCACTTTATTACGGTTTGTGAGCTGCATAAATACTTTACACATTGCCGCTTAGTTAAGCCTAACAGCTTTTGTGCCTAGCTACCAGAGGGTTAAGCACTGGTTAATTTAGTGACTTTGTAGTTCACCCTGACAGTGATTGTAGTTGTTGTTTGAGAATCAAAAACCCAATTTCCTACCAGGGGTCATAATCCCAAACTCTCTTGAGGTGGTCCATCTCCCAACAGGAAATGAACTTTGTGGTGAAACATCACCCTGGGACCAACCATACCAATGCGGATGGTCTTTCCATTTCTTTTCGCCTTAGCGATGAGAACTCCCAGGAGGGTGTGTACTTCTCCCTGCTTTCAGCAGTGGGGGAGGACACAAGTTGGACGTGACATGTTTGGTGTGGTATTCCCCCAAACTTTTTGCCTTCACTCCCTCATTTTTGCTAAACTCATTATTGTTGGCATTAGGACTATGTGCACTTTACGCCTGCAAACAGGTATTAACGTGCTTGTGCTCTTTCCTTAAAACCTGGCTAAACTGTCCTACACCTAATTGGCACATTAAATTTATGTGTAAGTCCTAGTACATTGTTCTATCTATACACATGCCCTGTATATTAAATTAAATGCTACTAGTGGGCAGCAGCACTCATTGTGCCACCCACTAAAGTAGCCATTTAAAACATGTCTCAGGCCTGCCACTACAGCCTGTACTCTAGTTGTTTTAAGCTGTCATTTTAACCTGGCACAATAAACTTTTCAGCAGGCCTATACCTTCTTTTTTAAAATGTATGTTACCCGTAAGTTAGGCCCATACCACCCCTACAGCAAGGTGCATGGTATTTAAAAATTAGGACATGCATGTTTAAGTCTTACATGTCCTGACAGTGAAAAACTCCTAAAGTCATTTTTCACAGTTGTAAGGCCTATCCCTCCCATAGACTATCACTGGGTTACCTTATTATATTTAGTAAGTGGTAACTTCAGATTGTGAACACATAGAGGAATAATATTTAAGGTCAAATGAATTGTAATTTAAAATCTTCTTTTTAAGTTACAGTTTTCAAAATGCCACTTTTAGAAAGTTGCCATTATTCTGCCTAAACAAAATGTGACTTTCTGCCAGTGTCCTGGGTCACAGGCAGTGAATGACTCTGCTGTTGTGTGATGTGTTTTGCTTCCAGACAGTGAGACAAATAAAACCTAGGTATGAGAGGAGACGGTTTTCCAGACTAGGCTGGGGAAGCGCTTACCCTGCCCTGATTACATTTCAAAGGGTCCAGCCTGCAACACACACAAAGGAACATGACCCCAGGCCTGCCCTTGCCTTTGTCACCCTAGACGGTTTGGAACCAAACCCAGGGGAAGGGGCAGAAATTACCAGAACCAGTTTTGGGGTTGGATCAGGGAAGTCCCTCAAATGAAGGCTGGCACCAGGTATAAAAACAGGGCCTTCAGAAACACTCATCAGAACACTCCTGGACATGGGGAGGATTCAGAACAAGGACTGCCCTTCTGACAGAAAGACTGCCCTGCTGCTGGAAGAACTGCCTCACTGTCTGAAGAAGGCAGATTGGACCTGCTTGCCATGATCATAGACTACCCATTGACTTCAAGGGTCGGTTGGCTGACCTTCTGTATGAGCTCCACGGACACAAAAAAGCTTCCAGAGGCCTGCCCAGCAACTGCCCACTTGGCCAGCACCAACTGGACCCAACTGGACCTGCCTGAGCTCTGCTGCTGGCCTCTGCAATAATGAATCTGATCCCCAATAGGTCCCCCAAGTCCAGGACCCTTGGCTGGCATTAGAGATTACGCATCCCTGCCTAACTGAAGCCATTAGAGCCAACGTAAAGCTACGCATGGCCCAACAAAGTCACTGAAGGCTCCACTGGAACCAACACCAAGAGATGCAAAGCCTCACAGAGCCATGCAGTGCCAATCTGGTCTGAGAGCTGCACTGGATCAAATGCATGAGCGACCTGAGCCCCGCAGCGCTGACCTGAAGTTTCCTCGAACTTGACACCGAGCAACGTGAAGCCCTGCAAAGCCTCCTTTTGTAGTTAAAAGATTAATAAAATCCAACACCTAGCAAAGCAAAGCCCCGCAAAGCCTGGCTGCGAAGCTGAAAGAGTTATCGAATCCAACGCCAAGCCCAGCGATGCCTCGCAAAGCAACGCCACGTAAACCTTGTATCAAGGACATAAGCTACCACTCCATCAAGCCGAACTCGGTCCTGTACCTGGCCTGTGTTCCATTGTGGTTGCCTTGAACTTATGACTCTGTCCTGGTCCAGCACAACCAGATACCCCCAGTTAGCGCTTTGCGCCATTAGGCACTATTCTTACCTAAAATGTAAAAACTCATATCTCCGGATGTACTGTATGAATTTTGATTGTTTTGGTGTCATTTTATTTATCACATTATAGTCTATTTTCCGAAATTGGTTTGAGATTTTGCATGTATTGTGTTTTCACTTTATTACTGTTTGAGTGGTGACTAAATTCTTTACACATTGCCTCTAAGTAAGCCTGACTGCTTTTGTGCCAACTTACCACAGCGTTTAGCACAGGTTTATTTAGTGACTTTTGGTTTTCATCCTGACAAGGACTGTGTTTATTATTTAAGTGGGGCTGCCACCTCTACTAATGACCTTATTTCTTACAATTGCCATACGACAAATATCTAAATCAAGCTTAATTGCTGTGGGCCTCCATGTATCCTTTGTACTGAGCTGTGCTCTAGCACTTTCCCTGCTGGATACGCTATTCACACTCCATCTCGGCTGTTTCTTGGAAAAGTTAGAAGCTGCATTATATTATGGTTTAGTACTCAGCTGATGGTGAGATGTTTGTGTTGGTCTCTATATCAATATCTAATTGTTTGGTAGACAGGCAAACAGCCTATTATAGAAACCCAGTTACTGTCTATGGCCGGGCTTACTTCCCCAGAGTTCTGTTTCCACGTTGCTGCCATCTCTTACTTTACGTTAAGTATCTCAGATCTACTTAATTAGAAAATTATATTTTTTATAATTAAGAATCGTTGTCTAGTTGATGTTGATTAATAGAGTGTGTTATCAACGTCAATAAAAGTATTAATAGAGGGTATTTGATGAAAAAACCATGCTTTTAGGCTAGCACAAGCTTTTTCTATAATTGCAGGATTCTATCAAAAACTTACGATGTCAAATTTCAAGCTGATGACTATATCGTCACAACAGAGGTCAGAATTTACCAAATGTCCATTACCAGCCACCAATTTTTAGGTCTCGCCTGAGCCAGCGCAAGCGCTGGTCTGGCGAGACATTTAGTGTGTGGGCTTTAAAAATCCGACCACACGCTTTTGCTTGTGGCCTAAAGCTTGCGGTTACGCGCGCGGTTACGCGCATAGCCGCCATCTGGCTTTCCTATCTCTTCCTCATTAAGCGCATCGCTCGCGGACACCCTTAAAACGTGCGCACCAAATCAGCGCGCGATTGCGATCAGTTTCACTTTCATGGCCGCGCAGCCGAGTCACTTTCACGGCCGCGCGGCCAATGCTTGTTGCTTCCTTGTGCTCACCTTCTGTTTCCGTTCTTGCCTCCCCACCCCTAGCTATTGTCAGTTTGCTGCACCATCCCTCCCGCCCTCCGTAGTCCGTGTGCTCCCCTTTGCTGCCCATCCTCCGTTGTCTGTGTACTTATAGTTTGTTTTTGTGCTTTCACGTCTGTCATCGTTGTGCTTCCCAATGCTTGTTGCGTAGTCCGTGTGCTCCCCCTTTGCTGCCCATCCTCCGTTGTCTGTGTACTTATAGTTTGTTGGTGTGCTTTCACGTCTGTCATCGTTTTGCTTCCCAATGCTTGTTGCTTCCTTGTGCTCACCTTCCGTTTCCGGTCTTGCCTCCCCACCCTTAGCTATTGTCAGTTTGCTGCACCATCCCTCCAGCCCTCCGTAGTCCGTGTGCTCCCCCTTTGCTGCCCATCCTCCGTTGTCTGTGTACTTATAGTTTGTTGGTGTGCTTTCACATCTGTCATCGTTGTGCTTCCCATCGCCCGCCCTCTGTTGTTTGTGTGCTTCCTTATTGTTGTCTCATGCTTGACCTTCTCTCCCCGACCCACATCCTTTCTCCTGCCCTCCCTCTATGTTGCTCCGCTCACCACCCCAACTCACTTTCTTTTTGTAAGCGCATTAGCACCGTATCAAGAAAGCACACTAGTGTTATATCAAAAAAGTGAATTTGGTGCACCTTTGTATGTACTAATCCATCTCGGGTTGGTAGATAAGAAAAACATGCTCGCCTCATTTTGTTGGCATGTGCATCCGTTTTGGCGTACGCCTACAAAAATGCTGTGTCTTAGCACATTTTTTCTTTTTACATTATTTTCAGCCTTACTGCACAGCATGGCTAAAAATAATTTCCATAGCCTTTCGGTCTTAGGAGCACCGGAAGTGGGGGGTGGCGGCAGCACCACCAAGGTAACCCTGCTGGTGTTCTGAAGGCATAAAGAGGACTGTACATTTTGTTTTTATTCTGTTGCATTTGGTGTGAGTTTGAAGACAGAGGTAAAGTGTCATTCAATATATTATGACATACTGCTGTTTATTTAACAAGGAGATGGGTGTTTACTTTTCTTTCCTGAATGACAAATGGGGTGAATTTTATAATGTGAAATAAGTGACAGTCTTGCAGGAGTACAGCGAGTATTGATAGAAAAGCTGCAGAATGTCACATGTTTCCTAACACAATAAAATGTAATTACTTGTAATGACCTTTTCAACCATTCCAAAATATATTGTCAGCAAGAAAAGTTCCATTGAGACACATTGTTGTATTTGTAATTCTGAGGTAAGAGGGAATTTTAATAGGATCAAAACGAACCAAGACACTTCACTTGTGTGATGCAAAAATGATAAATACACACAGAAATAAGATTTCTGCGCATTATCGTTTGTACCTAGGTTTATCAGTAAAGGTGCATGACTGATGCTAATCTAATGGCCATTTCAGTTGAAAATATGCTCTGTAAAAAGCAGCACCCTAGCACACCATGTTTAGTCATATATTTGGGACAATGAGCTGCACAGTGCACCACTGGACACACACTACTTGTACACCATTCTTGTGCCGAAGGGCGTGGCTCATTTGCTACACTTTGCATAACACTTGGATTTTTACAGCTTCTACACTTCAATGCAGGGCTCTGAGAGTGCTTGTTGGACTGGAGCTGTCAGTTCTCATTCACAAAATTAAGTTGAATTGAGGTTTTCAACCCTCAAATGGGTTATTTGAAAAGTACAGAAATGTCTCCACAGAAAGTAATTCTAAGTCAAAAGACATTTAATTCAGTCAGTTGCAGTTTGAACACCATCAGGCTACTTTATTGGCAAATAAATGAATGAATAATTAAATAAAAACAATAAATACATCTCCATCAGCTTTACAGGTCTTGGGCAATAATTTTAGTTTAATCTAATAATTTAAGTTACAGGTCCTGCATGTATGATGACATTGGCATAGCCAATAGGTCTTGCCTTTGGGACCTTATAAGTGTTTAGCCATGCAACAGTTGATGTTGTTGCACTAAGGATATTGTGCTGCATAACTAAATACTTATAAGGTCCCAAAAGCGAGACCTATTGGCAACGCCTATGCTTGTTGATACCTGTGACCAGGACCTTGCACCTAGGTCTTTAGTCTTTTGGCCTGGGGGCCAAACACTAATAAATATAATGCAACGCCCGGCCATTCTGGTCAAATTTCTTTGCCTATGAGCCCAATACACCCAGACCCATCAAGCCAACACCAAATGTGATCGAGTGAAGCATGAAGAGTAGCAACTAGGAGCCATGGGTCAAGAATTTATACCTAGGGATAGCAGTGGGTTATCAGGTGGGGCATCAGGTGTTAGGAAAAATGGTAGATGATCAAAGTACAATAATATCACTGCTGGTCTCAATAGCAGGCTATTTGGTAAGTAGGCTGGCAGCAGGGAGATAGTTAATCAGGGAAACAAACAGACAGCAATGTGGCGGTAGGTAGACAAGCAAAACAGGATTAGGCATACAAAGCAGCCGCTCAACTTAGTTGTTTTACAAGGGCACGAGTACCACAAGGCACTAGATAATTTCACTCTGCTTCTACTTGTAATCCATTATAATTAGGGGTCCTGGTTCTATGGTATTTTTTTTTTTTACATTTCCGTCTGTATTTATCCATATTTATTTTTTGGCCATGTTATTGGTATTTATCCATATTTATTTTATGTTTTGAGAATAAATGGAGTCGTAAAATGGTATATTTCCACATTTATTTAACTGATAAACAGCCACTCATTCTTTGATACCTGTCACGTTTTAGAAAATAAAGCAGGCAAATATAAATAACACTACTACGACACGTAAATATTAGCATTATTAACAAATATATGTTAACAAATGCCTGTATTTAAGGGAATCTCATCCTGTTTTTAAATCCCCATGGTGTCTACCTGCTTAGCAGTTGGTCTGGAAACAAGGAGAATCACTCACAAGAAGCACAATTTTCTGTGTTTTTCAGTTTTTAAAAATAAATACAGACAGGAAACAGATTGTTTTCGGTCTGTATATATCTGTAAAAATCAGTATACACGGAAAACTGGAAGCCCTAATTATAATGAATTACAAGTAGAAGTACAGTGAAATTGTAGTCCATTTAAAGTACTCCGGTTAATGTGCACACAGCCTCGGAAACTGCTAGGGACCATTGTTAGTCACCACCTCACAAACACCGCCAACGCAATCACCAGCAATCTCTCCTCTTAGGTGTAGCTGGGAGTGACAGGTGGGTCAAAAGCACCTCAAAAGTGGGCCGAGTCCAGCATATATTAGTGGATGGACCGCTCCTTGACGGGCGTGTTCCCAGCAGATGCCAGCCTGTGCTCACACAGCTTCATGTGCAACCTCTGAGAAGCCTCCATGGAGTTATTAATTTTTAGGCAAAGTACAGAGTTCTTGGCACACGCCTGCTGGCGCCCACACTTCCACAATCAACCTTTTCCTCCAACTACACGTCACTTCCTCTGCTCATGTCTGTTTGTGTCCCGTCATTTTCTTGTGCGTCCCATCACTTCATTGCGAGTCCTGTCACTGAGATGCAATTAAATAGCCAAAATGCTTTATTCTACATACTACAGATCTGGTGTTACACACACCTTAATACATTATGAGTGGGCAGAACATTATTGTTGCATTGCCCCCTCCCACCCTTTTCATTTAAGAAACCACTGGGCTTCTTTGCCATTTATGTATATTAAAGGGAAAGTTCCAAATCCATGGCGATGACAGAACATGCAGGCTTTTGCTATGCCATAGCTGTGCACTCCTATAAACCAGGAGAAAATAGCATAGCCATGCTTCTCTTAGTAACCTCAAAAGAACTTTCAAAATTGTGGTTCCCTGAAGGTGGTAGCCATGTCACCTCCGCAGGCATCGAAATGGAGCTCTAGTGACGCAAAACCTGATTTTTCATGGCCGTAATAAAAAAAAAAAAAGAGAAAGATATTACTCTTGCTTTGCTGTTTGAAGAGTTCTCCTTAATTTTCTCTCAAGGGACACTATCACAGAGGATGATTATGGCTCCTGGTTTTATGGCATTTACATTTTTGACATTTCCATCTGTATTTATTCACATTTATTTTTTGCTCATTTCATAAGACTTTATTCATATTTATTTTGTGGTTAGGGTACAAAATAAGGCTACAGTGGGTATATTTCAATATTTATTTACCCATTAAATGTATACTCACATTTGAATGTGAGTATTCAAATGTGTCAACCAATGCATGCTGAATTAAATGAAAGCCACTAACAATCTTGTTATGTGTTGTATGTTCTCTGCCAGACAGCTACAGATGTCTCTGACAAACCTAAAAAAGAAAGATATCCCACCAACCTTGTTTCGTAGTCTTAATTAGAGATAGTTTTATTTCTCACACATAGTTCTTATACTTCTTACTATTAAGTGAACATGTTTGACACAACAGATTGGTATTCAGTTTGTTTAGATTATAGTTGTTGTTTTAGAAAACAAAATATGTCATACCTGATTCCTGAAGAGAAGCTGCTCTACCATGATGATAACACATCTGATCATTTCAGTGATGTGTTGGGTTACATAACCCTTTGCTTGATTTAGACTTTGGCAGAGTGGTTTCTCTGTCACCAAGGCAACAGAGTATCATAGCTGCTAACACAAAGTTCTGCCTGCCTCATTTAGAGTCGGCCAGAACTTCAGTATGGAGACACCGGAGACTACTCCATCTCCAATGCCTACATACACCTCTCATGACCTGACGAAGTAAGGGCCGTTGGAGGTTTGGCCATGTGTCCGTCCACCCTATTTAGAGTGGGCTAACATATGGGCAATGTTTGCTTTCACATACCACCATACAAAACATGGCAGTATTTGAAAGCAAAAACTTGTAAATGACCACCAGGCCATGGGAGGAAACTTCCATAGCAAGGAAGGGCATTGTTTTTTCCCCCCTAAAAATAAATCTCGCTTTTGGATTTTGTTTCTGAAAATATTTTAAAAAAAAGTTTTTGAAACTTTGATTTTGATAAATAGAGAGTTGAAAGTATGGCGTATGGCCGTCCTTCAAATTTTCAATGCATTTACAGGAACCGCTGTGACAGTGGTTCTTGAAATGCAAGCGGTGTCCGCTGGGCTAGCAGACATCTCAAAAATTTGCCCTGCCAGAAGTAAAGTACTCCGGCATTGGACTGGTACATACTCCATCCGCCAAAGTCTAAATCAAGCCCTCTGTTTCCTTCTAGTGTTTGTGTTTGGTCAGGCACTATTGCCTTCTGCTTGATGTGCAGAACAGGGTAGTGTCCTATAGACTGGATAAAGAAGTTCAAATACATGTAAAATGTACAGATTTTGAAGCTGTTCTACAATGTAAATGTTGTCATATGATTGCATTGTACTGGAAATGGCTAAAAGCCACTGGCCATTCAAATGTGAGTTTTCTCCCGTGGCCTGCCAGTCATTTTTCAGTTTTCACTACCCCATGCCTCCAGGTTTTATGTGGTGGTGACGGACAGCAAAAACTGGACCTTCGTCTGCCCACTCTAAATGGAGTGGGCGTACAAATGACCAAACCCTGGATGACCATTACACTGTCGGGCCGTCGGAGGTGCATGTTGGCGGCTGAGATGGAATAGTCTTGGCTGTCAATATACTGAAGGTCCACCCGACTCTAAAGGAGGGAGGCGCACTTTAAGTTTGGTGGAGAGCGTAATCTGCCACTGTTACAAAGGTGTACCAGGCATGCAAAACTATAAATCGAATCCCCGATTCTGCAGGGAATCAAGTCTTTTCTTAAATGTATTGTTCCAAAGTTAGTGTCCATCATTTTGGAACAACAAATTAAAAAAATAGACATAAGCTATTGACGTCATGACATAAGCGTCATGACATAAGCTTGTGCATACATCATCATATTGAAGCCATTATAGCATCATGGCCATTTATGCATGATGCATGTACGCTTATACATCATCATGCTGGTATCTTTTTTGTTGATGAGGTTCAGCATTTGCAATAACCATTTCTAGGTTTCGCCTGCACAGTACTTACGCTGTGCTTGTGAAGTCTATTGTTTTTAATGTAAACTTAAAAGGGCATACATCCCATCCCCTCTCTTTCCTGTCTTTTCATTGGTTCCTGTGCTTGCCACTCACTTTTTCTCCATTTCTAATGGCTGTAGCATATGTTCCTGCGTTTCCCAATACTTGTTCCTCATCTGCTTCTCTTATCAGTTTCCCGTAGCCGAAATACTGTTAACATCCGCTTTGGTGGAAATATTTTCTTCATAAAGTTTTGCCTTTTTCTGCTTTTTCTTCTTGTTCAAACTATATTCTTTCTTTCTGACCACCCCAAGTGTAATCTAGTTGCATAGATGATAGGTAAAATGCCTTTAAACAATGGTTGGGAGCCACACCACCCTAATCGCATGCACGTCACGTGAACACTAATTTTCTATTTAGGCACATTCACGACGTTGCACTTCTAAGCCTTGGATTCTTTCCGGCTGGTGCGCAAACTAGTTCTAGTGGGTAGAGAGATTCCGGCTGAAACTTTACTGCAGTAATGTTGGTTGTAATGTGAAACATATTTTCCCTGTTATTTACAGACGACTGATCCAGTTAGAACGCCATGCCCCCTTCTATTATAGGCAACATTCCAGGCTCCCAAAATGGGCCGAGCCGTCACTTCCACACGCGCACTGTTTGATGAGGTTAGCACTCTAGTGTACTTAGCAGTCTCTTTTGCGCATGCACATCTTTGACTAATTATCTGGTGTTTTTTCACTTCGCCTCCTGGCATGGTGCTCGAGCAGGCACCAGCGAGTCGAAATGCAGAACGGTCCACTACGGCAATTTACAGTAGGCACACGTCACTGGCTTGAAGTGAGTAATTGCACCACGTTTTGGCCATTATTGATTTGTCCATGCGCATAGTTCAGTCTATATTTCAATTGTATGTAGTTTACTGGCTTGCGGCATATGCATTATTAAAAAATGTCACAACTGATTTTGTTTGAGAGGTATGCAGTGCTTTGAAGGTTTGTGTGTTGTGTCCCTTTTTTGCTTCACCCAAAATGCAAAACAAATGTAATTGTTACACAAACCTCACAATATCCAAAGCGCAAACCACATAACCAGTGTAATAAAATAAGAGAGAACCTCAAAATTCCCACTTGTAAATGGCAACAATGAAAACTGGACAAATATGTACAGCGTATGAAAATCACTAAAGGCAGATTTCTTGCACTTTACTTTCCTAAACATTGTTGTCCTACTCCAGGCATTGGCACTGAGTTGTTATTTTCACTGTTCCTTGAAACAGATTTGTTATTTGTTTATGCTCATATGATGGTAATTTTCTGTCACGTCATAATCATGTGAGCCATTGGCTATGATTGGGAATCTACATGAAAGAACCTTGGTGGAACAATTAAGCGTTAATAGATATTAAAACATTTTTAAAAAGAGAGACCTTGGGTATCCAGAAAATTAGTAACAGAACGCAGCAAATTCTGCAAACGCGGCAGCATGCATAACCCAGACACTACCTCAATAATGGCCTTCTTTTACTACAGATATTGCTCCTCCCATTAAGCAGCCTTCCTCAGTTGGTGGTCTGACAAAAATCGAGTATTTCGAAGAAAACCTGCCCTTTAGGAATTAGATAGGATACAACGAGAATTTGCTGTAATCACTTTTCTAGAAAAAAGACTTTTTTTCTAGAGACCCCTCACCCACCAGGGTTTGCCCTAGGTGGCATGCTTCATCACTGGGGTTCCTCTCAATCCTCTATGGATTGAGGCGTGCTGTGACTTGCGAGGTACGTAGGAGCACTTTTTGTAGACTATGTGTAGTGCCGTGATGTGGAGTGGGTGGAAAGGAAAATTTAAAAACACCTAATTAATAGGCCACTCGTTTATTCCCGCCCCTAGTTGGCATGGTTAAAAATCAGGGGTTGTTACTGAGAGAAAACCTGACCTTAATGAGTCTGGTTGTCTCAGTACTACAAAATCGGTGGATATTGAAACAGGAGGAGGTTTTTCGACAAGAGTTCATTGTCACAGATACCCATACACAACAAGTAAGTGGTGTCCCACTTGGTTGTTTATTTAAAATAGGAGTGCATTATCAATGTTTCAATAGCCACCGATTTTGTATATGATTTATGTATAAATCATATATTTTTTATAAGGGCAGCAACATTCTTTACGTGGAGAACTACCCAGGGTTCAGCCATTGATTAGACATTGCGCAATGAATGACCGTAAAGGGTCAGGTAGGAGAGACTTACATGCCTTTGAGCCCCCCCTTTTCCCCTTTACAAACTAGATGGAGGCTTCGGGGTCCAAGGACCACCACACGTGTCTAACAACCCAAACCGCATAGGACTGGAGCATTTGCAAACAGTCGAAAAGACACTACTTCAATGCAACTCGGGGTGCCCCCCCAACCCCTCCCATTTTTTCTTTACTTTCATTATTCCACTTGTGATTTAATCAGCATGTATATTTCCATAAGGTATATATAATACATTTTTTAAAAAAATCACGACCATTCCTTGCCTCGATGTATAAATTAAAAATTTTCGTGACCACGATTCATTATTAACGCCTCATTGCGTTATTTGATATCTTTATAGTTACAGAATCATTTTGTAAAATTGTTGCAAAGCATATGATAATAATGTCGATATCCTTTGCAAAAGAAATTCTCCCAACATGGCAACGCCGTTACTCCACCTGCGGCGACCATTTGGTAAGCACAGAGCGGTGCAGTGCCTCAGAAACAGCATGACTAGACTGTTTTTTTCCCGCCGCATGGTCGATAACGAGCTTTAAATACGGGAGCAGGCTATGCCACAGTCAGTATGCGTTCTCCAGGGAGAGAAGTAGGTAATTCTGAGCAGAGGCGGCTTTGACGAAGTAAGTGGTGGGGGGGCCCGGTTCTTTTGGATGGAATACGCTATCTTAGGTGATTACCTACACCTGAATAGCAACATTAGGAGTATCAGATGACCTTTTAATATATAATTTCTCCCATTTTTAGTGTGTGACTACAAGCCCCTGTACCCCTGGCTTTGACCATGATGCAATAATTTAGCATTATCAAAAGTACGTCACAGAGATTACTTCTTCTATGTTTTATGTTGTATTGTCACATGGTGTCTTGTCTCACGAGTGTTATTTTACAAATGTTTTCACCCATTTACAGTGTGTGGCATGTCTATGACACACTATGAGAGCACACAAGATAGACCATATGAGCACCCACCATGTACGGGTGCTGTATATATTTGTGGGTATTCATAGGCTACATGCATAACTAAGCATATGTGGCCTGCCTACCTGGCTGACTGGTTGCTGTTTTTAATATATCTTTTTTCTGATTACAGATACGGATTAATTACTAGAACCATACGGATCAATTACTAGAACCGCATGTATACAGTGCATGCTCATTAAGTATGCACACTTTGCATCCTCAATATAGGATTCACTAGGTGTGGTCCACACGGGGCTGGACCCCGTGGAGTCCTGAACAAGAGCTACTAGGGGAACAGCTCGAAACATGTTGACACAAACACATTACTGAGACAACCAGACTCATTAAGGTCAGGTTTTCTCTCAGTAACAACCCCTGATTTTTAACCATGCCAACTAGGGGCGGGAATGAAAGAGTGGCCTACTAGTTAGGTATTTTTAAATTTTCCTTTCCACCCACTCCACATCACGGCACTACACATAGTCTACAAAAAGTGCTCCTACGTACCTCGCAAGTCACAGCACGCCTCAATATGTAGAGGATTGAGAGGAACCCCAAATGATGAAGCATGCCACCTAGGGGCAACCCTGGTGGGTGAGGGGTCTCTAGAAAAAAAGTATTTTTCTAGAAAAGTGATTACAACGAATTCTCGTTGTATCCAATCTAATTCCTAAAGGGCAGGTTTTCTTCGAAATACTCGATTTTTGTCAGACTACGTAACTAATAGGAGGATAAACCGAGCCGCTACCTCTGCCTTCCTCTTTACTTTGGTAACTAATTACTTAGTTGGTGGACATGCCTCTGGGTTTTACGCAAGTTATATGTACCGCTTCTTGGGCTTAAATTGAGGGTCCCACAGGATGTTGCGCCGCCGAGACTCGAACCGGGATCCCCAGCTCTTGAATCAGCAGCTCTGGCCTCTGGGCCATATCCTCTCCACTCCCGTGATACTTGTCAGGGAGGCTTTTCCTTCGTCCTGGACGGTGATACATAAAAACATCTCATTATACACCACAAAGCAAGCTACCTATATAATGTTTGCGGTGCTATTTGTTTCATTAGTGGGCTACTCCTAGTTGCAGGCACTCTATCCACTGAGTTATCTCACTCAGTGGTGGCGCAATGAATGTGTATGTTTATCTTTTTCCAAAGCATACCTTGCTTGTAAGAACGTGGCCATTAAAAAACATGTCCTCCTTTTATTAAACAGTACAGGCCCTTTTGACATGTGGTTTAGGAGTTTAAAACATTGTACGGGAATACCGCTTCCTTTTTAGGTCGAGCATCAGAGCGCATGCGCTGTCTGCAAGACCTGCTGTAATCACTCTTACCGAGTGTAATCCCGCCTGCTGCTTACCATATGCTGACTCCAGCATCCCTCATTTTTCCTGCCTCCTAATTGGTTAACACCCCAATAGATCACTTCCGTTTCTACCCGAGGAGCACTGCTTACTACAGATTTATTCTCGTTGATAAGTGGCCATTCGCGTTAATAAAGGTACTATTTCTTTTACACCATCATGTAAACATATACGCGTTACTCAGGTACAGAGTACTCACTATTTCAGCACATATATTTCATTAAACAGGTTGTGAAAAACATCATGCAGGACATTTTCAGGAAAACGTAACCATTTTAGAATAAGTCTAACGTGTTGTGCATGCTTAGAATAAGATGCAAAGGATGGCAGGCCCACAAAGAAAATTTTGACTACTTCGGAAAAGAATTTATGCAGTCTACTGAATATCACAACAGGTGAACACTGGAGGAGGCTGAGTTGCCATCAGGAGCCGCATAGAACAGTTCCCTCGGGGCACAGGACGCTGCAGTGCTCTACTACTTAGATGCCCTCCCCGGCTGCCGATAATGAAAAGTGGTTCAGTGGCCCTAGCAGGCAGCCCTCTCATCATTCTCGTGTATACCGGTCTTTTCTGTTCGCCTTGCTTCTCGGTGGGTGCTATGCAGGGATTTACGGAGTGGCAGGCAGCAACCGGGCATTAACCAGCCGGCTGTCTACCAGCCCGACAGCTACCTAGATCTGTCGGCTCTCTAGGTAGTGACTTCTGGGCGCAAGGATACAGCTACCCGCACAGAGGCCCCACACTCGGACTGGGATGAGGAGGTGAAACTGTCTCTGGCCCCCTTCGCTGGACTTCAAATCCACAAGGGACCCCCCGCTGCGACACGTGACCGGTGGCGGCTGTCAGTGCAGAGCTCCCATCATCGCCAGTGCGCGTCTCACAAGCAGTCAGTGCGTGTCTCCCCCCACTGGGAGGAGACAGAGGGACTCTCGTTTCGGTGTGTTTGAGATGTTCCATATGGGTTACCGTGCCTTTTACAACGATATTACCATTTTAGGCCACTTTTTTTATATAACTGGTTAACTAACCTTCTTTGTGTGTAAAATAATATTGGACAGTCGTGTTGTGTTAACATTAATATACAACACTGGAAATGTTGATCTTTTTGAGGCTTCCCTATAAAGGGACCACGAGAGAAGGAAGGTTCCTTCTGTAGATTTTAAAATGCTTTGTGCACAAATATGTCATTGATAATATGTAATTCTAAATATACAACGATAAATACGATCAAAGGCGAGCTCGTTTCTGTTTACGATTAAAACTGCATTGGTGCTGCTTTGTATACTGTACAAAAAGAACAATTGATGGGCAGAATGCAGAACAATGTCATACATTCACCCCAGTACAGAGATCTGGGCCTAAATCCATCGTTTTTTTGCTCACCATGCCATTCCAGTTTGAACTCAGCCATATGCAAATCAGTCTTGACCCTGTGCCCAATGGGAACAGTCCAGCCCGAACTGCCAGGCCAGGTCCTCCCTGGACTGGAACCAAGCATCCTAGGAACGGTTTCTTTTTAATATGTTGCCCTAAGTGGGAAGGGTATGCCCAGACGTGGGTCCCGTGCTCACTACACCACTGGATTCAAGCTAGCTTGACTGATGAAGGGTGATGCCCTGAAACCGGTCCCAGGATGCTTGTTTACGGTCTTTGGAGGACCTGGCTTGGCAGTTCGGGCTGGACTGTTCCCACAAGGATCAGGGTCAAGACTGATTTGCATATGGCTGGGTCCAAACTGGGGTGGTGTGGTGAGCAAAAGAATGATGGATTAAACCCAGATCCTTGTGACTGGGGGTGAATGTTTGCATTGCCCAGCATTCCGTCCATCAATTGTTTCTTTTGAATATGTCACCCTAAGTGGGAAGGGTGTGCCCAGACGTGGGTCCCGTGCTCACTACACCACTGGATTTAAGCTAGCCTGGCTGATGAAGGGTGATGCCCTGAAACCAGTCCCAGGATGCTTGTTTCCGGTCCAGGGAGGACCTGGCTTGGCAGTTCGGGCTGGACTGTACCCACAAGGAACAGGGTCAAGACTGATTTGCATATGGCTGGGTCCAAACTGGGGTGGTGTGGTGAGCAAAAAAATGATGGATTAAACCCAGATCCTTGTGACTGGGGGTGAATGTTTGCATTGTCCAGCATTCCGTCCATCAATTGTTTCTTTTGAATATGTCGCCCTAAGTGGGAAAGGTATGCCCAGACGTGGGTGCCATGCTCACTACACCACTGGATTCAAGCTAGCCTGGCTGATGAAGGGTGATGCCCTGAAACCGGTCCCAGGATGATTGTTTCCGGTCCAGGGAGGACCTGGCTTGGCAGTTGAGGCTGGACTGTTCCCACAAGGAACAGGGTCAAGACTTATTTGCATATGGCTGGGTCCAAACTGGGGTGGTGTGGTGAGCAAAAGAATGATGGATTAAACCCAGATCCTTGTGACTGGGGGTGAATGTTTGCATTGTCCAGCATTCCGTCCATCAATTGTTTCTTTTGGCTTTGTATACTGTGGCACTGCGTCTTATATTTACTGGATTCACATGGTGAATGTTGTGTGGGTTTACGATTAACTTTGCTGTTAAAATATCTAGCAGGCTTTGGTAGAGGCAAATCTTCGTGGCCTGCTGTATGTTGTAAAAATCTGAGCTCCAAGAATAACAAAGTGTGTTGAAACCGAGGCCTGTGAACTTCATCAGGTTAACATGGCTTCCCTCTCTTTCGTTTTCTCTTCTTTCTTTCAACAACAGTCAGTGTTCATTTCTCCTGCTCTGCCGCTGCCCCTCCCCCTCTCTCTTTCATCCTCTTTATCTCTTTCTCGCTCCTCCTCACTTACTGTAAACCATTACTTTAACAAATGGCTTTTACCCTCTCTTTCTTCTCCTTTCCTTGCTTTGGTCCCCTGTGAAATGGATCCAAAACCTTTGGCTGCAAATGCTATCTTTTTCAGACATTTTTCTATTCAAAAGTGCAGCCTCAGGGGCGGAGAGAAAAAAAAAAATAAAACTACAACAAAAAAAACCTAAATAAAGCAAGATAAAGTGGTTGCAGAGTGGCCACAACGGTTTTATTCACAACCAGCGTTAAGGTAACTATATTGTTCCTGCTTGCATTTCACATGCTTTACTTAATCTCGCATTCCCTATCAGTGTTTGCTATTTCTAGTAAGCTGTTACCTTTTCTCCAGCCAGCATATTACTCTTATCTCCCCTCCCTGAACTCCTATTTCCCATTTTCTGGTTCTCCAGCACCGCAAAGTCATACGACTGGCAATAGTGCAATACAAAAAAACAAAAGTAAAAAACATTAACGGTTTCAACAACAAGAGCTCTAGCTTTCACAAATGCAAGACCTATTGCATTACAAATGCTTGCTACCATAGCTACACCTTACTATACTCTACTTCAATCCCATTTAAAAATCCGGTACTACATCAAGGAGCGTAATTCCGTTAGTTATTACTTCAACATTCATCACGACCAAAACAACTAATAACAGTTTCTCAAATTAAATTTTACAACTATTAACACTCCGGTTACATTAGCAGCATTAACTCAAAAAGAAATAAATAAAGTATGTTACAAAGGCGAAACCTATTGGCTTTGCCAATGCTTGTTTCCTTTTTATCGATGCTGAACAGCATCAGACATAAGCCACTGCCTAGCCGAAAGGCGAGATATACACCGATTAGGCCAACAGTCATGACTGACATCATGCAAATGTGTTCAAATGAAGTCCAAATTCTTACCTTTTTGCTTTTAAAAAACATATAGATAGGAAAACAACATGTTTTACGCCAGCATTCTTGTGTAAAAATCAGTAAACACTGAAAATGTTGATCCTTATTTATAATATGTTGATGAATACAAGGGCTGGTTATTTCCTCAGAGCAGCAATACAGGGTTAAATCACCCATTTCTAGAGGCACTCAAAAATGTCAAGGAAACATTGGCGTGCAGGGCAGACTGCTTTCAATATAACGAGCCCTGGCCAAACCCAAATAGCTGGTTGCCAGAACGAGTTCCTTGGGACACTTCAGAAGTCTTTGAAGTGAATGGCAATATGAGCTGGATCTCAGCCCGGGGCCAGCTTGAAGCTCATATCAAAATGACGAACAGCAAGTTTTCAGCGACACTCAACCCCTCAGTGCAGGATTGCTTTAGTTTGGCAGCTCCACTGTTTATCTAGTTATTAAGAGCCATTCCACCACAACTCACAGCTGAGCATTTAAACAACTGGCTCAGAAGATGAAGGAAGCAGCGGTAATGTTCGACTACATCGACTTCCACCAGAGCTTGACAAGCGGCTCTATTAAGTAAATAAAAAACGCTCCCAAGAAATTTCTGGCTGTAAAACTCACAATAGGTATGTTCGTTTTTCATTGCTTCCGGGGCAGCGGGGAAATCATTTTACACAGAAGAAAAAAGAGCCTCTTGAGTTCTCACATTGTATACGCATTTCCGTTCGCTGATTTCCCGCTTGCAGCTAAACCAAGGAAAATGAAACAAATACAAAGAATAAAAATACCCATTTGCAATGTTTAGGACAAGAGTTATGGTATACATTTCGCAGTGTACCTGATCCGTAGATAGTACTAAGGGTGTCCTCACCCTTTCTGACCCTGTCTCCATTCCTCTCATTGGCAGTGAGCAAGTGCAGTACACCTACAATATGCCTTTACATCCACCATGAGCGAGAAACATTTGGTTGAAGTTCAGCACAATTCTGTTTCCTTTTTGCACAAAAAGAGTTCACGCCAGTCCTTTTTACTTTGCACTAAAAGTGCTCTTGACAGCAACTATCAAAATATGTGATTCATAGGAGTCAAGAGAGGTAACAAGATGTTGTATGTCCCTGATACATTAAAGTGTAATTACCGAGAAGATTCTGATCTGAGCAATTGACATCATTTCTCCGATTGTTTCCAGTAATTTCCACTAATTGTTGCTCAGAACCACGGTGATATTTTTACTTCGCCTAAAGAAGAAACAGAATGTATATTTTGACTTCTATCTCACCTTGTAGGCATAGCTCATTTCAATTGCACATTAAATCTGTATAAATGTCACAGATACTGATGGTACTTTATCCACAGGCACTTTTGAGAGCAGCTTCCTCGAGGGCCTGAGGCTGCAGGAAGGCAGCTTTAGGACCGATAGTATCATGCCTGACCCAGTTCTAATTTGGAAAAGGGACCCGCTGACCTCTCTAGGGTCAGAGAAAGATGCAGCTCGGAATCGGAGCAGGGTTTTACCCAAAGGGAGCCTTTTCCAGTTCCTTCAGATATGTTCTGAAACAGATCAACGCCCAGGAAGCATAATTTATTATACAAATCGAATGAGGTGACTCTGCGGTAAAAGTATTCCAGCCTTACCCGCATCACTCGGACTGTTTACACATTTCTAGCTGTTGTGATTTTGCCTTCCTGTTGCACTACATGGGTGTCACAGGCTGACACGGTTATAGCAAGCTTCCCCAGGTCTATCCTGATATTTTCATTATCCTTGGATGCTGCCAATACTTAAGGTTCCATCATTTCTGCCACCCTTGCTGTCCTACAGATCTCCAACAACTTCTCAATCTGTACCTCAACCCCCCTAGGGATTTCAATGGCCCCCTCTATACAGTGTCATGGGCATCAAAGCTTACTTGTGCTCCATTACAGACCATAACTGCAATGCCTGAACAGAAGCACTCCAGACTCACATTAGGAGGAAATATTTTGTGAATCGCTGCAGCCAAGGACCACAGTGACCACACCACTTCATTCCTAAGACCATACAACAGTATACAACAAAACATCACTCGACCACACCACCTATAAATCCACAACAGTCCATACTACCCAACACAACAACTTATCACATAATAGTGCTCAGAGTACATTACACTGTCAGCTAAGCAAACTACGATGCATCACAACACATTGTTATATGGCCATTTGGGTCATTATCGACATTGCTAAGTAAGCATGAGCACGGCTGCCATGATGCTGCTTTTGCGCACGTTACTACATGACTTTGTTGTGCAAGTCTCTGTTTGTGCCTTTCACATGAGAACTGTCTGCTTTCTGCGCTCTCTGCCTGCTCTTGGAGTTTAGTCTTAACACGATGTGCACGGTCGATATACAATGCCCCTTGTTATTCTGTTCTGGTCAGTTCCTACCATCTAGACAAAACATGCTGACACAGCTGTGCTGCTGGAAGCTAGTGCTTTGATATTCTGGGGATGCATGTTGTTCTGACACACACTTGGAGAGGGTCCTTTCCAGGGAGAAGAGCTATGCGGTTCCTATGATGTAAAGCTTCCATTTAGGCACTAAGGTAGGGGGTCTGCTGACAAAGCCCAGAGATCTTCTTTTATATAATAAACATCACTTTACCAAGGGGAGGGTGGTTAGGCCTTATAGTCCTTTTTCCACTGTCCATATATAATGACATCCCCCTTTATATTCTATGGAATTGTAACAATGCTAATTGTTCTAGGTTTATGCATTTCGCTGCTGGTAGTGGCTCGTATATATTGCATTATAGAGCACGATAGTTAAAATAAACATTTTGAACTGTAACAGTGACTCTGACCATTCTTATTGTGGACAAGTACGAGTGAGCGAGCGAAAGGGTATGTCTTGCTACCGCGATTCCTGAGAGAGTCGGGAGTGTTATGTTCTGGGTTGTCTAATCATCTGTAGCTTCGTGATTTTGGAGGAGAACGAATGAGACACTATAGCTAGTCGGTTTTGGGATTTTGGGTACTAAGGTGGTAGGCTGGTTCACCACTATACACCGAGGTCCTGTTTTCCTGCACATAGTTCTATGTAGGTGCAGAATCCCCGCAACATGGTGCCGCCAACGTTTGGTCTGGTTCTTATCTGCGAGACTCTTGAGTAGTGCTTGTGCTTGTCCACAATCCCGTCACATCTGTTTCCGGGGACGGTTGTGAGGGTGTAACCTCCTATATTGATGTTTTATAGGTTTTTTCAAGCTTGAATTTTAAAAGGTTCCTTCTCTTTCTTATTAACCCGTTATTGCGCTGCCGCACATAGGTTGTTCTTCTTTGTTATTCATTATGGCGGTTGCCATTGCACCGCCTAATCGGGCTGCAATCACAGCTTATTTGACTCAAAATGGGGTCCCTAATGCTGGTGTTGCGCTCATTTTTGTTGTAGAAGCGGATGCAGCTTACCACTTCGAGGTGTTTTATTCTTGGGTCTCCTTTCCGGCGGTAGATGGAGCAGATAATTTGTTTCACAAATATACTGCCACGGCCCTTCCTCAGATTTATCAGCCTTATAGGTCTCTTGAAGTTCCGCTAACGGCTTGGCAACACCAAATATGGTTTAATGGCGCCCTTCCTCACCCAATAACGCCGGTCCGTTTATGCCCTTTATCGATAGATGGGGCCATGTGGCCCGTTTTGGCTGGGTATACCCCCACACCCATGTTATCTAATTGCTACAATCGCAGAATTCCGCGTATTACATACTTCATTAATACGTATACGTAGAGCTGCTATACAGTTCATGTCGCGCAACTTCCAGGTGGGACCACCTGGCGTTGCTGCGCAACCACCTGGACCTGGTGGTGTAACCATCAGTCCTCTTATGGTTAATTCAGTGATGGGCAAGCGTCCACAGAATAAGGATGAATTCCTTATTGGCTTGCTGAAACATTTGGAGCGTGATTTCGCTCCAACTCCGAACGCAGAGCATGCTCCACGGTATCATAACCAAAATAGTCCAAATTCATCCACGTTTTGATCAATTTTATTCCATGTACTCAACAATTTCATCAGGGTCATCACTTTTTTATCCTGTCACATGTGGTACACTTATGTAGTCAAACATTTCTAATGCCGCAGATATGCCAATCCAGGCCTTTTTCTGGAGCATGGCGAATACATAAGACATCCTTAACAGTTGGTTCCATTTACCCAATGCATTTCGGGCTCTTGTTAGCCCTTCTTCAGGGGTTCACTGTAAGTGTTAAAACATTGACATTAGATTATGATTTCAGACCTCTATAAAATAATTAATTAAATACATTCAGCAATTCATACTATGTTCTTAAACTCGCCCCGTAACCGACGTTTTTCCCTCTAAATGCGCTACCATTCCCCTCTCCCCATCTTCATTGCTCTTCTATGTATTATTCCCGTATTCTTGTTAAAAGCATCCAATGCGCTTTCCCATCTGTTAACACTGAACTCTCCCCAAAGTCAAACAGTGCCCATAAACACAAAACTCCTTGAACATTCTCCCGTACCTTCATTATATGGCATACTAGTCTCCTTCCCTGCGTGTTCTTTCCTTCCACAAAGCAGCCTACTGCTTGTTTTTACCGTTACCCATTTCAACTGTGGTGACGTGACTCCACCCCTCCCCACCAACCAATCATATTATTGAAGCTGTTCACTACGATGACCCTCTTTACTACTGGTCCCATAAAGCTTTGCTTCGAACAACGCATTACTATCCACCGGATTACTGGCAATTACTCTAACCCACTCTCTATTAGCGAGACTTCCCCTGCTTGTATCTTCAAATACCCCGCCCACCCTCAGATGTTTACCCAACGTCATCTATAAATTGTTACAGTTCCGATTTTCAAACCGTGAGAATAAGACGTATGTACATATTGTTAAAAAAGTATTTCAACACTTGTATGTTTGTGCTAGGTCCGTCTGATCCTTCCATTGTAGTTTTAAACAAGGTTATCCAACCTCCACTCTTCGGATGATGAGTTTTTTATCGACGCACATGTGACCGTTCTTCTTTTTATCCTTTATCACTTTACCACAGTACTCCTCGGATTATTTTGGTTATGATACCGTGGAGCATGCTGTGCGTTCGGAGTTGGAGCGAAATCACGCTCCATTCATGTTTGGATTCAAGTGAGTGGTACTTGGGCAGACCACGTCTCCGAGCTGCACGCAATAATTCAAACAATGTTTAAACTGGACGATGGAATAAGTTCAAGAAATAGGTGTGCACTTGTTCATTCTTTAATTGCTGAAATATTTGGACAAATCGAGGCTGTTTTTCCGAATACCACTCCTGTGGAGAAACACAGGATCCTAACCATTAGTTTACCTAAAGACTTAGTTCCCGAATTAGCTGATTGTAACACTTGGGGTAAAGTGTTTGCAGCGGTATAGTCAATGTGTTTCAGCACCCCCTCCATGACCGTACTCCCTTCCGTGATAAAGCGTGTTCAGGATGAACACGGAGCCGAAGCGGCTCTGGAATTGGGGATGAGACTGGTGGGGGTGTTCGACGTTGTTGCTGATATGATCCTTGCTAATGTTAAGGGTGATGCTGTAAGCTTACAAGTGGCTAACCGCTTGGAAGCTGTGGCAGATGCAGACAAGCCGCGCGAATTACCGAAGATTATTGCTAAGGCTTATAAAACCTTGGGCCGCAATAGTCTGGGAGTTAAGCTCTGCGCTGGTGAACAACCTTGTTTGTAAAAAATACAAAACTACGCTGGACATATCCAATGGTTTCTACAGTCATAATCTGGCTCCTGAGAGCCGTGACTTGACGGCATTTACCGCCGTCGGAAATCAGAAAAATTTACACGCTTGCCTATGGGGTATAAAAACAGCCCCGGGGCTTTTGCTGCATGTGTTGTGTCTTTGTTGCACAACATAGATCCAGATGCGTTCTCGTACGTTGATGATATTTATCTGATGGACGACAAACTAATTCCGCATCTTGTCCGAGTCGACCGCATCATTTTATCGTTTGCCGACTATGGATACAAATTCAATTTTGCAAAATCACACATCGCTCATTTGGCGGTCCTCTTTTTGGGCTATGAGCTCATTAATGAAGGTAGGGGGTTAGCCCCCCACTTTCTGGAGAAATGTGCACAATTGCAACCTCTCTCTACGCTGAAGAAACTTCAGTCTTTGCTGGGATTTTTCAATTTCAGGAGGACATACATTCCCGATTATGCCCAGCGTATCAAACCGCTTTATGCGTTGATACAACCAACATATTCTTCTGCCAGCTGGCTTCCGGAACATACCACTATCCTACAATCTTTGCAATCTGATATGCTTGCAACTAACTACTTGTTGACGCGTGATAACACCACGAACCTGGTGATACGTTTCACATACTTGACGTTCAATGAGGGGGACACAGTACCTATTGCATACAAACCACATTTGTACACTGCGGGAGAAATGCGTTTTTCGAATGTTGAACATTTTTTGACGGCAGTCCAAATGGAGATTCTGAAAGAATGCTCGCTGGTGCAAGGAAAACGCATTCTTATGGTCATGCCTTTCCCTGCCTTAGAAGCAGTGACTAAGGCAAGTGTACCTAACTCTAAGGCATTACATCCCCGTTGGATACAATGGGCTACTTCTTTGACATCATCTGATGTCATGTTTAGCTTTGACCCTGCACTTCAGACACAAGAGTTTTTACAGTATGAACACGTTCATCCTCCTCCTCCGTTGTCGTTGCTTCGTTTGGATGAGTACAAATGTATCATTTATACCGATGGCTCGGCTCAAACGGCCACCGGTTCCAAACACGCTTCTTCAGTGGCTTGCGCTATTGTGGATGGTTTGATTGTCAATGGAGAATAGTGCATACTCAGGCACTTGGAGACTGTACAGCACAGCTCTTGTTCTTGCGTTTGCCGATCCTAATGTGAATACTCTCATTGTATACGATTCTTACTACTGTGTTCAATCCTTTAATGACAACTTATTCTTTTGTTCTCAGAATGACTATCAAGACTCTAAAGGCAGCGCAATTAAGCATAAAACGCTTTGGGTTCGAGTGGCAGACCTTAAACAACGTCTGCCCCTCAAGCAAGTTATCCATACTCTTGGCCATCAGCGTGTGGGAGCACATGCTCTTAGTAATTCTTTGGCTGATGAAGCGGCCAAATCTGCAGTAGCCACGTGTTCCATAGCAGCAGTTACAAGGTCCATTACTAAAATAGATAATGATATTCCGGCAGCGGTAGCTGCTATGAGGGAGGGAGCTGCTTATCCTCAGGGTTTCCCTTCGAAATACTCTTATCATATATCTCCCGAACAAGTTCCTTATGCTAAGATTCCATCTGTTGGGGATCAGCTGATTTCCAACATGGACCGCAGACTTGCTTTGATCATAGCTGCACACGAGGGCATGGCTTCTGCACATGCCGGGGTGTCTGCAACAGTCTCGATTTTACAGCAACGTTATTGGTGGCGTGGTTTATATAAACAAACCCGTAATTATGTGCTTTCTTGTGACATTTGTCAACAAACACGCCCACCACAAACACAGCTATGTATTTCCAATTGACCGTTTGGCTGTGTATATCTTGATCACTGCGGTCCTTTCTCTTCTGATACTGCGTATAAATACATTGTTGTTGCAGTTGATTCGTGCACTAGATTCCTTTGGGTTTGGCCACAACGCAGTGCTGACGCTCGAAATGTCATCAGGGATTTGCATGTCTTTCTCGGGATGTTTGCCTGTGGCACCTTCCATTCAAACCAAGGTCCAGCGTTCGCCTCTAAGGCGTACAAGGATGCGATGAAGTCGATGGGGGTACTGGTGCAGTTTTCGTCTCCATGCAGGCCTGAGGGCAACTCTATTGTGGAGCAAATGGACCACGACTTAAAGCAATCTTTGACAGCTAGAGTCTTAGGTACTGGCAGGAACTGGCTGGCCCATTTGTATGGAGTTCAACGTGCACTTAATAATCTCCCTAGAAGATCTCTGGGATGGCGGACCCCCTACGAACTGCTCTTCGGCATTAAAATGTTTGTGCCTGACCTTGATGGTCTAGACGTTGTGGAGGCTGCCGCAACCTTTGACGTAGATAATCATTCTACTATGTTACAGGACCTACAAAAGACCTGTGACAGCTACGCAACTGAACATTTACCCTCTTCCAATGACACATCGATGCTGATTCCAGTTACCGGCTGGCTTCCTAAGATTGGAGATCTGGTACGAGAAAAGTTGGAGAACAAGAAAGAATTTGGACCCTCTTATCGTGCACCGGTCCCGGTTCTTGGATTGAAGGCTACTCGTACAGTGATATTACCACCTTTACCTGGCCGTAAAGACAACAGATATATTTCAGTGGGCAATGTCAAGTTACACCGTTTGGCCGATTCTGAATAGTGTAACTCCTGCTGTTTCCTGCAACGCTAACACAATGAATCCGGTGCATTCGTCCACTTCAACACATCCTCGTGTTACAGAGGGTGACATGGAAACTACTATTGACCTCTCCCCTGTCCCCACACCTCCCTGTTCTAATGCAGAAGTCAAGTATACTTATCCTGCGGAAGAGTCCCAGAGTGATGTGCCGAAGAAGTCCACGTCAACATCAAACTGATACTGCCCTACCGCCTTTGATGGGTATGGGTGCCAGCAGTTATTTTAGGGGACCGTCCGAGCTTCTCCTATGACTCTTCCTCCTCGTCTTCCACATTGGCCCTTCCACCGACAAAATTAAGTATTTTCAGCTCTTGGTTTAAAAAGACTTACTTGGTCGCACCCTGGTCCTACATCTGGTTGGTACTTGTCCTGATTTTCCTCTTCATGTCAATCAGATTTGTGGCTGTATTTTTCTTACTCATCAATGGTCATTATTTGCCAGAACGCTCTGCTGTGAAATTGGTTGATGGAATTCTGGCCCCTCATACATTGTCCCATATAATGAAACGAGATCAAGCCCTTGTGAACATTTCAGCTTTCCCAGTGGCATCGTTTGGGATAAAGTAGCATTTGAAATCCATGGTCCGACGGAAGTCCTCAACGTACCATACGTGTTTCGCATCTCTTTAGGAGATGTGGTGACACCGAACATACATTCCGATGATTGGGATGTACAAGCAGTACATTCATTGTTTTCTGATTTAAAGTATTATGCTGCTTTTGATGCTGAAGATTTATATTTGAATCCTGCCAATTATGCTGATTTATTCTGTTATCAACATTATGGGCATCAATACTTACACAAGACAAGCATGTTAAGACCTGTTTTTAATTACACACAATGGGAACATTGTCCAACCCCTTTACAAGGAAGTTCTAAAACACTTAGGGATAAGTTCACCTATTTCACGGATTATGACATGTCCAATCCTGAATTCTATTTCTTTAAATTACAATGGTCATCGCAATCTAAATTTATTCTAACCCATACTAAATTAATCTATTCCAATTCCTTTAGAGATGAGTTGGCCACACAGTTGTATGGTTGTGACGGTGTAACCTCCTATTTGGTGTTTTATAGGTTTTTTCAAGCTTGAATTTTAAAAGGTTCCTTCTCTTTCTTATTGACCCGTTATTGCGCTGCCGCACATAGGTTGTTCTTCTTTGTTATTCATTATGGCGGTTGCCATTGCACCGCCTAATCGGGCTGCAATCACAGCTTATTTGACTCAAAATGGGGTCCCTAATGCTGGTGTTGCGCTCATTTTTGTTGTAGAAGCGGATGCAGCTTACCGCTTCGAGGTGTTTTATTCTTGGGTCTCCTTTCCGGCGGTAGATGGAGCAGATAATTTGTTTCACGAATATACTGCCACGGCCCTTCCTCAGATTTATCAGCCTTATAGGTCTCTTGAAGTTCCGCTAACGGCTTGGCAACACCAAATATGGTTTAATGGCGCCCTTCCTCACCCAATAACGCCGGTCCGTTTATGCCCTTTATCGATAGATGGGTTTTGGCTGGGTATACCCCCACACCCATGTTATCTAATTGCTACAATCGCAGAATTCCGCGTATTACATACTTCATTAATACGTATACGTAGAGCTGTTATACAGTTCATGTCGCGCAACTTCCAGGTGGGACCACCTGGCGTTACTGCGCAACCACCTGGACCTGGTGGTGTAACCATCAGTCCTCTTATGGTTAATTCAGTGATGGGCAAGCGTCCACAGAATAAGGATGAATTCCCTTATTGGCTTGCTGAAACATTTGGAGCGTGATTTCGCTCCAACTCCGAACGCACAGCATGCTCCACGGTATCATAAACAAAATAGTCCAAATTCATCCACGTTTTGATCAATTTTATTCCATGTACTCAACAATTTCATCAGGGTCATCACTTTTTTATCCTGTCACATGTGGTACACTTATGTAGTCAAACATTTCTAATGCAGCAGATATGCCAATCCAGGCCTTTTTCTGGAGCATGGCGAATACATAAGACATCCTTAACAGTTGGTTCCATTTACCCAATGCATTTCGGGCTCTTGTTAGCCCTTCTTCAGGGGTTCACTGTAAGTGTTAAAACATTGACATTAGATTATGATTTCAGACCTCTATAAAATAATTAATTAAATACATTCAGCAATTCATACTATGTTCTTAAACTCGCCCCGTAACCGACGTTTTTCCCTCTAAATGCGCTACCATTCGCGCAAAATATACCCAGAGAAACCTCTCCCCATCTTCATTGCTCTTCTATGTATTATTCCCCTATTCTTGTTAAAAGCATCCGATGCGCTTTCCCAACTGTTAACACTGAACTCTCCCCAAAGTCAAACAGTGCCCATAACCACAAAACTCAGTGAACATTCTCCCGTACCTTCATTATATGGCATACTAGTCTCCTTCCCTGCGTGTTCTTTCCTTCCACAAAGCAGCCTACTGCTTGTTTTTACCGTTACCCATTTCAACTGTGGTGACGTGACTCCACCCCTCCCCACCAACCAATCATATTATTGAAGCTGTTCACTACGATGACCCTCTTTACTACTGGTCCCATAAAGCATTGCTTCGAACACCACATTACTATCCACCGGATTACTGGCAATCACTCTAACCCACTCTCTATTAGTGAGACTTCCCCTGCTTGTATCTTCAAATACCCCGCCCACCCTCAGATGTTTACCCAACGTCATCTATAAATTGTTACAGTTCCGATTTTCAAACCGTGAGAATAAGACGTATGTACATATTGTTAAAAAGTATTTCAACACTTGTATGTTTGTGCTAGGTCCGTCTCAAATCAATCCATTGTAATTTTGAACAAGGTTATCCAACCTCCACTCTTCGGATGATGAGTTTTTTATCGACGCACATGTGACCCTTCTTCTTTTTATCCTTTATCACTTTACCACAGTACTCCTCGGACTATTTTGGTTATGATACCGTGGAGCATGCTGTGCGTTCGGAGTTGGAGCGAAATCACGCTCCATTTCATGTTTGGATTCAAGTGAGTGGTACTTGGGCAGACCATGTCTCCGAGCTGCACGCAATAATTCAAACAATGTTTAAACTGGACGATGGAATAAGTTCAAGAAATAGGTGTGCACTTGTTCATTCTTTAATTGCTGAAATATTTGGACAAATCGAGGCTGTTTTTCCGAATACCACTCCTGTGGAGAAACACAGGATCCTAACCATAAGTTTACCTAAAGACTTAGTTCCCGAGTTAGCTGATTGTAACACTTGGGGTAAAGTGTTTGCAGCGGTATATTCAATGTGTTTCAGCACCCCCTCCGTGACCGTACTCCCTTCCGTGATAAAGCGTGTTCAGGATGAACACGGAGCCGAAGCGGCTCTGGAATTGGGGATGAGACTGGTGGGGGTGTTCGACGTTGTTGCTGATATGATCCTTGCTAATGTTAAGGGTGATGCTGTAAGCTTACAAGTGGCTAACCGCTTGGAAGCTGTGGCAGATGCAGACAAGCCGCGCGAATTACCGAAGATTATTGCTAAGGCTTATAAAACCTTGGGCCGCAATAGTCTGGGAGTTAAGCCTTTTACTCAAACGCAGACGCAATCTCAAACTCAACAATAAGCCCAGACTGATAAAGATGGGCGCCCATTCTTCCCTAAAAAAACAAGGAAAAATAAAAAACAGGGGCAGCAGAAGCAAGGTTCGCATGCTGGTTCACCGACACCTGAGTCTTCTGAGCGTACTTATGACTTGCGCGACCGCGCGAAAATTAAGACTCCTGATAGATTTCAGGTCCCTGATCAGTGCTCTCCTCATTCTTTACAAGACACATCGGACTCTCAACTCGGTGGAGGGGAGCGCCAGGATCGTGGCAAAGGCCCGACTAAACAACAGGGACGAGATCTACCTCAACAGTTTGACGTTAAAGCCAAACAAGAGGAACTGCCTCGTTTTTGACCCCCGTATCAGAAGAAAAAAGTTGCCACTTTAACAGCGAAGTATGCCTCAGACGGTGAGAATGCAACTCCTAGACTGGACATGGGCAGTGACTCTGCTCGACAGCGCAGTGCAGCGGAGGTTACCATAGTGCGGGAAGCACTACGTCCCTGTCTGGAGGCAACAGCAACTGATACATTCATTACAGTAGAAACAGAAGATACCCGGGTTGCCCCACCGGATAGAATCTATGAGATTGTCTTCCAAATTGAAGGTGATATAAATGCCCAATCGGAGCGTTTTTCTAGGAAAATCTCACCTCATACGACATTTTGTTGGTGGAGGCAGATTAGCCTCCACCCTTTGTGCGAGCTGCTTCTAGAGGGGAGGACGTGATACTTCCAAGTTTTTCACGTTACGTCCCTGAGGAACATGCAAAGGCTTACACAGCTGAGTGGGCTTTGGCCCTTGCCCCAGCAGTGTACCGTAGTCAGGTGGGCTGGGATATTGATTCACCGGTACATGAAATACCCTTACGGTCTATGCCACAGCCACAACCGCAATATCCAATTAGACGTGAGGCTAAGGCTCACGTTTGTGACATTGTAACTCAGTTAGAATATCAAGGAGTGATTGAATCCTGTGTATCACCGATGAATAATCCTCTTTTACCAATATCAAAACCTGACGGTTCATAACGCATTGTATTGGATTATCGAAATTTGAATAGTCATTGTCGCACTTTTGCGGTGCAAAACACACACAGCTCTGCGCTGGTGAACAACCTTGTTCGTAAAAAATACAAAACTACGCTGGACATAGCCAATGGTTTCTACAGTCATAACCTGGCTCCTGAGAGCCGTGACTTGACAGCATTTACCGCCGTCGGAAATCAGAAAAAATTTACACGCTTGCCTATGGGGTATAAAAAGAGCCCCGGGGCTTTTGCTGCATGTGTTGTGTCTTTGTTGCACAACATAGATCCAGATGCGTTCTCGTACGTTGATGATATTTATCTGACGGACGACAAACTAATTCCGCATCTTGTCCGAGTCGACCGCATCATTTTATCGTTTGCCGACTATGGATACAGATTCAATTTTGCAAAATCACACATCGCTCATTTGGCGGTGCTCTTTTTGGGCTATGAGCTCATTAATGAAGGTAGGGGGTTAGCCCCCCACTTTCTGGAGAAATGTGCACAATTGCAACCTCCCTCTACGCTGAAGAAACTTCAGTCTTTGCTGGGATTTTTCAATTTCAGGAGGACATACATTCCCGATTATGCCCAGCGTATCAAACCGCTTTATGTGTTGATAAAACCAACATATTCTTCTGCCAGCTGGATACCGGAACATACCACTATCCTACAATCTTTGCAATCTGATATGCTTGCAACTAACTACTTGTTGATGCGTGATAACCCCACGAACCTGGTGATACGTTTCACCTACTTGACGTTCAATGAGGGGGACACAGTACCTATTGCATACAAACCACATTTGTACACTGCGGGAGAAATGCGTTTTTCGAATGTTGAAATTTTTTGGACGGCAGTCCAAATGGAGATTCTGAAAGAATGCTTGCTGGTGCAAGGAAAACGCATTCTTATGGTCACGCCTTTCCCTGCCTTAGAAGCAGTGACTAAGGCAAGTGTACCTAACTCTAAGGCATTACATCCCCATTGGATACAATGGGCTACTTCTTGGACATCAACTGATGTCACGTTTATCTTTGACCCTGCACTTCAGACACAAGAGTTTTTACAGTATGAACACGTTCATCCTCCTCCGTTGTCGTTGCTTCGTTTGGATGAGTACAAATGTATCATTTATACCGATGGCTCGGCTCAAACGGCCACCGGTTCCAAACACGCTTCTTCAGTGGCTTGCGCTATTGTGGATGGTTTGATTGTCAATGGCGAATAGTGCATACTCAGGCACTTGGGACTGTACAGCACAGCTCTTGTTCTTGCGTTTGCCGATCCTAATGTGAATACTCTTATTGTATACGATTCTTACTACTGTGTTCAATCTTTTAATGAAAACTTATTCTTTTGTTCTCAGAATGACTATCAAGACTCTAAAGGCAGCGCAATTAAGCATAAAACGCTTTGGGTTAGAGTGGCAGACCTTAAACAACGTCTGCCCCTCAAGCAAGTTATCAATACTCTTGGCCATCAGCGTGTGGGAGCACATGCTCTTAGTAATTCTTTGGCTGACGAAGCGGCCAAATCTGCAGTAGCCACGTGTTCCATAGCAGCAGTTACAAGGTCCATTACTAAAATAGATAATGATATTCTGGCAGCGGTAGCTGCTATGAGGGAGGGAGCTGCTTATCCTCAGGGTTTCCCTTCGAAATACTCTTATCATATATCTCCCGAACAAGTTCCTTATGCTAAGATTCCATCTGTTGGGGATCGGCAGATTTCCAACATGGACCGCAGACTTGCTTTGATCATAGCTGCACACGAGGGCATGGCTTCTGCACATGCCGGGGTGTCTGCAACAGTCTAGATTTTACAGCAACGTTATTGGTGGCGTGGTTTATATAAACAAACCCGTAATTATGTGCTTTCTTGTGACATTTGTCAACAAATTAAACCGTCTATGGTCACACGCCCACCACAAACACAGCTATGTATTTCCAATTGACCGTTTGGCTGTGTATATCTTGATCACTGCGGTCCTTTCTCTTCTGATACTGCGTATAAATACATTTTTGTTGCAGGTGATTCGTGCACTAGATTCCTTTGGGTTTGGCCACAACGCAGTGCTGACACTCGAAATGTCATCAGGGATTTGCCTGTCTTTCTCGGGATGTTTGCCTGTGGCACCTTCCATTCAAACCAAGGTCCAGCGTTCGCCTCTAAGGCGTACAAGGATGCGATGAAGTCGATGGGGGTATTGGTGCAGTTTTTGTCTCCATACAGGCCTGAGGGCAACTCTATTGTGGAGCAAATGGACCACGACTTAAAGCAATCTTTGACAGCTAGAGTCTTAGGTACTGGCAGGAACTGGCTGGAAAAGGCTGGCCCATTTGTATGGAGTTCAACGTGCACTTAATAATCTCCCTAGAAGATCTCTGGGAGGGCGGACCCCCTACGAACTGCTCTTCGGCATTAAAATGTTTGTGCCTGACCTTGATGGTCTAGACGTTGTGGAGGCTGCCGCAAACTTTGACGTAGATAATCATTCTACTATGTTACAGGACCTACAAAAGACCTGTGACAGCTACGCAACTGAACATTTACCCTCTTCCAATGACACATCGATGCTGATTCCAGTTACCGGCTGCCTTCCTAAGATTGGAGATCTGGTACGAGAAAAGTTGGAGAACAAGAAAGAATTTGGTCCCTCTTATCGTGCACCGGTCCCGGTTCTTGGATTGAAGGGTACTCGTACAGTGATATTACCACCTTTACCTGGCCGTAAAGACAACAGATATATTTCAGTCGGCAATGTCAAGTTACACCGTCTGGCCGATTCTGAATAGTGTAACTCCTGCTGTTTCCTGCAACGCTAACACAATGAATCCGGTGCATTCGTCCACTTCAACACATCCTCGTGTTACAGAGGGTGACATGGAAACTACTATTGACCTCTCCCCTGTCCCCACACCTCCCTGTTCTAATGCAGAAGTCGAGTATACTTATCCTGCGGAAGCGTCCCAGAGTGATGTGCCGAAGAAGTCCACGTCAACATCAAACTGATACTGCCCTACCGCCTTTGATGGGTATGGGTGCCAGCAGTTATTTTAGGGGACCGTCCGAGCTTCTCCTATGACTCTTCCTCCTCGTCTTCCACATTGGCCCTTCCACCGACAAAATTAAGTATTTTCAGCTCTTGGTTCAAAAAGACTTACTTGGTCGCACCCTGGACCTACATCTGGTTGGTACTTATCCTGATTTTCCTCTTCATGTCAATCAGATTTGTGGCTGTATTTTTCTTACTCATCAATGGTCATTATTTGCCAGAACGCTCTGCTGTGAAATTGGTTGATGGAATTCTGGCCCCTCATACATCGTCCCATATAATGAAACGAGATCAAGCCCTTGTGAACATTTCAGCTTTCCCAGTGGCATCGTTTGGGATAAAGTAGGATTTGAAATCCATGGTCCGACGGAAGTCCTCAACGTACAATACGTGTTTCGCATCTCTTTAGGAGACGTGGTGACACCGAACATACATTCCGATAATTGGGATGTACAAGCAGTACATTCATTGTTTTCTGATTTAAAGTATTATGCTGCTTTTGATGCTGAAGATTTATATTTGAATCCTGCCAATTATGCTGATTTATTCTGTTATCAACATTATGGGCATCAATACTTACGCAAGACAAGCATGTTAAGACCTGTTTTTAATTACACACAATGGGAACATTGTCCAACCCCTTTACAAGGAAGTTCTAAAACACTTAGGGATAAATTCACCTATTTCACGGATTATGACATGTCCAATCCTGAATTCTATTTCTTTAAATTACAATTGTCATCGCAATCTAAATTTATTCTAACCCATACTAAATTAATCTATTCCAATTCCTTTAGAGATGAGTTGGCCACACAGGGTTATGACCACTGGAGTGCTACCATTGATTTAAAAACAATATGGGGCACTAAGGATTGGCAGGTTCAGGGAACCGAGGCTTTACATCCTGCCTGCCTAATACCTGCACAAATGTTATTTTTAAATGATACAGTATATCAAACTACTTGCATTGGCCTGGCAACTGCAAAAAATTTAAATAATCCGTCCATTCCGTCTTTGGCTGAATATGATAATTGGCGCACACACACAAATTATTCAATAGGGATTTTACAAACTCTTTTTCGTAATGGCACTTTCAATGCTTCTGGTGTTGACCCTAACGGTTGGCTGCTGTGGCAAACCAGTTCAAATTCATGCCAACTGCGTTTTTATAATATAACGCCAGGTTTTACACAGGCTAGACCGGATCCACGTTTTTCGCACTCACATTCAGTCTCAACATATTCGGTGGGTAAATTGTGCCAACAATGGTTGGAACACTCTACGTTGTCCTCTGTTAAACAACACTTGTCTCACTTGTTGAGTGACATCACTTTGGCTGATTTTCTTCTAGGTACTAGGACCCCGAGAACGAAAAGATTTTTCTATGCTGCGTACAATGAAATATGGAAATTATCGCAGATGGAGGCAGCATTTCGTCTGCGACAGATTGACAAAGCAAATTTGGAAAAAGTCCTTGCAGTGGTCAACAATAGCATTAACACACTGTCTTCACGTATTTATACCTTGGATAATATTGTTTCATCTGTTATTGATATTGTTCAGACTGGTGTATCAGTATTATATCACGGTCAAAATCAATTACGATCAGTAATGCAGTTTGCATGGACGTTACAAACTCTTAAAATGGGTAAAGTACCTTGGGATTATTTGAATGCTTCCACTTTGTTTTTGCCATTTAATTTAACTGATAAAGAACGGTTTATGTCCATGAAAGATGCTACATACACATTATTACACATTGAACAATTATAATATTTGCCGTTCTCTGTGGCGGAGACAGATTCAGCTGTGTGGTTAATACACGGGGTTAACTCTCTCCCTTTCTCGCTGTTTCAATTTAAATCTTGCATGAAACATTTCCCGATTGGCTGTTCTGAACCCCTGGGTAGTGCGTTTCTCCATGAGTTATGGTCCCTACCTTTCACTTACAGATGTCATCGGGAGGATAAGGAAGTTTTCCTAACAGGGGAGGACTGCGATTCTATGAATTTCGTTGTGAGCGCTGCATCGCCAAATGTGATGCAGTGCGCGCAACGAAATTCGTTTTATTTATTTAAATGTTTACTTACCTGTATTCGGCCGTAATCCGTGGTTTACTACCCCCCACCCTGCCCCTCCCCCACCCCACGTCACCGCCCGGCCGGCACTCCTACCACGGACCGCTACTGTGTACCGTGACCGAATGCAACAGCTTTTTGGATGCTTGTCATTAGCGACGCTTAGCGTGAGTTATTGACTAACTTTTCGCTTTGCCTACTTTACTTGCGTTCAACCTGTGTTCTACTGTCAACGGTGCCCCTTCTACTGGGCTTTGGATTTGTGCCTCTCCAATACGTCATGTACGGACCCGGATTATGACCAGTTAATGGGTCCCTTAGTGGCCCATGACCAGGCCTGTTCCAGGAATGGACGTATGGCGCGTGCGGCTGCACTTGGAGTATTGGCAGAATGGGATATCTGTGTAGCTGCGCAGAACCTATTGCAACGGAGCTTTATTGAATATCATGCAAGTTGCCCGGATATGCTCTTGGAGGCATCGGGTTACGAGGAGCATGTTTGTTCCTTCGGTCTACTTGATTGGATGGCATCCCTCTTTGCTGCTAACGATAGGGATGACCTTTTGGAACGCATTGCATTGACAGGGTCACATGCTTTCATGGATACACCACCTCCATGTAGTCACGTTTTTCGTGCAACGATACATTTTTAACAACTTAAAAATTATATATATATATATATATATATCCACAGGATCCAACTCCAACACCCCCACGGCGATGAAGAAGGCACGAACTCCTCTTGAATGGGCGTAAGTAATTTTATTTTTAGCTCATCATGTCATTACGCGTTTCGACAGGCAAAACCAGCATTTCTTTTTTTGTTTTGAAACTTTTTCCAATCTGGTTTTTTCATGCGTATTTGAACTCTGCTTACCCTTGAAATCTGTTTTGGTCCTTTGTCTATATACTATGACCTTACCAAGGGGAGGGTGTTATTTTGCCATTAGGGTCATTATCGACATTGCTAAGTTAGCATGAGTACGGCTGCCATGATGCTGCTTTTGCGCACGTTACTACATGACTTTGTTGTGCAAGACTCTGTTTGTGCCTTTCACATGAGAACTGTCTGCTTTCTGCGCTCTCTGCCTGCTCTTGGAGTTTAGTCTGAACACGATGTGCAAGGTCGATAAACAATGCCCCTTGTTATTCTGTTCTGGTCAGTTTCTACCATCTAGACAAAACATGCTAACAAAGCTGCGCTGCTGGAAGCTAGTGCTTTGATATTATGGGGATGCATGTTGTTCTGACACACACTTGGAGAGGGTCCTTTCCAGGGAGAAGAGCTATGCGGTTCCTATGATGTAAAGCTTCCATCTAGGCACTAAGGTAGGGGGTCTGCTGACAAAGCCCAGAGATCTTCTTTTATATAATAAACATCACTTTACCAAGGGGAGGGTCGTTAGGCCTTATAGTCCTTTTTCCACTGTCTATATATAATGACATCCCCCTTTATATTCTATGGAATTGTAACAATGCTAATTGTTCTAGGTTTATGCATTTCGCTGCTGGTAGTGGCTCGTATATTGCATTATAGAGCCCGATAGTTAAAATAAACATTTTGAACTGTAACAGTGACTCTGACCATTCTTATTGTGGACAAGTACGAGTGAGCGAACGAAAGGGTATGTCTTGCTACCGCAATTCCTGAGAGAGTCCAGAGTGTTGTGTTCTGGGTTGTCTAATCATTTGTAGCTTTGTGATTTTGGGGAAGATCGAATGAGACACTATAGCTAGTCGGTTTTGGGATTTTGGGTACTAAGGTGGTAGGTTGGTACACCACTATACACCGAGGTCCTGTTTTCCTGCGCATAGTTCTGTGTAGGTGCAGAATCCCCGCAACAACATCACACTGTACAACTTCACACCACAACATACGAAGCAGAGAGCACCATGCTGTGCTTTTTGTCCCCACACTATTCACCTACCATATGCTCCACACCACATCTCTCCAAATTATCCAGCAGTACAGCTTAGTACAATCCCACCATCCCTTAATACACCACCCACCACCATATCAGGCCACCACACACCATTCTACAACACATAATACACAACATGCAACACAGCCATTAAACTCAGGTTCACATGCTGCATCTCAAACACCACACGGCTCCTTATTCATCACATCCCATCTCACTGCACCACTCCATGCATCATCATACCATGAGACCCAAATCGCAGTGCAGACACTGCAAAGCGCCGCTTCAGACATTCATTTTATTCTACAAACTGTTTCCCTACAACTAGAAAAGGAAGAGGGCACATGAATCTATCATCATCTATAAAGCTGGAATATTAACTGCACACTACATAACCTGTGACAAATCATGTGAATCTTCTGGGTAGACTTGCTTTGTAACTTACAGAGATATATATAGGGGAAGCTCTCCAAAGAATACTTATAGCGGAGAACCAGATTAAGAGAGAGAGATTGACACAAATTAAAAACGAACCCAGGAATGACGAACCTTAGTAAAAGAAGTCTACAGTCACTGCGACCATGGAGATAAAACACCAGAGAAAGGGAATTACAGTTATTTGCATACGAGAATATCAGACGAGGTAGCTCAGTGACAGCTGAGTAGGTAAGATCACCCATTAGAGCATGCAACATTTTGAGCCACCAAACAGGTTAGGTAAGACAGATCAATTGCACACTTAAGAAAGTGGAACTGACCACCAGAATGAGTACTAGTCCTGCCAAACAAAACTTATCATAATATAGAACAGGTAATATGCAAACACAACTACACAGCTGTCCTAGCTCAGTAAGAGCCTAGGAGAGAGGGCTAGTCGTGTTGCTCCTTTGCAAGCAACCTAGAGCCCAAAAACTACAGAAACAACTGACGTAGGGTAGGTGGAGGATCTTAATAACCTGAACCCCACAGTGCAATTCACTCAGCAGACAATCTATAACTTCCACTACTTCCACATGGGTTTGGTTTACAGCTTGCAAACTCACTTCACCTTCAAAGGACAACACAGAGAAAACCCTCTCCCTCCCAACTTCTCTATACTCACCCACTTGGACCAGGGCTGATCGGCAGACACCCCACAATGTAACAACTTTTGTAGGTAAACTCACAACTTTAGACTCAGGCTCTGCACCAAGAAGACATCAAATGATTGGTAAGTTCTACAAAACTGTGTACCAAAAACAAAATACCCTGAAAACGTCCTCACCCACTCTGTCTTTCTGACAGATGGGTCTTCCAACTACCGGTGATAAAGGGGTTGAATGGACTTACAACTTGCTTGTTGGCAAGTCTGTGGCACGTTAGATACGCCTTGATCCAGAAGGCCCTGGGCATGCAAGCTAGTGGGGGAGGTAAACTGATTATCTGACTTCTTTATGGAGGGGTAATCTTTGGTAGGTGACTCATTGCAAGGCAAGATGGGTCTAACCTCTTCCCAGATATTTATTGATTTATTGCCAATTTTATATAGCACCGAATGGGTGCAGAGTACTTTGCAGCAGTACAGTTAAGTCAAAGCAGGATGTGTGGATCATAGATTTCTACATTGAACCAATACACTATGATATATGAGAGAAATTTCTGGGAGAACATTTCAGCTTACGTTCTCAAGCCATGTAGCAGCACCCTCGGTGAAACCTAAGACTGTAGGAAAATTCTAGACATTGGTCCTCACTCTTCTAAAGGCCATCAGAAAACAGTCAGAGCCTTTCCAATCGGATTTTTCATGCCGCTCACTGATTACAGTAACTTTCAGATCTGCCCAGTCAATCCCTGAGATAGACAGAAAGCTCAACCCATTGGCCAACGTGATTACTTCAAAGAGCATCCATCCTATAATAGTTTTCCACAGTTATGAAACCCATAGGCCTAAACTCAAGAATGAATAGCGTCTCCTCTCCATACTCATTACAATAAAACTGATATACAAAACAATAAGGATTAACTGGCATCTACAGATTACTGAAGGTAGCCGCAGACCATGAACAACATTAGTGAAAACTTATTCTGGTGGCCTTCAGGTTTTATCCTCCCCTCAGGAGCAACCAGAGCTTCCAGAAGTTCTCACACTTCCTGCCTCAGCATGGTCTAAGAAAGGTGTTAAAACAAATAGGTGTTACCCGCTAAAAACTCTGGCCTAACCAAAACAAAGTGGGTTGGTGGCAATGTACTTAATCTGGCTCCCTCTCCTAGACCTAAGAAATAGCAAGCATGTAAATCTGTAGCCAGAAATCACTTCCCACTTTACGTCTATAGAAAGATATAATTTTATAATAATAAGACAAGCCGGTGGATTCTGCATTGTTGGACTCTGTAGGCCCCACTGTATGGCCACATGGAAAACCGAGTTCTGTGTGGGCCTCTGTCATGACTAACAGCTGTGTGGCCCAATATTGCTTCCTGCTGGATTCCCAGAATATTTTAGGGCCAGGCGGCCTAATGGTGGCTAAGGCAAAGCAGGGTTAGCTGCAGTTTGCCTGTGGAGGTGCCTAGGTACATCATAAAAAGCAGTGGGAATGGATGGTGCGCCCCACTTCTGGGCCACCACAGCTGAGCACACCTCCGCTGCCAGCAGTGACAGGGCTGACCAGCTTACCCGCTCCCCCACTAGTGAATGAAAGAGCAGTGAGGCTCAGCACTGCACTGACAGACCATGGCCGGCAGGACTATGAGGGTAGAAGTGTGTGCATTACCCGCATCGCGGATGGAGTCGTAGCCTCTGCAGCGAGCCTGACCTAGCACTCCATCTTAGACGAAGCGAGTCATGGTCCATTGTAACCTAAGAAATCAACACTGACAGAGATAGTAACCTAAGGAATCAACACTGACAGAGATAGTAACCTAAGGAATCAACCCTGACAGAGATAGTAACCTAAGGAATTAACCCTGACAGTGATAGTAACCTAAGGAATCAACCCTGACAGTGATAGTAACCTAAGGAATCAACACTGACAGATGGAGTAACCTAAGGAATCAACCCTGACAGAGATAGTAACCTAAGGAATCAACCCTGACAGTGATAGTAAACTAAGGAATCAACCCTGACAGTGATCGTAACCTAAGGAATCAACCCTGACAGAGATAGTAAAATAAGGAATCAACCCTGACAGTGATCGTAAAATAAGGAATCAATCCTAACAGAGATAGTAACCTAAGGAATCAACCCTGACAGAGATAGTAACCTAAGGAATCAACCCCGACAGTGATAGTAACCCAAGGAATCAACACTGACAGAGATAGAAACCTAAGGGATCTACATTGACAGTGATAGTAACCTAAATCATAATAAACCCTCACACTTAAAATATACCCATCCCTAGAATATCAATTGTTCATATACAAATAAATGTAGTTTCGTTTAAGTCAATACAATAATTGTGCAAACGAGCCACACTTTTATTTAACAGAATTGAACGGAAATTATTGTTTAAAAAAATGCTCGCTATAGCAGCCACATAACCAAATGATATTTATAAAATATAATGTGTACTGAAACATGAGCTAAAGATGCACTATTTTGAATAGGCAAAGATTCTTTTTCAGAGTAAAATCGTTGTATATGGTTGCAAATTATTCCTTTCATGTAGATGTTACTATCATTGTAAGTAAAGACGTGTTAATAGGTTCATTGGCCATATCAAGAGAAAAGGCCACCTTTGAATCAATCTGAAAATGAAAGGTTATTAAAACATTATAAGTAACTGAAAAAAAACCTGCACGGGAGGAGAGCTTTGAATTAATGTAGGCATGAACAATACAAACAGTTCAGATTTAAGTCACAAAAAATATTTTACATGCATGAGAGGAAAAAAGGTGAGCCAAGGTAAAGTCAAAATTCTCTGAAGGAAGCCTGCAATCTAATGGTTAGTCTCTAGGTAGTACTGCTGGTTGAGCAGAGGAACCAAATACTTTTCTGTCGTGCTGTTAGTCCACTAATGATAAATGCAGGTGGTGAAACAGCAGTCGTGACCTCTTTCAAAATTACTGGAAAGATTCTTGATATTTTTAGTTGTACTGGATTCTAGTTTTATAACTGCCCTTGTTGCCATGGAAACTAAAGGCCTTATGGCATTCCCTAAGTGTAGTCCTCACATTATGGCCACCCTGGAGAATGATTTTACCTAAAATTTATAGCATTACACAGCTGGTAATTATGTGTCAGAGCATATGTTTATGAGAAGGCCAGATATATACTCCAAGCAAAGGTTCAGGATGGAAGGCGGTGGCAATTTTTCAAAGAGTGATTGCGAACATGAACAGAAACTTAATTAGCAAAATGTTTGTTTTCTTAAAGGGTCGGTTTTCCTGTTCACGTTCAGTAGCGATGCTCATACAGGAGTCTCTATCACAGAGTTAAATATTAAAAATAAAATGACAGCCAGAAGGGTATACGCTGTAGTCACCAAACCATACAGATGGCGTTTGCAGCCCGGAATATGTGCAAGGCGCTGTATTATTTGCACTGATCGTTGGGAAGGCAAGCATCCTTTTATATCATAGCTAATATTAAGTGTAAGCTGTAGGTGACACAGGTACCCATCACCCTTTGCAGAATCCTCGACCGCCGAAAGCTCGAAAACAACGCAGGTGCATCCACGCTGTTTCCTCGGACCTCTTCATTCCAATGAGCCCAGTACCTCCTGCAAGAAGACAGTTCTAAAGAGGTCCTCTGTGCGGTTGCACCTATACTATCACCCCATCCACTACCCCAGTGTTACCACACATGAAATGCTCCCCTTCTCACAAAACATATTTACATTGGAATCATGATAATTGATAGACTTGCGGATGCGGACCCCATTCCATATTTCGTCTGCTTTTCAAGGCAATTACAATACATCAGTGGTCAATTTCAAGTCTCTTCCGGAATACCATGGAGGTCAGTTTGGATGGATAGTCGGGGTCAGGGTACAACCTTTACTGCTGGCACGAATTTGGGCCATGCTGTAAAGAACGAGTCCTTCGCAGTTTGTCAAGGGACTGTGATAACTGGTGGATGGCGCCCAGTGCACCACGTGTTTCACTTCAGACAGGCCTATCTGCCTTATTGTAGAGTGTAATCAGTATGCAGGCCAGTGATCATGAGAGGGTCGAAGAATCCCCATATGACCGGAAATGTGCGTTGTGCACGAGTTTATTATCCCAGCACTGCTAACCCCTCTGCGCGCCACAGCAAACATTCAAGGCGCATTGACTAAAAGCAGAAAGCAGCGGCCACAAATAGAATAAATAATCAATGGCAAAGCCAATCGTTTTGGCTTTCGTAAAGTGACATGTTTTCAGAAGTTTCAATAAGACACATGGAACAAGTCACACATCATCAGCACTGGAATCTTCTGGAAGTGTCCAAAGAGGTATTTCATTGACAGCAGCAGCTGTACATGTTTCACATGCCGCAGTGGCGTAACGAAACTTGAGGGAGCCCCCCTGCAAGATACGTGGAGGGGGCCCCTCCAGACTCAATCAGGAGCTCTCCAGCCAGAGTATTGTGCTGACTGGGCTCTTAGAGCTTGCTCCCCCCAAACACCACGGGTGCTACAGAGGTCAAATGTTACGCCACTGGACTGGTGCTCCTGCTGCCTTCTCCTTTACGGTCGCTGCTGCTTGGTCTCTGCCCTTGGAGCCAGACATGGCCTCATTCCAGTAGCGCCTGGTTACCTCGTCTCTTCTTGTGACACCATACTTCCTGCAGGAACCCAGGTATTTTTAAATGCTTCGGCAGACACAATGCAGTCCCTTCACTTGCTGTTTTCTTACACTCTAAGCTACGGCTGACTTGGACGGCGAGGCTAGCCCTGAAATGTTGCTGTGAAGTGGAAGAAGATTACATTTCCGCAAAGTGGAGCACTCATCCCTGAATGCGGAAAGGAGGGCCTTTATCTATAATTTTCTGTTCTTTGCTATGGGCTTATTGCCTCATTTGAACCAAGCTCATCTGCTTGCCAGTTCCTAGAGCCATGACTTTTCCATGTTCTGCTCTCTGGTCATCTCTCCTCACTTCTAATGATGCTTTGCTTTGGTGCAAAGTTTGGTACACCTCACTCTTCCCTTTGGGCCCCTGTGTGATCCTTTGTTCTTGGAGCAAGAAGACTTCAAGGATTGTTTTGTGAACTTCTTTTTCCAGGGCCTTCCACCAGGGAATGGCTCCGGCTCCCAGGTGCTCACTTCACGAGCCAGGTCTTTGCTTTTATGAGTGTGAGAGATGTTTGCTCCGCTGTTAATTATATTTTTATGCACCTTATTGAGGCTTCAAAAAAACATTTTTACTATACAAAAAACAACACAACTACTGACTCATTGGTTGTTATTTTTCAACAGTCTGTTTTGTGTAAACTGTGTTAAACCCAGGACTCATAATGACATAAAGGATAAAAAAGAGTAGATCCAAGAACTTTAACCCTGTATAAGATGTCTAGGAAGCCGGGCGTTTGGTGGGGTAAATTCTCCAGCCACAATTCAAAATTAGCCCATAGTCAGGCAAACATTGTTTCTTTAAGATAGCTTTGTCTACTCCTTAATAGTGCAGATTTGAGTTGGAAGGCTACTTTGGAAAATGTTTGGTGTCGACTAGTAGTATCAGCAAATCAGCAGAATCAAGAAACCTCTCAGTAAATGATCCCAAAACTATTTAGTAACATCAGAAAGTATGTTATGATTAAAGTAGGAACAAAACAACAAACACTGGATCCGTCACTGCAAAGATATAGCATTGCAAAGTACCATTCCCATTCTACGTGGAGAGTCCAATAATTCCTGCGCAGTGCTCACAAGTGGCCCTGGAGACTTCTTCCCACTCCATTAGCACAGCATAACTCCCGGCTCCAGTCAACCTCTTGCCTTCAGGCAGGGTGGAGGGGCTGAATGGGAGTCAGTCACCTTGTGCAGCCAGGCACCTTTCAGGCCCCAAAATTCACAGAGTTCCTGGGATGGTGTCTCTGGCTTGACCAATGGCAAATTAGCAGAATAAGACGGATTCATGCTCGGCTGACAACACCTAGACCGCCAAGATTTCAGGCCTGGGTTGTGCCAAAGACAACACCCTTTCAGCCACACAACCTATATGGCGTAGCTTGCTGTCCATGTAGGTAAGTGCTTCAGAGCCATACATAGGGGTAGTAAGCACAATATAAATCCCTCAATACAATACAACAGAAACATTTGGTTCTACTCCTTGCAAGCTGACTTTTAACTGCAAGAACATAGTGCCAGAAAGAAACAGATGTGAGGCGCACCATGGTGCATTATAAGGCCGAGTGTTGTCACATCTGGAGACACACAGCATCTTGCTGCAACAGAAAGCTACAGCTTTGTAAAGAGTAGGTGGCTCCAGTCTGGTACCAACAGATAATCAAAACGCAAGGAATCTACGGGAAGAAGCGTCCATCAGAGATGTGTCATTGCCATGGAACATGTGCTTGTCGTGATCAGTGCCCTAATTTACATCCAGTACCAGTACTGGGATTAGCAGGAGATGACCTTGGAACAGAGGCAAGTCTTTTACGTGCAGTGCAGTCTTCACATTGTGCAAGGTTTTACAAAGTTATTCTCCCCCAGAATAATTTGACAATAAACATATGTGAGATAATCAAACCATTTAATATGCTCAAGAGTTACTTTACTAATTGCAAAGTCATGTTTTTTTCAAATTTGTATTTACATTATTCTCTCTATTTTTCAAATGTCAACAGTATTGGCATCTGCTGTAGGCGTGAACTCTAGAGTGTTCTATGTCATTGCGCTGAACACTGTGCGGTCAGCCATTAGCAAGAAGAGTATATCCTGACCGCCAGGCCCTGATCAATGGTAAACACGACCCACTTGTTCTTTGCCACCATAAATGTAACTTTTCTTTCTACCTTGGTGCAGATGTGCAGTACGACACCTAAGCCATGGGGAGTACCACTGATTAAGCGCATCAATCATTTTTTCATTGCCTTCCATAAAATATGTCTTTAGTTTTTCCTCATCATGTAAAACAATAAAAAACGAACCAACAGGGCCCTTTTTTGGTCTCGCCTAGCGACGCAGCGCGAAGCGATGTCGCTAGCGAGATCTATTGTTGTCGACTTGAGTTTGGAAGGGGGACAGGAGATGTGCACTTTCGCCCGGACAGGCGATGTGCACGCTCACGGCGTGTCTATTACCTTGCTCCCGGACAGCACATGGGCACGCGCACGGCGTGTCTTTCAACTTGCGCCCGGAGCTTGCCCCCGACAGCAGATAAGCACGCGCAGGCGTCTCAACTTTCGAGCGCTCCCACCCACTGCGCGCTCGCCTCGTTAATGTGTCTGTGAAAGGACAACATTTCCAATACCATCCAATATCTGCGGTTCACCCGTAACCGTTAATAGGGTTCAACAGACATTGAGGTCCTGATAATGCCTACAGGAGGGAAAAGAATAGAAAGTTGCCGATTTTAGCAGCTGCTGGAGGCCCAAAATAGCATGTGTGTGGGGTGGAAACGTCCCCATAAACTAACCTGTGACTGGTCGTATCGGAGCCCAAAGGAACCTTCCAAGAATTGTTGCATGGTAAGCACAGCGTGCTATCTCACCCGGCGTTTAAGTGGAGTTCATTAGGGTGATAACAAGCAAAGTAGGACTAACGTTAGGGAGGACCCGGTTTCCGTGGTCAGACAGGCGCCATCTTCGAGTGCCGCCCTCTCATACAAACCTGTGATGGAAATAGGTCTCGCATTTACGCAAGTTTAAGCTTTGGCATTGTAAATGACAATGTGTTTTATTTATGTTTCAAAAACCAAAACATAAATGAAAAGCATTTTCATTTACAATGCCAATAGCTCAAACTCGTGTAAATACGAGACCGATTGCATTGCAAATGCTTGTTAGGTAAGTGCACATAGCTCCCTGATTGAAAGACAGGTATTGGAATTCCACTCTTTGTGGCTATAAAAGAGGACATTCAAGATAAGGGCAACTGTTGGCCATAGTTTTGTAGCAGAATTAGCTATTAGCAAAAACAGCAGGTTATGGACCCACAAGAATTCTCCTTAGGTCAGCATTTCTAGAAAGACTGCACCTATGTTGACTCAGAGTGGGAACATGACATGGCCATCTCGCATGATGTCTACAGGTTACCAATATTAAGTGCTCAAACGTGCAAGCAGGAGCAAACTAAATAAGACACACATTCACAATAACTTGTGATTAATTACAGCTATACTGCCATGGAAAACAGAGGTCCTCAGGCACAGCTCAGAATTTTGTTAAAAGAAAACACAAAAAACTTCTTTTTACTTCAATGTAAGCAGACTTCAGAAAGACATCTCTAAAGAAGGAATACGTCGGTTCTACTAATAGGTGGTATCGCAAAAGAAAGTGGCAACGAAAGAAAATAGTAGCGATCAGGACCACTAGAACGCATTGCTGCCTATAATCAGATACAGTGTATGCATAGCTGCGAAGGTTTCAGATTACTCATGTGTGACATTTTCAGAATTTCAGTGTAATTATGAGTGACATTCAACGACTATGAGTGACACTTTCTTGGGAGCAAAAATCAAGCAACGGAGACGAGGGAGATATATAAATTTCAGAAATGATACCCATTTGAGCAATGAGAAACGTCCAAGATTATCTCAAAACTGCTGCAAAGCACCAGAAATGGCAGGCCAGTCCTCCTCAACAGGTGCCAAAAGCAATACCACATCCTTCTTCAGCTTTCTGCCACGCACATACTCCTTCAAAACACCAACTCTCCTGTTCAAAACACTCCCATACACTAGCATAATCTCCTCTCATCCTACACTTTACACCTGTTTGCACCGCAGTAAGCCAGATAATTGACACCGCTCCACTCAGTGTAAAATTGCCATTCCATGCTACAAAACCTTACCAGAATAATCATTAAATCCAGACTTCTTCCTGTAAACTATTGCTTTAACTGGGCAGATGGTGTCTGGTACTGAGTGAGGGCCAGCACTACTTTAATTTAAAAGGGAGAGCCCCTGCACTTTTCAGCAGTGCTGTAATACATTTAATGGGAGAACAGCGGCACTTCAGAGGAGCGAATAGGTACTGTGCATAATAAGTAGCAGCACTTTTTGTATCTTTTCATTTTAAGTACTGTCTGCACCATTTCATAGGTATACGTCACTCCTCCAACTGCAGACATCAGTCTATAAGCACGGATTGAGGGCCTCTTCTGGACAGGCCACTAACCAACTTTCTCCACTACGGGGTCCTGCTTAATTGCCAATCCCCTGAACTGGAGCTGGCGTTGCTCTGATAGCAGCAGTCGCTGGGCCCCTCTTGACTTTGGGGGCTCAGTGCTGCATTAAATAGTTGACAGTCTGCAGAATCGTTGTTTGCAGCTGCCAGTTCAGGTCATTGACGAGTCACAGGCTCTGGTCTGCTAGGCTTTTTCAAGATACTACAGCCCAGACCATTCCCGGAATACACATGGAGCCAGGGCAGGTGAAGAATACTTTACATCACACGCCCGCCCAGAACACGGGAATCTCTGCCTGAGGGCCAGGGCTGGTGAGGCAGGACTTAAAAACTACTCCTGCCGGGTGTCAGTGTGAGCGCAATCTCTTCCACAGCAGAGCAGCACTGAGAGGGTCCGAAATTATATTTAAATTCTAGTCAGTGTCTTAAATAAATAAATCACAGTCCCCTGGAGCCTGCCTAGTCCGCTGCGGCACCACCCTGAGACTGGAGAGCAGAGAGCAGAGCTACAGGCTCAGTGTCTGTCAGGCTGGAAAGTTTTAAAACTACGAATACCTCAGTGAGCCACGCAGCAGCCTCAACTCCGTGATGACACTGTCGGTCTACTATAATGAGACCTCTTGTTTCCAACCAGGTCCCGTCCCATCGCAGGGCAGCAGCATGATGACGAACTGTGACCAATTGGGCACAGGCAGCGTGCGAGTACTGGCTGCAGCTCAAACTAAAGTAACAAATTTGGTAACACTGCCACATGCTCCCACCGCGGTCACGCCCACCTCAGGAGTAACTGAACTTCCAGCACCATTTAATTTATGAGGCGGGCGGTAAGCTTAGCTTTAAAACTACGTCCGGACCCTGCTCTCACAGAATGTACTGTGTGCCGAGGGGGCCCCCTGGAGCTCGGGGCCCCCCCGCAACGCGGGCGCTGCGGGGGCCTGTGTTACGCCCCTGTCACATGGACAAAGAGTTCTACATGGGAGAACTCGTTCGACAAGAAAGAGATGACTCCTGTTCCAGCATGGTCCAAGCATTGGTTCGCGGATGGACATAGAGACAACGAGGTGCATAGCGGACAGGCGCAAGGCACACAGAGACAGCGAGGTGCATAGCGGACAGGCGCAAGGCACACAGAAACAGCGAGGTGCACAGCGGACAGGTGCAAGGCACACAGAGACAGCGAGGTGCACAGTGGACAGGTGCAAGGCACACAGAGACAGCGAGGTGCACAGCGGGCAGGCGCAAGGCACACAGAGACAGTGAGGTACACAGAGACAGCGAGGTGCATAGCGGACAGGTGCAAGGCACACAGAGACGTAGGTAAAATGCTCAACGATGACTGGCAGGAAGACGCTGGGGATGAGGAGGTGCAAGGCCAAGGAGGTTCAGAAGCAGATAGCATTGGGGTGTGGGCAGGGAGTTGAGGGGTATGAAAGCACAGTGATGAGAGAGCAGGCAGGCACTAGGTGACGGGGGCTCAGGGGGAGAGCAAAGCATGGAGTTGTGCGGAGGGCCGCAGGCAGTAGAAAAGAATACAGATGACAGGGACAATGGTGGGAGAGGGTGCAGCAGAGGTGTTTACAAGCAGGGTCTCATGTATGGAGTGAAGTGAAGGTTTGACATGACCAAGAGGGCACATTGGCAGTGGCGTAGCGCCGAATCTAAGAGCGGGGGTGGGGTGGTGTGGTGAGGCAACCAGGGGATAACAGGCCTAAGCTGCAGAGCACCAATAACGTACACCACACAGGTGCAACTGTCTCTGTGCCAAGAACCACAAGCGATTCCAGGCACCTTTATTTATGAGCTCCGGTGCGCACCCGGGCCAGAGGCTGAGGTGTGCTACAATGTATTCTAGTGGCCGGATGGCTCACCACAAACCTCCTAGCCTTTCATAAAACAAATAATAAGTAATACCAAAAATAACTAAACATGACACCACTTCCAGTCCTTGTGGACGACCATTTCTTCAACAAACAAAGTCTCTTAGCCTCTGGCTCGGTCGGGGATTTTCTCTCAGCGGATAGGGGTGTGCACGGTGAGTTACTCCTTCACTCCTCTGCTCCATTCCTGTTTACTCCTCAGCTACCTCCCTCTCTTCCTCTGTTCCTTCGATCTCAATGTCCACCACTTCATGAGTACCTCCGTCTCCACCTGCCCTTGTATGGTCCCCTGCCCTCCTGTCTCACGCTGTCGACTACTCCCATCTTCCTGGAGAGGTGTGACCTTATTAAACCATGGCACGTTTCTCAACACTTGACGATCTCCTCTCTGGGCTGTAATCATCGTTCCTTTTACTCCAACCACCTCCCATACTTCTCTCTCAAATGGAGTTCTGAACTTCCCCCCTGGATGTCTGCCTCTGACAACTACTTGGTCTCTCACACTGAGACCTACTTCTTTCGCTCTTCGTTGCATGCTGGCTCTGTCATTGTTCCTTTTCCTCTTGACTTGGGCCCTTTCTCCGTCTATAGTTCCCGGCATCCACTGTTCACCCGCTGGAACAATGTCCCTCACCGCTCTCCGCATCATGAGCTCACTTGGCGAGCACCCAGTCGTGCTATGGTGTGTCTGCCGATACGCCCTGAGAAACTGATGCAAGCATCCCTCTAGCTCTACCTGTTGATCGACGCCAATCCTTAGTGTCTTATTGAGGGTTCTCATGAACCTCTCGAACTCCCCATTAGCTTGCGGCCACTGGGGGCATCACTTTCCTATGCTTGACGTTGCGTTGATGCAGGTATTCTTTAAACTTCATTCCCTGGAATGGTGGACCATTGTCCGTTTGGATCTCTTTGGGCAATCTTAACATCGCAAAAGTTTTCTTCATCACCGATTTGATGCACTCGAAAGCTGTGGATTGCACTACCTCCACAATCAGAAATTTTGAGTAGCTGTCCATCATCACCAGTGTGGCACGTCCATCCTGAAACTTTCCAAAATCCATACTTATTGCCGACCATGGTCGGGTGCCGGGCGCCTCAGTTATCGGCGGCACTGGAGGTTCGCTTCCTGTGATCAGGCAGGAGTGGCACGCTCTCACGAGCTCTTTGACCATTTAGTCTGCCCCAGGGAACCATACCTTGGCTCGCAACCTCGATTTTGTTTTCGCTTTTCCTTGATGTCCTTGGTGTGCCAGCTCTGCTGTCCTCCTCCATAGCTTCTGGGGTACGACGATCTGCGTTCCTCTCAAGATCAAGCCTTCTTCGCTTTCGCTAAGCTCATGGCTGCACCTCCACAAACTCGTTCTTGCCTCTTGCTCTTCCTCCGTCAATCTCTGCACCCCATCCAAGAAGTTCTTCCAATGATGCTCTCGCAATGCCTCCTTAAAGGCCGTCAAACAGTCATCCTCTTTGCTGGCCTCCTCCAGCTCGGCCAGAGACAGCGCCCTTGGGTATGCCAGTTCCATGATCAGTCTCACAAGGCTCTCCATTCCACTATCAACCTCCCACTGACTTCTAGGATCTGCTGCAATGGGGTGGCGCGACAGATAGTGGGCCGGATTGTAGGCTCCCGGTCGATAGACCACCTCAAAGTCATAGTGCTGGAGTTGGACTGCCCACCTCTCAATTCGTGGTGGCCCATTCCTCGCCGTCCCTCCAAACAGTGGCACTAAAGGCTTGTGATCGGTGACCACGCGAATCCTATGCCCACAGAGGTAGATGCCAAAGTGTTGGCACGCCCATCTAATCGCCAATGCATCTCTTTCGATCTATGCATATCTGGTTTCTACCGACGACAGTGCCTTGCTCGCGTAGGCGATGGGCACCCACTCCTGTTGTTCCGTCTGCTGCAAGAGTACCGCTCCTAGCCCCACCGGGCTGGCATCTACTATAAGTTCCGTTGGCCTCCTGGGCTTGAAATAGGCCACCGTTGCTCCTTTTAGGAGCGCATTCTTCACTTCTTGGAAGGCACGTGATGTCGCACTAGTCCACACCCACTTGGTGTCCTTCTTTGTGAACACCCTCAGGGGTTCCGCGAGTGTTGCCAGATGTGGAATAAACCTTCCACAATAATTCGCCATCCCCAGGAAACTTTGCATTTCAGTTGAGCTCTGGGGAATGGTGGCAGCGCGTATGGCTTCGACCTTGGCCGGGTCCACCTGTAGACCTTTCTTGGAGAACCTGTATCCAAAGAACTCCACCTCATTCGTGTAGAACTCACACTTGTCTCGGTGCAGTGTTAGACCTTGCTCCACCAGCCTCCTCAGTGTCGCTCTTAGCCTCTCATGAGGTTCCTCCAGCGTCTGCAAGAAAATTAGCACGTCGTCACTGACATTTATGATACCTATCAGGCCTGATAGGGCTTTCCGAATCGAGTCCTGGAACACCTCAGCAGCCAAGGACACTCCAAAACTTAGGTGCTTGAATCTCCGCAGCCCAACATGTGTAGATAATGTTGTGATGTATCGACTGGCTACATCTAACATTAACTGGTGGTAACCGGAGTTAAGGTCTACCTTCGAGAACCATTTACGCCCATTGATGTCCGCGACAATTTCATCGATGGTGGGTGTTATATGTCTTTCCCTCTTTATAGCCTTGTTGGGTAGCCGCATATCCGCACACAAGCAGATCGCTCCTGGCTGCTTGGGTTTGGGGGCTATCACCAACGGGGACACCCATGGCGTTGGCCCCAACACCCTCTCGATGACGCCGGCCTTCTCGAGTTTGTCCAGTTCAGCTTTGATGAGCAGTCTCAGGTGGAATGGTACTCTCCTGTGATGTAACGCCACTGGTTTAACTGCTCGATCTATGTGTAGCTTGACCTTCACCCCTTTAAGGCCCCTCGAAGAGTTCAGGAAATTCTGCCATGATTTTCACTGCATGAGACTGGTGGATTTGTCTCGCAAACATCACTAATCCTAGGTCCTCCGCAGAATGGCAGCCAATTAGTATCCCTGCACTGTCCCTCATCATGTGGAACTTCGTGCGTACTGATGTCTTGCCGTGCCTGACGTCCATTTCTATTACTCCCTGTAGTGGAATTGGAGTATCGCCTCCATACGTGAATATCTTTGCCTTGGTGGGCACCAATTTTGTGCGGGGATTCAGCTGGCGATAGTGTTCGGCATCCATGACATTCACAGACGCCCCCATGTCAATAAGGGCGGTCACCTGGTTATCAACGATCTGTATCTGGCACATCGGCGGGGGCCTCTTATTTTTGTTAGTTCGCCCTGTGAAGGATATCACGAACACCTCCTCGTCACCATCATCATACATCATCTGCATCTGTGGTACAGAGCATCCAGATCCTTCAGCATTTCAGCCCCTCTCATCATCTGCTTGACTTGGCCAAACCTTCTACCTCACCCTCCTGTGGTGGTCGCCGTCGCAGCACTCTGGCACACTTTGGCAAAATGGCCAATCTTCCCGCACTTCATACACGACTTTCCGTAGGTCGGACAACCTCTCGGCGGATGACTCTCTATCCCGCAGTTGCTGCACTCCGCCTTCCCGGGCAAAGATTTATGTTGCTTCTTCCTCATCCGGCTCCTTTCTGTATTGCGTCTACTCTCTCCTCCTTGCCGGTGATGGGGTGTGACAGCGGTGCCCCTGATGACCGTCGTGCCAGGGCCAACTCCATCTCGCCCGCTCTGACGTCCGCTAGCTCGTGCGACCTTCCTAATATCAGTATGTCGTCTAACATGATGCCGGGCCGGCGCAGGTTGAGTTTAATCAAGCCAGACGATCTGCAGCCTTGTATAAGATGGGCCCTCATCTCCAGTTGTTTGTCGATGCCTGTGCATGAACTCACCAGTCTGTGGAGACGTGCGTAAAACATGTCGACCGTCTCCCCTTCCTGCTGTTTCGCCTGCCTTAGTTTGAAGTGTTCAAAATCGGGGTTTGGCTGCGGATCAATATGCCAGTCATGTGCTGCCAATGCTGCCTCATAGTCATTCTTGTCCCCTGTGTTAGGCAGGTCTTGAAACAGTTCATACAGCTCATCTCCATACATGTGAAGCATCGTCGATCACTTAACTGCGGCATTCGTTTCGCGCGCCGCCAAAACAATAGTTCTCCAGGTGGCCAATCCACTTCCTCTACCGTGGTGTAGCCGTGGCCAGATCCGCCAAGGCAAGGCGGCCAGTGCGGAGCGGGAATGATGTTCCACCGATCTTCATGCACCCCCTTCTGCTCCACCTCCTGTGCCATCATCAGCACCATCCCTGGCCTGGACAGACATGCTTTCTTGGTTGTCTCACTTGTGGAGTACCTGGGAGTACCCTTGATCCCCTGCTAGTATCTTCTCACCTCTAGACTTGGGCAGTCCTTTCCTGACCCATCTTGGTTTTCTTAGCACTCTTTTCCCAATCTTGATTGCCTTCCTCCAACAGGCCTTGGGCTTCCTGTTCACTCTTGTGTTGCCAGCATGTCTAGGGAAAGCTTTCTCCTGTCTGTGTTGTTATTTTTTTTCTTTTGGTTCACCTTCTGTATTTTTTTTTTTTTCAATAGTCAGAGTTTTTATTGGGGCTGTGGTGGGAGCCTCCTGTGCAGCTCTTCTTTTCAGCGTGCCACTGTGGACATGCACCACAAGGCTTAATTGCTGCTTCTTACACCGCGTGCTTCTTCACCCGCACGCTCGCTTTCCTCAAAGCGGGGGAGGGGCAGGCGCTGCCTCTGGCGGGTCAGTCTCAGCCGGCGCTTTCACCCACCGCCACATCCTCGCTCCTGCTTCGGCTCACACACACACACGGGCCACGGTCTCCTGCCGCCTCTTCCTCCAGCTCACTGCCCGCTCACCTTGCTGCAGCGGGGCCGCGCTGCACTTCACAATTCCTCCGGCGTCCTGTTTGGGCCGCACTACTGCCGCAGGGGTTCCTTGCAGCCTTGCACCGCTGCTTCTCCCACAACAAGGCCAGTGGCAGAGGTGGAGGCACTCCACCGCGCTGCACACCACGGCTCGTCCGCCACGGGTGCCGAGGGCCAGCCACGCTGTCGGCTCGCTCCGTCCTCATCCTCAATGTGGTGAGGCACCCAGGGGATAACAGGCCTAAGCTGCAGAGCACCAATAACGTTCACCACACATGTGCAACTGTCTACGTGCCAAGAACCACGAGTGATTCCAGGCACCTTTATTTATTACCTACGGTCTGCACCGGGGTCGGAGGCTGAGGTGTACTACAATGTATTCTAGTGGCTGGACGGCTCACTACAGGGGGTGCTGGTGATTCAATTCCTTTGTCTGCTACTCTGCTGCCCCGCGATGGCCACAGGTAAGAGCGGAGGGGGGGAGCGCCAGCCACTGCCCCCAAAACTCAAGTCGCCTGGGGCCGACGGCACCCACCCCCCTTGCTACGCCACTGCACATTGGGAGAAAAACAACGATGTACAGAGTAGGGAGTTTCAGAGTTAACAGGGATGCATAGAAGGGGCACAGAGGCAGAGGGGGGCGCAGGATAGGAGGCAGAGGGGGCACAGCATAGAGAGCAATTAGGAACACAGGCATTTTTAATATCAGATTTAGCATCTCACAAGCTTGAACGAGTAGCTAGATGCTGCAATGCGAACATATTTATTGCAGAATAAAGAACGTTATTATGTTTGAGCGGTCACCGTGAGGTAGGGTTACAGGCACAAGAATGTGATGGAGAATAGCATAGGAACATCTAATAAGCACCTCTCAGTCAACAGTTGTTTTTGTGTATTGCATGAATATTAAAAATAGTTGGACATATTTAAATCATATTGTTAGAAAGGGGAGTCTCTAGTTGGCAGAGGTAGGCACCTTTGTCCAAATAGGGACCCTTGCTTCTAGTCAGGGTAAGGGAGATACACACTTTAGATAACCCCTCCTCACCCCCTTGGTAGCTTGGCATGAGCAGGCAGGCTTATCCAAAAGGCAATGTGTAAAGTATTTGTACCAACACTCACAGTAACACAGTGATAACACCACAAATGGACACCACACCAGTTTAGAAAAAAAGAAAGTACCTTTATCTAAACTTTACAAGACCAAAACGACAAAAATCCAACATACAAGTATTTGGAAAAATGACTTTCAAAAGGTTTTAGCAACTGAGTCCATAGATAACTATGGATGAGTGATTTCTTGCAAAGTACCTGTTGTTGCGACAAAATTCATCAAGCCAAACAGCCGCAGCGATGAGAAGCGTAGAAAAACAAAGAGATGCGTCGTTCCTGAGACGTTCGTGGATGCGATGCTACAGTTCCGCTGTACACAGGGGAGCAATGCGTCGGGTCCGGTCTGTAGGGGGAAGCGATGGGTCGATTCTGAGATGACTCCGATCCGCGGGTGATGTGTCGGGGAAAACTTGCTGCACAGGGACGATGCGTGGAAATCCGGGATGCGTCATGAACGATGCGGCCGCGGCGAGCAGCGCTGCGTCGACCTTTTCAGCCGTGATCCCTGGATGCATTGATTCTTGCCACGGCGACAAGCGCTGCGTTGGTTTCGGCAGCAGCGCGGCGATGCTGGGAGATTCTTCTCGCACCACGGCGTTGCGTTGGAAAAACTGTCACAAGAACAGCGATGTGTCGATTTCCTTGTCGTTGCGTTGCTTTTCCAGCTCCCAACAGCAGAAACAACCTCCAGAGACCCAAGACAGTCACAGGCACCTCTTGGCAGGTCAGAACACCCAGCAAGGAAGTTCAGGGGAGCTGGGGGTGAAGTATTTGTGTTCCTGAGACTTCAAAATAGGAGGCAAGCTCTATTCAACCTTGGAGATTTTCCTCAAGCAGGAGACACAGCACACAGCAAAGTCCTTTTCCTTTCCTTGGCAGAAAACATCAACTGCAGGCCAACCCCAGACACACAGCAAGGGCAGTACTTCACCTCAGTTTCTCCAGCTCTTCTCCTTGGGAAAGGTTCCTCTTGATTCCAGAAGTAGTCTAAAGTTCAGGGGTTTTAGGTCTAATACTTCTACCCCAAAATGTCTTTGTTCTCTTTGTGCAAGGGTCTCTGAGCCCAGTCCAAACCAGTTCTGTCCTCTCTGGTGCAGCTGCCCGAAGGAGTTGGAGACAGCATTGTGTAAGGCAGACAGGCCCTATTCAGGAGCAAGGGAAATCTCCTCCCACCACTTTAAATGCAGACCGGGCCTATTCAAGTGCTAGTGAGAACTCCTCTCCCTACTCTGAATGCAGCCCAGGTCTATTCGGCCCAGCCCTGACTCATTCAGAAAAGGCAGGACACACATCAGAGGTGGCTGTCTGGGAGAATGCACCTCCCCAGCCCCTGTCAGTCCAAAACCAGACAGTCAATACACAAACAGGCAGAGGCACACAGAATGGTTAAACAAGAAAATGGCTACTTTCTAAAAGTGGCATTTTCAAACACACTATTTAAAAACCATCTTTAGTAAAAGATGTGTTGTTAAATTATGAGTTCAGAGAGCCTAAACTTTATTTTTCCATCTTATCCCTATGGGAAGATATGCTTGTAAAATGTTACAAAGCATTCCCCATTCTGTCCCATGGGTCAAGATAGCCTTTCAATAGTGAAAAACGAAATTGGCAGTATTTCGCTATCAGGACATGTTACACACATCAGTACATGTTCTACCTTTCACATACACTGCACCCTGCCCAGGGGGTACCTTGGGCCTACCATAGGGGTGTCCTATATGTAAGAAAAGGGAAGGTTAGGGCCTGACAAGTGGGTGCACTTGCCAAGTCGACATGGCAGTTAGCAAACTGCGCACAGGCACTGCAGTGGCAGGCCTGAGACATCTTTTCAGGGCTACTCATGTGGGTGGCACAATCAGTGCTGCAGGCCCACTAGTAGTATTTGATTTACCAGCCCCGGCACACTTAGTGCACTTTACTAGGGACTGACCAGTAAGTCAAATATACCAATCATGGATAACCAATCATGTTCACAATTTACACAGAGAGCATATGCACTTTAGCATTGTTTAGCAGTGGTTAAGTGACCAGAGTCCTAAAACCAACAACAGCAGGTCAGGAAAAAATAGGAGGAAGAAGCAAAAAGTTTGGGGATAACCCTGCAATAAGGGCCAATTCCAACACATATTTATACTTAAAATTTGAGGTACATGGACATGAAAGTCTTAATTCTCCAAGACCTGTAATTCCAGATTCGTCCAGTAGCAGGAGTTACTCTGGAGCGTCGAGAATCACTTATAGTGGTGTGAAAATGTTAGTATTGGAAGACTGTGAGCTGAAGCCAATCATCTGTCTGCCCTCACATTACTTAGGGTAGCTTTAGTAGTTACAAAGAGGGTGGGGAAAGGACTGAGACGTTGCAGCTTTATTTGCACTTGTAGGCTAGGTCTGCACATTCGTAGAGGGCTATATTCATGGGAAGGTACTATCAAAGGGCACATCTATATTTTTTAAACAGGACCAGCAACAAGACTTTACAAGAAGCTGTCATAAGGAAAACACTAAAAAGCTGGAGGATCGCCTTGAAAACTGTTTATGGTAAACGCATGTAGGAATTGAATTCGTTAATGGGAGAAAGGTGATTACGGTTGAGGAGGTTCATCCTGTTAGGGTTACATGGGTGTTTGATGTCAGTGTTTCTGCAGAGTTCAATCAATACATTGGCATTATTTTTCTTCAATCCAGGAGCGTAGGAGGAGGAGGGCAGGCCTGCAGGCTTACACTTATGCTGCACTGTACTCTTCAAAATACAACACCAGGCTGGCAACTCATCCTAAGAAGGGACAAAACCAGGTGTCTAGATAAGCTGGGTTGCCCCTCACTCCTTTGCACGCACGAACAGATAAAAAGAAAGTAGATTAGGCTGCTGAAATATATAGGTTCTGCTTCTGTTGATGATGGAGAGAGAACAGATCAGGGGGCTCACAAAGGAGCTGCGATAATTTGTGAAAGAAAGAACAGCCCCAAAACAATGCAACAAGTGTGTGAATTCTCTTGTCAGGACCAAAAGCATTGAATATCATTTAATCCTAGGTCCACTTTGTTCTTTAATTAAAACAGAACCTACTGATTGTACCTGAGTTGCAATTCATTAGGAGATCACATGACTTTAAAAGTGATGAGGAGCAAATCTGAACATTGTCTACATCATTTTGGCCTGGTTAGGTTTTGCCTGCACAGCGCTTGCGCTATGCTTGTGAAATCTGTTGTATTTAATATAAATCTTAAAAGGGGCTTACATCCTGTCCATCTTTTAATTCATTCCTGTGCTTGCCGCTTACTTTTCCTCCGTTTCTGTTGTTTTTCTTATCAGTGTCCCATGGCAGAAGTACTCCTTTCCATCCGCTTTGAACTTCTTTGTTATTTTAATTACGAGCGAGCATGCCATCTGCACTTCCGCCCTCCTCCCACTCTCTGCGACATTTCCTTCTTTCCCGTGATGATCATTTTGTTAAAATTTGCTTTGAAGCACTCCATAGGAGTGCATCAGCAGGTGTCTTCTCTCCTCCCCGGCGTGTTCACCCATCACCCCCTGTGTTGTTCTTAACGAAATCCCCTCACCTCACTTTTAACCCACCACTTCATGCTCCCTGCTCTCTGCACGAAGTGTGCATAAACAGACATATGCCGATTTAAGATGGTCATGAAACCAAACAAGAGACAAGAAAGAAATGCCAGTCCCTTAACTATGCCATTTTCAGGCAGAAAAGTGCTTTGTAATTGGAATCCAACTATGAGGGAAGATAACATTTCTCAGTTAAACAAGGGCTTGCCACTTAATTGAGGCAGAATGAGGCACGGGAATGTCACTGCTGTGTTATCTTTCCATGGTTGATAAGACTACCACCTTCCCCTCCGCCGTCAGTGCTCCTCCAACTGCCTACCTTCTTCCACGAACCTGCAGGCCACAATCACATGCAAAGGCAGAGCAGCTGTATTTCTGCACTTCACCCCATGGCACTCTGGTCACAGCTTTGTAGGCAGACTAGGAGAAAAGAGGTTCAGGACACTTTCTTACAGGCCTGTGATTTAGAAAGGCTAGTAAGGCTGGGGCCGGATCAGTCATGTGTCTTCTAATGCCATTGCTACAAGAGCAGATGCAGGGCTTGTTATTTGCTGTGATCAAAACCAATCACAGGCGAAAGCAGCTTCAGGCACCCACCGTGAACTATGCGTTTCCACCCAGTGTCACCCCCACCTCTTCTGGGCCCCATGTACCACATTTAGAGAGAAAAGGAGGAACAAGGGGATCAAGGAGGCCATAGGTTTGATCTCGGGAAGAGGGGCTCCTGCATATGTTGGCATGAATCTTAATTGTGTGGAATCAAAAGCTTGGACTGGATGAGGTATTCACGCATGGACCTGGGCTACTTGAGGGTTCAGGTTTGTGAGGAACCCAATATCTCGGAAGTAGTCTTTCACCAAAAATGCATGCTGTTAGACCTGGCTTTTTCAGTGGGTTTACCCCCAGACTTTTTGCTTTTTGGCCTCCTGTTGTTGACCGTGTTTTTGTTGGTTTTAGGACTCTGGGCACTTTACCACTGCTATTCAGTGCTAAAGTGCATATGCTCTCCATGTAAATTGTGTTTATGGATTTGGTTTTCCATGATAGGCATATTTGATTTACTACTAAGTCCCTAGTACTGTGCACTATGTGTGCCCTGGGCCTGAAAATCAAATGCTGCTAGTGGGCCTGCAGCACTGGTTGTGCCACCCACACAAGTAGCTTTTCAAAGGTGTCCAGACCTGCCACTGCAGTGTCTGTGCGCAGTTTTTAACTGCCATGTTGACCTTGCAAGTGCACCCACTTCCCAGGCCCTTCCCTTCCCTTTTCTTACATCTAAGTCACCCCTATGGTATGCCCAAGGTAGCCCCATGGGCAGAGTGCAGTGTATTTAAAAGGTAGGACATGTGGTGTATTTTTGCATGTCCTAATAGTGAAATACTGGGTTTTTAGTTTTCACTGTTGAAAGGCTATCTCTCCCATAGGTTAAAATGGAGGCTGCTTTGGAAACGCTTTTACAAATGTAGCTGGCCAAGGGGAGCTGATAGAAAAGTGGAGTTTAGTATGCTTGAACTCAGGATTTAAAAATGCATCTTTTAGTAAGGATGATTTTTATATTGTGTGTTTGGAAATACCACTTTTAGAAAGTGGGTATTTCCTTGTCTAACCATCCATATGCCTCTGCCTGTTTTGCGTATTAGCTGTCTGGGCTTTAGACTGACAGGGCCTGGGTTGTGCATTCATATTAGACAGACACCAGAGGGGTTGAGGTGTGTACTGCCTTTACTGCGTGACTCATAGCCAGTCTGAATAGACATGGCTGCATTTAGATTAGTGGGAGGAGATGTTGCTTGCACCTGAATGGACAGTGTCTGTCTTCCACAATGCTGTCTCCACCCCCTGGAGTGATTCTGGCCTGAGACAGGCAGAACTGAATTATGTATGCCAGTGGAACTTTGTTTGTGCCAACTTCCAAGGGAAATGTGGTATAAATATTGGGGCCCTGACCCCAAAACTTTAGATCACTGCTGGACTAAGGAACCTGCCAGGAAGATGAGCTGGAAGAGCTGTGAGGAGAGACTACCACTCTGCTGCGTGCTTTGCTGGGTTGGCCTTCAGCTGTTGCTTCTGTCTTGGGCAGGGAAAGGACTGGACTGTTCTTTCTGCAACCTAAGTATCTCCAAGGGCTTGATGTAGAGCTTGCCTCCTGTTGGAAGTCTCAAGCAAATCAAAGACTTCAACATCTTCTGGGTACCGCTTCTGGGACCGTGTGTTTCAGTGGCCACAGGGGAAAACCGCAATCCGACGCCGTCACCGAGACCGAAGGTGGTTCTGTGACCTGAAGGCACCGCAGAGGGAACCGCCGCATTTTGCACCGCAACCCTGGTCTCACCAACGACGACATCCGCTGCCACCACTGCTTGCACAGTGACCTGTGGGCACCGCACTTTGCACCGCCTTGCTCTACTCCGCCGCCCGAGACTCACCGACGATGCCACTGCAAGCTGACCTCACCGCCACTGCCTGCACCGTGGTTTGGGGGCATCGCTCATAAGTTACATGACACACTGCCCCATCCCACACCTCAGTCTTGGCCCACCAATGCCAGCCCCAATGTCTCCAGATCCTCAACTGGCGCCGTGGCTTGCACTGTGACCTGTCAGCACCGCCCCACTTCGCACCTCAGCCCTGGTCTCACTGACGCAGCTCGACGACCACCACTGAGCCGCTGCCTGCACCGTGACCTGAGGGCACCGCACACCGCACCGCTCTGCTTCACACCGCAGCCTAGACGTCCGCCACAGTCGGCCCGCACTGCCTCAGTTGGCCGGAATAAAAAGGTACTGTTTTAAGGATCTTCCGACACTGCAGCCTGCCCACACCCGCGCGGTCAGCCGGAACCGTCGGATTTGGGTGTTCACAACAACGCTATAGCCCCGGACAGAGCTATCAACTTCAAGGAACTGTAAATAAAGCCTGTTTTTGCATTATCTGCATTTTGATCACTGTATGTTGGACTTTTATTGTTTTGGTTTTTGTTTACACAGATAAGTATTGGATATTTTTCTAAAACTGGTGTGGTGTCCTTTTGTAGTGTTTTCACTGTATTACCGTTGGTTATGTGCAAATGCTTTAAACACATTCCCTTTAGGATAAGCCTGACTGCTCGTGCCAAGCTACCAAGGGGGTGAGTAGGGGTTATTTTAGACTTGTAACTCCCTTATCCTGACTAGAGTGGTGGATTCCGCTGGCTTAGGTGCATACGCAGCCAGCCAGAAAACCCATTTCTAACACACGCTATACCCTTGTGTGATTCATGAGTGCTTGTAGGCACCCGGTGCAGTGCTGAATTGGGTACTGTGTTGAGGGGTACATTACTTTCTGCAAACCACTTAGCTCAAAAGAGCCAGAGGTATGTCACTCTAGGGCAGAGTGTTTCACCCTGTCTTCTAGACGTATTCTTTTCCCAGTAGTTTTTATTGTCCCTTCACAAAATGAAAGCACTACAAGGCCCAGAATACAAAGGAGAAAACAAGACTTGCTGACTTTGCCCGCGCCAGTCTTTGGACAACTTCAGGCCTCTGATTTTTAAAAATAAGAACAATGACTGCCAAAATCAGAGCACAGCTATTCTTTTCGTTCAGCTCCTCCTGCAGAAGTCAGTGCTCCAATTCTGCTGCTCAGCCTTTCATCCTAGCTAGATCTGTATGATTATGTTAACTTAGATTGACGATAATGCTGTTGTTAGGAGAGCTTTTTATGACCCATTTACAACCTAATGTGCTTAAGGTGGGAAATGTAAATGATGTTCGGTGATGCATCTGGATTGTGAGTGGTATTCAGAGCTTAGAAATATAATTGAGTGTGTGTCTAGCTGCCAGGCAGTGAAGAATATTATTAGAGCTGTTATAATTAACACAACTTTTATTAGACTTTGCATAATAACAATTGTTCTTCTGTGATTGTAATGACATGCACAAAGTCAGGCGTGTTGTTGTCCCCGGCATAAAACCATGATATAGTAATGATTTTGGTGTTTGTCATTAAATGTTTCATCCTTTTGTGGCACATGGTAGATTGGTAAATCAAAGGATACAATAGTTTGTATTCATGAAACTGGAAGAACTAGCTGAAAACACATGAAACCTGCAGTTCCAGATTTTCCTCTTGCCTTGTTCTAGGGGGTGGGAGGGGGCAGTACGTCGCTGGCAGTGTAGCTACAAGACAGTCCAGAAAGTAGAGTATTTCTTGATCACCTTGTTTTGGGTTGTATATTTTTGGCTTGGTGATCTGTTTTAGATTAGCTTGGTTCTCACAGAATATCTATTGTTCAAAGATGAACGAGCCTCACTTTGTAAACATTGTGCAAGCAGCCACCACTGTGGCAGAAAAGGTAATGCTTTCTTAGTGTACTAAAGCACAATAAGCTTTTCTCTTTAGAGGATAAAAAAAATACCTGTACACCTATGGGAAACGACCTTAACAACGCGGTCAAAACACCGCAGTACATTTAGATTGCTGCTTTTACAATGCAAGTCGTTACCACGACTTGCACTGGAGGGCGCTCTAGACTAAGGAATAGTGTGATTTACTATTCCAACACCTTCCCTACTGTACGTAGGCTGGAGTTGGAATAGTAAATCATACTACTCCTAAATCCAGCGCCCTACAGCGCAAGTCGTGGTAACGACTTGCGTTGTAAAAACAGCGATGTGATGTACCGCAATCTAAATGATCGTGTTGTTACATCATACATCCACACCTATTATTGTATGTATGTGGGTGGTAAGTGTATTATTTACCTAGCACACTTACTCCAATGGCCTCTATGGTTGGGACAAGGCGGCGGCAAGTGGGGATCGGGGAAGAGTTGCAAAGAGCAGAGGGAGAAAATAGAGAACCAGTGTGTGGGTGGTGACATTTGCAAAATCACTTACAGTCAGGATGCAGGAAACACGGTCTGCAATAATTACAGCAGTGCAATTGGCATAATCCTTTGGTAAAGTAAGCACACATGATGGATCTAGCTACTTCCAGCAGAGTAACCAATTTCCTGTACATTCCAATAGTTGTTCTTTAGTAGTGCTAAACCACCAATACACCAAAATGTAAATAAAGGAACTATCTTTTGGCAGCCAATCGGAAAGTCACTAGGCGTGGGCAGTAAACTCTGCTCCTCAGGCGGAGTTTGCAGAATTTTGACTACTCCACACTCCGTTTGGAACACAGAGTTTTAGAAAAACTCTGCCAACCACCGCATGGTGGAGTTTTTTCACAGGCAGAGCTCGCCAATGTTAAGTTGGCGAGTGAGAAAATTGAGCGCTATACCGCCTCCAGGCAAGATTTCTCAATGCGGGCGGTCGCAGAAAGTCACTACCGCTTGTGTTAAGAAAGCTGCAGCTCACATTGAGAAAGCTGCCGCTCGAGTAGAAAAATCTACTCGAGCGATAGAAAGAAGCAGCGCCCACTGGCACGCTGCGTAGTGCCGTTTGCGCTGATTTTACAGTGCGGGACAAGCAGCCAGCGCTAAATATCAGTGTAAGCAGCGAACCGTAAAGAACTCAAATGCTCATGGAACTCTGCAGAATCTCTGTGAGGTTTTAGGTAACTGTGTGGAATTCCGTGGAGTGAAACTCTGCGAGTTCCGCCCACCCCTAATAGTAACAACATGCTCATTTATTGGCCTTAAATGCATAACTTAAAAAAAAAACAGGGTCAGAAATAACTGGAGGTAGAGTGCTCCCCGCATTTGAAATCACAAACAGCTCCTGCATATTTTTCCAGAGCTAAGAATCCTCTACCTACCTTTCACAGGCATCTGCAGACTGGTATTCTTTACACACTTACTCTTATTAAGGATGGGTGATAGACTCCGCTCTGCTCCGCCGGCAGAGCTTGCAATGTTTTTGCACTCCGCGCACCGCTTGGAGCGCAGAGTTCTGCAAAAACCTCCACCTTCTGCCGCGTAGCAGAGTTTACTGGTGCTGGGGGCCCCGGGCCCACCCCTACGAATTTTACACAGAGGAAAAGCGCTGGAGCTTATCTTGAGGAGATCGGCAGCGCTCAGAGTGCCAAGGAGGCACTGGTGGTTTCTATAACAACGTCTGCTTCTTTATTGTATTATCTTCGAAGAGCGCGTTTATTAACCACGCTTCGATGTACCTCAGAATGTCTTAATTTGGATGCCCGAGGCCTTGCCTCTTATCCTATTTACAATGGCCTAAGTAAGCCCCGTCTTCAGGGAAACAAACACTTGTTTGTGTTTTAAACCATCATCCATCATATCCAGCCGAACAGAAGATACATACCCCTAATGTGCGCTTTCTCTTCCATGCTGTGGACCGATGGCGGTGGATCACACCAAACCAGCACCTGTGAAGCTCCTGTAAGGGCTGAAGCAATGGTCTTCAGTTGAAACTCTCCAGAGTCCAGACCAGCCACTTCTCCTTTCAGGTTGCCGGGGCAACTGTAATGAGTGAGCGAGTTTTAATGCATCTCCGTGGAATTCCGCGTAGTGCAACTCCGCCCACCCCTAACTCTTATAAGCAGCTTCCCATTGAGAGTTTCTCCCACTCAGTTCTCTCACTAAAACAAAGCCTGGCTGTATGTTTCATCCTGTGAGAACCTGCAGGTTTGATGGTGTGGGAAAATTGTTCTCTCGTCATTTGAAGCAGTTTTGGAAGGGTATTCCTTTTCAGTGGCTTACCACAACACCCAAAAGCACCCTCAAATATACTGTTGTACAACTGACTATTTTCCTGGTTTGATGCCACTCATTAACGGTATGAGACTGCATAGTCATAACCTACCTACCACAGAAACATTGAGGAAAACAGAATTGAAGGGCTACCAGACCCGCACACCTATTTCCTGCCTGGTCTCCACCTACAGAACCTAACTTGGCACATCTATAGATAGCACACAATCTGTTAGAGTGAAATTGTAGCACTTTTGGGAGCTCAGGGATGATTTTCCAAAGAGATCCAAGGTTTCCGTGGCAGATTGGATTCTGTCTCGGTATGTGGAGATGGGCAGTTTATAGGGTGAGTATGGACTCAGACTTTATTTTTACTTTACTCTTTTATGCCTTTTCTATCCAAAGATTTTTTTTCTTTAGCAAAAGGTAAATTAGCCACACTTGCGTTTTTTAACGTTATATGACGTCATGGAATTCAAAAGCAAGTTGTCCTTCTGTATATTCTGGAAAGCAGCTACAGCGTAGCTGGCAAATTTCCCGGTTTCCTTGTACCTGCTTCCTCACCTCACGACTTGGCTCACTCCTCCAAGTTTGTCATTTCTTCACGACTGCAACTCCATCTTCTGCCAGCAGAGTACGTTATGATTACCAAAGTACCATCTCACCAAAATGTAGCTTTTGTAGGGCTCCACACACTTTGTCACTTTTTGCATCACACGGCGATCAGATTATTTTCGTCTCATGAGATATTGTGCCATCAAAGCTTACACTGTCAAGGATTCGCAGTGTTTTAATGGGTGCGTGTGTGGGATACAGGGCTCTACATTGTCATCAAGTGGGATGTCATTACAGATTCGAGTCAAAGGCAGAATTCACTTTTATTTCTGCATCAGTTGAGATCAAATCCTAGACAATGTTAATGTCCGCCGTAGTGTTGGAGTACATGATACCATCTAAACACATCCAGCTAAAAGCCATTAAATCTGAATTGCTTCCTTACACCTCTTGACCGTTTGCAGACCAGAGACTATTCAGCAGAAAATGTCATCCGAAAATGTTTGATGCTTTCAAAAAATGCTTGCCCAGCAGACTTCTTTCTCGTTTTGATCATAGACGGCTAATAGTTTCTGCAATTACACGTTCTTCTGTCAAAGCAAAATGTGCAGAGCAACCAATTCTGTTTCCGAAACCGAAATAATGTCTCTGCTACTCAAAACCCACCACACTACCCTGAAACATTGGCTTATTTGCTCGGCTGTATCTTTGGGGCAAACTTTTCTCACGCCTGAAAGCAATTAGCAGGCCCGCCTCTTGTAGTGCAGTGTGTAGGTCGGAGTCAAGTAATAAAGAAGTATTGACTTTTCTCTGTCTGTAAGCAGCATGAAAGGGGTGCCATGGCCTTGTCGTACATGAAAAGAGCTCCATTAATTTCACTTATTTCAAGAGGGGCTGTCAAGCGCTAATGCTTCCATTGCACTTTTCACACAAAGTACATTGACACCAGTCCTGGCCCCAGTGAAACAAGTTTACAATATTTCAGCACGCGGAAGGGGTCGGCGCCATCAGTTTCAATTCCCCCTCCGCACTTGGACACCTTGCACTGCATTGCTCATGAGAGATGCTGAGAGATGTGGGCGGGGCCATTAGCAATGGCTTTGTGCTTCTTCCCCTGGGGAAGAGAAAAATGGCTGCCGCTTGTGGTTAACCCAACCAGCGAATTTGCTGCACAATTCAAGCACCGCGGATGCCTGGTGGTGAATCTTGTTATTTAAGTTAGTGGTGTTTTAAGTGCTTTTGTCTTAAACAATGGCATTTTCAGATGGGTTGTGTCCATGGAAAATGTGATGTAAAATATCTGACAAGCAGGTACAAAGATGTACCACAGCAGGATATGTAAATTTCATCATATCTCTCCTCTGTCCTGTTACCATGCAAGCCTGCTCTCAGTCTGTCTGAAGTGTCTTGTATGAATCCGTGTGGATTATTAATGTCCAAAAATGGCAACGCTTTATGTATTTAATTACTAATCCCACAGAGTAGCGCAAGTGCAGTACAAAAAAAGAAAATACTAATATTAAATGAATCGTGGTACATGACAAAAAATATATATAAAAACTATACAAAAACATCTAGGCATTGAAAAATTGTGCATAATCTTGATAAAGTATGTTTCCAATTCCTTTCGAGTAGCGCAGTGCAAACTACATATCTGAAGTCCATTCAATGCGCTTAGCGTTGCCACCATTCTAAGGAGGAGCAGAAAGATTTGAGGGCAAACATTTTGACGAATTTATTTCTATATCTAGTTTGCTATATTTTATTTCCGGTAACAAAGAGTAGTGTCTTAAGTAAAGGAATTGGGATGTATACCAGTTAGTGTATCACCTGAATCAATGTTCAGTAAGGGGTTGTTGTTTAAATCAAAGTTTTTAAATGTTCCCAGGCCTGCTACATTAGCAGTGTCCCAACTAAAATCTGAATAATACTTATTTAGTCCATCTATTCTTTCAAGTTCCAATATTTGGTCCTGCCCAATGTCCTTGTTATAAATCATTTGATTTCCTGCAAAATTCAGATGGTACTTTAACAAATGCTATGCATGCGGCGGTAACCTCAGTGTTACAAACATGGGTCTATTGTTTCAGAAAATGCAACATCATGGGAAAACATGGATAGCGTTTATTGGTTTTTGCTAAAGAAGGTGCAGAACAAAAGAAGAGTTTGATTAGGGTACGTCAACAATGGAAAAATAGGTGCCTGTAATATTCCTTATTTGGCAGTGCTTAATTTGAAAAAAAGTTAATTTGAAAAAAAAAAGAACTAGCATCGGCAAAGCCAAAAGATCTAGTTTGTAAAGTAGTGTAGTGTGGATTTGTAGAGCATGAAACTTGTCACCCATTATGGTATCCAGGCGCTGAGTAGGGGCAGGTTCTGCAAGAAGGATCAGTTGAAGTTTGCCTTTTAAGCCCTGACGAAAATAGTAAAAAAATATGCTACCGCAGTGAAAAAATAAATCCAAAAAAACTGCTGCAGTGAAAAAACAAAAGAAAAAAACAACTGTTTCTACATTCAGATCGTTTATGACATAAAGAATGATGATTCAATGTATTTTTGAGATGTAAAATTGTCCCTCATGCATTACAGTGCAAGCACTTTATAGGAAGAAGAAAGCTATACCAAACAGTCAATACTATGAGGTGAGAGTACAATATTCCTGTAGGGCAGAGCCAAAGCCCACTCTTGGTATGTATTAAAGAATTGGTGATGATAAGTCATGAAAACAGCTGAGCTGTCAAGTCAGATCTAAAATTAAGCGCAAGGGCACACAGCTTTTCCTTGGAGTACTCTACTGGTGCTGCTTACTACCGGAGTTGCTGAATACGAAAGCTGCGTAGTCTTGATTCCACCTATGCCTCTTTTCTCTATCATCCTACACTTCATAAAACATTGTCTCGCGTGCAGGTCATTTTCTTCCCAGCTTTTTTATTTTGAAACTATTTTTCTATCCTTCTCATCCTCCTTCTTTCTCCCTTTTCTGCCTTTCTCTCTCTTGCTCTGTGTCAAAGTTTGATGACAAAAAATAAGTCCTTGGTCCAAAAAATGAGTGGCAGTGCCCTTACCTGCAACTGCCAGCACAAATTAAGCAAAACCTACGCAGTAGCATTCAACAACTTGCCGAAGATCAGGTTTGCTCCAATTCTGTTCAGTAGAAAACCTTCATAGTAAATGGGTATGCCCCTCATAGAAGGAGCCAGCAACAAATTCCAGTTAAATGAACTGTAATGGTGAGTGTGACTATTTTGGAGCGGACTATTACACTGAAAATTCATTTCTCCCTAAACAAATCCATACTTATAGGAAACAAGTCACTTCTTGGGATTTATCAGACACCTAAACCTGCATCCGAGTTAGACTGTACGAATACTTTGAATTAAGAACTGAGATTTTTTCTGAAATAATATAGCCCAAATCGGTCACACCAACCAACGCTCTTCACAACCATGCTTTCATTCATACATTTATTTCTGGGGGCTAGGCAACAGCACTTCATGGCTACACCAATGGAGGCAAATTGCTATACAAACAGCAGTGAGAATGAACTATGGACCGTATAGTTTGAATCTGCCCAAAATTCATAATCTATTTGTTTGATAAGTTAGTATTGTGAGAAATTGGATCATTATTTGGGGTGGACGGCCACCTCAAAGAATAATCACAGCTCTTGTCAGGGAGAACCATCAAAGTCACTGAATTAACCTGAGCTCAACCTCTTGGTAGATATGGCACAGGACAGACAGGCTTAACTTAGGGCAAGGTGTAAAGCATTTATGCAGTATCAAATAGCTATAATGTCAAAACTCCAAATAATAAAAATCCCAGACCTAATTAGAAAAATAGAGTAACATTTGTTAACTAAAATGATAACAAAAGTCCTATAAGGGGAATAGGAGATATGAATTTTGAAAGTTTTAAGTTAAAGTAGTGCCAATGCTAGTTAATGATCATGGTAGACAGGGACATAGGCACAATTTGAGGCCACCCGCGATGGAGCCCTGGTATGATATGCCAACCAGGGTTTGCCCAGTCAGAGGTTTTATCTTGGGACTTAGCCTTTATTCTGGAAGTCAAAATCCTTCAGCGGGGCAAGGCAGCAGACTGTAGCCAAGGAAGTCTTCCCAAAGTCAGATAGGAGTTGGGACAGGTACTGCTGAAGCTGCTGGTTTTGGTGGGAAAAGCTCTGAGCGGGAGAAATTTAATTTTCACATTCAGGGAAGCCCTTGCGCTGGTCAGATACTTTTGGTGTCTTTGCCCCGTCAAGATTTTTCTCTTTCGACTTTGTCTCCTTTTGGAGCTCAGAATCCTTCAGCAGAGCAATGCTGCAGTTGTATCCAATGTTGAGTTCCATGAGGCCGGATATCTTCTCACTAAGAGTCCACTGAATCAGATTTTGCTGCGGAGAAGCTCTGAGTGGGAGAAACCTGATTGCGTAGCCCATTGAGGACGCACCTAGGTTGGAAAGACTGGGGTGGTTTGAACTGACCTCTGGAGGTCTGAAAGTCCAAAATGTTTCAAAGTCACAGGTTTTCAGAACTTATAGAAGAAATCCAGTTAGACAAAGCCAATGGTCCCAGGACCTCAGGAACAGCATTCAGGGATCAAGACTCAGTCCAGCAGAGGCCACCAACAGGGTAAGGTTAGGCTCAGTTGATACTGGTCAGCTGGGAACTGCACAAAAAGGCCTCTTGAAGCTTTCTGTAGCCACATATGAAGTCAGATAAGTGACCTTTAAGGTCCACATCATTCTCCTGGATATAAGAGGGAGCAGATCCAGTCTTACAGGTCACAGATAGCAGGTCCAGTCCTTTTGCGTTCTTTGACAAGTCCAGAAAGTGCTCTGAAGAATGTGCCTTGGGATGTCACATTTATGCCTGACACAAGCTATGAGGCAAAAGTTCACAGGGGTTACCCGATCCACATTTGCAGCAGTTTCTGTTTGCTCTACAGCATTTTTGCCCATCACTCCTTAAATCCAATATGTGGAAACCCCTATCTACTTTTGCAGTCTTTGTGCCAACCCAGTGGCGTTGCCAGAGCAATCAGCAGTCCCCTCCTCTATGGTCACTCCAAACCAGTTTTGAGGGTAGCCTCTGGCAGTGGTGCCTGCCTGACTGGGAGAACAAAAGCTGAGAACTTTCCAGGTGTTACCTAACATGTGTTTGTGGCAGGGGAAGCCCAATTGATGTAAATTAAGTTCCTGCGTACACCCTAACGGCCTAAGAGAAAACACCTCCTTACCATTGTGTCTACTCTGGGAACAGTTTTCACACTTCATCAGGGATAATCACACACTGGGCTACTGCTGGAGAGCTAATGTATATTAGCCACCAGGTGCTTCAGGCAAGGAAACAGTAACTTTCTAAAAGTTACATTTCCTGAATGTTTATGGAAAATCAGACTTCATCATTATATTTGCCATTTAATAAATGTTAAAAAGAATGGTTTAATCATATTTCTAGCAGGTCCCAATCCAGCGATAACAGATTTGATAATTAATCCTGTTTCCCATTGTTTTCTATGGGTCAGTCAAAGCCTCCTTACAGTGAAAATAGCTTTTGGGTATCACTGCAAGAACATGATAATTCTACATGTCCTACTTTTAAGGACCATGTACCCTGCTTTGTGGGCTGCACGGCCTACATAGGAGTAACTTATTATTATTTAAAAGGAAGGTTTTCCTCTGTCAAAAATGGCATTGTGACAGGTTGCATTGCAGGTTATACACAGCAGTAATCATGCTGCACAGGGTAGGCCTGAAGTCATGTTTGCCCTGCCACAAAAGTGGATGGTGCAATAGGTGGTGCAGTCTACAAGTGGCATTTATCTTCCAGGCCCTGGAGGCACTTTAAACACCATATACTAGGGACTTATAGTCAATTTAATTGTGGTGATTAGGAATAAGCCCATTCAACTAAGTTTAAAGGGGCACTCTTTACTACTGGTTAGTAGGGATCAAGTACACAGAGTTCTAAAGCTACCAAAGTAGATAGGACAAAAATCTGGGCTGACATCATGCAAAGGATGGTAATTTCCTACCTGACCAATGTTGAGGTGACCTCTCTCCCACCGAGAATAGCACTACATGACATAACAAGATATAATCAAATACATTCAAAATATCAGAGTACCAAAGTTTGTTGTTTTCTATCGTAATATGGCCAAAGAGTCACATGTACCAAAGTAAAGAAAGTAGAATTTCTGTGCTTTACTGCATGGTAACCCAGGGAATCTCTCTTTGATCAGAGGTGCTTGTAAACCCAAAGGAAGCTAATCTTAAGGGTAACACTAGTGCCTTGTGTCCCTCGGGTACTACAGAATTCCATTAAATCTTTTGGAAAACCCAAGTCTTAGTATCTTTTTGCTTTTTGGGAACCATTTATGGGGTCCCAAAGGACCCCTTTACTACAAATTGGTGCCCTACAGAATAAGTTGTTTAGTGTGCCCTCAAAGAGAGACCCTCCATTAGGCTCCCCACTGTGTAGTCTCAAGGGTATAGCCCTACTGACCTCTCTCTGCACAAGCCCTGATGATAGCATAATATAATTTGAGATGGAGCAGCTGCCCCAATGGGAGCAGCGTAGTGACATCTCCATATTGTATGAAAATAACTCTTTTTGCATGACAACCCCCATTGTTTTGGACTGATGCTACTGTTCTTTTGACTCTGTCCACTGGGACTCTGCTAACTAGCCCAATTCTTGTGCTCCTATCCCGAAAATGTCAAAATTGCATATACTCCTAATTGGCGTGTTTAACTTACCTATAAGTCCTTTATTCATGGTACAATGTGTATGTTAAATGTCACTAGTGGACTGCAGCACACATTGTGCCATCACTGGAGTGATAGTGTAAAACATTATTGTAGGCCTACTACTGCAGCCTGTCTGTGCGGTTTTAAAACTGGAATTATGACCTGTCAAAATAACGTCTTATGTCAGGCCTAATACCTCCTTTAAACATTAGTAAGTCACACCTAACTAGGCCTTAATGCCCAATAAGGCAGGGTGCATTGTATTTAAAAGTAGGACATGTACAAGTTTAATGTAAAACATGTCATTACAGTGACATGGCCCCAAAGGCTATTTTCACTGGAGCAGGAAGGCTGTTCTATAAGAAAGTACTGGTGTATAATATTACATTTAAATGATGTTATATCTGCTGGGGAAACAGCAAAAAAGTTCATTCTTGGACTTTTTAAAACATTTATTATAAGCCCAATTCACTGGTAGAATCGGATTTGTACTAAATATTTTTCAAAAAGGTAATTTTACAAAGACCCCTTTACCTGCCTCAAGTCTCTAGAATCCCATTTGCATGAGTTTCCAACTGCGACCCAGGAGCAGACTAGCCCCTTGATTAGGTATGAACTTGCTCACAGAGCTGAGAAAAATAATTTTGGTATGGGGAAGTGTTCTGTTCCTCTGACAGGATGACTGTCTGGGCAGGGTCCAGGAACTAAATTAACTTCAAAAAGGTATACCCTGTCACTGGTAGATGTAGCTAATACCTGGGCCTGTCCCATCCTTTGTCCCTCTAGTCAGTCAGGCACCAGTCCCGAGGGAGAGGAATTAACCAAATAACCGGTTTTCCATGACCACAGAGGAGGTGTTGCTCATTTCCCTGCCCACACCTCTAAGTTAAGCACAGGAGCTCTTGACAAGGGAAGAAAGCTTCTGCCATGTTGGATTATGTAGAGAGGGGTACTGTGGGACTGTTTGTAGTAGGGCACATAGGAACTGCTGCAAAAGTGAGTAGGGTTACCGCTGAGATCTTTTCCCCTATTGTTTATGGAGGGGTCATGATACACCCCCATCCACAGACTAGTGCCAGACATAAAAGTGTTACACCTGGGCACCCTTTTCAGAATACTATTGGTTCTGTGAATACAGAAAAAGGACTGCACCTTGCTTTTGAGACCGGCAAGGAGACCTGAAAGGATGGACCGGCTCCCACTTGTTCCTTGGAGAAAGAAGTGGGCTCCAAGGGTTTCATTAAATTCTTCAGTTTTTTTTTAGAAACTGGAGTGGGATTTTCATTGTGTTTTTAACTTTTTAAACTGTTTTGATATTTTGATACTTCTAAATGCTTTACACAATTTCTTTAGTTCAGCCTGTCTACTCTGTTTCACAGCTACCAGGAGTTGACCTCCGGTTTAAATTACTGAAACCTTTACAGGACCTAACAAGAATAGTGCCATTATCACATGTGGTGGACTTTCATCCACCCAAACTAATAATCCAATTTCTCACGGATGTTAATTAGGTGAAGGGGCTTGGGGAATATGGGGCCCCATCATTTTTATTTTTTTCGAGTGTTTGGGATGTTTACAAATTATGAGCATAACGTTTTGCAATATTGTTCTGATCATGAGATCATGTACTCATGGTTAACGCTTCATGAGCACTGCCTGTGCACATGTTGTTATAATTACCTGCAACTATTTATGGATGTTTCTTTTGTAAGATTTATGATTTCAAGATGGAGGATCAATGCATCTCACAGAGGACAACTCTGTCCCCTTCCTTCTCCTCTGCTGATTCTTTGATTCCAAGACTCCCTTGTGGAAGTACTTAAGGTTTATGCCCAAGTAGCCCACTAGAAGGTCTTATGGGCTTTCTGCATATATATATATACAGTTATCACTGCAATGATCAACGTGAACAGTACTTTCCAAAAATTGTCACTGAGGAAGGCACCTCAGTTCCAGCCTTATTAACTGGACTTTGTCAATTTGGAGGATACGGAACCCGAGACCGAACCTGGGTCCTGGACCAAATGTCTAAACTACGAACAATAAGCAATGTTTTGCTGGATGTTTCTTTGAGCTTGCTGAACATCTTCAGAACATGAATGACAATGCTGCGGCTGGTGCTTATAGAATGTGGGACTGAGTACTGCTGGTTTAACCTGAACTAGGATCAAGAAAGGGGGTGCCTAGTAAAGTTTGCCAGCTTAATATGCTGCTTCTGACCTTACCTGCATGGCATCACCAGGACTCAACAAGCATAGACAAAGTGGGACTGATTCACAAAAGTATTCATCGGTACAGAAAGTAGTACTATGGGAGCTCTGTTTTATGCATTCTTACACGCCTTTGTCAATGGGCCCGGAACTTAGCCTCCAATCAAATATTATTGAAAGTGCAAAGAAGTCATTTGTACTATTTATACTAATTGTATATGAATACTCCCATTGTATTCACATTTTAGATGTTTAGGTGCCAATTCACAATAGCATATAAGAGTATGTAGAAGGGTCCCACATGTACACTACTTTATTAATTCCAAAATGCCTTTATGAATAAGCCCCAGTGCTTTGAAGCCCTCTCTGTCCCTCACCCAAGAGCAGTGGAAGGCAGCCAAAGACATCTACTGTTAGAAGTGTAGGTGTACTGAGTGGATCCCAGTTCCTCTATGCATCACCTTTCACTTTGCCTCTTCATTTCAGCCTACTGCAGTGGCAGTAGACCAGCAGCTGGCTGACTTGTCAGCTTGCTGCTTTGAGAGAGACCTGAATGGTCTAAGGCAAGCTATGGGTCCTTCATGCTTTTTCCTGCTTCTGTGAGTCACATTGATCTCTGCCCTTCTTTACAAAATGACTTGTAGCGTTGCCAGTAGGCGGACACCAGATTCGCCTTATAAATGGCAAATTTGTTCCTCCTGCCAGTGGAGGGTTGCAAATGTCATTTCTTCCAGGGTTCCAAAAACATTTCATCAGACCAATCTAACAGAATGATACTGGCATACTTCCTACAGCTACTCACATATTTAATGGTTCAAGAGGATCCAGCCTCTACATGCACATTCCACTTTATTATATTTAGCTAATCTTCAGAATATTTTGCATACAATTAAATTATTTCCTACATGCATCCATGAGTTTGCAACTAATTTCATCCCGCCTTCGCTAGCCTCTAAATTGCTGGTGTGCATTGACAAAATAAACTGTGCTGATGCAAGTTAAGACCACATGGAATTGTTTGATCCAGCTTATAATAAAGAACCAATGATGGAACAGGGGTGTGGACACATACCCGTCACAGTTTTCTCAAGGAAAAAGATATTAGATATGTGGTGGACCTACAGCGTTTTGCAGAATTTTTGTCTTCTGTTGCTGAACCTACTTTTGTTGGCATTAGGGCACTGAACACTTTACCACTGCTAACCAGTGCTAAAGTGCTTGAGCTCTCCCTAAAACATGGTAAAATTGGCTTAAACCTAATTGGCACATTTGATTCACTTCTAAGTACAGAGTAAATGGTACTATATGTACCAGGGACCTGTAAATTAAATGCTTGTAGGGGGCCTGCAGCAGTCATTGTGCCAACCACTAAAGTATCCCACTGCACCCTTTAGGGCAGTTTAAATGTGTCATTTTGACCTGGCAAAATAAGCCTTTTGCCAGGTCTAAACCTTCTTTTTTTAGTACATATGTCACCCCTAAGGTAAGCCCAAGAAAGGTTCACAGGGCAGGGTGCCTTGTATTTAAAAGGTAAGACACATGGGATTAAGTTTTAGATGTCCTGGTAGTGAAAAACTACTTTAAGGTCTATCTATTCCATTGACTAACATGGGGTTACCATATTGCATTTACTAAGTGATAACAATTGATTGGGAGCAGATAGAAATATAATGTTTACACTCAAATAAATTTCAATTTAAAATCCTCTGTAATGGTAAAGTTGGATTTAAGCCAAAATTCTGAAACTGCCACTTTTAAACAGTTGGCATTTTCTTGTCCTAACCATTTGTGCCTTCTGTCATTATCTTGGGTCACATGAATGTGAATGGATCTGCTGTTGTGGTTGGTGTATTCCTGCCACACAGTGAGACAAAGGGCACTGGGTGTAGGCAGGATGGGCTATCCTGCCTGGATGACTGAGGGCAGAGCTGTACCCAGCGCCATTTGCCTTTCAAAGGGCGTTGCCTCCAGCACACACAAAGTACCCTTGCACTAGTCTTTTGTCACCCTAGCCTTCTTGGAGCCTTGATAGGGGAAGGGAGCAACTTTCCAGAACCAGATGTGGAGGCAGTGCAGGGAATTTCCCCACTTCAAAGACTGGCAACAAGTATAAATATTGGACCTTCAGAGCCACTCTTTACTACATTCATGGACCTGTTGACATTACAAGAGGAAGGGCTGCCTTGTTCCCCAGAGGGCTGCCCTGCTGCTTGAGGCCTGCCTTGTTCTCCAGATAACTGCCCTGGTGCTTGAGGCCATCCTTGTTCACCAGAGGACTGTCCTGCTGCTAGAGGCCTGCCTTGTTACTCTCTGCTGCATGAGGCCTGCCTTGTTCCCCAGAGGACTGTCCTGCTGCTTGAGGCCTGCCCTGATCTCTGAGAAGGAAGACTGGACCTGCTCCCTTCATCCCAGGCTACCTGAGTGACTCCGAGGGTCAGTTGGCTGAGCTCCTTTCTGAGCTACAGGGACACAACAAGCTCCAAAGACCCTAGCTGACCTGCTGCATTCAGACCTGCCTGGACCCGATCCCCAAGAGGGTCTGCCCTAGGTCCAGGACCTTTGGCTGGCATCAGTTGAGCTCCTCCTGTGAATATAGTTGAAATCCTGACATTTTGGACTCTTCATGACCGCAAAGGGGCCCATTCATTCTGAGACTCTGTTGCCCATAATGGCAGACAACCTGAAGTTCCGGTGAACCTGACTTCATGCTACAATGACAACCAGTGACGACTGGCAATGCGAGATCTGCACTTCTCACTTCAGCATCGACAGCCTGCAGTGACCGCCATTGTGGAGCTCCAGCAATGACCGGCTGCGATGCCCAACCAGATCTTCATGCTACAGGAACCACCGTCCGCGACACCAGCCCTACTCTTCGCACTGCAGCAACAACAATTCACAATACTCTCCCAGCTCCTTGTGGACTTCTCCACCGTGAACTGGAATCTTCACTCCGGATTTTGAGAAGGTAACTTTTTCAGCTGGGCTATCCTGGCACCTGAATCAGGTTTGCACTCCATTGTGGCTGGCCTGAAATTGGGACTTTACCCTGGTCTAGCACAACCAGATGGCTGCAAGTGGTGCTGTGTGCTTATACAAGCTTTATCTACCTAGAACTTTAAAATTGAATATCTCTGGGTCTACTGATTGGATTTGAGTTGTTTTGGCCTCATGGACTCTAAGAGATGTCTTCACTTAGTGCAGTCCATACTCCTTTCATACCCCACACATATCAGCACATTACAATTTAAGGCAGAGAAGTAAATGAGGAGAGGAGAGTAGCTTTCTCTCCATCCCCAGAAGGGAAGGGCAGGTTGCGGTAGATGAACTGGTAAAATTGGCTTAAACCTAATTGTCTGCCATGCATCGAGACTCTAAAAACAGGGAGAGTGATGTGACACATATGGAACGTAAAACAGCTTGGTAAATGAGCCAAACAGCGATTTCTTAATCATAGGTGTTTTCCCTATGCGTTCTCATTGAACCCTCTAGAAGATGTTAGTCACTCAAATGGTGGTCCAACTTTAAGAGCATTTCATTTCGGCCCTTCCGGACATCTCTGCATCATGCTGGGCACATCCTGGCCTCAAAGGTGGCGTTGTCTGCGTCACTTGATGCTGAGAACGGCCAAGAGTGACAGGGCTGCTGGGAATGGTAGTACCAATGGCCTCTGTGGTGGAGGAGCCAAGAACAAAGAGCAACGATGGGTGTTCCATCTGAAGACACATTCTTAAGGCCTAAATGATGATATACCTTGGTTGCAGATTATACCTAGATGATTTACCTGTCCTTCTGGCTTACACATAAATCTTTGGCCGCTGCTTGACTTTAATTGTTCATTCCAGGCCCACACAGAGACTATGTGGTTAGCTTGGGTATTATACAAAATGTACTTAAGATGCTTTGAAAACTTTGTACCTTTTCCTCTTCACATATACGTACACCTCCTCAGATGTATATTAGTCACGCTTAGTCAGTAACTGTTCTCCCATCCTCCTCCAGTCCTTGTATTAAGATTGAGTAATGCAGACTTGTTATTACTTTCATACCATATGGACATTTTTAATGAGAAGTCAATGTTACAACATGAAGATTGAGTAAACAATAATTGTCATTACTTTCATACCATATGGATGTTTCAATGGGTAGTGACTATCACAATATTAACTAATCTCCAAAAACGTTTGTACAATTCATAACGGAAAGATTATCATTTGTGATTATTTTGGTGTGGCTCACCCACTGTAGAGCCCATTGGTACTACAGTTCCCAGCATCCCCATCACACCAGAATGTTCCGAGCATCAAGGCCTTGAGAGGTTGCTGGAGGCTTACTTTGCCTGTCACTGCTGCTATCTCTCTCTTGAAATTGCTGCTAATCTGATGCTATCTGCTTTTAAATTTACTCGTTTTTAAAAATATTTTATCAGATTTCTGATTTCTTACCTGTTTTATATATTTGCACTGTATGAATTTGTTGACTTGGGCTTTTTGGGCATTACGTTTGATCCACTGTCCGGGCCCGGGAGTTCGGGCCGGCAGTTACTTCCTGGGTTCCACCACTCGACAACTAGAGACGCCATTTTAGCTCAGTGCGTACTCTAGTAGTCGGAGCGGCCGCCCCTATAAACATGCGCGCTGCGCGGACGCCAGTGCCTTGAGAGGTTGCTGGAGGCTTTCTTTGCCTGTCACTGCTGCTATCTCTCTCTTGAATTTGCTGCTAATCTGATGCTATCTGCTTTTAAATGTACTCGTTTTAAAAAATATTTGATCAGATTTCTGATTTCTTACCTGTTTTATATATTTGACTGTATGAATTTGTTGACTGGGGTGTTTTGGGCATTACGTTTGGTCCACTGTCCGGGCCCGGGAGTTCGGGCCGGCAGTTACTTCCTGGGTTCCACCACTCGACAACTAGAGACGCCATTTTAGCTCAGTGCGCACTCTAGTTGTCGGAGTGGTCGCCCCTATAAACATGCGCGCTGCGCGGACGCGCCGCCGGCGCGCTGAAGGCGCACATAAGGCAAGCCCGTCTGCGCCCGTCAGCGTCCCGGAAGCGTCCAGCGCCAGCTACGCTGTCCGACTTGTGTCCCATTTCGCAGAGTGGGGGTTGTATAGCAGTGAGGAACTCTACTCACTCCGCCCGCTTCCGTGTTCTCACACTAGCAGATGGGATGTGCTGGAGTGCAATGACTCAGTTTGCTCTACCTGTGGCTTTAGACTGAGTGTTGGCTCAGCCGGACTTGCTCCAACCAGGGTTGCTTCTAAAAGGGGCAAGCGCGAGCCAGCTATGCATGCCGCCCTTATTAATGCGCGCTCACTCAAGAGGCACTATCAGGATATTTTTGATCTTTTGATGGACAATAAAGTTGATCTTCTGTTTATTACAGAGATATGGTTGGATGAGTTTTCAAATCCCACAGTTGCGTTGGCCATCCCAACCGGCTATAGAATCTCTAGATTAGATAGGAAAAAAGGGAGAGGGGGAGGGGTGGCCATCATACATAGAGACAAGTGGACCCTCCAACGGGATGTTCCTACACCTTGGGGGGATTGTGAAGCAATGGACTTTAGTATTAATGTTTTGCCTCATTTTACATTAGGTGGGTCCTTGATCTATAGACCCCTGGTCCGGCAACTGCTTTCTTGAAAGCATTGGGGGACGCCATTGTTCCCCGAGCACTCCGCTTTGCCCACTATATTGTCCTTGGCGATCTGAATATTCATCTCGACCAGGCAGCTGCGAGTGGCACTCTTGAGCTATTAGATATATTGTCCCTCGCTCAGCTCACCCAATGGGTTGGCCTCCTGACGCACTCTGGGGGCCATACTCTAGACCCCATCTGTTCGAATTTTCCCATCTTTGTCGAAACCCCCATTCCGGTTCTCTGGTCAGATCACTTTCTGACATACTTTTCCTGGGAAACGTTAGACGTCAACCTCTCCCCCCTGTCCGAGCGTGAGCCGGCGTTTGCTAGAATTGACCCGCTGACTTTCAGCCAGGCCTTGGCGGCTACCAGATCCCGCCAACGGCCTTGTAGGAGGGCTTGCTGGCTTCACAAGCTGGATCTCTAACACTATGGATTTTATATCCCCGCCACTCGTCATAGGCACTCCAGATACTCCCCCTCTAATCCTTGGTTCACTCCCGCTTTGAGGATACTGAAGCAGGAGTGTAAGAAACTGGAGAGAGCCTGGCGTAAGGAGTACTGCCCTGGGGATAAACTTAGGCTGAGAAACAAACAAAAAACTTATTATACGGGTATAGTGCAGGCCAAAAGCCTTTACTATGGGACTAGAATTGATGCAGCTGAGAATAACTCAAAGGAAATTTTTTCCATAGTTCAGAGTTTCCTGGCTCCCAAAGCGCAATCAAGTATGATTCCATCCTCTGCCTCCTGGTGTGAAGCCCTCTCCACTTTTTTTATGGAGAAAATTCACACCATACAGGCGTCTTTTACTTCTTGCAAAAAAGGACCCAGGCACCCCCCTGGTTGGTTGGGCCCCACTGGCCCCTCCCCTCCACTCGCTGGTTGCATTTGTCCCCATCGATCTACCCAGCTCACTCAAAATTTTAAAGGGTCTGAAATCAGGATCCCCTTCGGACCCTTGTGCTGCGAGACTTCTGGCTGCCGTTGCGGATACTGTTAATCCAGAAGTTAATAGACTCATGAACATGTCCCTCCTTGAAGCTCTTGTCCCAGCAACCTGGAAGCAGGCCAAGATTCTCCCTCTCTTAAAAAAGCCATCACTTGACCCCCTGTGCCCGGTGAGCTACCGGCCTATTTCCCTTTTGCCTAGCGTGGCTAAGGTATGCGAAAAAGTGGTCACCAGACAGCTGACAGACTTTGTTGAAAGTTCAGGCCTTCTTCATCCAGCTCAGTCGGGCTTCAGGGCCTCCTTTAGTACTGAATCAGCCTTGGTGGAAATTTCCGAAGCCATCAGACACTGTTTGGATGCCGGCAGGAGGCCTGTCTTGATTTTGCTTGACCTCTGGGCGGCATTCGATACGGTTCCCCACTCATTGCTGCTCACCCGACTGGCTGAGATTGGCGTATCAGGAACTGCATGTGGTTGGCTCAAATCCTTCTTGGAGGATCGGACGCAGCAGGTGTGGCTTCCACCGTTTTCCTCCTCACCGAAGAAAGTGACTACAGGGGTCCCACAGGGTTCCTCCCTGAGTCCTCTTCTTTTTAATATCTATGTCACCCCTCTGGTTCAGCTGGCTGAGGACCTAGGTGCAAAGATTATTGCATACGCCAACGACACCCAACTCCTGTTTACATGGGGAAAAAACGAGTGCTCTACCTCTGCCGCAAAACATTGCTTGACCACAGTCTTTCACTGGTTGGCCACCACAGAACTCAAATGCAATAAGGAGAAATCGGAAATTCTCCTTTTTGGAAAGTTTCCCCCTCGGTTTAGGGAAACACTCTGGCCGTCTGATTTGGTGCTTCCTGCTTCATTAGGGAATCCCGTCAAGAACTTAGGGGTTTGGTTCGAGGAGAACCTCACATTCTCGACCCAGATCAAAAAGCTGTCAGGGACCTGCTTTGGGTTTTTAAAAATTCTCAGGAAATTCCTCCCCCTTCTTCCTCGGGCGGCCAAGGAGACAGTTACCCGAGCCCTCATTCTTTCTCGGCTGGATTATGCCAACACCTTATAAATTGGCGCCCCGAGCTATTTACTAAATAAACTGCAAGTGGTGCAGAACGCGGCCGCCAGGCTTCTCCTGAACATCCCTGCCGGATGCAGGGTTAGTCAACATCTTTGTGCGCTACACTGCCTGCCCGTAGCAGAGCGGGTTAAATTCAAGTCCTTAGTTATCGCCCATCGCGCTCTTCATGCCATAGGGCCATCTTCAGAAACGCTTCTCTTTTTACACTCCCGCAAGCCACATGCGTTCTACTTCCCAACTCCTGGCCCAAGTCCCGCGCTTTCTCTTGCAAAGGACGGGCGGTAGCTCTTTGGCTGTGATGAAAGCCGCTCTAGCTTGGAATGTGCTGCCTCTTGCTCTCCACTGCATTCAGGACCCCATTCATTTTAAAAAGAACTTGAAAACCTTCCTCTTTCCCTAAATCTGGCTCTGCTCTCTATCTCCCAAGGTTCGCACCGGGACACTCTCGTAGTATCTTTGCGCGTTACAAATGAAAAAAAAATAACACAAGTGATGCGGGCACGCCATCCTTTGAGGTCAAGACATGCCCCATGTGACGCAGATGCACCCAGAAGGGTCAAAATGAAACATTCTTAAGAGTTGGACAGCCACTTGAGTAACTAACATCCAGAGGCTGCGATGAGAACGTATAGGTATTGCTAAGGGAAAACATCTTTGATGAAGTAAGTGCCAGGCATTCAAGGGGTTGAACGTATTATTTTTTCACCTTAAGAAATCACTGTTTACCAAGCTATCTTTCTATTTATAAAATTTGACTATAAGGGCTTTACCCTCGAACCTCTCCATGGAGCCCTCACTAGTTCGAGTTAGAGTAAGACCCCTTGATGGTAATTAAGTGAAGAAATGCACGATTTGCTCCCCTTTCACAGAATTGCAGTGGATTGCAGTGTGCACTTTTCACATGTGTGACATGATATTTACAAATAGTTACTAAGAGCATCAAAAGCATCACATTTCTTTCATTGTTCTGTGTCTTTATTATTTTCTTTACTATTTTTTACATTTATATCTCTAGTTATGTGTTTTCATTAATTAGAATTTTCATTGTTGTGCGTTTTACATAACAACAGGACCATATAAACTCCAGCGAACATTGCCCAACTGGACTGTAGTAAGAGGTATAGAGTGCCTAATGATGAATGAATGAATATGTTTTCAGAACAGGAGTTAGGAAAATAAGGATCTGGGTCCTGAAGAAAGCCTAGGAGCCTTTGTAGGCGCATCATATAGGCTGAAACATGTCCACCTACTCAGGTGCAGGGATAATAGGCAGCCCCATGCATTGCCACATTTTTTTAATCATCGCTTAGGTTCTCCCACATTAAAAGGAAATCCTTGGGTGAGGGCACAGGAATTTTTAGAATTTCTAGATCCTAATTCCACATTAGGATCACCGAACACCTGAAAGAAACTCCTTGCAACATTGAGGAGCCCATTCGTGAAGAGAATTTTCTATGGTGAACGAGGCATGGCCAATGATAAAGCACAACACCCAGGGGATGTGTGAGGCCACATCTTTTGATTTTTTGTGAATCCCTTGTTCCAACACATATCTGGAGACTCAGTATGGAGCAACAAAGGACTCCAAATAAAAAGGTATTTCCCCAAAAATATTCTCCTTCATTGAGACTGGTTACGGTAGCCTACGGTGATTTGTTGTACGGATGGGGAGGATGCAAAACATTGGCTGCCATTTTCCTCTCATTACATTCTTCCTCATGAGGAACATCAGGTATGTTTATGTGTAGAAAAATGAACTTTTTGTCAGGCCTAAAACTTCCTTTTTAATACTTATTAGTCACCCCTAAGGTAGGCACTAAAGGCTCATAGGGAATGGTGCATGGTATTCAAAAAGTAGGACACGTGCATTTAAGTTTACATGTCCAGCCATTGAAAGCTCCCCAAAGTTGTTTTTCACTGCAACAAGGCTAGCTCTCCCATAGACTAACACTGGACTACCTTATTACACTTAATAAGTGGTAACATCCGTTTGAGAACAGATAGAGAAATATTTCTTCTATTTACTTTAATTGTATTTTAATATCCTCTTTAATGGCAAAGTCAGATTTTAAATTACTATTTTGAAAACGCCATTTTTGGCATTTTTCTTCCTAAAGAGTAAGTTACTTACCTTTGGTAACACATTATCTGGTAGAAACAGGATCTAGCCGCAGCTTCCTTACTTTCGAATCTTCCCTCAGGCGCGAGACTGGATCTGGAAACTTTTTCCCACATCATGTCCGCGTGCCGGCAGAGGGCATCTCGTGACTCCACACCGACGTCGACCACCGGATGTGACGTCGCCGGAGTCCAAATAACTCCATCGCCAACGTGCAGATGTCAGTTTCTTCCATGACCATTTTCCGCACTCGAAACACGGAGCCACCTATAGAAGCTGTGTATTGAACAGTGTGCCGAAAACAAACAAAAGACACCAAAGTGTCAAATAACTATTAAAGTTGGAACCATAATTCAGTATATGAATATCCTAACAACAACCTCGAGATGAAAGAGAACCCCTATATGTAATAAATACTCACCTTCTCTCTCTCTTTTTAAAACATTTTTTTTTAAAAGACAAAAATAATTGAAACCAAAAAGACTGAGTTCGCAGAGCAGAAAGGATGGGCGGGTCATTAAGGAATCTGTGGTTAGATCCTGTCTCTACCAGATAATGCGTTACCGAAGGTAAGTAAATTGCTCATCTGATAGAGACATCTAGCTGCAGATTCCTTACTTTAGAATCAAATGCCAAAGCCATACCATCCCCGGAGGAGGGTCTGCGAACTATAAACATGAAAAGTCTCTTACGAACAGCAACCCTGCCCAAAATAAGAGAGAGAGAGGACCGGAAATGTATTATAATGCAGGTGTGCAGATACACACCCTACCCTACAGAGTCTCCTAGAAGGTGCCATAGGTAAATAAAGTCGCAAGACTCTTAAATCACAGGTATAACATGCCCATGTCAGAAAGGCAAGACTGTTTTAAGATCTCTCCTCACAATAACTGTGGACATAACCTCAGTAACGAAAAGTATGAGGCAATAAACACATGGGGAAGATATCACCCATGCCAATAAGACTTTGTCTCCAACCACATGGTTATATATCCAAATCCAAACAACATGTTCAAACCTATGAACTCAGAACAGACAGCTGTGCCGCTGAACCACATCTGTAAACCACCTATGGACAGGACTGATCTCTAAAGAACACAGAGAAAATCCACCCTCTGTGGAGAAAACAAATGTCCATATAAAAGAAAAGTCAAAGTCAACATTAGCCACCTATTGACATAGAAGCAGTCCTTCCATAGAAAAGGACCTCTAGAACATCCCACATATACAAAAATACAGATATATATGGAGACATAGGAGTAAAATAACCAAATGCCTATGTATTGACAAAAGAAAATATATCTTAAAAGATAGCTGAAAGAGAAATAACCCGCAAGCAACAGTGACATAACAGTATGTGACCATAGCAAAATCATACCCTTAGAAATGCAACAGTATCCAACCCATCAGTGTAATGCAAGTTACCTACAATATCACCATTAAACCATGGCAGCATAAAATTGAATAAGATATCAAAAAGAAAACGAAATCTTGATAGTCTAACCAACACAAAGGTCTGCACAAGACCTTGCCTTATAAATCGAGACCATCATCGATGGACTGGTAAAAGCTGAGAAAGACTAATATTAATTTGCCTAACCCTCCAGGAGCCACACTTTTCCTAGTGAGAACCCAACCTACAGCCCTTAAAGGCAGAAAATAAGGCAAAGAGTTGTCTACCAGCAACTACAGACAGGTAGATAATGAAAGGAATCACCCTGTAAGAGAGCAATAATCCTGAATATCAGGAATATCAGTCTTTACTAAAACTAGAATTACAAGGCCCACGCCTCTCCCCTCAAGGATCAACCTCCATCATTAACACTAGCACTGAACAGGTGTAAATCTAAAGGGGCGTGCACTTGTGACACAACCCGCTTTGTGTCAAGCAGCTGACGTTAGCATGTGCACGGAAATAATGCTTAAAGGCAGGCCATTCCGGCCGAGAAGTCAAGTGGCACACCAGGAGCCCCTGTACTGGGGGCTTGAAAAGGTATGAGGAGCAGCCTGACCTTGTTGGTATTGCCTGAGGCCATGCAGTACAGCGCAGCAGAGAAGCAAGCACCACGCCCACGGGTGAATGCTGGTGAAAGATTGAGGACCTGCATATTTGCTTTTCAATGAGGAGAGTAGCAGCGGAAATGTGAATACTGTGAGGCTGATTGGTGTCAAATGCATGCTTTTGTTCAAAAGGATGATGATCTTTTTTTTCTAATGGGGATGTGATGCAAAATACAGGTCAGCTTGTGGAGTGTATGGGAGCCTTCACGGAGGCGGGCACCTGATGTAGCAGAAGGAATGCGGCTGCCCGAGGCCCATGCAGGGGGCCACCCTAAAAGGGCGGCCCTTTAGTGCCATTTGGGCACTAACCCACCCCCTCTAATGCCGGGACTCAGGGAGGAGTCCCCGATGCCTTAGGTGCGCTAGACGCGTCACTTCCGGCACGCCGAGGAGGTGGGGAGGGTATTTATGCCTCCCCCGGCCATCCTGGCATCCTCTTTGCGCCGGACACGCCGTCCCCGCCATTTGGTTCGTCCTGGTCTGGCGTCGGGTTTTCGTGATCCGGTGAGTGTCTTAACTGGGTCGTGCTCGGCGGGGGGTTCTGGACCCCCCCGACGCGTTTGATGTCACCGAGCCTTCCTGGCCTGGCTGTGTTGCGGGGAGCAGCCGGGTTGGGCACGGCCTCCTGGCGTGGCTCGGGGGGTGGGCAGTGGGGAGCGAGAGTTATGCTGAGCGGTGGGATAGCGTGCAAAGGGGCCGAGTGTTGGTGCGAGGCCGGGAGGGGCCTTTGGCAGGGCAGCCATGCCTACGTAGTTGGGGGACAGGAGGCAGAGTGTGCGGGGTCCCGGGTAGTCCAGGTCTGTCCGGCGGGACATGAGGTATGCACGTTGCTTCAGGGCCGGAGTGGCGTTCATCCTTGGTGGTTCAGGGTGAGTTGTGTTGCGTGCTGGTCGCGGGTCTGCACCATTGAGTATGAAACCAGCACTGTTTTCGATGTGCTGGGGCCCAGCGCCCTGACTGCAGGCGCCACCTGTGCCAGACTAAATGTGCTGAACTTTGAAGTTCACAATTGGTTTAAAAGAGTTAGTTGTCCTAAACTCTCTTAATATGCGGTCCCACAGCTGTAATATTTTGAAAACGTCGCATATTTTGTTACTGTCACATTTCGACGATTATACTGTATTCAGTGTTCACGGGGTGCAAAGTGCGTTCCCGTGTGAGTTGAAGTACAAGGTGCCTTTTTGTTGGTGTGCAGGCTGAAGTCGGTGAAAAGTAAAGTCTGTGCTAAACTATGGCGTTGTCGGTCCTTTGTGTCATTGGATATACTGAAAGCATGAAACGGGTGGGCCGTGTTCTCGAGTTGGTGTTCTACGCCTCGTCAGCGTTAGTAAGCGCTGTATAAGGAAATTTGGAGGCGAGCTACACTGCCTCCAACAGAACATGCTTTGCAATGGCAGCCTTTCCTTGTAGTCACTGAGTGCTAATGAGGACGTTGGGCCACATTTGTGCGAAGCACTGCCCATGGTGCATTGACTCCCAGACTTCCCCAGTGATGATTATTAAAATAATAAGTTGTGGGGTGCCACGCGGTTGGCGGGCGGGACGCTGTGCATTGGCCTCTGGCCCGTGACTGCGGGTGGGGGCAGGGTGGCCTCCTCTGTGGTTGCTCGTGCCTTGAGGGAGTTGGTGTGGCACTTCGGGCGATCAAGGTGGAGACGGGGGAGTGTTGTGGCCAGCGCTGCCGCCTCGGTGCTGCGGGGCTGGTCCGGGCTCACGCGGGTTGCGCTGTCGTGTCCCTGGTCGGTTGTGTTTCTGGGTCAGGGGCAGTATCTGCCCACAACGAATGCCCCCCCCTGAGCACAGCGGCTTTGTCCTCCTGGTGGGGGCTCGGGTGGTCATCTAGGCCTGGTGGTGTGTGTGTGCGCGGGCTGGAGCGGCATGGGATTAGGGCCTCAGGGCACACCCTTTGTGTGCCTTGGCCCAGACTGGGAGGCGCCGGGGGTATGTGTTCAGGTCGGGCTCCCTGGAGCACTACCATATGGTATTTGAAGGGGTTTGTTTGCGCATAAGCAACGGGGGCATCGGTTATCGCTTACTTGCGGCGGCCGAGGGCCGGTGTTCCGTCGCTTTCCACCCCCCGTCTGTGGGTGCTCCACCCCTCGGGACGGCTCTGTATTCAGCACTTCTTTGAGCAGTTGTGAGGGCTGCGTGCAATGAGTGAAGGCATGCACAGTCAGTGTTTCCAGGAGCAACGAGTGAGATCCCTTGCAGTGATTGCGGACTGTGGTTGCTCTTTGTGGTACATAGAGCTTTGAAACCCCTGGGCATGGTTTTGAATGTGGTGCGTTGTTGTTTATATTTACAGCTGAAACTCCAGGAGCTTGTCCAGCTGGCAGAGGACCAGCCCGCGCATCTCCTTATCGCTAACACTGTGTGACCCGCACAGTGGACAGGCTCGTTTTCCGAGTGGCCGGGGGTTGGTCTCCGGCACGGTGCTTTACGCCCTTGGGCTCGAGGGGGACTGCCTGGCCCCGCCATGAAGCAGCCGAGGTGCCCCCCCCTTTTTTATTCATATGGGAATTAGACCGTTCAGGGGCCCATACAGGACTGGTATGTGGGTGATGGTCAGGGAGGCCGCGTGTTCCCTGGCGTTGCCATAAACATGCTGAGGCGGGAGATGGCGCACTGAGGCTATCATTTGTTCTCTTGGGAGCGGAGAAACAGTTGGGCGGCATAAGGCTGGCTCGCGGCCCCAAGGGGGGATGCGGCCTGTGTGGTAGAGGGCGTCTTACGGCCAGAGCTGTTGGCTGCGCAGCTGTGTAGCCGAAGTTGGGTCCCGGTGACAGTCTGTGCATTCTTTCAGAGCGGGGGTGCCACACTGAGCCCTCGCACGACAATTAGGGTCGGGGGAGCATGTTTGGGCACACGCTGATCAAGGATGCCATGCCCACTGTGCTGCGCCGAGCGGCGCCTTGCCCGTCAACGGAGTCTAGCGCACAGAAAATTTGTATCTTCTACAGACATGAAGAGTGGCTCGAGAAGATCAGCCCAAGCTGCTGCAGCAACTGTGATGCACCAAGGAGGTGACAGGATAGAAGCGGGATCGGCTACGGGTTGCCTCTAGTCTGGGCGCAGGTTGTCATACGATGCAGCAGCGTGCCAAGAGGAACCACTAGAACGTGGGCTGCATTGCAATAACAATCTGTTGGCAGTGGGTTTCCACACTTATGTGACCAAACGACACACATTGTTGACAGGGAGCAGCCTGCTAGGTTTGTGAGCAAGACACCACAGCATTGGGCTGTGCCGTGTGGAATTCTTGGAGAAAGGTGGGCCATTGCAGGGATTGAGAGACATACACGGCTGGGGGCCATAATCTCAGCAAACAATGGGATAGTTAATTTTGACTGCGGCTACCTCTGGTTGTTTTCAATGAGAGTGGGTGGCTGAGTGGTTTCCACGTTTAGCCACATGCAATAGTCCCCAGTTCAGGACCATGGGGAGGCAGATCTTGGGGTCACCTTAGCATCCTCCAATGTGTTGTTTCCGGATCTGAGGTTCCTTGCTGGACATGCTGGCCGCTTAACGGCATCCTAAGTCTGGCAGATCACCTGTTTTGTGTTCTCCAACTGCCTCACCTCAGAGACATTTAAGGGTATGTCCATGGTTCATTGTGTGGCTAATTATGTTTTAATTACTTAACGACACCCGTTGCTTAAGGCCTCATGGTATTAATTGCGTCAGCTTGGGCAGGTCGTACCATAGTGGGGACAGTGTTGGAATAGTCTGGGGTCCGTCACAGGCCAGAGGGTAGGTGAATTCCATTATTCCCTCTTGAGGGAGCAGGAAAGAAGCAGTTATTTGGTCAATATGCTCAATGAGTGATGAAAAGAGCTACAACTTGCCAGTGCAGATAATTATTCAGTAATTATTGAGCGCTGCATGCGTGGACATTCCTGCGCTAAAATACAAAAAACATTAGTCCCCTGTATAGAATTCAGACATGAATCTAGTGGCTAGCGGGTCAGGGCACCCACTGCAGGGGTTCGTGCTTTACCCATGGTCACAGGTCATTCCCGGCAGGCTCACCTAGCTTTTCATCCTTCTGAGGTCGATCACCATTAAGTTGAGTATCAATAAACACATGTTATGGGGAGGTACCTTTGTTCTCACCATCCCAGGAGCTTCATGAAAGGTGTGCTGTCTTTCAACAGTCTGGGAAGATGTGGTTGGGGCACAAATGCCGACAATTACCAGTACAGTTGGCATTTTTATTTCAGAAGGGGCAGGTATAGTTGCTCATGTTTTACTCCCTGTCATCATATCCAAATACATTGGCTAACCTTTTGGCACGATGGGATACCTTAGCAAAAGTTGTTATGGGATACATATGCTGGGTGAGGGACGCCAGCATGGCGACACAGCATCCGTCAGTGCAGATGACGGATGGGTTTGCAGGCTATAAGGACATGGTGATCCACCCTTGTCTTGGTTTAGGCGAGGTGGCACACCGAGTGGCCTTGTAGGGCATGAGATAGCGTAAATTCACTCCATGTCTACATGTTTATTGGCTGGCGCAGCACTTGGTCATCAGTCTGTACCCTCGTACTGGGGATCATCCAGGTAAGGGGGCACATTAGGGCTTAGTCACCCCAAAATGATATGCACAAACTGGCACACGGTGCGTTAGGGTTTGTATCACACAGAACTGGGGGTGTCCCATTGGGCACACGCACTGCCTGTGCATTGTACTTTGGCCGGTTTGTTTAATCTTTTCATAGGGAAGAGATATGTGGGGTACCCAATTGCTCACAGCATGGCACATTAAGGTGGGCGCAAACCGGGTTGTTACCCATTAAATATTTTATAATAAATGCTTTGGGGCACCTGCAGCAGTGAGGGATGCTTCCTGAGTGCCTAGGACTTGAGGGTTAGTAGCACTCCCCTCCCCCAGGCCCACAGGGCTTTCAGCAGAATGGCCACAGGCTCAAGCAGGTCAAAGGGGGATTTCTGCACAGTGCTTGTAGAATGTCACGTACCATTAAGGGCATGTTACTACTAAAGTTGTCCCAAAGTTTTGGGGTCAAACTGGGTTTGAGCAGTAAGTTAAAGTTAAAGCACAAATAGGCTACAATGAATTAAAGAACATTTGGCTTTCCCAGTATTCAAGAAAGGGCAGGTATTGATACATATTGTTCCCCTCCTGTTCCCACTGTCTTGTCCGCTCCCTGGTATACTAGCAGAAGTTTGGGAGGGCAAGACTTCACCTAGGGTGGTGATTGGCTTAATTCGATGGACAAATCCAAAATGTTTCACATTTACTGACGTGTGAAATTTTCAGCTGCCGGTGCATAGTTGTATTCATATGCACAGTATTATTAATTTAAATAATCGCTGTATTGACTAGTGCGACCAGCGGACGTTCACGCACCAAGGCATTTGGCAGCGGTGAGTGTTGCCATGCTGTAAGGATATAAAGGTTAAATACGACTGCCAGGTCCCGCTGGTGTGTCAGCCAATTGGCCACTTACGGGTTTAAAGGTGAGTTCAAAGGGCACAGGAGGGGTCATGGCAAAGAAAAACCTGGACCGATTCAGCTTTTGGGTCTGGTGGTGGTTTGACCTCATGGTCTTAGGATCTAACCCCCATTGTGTTCAATCAACCTTTCTTCCTTCTGTGGTTGCTAAAATGAATATCAGTAAGCGGGGTAAGAAATATCTCTGATCCAGCGGCAACATGCCTACGGGAACACTTGCACTTCAAAAAATACACAAGCGTCATGCTCCAACAAACGCTATACACAGATAACTGGGAGGGGAAGTAAAGACGGCCTGATAACTCTTACTTCTACCTGCATTGGCACATCTTGTCAGGAGTGATTATCAAAGGTATTGCACTTCAGCCAGGCAATGTTAACACCCATCCACACCAAGCTGATTGTTTAAGGTCATCCTGGGCCGCATATACAAAGCCCAGTATTAGGCCCCTGTGGTTGTCAGTGCCGTGGATTACTAAATTCAACTGAACAGGAGGCGTGACCGTGGTTTACACTAGCAGAAGTTTGGGAGTGCAAGACTCCACCTAGGGGGGTGGCTGGCTGGATTTGATGGACTAGTCCAAAATGTTTCACTGCAACTGCACGGGGAGAGTGCCAATTACCTGTGCATAGTTCATTCAGATACACAGTATCATAATAATTTAAATAATCGCTGTAGTTGCAAGTTGCAAGCGTGAGATTCCCTCAATGTCAGCAACTGCTCTCATTGTCAGCAATAAAGCTGCCTGGGAAGTCTGGGTGCAGTCACCACAGATTAAACTGAACAGGCAACAGTCTGGCAGGAAAGGAGGGATGTTGAATTGATTGCCCACTTAGCAGTATGACTATTGCACAGGAGGATGGAGGGTGATTCAAGGGACAAAGGTGGTGTGACGGCAATGCAAGACTGTCAGCTTATGCTGGGTAGGAGGTTCCGTATCACCAACCAGAAGGGTGCCAAGTGGCAAAACCAGTAAATATGTTTAAGATATGTGTGTCTCTGGCGTTACGGCGGTGTAGAGCCATTCTCATTTAGAGGTACGCCCAGGTAAAAACTGTGTGCTTCTTAAGGTTCTCATGACCAATGCGGTTTGTGGTATCTTTTCAAGGGGAAGAGATATAAGTTAGGCACTTAATCGCTTACAACGTAGCACATTCAGGCGGGTGTTGTTTTATTGCAAGTTGCAACCGGGAGATTCCCTCATCACGTCAGCAGCTGCGCACATGGCCAGCAGTATGCAGCCTGGGAAGTCTGGGGGCGAATACCAAAGATTAAACTGTAAAGACAAAATTACTGTACGAAAGGAGGGATAAATGCTAAGTACACGAAGACTCCTTTGCTTAATGCCACGTATTCCATGGCGGGATAGTCACCAATTGACACTGGGAACCTTAGATTCTAATAGTATCATTGGTAATATACACACGACTCCCTGGTCATGTGGGGTATGTATGTCCCACCCTGAATTTTAAGGTGACTAGAAGGTAAGCTGAATGTGGAGTTGAATTTGTGGAGGGCAATCATCCCAGGGATAACAGAGTGAACTAGGTCTCTAGCTGGATTGAGCTCCAAGGGTCACGTGATCGAGCTTTAGTTAAGCAAGCCTGGCAGACGGAGGAAGTTGTCACTCCGAACAGAGTGCTGTGACTCCATTGGGTTGCGCAATACGAGCATTCCTGGTCACCATGGTTTAGCAATCAAAAGGTCCGGTGCAAATGTCTGGTCAACTGCAACGGAGTATGTGCCAGCTCTATGGGCAGGTTTCGGGTTGCTTCAGTTAAGCACAGTATTCCTTGCCCTGATAGCCTCAGTAGATAGGCTGGTTGTGGAAGCGGTCATCTAACAAGGGTGCTGCTGTCCCATAATATAGCTATGATAAGAGTAGAGCTCCCTCCTGGGAGGCCATCAAATTCCTACAGATAATGTGAGGCAGTTGTACCTCCCGGAGAAGGATAAATAGCTCCATGCAGTTTCCCAGACGCAGTTTGTCTGGATGGGGTGCCCCGGAATGAGACAGAGCAGCTCCGAACAGATCGGAGCAGAGACTGGCTGGGGGGGAAGGTTTCCCTAACATCTTGGTGACCACTTAGGAGGCACCGACCGCACTGCAATGGGTAGGGGGGCATTGTTGCAAGCCATGAAGGCTGACTTAGGTGAGATCAGCAAATACATGGGTCAAGGTGAGCTCTGGTAGTATGAGATTATCCCCCGCAGAGTGTGGCACGGGGCTAAGTCAGAGGAGGCCGTTGAACATTCCCGAAAGAGAGTGAACAGTTCAAGGCGTAAGTTCGCAGATCAGAATGGTCTGGGAGTCATCAGACACGAGCTGATCCAGGCCAATGTTGAAGGCTACTTTGATAAAGATGGGGTTCACTTGTCACAGGTTGGAATGGACCTGTTCCTCTTGGATATGCAGGAGGCCCTGGAAATAGCAGGTTGAGGGTGAGAAATCAGCTGTATTGGTGGGGGGGCTCTTTAGGCGCCGGGGGCCGCCTCCAGAGCTGTGGCGGAGTTACAGTGCGATCTGGAAGCATATGGGTACAGAAGGGTACCTCTGCAAGAGCACAATAGGGGTGCCAGAGCCAAATACCAGGAGCCTCATGGGAGGTTCCTGGAAGAATTACGTAGGCGCCCCGTTAGTCCTTCGGGCGGTTGTGGGCCTGAACAACCGGGGGCTTACCTTGCTACGCTCCGCCCTGAAAGGGGCATGAGTAATAAGGGACCAATGTGTCACGTGATCCGGTAAGAGGATCACTCCATAAGGTGTAGCACTGATTGGGTTCTCCACAGTACTTGGCTCATCAGGCGGGCAGGGCAGCATAGGTTGGTTACAGCTGCCTGCCCTTGGATCGCCCGTAAGATAACCCACCATATTGCATACTTTTGTATGGAATAAACCTGCAGCAATATTTTCCCAAACAAAAGTTGTGTTGCGTATTTATTTATTCATGCATGCTCTGTTGTTGTGTGGGTGGGGTGTGTTGCCAATAATGGCACTAACAGACATCAGCTTCAGTCGAGGTCTGCAAAGATGGAGTACCTGTCTGCCCTCTGATATGGCGTAACAGGGGTTAGGAGGGATCTGAATCAGGAAAGGAGGAACCCCAAGGGCCAGAGGAGAGAGAACAGCCGTAGTATCCCTTGGATGGGAAGAGCAACCGAGAAGGACTCCCCGCGATCGAAAGGAAGAGCCCAAAACGCCGCCCGTCAGACGCCAGCCGCGCTCCAGAAGGAGCGTGGCTATCGAAGGTGCGTGCAGGGGCGTGGGCTTGTGGAGAGAGCTACAAGCGAGTATTAAACCGCGGTAGAGTATATTATAGTAGTGGGCGGTCACAGAGTTTAAGATAGCATGCCTCTTGTTTGTTTAAATTTCATTTTCACCGATTTTCACATGTGATCAGCAGGCGAATATGTGCACAAACCGCACAACAGCAACATCTGAAAGCTACACTAAGTTGCACAGATTTCCCATCTGGACACCATATAAACCTGTTCCCCTAACAACCATTTTGGGCACTGAGTACTTATCTGCCCTCTTATCTCTTTTAATACCGAGGGAACCGGCGGCTGTCACCTAGCAGGACTAAGGGGCTGCTTTCAGCTTTAACTTGTCCTGGTGGTCTGTGTTGGGGTCATTGTCAGTGGTTCTTTTGTAAAGCGCTCTGACACCTTCGGGTAATGTTCGTGCTATATAAAATCGCATTAAATAAAAAATTAAAAAATAAATTGTAAGACTCAGAAGCACTGGCCCTGAACCGGCGGAAGTAGATCTGCGCAACCCATATTTTGCAAAGGAAGGGCTGCCGCGGGTCTCTCCTGCTGCCGCTGAGGGCAAACTACAAGTCCCAGAATTCCCTGAATGACCACGCCAGAGCCCGATCAACAACGCTGTAGTTGGCACATCATGCTCCCACGGGGGATGCTGTTCTGCTGAACTTGTCCTGGTGGTCTGTGTTGGGGGACATTGGAGGACTCAGAAGCACTAGCCCTGCACACCGGAGCCCGATCAACATTGCTATAATTAGCGCATCGTGCTCCCGGAGTCAGGAAGGGGCGGGCGGGGCCACCCCCTTGGATTTGTGGCTTTGTGTTCGTTTGTCATTGTATGTCATCGTTCTATTCTGAAGGATGGATGCATTCTCTCCCTCAACCCGGCTCTCTCTGAATATCCTGAAATCTCAAGCAGCCTGCTGGAAGTGAGGTTTTTTCTGGACTTGAGACTTGAACTGTTGCTCCGTCATCGAATCCCGTAGTTGTTAATATTGTTGTATTGTAGTAGTGGGGTAGTTTATTTGATCTTGAGGGAAAAACACAGTGTGTGGGAGAGGGGACGTGAGTCTTTATTTTGCCATTGGGAAAAAGAAAACGGTTGGGCCTACCCCTACGTCACCTCAGGCGACACCCCATAGAACGACTATATAGGGGTTTCTGACTCGCGCGGTTAGTGTAGTATCTAAGGAAATTGATCTAGTGGAAAGGAGACTCTCCCTGGCCTGGGTTGTTTTTCCCCCTGCCCTGTCCCCACCAGGGTACAGGAGGATCCCGCCACTCCATCAGGCTCTACTATTTTCAAGCCAGCCCGCACCCAGAAGTGGAATAAGGTAGAATCCCTGCTTCTGAATTCCACAAATAAGAGGGGGGCAGTCTCAGCAAATTGGTCAGTATGAGAAGGGTCTTTCTCCAGCCCAAAGCCTATCCTTAAGAACAATGGGAAGAACAAAGGGAGAGCCATTAGGAACGGACTTTCAGTTGCTCATGTGGGCACTCAAACAGATCTGCCTTGGTTGGAACAAGGCCCCCAGCCCAACCTCTCAGACATTATGGATCAGTTAAAGGGGTTTATAACTGGCGTAGTGGACGCTCTCTCTTCTCGAGTGGAGAACGTGGAGACAGTCATTTGTCAGTTAGGGGACACAACAACCAAACTCCTTTCTGTTTTGACCCTGCATAATGCTAATAAGGTTTCTGGGGGGCAGAGGGGACAGCAGGATTGACTGATGGCTTGGATTCACGAGAGGGTCAGGGGTTGGGTCCTCTCTATCGGGATAATGAGAGGCAGGGTCCTAGGCGGCCAGAGGACATTCCCTCCCTTCTAGCTTTACCTCCTCTTCTTCCTCCTTTGGCTCCCTTGGTAACAAAAAAACACACCGGCTATCAGGGGAAGAACAAAGCAAATTCCCTGGCCTCATACCCGAATTCTGTCTCTAGCAAGCTAACGATCCAGCTCCCTCCTGCAGCAGTTCCCTATGTAGCGGTCCTGGCCAATGTCCCTCCTTTAAAATCTTCGACACCGGAGACCTACCCCCTTTTGAAAAATAAAGTTTTGCATTGGCTTTCTAAGCAGGTTAGGATTGATCATTTGTGTGCAAGAGATATTATTATGGTGAGCTGAGTGGGTTGGTTGGGTCACTCACCTAAACCTCTTAATAATAATAATAATAATACTGGAGCTTATATAGCGCAAACAGCTACCTCAAACAGAGGTGTCCCGGCACTCTAACAGTAGGCATTACGCGCATAGAGGTCCAGGCAATTGGTCCCAAGCCTAGTCAAGCCTAAAGAGCCATGTCTTCAGCGCTTTTCTGAAACAGGTCTCTGAATCAACTTGGCTGAGGTTCCCAGGCAGGGCGTTCCACATTTTGGCCGTCCTTACTGAGAACGCTCTTCCACCCAGACGGGCTTTCGCAAAGCGAGGGGTACAAAGCAAATTTTGTGAATTTGACCTCAGAGATCAATTTTGCTTATAGCAGCAAAGTCTTTGTTTAAGATATCCGGGGCATTTACCCTTTAGAGCACGGTAGGCCAGAGTCATGGCCTTGAATTCAATTCTTTTGGCTACTGGAAGCCAATGAAGCTCATATAAGTGCGGAGAGACGTGATGCCGAAAAGGTATGCGTCTGATCAGTCTCGCAGCCGCATTCTGAACCATCTGGAGACGTCTAATTGAATATTTAGGAAGGCCGAGGTATAAGCCATTTGTGTAGTCTAGCCTAGATGTCACTGTGGCGTGGACTACGGATTTGCGGCAATCTTCTGGAAGGAAATGTAAAAATTTCCGGAGGTTTCTCAATTTACTGAAGCAGGTAGCAGAGACCTGTTGAATTTGAGCCAAAAAGGAAAGATCAGCCTCCCACCTCATGCCTACATTTTTAATATTAGTGGCGGGGGTAGGAGGTGGGCTCATTTCTGACGGCCACCAAAGATCTGGAGCAGGCGCTGGGCCCTTTCCGAAAAACAGCACCTCTGTTTTTCCCGCATTAAGTTTTAACTTGTTTTTATTCATCCATAATGCTATGTCTCTCAGACAAACTTTAAAATTCTTGAAAGCATCTTCCGTCCGCTCTTGAAAAGGGAAAACCAACTGGGTATCGTCAGCGTAGGAGATCGCCTTCACTCCCCAGTTGGCAATCAGAGAGAAAAGCGGAGCTAGGTACAGATTAAAAAGCAGAGGGCTCAGCGCTGAGCCCTGAGGAACACCACACCACACCACAGGTGTTTAGGTTTTGATTCAAATGGTTGTAGGGCGACTCTCTGAGTGCGACCGCTCAGATATGATTTCAGCCAGGCCAGCACCTTCCCCCCCGAAGCCCATGTCTTGTAGTCTCTGAACCAACATAGCATGATCGACTGTGTTGAATGCTGCAGACAGATCCAGGAGCACCAGCAACGCTGATGCCCCTGAATCAAGCGACCCTCTCACTGACTCAGCCACCTCGAGGAGTGCGGTCTCCGTGCTGAAACCCGCCCGGAAACCAGATTGTGTGTCATGTAGAGAGCCATGGCTCTCGATAAAGTTAGTCAGTTGGCGCTGGACCAACTTCTCTAACATTTTCCCCGGCGCGGGCAGCAATGAAATTGGCCTGAGATTGTTGAGATCTCCTGGGTCACCATTTGGTTTTTTCCTCAGAGGGAGAAGAGTAGCGTGTTTCCATTTGCCTGGGAAAACATCAGATTCAAGGGAAGAGTTCCAGATATGAGATAGCGCACCAATGAGAGAATGAGACAACACTTTCCAAAGTTTAGGAGGACATGGATCATCTGGAGCTCCAGATCTACATTTTTGAATTTCTGCCAGAGCATCCTGATGCGAGATTGGTACAAAATTTGTGAACGAAGGAACCTCTGCAACTCCCACTGGCATATCTGATTTCACGGTTGCCTCTGGTGTCGAAAAAGAGTCATAAACCCTCGAAATGTTATTATCAAAGAAACTTGCAAATTTTTCGCACAGAGCTGAGGACGGTAGCACTTCGGCCTCTAATGCTTTAGGCTTAAAAAAGGACTGAACCACCTTAAAAACCTCTTTACTGGAGTGATCTGCCTTGTGGATACTAGAGACAATGTAATTTCTCCTGGCTACTTTTAGCGACTTATGTAATTCTTTCAATGCATTTTTGTAGATTGCTTTTGCCAGTTCGCAGTAGCTCGCTCTCCACAGGCGTTCCAGTCGTTTACACCTGCTTTTTGCTTCTCTAAGTGAGTCAGAGAACCAGGGTGCAGAAGGGGACAGTCTGAGGGACTTCACAACTCTAGCCGGAGCAATGGACTCAACAGCGGTGGAGATCCATTGATTTACAGCGAGGGCATCTGCATTGGGGTCTGAAGATAAGGGTGGATAATTATCCTGTAGAATCGGGCTTAGAGATGCTGCGGTCAGATTTTTCCAATTTCTTTTTATAATGGAGCGCTTGCCCTTGGCCTGACCTGGTTTGGCCAGATTAACAGAAAAAGGAATCAAGTAGTGATCCGACCAGACCATTGGGCAGGGTGTCTCCATACCCATAGATTCGATGTTAGAAAAAACTAGATCAAGGGTATGGCCTGCTTTATGCGTAGGAGAAGATACCAATTGCATAAGATTGGCCCCTGCTAAAGAAGAGACCAGCTGAACTGCTTGTGCACATTTGGGGTCATTCACGTGCAGATTAAAATCGCCAAGGGCCGTAAAATTGGCATGAACTAGCGATTTTTGAGCAATAAAATTGCAGAGATCCTGACATACATTCGCTGCACAATCAGGCGGTCTATAAATGAGAATGCCCAAAAAGGAGGATGAAGGGTTAATTTGGAGGCAAAAGTTGAGGCCCTCTATGCCTTGCATGTAGAGTGGGGGCAGAGGAAACGAACTCCCACGAGTCTTTAAAAATAATGGCCACCCCGCCCCCTCTTTTATTGCCCTCTCTATTAGCATGGCACATTCTAAAACCTAGTGGTAAACGTAATGGGGCAACCCGGTGTCCCTCAGAACCTGGGTATATGTATTTTAAAGAGAAAAATGGTTCTGTTGGGGTATCAATTACTTAGGACAAGTAGCAACAGCTTACTTACAACAAATATAAATGATTTACAAAGAAAAACAAATAGAGATATAACACACACCAAAAATTGTTTGAATCAATAATGTATTAAGAGAAAATTCAAAATAATAAAGAAATAAAGAAGGCTGTCGCAATTTACAATTTCAATTGCAATGTGAAGTACGTGACTGTGGTGAAATAGTGACATGTGGTGAATGGTGATAAATATAGTCCACTATATACAGAAACAATTGTGTAGAAAATGGGGAGGGGAGGGAGAAAGATTTCATAGATGTCCTTATTATTAGCACATATGCTTAATGATCCAATGATGAATGGGACTGTGATCATAAGCGTTGTGTAGACATATACAATACGCCGACGTTTCGACCCTGTGTATTGCGCAAGAAGTGAAAGTGCGTCCAGGCGGGTCTTCCTCAGGGCAGGAGGGGGGGAGAGATGGCAGCCCAAAAGCAGATTCCTAGGTGGCCCTGCGAATAACAATTTTCAGTCAGGTATATGTATGAAATTATTTCATAAGGATCTCCACCGGCCGGTTTGGAGCCTCAAGGGTAAACTGTATTAGACTTCCACCAGTCGGTTGGAGTCGTGTTTATGCCAGTCCGATGAGTCTCGTGATCTGGAATTCAAGCCTCCTTCAGTCCGTGGTTTATTTTCGGAAATTCTAAAACCTGGCGGGATGGCAAGAGCAATCGCTGCCACAGAGTCCGCATTTAGCCAAGTTTCTGTTAAGAACATGGCGTCCCAAGTATTCTCAGCTAGAACTAGCCAAACATCATCAGCATGTTTGGGCAGCGATCTGCAGTTGACTAGGCACGCCCTAATTATTTCAGTATGCTTGAACGCTGTGCCCTGGGGAGTAGCTCTCCTAATGCTACATTTATCCAGCGTGCCTGCGGCGTAATTTAACACCTGGCCACATGAGCGGCAACTATATGGTAGTGTAGTCATTGCAAGGTTAATCTGATGTGCCTCGGGACAGGCAAAACCTTTGTGTAGCAACAGCTCGTCTCTAGACCAGCGTATGGCTGCCTCGCTCCCCCAGCCGGCAGCATGGCTGGCGCTGGTCGCGTTCCGGTCGTGGACAGGCGCAGACGGGCTTGCCTTTGGCGCGCCTTTGGCGCGCCAGCCGCGTGCCCGCTGCGCGGCCGGGCTCCCATCTGCCCTAAGTACCCGGAGGCAGGAAGTGAAGTAATTGGGGGAGGAGTCGCGTCCCTCCGTTCAACCGGCACCAAAAGCCGTGACGGACCGGGGACAGCGATAGAGAGGAGCAAGATCAGTTTAAAACCTCAAGTAAGGTGCACAGTGCAATATAAGTCAACAGAGTTAAAATCACAGTTATCAAGATTTAAAATGAGTATTTTTTTAAAAACGAGTGGCTGGTAGCTTGAAGCCTCGCGGCGCGCGCCACCCACTTGCAGGTGACTGTGTGGTAATTAATTTCTCTAACAACTGACGGGCAGGAGTGCTTTTGGAGCAGTTCTGGAGGGGGAAAGAGTATGATACAGAGACTTCTACTCCCTTTGGGCTATTTCTATAAGCCATAGTTTGGTCCCTAGGAAGTAGGTGTAGAAATCCCAAGGGTTACGGGCGTTGGTACCCAGCAGGTCTCCCTCTCTTTTTGTGACCCTCCTATCACACTAGGTAATCGTTTTGATCCCCTGACTGATTTAGAGTCATTGGACTGACTGGAGTCAATAGAGCTTGTCCATCGGTGTTCAACTCCCCCCAGATTTGTCCAGTGTCACTTCTGCTGTTTATAACTCATGAAGGCTTTTGAGCTGGAACATCGCTGGAATTAGAAGAAAACTAGAAGATAAGGTGTGTCTTGATCTCCATAATACGACTGATATTATCTGTCTTCAGGAGATATGGCACAAGGAGGGGTTGCTAGTTTAGGTAAGATTTGTGCCGTTTATTTCTTTTGCCTTGCCCTCTGTTCATGGCCGGGCTTTTATTAGAACTACCCTCCACTGTAAAATAGAAATTGTGGACTCCAACACACCAGCTATTTTAGGTATTCTATTGACATTTCCTGACCACCCAAGGGTTCTTGTTGTTAATATTTATCATTCACCTAGGGGGGACCAACTAGTTTATTATCAATACGTCCACTCAGTATTCAGGTTTTACTTCAATTCTCCTGATGGGCGATTTTAACTTACACCTGTGTGAAGACTGTTTTTTATACGGGGACACCTCAAAAGATGAGGATGTGGTGAATGGTGATCAGATCCACTTGGAGCATTCGCCCATTGGGGATAAGTTTAATTCACTCTTTTTTAGATCATTCTCTTGTGAACCTTTTGAATTGACAGGAGGCTGAGAATGCTATGCACATCCCAAACTTTAAGGGACACAGGACAGCCTCTCTCTATTATTGACTATATATTCATTTCTTCTTGCTTTTTAACTTCTCTGATTGAGTTTAAAACCGTCATGCATCCCCTGAGTGATCATAATCCTCTTCTGGCACACTTCAACTGGAACGGTGCCAAAATATAGGACGGTAGCCCTGTATCAAGAATTGGTTGTTCCTGTTGCTCAAGGGCGCAGTCTTAAGGGGGCCAAGGTGGTTCCAGAGGATTTCTTAAGGACCCTGATTTTCACTCGTAGGTCTGATATAAATACTTGCCTAGATGAAGAGGCACCTTTTTTGAATATTTTGAAGGCATTTGACAATATAGCTGGGAGTATAAAGACCGCCCTGGTAGTACCATCTGCAGTTCACTCTGCACCACCCTGTAGGTGGTTTGACAAGGATTGTAGTAGGGCTCATAGAGCCCTCATGTCTGCTTTAAACAGAGCGCCCTGGGACAGGGGGAAATCAGGCTGGCAAGAGCTTGCTTTCGGGTGGCATGTAGCAATAGGAAGACATTCCTTAAGTTAGAACTATGGAAGAAATTAATGGAAGCCTGTGCCACCAGAGCTTTGATCATTCCTCCACAGGAGTCGAAGGAGTACTTTGGGGCTATCTATCATTTGGAAGAGAGCAGTGATCCTGCACCATATGGAGGGGGGGGGCCTGACTTTCATTGGATGGAGGTTAAGAAAGCCATCCAAGCCATTACCGGAAAAGCTCCATCATAGTACTAGTCGTCAAGAAGGGGAGCAGGACTGATCTGGCCTGCTATCATTCTATATCCCTGGTGGACAGCAAAGTTAAGGTCCTGGGAAGGGTGTTATTGTACCGCTAGGCATCGTGGGCTAGTGAGGAGAACATTCTCACAGAGATTCAGCACTGGTTTAGACCCGGCCGGGAGACAGTGGATCAGACCCTCAACATCATGTTGTTGACAAACAAGTATACCAACGCATGGGGAGGGTCTCTCCACTTGGCCTTCATGGACCTTAGTTCAGCCTTCGATTGTGCTAACAGAGCTGAGTTGTGGGTTGTACTTGGGTCCATGGGGGTCGAGCCCGCCTTGCTTTCTTTCCTGCAAGCCCTCCATGAGGGCCTCTCCGCCACGGTTAGATTTGAATTGGAGGGGGAGTGCACTTCATCCCCAGAATTAAAGAGAGGGGTGCGCCAGGTGTGTATTTTGGCCCCCTTTCTCTTCACTCTGTATATTAATGGTTTGGAGGCGGCCTTGTTGGATCAAGATCTAGATATTCCATTGCTAGGTGCTCACCATTTAGCAGTTCTTTTATATGCGGACGATGCTGTCCACATGTCTAGGACTGCCAACAGGCTGCAATGATTGATAGAGCTGTATGTAGGCTATATAGAAGGTCTGGATCTTTCCACAAACCATCTCAAATCCTATGTGATGGTGGTGGGACCTAGGAACACCAGATCAAAAAAAAGTTTTGTGTCAAAGGGTCATCTCATTTCTAGGGTAGAGTACTTTCCTTACCTGGGGATTCTTTTAGACTCCAGGTTTTCGTGACAACCACTGATGAAGAACACCTCGCTGAAACTTAAATTGACCACTGCAGGGGTTGCCCTTTTAGCTAGAAGCTTGGGCCGAACTAATGTAGAGGCAATGTTAAAGGTCTATAAGGCTAAATGTGTGTCACTGGCCAGTTATGGCTGTGAGATGTGGAGTTATGTATCGTGTCCCCAGCTACAGGTGGTCGAAAATTCTTTTCTTAGGAGCCTCCTCAGAGTTCCTGCAAGCATCCCCTCAGAAATGTCACTTGAGGAAGTAGGCATTGGTTACATAACAGACTGCATTGCCCTTTGTCCTCTGATCTTCTGGCTATCACTCTGGTTGAAAGAAGATCTCTTGCTTAATAGGCTCATAATACACAATTGTATTGTGTTGGAAGGAGCGATGAGTATTCTTTGGCTAGCCTATATCCAACTTGCTTTTAAGTCTTTGGGTTGACCTGAGCTGTTTTCCAATCCGGACGGGATAGTCAAGAGGGACATTCCCTGGGTAAAACAGTTTTTTTTAATGGGTGGCTTCAGAATGGGAAGCCTTAGCCCTTCATAAGCTTTCTTTCCGAAAATGCATTATGATTAAGACAGTGCAGGGTATTGAACCTTATCTACTGTGGGAAATGTCTTCATATCATAGGAGGCTCCTGACTTTCTTCAGGTATAACAAGATTTATCAGCGTTTGTTACCTAGAGGGGCTTGGTGTACAGTCTCGGGCCTCCCTCCTTGCTCATGCGATCACGTGTTCCTCCCTGACACTTTCCATATTGTTATGGTATGCCCTAGATTTAATCAGCTGCACCAACATTTAGTCCAGCCTTGTCTGTTAAATCCAAATTTTATTCAAGTGCAGCCAGCTTTTTACTTTCTCCAGGTGTTAAAAACACCCACTATTTGTTACTATTTAGCCCATTTTTTATCAGGGGTTGTTAATGGCCGCTGAAAATGAATTATGGCTGGTTTTAACAGGACAGTTCTTTTACTTGATGAGATGATCTATTTTTATTCTATGCGATTTTATCTTTAAGTGGATTTTATGTATATATTGTATTGAATGTTGGGAGATTTGGGATACTGATTTTTTTACATTGTATGATGTACTTTCTATGTACTTTTATGATTTGAAAGAAAATCGAATAAAGTTATAACTACTACTACTAACCTATATTATTTCTAGGTAGAGAAGAAATGGTGCACCATAGAGGGAAATGTTCTCAAACAACCTTTTCCAATAGAAGGAATAGAATCACTTAAGATAGTATATCTGCCTGAAGGCAACTAAGAATGATGAGAGAACATGAACACACATAATAACACTGGATATAAGACAGAACCTGAACAGCGACATAATGCCATAAAACTACGCATGTGTTTGCTAATAATGTTCTACCTGCCACAGACGTAGAGAACCTCATCTATCACGCAAACACAAGGCCTGTCCCGGGGTAAAAGCCAAAGCCACATAATAACAATGTAGGTACCTTCTGTGAAAATACCAAAAGGAATCTTAGGATAGACACCCTAGTGCCATACCCTACAAAACATATTTGGCTAAGCCTATCAGGAGGGACTTTGCACCTAAGCTTATTAACCCCTTCGCTGCTAGGCCTTTTCCCCCCTGTGCTAAGGCTTTTTTGTCTATTTGGGGTAGTTCGCGCTTAGGCCCCTGTAACGTTTTGACCACATAAAGTATCCACGGCAAATTTACGTCCTTTACTTCCATCATCATTGGATTTTAAAGGTACCAAGGGTTTGTTGATTCCCTTGCAGGAGACCCAGAAATTAGCCAAAATACAGCCAAATTTAGTTTTTTGGGGGAAAAATTGGAAAAAAAGTGCTGAAGATGAAAGCGTATGGTTTTTTCCCTGCAAATGGTATCAACAAAGGGGTTGTGGTGCCGAAATCACCATATTCCCAGATTTCAGGGACAGACTGACTTTTGTCAGAAAACCAAAACTTTTTACACAGTTTTGGCATTTTACTGGGACATAGCCTATTTTTGCTACTTTTTGTGCTTTCAACCTCCTTCCAGTTAATGGTAGAAATGGGTATGAAAGCAACAATGGAACCTGGAAAGCTATACATTTAAAAAAAAGTAGAACAAATTCTGAATTCAGCAATGGGTCATTTGTGTGATCCTTCAAGGTTTTTTTATAGAAACTAACAGTTGAAGATTGCAAAAATTGAAAATGAGTTGAAAAAAACAGCCATTTGTGCCAATGTTTTCACCTGTCACTTCTTCTAAGTATGACAGATTTTTTAAAGCAATATACCGTTACATCCTCTGGACCCTTCTGGTTGTGAAGATATATAGGACTTGTAGGTTTACCAAGAACCCGTCGAACCCGGAGTCAATAACTGAGCAGCGTCTTGCAATGGTTATTTATTGTGTACCGGGTATATAGCAACTCATTTGGGAAAATATAAACAGTGAAAAATCAGTATGAAAGACACCTATGTATTTCTGAAATGGGAACAAAATATAGAGTTTAGAAACAGTAGCTATTTGCACATCTCCGAAATTGTGGGTACCCATACTAGCATGTGAATTATAGGACATTTTTCAAAGTGATTTCTTTTTTACACATTGTCTTACATTTGGAAGGCAGAAATGCATCGAAAGTCAATAGGTAATAACAGTTGCTCTACAATTCTGTGTTCCCCTAAATCTCCCGATAAAAATGGTACCTCACTTGTGTGGTTAGGCCTTGTGCCTGCAACAGGAAAGGGCCCAAAACGCAACGTGGACACTCCACATTTTTACAGTGAAAACTGACCCTTTTTTTGCAAAGTGTCTAACTGTAGTTTTTTAACCCTAGCTCTGCCGGTACCTAGGGAAACCTAGCAAACCTATACATTTTTGATATATAGACACCCAGGGGAATGCAGGATGGGGTGACTTGTCTGGCTCTCACCAGGTTCTGTTACCCAGAGTCCCTTGCAAACCTCAAACTTTGTAAAAACAAAACACATTTTCCTCACATTTCTGTGATGGAAAGTTATGGAATCTGCGTGGATCCACAAAATTCCTCCTACCCTGCATTCCACAAAGTCTTCCGAGAAAAATGGTACCTCACTTGTGTGGGTAGACCTAGTGCCCACGACAGGAAACGGCCCAAAACATAACGTGGACACACCACATTTTTACAGTGAAAACTGACCCTTTTTTTCAAAGTGCCTAGCTGTAGATTTTGAACCCTAGCTCTGTTGGCACCTAGGGAAACCTAGCAAACCTATACATTTTTAAAAACTAGACACCCAGGGGAATCCAGGATGGGGTGATTTGTCTGGCTCTCACCAGGTTCTGTTACCCAGAATCCTTTGCAAACCTCAAACTTTGTAAACAAAAAAAACACATTTTCCTCACATTTATGTGATGGAAAGTTCTGGAATCTGCATGGATCCACAGAATTCCCCCCACCCCGCATTCCCCAAAGTCTTCAGAGAAAAATGGTACCTCACTTGTGTGGGCAGGCCTAGTGCCAGCGACAGGAAACGGCCCAAAATGCAACGTGGACACACCACATTTTTACAGTGAAAACTGACCCTTTTTTTGCAAAGTGCCTAGCTGTAGATTTTGAACCCTAGCTCTGCCGGCACCTAGTGAAACCTAGCAAACCTATACATTTTTTAAATCTAGACACCTAGGGGAATCCAGGATTGGGTGACTTGTGTGGCTCTCACCAGGTTCTGTTACCCAGAATCCCTTCCAAACCTCAAACTTTGTAAAAAATAAAAATTAAAAAAAACACATTTTCCTCACATTTCTGTGATGGAAAGTTCTGGAATCTACATGGATCCACAAAATTCCTCCCACCCTGCATTCCCCAAAGTCTTCCGAGAAAAATGGCAGAAAGACTGTGGCATTTTTTTGGGGGGTGTGGGCATTGGCATGCCCCTACCCCTAAACGCCCATACCCCTAAATCAAATTTTAAACAAATCCCTGGTTTCTAGCGGGCTTTCTGCCCCCCCCCCGGGGGTCAGATTGGGGGCTACTGCCTCCGTCTGCCCCCCCGGGGGGCAAAAAGACTGGAATTTCTCTGGGGGGTGGGGGCATTGTCATGCCCATTTTGGGCAGCCCCCACCCCTACATCACTACAAAAACAATCCCTGGTTTCAAGTGGGCTTACTGCCCCCCCGGGGGTCAGATTGGGGGCTACTGTCCCAGTCTGCTCCCTGGGGGGCATAAAGACAGGAATTTCTCTGGGGGGGTGGGGGCATTGTCATGCCCATTTTAGGCAGCCCCCACCCCTACATCAATACAAAACAAATCTCTGGTTTCTAGTGGGCTTTCTGCCCCCTTGGGGGGACAGATTCGGGGCTACTGCCCCCATTTGCCCCCCTGGGGGCAGAAAGACTGTATTGCCCAAAAATATTTGGGGGGAGCAAAGGCCCTTGCCCAAGGGGCTGCTCCCCCCTGCCTGGTGTCTAGTGGGTGGATCCCTGCTTGGGATCCGCCCTCCTGGGGCGATCCCCAAGCAGTGATCCACTAGGAAGGGGTACCATTGGAAAGGGAAGATTCTCCCCTTTCCAATGATACCTCTCCCATCTTTCTACGTGCTCGGGGGGCTGAGATAGCCCCCTGAGCACATAGAAAGTGAAACTGAAATAAGCCTAAAGGCTCATTTCAGTTTCTATGAAATGACGTCAGCGCGATGTGTGCGCGATTGTCATTTCACAGAAACCAGGGGGAGAGCTTTGGGAGCTGGGGAAGCTCTTCCCCAGCTCCCGAGACTGTTGGGGAGGAAAGGAAATACCTCTGGTGCCTGCACAAGAGGGATTTCTGGTGCCATGTGCGAGGACCGCCGGGAGCCGTCCTGCGCACACGAGCACTGTGGCGCACGACGGTTCCCGGCCGTCGTGCGGATGGAAGGGGTTAAAGGGTCAAACTGTACACAAAATTACTCAATGGGATACAAATTCAAAAATACCACTGAGAACTACCCTATACATTAGAGTAGAACTCACAGCACTCAAACATGAGACAAACAGCGCATAAGCTGAGTAGACCCCTCTCAGCCCATATATAAAAATATATAAATGTATAAATATAAATAAATGCCCATTTGCAAATGCTCACAATAGCATACAAATAATGCCCCACATAGGGTATAGTATATACCATAAAGGTATCCCTCTTGAGCCTAAACTCTTCTCCAGAGTATTTCAAACTGTAAGACCTGTATAAAAGGGTTCAGATGAACAATACAGCATAAATTAAACAACTGTCATTGACAGATTCCAGCACTTCTAGCAGAATAACCAAGAAAACCACTTATCGTGGTACATAACCTCTGTAATCCCAACTGCCTGGGATTAAAAAACACTAGGCATGAATAACCTTTGTATCAAGCAAAACACTGACCTGGATGTACCAGTTGAAATACATCATAACTTAGTTGTGTAGATACCTCTCTACACAAGATCAACATCAAACTCAAGCTTACAAAATAACTCAAGTGGAATTGTCAGATCAGCCAGCTCTGAATCGCCTTAAGGCCGAATCAGCCTGTTCACCAAATAAGTGGACACCATCAAATGGCATATCTTTGAGGCTCTCCTGCACTGGCTCTGAAAACCCAGACTGACGCAGCCATGCATGCCTGCGCAGAGCAACCGACTGAGCCATAGCTCTCCCCACAGAATCAGTGGTGTCCGTGCTGCACTTGATGGTAAATCTTGCCGCCTCCCAGCCATCTTGCACCACCTGCAATAACTAATTTCTGGCTTCCTCCGACGGAGAAGGTAGCCTCTGCACCACAGAGTCCCATAAAGCATGAAAAAAACTGCCCATAGCACATGTAGTGTTTAGAGACCTCAAAGCTGAGCTTACAGAAGACAATATATTTCTCCCACAACCTTCTAACCATCTGGACTCTTTACCTGATGGAACTAAAGGTAGGGTATTAGGGTCCGAAGAAGCTGTAGCAGCATGAACCACTAGCCCTTTTGTAGTAGGATGTCTCAGAAGACAAATAGGGTCCCTAGGGGCTGGTCGATGTCTATGGCTCACAGTCCGGTCAACTGGAGCTCCTGTCACGGGGTTTGCCCAAGCACTAAAAGCAGGTCAAACAGGGACTCAATAAAAAGGAGCACAGGATCCACTCCATTCTCGCCTTGATGAAGAATATTCACCAAGAGATCCATGGACAATTCCATTGAGGGAAATTATCAATCCAACACCACAGCCGTCTGTTAGACTTGGCACCATTGGCGTGGGTCTCCCTTCCATTTTTTTGCTGTTGCCTCCTGTGTTTTTGCTGGTCTAGATGCTTTGGGCACTTTGCCACTGCTGTTCAGTGCCAAAGTGCAAGTGCTCCCTTTGTAAAGTATTGTTGTGGATTAGTGATTCCATGATTGGCTGTTTGATTTACTTGTCAGACTTTAGTACAGTGCACTATGTGTGCCCAGGGCCTGTAAATCAAATGCTGCTGATGGGCTTGCAGCACTGGTTGTGCCACCCACAGAAGCAGCTTGTAAAATGTGACTCAGGCCTGCCATTGCAGAGCCTGTGTGCAGTCTGGGACTGCCATGTCGATTTGGCAAGTGCACACACTTGCCAGTCCCTAACCCTTCCCTCTTCTACATGTTAGTCACCCCTAAGGTAGGCCCAAGGTACCCCTGTGGGCAGGGTGCATTGTATGTGAAAGGTAGGACATGCCCTGATGTGTGTGGCATGTCCTGATAGTGAAATACTGCCAATTTTGTTTTTCACTATTGCAAGGCTATCTGTTCCCATAGGCCAGAATGGGGAGTTTGTTTATAACATCTTATAAACATAAATGACCCTGGGAACAAGATAGAAAAATAAAGTTTAGTATGCCTGAACTCAGAATGTTAAAGTGCATCTTTTAGTGAGGATGATTTTTACATTCTGTGTTTGAAAATACCACTTTTAGAAAGTAGGTATTTTCTTGCCTAACCATCCAGTGAGCCTCTGCTAGGTTTGTGTATTGCATGTCTGGCTTTTGGATGACAGGGGCCGGAGCAGGGCAGTTGCTCCAGAAGTCTGATGAGTCAGGGCTGGGCTGAATAGGCTTGGTCTGCATTTGGAGTGGTGGGAGGAGTAGCATCTTCACCTGAAAAGGGCTGTGCCTGCCTTCCACAATGACGGCTCCGCCCCCCTGTGGTGTGTCTGAAGCCAGGGCTCACACTGACAAAGGAGGTTGTTGTGCACTTGCAAAGTGCCCCACAGAACTGGTTTTGGCTGGGTACAGACACTCTCTGCCTTCAGAGAACAAAGGATTTTGGTGTATAAAAAGAGGGGCCCAGACCCCAGACTTTTAGATCACTTCTGGGAAATCAAGAGGAAACCTTTGCCAAGGAGAAGAGCCGGATAAGCTGAGGAGGAATACTGCCCCTGTGCTGTTTGCTGTCTGGGGTTGGCCTGCAGTGGCTGCTTGCTGCCAAGGACAGGAGAAAAAGGACTTTGCCGTTTGCTTTGTCACCTGCTTGAAGAAAAGATCTCCAAGGGCTTGAAACTGAGCTTGCCTCCTGTTCTGAAGTCTCAGGGACACAAAGACTTCACCACCAGCTCCCCTGAATTCCCTTGCTGGGAATTCCAAACCTGCAAAGAGGTGCCTGCTGCTGTTGAGGACCTCTGGAGACTGTTTGTCGCTGGGAGCTGGGAAATCAATGCTACACCGAAGAAGCGTGTCGCATCCACACTGGTTTGCCGACGCATCGCCAAAGAAACCGTCGCATCGCCGCCGCCGCACCGATCTCGACGCAAGCCTGCTGTGTGGCTGCACGAAGACACGCATCGTACTGGATCGACGCATCGCATCGAGGTGCCAAGACTGTCGCATTGTTTGGGGATCTACAGTAAGAAACAGACGCATCAACTCCCCTGCGCCGCAGTAAGGAACAGACGCATCACCTCCCCTGAGTGTAAGGAACAGACGCATCACCTTCCCTGCGGCCATGTTGTTTGCTTTGCGTGACGCATCTAAGGTACTTTTGAGAAAAGTGTCGCATTTACAACTTGCATTGAACTGAGCTATTTCTACCATCTGAAAGTCATATTTTTATGATTGTATTGTGGATTTTTGTCGTTTGGTCTTGTTTTGAGTTTAGATAAAGATTACTTATTTTTCTAAACTGGTGTGGTGTCCATTTGTAGTGTTTTCACTGTGTTACTGTATGTGTTCACAAATGCTTTACACACTGCCTCTGAGATAAGCCTGTCTGCTCATGCCAAGCTACCAAGGGGGTGAGCAGGGGTTATTTTAGGAGTGTATCCCCCTTACCCTGACTAGAAGCAAGGGCCCCTATTTGGACAAAGGTACCTACCTCTGCCAACTAGAGACACCCATTTCTAACACCGCCCTCTTCAATACTTCAGCCAAGGAGGAACTTTCCTCCGTTGCCATACCAGGTGGAGAAAGTAAATATGAAACTGAGGAGGTCTCTAATCCACTAATCACCACCAGTTCAGTCACCAATTTTCCTCCACAGGAGGTTGGCCAGCATGGAAAGGGTTTTGACCTTCAATATTCTCTCCTTCAGTCACCAAACTGTGTAATCCTGCAGGAAAAACAGACAATTGCTGAATAGCAGCAGATGGAGAGTCAGCCAAAGAAAACAGAACTGTTGGAGCCGCACCGGCACCATCCGATGCCATTGTGGCATCGTCTCGATGTCGGAAATAGGAATGGGATCGGTGTCCATCGGCGCCGCCATCACTGGCTGAGTAGACTCTGAAACCCCGGGGTCGTTGCCGACTGGCGCTGCCGACCTCAAAGGCTGCTGAAGGGGTGAACCCCAAAGGGCTGTGCACCGGTGCCGCCTCAAATCCGATAGCAGAGTCAGAGGGCCCAAATGTCACTGAAGACGAGCCCATCTGTGAGGATACAGCTAGGGTACTTCCTACCTCCTTTGGGCCAAAGATCTCACTAGTGGGAGACTGATGCCCAAAAACCTTTTGCAGGGGAAACTATTATTCCGGCATTTGGGCTAGAGTCACCCCGGCTACAGGATATTTTGGGAGGCACAGGGTAGATACCTGTAAACACTCCTCAACCTTCAGTTGGGATACGGCGTCAGACTTACGTTTTGACTGTTGGGTTCTCGGAGCCTTCCTTGATGTTGATGGAGGCGACTCCTCACCCGAACGACTCCCTGGCTGGTCCTCAACGTCGATGGAGGTGACTCCTCACCCGAACGACACCTCGACCAGTCCCTAGACTTCGGTGAAAAACGACGACACTGTGGTTTTTCAGAAAAGCACACCACCAGGAGTTTCATACAGTGCTCTTTCAATGTCTTTGGCCGAAGCCGCTGGCAGGAACTGCGGATCCTTGGAGTTGTGATGTTCCCCAAGGCACCACAAACAGACAGTATGCGGATCCATGATCGACATCTGTCTATCACAAGATCCGCAGGGTTTAAACCCAGACGACATCGCTTGAATAAAACACACTGTTCTCTCGACAAGACGTCGAGATGGGCCTGCAAAAACGTCCCCTAACTGCTTGGGATCCGCGTTGCAAGAACCTAAAAGAAGGAACTGATGTCAGGGCGTCGATAAGGGAGATATATGGACTCCGTTGACATCACATCCAGTGGACCATGTTGGTGCAGAGCCGTGTGATGCCCTATGCCGGCGCGAAAAAAAATTCTGGATCCAGTCTTGCTCATGGGGAAGAGTCTAAAGTAAGGAATCTGCAGCTAGATGTCTCTATCTACTGTGGTGTGATGTGTATTGCTTCTAAACATGGGACAAAAGGACTTTTGATGTGGGGAAGGGGTTCCCTCTCCTGAGCAGGATGGCCTCAGGGATTGTACTTAGTTTCATGAGCTTCAAAGTGTAGCCTGAGGGATATTCGCAGTCCCTTTGTGACTTCTGAAGATGCCTGCTCTGTCAATGGCAAATTTAGGTCACACCTGGGCCTGCCTGCCCTTTGTTAGAGTCAGACCCAAGGAAAAAGGGAAGAACTGACCAGAACCAGTTTAGGTGTTTGACAGAGGGTTCTCCCACACACAGGCTGGCACTGGGTATAAAAGTGGCACCCTCAGAACCCCTCATTGGAACACTCCTGGATCTGTGGGGACTTAGAAGAAAGGCTGCCCTGCTGACTGAAGCCTGATGGAAGACTGGACCTGCTTGCCCTGAAGCCAGGACCACAGAAGTGACTCCAAGGACTGACCTCCTGTTTGAGCTTCAGGGACACAAGACCTGCCAGAACCCTGCTGCTGGTCTGCTGGAGTGAGTCCTAACACCCAGTAGGCACCCCCCAGGTCCTGGACCCTTGTCTGGTGTTAGTGTACTCCTCCAACCCCAAAACTGCAAGAATTGGACTCCAGGTGACAAACCAAAGATTCTGGGCTCATTGGGTCGATAACAACCATCCCCTATCACCTCACAAACACAAGCGGGCTTCACAAAGCCAAAGAGGGAACTACATCTGACTGCTGACGAGACCATCCTGGATACATACCGCAAACTTCACCGCCCAGAGCTCTTCACATCGACAACAACCATCCCTCGTTTCCCACCTACGTGAAGTTCCGATCATCGACCAGACTTTTACACCAATAACGGTAACACCGCCAATGCGAAGATCGTCCCAAGGCCTAAGACTTCAGCAACCTGCCATCAGCAAGCCCCTTTCTGGATCCAGTTTGCAGCCCGACAGCAGACAACCTTGTTTACATGTGCTTCTTGCATGAAAAGTGGATTAATTTAGAAGGTAAACTTTCCATCAGTACAATACAATATTTTGGTTGCTCTGGTCATGAGATCACACATCGAGAACTTACACTCTTTGGGCCAAGTGTCAGTAATGGTCTGTCGTTACACAGGGACAAAACTGGTCCCTGTATCTGACCTGCACTCCATTGTGGTTGGCCTGAAATTTTGACTTTGATCTGGTCCAGTGTGAGGAGATAACCGTGATTGGCACTTTGTTCTTTATGGCACTATTTTCACTTATAACTTAAGAAATTCATATCTTTGGTTCTAATGATTCAGTTTTTGTTAATTTGGTGTATTTTAATTTATTAACATTTACTCCATTTTTCAAAATTTGTTTGGGATTTTTTTTTATGGTGAGTTTTCATTGTATTACTGTTTGAGTCCTGCATAAATACTTTACCTATTGCCTCTAAGTTAAGCCTGACTGCTCTGTGCCAAACTACCAGAGGGTTAAGCACAGGTTTATTTAGTGACCTTTGTTGCCTACCCTGAGAAGGACTGTGCCTATTACTGAGGTGGGGCTCTCACCCCCCTCAACCAATAGCCCAATATCTTACAGCCCCGAAAGAGGCTCTCTTGAGAGTTAATATATTGTGCATAACGAGTTACATTTTTCACTTTTCTGAATTACGCAACATGAAGGTATACCGCATTGTGGTATTTTAGACTATTATGATGTCCACTAAACTTCCCAGTTTAAAATAAGTGCCTGATGCACAGTCTCAAGCAAAAAAAGATATTGCATGTCATTGACTATCATGTGCTTAGAGGACTGTATTTTGTATATTTCAATCTAGGAAGCATGCCAAGCACTTGGGATGTTGCATTTATTTACTTGGTCATTTTACACGGGACTTAATTTGTCAGCTTTACAGGGGCTATCTCTGCAGTTTAAATGTTGGTCTAACTTGAACTTACTCTAGAAAAGCATTGGACTGGATGATGACAAATTGACGGTCACAGGAACAAACCCATACTTTTTTATTAAAATATTGTAAAGTGTTGGTAAAATGACAGCCATATCCCTCAAATAAATGTAATAAGAAAGTGAGCATGTCAAGTGCACGAGATGTTGTACTGTATCTACTTTATCATTGCCAGGAATTTATTAAAATGAAACAATCCCAAACACAGTGACACCACACACTGACAGCAAGACAAAGGTCATATGATGTCACTTCCTATGATGCGTTTAGGTCAATGACACTGTGATGCCATTTTCTGTCATGTCATCCATAGCTCAAAGCGCATGTGATGTCACTTTTATTACCCCTCTCCTTTTGCTGAATTGACATGCAAGCAGCCGAGGCTGGCACATGTAAGTGCGGTGAGGCGGGGGGAAAGCCGGCAGACGACAGAATAGTTATTATTTATTTATTTAATTATACCTATTCCGTCGTCTGTCGACTTCCCCCTCCCAACCCGCCCCGCCCCCGCCGCGCCCTACTGCGTGTACCTGTGATGGCCGCCGCCGTATGCAAGCTCCCTCCATTTTGCCTCTCCTTCTTTTTATGTTTGCATTCCTTGATTATCTCCTTACTCCTTTATCTCATCGGATGCAATTCTTTTATTCTTGTCTGTGTCCTGCCCCTACAGCTACTTCCCTTTTGGATCAGGGTAGAATTAAAAAAAACAACTGCAGCTATTTTTAATATCACCACAAATCATATTCCTATTCTTGTAAAATATTTTTTAAATAGTATTTAGAAGTTTTAAAACTAAATAAAGATATTTTTTATTTTGATAACTCGCCAACATGGACATTTCTCAGGATGACATTCTCCATTTTGGTTATCAACCGTTCAAGATTGCACGTAGACACTTGGAAAGTGTAACCATGGACTAAAAGCATTAGCGAGTTGTAAATCATTCCAATCACACGCTCTGCTTTCATTTATGGTGCTTTTACTCAAGATTTCCTCTGTGCGGAAGCAGAACATGGGATAGGCCATTCAAATCAAATGTGCCACACATTTATAACTTCCACCGAATCCACAGAATTTAGCCAATTACATTTAAATGTTTTATTATATGGTAGTGACCCACTAGACCTATTCTTTGTAACTACTCTGAATATAACAATCCTGCATTTATATAACTAAACACCTTGCTTTACAAGAACAGTTCAAAAGAAATATAGCAAACTTCACAGAAATAAATTCTTAAAATTAAAGGAAAATATGCAGTTCTCTATACCACGGGTCCCTTTGAAATGTGGGTTTTATCATCATTATGACATCCCCTGCCTACTCTGCAGAGCTTTACCATATTACATTCCTTAACCCCTTAATTGCAGAGAGGTGTGGGCGAACTATTCGAGCGCATTTCAAACAATATATAATTTGTTCCCTTTTATGTGCCCGGAGAGGGGAATCAGGGTTCCCCAACACAGTTGCTTTAAAGAAAAGCTCAACACAGTGGCGGTTAGGAGCATGTATTTACCTTATTGAGAATTGTTTTTTTGTTTTTTTCATCTTTATTTAAAAAAATTCCACATTTTCTTGCAAGGGTATCAGCACAAATACATATCAATCAAAAAGAAAATCAAAAGAAGAAGATGCAAGGTTTGAAGGAAGGAAATAAATCACATAAACGGACAAATAATTAAAATAACATAAGAAAAAAGTCATCAGCTCGATTACAAAGACTCTAATCTAACCCATTAACAGAAACATATTTCATAGAGAGATTTACTTTGACCACTTTATACCAACATCACATTAAATTTACCCCTGGTTGGCTTTAATTATTCTTTTTCCTTCCATTTTATTAAAGGAGCCCAGATGCGCTGTCCCAACAGCTTCGACTTTTTTCCCTTTCTTTCATAAATTGCTCTCTCCATTATATATAAAGAAAGTAAACGAGCAAGCCATTGCTGGAAAGTAGGGGGGAAAGGATCTAACCAAGCCGAGGCAATTTTAATCCTCAATACCGCCATAGCAACAAAAAGAAATCGATAAGTTAGCTCATTTTGGGTCGTACTACTTATTCCTATCAAGATTAGTTCAGGGGTTAATTTAATTTTAACCCGGAGTGAGCAATCTAAGTATTCCATAATTGAGTCCAACAGCCCCTGTAGACAAGGGCAGGATGCAAACATATGCACCAGATCAGCATCCACCCCCCACACCTAGGACATATAATCCCTGATAACCCGCCCCACTGTGCTATTCTAGCCGGTGTATAGTATAGAGAAAAAATTGTTCTAAAATGTTGTGCCTGAAGCCCAGCTGAACATAAAACCAACTGACCCAACTCTAATGATCTCGAAAGTGCTCCGGGAGCAGCCCCCACACGCTCAGCCCATTTAACCTCGTGTTTAGTTAAATCATCTTGTTTTAAACTTATCAATTCTGCATATATCAACTTGATAACCCCCTGATTCCTGCCTTGCATAATATCAATGATTACATTACTATCAAACTCACTATCCCCCCCAATTTTTTTACTAAAAAGCTGCGCAATTGAAAATACTTGAAGAAATTACCTTTCTCCAACCCAAACTCCATCTGTATATCGTTGAATTGGCGAAACCCTTCTATCCCAATTAGGTCCCCAGCCTTCCGAACACCCTTAGCATCCCATCCTGCCATAGTCTCATCGGAGAAAATTCCAGGGAATGTGGGGTTTTTGTATAACACTGTATAGTGGTTGAGTCTCCCCAAACCAATCTTCTTTTTAACGCACTCCAGATCTTAAAAACAGCCATCAGCGTCTTAAATTTAGTTCTTTTGTAATAACTGGGCTCTGAGAATTTAAAAACACCTCTCAGCGTTTTCGCCCAGTAGCAAATTATAAACATCCGGGAGCTCATTTTCCCCTTCAGTGTCCACAGGACATACCCCTACCAATATCCCCGTATATTGCAAGACAGCAGCCCAATAGTAACTTCTAAAATCAGGGACCGAAAACCCCCCCTTTTCCCGTGATAAAGACATAAACCGGAGTGCCCGCCTAGTTTTGCCGTGTGCCCAAATAAATCGATTAACTAAACCTTCTAGAATAATAAACCAAGATTTTTGAAATTCCAGTGGGATTGCCCTAAATAAATATAATATTTTTGGTAAAAATCATCTTAATGATGTTACAACGTCCCACGAGAGAGAGATGGAGATTATTCAGTCTATCTAAATCCAACCTCGCCTTCCTAATTACTGGTTCCATATTTTTAGCCACTAGCGTTCCTAGGTCTGACGTAACCCGTATACCAAGGTATAACGCTGAATCTGTGGCACGGGGATCTACAAAATTAACCAACCGAATCTTTATTACTTGGGTCTTAGATCTATTAAGTGCATACCCAGCAAATATACCAAACTCTAGTGCTAGTGACTCAACCGCTTTCAATGCCGAGTGTGGCTCTGCAGTGACTATGGCCACATCATCGGCATAGGCGAGGACTTTAGTTTCGATCCCCTGACTAACAACTGGACAGATTCCTTTATTAACCATAAATAATCGTATTAGGGGGTCCATATAAATAGCAAATAACAGAGGGGATGATGGACAGCCCTGCCGCGTCCCCCTCTGTATGTTAAAAGAGGAAGTATAATTGCCATTAACCTTTTCTTCGAGCTGAGGGGGCCCTATATAACACTTGAACAGATTTAATAAACCCCTCGCCCAGCCCAAACCATCTCATAGCCTCCCAGAGAAAATCCCAGGAGACCCTATCAAATGCCTTTTCAGCATCTAATAACAATACGGCCATAGGGTCTCCTGAGATCTCCATTGCGTCAAAAAGTGTAATCACCCGCCGTATGTGTTGCGTTGTTCCACGACCCATAATAAACCCATGCTGACAGGGGTGAATAGTTTTTTTTAAAATGCCATTTAATCGCGTGGCCAAAATTTTTGAAAATATTTTTACATCACTATTCAGTAGTGTGATTGGCCGATATGAACCCGGCTCCCTGGCTGGTTTGCCTTTTTTCAAAAACACAACAACATCTGCCCCTACCCACGATTCAGGAGCCGGCCCCCCCTTTTGTGCAAGTAACATGACCTCTATTAAATCCGATCCAATAGCATCTTTAAAAATCTTATAAAACTCCAGCGGAATCTGATCAGGGCCGACGGCTTTTCCAGAAGGCAAATCTTGCAGGGCACCCATTACTTCATCTTGAGAAAATCCCCTCTCCAGTTCCTCCCTGTCTATGGGATCTACCTTCTGAATAGGTACTTTATCTAAGTATTCAGAAATATCCTCAGATGCCACCGCTAAACCACAGGAGTATAGCTGGTGATAAAAAAGCCTGAAAGTCTCCCGAATACCCGCTGCATCAGTAACAACCCTCCTCCCGGCATCATAGATTTCAGAGATCTGACCGGCAGACACTTTTTGCCTAGTTCTTACGGCCAGGGTGTGTCCCACCCGCTCATTAAATTCGTAGCAGTGCTCTTTTTTAGACATGTAGATCTCAGCTGCTTTTTTAGCAAAGTGGTCCCCTGCCGCAGCCTTTTATAGCCAGCTGTAATAATATTCCATCTAGCACTTCCCCCTATTGATAGCCGTTGCTAAGGCTTCCTCAAGCTTACTTAGATCCTGCCTTACTTCCAATTCCCTTGATCGCTCCTTTTTTGCCGACGCAAGCTATAGCTTATTGTCTTCCCTCTCACCCCCGCCTTAAAAGCATCCCAGACAATTCCAACCCTAGTGCTCCCCGGTTAAAATCCCAAAATTCCTTAATCCAGCCCTTCATATATGTAATATAATCAGGATCATATAATAACCTCCGTTCGAAGGTCCATCCAACATTCTTTTTTTCCATCATCGTGAAGTTGACAGTCAAAACTAATGGGTTGTGATCTGAAATAATACGAGGGTACCTCTCAATCCCAAAATTAGTGATCCATTGACTGGGCACAAAAAAATAATCCAGACGGGAAACAGCCTTATGTGGGGAGGAAAAAAGGTACTACCTGCTTCAAAGGGTTTCAGGTACGCCCATGCATCTACTAAACCATTGTTATAAACTAAATTAGATAGGGCAACACCCACCTTCCTTTTTCTCCCTAAGTACTTACTACCTGGGTCGCCCCATCGTACCCCCAGGCCATTCATGTTAAAATCCCCACTAATAATTATAGGAGCAGGCCAGATTGCCAAGCCAGAATCTAAGTTTTCTAACAACTCTGGATCATCACATGTTGAGCCGTATACCGAACAAAGTGTGAATTTAAAATTATTCAACAGACATTCAATCAGCACCCACCGACCCCATTAGCTGATTTTCTAAGTACCCTCACATCATTCCTCCGGGTGAGGATTGCCACCCCCCGGGTTCGTGAGCCCTGTGTAGTATATGCCAATAGTTTAAAGCCAAGTTGTTCCAATATACACGCTCTGCAGCCCTCTATATGTGTCTCTTGAACACACAAGAAATCCACACATACGGATTTCAGCCAAATTGCTGCCTTATTCCTTTTGGCCTGGTCATTAAGCCCACAAATATTTACTGTCACAATCCGCAAACTCATGTTTTAAGATTCCTGAGTTCCCTGCAATTAACCCTACCTAAAATAAATTTCTCACATTCCATATTTTCATGCAAACTTGTCAATCGATTCACATTAGATAACCAGCTAGAGCCAACTTGGATCCAACTATACTTTTCCTCCCCAAACCTTGCACCTTGAAGTATCTCCTGCTGTGCTGAACGATTGCCTAACCACACCCCGAGCACCCCCCCACAGCCACCCGCCACCCCCACCCCCCTACCTCCCATACAGGCAATTAGGTCAGGCATGACCTAGGTATGACCGCTGAGACTCCCTCTCTGACAGCACCCACCCCCTCCCCCCAAAGAAACCCCAAAAAAACCATACCGTGCCTAACCCCAGATAAACAGATCCTTAAGTTATCCCAAATATCCCAAGCCCTTTCTACCCAAGTTAAAACAAAAAAAGGAAGAGAAAAAGGAAGAAAAAAAAGGAAGAAAGAAAAGGGAAAAAACCCCAAAGATATGCCACCACAATGACCATATCAATATAAATCAGCTACTTCTCTTCCCCCCTGTGCCCCACACCCATAGCCTCCTATTGCAACAATAACAAATGGGACTTCAATGAACTGGCCTTATCCCAGTTTGCCAGTTTACAGTAAGTATCAGTCCTTCCCTATGGCTCCCCTTTCTGTTGCCTTATCCGCCGACTTCCCCCCTTGTGCTTCAGTCACTTCCGTAAGAAAGTTTTGAGCCTTTATCTCCGAAAAAAACATCCTAACCCGCCCTCTGTGGATAACTTTAAGCCGTGCAGGGAAAAGCAAAAAGGCTTCACAGCCCGCAACCTGGAAAGGGGTGATCATCTGGCGTAGCCTCCATCTCCGCTCGACCGTCGTGTGGCAAAAATCCGGGCGAGCGAAGAAGGAATGTCCCTCAAAGGTTCTTTTTGAATCGGGTCTGGCTCGATCTATAATTGCCTGCCTTAACAGGAAATTACCAACAAAAATCAGGATAGCCTAGGTCGCTCCCCTTGATTTTTTAACTGCATTCTTTTAAACATTGGAAAGCGATGAGCTCGTTGAACTTCTAGCTCCCAGTTCCATTGAGCTAGATCTGGAAAAGCTCCTTTCAGAAGCTTCACTGTATAAGCCAGGATGTCCTCACCCTCCACTTTTTCCTCCAGGCCAAGGAGGCGGACGTTATTGCGACGCTGGCGGTTCTCGAAATCTTCGAGTTTCCAGTCTATGTCTCGTGATTGTTTCTCCTGTGCAACTTTAAAAACCTGCAATTTCTCAACCTCTTCCTCAACCGCAGCTGTTCGTTCTTCTACATGGGTTATTCGATCAGCCATATCAGAGCATAGTTTATTTGTTTTCTAATCGCCCCCTGAAGCTTCATGGTGGCAAGTTGTGACCTCTTACTCTCTTGCCTAGCCTCCCCCTGCATTTGTTTCAGCGTCGAATAAAGTAACTCCATTGTTGGTGTAGGAGGAATACTATCTAGATTATTAGCTCCGCTTGTACCCACTGCTTCGGGGGTATTACTCGAGCAGGCAGTCAGTGTAGAAGCAGAGTAATCCCATTCCAGACGCCTACTGGCTGAGTCCGCAGATCTATCTTTTGTCCTAGCTCGTCGTCTAGAGATCGCAGAATGGTTATGATGCCTCTTCTGTGTGGCTGAGGATTCTTCTCCTGAAGCACTATCTTGCGATGTTTCCTGCTCACTAATCTGAGATGTATCCGAATCATCATTTAATGAAAAAAACTTATCTCCTTCAGGGGAGAGCACAGGAGCACTTGCCCAAGTCGAAATAGTTCCTTGATCCCCCTGCTCACAAGAGATGCTACTCAGGTTATCGGCATAACTCTCAGCAGTTCCCATATCCAAATGAGCTTGTGTGGTTATTATCATATGGCCTGGTAGTAACTGAGGATCCATTGCTGCTACACCATTGTTTGCATTCACCAACACTGTTTCTGAGCTGTCACCCAAGCCACCAGGATCGACAGTTCCCTCCTCACCCTCAACCAAACTGCCAATGTGACTGGGTGCAATGCCAGACACCGACACAACTCCCACCATCCATCTCCAAAACATCAAGTTGGCCATTAGGTTCTTTTCCCTCCGATTGCCTTATACTACTCATATCCAGATCCACCACAGTATTTTCCCCATTCTGAGGCAGAAGTTCGAAGCGGAAACTACATGTCCCAGAATGCATAGGGTCGGCAGTAGGGAAACCCATCTCCTGAATGCGGCTGTTTACATCCTTCGTCTGAAGGGAAGCTTCATTTCCAGGGCACAGTGTTAGAACTGAAAGGTCAGCAGATATGCCCGTGGTATTCACTGAAGATCCCACTGAGGTAACGCTTAACCCCCCGAATGCTTCTAATACCGAAGGTTGACGCATTGAGCTTTCCCCAGGAGTAGCCAAGCGCAGTCTCGTCCCACCAGCCACACCAATTTCGAGCACTCTGGACTCCTCACCTTTCTTTTTCAAACCTCCACGCCGTATCTGGCCGAGATTCCCCCAGAATCGGGCGCCCCTGATTGCTCTCTCCTCTCTCCCCTTTCTTTGGCGGCGTCTTTCAATTTCACTTTAATATCCTTAATACCTCTGGCTTCACTCACGGCATCTTTACCAATGTCCTTCACGATATTCTGACCTTTAAGCACCTTAGTTGTCTTCGGGGCCATATTTCGACACCACCACTGCTTAAAAGGTACAGTGAGCTTGCATAGAATCAGCGAAAACCAGGAAAGCCGCACACCGCTGAAAAAGCCACCCAAAAGGCAATGAGGGCTATACTGATGTTTCAAGCAATATCCATATGCAGGTTGGGAGACCGAACCACCCGAGTTTCCCTCGGAGCCAGCAAACGGAATCAACGAAGTCTGGGCAGGGCTAGCAAAAAACCCGGTCAGGCATATCGCTTCCATTCAGCCATCCATTCCCACGGGGTCTCGGAGAGGGAGATGAAGGTCAGTGCTGCCTTCCGTGAACTCAGTCAGCGGCCATCTTGCCCCTACCGAACGTGTCACCTTATTGAGAATTGTGATAAGGTAAATACATTTTCCAGACCCCTGACAGGGAATTTGAAAGCACGTTCCACTGGCAGGAACAGGAAAGTGCAATCAACTTAATTCAGTTACTATTAATGTAATTACCGTGTCCCTGACGGTGCAGAGCGGCACAAGAAATCTTAATTCCGTGATTTCTTCCTGTATTTCGCCTTTTTAAAAAAAAAAAAAAATGTCAGGCACACATGCGAAATCAATGGAAACAAGTGGTACTGCCTGCAGTTTAATATCCGGTTACCCCGAATTAAAAAAAAGAGGAATTCACCCAGAGCGTTTCCACTCCCCAAGTCCTTTTCTTGATATTTGCGGCAGTTCGCAGCTAACTTTCATAACTTTTTCCACAAAAGGTACCCCATCCAAATTGAGTTCCTTTTTTCCACAAATGTTGGGGATTATAAAAGTACCCAGTGTTTGTGATGTCACCAGGAGGAGCCTGAGAAAATAATCAAAATTTCACAAAATTGTGTTTTTGTATGAAAAATTTGAAAAAGGTTTTGTGTTTTTCCTAAATATTGCAGCAACAAAAGACTTACTAGTGTAAAATCTTCGTCTTCCCAGCTGTCAGAAAGAGGCAGCATGCATTTTTTTTTTTTATTTCACTACAGTTTTAGAAATTCAGAGTTTAATATTTCCTATTTTCACCGTTTCTACCTACTTGCAATTTATGGAAGGAAAGAGATGTGAAATCCAATGATGAAGTGAAAAAAATTATACATTTTAGAAAACATTCTGATTTCATAAAGGAGTCATTTGTGTAGATTACTCTAGATTTTCCAGATGAAACAAATTGTTGAAATAAGACAATAGCGAAAGGATGCTGGCAGAATAAAAGAGAAATAAGTGACAATTTGTGTTTTAATCAATGGTCAATCTAAGTAAGCAATCTACTGTTAGATCCATTTGACTCTTCCAGTCGCATAGATATATAAGTATGCATAGCGTTAGTCGGCTGCACAAAAACCTGCAATACGAATAGCATTTGGTACTGCGACAGGCCTTCCTCCAGGGGAATCCACAAATACCAGAAATCTTTGAAAACTAAATGGTATGTTGTTATATTATATTATAGAATTTATAGAGTTCTGTGATTGTTGGTGACCTGGCACTACAAATAAAGAAACATACTGAATAGGAGAAGGAACAGATCAGATAGAAGCGCCTCATTGTCGAGAGTATCTCAGCTCTATCCGTTTAGCAACTCTGATATTAAAAAGCCATGTCTTACTAAACTGAAGGAGAGTAGGAGACAGTCAGAGAACAGTTGGAAGCTTATTCTACAGCAAGGCTGCTGTCACTGAAAAGGATTTGCCTCCAGACCGCACATGTTTGTATCTAGCCACTGCCAACAGTTTAGCCTCTGAGTAATGCAGAAGACGAGATAGAATGTAGTTGTAGAACTTCTACCTTAGGTACACTGCACCATATTGGTGTACAGTTTTTATACTCTAAACATAGAGCTTTGAATGAAATTCTCTTCCCTACTGGCAAGCAGTGCAGAGTTTTTAATCCCTCTGAAACAGAGGAGAAACGTGGAAGTCCCAAGCCCAGATGAGCTGCCGCATTTTGTACTCTCTGTAACTTCCTCAACAGACCTCTATCCAGTCCATGATAAAGAGAATTGCAATAGTCCAAGCGACGCAATATGGTTGCCTCGATCACTACTTGATGAACTGGTTTAGGCAGAAAGGGCAGAATATTCCTTAGGACCTTAAGCAGAAAGAAATAATAAATAGGTGGCTGCTACAAGTGTGACTTGTGCAGAGGAGAGTCAAGGCTCGACTACCTCAGCTAAAGCAGGAGCAGCCTGCCACGTATCAAGCCAAAAGCCAGATGGAAAAGGCTCAGGCGAATGCGAGTGCTTTATCCACATTACCTCTGTCTTATCAGAACTGAATTTCAGTGAGTTTTGGCAACCATTTAGATTCTGCAGACATACAATGATGAAATTGTACCAAGGGGTCGGAACCTTTACTCTCAAAAGAGGTAAGTTGAGGATCATCCGCATAATTCATACATCGCAGTTCAAAAGACTTTATAAGTTGGACCACCAAGTGGATATAAATATTGAAAAAGGTGGGACTAGGTGACGACCCCTGAGGAATACCTTGGATCAGTACCTTATATTCCGATGTATGAGAAGGAAGAAGTATCACCTGGGCTCTGCTCTTTAGATAGGACCTGCACCAATTCAAGGCTTTACCGCCAATGCTAATATTCTCCAACTGCCTAAGGAGGCTATTGTGTGATATTGTGTTGAATGCAGCGGATATGTCTAAACGGTAGAAACCCTGTGACGATAGATGGTATGACTTGTATGGTAATCACAAAGGAGGGACTGAGGGCTTTTTAGACAGGTCCAGCATACATGCCCTAACAATAATGAAGATACAAAAGGTATGCTGTTCCTAATATCGAGACAAGGGAAAACGGGTTTTATGTGGTCATGAAGTGTAGGAGGATGAGGATTCCTCCTCTTGGAATATAGGGCCCTCACACACCCGGCAAGGTGTCATGCTTCTTCATATGGGCTGCTCCTCGTCAGGTCAGCACTGCAATACCTGACGGGCTCCCTATGAGGGGCTCTTTGGCGGAGATCTTTTATTCCAAATGCCGTTTGGTGCCGTGGGGGTGAGGGGCCTAATTAGTGTAGATGAAGGTGTGGAGGTGTATAACCTGAAAGAAATTTTAAAACAGGTAAGGGAGTGCCGACCGCACAATAGAGCGCCCTACCTGAGACATAATCTCAGACATGCGCCTTTGTTTCTTTTAATCAGGGTGGGAGACCCATTGATTAAAATAGTCTTCGCTGGTACTCCCTTACCTGTTTTAAAATTTCTTTCAGGTTATACACCTCCACACCTTCATCTTCACTAATGAGGCCCCTCACCCCCACGGCACCAAACGGCATTTGGAATAAAAGATCTCCGCCAAAGAGCCGCGGGTTGGCGATATCTTGAGCAAGGCAGTGTTGACTACTACAATACAGTGGCAACACCCTTCCCACCCGTTAAAAAGGCTCATGGAGCATTGTCTCCTACATATCCCAACTTACATTTTAGAAATACTGACTGGGTAATATAAAGTGCATGATATTTTGCATCTTTTTCACCGTTCTGTATATAGCACACTTTTCCATCACACATTGATAGCAACATAGTGAGTACTGAAGGGATCATTCCTAGTCCTGATGAAGAAGCCCTGACGCTTCGAAACATGTTGACTTGATCAGGAGTATCTGCACATTACACGCAGGACATCTCCGAACCACCTATTTAACAGCACCAGCCTCCATGACCTATTAAAGTTTCTTAAGTCCACGAAGCCAAGTCCCTTTTTAATTCACTTTTCGCATTCACTCCTGACCCTTCCTCTCACTACCCCTACACCACACATAGTACTGTAAAAACAGTGCTCCCGCGTAGTCGCTGGTCGTAGCACGCCCCGTCCCGCAGCGGGACGGGAAGACCCCTATGATGAAGCATGACACCAAGGGCCCTTTTGGTGTGTGAGGGGTATTTAAGCAAACACTGTGTGCATCCTATCAAGATAGGAAACACACTCTTGTGAACCTCCTTTGAGGTGGATCCTTATGTTTTGTTTGATAACACAGTCGATCAGCCTTGAACAGGTGTACAGTACACAGGGCCCCAAGAAACTCTAGAGGCAAGTTAGCTATTTCATGTTCTCATACTGTAAAAGCAAAAAGAGCAAATGTTGGACGGAATGCTGAACAATGGAATCATTCACCCCCATTTCCAAAGATCTGGGTTTAATCCCTCACCACGCCACCCCAGTTTGGACCAAGCAATATGCAAATCAGTCTTGACCCTGCTCCTCATGGGAACAGTGCAGCCCGAACTGCCAAGCCAGGTCCTCCCCGGACTGAAAACAAGCATCTTTGGACCGGTTTCAGAGCAACACCCCTCATCAGCCAAGCTAGTCGGAATCCAGTGGCGCAGTGAGCACGGACCCACGTCTGGGCATACCCTTCCCACTTAGGGCAACAAAAGCAAAAGGAACAAATGATGGACGGAATGCTGAACAATGCAAACATTCAATCCCAGTCACAAAGATCTAGGTTTAATCCATCGTTCTTTTGCTCACCCCGCCACCCTAGTTTGGACCCAGCCATATGCAAATCAGTCTTGACCCTGCTCCTCATGGGAACAGCCCAGCCCGAACTGCCAAGCTAGTTCATACCACAGCACGTAGAAGAAGCATTAGGGTTGTAGAATGCTGGGTACATTCTAAAACATGTTAAAAGTGTTCATTTTATTCTCGCTGAAGGTTACAGAAAACTCTGGGCAAGAAAACCTGCAGGAATCCACACAACCACATCACCTTGGACTCTATTTGTCAGAAATGTCTGGGGTTGGTAGGGTTTTCTTAGTGCCCATCGACCCAGGGCCCAAATACTGTAGCTACCCTAGCCTTGAAAACTAGGATGAATTGGGGGAAGATAGCAAAGAGGTGGCATATTATTGATATTATCCGGTTATGTTAGTCAGGAAAAAGTGAAGCGATCAAGCCACACCGCACATGTTTTCTTGTTCATCTAGCACTCATCAACACCGAGGGTTTACTTGGGTGCAACAGACCAAAGGTCCACATACTTTTGTCATGCCCAATGGAAAATTAGAGGAAAATGGCTTTTCTTTAAATGTAGTGTTCAAAGTTGGGCTGTCCCCAACAGGGTAAACTCCCAAACTGCCCTGCTTGGGAGGCAATAATCTTAAGACACAATGGTAGGGATGATGCACCCTGATGCAAGTATAGACAGGTCCTCCATCTCATTCCTATTTTTGAATACCAACCCCTGGTTTCTAATGGGATGTCTGGTCCTTTGGATGAGCATATTAGGGGTAAACCCAATCTCCACCTTAAAGGTGTGGGGTGGAGCCGTTTGCTGGCCAAAGTAGCTCCCCACTACCACCATTCTCTGGAGTCTAGTGTGCTTTCTGCCCTGCCAAGTTGTCAGAAGGGGAGCAAATACTCCAGTGCTTAATTTGTAAAATAATACGTACCGGGGCCCAAACTTTAGCTCAGAAGAATGTGGCCAGAGCCCAGGAACGTTTATAATATGGGTTAAAATGAATGAATCCCCTATGAATGACGCTACTCAGATAAACTGACTGTGTAAATGTGAAAAAAACGAATTTATAGGCAAGGGCCAGTCCCATGTGCACTCGCTTCACAATCATTCTTTTTTTTATCAGTGAGTGTAAAACGCACACACTAGTGCACGGCAACCCATGTACGCAAACATGTGCATGTTCAGTGCTTTGCAAATTGTACTGAACCATTGCTCTCACGACTGCCTCACTTACGTGCCTGTGCCTTCGGTTTGCCATATATGAAAGTCCTCATGGAATCATCAAGGGCCCAGCGCCGAGAAAGCTTCATGACTCCCTTGCTTACCGGCTCAGTGAGGGGTGATGACTGGTCGCAGCAGGTCACCACAGTGACGGCTGGTACTGTAATTTATCCAAGCAGGCGGGCCTGTGCCTGCTGCTCATCTGCTCCCCGACCCCCTAATGTTGCACGATTCATGTAGCTCAGCAATTAGGATTGTGCTGGCTGTTAGGCCTTGCAGTGCAGCACAACAGAAGATTATTCTGACTGGAGTTGGTGGTGGGTAACTGACACAACGATTAATGCAGAATATGGGCAGCCAGTTTTATTTCTAAGCAGCGCGGCGTGCACACTTAATTTCTTCTTCAAGTGTCAGGCCTCCGCAGAAAACTTTGTCCTGCAACCGCGAACTCCTAGCCTGCCGGAAGCCAGGGGGCAGGCCTCAGACCCAATTATCCAATCTGCATCAGCACAATTGAAAAACATGACAGACAGCCGTGCTGACATCACTAATGTGATTATTCACGGTCATCATGATGTCTGGACCAGGGTGGGCTTGCCTGTGAAGACACACCAGGCAGCCATTTTTAATAATTATCGGGCCCCACCACCGACGGAAGAAAAATGTTATAGCCCCGGCCCTGTAAAATAAGTGACGGTGCTGAGCACCGGAAACCACCGGCACAAATTAAGCACTGAAATACCCCAAACTCTGGGCCTGAGTAGAGAGAGCAATTGCCCATGTGGGAGTGATGCTGCTCCACTGTAATTTCACTGGTTGTCTAGTGGTTTGGATTCCTGCTAAGGGATGGCTCTACTGCAGCAATCCCTGACCAACCACTCACTAAGGAGAGGTACCACAGGAAAAGGTAGAATTTCCATTTTTCAGTGGCCCCTCTCTTGTCCAAATCGCTGCTGAGCTTTTAACTTTTAAGTTTCACAGTTGATGACATCACGCATGATGTGTTGATCATCATCAAAACAGAAAATAATTACTGAACTACACAGGAAGCACTTTGCTTGTTGCTGGCAGTGGAGGCTTGAAAGGTGCACAAGTTTCCCTGCCCAGGGTGCACAAATATGACCTCCATGTCCTCTGCCTTACGGAGTTTGTGCAGAGGATGTTGTGGCCACATCCTCCACACTAAAGGGGTTAATTAACATTCTATCCATGGGATAACCAAAACCTGAACCTTCTAATTCCAATTAGTGGCCCCTGTTGGCAGCAATTTGTAGAAAATAATTTCTACAATATCTCCCCTCTATACATAGTGATTTTTTACAACATACAATATTGCTAACCATATAAATTAAACATTTTTCTCTTCTGTTCACTACAAACAAACAAACACGATAGTCCAATATTTCACTTACAGCTCTGAATACATATTTCCAATCAGTGAAGCACAAACACCCATCCCTCAATGCCTCCACCAACTCGGCCACATTCCAGGACAACTGAAAACACACCATTGTCAGACCCCTGCTCAAGAAACATTCTGCAGATGCAGCCATGCTCTCCAACTACTGAACCATCTCCATCCTACCATATCCGGCCAGGGTCTTAGAGAAACTAATCAACTGATGCCTCATCAACCACCTCAGCAAATGCTAGCTTCTTGATGCCACGTAGCCTAGAGTCAGGCCCAACCACAGTACAGAAATAGCACGTATCACCACCACAGACATCTGTGTGATCCTTGACAGAGGAGACACGGCAGCCCTCATTCACCTGAACCTCTCTGCAGCATTTGATCACACCAGATACTCATCAGGTGCCTGCACAAGATTGGATCCAAGTACCCGCTTTCCGCTGGATCTGCGCCTTCTTAATGGATAGAACACAAGCTGTCAGCCTAGCACCGTAATGGTCCGAAGCCTGCAAACTCATCTGTTGCATGCCTCAAGGTTCATCGCAAAGCCCCACCCTCTTCAGCACATAAATGATCCCTCTGTCCAATGTCATCCACACACACAACATTAACATCCTCTCCCTATGCTGATGATGCTCAACTCATACACTCCCTTTAGGAAAAGACCCCCAACACAAGAAGCAAGTTCATCGCCTCCATTCCCAAAGTCCCTAACTGGATGAAAGCCAACTGTTTCAAGCTCAACACTGACAAGGAAGAAATCTCCAGCAAAAACACCTCACCATGGGACTCCAACTGTTGGCCAGCCTAATTCAGACCCACAACCAGCACCCACCCCAGGAACCTCAGAATCCTCATCAACAGAAAATTGGACAGGACCCCATAAGTCAATGCCATTACTTCATCCTGGTTCCACACTATGAAGATGCTGAGAAAAATCATCAAATGGCACCCAAGCAACACCAGAAAAACTGTAACTCATGCCCTAGTCACCAGCAAGTTGGACTACGGGAACACTCTCTATGCTAGGATCACCAACCAACTCACCAGAAGACTACAAACCTTCCAGAACTTGGCAGCCACACTCACCCTCAAACTCCCACACAGAACTCACATCACACAGTCCCTCAGACTCATGATACCCAAAAAGCACTAATTTCAAACTCCCCAGACACACAGTTAAGGCTCTGTTGCATCTCCTTCCACTAACTACCCAGACACCTCCCCCTCCTCTGGACTCCAACTCGCAAACATCTCAGCATACAAAGAACCATATCAGGAGGATGGGGAGTTCTCTTACATTGCTCCTAAAGCATGGATCGATCTCCCACCCCTCAATAGAACCTCCTTCTTCCACAGGAAGCTGAAGACCTGACTTTTTAATTAACCGACCTGTCCTAGGCAGGGCTAGACACACACACCTGCTCAGTGCCAGGATACCCTTGGGGTGATAGTGTGCTTTACAAGTAAACATAGCATAATATAAGACAACATACGTTTCACTGCTTGAATAAATACACTCTATTCAAGTTCAGTGCCCCGAAATAAACATACAATACACAAAATACACAAGTAACATGTAATATGGTCCTATATTGCCATTTCAATGTTCTGGTGAGATTTAGAAACCACTTTGGCCCCGATTACCACTTTTGGCGGTGCGGGGGCGGGCAGACCGCTGCGCCCCCGTACCGCAAGAGTCGCTGCTGCCTGCCATATTACAAGTTTTTTGTAGTCTGGTAGGTGGGTGGCATGCCAGTTCCTGCTGCGGTGCCTCTTTCAAAGGCGGCGGTGCCTTTGAAAAAGGTACCGCAGTGGAAACGCCTCACAAGGTTCCTGCAAGGCATGGACTGTAACATCCATGCCGTGGAGGAACTGGTGTGCAGGCACACAGGGGGGCTCATGTTCTGCCACCCTGTGTGCATACACAGGGGGCAGTGGCACAAGGAGGCCCTGTAGGGCCACCTTTGTTTCCTCTTCGCCAGGATTTTCATGGCGGTGGAACCGCCAAGAAAACCCTGGCGGAGAGGAAACTCGTAATCTGTTTGGCTGGACCACGGCGATCCCTCCAAGCATATTGCAGCCTCTGACCTCTGTGCCACTGCCAGGAAATGGCGGTTCCCTCACAGCTTGAGCGGTCCCGGGGTGGTCTGACCGCCCAAGTCGTAATGGGGCAGTCGGACCACCAGTGTGGAGGTGGCTGGACCACCACCGCCGTGCCACCTCAAGTCTGGCGCTCCTTGGACCGCCAGACTCGTAATTAGGCCCTTATTATCTTGCACCTGAAAATAAATATGACCCAAGAACACATTATTTTAAACAGGTTTACTAATAAATAAATAAATATAACTTTATTATCACAGCAGAGCTTCAATACCTTGAGAAAGCACTGCCAATAAGATTCCATTCTAAAATCACTTACAAAGGAAACAACTGGTGCCATACTCCAGGCCTAGTTCCTATGAAGGTATCTCACTGCAAGTGTTAACTATCGGTGCTCTGGTTAGGGGTAAATAGCTTTGTTTATGGCTACTGCTCATTGAAACCCAGTATGGCATAAACCTTAAAGGCAGATCTGCTCAGTCTAATATGCTATTTATTGCTGTATTACAATTAAAGGGGGTAGCTATGGACTTCAGTGCTATCTTTACCAGGATATCAGAATTTAAAACAATATATCACTTTTTATTTATATATTTTCGGCTTGTATTAGGTCTCAGACTCTCTATCAGCTGACACCGAAAATAGTGAAAGGTTTTTTCATAAACTCAGGTTTGCAAGGCCTGTCCCATGAATGCAATATTTCAAAAAAACAGTCTAAGCTTTGGGGAAAAAAGCAATTACAGAAACAGCATTAAAAATGCCAAGCAACGGGCAGAAGCAATTCTGGATCAGTTTAAAAAAGTGATTGATGAAAGTCTAATCCGAGCTGAAGGAACAGTTTCACGACAAGCTGTGGCCATTGCACACACTTCATTAGCTACCATAATTAGCCTGGTGTTTCAATTTGTAAGAACTGGTGGGGACAATTTTCTTCAGAATGCAAACATAAAAAAAAGAATCCCTCAGACTTCAGAAAGGGCCGAGGAGAGGCCTTAACTAAAAGATTAATTACAGCTGATGCGAGGCTGTCCTGTGATTGTCACTCTGTCTATGTGCATTACTTGGAGCATTAGGCGGGAGACACGGATGACAACGCGCCCCTCTATCAAGCAGCTTCAAGCGGCGGCGCAGAGACATTTCATGGCTAACTCCTTGGGTTATGTTCTGATTGGCTGACCTGCTGCCTCCGCTCCGTTCTCTGCTAGGCAAACTAATTTCACCTGTTTTCTATTGGTTATTAAACTGAAGCAACATAACTCTTAACCTGCTAACAACCCGTTATGATGTCAGTAATGCGCTCACATCAAACAGACCTATACCCTGCATGCTTCGCCTTCTCCTCAACCGAGCTGAAGAGTATAACTGGCGTGAAATAAGTGCCTTATCAATGGGTTTTTTGCGAATCCTGCAATTCTTACTGAAAGAGGTGGACTCGCCCTCCATCACCGAGAGAATGTTTATTTGAAGAAAATCCAGCTTTAAACAAACCATATAGGCTCTGCTAAGTGATGTGTTTGGGAAATGTTTTTGTTTCCTAAAAAACTAAAAGCATAAATCCCTGGTGGGCAGGGGATTCCATTTCTGCCCCTTAATGTTCTCCACATTGGGAGGTGAGCAAGATGTCTACCAGTGCAGAATGGGAGGGGGCAAACCGACATTACTCAGGCAGCCCAGAAGGTGGTTAGATTCTGAGTGGCAGGTTGTGAATTGGTCATAAATCCCTGGGTCACCCGTTATGGAAGGCAAGGCATTGGCCAGAAACCTAATGCAATGGGGCAGATAGCAGGTGAACCACTGGTCCCGGTGGAACAGCAGGGTTTGGGGGTCAGATGCTTGGAGCAGTCAAGTATGGATGATTCGGGGGTGAAGTAGCTGCTGGGCAGGAAGATGTGCAGATCGCGTTCTTTATGCTCTGTAAATTTAGGTCCTTTGCCTGGGATGTCTGACAGAAGGATGTGAGTCATGAGTTACCTTAAAGGTGAAGTCCAATGATTATAAAGGACAATCCCCTTCTCTTGTCTACTCTTCACATGCCTCACTTGTTTCCACATGGATTACGGGGAAAAAAGGAAATGCATCAACTGAGCACAAATGCAAATACAGAGTGGAAGAGACTAAATGGAAGTCTTTAGGGATACAGGGCATGCAAATATGATCCAGAAACATCCAAGGACACTAGTATTAAAGGTTATGCATGCCTCCTTCTGCTAGCCATTATATCTAAGGTCATTTGCATGGTAATACTCGAACATACTAGGGCAAATCAGCGGTCAAAACACCAATCAAGTACGACCATATTCAAGGAGCTATCTCCAGCTTTACAGAATAAGAATTATTGTTTCATTACTATAGCAGGTGTATGAAGGAACTAGATACTGGTGGGAGGGTGCCTATGGTTTTATGCAGAGGTCTGGGAGGCAACTTTTTTCCCAGTTAGTCCTTATCATCATCAATGAAGTGTATAAGATACAATTTAGTACTCCCCTCTGTTTATGCTTTGGCTCATGAACCATGGAAACTATTTGACCTACAGGAAGACATTACAAAACTGAGGGCAAAACATGCAATACATCAGTACGGGAGCAACAGTAGTGCCTTGGAGTGCTTTTACATCACCTTGTGATACAAAAGGTCAAGGGAGGATTCAGGATAGTTTTGAACAACTATGACTGAACAAGTATGCCTGAATACTGACAATCAAAATGGAGAATACAAAAAAGCACACATTTATACTGGTATGGCACTTCTTAGCTTTACTAGATCTGATGAAGCCATATGTTATGTTGCAATCCTCCCAGAATGCCTGAAGCGTCTGCAATGTTTGTTGAAGTAGGTCCAGTTCAAGTGCACAGTCTTTCCCTTTGGCTTACAAACAGCACTCACCATTTCAGGTTTTTTCAGATAGGTTCATTGTGGCTCATTTTCACAGTAGGTTCTGTCTCTCTTTCCATGGTCCTTTGTTGAGTAATGTAGAATGCAGGGGAGTCCCACTTAGAGGTGATTTATCTCACACCGGTGCTGAAAGTATAACTCTAAGGTTGTATGCCATTGTGCCCATCTCGGCAATGTGTGTAGGGCCTGCCAGAAGGTGTTTTATGAGTAGCAAATGTATACCTGGCAAACTCTTAACTCAAAATTGCGGGCCATGCGAAGTCTTCAAGAGGGTAATCCTATTAAAGTGAACCGAAAATTATCCAGAGGTGTAACATGTTGAATTACTTCAAGTCCTATAGGATGAATTAATAATGATTGCATGATGTAATTAGTGATGTCATCAATAATGTAATTTATCATGTCATGAGTGACGTAATATGTGAGGTCATAAGCACTGCATGCGAGGGTGCAAGTTACAGATAGCATAGTAAATTATACCTGGTGCATTTCGGTGTTTTGCTTTGTTTTTAAAAGTTAGGTTTTATTCTTATTTCAACACCTAACTATAACTTCACTTTAACCTTTAGTTTTATTTTTAGTGTATTTCAGTTTTTTTCTTTTTAACATAAGGGAAGATCTTACTACCATACCTAACTAAAATGTCACTTCAACCTTTGTTGGTGTCAGTGAAAAATATCTATATCTAAATATATACTGCTACAGCTCTTGCCGCGATGTGGCCACATTCACCAGACGTGCTGTTGCTCCATCACAAGCGCAAGACCCCACATTAAATGCCAAGTAAGATTCCTTAAGGCAGGAAACTGATGGGCACTCCATGGTGTAAGGTACAAAGGGCCTGATTACGATGCGGTTCGGACTGCAAACAACGGCTTGTCGGTTGCGGTCCGAATCGCATCTACTGCTGTGGTCCGACGACGCATTACGATGCATGCGGTTGGAGGCAGCAGTCAGAGGGACCGACTGACACAATATGACGGCTCATCGACTGGAAACTCCTCATAATTCCTTAAGGACGGCGTTTCCGCTGTCGGGATTATGATGTCGGTTTCCGACAGCCTTTCCGTGTTGGCCTTTTAGACATGGAAAAGCTATCGTAAAGCTACATTTAGGGCCCCTAGCAGGGCCCCCATTCCCCCTGGCCTTCTGCATGTGACCCTGGGGGGCATCTATGGTGTTGCCCAAAACATCCCTGCACCGTCTGGCAGGCATCGTGAGGTGCCTCCCACACGGTGCAGGAATGTTCACAAACTCCCATTTCTCACTGGGAGCTTGCGCTGCGGGCGGTTTCCGCTGGGGCAATGAATAAAAAATAGAAATGCGGGGGGCCCATGCAGCCCCCCGGCATCCCCGGAGACCACCTCCTCCCCGGGGCAATGGATAATATAATGCAGGGGTCCGTTGCGGTCCCTCGGCCCCGGGGACCACCATCTCCCCAGGGCTGTGTCCTGTAATTGGGGGGGGGCGCGTGGCCCCCCTTCTGGAGCCAAAGATGACCTTGGGGACCACCACCACGCAGGGCCGGCTCCTGCAATGTCCGGGGTGCCCACCCCTGGGACATTGCAGTTTGCTATGGCTTGGTGGGAGCATTAATGCTCCCGCCAAGCCATAGCAAACTCTGCTCCGCTGCTAGTAAGCGAGAGCAGAAAAAATGCTCTCACTTACTAGAAGTGGAGCAGAATTGCTTTTTGACAGAGGGAGCTGCATGTTCAGCAGCTCTCTCTGTCCAAAAGCAATGCCGGCTCCCACAGGACGCGGGAATCTGGCAAGGACCGTGGAGGCCTTCAGGCCCCCCGCAGTCCCCAACTGTACAAAGTGGGTGCCCTGGGTGGGACCAGGGCACCCACACTACAGGCTGGGCTCCAGGGGATGGAGATTCAGGCCAAAATTGGCCCGGGAGGGGGGCCATGCGGCTTGCCTCCCCATATTGGTTTTCATTTAAAAATACATTAATTGGCCAGGGCCCGGGGGATGGGGTCCCTGGGGCCAAAATTGGGCCCGGGGAGGGGGCCGCGTGGTCCCTCTACCCCTTTTAAAAAAAGGCCTAGCCCTGGGGGATAGGGGCCCAAGTTGTCACAGGTAACGGGGGCCTCACGGCCCCCCTCCTGTAAAAAATTAAAAGAAAAATTGCGGGACCGGCAACTCGCCGGAGGCCCCACACTCTTTCTCCACTCCTCCGCAAACGCACCTCCTGGTGCACTGCTTGTTGGGGGATGAAGTCCCCTTGGATGCTGAGGGTCCTTGGAGGCCAGGAACCCCTTCTGTTACCTCCAGTAAGTCCCAGACAGCGGGATTGCTGAGAGGTCTTTGGAGACCCCGCCCCCTTTCTCTACCACTCTGCAAATGCGCCTCCTGGTGCACTACTGGTTCGGGAATGAATTCCAATTTACTCCTGAGGGCGTTAGGACTAAAGTGGACTTCTTCTCCCAACCAGTAGTGCACCAGGAGATACGTTTGCAGAGTGGTGGAGAAAGGGGCGTGGCCTCTGACAACCTCTTAGCAATCCAGCTGTGTGGGACTTACTGGAGGTAACATGAGGGTCAGTTGGCCCCCAAGGACCCTCAGGAGTAAAGTAGACTTCATCCCCCAACCAGTAGTGCACCAGGAGGTGCGTTTGCAGAGTGGTGGAAAAAGGGGGCATAGCCTTCGAAGACCTCTCAGCAATACTGCTGTTTGGGATTTACTGGAGGTAATAGGAGGGCTTGCTGGCCCCCAAGGACTCTCAGCAGCCAAGGGGACTTCATTCCCCAACCAGTAGTGCGCCAGGAGGTGCGTTTGCAGAGTGGTGGAGAAAGGGTTTGTGGCCTCCAAAGACCTCTAAACAATCGCACTATGTGAGACTTACTGGAGGTAGCAGGAGGAGTTGTTGGCCCCCAAAAACATACTTGGGGGCCAACTACCCCTCCTGTTACCTTCAGTAAGACCCACACTGAGGCATTGCTGAGAGTAAAAAATGGACGACCCATGGTGGCTCGAATGTTTTGTGGGCTACCACATCATAGCTATGCAGGAAACTTGTGATATGAATAATTCCCTTTTTAAAGCTGGGTTCTCGCATTTTTTAAAGCTGCGCTTCCCTTGCCTGCCAGGCGAGCTAAGGTGGTCTTCTCACCTTAGTCTCCCTCAAAATTCCCTGCACCGCCTCTATGGTGGAACACATATCGCCAAACATACTAGCAGTTGAACTCTAAATAACAATAAACCCCCCCTGCAATTGGTGAACTTTTATAATTCCTTTGGTAGACCAACAGAAACTGAACACATTCACGCACTGATGCGCTTTTTAGAAGCCATCGGGGAGGAAAAGGTCGCCTATCACCAGGTTATGATATTGGCAGGGGCGTAACACAGGCCCCCACAGCCCCCGCGGTGCGGGGGGTCCCCCGAGTTGCAGGGGGCCCCCTCAGCACAGTACTCAGGGCGGTAGCCAGGGGAGGTGCACAGGGGCCGGGCTCCTCTTCATTTGTACGTGGCCCCCATAAAAGTGACAAGCCTCCTGTTTTTGAATTTGAGTAACAGCACCAGACTGTCACTTTCCAAATCAGGAGATTTTATTGTCGAATAGAGCTGCACAGATCCTGCTTTCACTTTCAGCTCCTTTCACCTTCTCCAAAGGGTCATAAAAACAAGCAATTAACATGTTGCAGTGAGGCTTTGTATTTTATCATAACAGGCAGCTGACGCATTTTAAATGTATTTTACTTTCAGATTCATAGTGACTATTACTGCGCATGTCTACCATGCGCACAGTGAACAGCCCATTTCGGACCCGTCTGTGACGAGTAAGTGTGCAGCATACCTTGCTGGTGTGGGACTCGGTCGGAAAATGGTGAGGAGAAGAGAGCTCATGGAGGGCTGCTATATCTTCGTCTGGAATGAGGAGTTACACTATAATGTTTGACTGGACCTGTTGTGTCCTTCTCTTTGCCATGTGCTTGCCCTTCCAAGCCCTGGTGGCCCCGCCATTGTCTCGTTTGGCAGAGGATATTATTGGTGAGATCTCTTCTACTGGAACAGCCTTGTCTTGGCGATTGCATTTTAGACAACAGGCGAGAATATGAGTTATTTCTTCTGGGCCAGGACGGGTGGAGCAGTGCTTTCAGTGGGCTGGGGTGAAAAGTTTCCAAAGTTGGGGAAATATCTGTGTTCATTCTGCAAATAAATTATATCACTTCCACACCTAAGTTAAGTTAATGGTCATTGCATTTAACTATTGTGTGCTACAAAAACGAAAATATTTGTCTTGGAAGAGACAAATATAAAAGCAACATTTTTGCCGCAGTAGTGGAAGGTTTGTCTCAAAGTAAAGAACTCGGCACTAGTTAGCAGATTTCTGTCTTGCCACAATGTCCACATTAAATGAAGCGGTATTCCTGATGCATTTCAAAAGAGGTATACTGTTTATAAGAAGGTTGCCAGTTTTGTATTTCACGTTAGAAATACGTGAACTTTGTGTAAAAGAAGACTTGCCCCATTTCTTTATGAAACTTAAGAATGGTAAAATTCACAAAAAGTCCACAGTCACAGCAAACTATACAATATTGCTGACGTGCATCAGAAATAGAGTTATATTAAAAATGTGGAAATGCTGTAAAGGTAGCTTAGTGAATTAAATGCTCTCTCTGACATCTGTGAAAGTACTCATAGTCATAAGTTGTAATCTCAGGCTGCCGACAACGCCATCTATCCTTCTGAGGTCAGTAAAATAACTAGCTATCAATTAAGTAACTATACCACCTGATGTGGGCAGTGCTTAGAGGTGGCAGAATTGTGGTACTCAGCACTGTACAAAAGCATTTTATTGTCAGACGAGGAACCTAATTAAAACGTGCATGTATGTGTGGAAGGTGATGTGCTCACTGCCAAACTGTAATATAATATTGGCCTTGGAGTAATGTTTGTAATTTCAGGCATATTTTGTTTGCCACAGCATGCAGTAGGGGTACATGAGATGCACACAGAATCATTCCATGTGCAGCAGCAGTACGTGTGATTTGAGGAAAATGGCAAACTGATATGTAGACACGAAACACGCATTTATTAAAATTGAAAAGCTGGTATTTCCGCACAAATTTCATAAACCTGCTCATCTATCAGGCTAATAAATTGTAATGTTCTAAAATTAAAAGCTTGTGTTAAATAGCAGAATTCATGTATTCTTTTAGATTGAAAAGCTGATGTTTGGGCAGAAAACTAATATGTTTACATAAATATATATGAAACGAATAATTGGGTAACATTGAAAACTTATGCCTGTAGTTCTTCCCTCTGGCCTTAGAATGAGAGATTTGTGTATTTTTTGTTTTTTTGTGCTCTGTACTTTCATAGCAGTTTTTGAGTCAAAAGAAGTGACTATGAGTCTCTCTAAAAAGGGCAGGTAGGCAAAATGTCAAGTAATACAAATGGAGAAGCAATGAGAGATGCTAAGACAATGATGGGTTATGTGAAAGTCAACTTCCAGGCTGCCTTTAGTACATATAGCACCTTAGACTTTATTAGAGAGCTGCTCCTTGAAGAATTTTACCACTTTGCCACCATTTTGTGTAAGTGCTTTGAGGCTAGTGAACACTGACCACCATTAGGTGAGTCAGCCTTGGTTGTCACACCACATAAGTGTTGGAATATTTAAGTAACCCACTTTCAGAACCAATTGTATTTTTGGAAGTTTATGTTAGATTATGCTATAAAAAACCTATTTGGCCTAATATTTTCAAAACGTTCTAAAAGGGAGAACATCATTTTATCCTCTAGGGGAAGCCAGGCTTACTCGCTTTGTCAAATTTCCGGACAGTATTTACCTCCAAGTTCTTTCAAAGATCGCAAGCCCCCACTGTTTGTAGGTGACCTCTCAGATACCCTGGAAACAATTGGATTCACTTGCTCAGCTTAATGTCATGACATGATGTTATTAAATTCATGTCCGCCAAGGGCACCCTTTAACCAGGAAAAGAAATGACAAGACAGAGGGTGGAGGCTAAACGGTAAGGCAAGTGGCTGTCCAGGCATGGCCCTGTCTGTCTCTGCAACTGTGGACTATTTGATCATTCACGACCAGAAGAGCCACTCTTGCTCTCGCTGGCACTGCAATTTGGGGTACATGCATATATAGTTTACTGCTGTTGCCACCTAGACATATGTCATGCTGGGGCATCATCAGCTTCTGATCTGCCTTTGTTGCCTCCTGCAGAGTGTTCTACAGTGCAGGATAGTGATGCAGCACCTAATGATATAAGCTGTCAGCTGCACAGTTGTAGCTAGTACTATTGCCTCCTGGCCTGATCTAGATGCTTGTTTGTGCTCGTGTCTTCCACACACGGAGCCACTGGTGTCCCCTGCACTTGGGACCTGGTGCTGCCAGCTACCAGCATCCTTGACCAGTATCTCTGCACTCTGCAACACTACTGCGGCAAGTCTAGTCCACTAGTCACAGGCCTACTTGACCTGCCTGTCAGCTGTCCCGTCAAACAGCGTGAAAGGAAATACCGAAGGGCCTGCAGTCAGGCTGCTCATGGACCCTGACCACCACCTCCGTAGCAGTGGGCTGCTCACTCCCAAGGCTTGCCATCCCTGCTTTCAGCAGAATGCGTGCATCTGAGACTGGAGCTGAAGCGACCAATACAACTGGACTGAAGTGTGGACCACCACGTAGTACATGATCCAGTAACTGCTGCCCACAGCCAGGCCAGTTGAAACTGGAATTAAATGCCCATGAAGTAATGCCTGACTGTTTACTACCACTTTTGATATAATTGTGATTCTTGGAGTCTGACTATGGTCGGTTTTATCTCTTACTCCATACCTCTCCTGAAGCTACATTTGATTAACCGTAGTAGTAAGCATTATAGATGAGTCTGTTAACATGTTTCGCCAAAATGATATATGTATATTTATAGTCTGGTTTGACAGTGCAACTGTCGCCAGATAATAATCAGATAATCACGAGGAGAGGGGCTGTGGCTCTGCCCACAAGTTGGGAGGGAGGAGTACATGTTTTCATTGAGCAGCCGTTGTGTCCTTCCACCAAAAAATGCTTCCCCTCCACACAACTGTGATCATTTTGTTTATTTATCTAGCCAAATGAGCTTGAACTTTAAGGGTTCACACCAGTAGTGGCCGGCATGGCTTGCAGGCGGGGGGCGGGCGAAGGGGGGTTTCGCGGGGAGGAGGGGTCATAATAAAAAATAAAACCTACCTGTCCGCCGGGTCCCGCATCTTCACTGCTCCTGCTCTCCTGCCTCCGACAGAGACAGAAAGCAGGCAGCCAGGCTCCCTCCCCTAAGCCAATCACAACGCTGCATGCAGCGTTGTGATTGGTCTGGAGCGCTGTGACATGGCGCTCAGCCAGGGTCTAGAGGGGTGTGCATATTCTCCATGCAGGCTGCAATGCAGCCTGCGTGGAGAAGGGCCAAGTGCGCATGACTGGTTTGGGAGGCCCAAGAGGGCCGACCAAACAGTCTTTGCGCACTCAGGAGTGGGAAAACCACTCCTCCCCTGGTCTGCTCAGAGAGCAGAGCAGTCCGCCCGCAGAGCTTCTAGTACTGCGAGCAAGCAGTGGGGCGACGCTCCTCCTCCATAGCAGAGGAGCCGCCCCTGGTTCACACATGACATTGTAATGCTATCAAAATGTCTTAAACAAGTAGATCATTTGTAGTGTTTTTCTCTGGCAGCAGCACAGATGAAAGCTGAACAGTTATTAACCTACATAGATTTTAATGTCTATCCATTTGAATGCCTCTGGTTTTCATTGGCACAAGATGGAGAAGACAGCTATCTTTACGAACCGTGCTTCCTCCCGTTTCTATTGTTATGCACATGGACGTGTCATACTGGGTCAGTTTTTATCTTAATTTTGTTTCCAATTTTTTCAGATTTGCTTGGCTTTTCATTGTAAAGGGCAGACTCATTGTTATATTTGTCTACGGCCTGATAGCACTTCATGTTTTCCCGTTCACCTCTTTGCCTTTCTCCACCATGTCAGAATGGATGCACAAATGGTGGCACACCTGGGGAGCTTGGTACTGTTCCCGTTGTGGTCCTACTTTTGTTTTTCAGAATCATGCTCTTTTAGAATCTTAACTCGCACACACTAAAGATGCTTTATACTAATTTGGTTTTCTTGCATTGCTGGGCAGTCTACATTGGATTTTACCTTTTTTCTGACACCGTATTCAGTATTTTATATATTTGCCGCTTTTTCCATGAATCCATTTTTTGTTTGTCTTTTTTAACTTATCAAGGCTACAAACATGTAGCTAGCCTAATTGTGGGCTTGTTCGATTGGATTCTTTGTATATTGATGAACAGCACTTGATTTGCTTTTACACTGCACAGTCTCTTGTATACTGGTTATACTTTAGGGGAGTTTTCATTACTTTTTTAATTTCTCCTTTTGGAGATGTATTTATATTGTTTATTTAAATTTTTGTTGACTTGGTTTCTTTTGTCCATTTTACTAGAGACAGGGAAGCATTATGGTTGATAGGACTACTATCGTATTTCACTGTGACTGTGTGTCTTCGGTATTACTTTAGGTATCTTGTTTTTTTCTGATACAACTCACCATAAAATTATACTAAGATTTACGTCTCTTTTCATCGTCCAGGATTTGGCCCTTTGGTACTTGTAGCTCTGTCCAATAGCAATACACTCAAATGGCAAACAGACAAATGCATGTAATGGAGGTCAGGTACTTATTTTCTGTATTGTGTTTACGGATGTTCCTGTGGTGTTTCACGTTTCATACACACATATACTTTCCTTTTCTTTCACAATTCTTATTATTATGTTTGATCTTGAATCAGAGTCTTATCTATTTTTGAGTTTACTTTGGTTTTGTGGCATTGACAGGAGTAGAATATATTGGGTTGTTTTTTTTATTATGGGACAGATTCACTACAATTGTATATTTTACATATGTTGCAGCCTTGAAAAAGTCTTGATAGACAAAATATGTGTTAGGTGCCAGATGTGTTTTTCAGAGTGTCGGCAACAGCCACCGCAAAGAAAATAAAAGGAACAAAATGACAAATGAATGGACTGCCTCTTTGATAATACTTTGTCAACAAATTACAGTACTTGAGTATGCTCCAGTGTTAAATATTATTTACGTGTCTGGATTGTATTTGTTCAATCTGATCTACACCTGAATGGTGGCAGGGTGTGCCACACTGTTTTAAGCACCTCTAAATAGTTTCTTATGTTTGGACATTCAATTTGTTTGGGACAGATATATCCATACTGGTAGTGGATGTGCGATCCCCCTACACCACAGCTACCATTTAAAAAAAAGTTATCCACGTGGGGTTGAGCATTTTTTACTGGGACACTTTGCAAACCCTCGTTAGCTTCCTCCTACCCTACCACTCTGTTGTTAAATGTACAGTGCCCAGACTTGGCCTACTGTTTTCTTTTGGTGTTGTTTTTAAAGAATACATAAATGTGCCGGAACAGACCTGTACCTTGTGGATGCCCAAAAGGTATCCCTTGGTGAATTCCTTAATACATATCTTAACAAACTCAAACTAATCATAAAATCAATCGAATAGGCAATAGGACTGGACTGGATACCTATGTCTCCCATTTGGACCACTATTCTTCGTTATTTAAATCATTAAGATATTACTGGTGTTTGTATTACAGCAACCACAGAAGAAAAGAATGTGCCTGTAGACTTTATGCATCAATATCTGATTTTTGAATTCCTTGGTTACAGATGGAAACCTAAAATACTGTATCTCAATGTAAGTTTTATTATCTAAATATATATTTACAACTTATATTAGATTGATAATCATAACTTCTTTTTGAGACCGCAGCTTGTACGGTTGGTGTAATATGTGTACTGACCTCACATGTAAGGCTCTGTAACCTAAGCAGTAGCTCTGTTGTATGGTTGTTTGGGTCTATAAATTATGTAGGTCTGCAAAATATACAGCTCTGCTTTACAAGGCTGTAACATGTGTAACTCTGCTTTCTACAGCTTGAGATTGTGAGCTTTGTGTAGTAGATTCGGAAGGGGCAGATGGAAAAATGAAAGTAAGTGGAAAACAGAAGCAAAGAAAAATGCTATAACAATTAATATGCCCTTTGAATTTGCAGTTTCTAAAATGCATCTACCCCTTACAGCGCTCTGGACATTTGATATGTAAACTGGATATGGAAATGCATGCTTTTCCCTCCATTTTCTCCTTGTTTTTTGGTGGAGGTAAACTAGAAACACCGAGGTGGTAGGCCAGACTTGCTAGGCACACCATGAACTCGCATATTTCATGAGTGCTCCATCAGAACCTATGACTTTGAAATCAATATACTTGTAAAGCATTTATTAATGGTACTATTTGGTCATGTCAAATATATTTACCCTCTGATCCCTTAAAGTACTAACTCCAAACCTGACCTAGGAAGGTTTTGTTATTGCTATCCAGTTTTCATTTATATTAATGTTCCGACAATTGTACTTCGAAATGTGTGATTGGCACCAATATTCTCAAACTGTCCTTGAGGAGAGAATTACCAAATCTTCTATAAAACTGTAGTTAAATTGGGGCTTATTTTGGCTAATGTGGTTGATTCAATTTGATTGTGATTTTCCATATGCCACAACTCATGATAAGAGCCCATTGCGGGAGAAACTCCAAACCTCCTTACATTTAAATCTTATCAGGTTTTGGCCAAGTTTACTGGCTCAATGTGCTATTATGTGCAGCACTTGACACTAACGTTCCGTTTCCACTTGTTCCATGAGGGTAATTTCTATATCTGCTGTATGGATGTTTTTGAACTATGTTCAGTTGTGGCTTTAAAATGACCCATTTGTCACCCTTTTTCACTTCTGAGAAGGAACAACAGCATGAAAACATTTTTTTGTGGTTTAAAATATCACTGTCAATACAGCACAGTTTCAAATGCTATCTCTTCCAGCCTGCCTCTCCTCTCCACATACACTTCTTTGTCTTTGCTGGGGGCCATGCCCACCAAAATAAATATTGCTGGCTACGGCCCTAACAGTACTCAGGCTTGATAGCTCCGGATTAAACCCGGAGCGGGGGCCCCTCTGTGTACCTTGCAGGGGGGGCCCCTTCAACTTTCGTTACGCCACTGGATATTGGGGGATTTTAATATACACTTGTGTCAGCAGGGTTGTGTTCTCTCGAAAGGCTCATTTGATGTTCCTCACGCACTTTGAACACTCTGAGCAAGGTAACCTACTGGAAGAGCTTTTGGCGGCCAAAAATCTGTTCTGTCTGGAACAGACCGGGGAAGGTGAAGCCACCCCTTTTTTACAGAGCATGGCTGTTCTTCCACAATTTATTTTATTATCTTATCAGCCCCTATGACGTCAGACATAAAATAGTCAAACGTGTCCTGGAATAACTTCAGTGACCATAATCCCATAACGTTGGTCTTAACCTGGGATTTTAATCAGGACTCCATGGGTGCAAAAGACCCACCTAATAACACTCTTGGTACTAATGATCAAGCCCTGAGTTTGAAGGGGGACAAGGTATTACCAGGGGCATTCTTAGAAAATCTTTATATAACAAATGCAGGAGACATAGCAATCAGTTTGGGAAGCGGCTCATAGGATGAGGAGGTCCTTGATGCCTTTGGTAGACTCTGCAAGCAGATCACCGCCAACCTCCTGTCGCAGGGTAAAAACAGGAATACTAAGGAAGCCAAGTGGTTTGACAGAAGTTGTTCTAGTACCCACAGAAATCTAATGGAAGCCCTGAAGCAGCAGCATAGAGACGCAGCAAGGATTTGGGAACATAGGAAAGCATATAAATGAGCAATATTACAGAGGAAAAAAGAAATTAGGGAGCAGGCATGGGAGGACCTACTTCGGACATGTGTACTAACTAACAGTTCTAAATTTTGGGAGATCGTGAGCAGACCTCTCTTTGCAGGTTTAGTAAACACCAGGGTTGACTGCTCCATAGCCCCTGATATATGGGTTTCCCACTTTAAGGGGATGTATAGCAGGCATAATATGGAGGGATCAGATATGTTGTGAGTGCCAGACGGCGATATACCATAATTGATTTTTAATGTAGATGAAGTAAGTAATGCTATTCTTGCTACAGCAGGAGGAAAAGCGCAAGGCCCAGATGGGGTTCCTTCAGATCTTCACAAAGCAGATCCCCAAACCTGGGCCAAGGTGCTGACTCATGTTTTCAATGCGGTTTGCAACCGGGGCCCCCCTCCCACTTGGTCTAATGCCATCATAGTACCCATTTTTAAAAAAGGGTCAAGGGATAATCCACTCTGTTATCATCCTATCTCTCTTCTAGATTCTGCTGCCAAAAGTTTGGGGAAGGTTGTTCTGGGGCTTATAACACCCCAGCTGGAACAGGCCCACTTAATTTCTGAGCTGCAATCCAGCTTTAGGCAGGGGAGTGGGACACTGGATCAGTGCGTTAGCCTACAGTTGATCATGGGAAAATATACTGTAATCAAGGGGGGATGCCTGCACCTGGCTTTTATGGACCTCACCTAGGCGTTTGACTGAGTAAATAGATCTAAACTCTGGCCCATACTCATGGAGTTTGGCATCGAACCTGAGTTAGTGGCCTTCCTACATAGCTCACACTCTAATTTATCGGCCTCAGTAAGGTACGACGAGAATGGCAGCTTGTCAGCCTCATGGGGGGTTGAGAGGGAAGTAAGACAGGGGTGCATCTTGGCACCCCTTCTATTTTCCCTATACATTAACAAACTGGGGGAAGTTCTGACAGCCACTTGTAGGGATATTCCGAAAGTGGGCTCCAAACTCAAACCCACTCTATTAGACGCAGATGATGCGGTCTTGATTGCGCAGACCGCTGTGGGCCTACAACACCTCCTGAACGCCATCAAAGATTTCATGGACTCTCTAGACCTGTCCACCAACTACATCAAATCACACACAATGATGATCGGCTGCCACAAGGCTGTTAGGACTAAGTTCTTTGGCAAAGGGACTGAAATTACCAAAGTATCGACCTTCCCGTATCTCGGAGTACTCTACGATGACAGGGGGACATGGTAGCACAGAAATCCCTGAAAACAAATATCCTACTTAGAGCAGTAGGAGCGCCCACAGATTTTGCCAAGAGGCTTGGGGCTAAACCGGTGCAAGCCATGATCAAGCTGTATCGCGAGAAGTGCCTACCAATGGCAACTTACAGGTGTGACGTCTGGGGGTATAAAGACGCTGGGGAGCTCCAAGTGATCAAAAATAAATTCTTGCGTAGTCTCCTCACCGTCCCTGCTAGCACCTCATCTTTTTTGATACATGAGGAAGTGGGCCTAGGTTATATTACAGACATCACTGCCTTGGCAACCATCTTGTGGGGGCTGAGAATCTGGTCCAGTCCAGCTCTTAAATTAAACCAATTAGTAATTGAGGACTGCAGATCTTTTGCCACCGCTCTTGACATACCTTGGCTGAAGTATGTCAAGCAGACACTTACGACCGTGGGCCGTACAAATCTGTTCACTAACCCCAGACAGGTGCAGCCAGGGCAACTGAAATCATTAAAAAATGTGTTGCTAGCCAGATTGCAAAGTGACAGAGAAAGCAGGGAGTTACTCAAACCCACAGTGAGAAAATATATCTGTTGGACTTGGCCTTTTTGCAGGGTCATCCCTAAACTTTTTGCCTTTCTCCTAGCCATTTTTCTGACTTGGTGTTGGTGGTTTTAGGACTCTGGGCACTTTAGCACTGCTGTTCAGTGTAAAGTGTGTGTGCTCTCTGTGATAAATGTGGTAAGATTGGTCTACACCTGTTTGGCCTATTTAATTTACCTGTGAGTCCCTTGTAAAGTGGTATCTCATATACCCAGGGCTGGTAAATTAAATGCTACTGGTGGGCTTGCAGCGCTGATTGCGCCACCCACCAAAGTAGCCTTTCAAACCTATCTCAGGCCTCTGCCATTGCAGGGCCTGTGCGCGCAGTGTTACTGCTGCTGTGACGTGGCACCTAAAGTGTGTGCCATCTCCATGACCCCCCTTTTACTACATGTCAGTCACCTCTAAGCTAGACCCTAGCTAGCCCTATGGGCAGGGTGCATTGTAGGTAAAAGATAGGACATGTACCTTAAGTGTGTGACATGTCCTGGTAGTGACAAACAGCCATTTTGGTTTCTCACTTCTGTGGGGCTGCCCTCCCATAGGAATGCATTGGGGATTCCCTGATAAGTGTTTCAGTGGTAATTGCTGATATGAGAGGCGCAGCATGGTCAAGTTTGGTATATTTGGAATAGTGATAATAAATGTTGCGCAATGGTGTGCGCAGATTTATTATAACTATTTTAGAAATGCCACTTTTAGAAGTTGGCATTTCTGTGTGCTATGTGTCTGCCTGCCTGATGTGAATTGCATGTCTGGCTTTTGAGTGACAGGGGCTGGGAGGTGTGTGTGGCTCCAGGAGGGGCAGGGTGAGTCAGCGCTAGGCTGAATGGGACATCTACATTTTGAGTAGTGGGAGGAGAAGTCCCTGGTCCCTGAATAGGGCTGTGCCTAGCCTGTACAATGCTGGCTCCGCCCCCTGTGGTGTGTCTGATCACCTAGCCCCCACCAGACAAAGGGGAAGAGGAGCCTGGAAAACAAAGTGCTACAATTCCCCCCTGAACCAGTTGCATCTGGTTCCCCTAGCCCTGTCCTGCAGACAAAGAGAAAATGGCATATAAATATAGGGGCTGTGACCCCATGAAAATGTTCAGTTCAGTTCTGGTGTGCTGACCCTGCTGGGGCGTGCTGCTGCTGGGGCCCAGGGGGGGCTGCCATGAGGGCTTGCCTCCCTGGGCCCTGCATGGCCCCTTGATCTTTAGAGGAACTTGTTGCTTGGGCTTCTAGCGCCTTGCGAGCGCTTTATTTCAACTTAGCGCAAGGAAAAGGAGCAAGGAGAGCGTGGGCTTCACAGCGCGGCGCTGCAGCCCTCGGAGAGGGAATCCCCATCGTAGGGATTCCCCCGTGATACAGGCATCATTGCGGGTGCCCACCCCGCGTTTGGATTTTTAATTGCCTGTTTTGAGGAGAGCGGGTGCCCACCCCGCTCTCCTGCTATTTTACCCAAGGCGGGTGCCCACCCCGCCATTCTCTTTAATTGACGCCGGAGCCCACCCCGCGTTTCACCGCCGCAGCCCGAGCGAGCCCCAGCGACCAGGAAGCCAAGCGAGGTGCCTGACGCTGGGCGGGGCCGAGAGGAGGAGGCTGCCGCGGCCGCCAATGGCAGCGCGGCCGAAGGAACAAGCGACCCGGAAGCAGGAAGTCCGGCGGGAGCCCACCCCGCCTTCCTGGATGCTGCGGAGGGCGGCCGGAAATGGAGAGTGGTGATGGACGGAGCCCACCCCGCCTCTGCGAGAAACTGCCAGGAGCCTCGCAGGCTCCACATGAAGTCCCAGCGCCGGGGGGGGACCAGGCGAAGAGCCGAGTGCCAGTGCCGCAGGAGACAGAGTCCCCCAAGCCTGTCCCGGTAAGTGGGGTTGAGCGGGAGCCTGCATTTGGTTAAAGAGCCCCGTGGGGCTCACACGCACATTGTTGGTGCCCGCTTCGGGGCACATTGTTGGTGCCCGCTTTGGGGCACATCGTCGGTGCTCGCTTCCCTCACAGCTGCCCCGCTAGACAGAGGGCAGCTGCAACATTGGCAGAAGTTGCTTGGGGAGTCCCGGAGTGGGGCTTCCACGGCACAGTGGGTGCGGTGCCACTTCTTTGGGACAAGTTTTGTCTAGGAGAGCCCCAGAGGAGGGCTCATGACGCACAGTGGTGCCAGTGCTGAGGTTGTTTGCCCAGCTGCCCTGCGAGCGCGCAGGCAGCTGCAACGTTTGGGCACCGTTGAGTTTTAGAGTCCTAGTGGAGGACTCAGGGCACAGGAGTGCCCCTGCCTACAGTTTTCCCAGCTGCCCAGCACTTAGTGGGCAGCTGCAACGTTTAGGCTTGTGCAATGGCGCACTTTTTGCTTTAGCTGCAAGTGGCAGCTTAGCGCCCTGACATTGGGACATAGGGCATTTGAGCCCTGCGAGAAGGCCAGTTGGCCTGGGGGGCAGTTTTGGTGACATTGGTAGAGCGCCAGGCTCTACCAAATTGCATAATGTGTCTATAACTAGGAGTGTTGCCAAAAGAGTGATTTAGGCCCATTGTATCTACACTAACGTGTTTATGCTGGTGATACCATGGCGTAATGTGTTTATGCTAATGAGGTTTTTGGCCTATTATGGTTATGCCTAATGTCATGTTATGATGTCTTGGGGTAGTGCCTATATGCGTAATGTGTTTATGCTTATGAGGTTATTGCATAATGTGTTTATGCAGGTGAGGCCCATTGCGTAATGTGTTTATGCGAATGAGGTTTGGGCCTAATGTGGGTTTATGTCTTATGCTAATATGATAATGCTTAGGTCATTATGGTACCAGTAGTTACTGGTTGTGTTTTATATTTGCATTTACTTACCTGTTCTGATGGTTCTGACCATGGCCCGATTGGCCTGGTCCTGTATATAATTCCCCTGTGAATATTGCCCGTGCCAGTTGGCACAGTGTAAATGTGTGATTACGTTTCTAATGTGTTTTATGACAATACAAAGGCTATTTTTTTTATATAACCTTGTGTGGAGTTCCTTTTGTGGTGTGCCTAGTGTGTTGCTGCTGTGTGGGTGTTGCGCAAACGCTTTACACATTGCCTCCAGGATAGGCCTGACTGCTCGTGCCAAGCTACCAAGGGGGTGAGCAGGGGTTATCTTGGGTGTGTAACTCCCTTGCCCTGACTAGAGTGGTGGTTTCTGCCTGGCTTTGGCGCAAGCCTTAGCCAACCAGAAATCCCATTTCTAACATTGGTTGTCAGCGGTGAGGATAGGACTTGCGTTTGCGCAGTACCACAGCGACAACTGGTTCCACTACAAACTCTGCATTTAGATAATCACATGTTTGGGGATTATTGTTTCTGATTTTGTTTTTCTCCTCAAGAGTGTCATTTTTAAATGGTGTTTTCTGCGCTTTTATTTTGGTGGCAGAAGAAAGAAAATGACAGGGCGGGGACGCCAGTAGGTGGGGAGGATCCCTTAGATAGGGAGTCCCTTGCTGGGTCCAGTGCCCCATCCCTTTTCCTGTCCCCAGAGGAGTGGGTGGATAGGAGGGAAGAAAGGGAGTGTGGAGGAGAAAAAGTTAGCTCTGGAGGGTAGTTTATCCCCTGAGCTCAGTTGAGTTGTCTGGATTCACCAGTAAGGGTGGGATCCAGTGGTGGCAGCAATATGGTGTCCAGTGCAGGAAGTCCCATTCCCCGTTCCCAGACTATGGTACCTGGTGCCCAGTAAGAGGGGTACAGGTTGAGATTCAGGGGCAGTAAGGAACTGTCTCACCAGTTTTGGGGGGGGGGGGTTTGTGGATGAATGTTGTGTTGCACTGGACAAATGGGTGCTGGTTAGCACGGCAAATAATTTTGAAGGGCTGTTCAATCTGTGTTTCGGAGAGCACTTGTTCAGTAATTGTTTTCCGGGGTTGCGCCAACACCTGTTGGGGTGTAAGTTCTCTGATCCCAGGGAGCTTGCACGGGAGGCAGACATCTGGCTGTGTGCTAGAGGGTCTGAAGAGGCATTGGGGAGTGATTCCAAAAGTAGTGGCTTGGGTATCTTCCGGTCCTGTGTGGTGGAAGAGGTTCAGTGTAGCCCAGCTAGGTCCCAGTGGAATGGGAGGGGTGTAGGGGCTCACGTCCTGTCTCAGTGGAGATGGAGTGAGTGTGGGACGGTGTGTCCCACGGTGGCCCGAAACCCAGTCTCAGGGCCTGGAGGGTTCCCTAAGGGAGCGCCAGGTCGGGGGCCTAGGCTGTACTTGTAGGCCATTTGAGGAGGATCTCCCAGTGTCTAGAAGATGTGTAGTGTCTGTAACTAGAGCTCCAGCGGTCCTGGTGTCTGGCGGTACCGCTCCAGTTGGGAGGGTGCAGAAAACCAGAGTGAGGTGTGAGAGGGGGATGTGTTCCCCAGTGGGAGAGCCAGTGGGTCAGGGGCCAGCCATAAGGGCTGAGTCTCCTAGAAGTGACCATGGTGACAGCACTTCTGTCCTGGGGGATCTTCGCGCACTGTCAGATGGACAGGGGTCGGGAGATCTGCGCCAGGCAGACTGTCACGCAACGCGTGAATCATGTTACCCTCGGGGGGTGCTGTGTGCGCCCCCAGAAGTCCTGGCGTGCCAGGCAAAGTGCTCAGCCGCGGGGTTTAGCTCCAAGGTTGGGGAGGCCAGGTTCAGGTTCGGCCTGACCTGGAGGGAAGGATGACTATAAACAGGTCATGACCGGTTTGGTTTCCAGAGGTACCACTCCAGTTGAGAGGGTGCGGAACTCAGAAAAGGGGTGCAGAGGGAGGGAGTCCTCGCCTCTGACCCTGGTGCAACCTGAGGGTTTAGACCCTAGGTTGGGAGACTAGGAAACTTCCAGGTCAAGAAGGATTCTCTGCCAAAGTGGATCAGCTGAAGAGACTGAGGAGACTGCCCTTGCTGTGTGTTCTGGGGCTCACCTGCAGTTTGTTGTTTCCACTGAGGAAGAGGAAAGGAGACTTTGCTGTGTGCTGTGTCCCCCCACCTGCTTGAAGAGGGACTTTGCTGAGTGCTGTGTACCTCCAAAGTGAAATAGTTTCCATGGGCCTGAGTGAGCTGTCCTCCTGTTGGAAGTTCAGCTGGAAGGAGAGTTGTGTTCTGAGGGTGCCTCTCCAAGGAGGAGGGTACGGAACCCCAGAAGAAGAGGTAGGGGGAGGAGAGCCTCACCCGTGACTTCTGGTCAGCCTGAGGGTGCGGACACAGTGTAAATGTGTGATTACGTTTCTAATGTGTTTTATGACAATACAAAGGCTATTTTTTATATAACCTTGTGTGGAGTTCCTTTTGTGGTGTGCCTAGTGTGTTGCGCAAACGCTTTACACATTGCCTCCGGGATAGGCCTGACTGCTCGTGCCAAGCTACCAAGGGGGTGAGCAGGGGTTATCTTGGGTGTGTAACTCCCTTGCCCTGACTAGAGTGGTGGTTTCTGCCTGGCTTTGGCGCAAGCCTTAGCCAACCAGAAATCCCATTTCTAACAATATCCTATTGAAAACAGGTCACCGGGGGAACCCTATCTGTCATTTGTCACTAATGCCCACAGTTGCTTTTTGTTAACTAGGTTTAGGCTCAACCTAATTCACTGGTTCCTTGAAGTCCCCAGCGGTTTTCACAAACAGGGTGAGCTAAAACCATATTTCTGTGACAACGTTTTGGACCAAGATATTATACATTTTATGTTTTTTTGCAATCTTTATCAGGTTTTAAGATTTAGATATATTCTCTCGTTGGTGCGAAATAGTCATTTTACACAATTAAGACCAGCTCTGACGTACCTACAAATGTTGTCCTCCCCCTCAATTTGTTTTGGGGTAGCTAGCTTCTTTGCTGGAGCACTTAGACTCAGGAAAAAGCTATTTATCGAGTAGTAGTTTTAACCTTAATACATGTCGTCACTTGGGGCCACAATCAGGGTCAACCTTGTGCTTTGCACTTTCATGTATCTTGGTACTGTACTGACGCACTTGCACTTTACAAGACCGGCTGAAGTAGTCATGTCCAGACCGGTCCCAAATTGACGTATTCAGAGGAATGACCTAGGGTGGCCTCGACTATTTCCTGTAAACATAGCAGACCCTTAGTAAGAGGTTTTTGCTGTCAGGGGCTTTATGGTTGAGCCCCCATGCAATAACCACTTTTACTATCTCTCCTGTATTTCTTTTTACTTGCACATATCTTCATGGTTTGCTGCTCATTTCTTCGATATGTAATTGTGTCTGTTTTATTGTCCACTGTGCCTTTTTAACCACACATTTGTATTTTTATCCTGACCCATATATATATACAGCTGTGATTTTACCTGTTCATTGGAGATTTTTATCAATAGTTTTATGGCCTATATTGACCTAATAAAAATTTATTTGACTTGACATCACTGATGACATCATCCACAAAATCACTAACACACCCACTCACATCCCCATAGAACCTTTCATACATCAACTCCCACACAAGTCAATTCACAGACCCATACCAGTACTTACACACCCTCTCACTGATTCATAGATCTATACACACATCCACTCACTCACCCATACAGCCACTCATACTCCCACTCACTTACTAATACAGCAACTAACATATCCACTCATACACCCATACAGCTACTCACACACGGAGTCAGTCGCCCATAGAGCTGCTCACACACCTACTCACTCACCCATACAGTCAACCACACAGCCACTTACTCACCCATACAGTTAGTCACACACACACCCACTTACTCATACAGATACTAACACGTACTCACTAACCTATACAGTCACTGACACAAGCACATACTCACCCATACAGCCACTTTCACATTCACTCACTCACCCATAAATTCACTCATATACTCCATCACTCACCTATACCGTCTTTCACATACCTAGTTACTCGCCCATATACCACTGACACATCCACTCACTCACCCACACAGCCATACACACACTCACTCACCATACAGCCCATCACACACATTGACTCACCCACTCATTCATCCATACAGACAGTCACACACTCCATCACCCACCCACACAGTCAGACACCCATATAGGTACTCAGACAACCAATCATTCACTGATACAGCCACTCAGATACCCACTCACACACCCATACAGCCACTTAGACACCAACTAACAGACTAATACAGACATTCACACAACCAGTCACTCACCCATACATTCACTGAGATACCTAATCACTCACTTATACAGTCAGTAACGCAGCCACTGAATCATCCATACAGGCACTCATACACCCACTGATTCACCAATACACCTTGGTATATATATTTAACACTCATAAACTTTTTAAAAACACTCACAGTTACTGGATGATGTCATCAGTGATGTCATTTGAGATGTCATGAGTGATGTCTCCAGTGATTTCACTGACCATGTCATAAGTGATGTAATATGTGAGTTCATAAGCAGTGCATTGTGGGGGCCCGAGTTATATATATATTCACTGAAAAAACCATAGGTTTTAGGGACAGTTATAGTTAGTTGGACATTGCACTCGTACAAAACCCGTGAAATTCCCCCGTTATAGTTAGTTCAGGTAACTATAACTCGCGCCCCCGCAATGCACTGCTGATGACGTCACATATTACATCACTCATGACATGGTCAGTGACATCACTGATGACATCACTGATGACATCTCAAATGACATCACTGATGACATCATCCAGTCACTGTGTGTTTCTGTAAAGTTTAAATATGTTTACTATATATAGGGAAAGGCGTATTGAAGAATGAGTGGGTGTATAAGTGTCTGAATGGATGATTTAGTGCGTGCGTGACTGACTCTACAAGTGAGTGATTAAACGTATCTTACTGAATGCATGGGTTAGTGACTAAACTGTGTGAATGTCTGTATCCGTCTGTCTGTTGGTGTGTAAGTGGATGCATGGATTTGCGAATAGCTACATGAGTGTCTATATGGGTTATTGATTGGTTCTCTGAGTATCTGTATGGGTGCCTGAGTGTTTGTGTGGGTGGGGTGTGTGTGACTCTGTACATAGATGTGTGAGTGGGTGATTCACTGGGTGCATGATTTGAAGAGTGCATCTGTGATGGACTGCTTGGGTGGGTGAGTGTGTGTATGGGTGTGTTAGTGAGTGAATGTATATCTGAGTGGTACATGTGCGAGTAGCTACATATGTAAAAGGCAGTATATATGTGTGTTAGAGTATTTAAATGGCTATACGTGAGAGTGTGTGATTGTGAGAGTGGCTGTATGGATGCGTGTGTGCTTGTATCATTTATTGTATAAGAGCGTAAGAATGTGCTAGTATTTGTATGAGTAAGTGAGCTGGTGTGTGTATAACTGTATAGGTGAGTAAATGGGTGTGTGATTAATTTTGTGCATGACTGACTAGGTGTGTGAGAACCTCTATGGATGAGTGGCGGTGTGTGAGTGTTTATATAGGTGTATGAGTGCATATGATAGTCCTGTACTGAGTGACTGTAAGTATGAGTGACTGTACGGGTGAGTGAGTAGATGTGTGTGTGTAGACCTAAGAATCAGTGTGTGTGTATGTAGTTATTGATATTGGAGTGTGTATGGTTTTGAGAATGGCAGTCTGTAATTTAGAGTGGGTGTATCAAAAGTTATATTAGGGTGTGAGAAGATGCATGAAATTATCACATGGATGATGTCATCAGTGATGTCATTTGAGATGTCATCAGTGATGTCATCAGTGATGTCACTGACCATGTCATGAGTGATGTAATATGTGACGTCATCAGCAGTGCATTGTGGGGCGCGAGTTATAGTTACCTGAACTAACTATAACGGGGGAATTTCACGGGTTTTGTACGAGTGTAATGTCCAACTAACTATAACTGTCCCTAAAACCTATGGTTTTTTCAGTGAATTTGTAAGGTTTTTTAAATGCTAATTTCTAACTATAACGTGCCTGAAACCTATGTTTTTTTCAGTGAATTTCAAAGGTTTTTTAAATGCTAATTCCTAACTATAACATGTCTGAAACCTATGGTTTTTTTCAGTGAATTTCAAAGGTTTTGTAAATGACAATTTTTAAATGTATTAATTGTTATATTTATTTTTTTGATACTGATTTACTACATTTTTTTAAACTATTTATTTTTAGATATTTTATCTTTTAAATTACATTGTAATTACATTATACATTACATTACAAAATATACTTTCTCAGAATGAATTACTTTAGTTTAAATACTTTGCAAATAGGCAATAGACTTTTAAGTACAGTAGTTACAGTTGTTGCAATGGGCAACACAATTTCAAACACAATGCAACATTGAGCTCAATGTGAATTTCTACTTAAATGCAATTAGTTACTTTATGGATTACTTTTCTAACCACAGGACTGGATCCTAGATTCAGTCCTGGCACATCTCCTGTAAACAGTTGAGTAAAAGCGTTTTGGTTACAGTAGTGATTTTTAAGGAATATTATTGTATTTTAAAAGTTGACACTTAGAAACTTTTTCACATAGAATCACCAATGTTATCCTATGGGAGGAAATTCACTTAGCAGGTAAGTAGTGTTATCGTTACTTTTTCTTACTCACTGGTGGATCCTGGATCCAGCACTGGTGCATCTCCTGTAAACAGTTGAAAGAATGCATTTAAGTCATACAGGCGATTTTTAAGGAATATTTGTAGTTTGTGAAAATCGACACAAACTTTTCTGCTGAAAACCAGACAATGGATTCCTATGGACGGAAATACAAGTTACTGGTAAGTACGGTTAGAATTACTTTTCAGGGTCAGTGCTGGGCTAAAAGATGCAGCACTGGGTTCTCTCCTGATAACAGGTGAGTAAATCGGAATTCGTAGTTCTGCTGATTTTAGAGGAATATTTCTAAGTTTCAAAAATCGACACTTAGAAACTTTTTCAGCAAAAAGCAGGCAATGATATCCTATGGAAGGAAATTCAAGTTACTGGTAAGTACGGTTAAAATTACTTTTCAGGATTAGTACTGGGCTCAAAGATGCAGCACTGTGGTCTCTCCTGATAACAGGTGAGTAAATCGGAATTCGTAGTTCGGTTGATTTTAGAGGAATATTTGCACAATGGTGAAGGAAGGGGGTGGGGCCTGAGGTGACATGTCTGCAAACACGCCCTGTGGCGTGTTTTAAGTTGGAGAATTAATTCCTCCTCAATCCTGAGGGTCCCTTGGGGCCAACTAGCCCACCAGGAACCTCCAATATGCGCCAGGGGGCTGCGTTGCAGAGAGGTGTACAGAGGCCACGCCCCTTTTTACAACACTCTGCAACGCAGCTCCGTGGCGCTTACTGGAGGTGCCCCGGGGAGGTGGTGGTCCCGGGCGTGTGGGGGCTGGAGCCCCCACACGTTATTAAAAATTAAAAATGAAGCCCCGGGGGTGGTGGCCCGGGGCTGCGGGAGGGCAGGAGAGCCCTCCCGCACCATTTTTATAAAGCCCGGGGGTGGCGGTCCCCGGGGCTTGCGGGGCCTTAGAGGCCCCCCATATAAAACATAAACCCACCCCGTGACTTGGGCCACCCGGGGGCAAAATACATATTTATTTATTTTTATCGGCGGGGTCCGCGCATCCCGCCGATTTAAAAAAAAAAAAAAGCTTTTTTTCTGCCCAGGGGGTCCTTGTGGGACCCCCTGAGCAGACCTAGGGGGTCAGGGTGTTTCTACCCTGCCCCCTTTGTGCGTTTGCGCACTTGCGATTTTTTTTTTTTTTTTTTTAAATCGGCGGGATCCGCGCACCCTAAGCGCATACCGCCGATTTAAAAAAAAAAAATGCTTTTTTCTGCCCAGGGGGTCCTTGTGGGACCCCCTGAGCAGACCTAGGGGGTCAGGGTGTTTCTACCCTGCCCCCTTTTTGCGTTTTGTGACTTGTTTCTGTCCCTCGGTTCTACCGAGGGACAAAATGGCTGCCAACACTTCCTGATTTGGAGTGTTGACAGCCAATTAGCATGCAGCTCGTGATCGGGAGGGTGCGCGAATCCGACGCGGCCATAGATATATATGTGATTTTCCTTTTGATTTTCACAGGAACTACTGAACGGATTTACACCATTTAACAAAAAGGGTTCTTTCTGAACCAAGAACTACCTCTTTGCCAAATTTGGTGTAATTCCGTTCAGCAGTTCGGGCTGTAGCCGTGGCTAAAGTTTCCTATGGGAAAATGAATGGGGAAAACACGTTTTGGATCCCCCCTTTTTTCTCGGCCCCCGCTTGACGAATCACCCCGAAACTTTCAGGGTAGGAGCGGACCGGAGCGGGCCATAAAGTTTGAAAATTTCGCGAAGATTCGTCAACCGACGCAAGAGTTATTTCAAATAGAATGTTGCGGATTTCCTATGGAAAATAGGTCCTAACTATAACTATCTACTGGCGACCGCCAGTAGATAATATATATATATATATATATATATATTCACTGAAAAAACCAAAGGTTAGAGAGACGTTATAGGCCGATTTTAGCCCGGGGAGCCCATCCCCGTGGCCCAGCCTTTTTTTTTAAATGTAAAAATACTACTAGGGGAGAGTGGCTTTTTAAAAAATAAAATCTGATTTATTAGGGGAGGGGACTGTGTGGCCCCTCTTCCCATGCTTATTTTGGACCTGGGGACCCCATCCCCGGGGCCCACTATATTAAAATGGGTGCCTCCAGGGCACCAATACTCCACTGGGACCACGGAGGGGAGCCTTAGGGCCCCTGCAGTCCCTGCCAGCTCCTCGCCTCCTGCAGGAGCCGGCATTGCTTTCACACACAGGGAGCTGCTGGAAAGGCAGCTCCCTGTGTGTGAAAGCAATACTGCTCCACTTTCAGCAAGCAAGAAGGTTTTTAATGCTCTCGCTTGTTGGAAGCGGAGCATTTGCTTTTGCTTTGTGGGAGCGGTAAAGCTCCTGCCAAGCCACAGCAAACAGCTTTGTCCCGGGGTGGGCACCCTAGGACATGGCAGGAGCCTCCCCTGGGAGGTGGCGGTCCCCAGGACCATCTATGCTCCAGGAGGAGGGCCACATGGCCCCCTCCTTTATTCTTGTAAAGCCTGACTTAGGGAGGTGGCGGTCCCCGGGGCCGAGAACGGCTCAGGAGGGAGGCTGCACAGCCCCTCCTATTTTAAAAACGTAAACTTGGCTCCAAGGAGGTGGTGGTCCCTGGGGCCCAGGGGAGTCCCTGAGCCCCCCCCCACTATAACTTGGCTATGGCCCCAGGAAGGTGGTGGTCCCCAGGACCTGGGGGGTCGGAGAGGCTCCCCATTTTAAAACAAGTCCGGAGAGGTGATGGTCCCCGGGGAATTAAAAAGTCCCAGGAGGGGGACCTGTGTGCCCCCCTTTATTATAAAAATGCCCCCGGGACCTGGCCCACCCGAGGGCCAATTACTAATGAAGCGCAAGAGCCCGCGCTTCTTTTTCAAAAGAAAGTTTAAAAAAAATGTTTTTGTGGCCCTATGGGATCCCTGTGAGGCCCCCCTCAAGAGGCCTAGGGGGTCAGGCTATTTCTACCCTGTTCCTTTTTCTTTTTTGTTAACGTATTTTGTGGGACTCGGCTCAAGCTGAGTCCCAAGATGGCTGCCAACTTGCAGTGTTGGCAGCCAATCAGATCTCAGCATGAGATCGGGATAGGTCACGGATCCTCCATGTCCCTATGTATACAATTGGACATTTCTTTAAATAACTCCGCAACTACTGAACAGATTTACACAAAAAGGCACTTCCCTGAACCAACATCTACCTTTCTGCCAAATTTGGTGTAAGTCCGGTCAGCAGTTCGGATTGTAGCCATTTCTAAAGTTCCTATGGAAATTAACATGGGGAAAACATGTTTTGGGAGCCCCCCTTTTTGTCGGCACCCGGTTGATGGATCACCCCGAAACTTTCAAGACAGCAGCTGAAGTGAGTGGCAAACTATTTTTGAAAATTTCCTGAGGATTCATCAAACAATGTCAAAGTTATTGGCAAATGAAAAAACACTTTTCCTATGGAAACTAGATCCTAACTACAACTACCTAATGGCGACTGCCAGTAGGTTATTTATATATATATAGATATATATGAACTATGAATATACTGCAACACATTATCGTCATTTACCCGCATAACGAGGGCAGCCTCACTTCCGGAACAGGGGGAACCTGTACTCTGGCGGTGACCGGGTACAGGGAGAGCTAAAATCACAATCAAAGCTTAACTACAACAACAGCAGCTAAGTTAACTGCTCTAGCCTGGGAATGGCGTCAGATAGAGATGCTCAGAGACTCTTGCTGCAAAAGCGCTCTTTGCAGCCACCAACATCAAAGCCAGTGGAAGTGCGGAAGAGTGCAACATTACACTCCTAGGTCAACTGGGGAAACTGGAAAAGCTCTTCAAGACAGAACTCAATAAATTGTGGGAGGCAACATCCCTCTAGAAACATGTAGACACTGACGTGGTGCCACATGGACTGTGAATTTTCACGGTACCAACGTATGAGGAGCCAGAACCTCTCATGGTAGAGGAGTGGGTACAGAATTTAACAAACTGCTCAAAAACGCCTGGTCCAACAGAGATAAGGCTCTCAAGGAAATAGCAGAGATTAAAACATGGCTTGGAACCCAGAAGGAACAGGAAGTGATCACTAAGTTCATGACAGGCATGCAACAGAGGTTACATAAACTCAAGGAATAAATAAAGTTAAGAAAACAAATTAAATATGCCCGACACACTGTGGACAAACCAGACAGGCCAGAGAGGTGGTGGTCCCCGGGGCATTAAAAAGTCCCAGGAGGGGGGCTGTGTGCCCCCCTTTATTATGAAAATGCCCCCGGGACCTGGCCCACCCGAGGGCCAATTACTAACAAAGCGCAAGAGCCCACGCTTCTTTTTTAAAAGAACGTTAAAAAAATGCTTTTGTGGCACTGTGGGATCCCTGTGAGACCCCCCTCAAGAGGCCTAGGGGGTCAGGGTATTTCTACCCTGTTCCTTTTTCTTTTTTGTTAACATATTTTGTGGGACTCGGCTCAAGCTGAGTCCCAAGATGGCTGCCAACTTGCAGTGTTGGCAGCCAATCAGATCTCAGCATGAGATCGGGATAGGTCACGGATCCTCCATGTCCCTATGTATACAATTGGAAATTTCTTTAAATAACTCCGCAACTACTGAAAAGATTTACACCAAATCACAAAAAGGTACTTCCCTGAACCAACATCTACGTTTCTGCCAAACTTGGTGTAATTCCGGTCAGCAGTTCAGACTGTAGCCATGTCTAAAGTTCCTATGGAAATTAACATTGGGAGCCCCCCTTTTTGTCGGCACCTGCTTGATTGATCACCCCGAAACTTTCAAGATAGCAACTGAAATGAGTGGCAAACTATTTTTGAAAAATTCCTGAGGATTCATCATACGATGTCAAAGTTATTGGCAAATGAAAAAACACTTTTCCTTTGGAAACTAGATCCTAACTACAACTACCTAATGGCGACTGCCAGTAGGTTATTTATATATATGAACTATGAATATACTGCTGCACATTATCATCATTTACCCGCATAACGAGGGGAGCGTCACTTCAGGAACAGGGGGAACCTGTACTCTGGCGGTGACCGGGTACAGGGGGAGGAAATATCACAATCCAGGCTTAACTACAACAACAGCAGCTAAGATAACTGCTCTAGCCTGGGGATGGCATCAGATAGAGATGCTCAGAGAACTCTTGCTGCAAAAGCGCTCTTTGCAGCCACCAACATCAAAGCCAGTGGAAGTGCGGAAGGGGGCAACATTACACTCCTAAGCCAACTGGGGAAACTGGAAAAGCTCTCCAAGACAGAACTCAATAAATTTTGGGAGGCGACATCCCTCCAGAACCATGTAGACACCGACGTGGTGCCACATGGACTGTGAATTTTCACGGTACCAACGTATGAGGAGCCAGAACCTCTCATGGTAGAGGAGTGGGTACAGAATTTAACGAACTGCTCAAAAATGCCTGGTCCAACAGAGATAAGGCTCTCAAGGAAATAGCAGAGATTGAAACATGGCTTGGAACCCAGAAGGAACAGGAAGTGATCACTAAGTTCATCACAGGCATGCAACAGAAGTTACATAAACTTGAGGAAAAAATAAAGTTAAGAAAACAAATTAAATATGCCCGACACACTGCGGACTACCAGCCAGGCCACAGTCTAACCTTCAACAGGAAGTCTGGCCACATCTACAGCACCTCACAAAGCAATCTAGGAGATGTGGCAGCATTATCCAGAGCTATGACAAGTACGGAGAGACACACCAACAATGACAAAGATCATCAGGCACCGGTGAAGAGAACACCTCAGAAGGAGAAGGCAGACACATCACTTTTTGGAACAATTCTGCCTCCTCAGAAGGGGCCACCAGATGAACTTACAACTAGCGAGAGGGCCAAGAGGATGAGGCAGCGGCACAAGAGGCAGAAAAAGAGGAAACAAAGACAGAAGGGCATCAGAAACCACCCCCATGGGAACACGCAGAGGGGGTCAACAACAGGGACAATAATGGAAGGCAACAGTACTGCTATCAACTTTTCCAGCAGGAACCTTATCCCTATCAAACTGAGGGTCCTGGGCTTTGGACTCTCTTTTTGCCGCACAGGGAACTTTGACTTTGTCAATTTGAGGATTGACCTTTTTAAATTCAGTAGGTGTTTGAAACTAATGAAGTTCTTTAAAAACAGTGTAACGCCAAAAAGAAAGTGACACCCAGTATGAACTATAGCGCCCTTGATGACTTCACCATAGGGGATATTGATTTTCTAACCACACCTGTTGCAATGCAAGATTTAGGGGTAGACACCAATGATATTGAACATCTGTTGCAGGATCAGGGCATTGTATTCAACCATAATGCTCAAATCGAAATCCAAATGCACACCGGCATTGGGCTTCAATCTGATTGATGCCTTCCATGAGAAGGTGGTCAAAGACCTTTGGAAATTGAAACAAAAAAGCAATAGGAGCAAGAAGAACATCACATGATGTGAAAGAAAGGCCATTGAATCACTAGTGAGTGATGGGGACATCACTATCCAGCCTGCAGACAAGGGTGGGAACATCGTGGTCATGCCTATAGACATTTACCTGGCTGAAGCTAATAGGCAACTGAGCGACAATAGCTGCTGTACCCACATTAGTCAGTCTGATTACAAAGACACCATCACTTTGTTCTGGGACAAACTCAATATCTGGAAGAGTAAGGGCCTCATTGAACTAGAAGAATACCAGTCCCTAAAAAACCTACACCCTAGACTACCTATCCTATATGTCCTTCCTAAAATACACAAATGCCCCAGGAATCCTCTAGGTAGACCTAGTGTCTCTTCTATTGGCAGTCTAATGGAGAATACTTCAAGATACATTGATCACTTCTCACTACCACTAGTGGGTACACTCCTATCTCACATAGAAGACACAAAGGATTGAGAATTGAGGACATCACTTGGGAACAGGACTGTCTGTTTCTCACCCTTTATGTCAAATCACTCTATATGAGTATTGTACACAGGGATGGGATCAAGGCATGCAAGCATTTTCTGAGAGCACTGCCTGCTTGATATTACTCACACACATGCATGCTTCTGGAAATGGTGGAGTTCTGCCTCACTAACAACATATTTACCTTTAATAACACATTCTAGGAAGCAGACACAAGCAACAGCGATGGGCATGTGCTTCGCCCCCAGCTACGCAAATCTTCTGACAGGCTGGTGGGAGTAGCAAGTGTCCACTGTGTCTAGATTTCAAACTGATATGGAGAAGATGGTACTTTGGGTCAGTTTCATAGCCGATCTGTTCCTCATCTGGCAAGGTAGCAAGAATGAGGCAAAGGATTTTGTAGACTGTCTTAACAATAACACACTGAACCTGGAATTCTCATGCAACATGAGCAGGAACCATATCATCCTTTTAGATGTAGAGGTGCACATCATGGACAACAAGATCTCAACCACACTACACCATAAACCCACAGCAGGGAACAGCCTCCTCCGCGCACTAAGCAGTCACCCCAGCAAACTTAAGTGAAGCATTCCATATGGAGAGTTAGTGCATGCCCAGGGTAACTGCAGCGATGAACCCTCTTTTCTCAAAGAACAGAACACAATGCTACTTCGCTCTGCTCAGGGAGGCTACCCAAAATGGGTCCTTGACAAGGTTACTCAGAGGGTTCCCAGAAGATCTAGGAACGAGATCTTGTTTGGACCTAGTAGCCACAAGAAAAACAACAACATTGAGGAGAATCCTAAGAGACTCATCACTACATTCAACAGTGAGTCAGGAGCCATGCTAGGGATCCTAGCTAAAAAGTGGGACTTATTCAAATGTGACCCTGTCTTGGGTACGTTCCTGGGCAACGCTCCTAGTATCACCTACCACAGGAATAGATCCCTGAGGGACATGCTAGTGAAGACAGATGTGGGTACATACACAGGGTCACCTAATTTGGTGGGACAACAACTCAAGGAATTTTTCACATGTGGTAGTTGTAAAGCCTGCGTAAACTCTACCAACTGCAGAGCATTTTCCATTCTAAACACAAAGGAAAGCGCATTAATCAATTAATTACTTGCAGCACTATGTTTGTGGGTTACATAGTTACATAGGTAGCACCATACACCCGGTATGCAAGAGAATATTAGAACACACCAAGGCCATCCCCAATCTTGTCCAACACTACCCCGTGGCATGTCACTTTGAGACACACCATTTCAGTGAACGCAAGCAACTGAGATTCTTTGGGGTAGAACACATCCGTCTTGACCCAAGAGGAGGTGACAGGATTATGGCCCTTAGAAGAAAGGAATCCAAATGGATGATAGAGCTTATCACCAAGACCCCATATTTTTTTAACTCCAACGACTTGCATGTTCACTTATAAATTACACTGTGTATATTATAGTGTTTTTTGGAACGCTGTTAGCAATGTAGCTTTTGATGTTCTCTATGTTTTCATTTCTGTGATAGTTTTATTGTTTCATTTACAGGGAGGAGAGAAAGGGACTCTCGGCTGGCGTGCTAGGTTTGGAGAGGAGGCCCCAGCCGGGGCACCCTACCCTACTCTTCCAGAACACTGGCACACACGTGCTGTTATGGTCTGTATTTGCACTTTAATCATTTTTACTGTTGTTGGACTGGCATTCCCTACATGGACTGGCATTCTCTACATGAGATGGTGGGAATGATGCCCCAGTCGCCTTATTAGCAGCCTTTATTGATTTTTCCCTGAAGGGCAGCCTTTCATTTATTATACCTTTTTGGCATCCTTAACTCCAGGCCCCCCTGGAAAACCGTGTCCGACTCCAAGTAACACACCTTGGCATGCTCTGCATCTTGCTATACATCCTTCCACCCATGCCCACCGGGGCTGTAGTCAGATTTCAGGCTAAGTCAAACACTAATATTGCCTTTGCCCACTGGGACGGTATAACCAGTTGGAACTGCACTCCATTTTCTCTGCAGAGTGATTTAGTACACTTCTTCTTCCCAGAGGTCCGTGTGGGCTCTTTTCCTCACTGGGCCATCGAGGGTTTCTGGGTAGACCTGATATTCCTTGCTGCATGTAAGAACAGAAATGCATGCATCAATGTTCCACTGTGCCATGCCTACTTGGGCTTTATTCTCAAATTGTCTGGGGCGGCGTTCACATAGCTTTGAATTCCCTGTCGCACGACTGCATGTATTGTAGGTTCATTGTGCGGGTTAAGCATTTGTTTTTATGAATACAGCTGCTAGGGGCGATTCATTGTTATTGTTATTGATTCTCATGTTAAATCTTTGGGTTTCCAATCTGTACTCCAGAATGCAGCTACTAGAAGCCAATAGGAACCAATCTCTGAGTTATACTATTACATTATATTTTACTCTTCCTTTCTTACTTGATGTTATGATTTCCTATATAGGTGCCTTAAATATGTGTACTATGTACTGCTTTTGAACCTACACTCACCTATGGGCTTATTTCTTGTTATTGCACAGTCCCATTTTGTTTGCCTCCCTAGTACTCTGTACGTGAATGGCTGACACGTTTCTGTTAACCTGTAACTACACTGAAATCCAGTCTGCTATCTATTTTTACTTTTTCATGATGGTGTTACATGTGGCTTGGTAATTGGTATTAAAATGTTTGTATCACAACACCGACCCACCCCCCCAACCCCCCCCCATGAGTGATCAAGGCCGTTGGCCGGAACGCGTTGCAGGGGCTAGCAGCACTGAAATAAAACCCTTTACACATTCCCCCTGAGTACGCATGACTCGTGTTCAAGTATCCTTCTTTATTCTTCCTGACCGGGCGGACGCCCAGCAGCACGTGGCACTCACGTGTGGCAGCATGGAAGCAGCAGATCACACCATGTATATATATATATATTTATACACACACATATATACATATATATATATATATTTATACACACACATATATACATATATATACATATATACATACATATATATGTTATTTTTTACATGAAACTATTCAATTTCAAAACATTAAATAAATTACCAAACAAAACTGCAAAAAAAAAAAAAGACATTTACAAAAAATAATATAAAAATGTGAAAACAAAAAGAAAAGGAATATAAAATTACAATTATAATCCAATATTAATAGTAAATATATTTAACCTATATTAGGAAATGTATTGGAGTCTGGGAATAATAGATACAATATTCCCACTCCAGTTTACTCAACAGTACAGAAACTGTAGAACTTTAGAGGGGTTAGATATATTATTCCCATCCCAAACAGCGCAACAGTAGGGAAAGCATTAGACCTACAAGCGGTTAAATTTACTATTCCCACTCCAGTCTGTTCAACAGTAGGGAAAGCGTTGGACTTCGGAGCAGTTAAATTTACTACTCCCACTCCAGTCTGTGCAACAGTAGGGAAAGCATTGGAGTTCAGAGAGGTTACATTTACTATTCACACTCTAGTTGTGCAACAGTATGAAAAGCATTGGACTTCAGAGGGATTACATTTATTATTCCCAGGGAAAGCGTTCACTTAAACTTACAAACTATATTAAAAAAAATAATAATAATAATTATACAAACAATACTAACACATAACATTAATATATGAACTAAAACACATTAAAATAATAAAACAATTCGATTGTTTACAACTATATTATTGAAAACAATATTAACAACAATTATATTTTACCTGAAAAAACGATATTCTTGGCAACGATATTTCTACATCACGATACTTTTTTCCCAATATTTCTTTCTCCAAATAGTTTTAACTCAATATTTTTTCCAAATACCACCTCTAGAACACACAAAGTAACCTGATACTACTCTTTTGTCACCATAGACTTCTGGAAGCCTTGTCAGGGGAAGGAAGAAACTTTTCAGAATAGAGGTGGGGTAGCCTTCAAAATTCCCCCACTTCAAAGGATGGCACCAGGTATAAATGTTTAACCTCTTAAGTCACTCTTTAGTACATTCCTAGACCTGTGGACTACAGGAGAAAGACTACCCTGTTTCCCAGAGGACTGCCCTGCTGTTTGAGGCCTGCCTTGTTCTCCAGAGGACTGTGCTGCTGTTTGAGGCCTGCCCGGTTCTCCAGAGGACTGCCCTGCTCAGAAGGAAGACTGGACCTGATCCCTTCATCCCCGGCTAACCTGAATGACTCTAAGGATCAGTTGGCTGACATGCCGTTTTGAGCCAGAAGGACAGAAGTAGCTCCAGAAGCCTCCCTGGACCTGCCTGGACCTGAAATCGGTCCTGCCTGACCCCTGCTGGCCTCTGCTATAGTGAGTCCTTGATCCTCAAGAGGTGGTTCCACAGGTCATGGACCCTTGGGTGGCACTCCTCTGCAAGAAAAAGGAAAATCCTGAAGTTTTGGGCTCTTTGGTATCGTGAACATGTCTGTTCACGCCAAAACTCTGCTGCACGTGATGACCGCCAACGCAAAGCTCCGGTGAACCCAACTCTTCATGCTACAGTGACTGCCAGCAAAAAACGCCAACGTAAGATCTGCAATTCCAGCTACAGCAACAACAGCCCACGGTGACTGTCAGCGGGAAGTTCCAACAATGACCGTCCGCAACACCTCACTGGATCTTCGTACTATAGCGACGACAATCCACGATGTTAGGCCTGCTCTTTACACTACAGCGACGACCCACTGGATCCACGTACTACAACAATGATATATACACGATGTCAGGCCTGCTCTTTCGAATGCAGACCCACCTCTAAGGGGAAATGATCAGATAATGTTTTACCCAGGTAGTCAGTTAGGTAAATGGCTTTCAGAAAGTCTGTTGAGCATATTATGTGGTCCAAACAAATGTGTAATTTGTGCACTGGGGAGTAGTACAAGTATTCCTGCGCTTCAGCTTTCCTATTGTGCCAGGGGTAAAGCAGGGACTAATGCTCTCGTCACGTGCCAAGGGCTTTTACTTTGCATACTGTAGATGTGCCTGATAAAGGCGGGTGTGAGGGATCATGGCTACATCCAGCACACATTTGAAATCACCCCCTAGCAGCCATGTGGTATCCACTCATTCTGCCAATATTCTCAACAGGGCATCTAAAAAGCGGGCCTGGTCAATGTTTTGGAAGTAAAGGCTGTCTAGCACTAATGGTTGACCATGCAGGCGGCCCAGATGCAGAAAGTATCACCCAGCGGCATCTATACAGGATTCTGTGATGGCGAATGGTTTCCTGGGCTCAACCACATTGCTGCACCTGGGGCATACCTTGAGAAGGTTGTGTGATAGAATTGGCCTTTCCGTTAACTTTTGACTTTCATATCCTCAGCTTCATTTAAGATGAGACTCTTGTAGGAACACTAAGTTAATTTGTAGCCTCTTCAGCTGAGTATGTATTTTGTACAGCTTGGTTGCATTCCCCATCCCCTTTATATTCTATGTGGTGAAGAGGTATCTACCTACCAGGCCCATCTTTGACAGTGTCCATCAGTGGATCGGTGAGAGCTCCCTTGCCCTGGCGGCGGAGGATAATCGCAAGTGGCTCTCTCTGCGGACCTTGCGTTGCATGCGATTGATTGATATCAGTGTTCACTCCTCCGAACTCTGGGTCATGAACACAAACTTGTGTAGACCAAGTCAACACACCCCATTATTTAAACACTGTAAAACAGGTAACCAGGGTATAACATTGACATTTTTGGCACTTGCTTTGGGGGTATTATACCCTGCATAGTGAAATGCCACATATTTTGATCAGTTACATCTGCACAGCCCAAGTATCTTCGCACATTTTGTTACCTGCCAACAGGACTTGCATGCTCGGGGGGCCCAGCCATGGGTATTGAGTCAGGGAGTTTGCCAGATTAGGGGGTGTGCTGCCAGCAAGCCCCGCATGGTCATGGGGGCCCTCAGAGGGAGGAAACTGTACACTCGACTGTTTGACTCTACGCAAGTAAAATCAGATGAGTCAACTGTTTGCAGGGTTATGCTCAGCAAGTGGTCCCAGTCCATGCTAACATCTGTGGCAGCAGCAGTATCTTCCAAGGTGCCAGAGCTGCGGGTCCACTCACATCCCCAAGGGCTGGAGCTGTCCGGATCGCTGATCGCCTACTCTCTCTGGCCTGATCTTGGGCGGGCACCATGGATAGAGAAGCCCCATGCCTGTGGTTTTTTGGGTGCTGACGTCTAGGTTTGATCAATGACCAATCTTTTTCTGATTTCTTCAGGCAGGTGTACGGGTCTTGATGGTACCGATCGAGCCAGGTCCAAGCTTCTTCAGGTTTAGTAAAATAATGTGTGTGCTGAGATGTCATCATTTTCATGCTGGGCGGAAACATCAGTGCATATTTGAGACCATGTTCATGTAGTCATCGCTTGATAGCACTGAAGGTGGCTCTGCACTGCCAGGCTGAAATTTGTAAAACTGTGATGTTCCTGATCCTCGTGCCCTCCTCCACCATGAACTGGACTCTTCATGCCAGACTTTGAGAAGGTAACCTAGGTAAGCTAACCTGGCTACTGTATCGAGCCTGCAGTCCATAGCGATTCGTCTGAACTTGTGATTTTCCCCCAGTCTAGCATGCCCAGATGACTGTGAGAGCGATGTCTTCCCTGGACCGGAAACAAGTTGGCGGGGGTATGCCCAGACGTGGGTCCCTTGCTCACTTTGCCACTGGATTCAAGCAAGCCTGGCTGATGACGGCTGGAATGCCAGAAACCGGTCCTAGGATGCTTGTTTCCGGTCCAGGGAAGACATGGCTTGGCAGTTCGGGCTGGACTGTTCCCATGAGGCACAGGGTCAGACTGATTTGCATATGGCCATGTCTGAACTGGGGTGGTGGAGTGAGCTAAAGAATGATGATGGATTAAACCCAGATCAGTTGACTGGGGGTGAGTGTTTGATTGGCTCAAACGTTCCGTCCATCATCCCCTTTGTATCGCTTTGTTCGCCCTTAGTTGGCGGGGGTATGCCCAGACGTGGGTCCCTTGCTCACTTTGCCACTGGATTCAAGCAAGCCTGGCTGATGATGGCTGGAATGCCAGAAACCGGTCCTAGGATGCTTGTTTCCGGTCCAGGGAAGACATGGCTTGGCAGTTCGGGCTGGACTGTTCCCATGAGGCACAGGGTCAGACTGATTTGCATATGGCCATGTCTGAACTGGGGTGGTGGAGTGAGCTAAAGAATGATGATGGATTAAACCCAGATCAGTTGACTGGGGGTGAGTGTTTGATTGGCTCAAACGTTCCGTCCATCATCCCCTTTTGTATCGCTTTGTTCGCCCTAAGTTGGCGGGGTATGCCCAGACGTGGGTCCCTTGCTCACTTTGCCACTGGATTCAAGCAAGCCTGGCTGATGACGGCTGGAATGCCAGAAACCGGTCCTAGGATGCTTGTTTCCGGTCCAGGGAAGACATGGCTTGGCAGTTCGGGCTGGACTGTTCCCATGAGGCACAGGGTCAGACTGATTTGCATATGGCCATGTCTGAACTGGGGTGGTGGAGTGAGCTAAAGAATGATGATGGATTAAACCCAGATCAGTTGACTGGGGGTGAGTGTTTGATTGGCTCAAACGTTCCGTCCATCATCCCTTTTGTATCGCTTTGTTCGCCCTAAGTTGGCGGGGGAATGCCCAGACGTGGGTCCCTTGCTCACTTTGCCACTGGATTCAAGCAAGCCTGGCTGATGACGGCTGGAATGCCAGAAACCGGTCCTAGGATGCTTGTTTCCGGTCCAGGGAAGACATGGCTTGGCAGTTCGGGCTGGACTGTTCCCATGAGGCACAGGGTCAGACTGATTTGCATATGGCCATGTCTGAACTGGGGTGGTGGAGTGAGCTAAAGAATGATGATGGATTAAACCCAGATCAGTTGACTGGGGGTGAGTGTTTGATTGGCTCAAACGTTCCGTCCATCATCCCCTTTTGTATCGCTTTGTTCGCCCTAAGTTGGCGGGGGTATGCCCAGACGTGGGTCCCTTGCTCACTTTGCCACTGGATTCAAGCAAGCCTGGCTGATGACGGCTGGAATGCCAGAAACCGGTCCTAGGATGCTTGTTTCCGGTCCAGGGAAGACATGGCTTGCCAGTTCGGGCTGGACTGTTCCCATGAGGCACAGGGTCAGACTGATTTGCATATGGCCATGTCTGAACTGGGGTGGTGGAGTGAGCTAAAGAATGATGATGGATTAAACCCAGATCAGTTGACTGGGGGTGAGTGTTTGATTGGCTCAAACGTTCCGTCCATCATCCCCTTTTGTATCAGATGACTGTGAGAGGCGCTTTGTGCTTTCAGGTGCCATACCTTCCTAAAACTCTAACATGTTATATTTCCGATTCTACTGATTGGATATTTGCCATTTTAGCATCATTTTATTTATTCAAATGTACTTTATTTTTCAAATTCGGTTTGACATTTTGCTTGTGTAGTGTATTTACTTTGTTACTGTTTGTGTGCTGTGTAAATACCTTACACAGTGCCTTTAGGTTAAGCCTGACTGCTTTTTTACACAGCTTCCCGTGGGTTAAGCATAGGTTAATTTAGTGACTTTTGTGGTTCACCCTGACAAGGTCCGTAGTTGTTGCCTGAGATGGATTTTTCAGACCCCTCAACTACAAACCCACATTCAAATGGAAAGGCTGCCAGAACCAAAGATTTTTCATTTCACAGAGACCCATTTTAGACTTTTTATTTGGCGTTGACCTGGGAATGGCAAGAAACTTGGACTTGTAGACTTTCTGGTGAAGGGCAAAATATTTGAAATTGTGGCTCTCCCGGAGCAGGTCTATGTTGTCTGGCAATTTTCCTTTCGACTTCTGGGGCTGAAAAGTGTTTCTGCCATGCAGCCTAGACAGGTTCCAGAAGAGTCTCATTAAATGGGAGCAAGGACAACAAAATGTAAGATGATGGTTGCAAGATTTCCATCAAAATGTTAGATCTTGCCTCCGCAGAACTAAACGGTGCATCCATTGAGGCTAATCTTTGGACCCTAGAAAGATGCTCTCCCAAGGAAACATCAAAACAGGTTTTCCATTCTCCTTTGACATCCAAATTATTTCAACCAACTTCAAAGCTTTCAAAGACAGTACCCTTGTCAGCTCTGAGTGTGGCATCTGTGTCGAGCGAGATGTTGGCTGAATAAGTGACAGTGCTTTGGCAGACATTGACTACTTTGTAGGTGCAGGCGATAAAGTCCATGGAGGTGCAGATTCAGGTGGAATGGGAGCAGAGCCCCTGGAGTCACCAAGCCCACAGGATCAGTCTCACCCTTGGGCAGTGGCCTACTGGGTACAGTAAACATTCTGAACAAGACAAGACCAGCATCACCAGATAGAGCTAGGTGCTCTGGCTTCATCTTTTGCAACATCTGAATTTTCCCTGATGATGTGGAAAAGTCCAGCATTAGAGAAAAATGTTGAGTCTCTGAACAGTCCTGTAAGCAGGACTGTTTTCTTGAGAAAGAGGATTTCTCCTTTTTATGGTGCTTTTTGTTTTTGTGGGAAGATCATTTTCAATGATCTCCATGTCAAGATATTTACCTGAAAGTGAAGGGGAATGCTTCACCGTGTCCCTCCAGGCTTTGGTCAAAAATAGCTTGGCCTCCATTCCCCAGTGGCTTTCGGGTGCATTGAATAACAGGAGTCACTGGTTGTGACATCATATTCCAAGCCCAAACACCACTTGCAGATACCATGTTAGTGACAAGAACATATTCTTGCAGCAAGAAATCCTGAATTTTTATGAGGAGACATTTAGCCTAATTGCTGTCAAAATACTGAAGAATTTATTCAGTGATGCACCAAGAGTTCCAGAACTGCATAAATGAGGAACTGAAACACAGAAACATATGCAAGCATGCTGGTTGGTCCTTAATATGCTCCGATGTCATCACATCCGGTCAGATGATGCATGGCTGAAGCCATGACCTGTCTGATGCCGAGAGGGATATTCATAAGGTGGGGAACCGGAAAGATGTAGTCATCAGAAATCGGAAACCCACAGTCAATTTTCTCTAGTTGCTGTGTGATGCCCAGCACAACACTGAAAGAAGGCTTAAGTGCAGTAGAGGCAAAATGTGGTTTATCAGGGAACAGATGTTGATTTCCTTAGGCCACCAGAAACCTCTAGAGTTTTCAGAAGGGACCCATGACATAGATCATGTAGGTTGTCACATCCACAGCAGAACAAAGGCAGCCAACCGGAGAGCCACCAGTTTGTACAGGTGTATGTACTGTGTCCTACAGGGACATGATGCAAAATGTCCTCTGGATCCACATGCTCCAAATACCCATGTAATACACCACAGACTGTGGAAAATAACCCCAGGTATATGGGACTGTATAGTTTTTACATTGGAGAGGCCAGTAGGTGCTCTGCCCTTCAGGGACACAGGTAAAAAAGCCTGTAGCCCTGCAAGTAGAATCTGCTGTCACAAACTATAGCCTGGTATGAGGGGGCAGGAGCCACCCTCAATTTTTGGTGGTCGTCCACACTGGATGCACACCCTAACCAGTGTCGTTGTGCCTGAGTGCTCTCACACTCACAAATTTATATCGGGAACCGCATGAAACCCCTTAGTCTGCACAAATTATTCATATGGACCTGCACAATCAAAAGAAGTATTCGCACTTCCGAGTCCCACTAGTAGAAATAATGGAAGTACAGTTTATGATGTTATTACTGAGAGACAAACACTAGACAAAAACTGTTACAATAATTTGCAATATGCATCTTCAGTAGAATTTTAAACTAATTGTAATAAAATAGTGCTGCTGCCATTGAAGAGCCTCTTAAAAATCTTCAGAGGTCATTTATATACATTTTGTCTATTGACCGTAATCTGCTTTACAATTGTGAAATGTAAGCATGCTCTCAAACTGTAAGGATAATGTGAGTATCTTTTTTGTATTCTAACCTGCACTTATATTTAAAATATCTAGGTTACTTTGCATATCTCCGTCTCATGTTTCACATTGTCCTGAAATTTTGATAAATGTATAACTGGTTGCTATAAACCATAATCGACGATGGACACGATTCACAAAGAGTTTGCTGTGATTTACTCTTGTCGTCTCCTGGCTTACTCCTGAATTCCAAGAGTATATCAGGAGAACTACAAGAGTAACTCACTCCTATTCAAAGCAGCATCTTTGTGAATCAGACCTTTAACTTTTCCTTTGTTACCACTACCCAGCATTGAAATCTTTCAATGTTAAGTTAAAAAGGGAACTATGCAGTAGGTATATTAACCCTCCTAAACTATTTTACCAGGTTACTGCAAGGGCCCACTGCAGACATCGCATGTGCAGTCAATAGTTTTGACCTGTTCTACACATGTTCTCATTCTGGTTTACATCTTTATGTGCAACAATGCAATAGATTAAAGTTTAAACTGGGTCAGGGAGCTGTTAATTAAATTTACTTAAAAATAGTGGAAATCCACCCCATGTCCTCATTAAGGCAAAAAAAATTATACGAGTACTGTTGGGTTCTTATAAACTTATATTACGATGATTAAAACACCAAACGTATTAACAAAAAAAAAGAATGATAATTGAAGCATACTAAAGATAAAAATCAAGAATTTAATGGTTGTCTTTCTGCAGCTAAAGAAGAGTGTCTTACAATCACACTCAATCCCCCAATTCGCACTGACTAGCTCTCTTACAAGATATCCTTGAAAGCAGAACACGTGTTCAAAAAGCCCACTCAGTTTTGGAATGACCTCAACTCATGTCCAAATCGCCTTGTACTCCTCCTTCATCAGAAAGAAAATGTCTTAACATCTGCTCATTCAGGGCATTGTGACCAGGAGGACAAAAGTCTATTCTGTTAACCTGGGAAGCTGAGTTCACTATGGATCGAGCTCACAAGACTACTTCAAATGTTATCGAGCTGGAGAAACCTTGGACCATCTATGTTATCTGCACTAGCAGGAGAGGTGCTATGTGGTCTTCTAAGGGGTCTTCTACATCGGTGGCTGGGACAAAAACGACATTACTGATTGACACAAACAGTAGCTATCTGGCAAGCTATTAATGTATCTGAAAATGAACAACACCTCTAGTCGTGGAGTATGTATAGAGTGTTTGATATGCTGGATTGTTAAAACTCACAGTCTCTGGATATACAATATGGAATGTTTTGCAACCATATCAAACTTTATAATCCTGGGCCTTTTCTGTGTTCAGGAAAGCTTCTTCATTCTGCATCCCAAGGAACAAGGGAGAACGCTTTGGCCAACGCTCCTTTAATTTCTTATCTCATAGACTGTAGAACAACTTGCGATAATAGCGCGAAAAAATACAGAATTTTGAGTCTTTTACAAGGGGAAAAGCCTGACCTTTAACACATGGATAGAAAAAGATATATGCTACCCGCATCAACTCGAGAATGGGGAATACCCCATTACCTTCTCCGAACTAAAATCAAGACACCATCTACAAGACATAGATCTCTACAGATTCCTGAAAATAAGAACAGCCCTATCAAAGAGTAAACTAACTAGCGCCCAACCCTCAATCTTCAGATATGTCACAAACATTAACAAAATAGGACACCAAGTCTCACAACTATACAAGCTACTACGCCCCAAAACCAACAAACTTAATGACAAAACAATAGCATACTGGAATAGCATACTGGAATAGCATACTGGAGCATACTGGAACAAACAGTCCAACACCCCGCTAAATGAACAGGAATGGGCAACGCTGTGGGCCTCGGCCTCGCGTAATAAGGTCACCCCAGTGCTAGCGCAAACTAAACTCTGGCTGCTCCACAAAGCGTACTGGACCCCAGCCAGACTACACACACTAGGACTCAGGGAGGACCCCCTCTGCTGGAACTGCAACAAAGTGAAGGGGGATCTAGCACACCTTATCTTCCAATGCCCAACACTCAAGGTATTCTGGGGAAAGGTTTTTGACTTCATCAACAATGTGTTTAGCTGTAACTTAACGATGGAATTCTCGTCCCTCACAACGGCGGTTGTACGCACGAATCTAAGCTCCGAGAAGGATAAAGACCTAATAGACCTTTTACTGAAAGCAGCGGTTAAAATGGTACTAACCAACTGGAAAGATACAAGCAAAACAAACTACAAAGGATGGATCAACTGGATCACACACCTCAGAGGAGTGGACAGCATCGCGCTACAGCACTCACCAGGGAAAGCGTCTTCGAAAGGGCTGTGGGAAGCGCTGGACACATACCTAGACCCTTATAAACCCCCATAAACATCTGGCCTCCACACTTAGATGGCCGATCCTCGAGCCAAAGCCGCAGACTGAAACAGAGCTCGCGCGGGCTCGCAGATGGACTCACAGTCACCGTATATCTGAAAAGTCGTAATGCAGTATGTATAGCTGTCACCAATGTAATACCAAACTTCTGTACCTCTCTACATGCCTGTCCTATCCCTCTATGACTTCACCACTTAATCTTCCTATCCTTTCCTCCTTACACTTCTTTCACTCTCAAAAGATAAAAGTAAGGGGTAGCTACTTTAAACAGCTATGTAAGAATGATCGCCACCACTCGTGGCTAGCCCTGTAACATTACTTATGATTGTATATGGTACATAAAAATTAATTAAAAAAAAAATTAATTAAAAAAAAAAAAAGGTTCATAACATATTCCTTTTCTGTTAATGTGCTGCTTGAATTTCTCAAAAACTCGATCTATCCACGGGTATCACAACACATCAAATGTCTCAGTGCCATGAAGCATTTTTGTGGCCGAGTGCTTTACAAATAATAATATTAATAACAAATAATTACAATAATTTTATAAATATTATCCTATTTGTACTTTTTCAGTTGTTGTTGAGATGGAGGAATGCCAAGTGCATTATGGTCAGTGCTCTGACACTTAACAGAGGCATGCATTGCTGCTTGCCTAGCCACACTTGCCTGGCCACACTGCTACAGGCACTGACACCAGATATGTATGTCTATTCATAATACCACTGAGCTACTTGACAAATCATGTGATTAACCCACATTCAAATAACACCAACCTCTCTCATACCAATCGCACACCTCCCGTCCAATGGCAGTCACCAGAATTACTTATATAATCCCTCACTTAGTACCAGTGAAAGCATGTGACCTTTTATGTAAACACACCATCATGATGTATTTAGTAACACCACAGCTCTGTCACGCCACCCACATATAAAAATCTATCATACACCACACCATTTCCTTACTATTAAATCATGCATAGCAAGTGCCATCCGACCTGCGCCATCAATCCCTTATACAGCTTAGTACCAATAACCCACATGCCACCCACACCATCTACCAGCCCTTGACCACCAGCCATTCACATCACTCAACTGCTCACAACACAACTCAGCGACAGCATTCACCCATATAGTCACATAAGCACTTCCCTACATCAAAATCATTTGCTCACCCAATTTGCTCACCATGAGTTTGTTACATTATTCACTCACCAATAGCCTTTGCAACACCTTTGATTGAGAAACCAATAGCATAACTCGCAATATAACTTTACTTCTAATTCTTACTATTCTACACATTCACCCAGCCAACTATTTTAAACATTATTCAGCCCCCACACCAATGACTCCTCTAAAACATGCTTACCTTACCAATCACTGTGTGTCAGGCCTATGCATCCTGTGCTGGCTATGATGTGTGGACTCTTCACTTGTGAGGTAACCTTGCAATGAGGAATCTGACACTTGTAAGATTGCCTTGACATGTGAGGACTGTTCCTCTAACCAAGTGAAAATGTCTCATGAGTGTTGCCTCAGCTTCATAGGGCCAATGTCCATTGATCTGTGTCTCTTGGAGAGAGTCTGTTGTCTAATGTTTCAGACAGTTAGACTGGAGTTATCTCAGTTATAGAATCAACTTGTGTATGCCTTGGTCCCATATTTGAGCATCCATACACCTCACAACAAACAGACTTTGAAACTAAGAACTATGGGCTAGATGTATCAAGCCTTTTTCCTGTTTGTGCACGGAAAAAGCCTTTTGGGATGTATCATCCCAAAAGGCCCTTGCAAAATAAGGAATCGCAAAAATTGCGATTCCTTATTTTGTGAATGCATTTAAGGAATCGCAAATTGCGAGTCCTTAAATGCAATTCTGGAAGCACCAGCAATTTGCGATTTGGCCTTAAGGAATCGCAAATTACCACCAACTTCAAGTTGGTGGTAATTTGCGAGTTCTTAGAAAAATTCACTTTTTTGCATTTTTCAAAGAGCCATGTGGTGCACATACATGCCCTTAGGGCATGTATGTGCACCCCATGTGCACACATGCATATTTCAGGGGTGCAACAGGGTGTCCTTTTGGCACCCTTGCACCTTTGAAATTGCATTCGCAATTCTGCGAGTACCTATTGGGTACTCGCAATTCAGTGACATGTCTTCCATTCATTCCTATGGGCTTCTAGGCCCATAGGAATGAATGGGAAGGTATTCTTAATAGCGAATCGCAATTTGCGATTCGCTATTAAGGAATATGTAGGATTCGCAAATTAATTTGCAAATCCTACATACATTGCATTTTGCTTTTCTTAAATAGCGAATCAGTAAAATTTGCTATTTAGGAATCGCAAATGTAATTCTTGATACATCTGGCCCTATAACACAAATGGGTATGGTAGCTACAACAAGAAAGGGAATACTTCTCCTTTGTGAAAAGCAAATCCCTGCTCTATTTAGGCATCACAGGAGTTCTGTCAGGATGCATGGGAAGATCAATCTTTTGGAAGAGAAAGCAGCCTCGCCCACAATTTGTGCCATGCTTTGCTTCATCATAGTCAACCTCTCCCCACACTGATAGGACAGTGCAACCAGGGTGGACACAAGCTCCAATGACTAGGAAGAAGGAGGGAGTTCTTAGATAAAGTTCATCTGGACAATTGCGGGATCCAAATCAGTTAAAAATAAATTGGGGCACCCAGGTGTTTCACTTTTAACTCTGGGGACCACTGCTACATCAACAAACAATACTGGGATGGAAAATGAGGACAATGGCTCATTCCATCCTCCTATGCTTGGGATAGAATAGTATATTGCCCCAGGAGGATGTGCAGTGGCGTTACCGCCCCCTCTCTTATGGTGTGATTAGAACTAAAACAAAGAATACTTTTTTTTTTTAACTTTATTTAAAGCTTTTTTCTTTTTACATTCAAACAAGCAGTACAATATATATTCATTGTGTTATTACAGTTTCAGAAACAAACATGTGGCAGACCATATATTGTGGACAGAAATACACTCTTGGACCCTCTGTTCTCCCATATTTACATCATATTGCATGCCTCAGACTACTCTTACACTTTGCCAATTTAACATTATAGCACTTCATTTAAACTATTTGACCGCTCTCAGGCGCACTAGTCGTGCCATCTCCCCCACAGTCCAGGCCTGTTGCAACTGGGTCTACTGTGTTCTCTTACTCTGCTGCCCTCCGTATCATATATTCACTGTATGGACCCCATATATCTTTAGGTCTACTTCTTTCTGGGATGAGGGCGTTATAGTTATCTGAGTGTGTGGAGCAGTGTGCTAGATCAGTGAGCCAATCTGTGGCCTTCGGTGGTGGGCCCCGCAACCATCTCATCGCTATTCTCCGTTTAGCCAGCAGGAGGCAAATAGCCGCCAATTTACGCCCTGATTTATGTATATCCTTGTCATACCCAAGTAATGTAACCAGCGGTGTCTCTGGAATTGGGAGTCCAAGCATCTGTGTTAATATGGCATATATGTCCTTCCAGAAGTCACGTATCCCTTGGCATTCCCACGCCAAATGTGTGAACCCCGCATTCGCCGCCCTGCACCTCTGGCACCTATCATTATCGAGTAAGCCATATTTATGTAGTCTGGCAGGTGTGTAGTATACCCTATGAAGGTATTTATAATGTATAAGCTTATGCCTCCCGTTTTGAGAAATAGATTTTGTATTAGCATAGCATTTAGCCCACTGCGCATCTGTGATTTCCAGTCAGCTTGCCATTCCAGCTGTGTTTTTAATGGGGTAGCCGCATAAGTAACTCGGTTAAGTGCATATAGTGCCGTGATGCCTCTTTGTGGAGAAGTGGCCTGCATTAGGTAAGTTAATGTCTTCCATTCCGGTGGTTCCGCCAGCCCGTCTCCCAAAAAATCACGCATGGCTTATCGAATTCTGTGATAATTGTATGCGTCTAGGGCGGTGACTTGGGAATCATCAGCTAGTACTTGCTCCCACTTCTTCATTACTCCCTCATGAAAAAAAAAAACCATTTGTTCGACTTTTAATTTGCGGAGTGTTTGTCTGACCACCCTTTCATCCCCCATACGCAGCCAGCCGCACCACTCTATGGGCCATTTAGGTGTGTACATGAGTTCAATCCTCTGTGACCTAGCCACGTTTTGCAGTTGGGTTCTTGTACAGGCTATCGGGTCTATTATATGAGGGGTGCCCCATGCGCCCTCCATCAACACTCTCGGTAGTGGGCTGGGACTGACTGCGTTTCTTTCAATGTGCAATTGACGTAAATTCCAGGGTCCATGTATCCAGTAGTAGGCATGCAACACCTGGGCTGCCCTGTAATACCTTTCTAGATCCGGGGCGTTTAGGCCACCGTCCGCATATGGTTTTACGAGAGTATCCTATTGGACTCTCGGGTTCTTCCCTGCCCAAGCTAAACGTATCATTTGAGTTCTAATATTTTGAAAAAGGGACTTCGGTTGTATAATGGTGATATTAGCAAACAAGAAAAGAAAACGAGGCAGTACTATCATTTTCATTATAGCTATGCGACCCAATAGGGACAGTGGGAGCCTTATCCATTTGTCGATGGACTCTTTTAGTTTCTGTGTTGCTCGGCCATAGTTTTCCCGCACTATTATGTCAGGGTCTGTATGTACCTGTATCCCCAAGTATCGCACCGCTTCAGTGGTCCATTCAATGGGGTAGTCTGTACTAACCTGCGTCGTCGCCGTGGTAGGTGGGAACATTATAGATTTATGCCAATTAATCTTTAGGCCAGAATGTTGTCCAAATAGCGTCACCTCCTCTAACAGTGGGTGTAAATTCTGTTCTGGATTACGTATATATAAGTGTCATCTGCGTAGGCAGCTATGACTAAGTTATACTGTGGGGATCGAATACCCCTGTGTGCATGGTATTCCCGCATGACGCACATCAGTGGATCCGCCACTAAAGCGTACAATAGTGGTGAGTGCGGGCACCCCTGTCTGGTACCTCTTGTGATTGCAATTACAGGGGAAAGAACTCCATTTATCCTGACGCCCGCTATGGGGTTGGCATATAGCACCTGGATAAGTTTGAGGAAGACGTCTCCCACACCCACTCTGTTGAGGAATGCATAGAGAAAACGCCATTCTACGGAATCAAAGGCCTTCTCTATATCTATAAAGAGAGCTGCCGCCTTTATCTTGTTGTCTATGCGAGCTATGGAATCAAAAAAAGTTCTTAGGTTGCATGTAAGTGAGCGGCCCGGAACAAACCCAGTCTGCTCAGGCCCGATCAATTTTGGTAACAGTGGGGCCAGCCTATTCGCTAGGATCTTGGCATACAGCTTAGCGTCCGTGTTGAGCAGTGACAGAGGCCTATATGAGGCACAGTGATCTGGTTGCTTCCCAGGCTTGAGAATAGTAATCAAAATAGCCTCCCTCATGGTTGGCGGCATAGTACCTTCCTTTGCCATTTCCTCGAACAGGTTCATCAGATGGGGAGCAAGTCTGTCCTGGTATGCTTTATAGAAGGCCACAGTCAGTCCATCAGAACCCAGCACTTTATCATTCGGCATGTCTTTTAATGCAGAAATTATTTCAGTCGGGCGGAGAGGTTCCATTAATCTTTCCCTATCAGAGTTTTCAAGCCATTTCATTGCAATATGGGCAAGCTGTTCCTCATCTGGCTCACCTATGTCGGGTTCTCGCGTGCATATAGTGTTCTGTAATAGTCACCAAAGAACTCTACTCTCTGGGATGTCCTCCCAACGAGGTCTCCAGCTTCAGTGCGTATATGTGTTATCTCATTTTCTCCCCTAGGAGGCCGTGTAAGTTTAGCAAGAGTCGAGCTGGGCCTTTCCCCTTCTGCGTATATCCGTGCCGTTGCGTATTTGCCGAGGTGTTTAACTTCCTTGGCTGCAAGCTCATTGTATTTATATATCTGCTCTCGTATTTGAGCAAGTACTTTGGGGCTCCCTCCCTCTCGTAGCTTCTTGTCCAGGGTGTCTAGCGTCTTTTCTACCCTCTGTAATTGTGGCCTAATCGCCTTAAGGACCCCAGCGTGTTTTGCTATAGTCATTCCCCTAATGTAGACTTTAAATGTCTTCCAGATGGTGCACATCTTAGGCACACTGCCCAGGTTTGTGGCAAAGAATTCGTCTACCACATCTCCCAGCTCTCTGCGAAACACGGGGTCTAGCAGGGAGTACTGTGGGAAGCGCCACAAACACTCCCTCCGTTGCAAATTGTCTAAAGCCATGCTTATCATGACTGGGGAATGATCTGAGAGTGTATGTGTCATATGGGAACAATCAGTAATGCTGGACAAGATCTCTTGTGATGCAAACCAATAATCTATTCTGGTGTGGGTGTCATGCACTGTAGAATAATGCGTATGTTCTCTGCTCCAGGGTGCTCTGGTTCTCCAGACATCTACCAAGTCCTCCGCCGCTGCAATTGCTGCTATGGTTCTAGCTGCCTTGGAGGGGCGTCTCCGAGGGCCTTTTAACCTATCTAATTCTGGGTCTTGTGTGCAATTGAAATCCCCGCCCCATAATTGGTGCATATGTGAGTATGGCGCAATTTTGGCGTGTAAAGCATGATAGAATTGGGGGTCGTCATGATTTGGACCGTATTCACCAACCAGTAACATCTCAAAATTCTCTTTATAGCATTTGGCTATGACAAACCTTCCTCCTTTATCAATTTCATGTATTCTCAGCCCAGAGTTCCTGACTATCCACACAAGCACCCCTCTTGCGTGAGACGTAAACCCGGAAGCTATGCATGCCCCTCTCATTCTCCTGGGAGTTAACACACCCGTGCCCTGAGGAAGATGTATCTCCTGAAGTATAGCCACGTCTACACGATGTCGCTCTAAATAGGCAACTGTTTTACGTATTTTCCTATGGTCATTAAGACCTCTAACGTTCCATGTCAGGAACTTAACGTGGCTACAGGTATTAGTGCCTTGAGCATCTGCCATTTCCTACTTTTTTCTGGCCCTGTACATGACGTCCACTTTTTGTAACTTTCCATCTGAACTGTACTTGCACTTATAAAAATTACAGATTCTGCTTGCTGACAAACTGTTTACCCTGATCCCACCCCCTCCCATGTCATAGCCGACTCCCTTTGGCTTGGCTGAACTTCGAATGGTTAACCCCTCCCCCCATTCCAAACAAAGCACCCGATGTGGATTACACTCGAAGGCGGTGGATGCCGTCCACCAGACGTCTCCCAGTGACCTGTTCCACCCGGTTTATCTCACATTCCAGATACTCTGCTTTTCATTTCTTACTCCTGTAACCAACTACACAGTATGCTTTGGTTAAGCCTAACATACCCTGTTATCTTGCAGTGACATAATGACAATTACTATATGCACTTCAGAGCTGTCCAATATCTTATATTACGTTCTGAATACCCCCTGAATAGTCATGAACCCATTAACATTTAAATCCGGCATTGCTCTGAAATGTTGTGCTGTCACAACCTTACTTATTCCGAGTCCCTTAGTTCATCAGCATTACTTTCCACCGTCTTCTGAGCGGGTTTCTTCTGTAGCTCCTTGCTGCACTTTTTGAGTTCTTGTTGCAGTGCCTGCGGATCATTGTATATTTTAGTCTTGCCATCCAACGTAACATGTAGTCTGGCGGGGTATAACATGGAGTATTCTACATGCAGTTCACGGAGTTTCCGTTTCAAAGGCGCAAATTGCCTCCGCGCCTCCTGGATATGTGGCGTAAAATCAGGAAACAGGGTGAGCTCTGATCCTTCGTATTTCAGCACACATAGCTCCCTCGCTTTCCGCAGGGCAGCATCCCTGTCTCGGTAGTTCAGCAGTCTTGCCACCACTGGCCTCGGAGGAGCCCTAGGGGGGCGGTCTGGGGGCCAGCGATCGATGAGCACGCTCTACCACGAATACCGTTGAGAACGTTTCGCGACCCAGCATAGATACTAGCAACTGTTCTACAAATAAATCCATGTCTCCAGTCTCTGTGGATTCAGGTAGGCCCAAAATTGTGCTTTGAGCATGCTTCTAGGTCTTCAGCCTTTTCACGCAGCACCGCAAGTGCTTTCCCCATCTGGTTCTGCGCAGTACCAGCTTCTGCCTGCAGGTCCTCCGCTTCTGACACTCTGTGCTCCACCATATCCAATCTCTCAGCATGTTTATCTATTCTCTCTGACATGCGATCCATTTTAAATGCCAGTGAATCTATCTTCCCATCTATGGAGGTCAGACTCTGCTGCATGGCAGCCAATATATGTTTAAGGTCCTCACCTGACACGGTAGTTGTGTTCTCTTGTTCCACCATAGCGGAATCTGTGTCCTCGTCATGAGTGCCTGCCGTTTTCCACTTCTCAAAGTTTAGTTTGGGTTGCGCCTTGTCGGTTTTCCATATGTTGCCGGTCCAGATGTTGCTCCATTAGTATTGTGTCTCCTGTAGCTAGCCTCCTCAGCAGACCCCCCCCTCACTCCCCGGGCAGCACCTTCACTTGTACTAGTTCCACACACCACCACTCCCAAGGCACAGAGGCCTGCGCCTTGTTTAGTAGGGACTGTCAACGTTTTGGGCTGGGCCCTTAGCCAGGGAAAGTTTTCACGTACTCACTTCAGCAAGGGTCTACACCACTTGCTCTTTTCTGTCGTGCAGCGCCGGTGAGGCCACCCCCATACACTTTTGGTATTTCCTCTGTCAGAGCGGGCCCGATTACCCTCCGGAATACATTTCAGACCCGAGGCTCAGCTTCCGCTTACTTGCAACAGCCCGTGTGTCTCAGTGGAACAGCCAAGCATGATGTGCAATCTCAATCAGGCGAATCTCCGCAACGCACACACGACCTGCATCAGTTGCCGCCCACCGTAGTGCAGTCCCCGGTATCTGTCTTTGATTGTAGCCTTTGCCCACTGTATCTCTCTAACAAGGCCCGCAGCCGGCCGCGGTCCAATTCCCGGCGCGATTCGACCTCCCGGCCCTGCACGCTCTCAGTTGCGAGCTGGTGGGCCTTCTGTTTCGCTTCTCGGCTCAGCACTCCTGCGCTGTTTTATGGCCCCCCGGTCGCAGAGATCTCCTTTTGGGGGCAAGCGTACCTCACCGCAGGTCGCCCGTGGCTCTCCGGAGCAGCGGTCATGTCTCCTCCGGTACAGCGTATCGGTGCCCACAGAGTCACGGTGCCCACAGAGTCACAGAGGCCACACCCCGGAGCTGCACCAGGCCGCGTTCGTCCGCAGGCTGCTAACCAGGACTTGCCCTATCTCGATCTCAGGTAGCGCTACCTCCGCTGAAAGCGCTGCAGAAAGCGGTAAAGTGCAGCTCGTCAGACTCGATTTTTATCTGGATCTGTAGCTGATTCTTGCCGAATTAACCGGGCGGTCGCCGGAGCTCTTTTACTTCGCAGCCATCTTGGGTCTAGGCAAGCTCCACCCCCCCCAAAAACAAAGAATACTTTGAACTAAAATAGCCAATAGTTATTGACTCTGACAATGCTAGTTTTCATTTAACAAATAAAAATTGCTCCACATATATGGTAAGTGGGGTCATTAGCAATTTAAAGCTGTGCACACAGTATTATAGTGAGAATTGACACGGGTGAACGCTCCTGCATTCAAATGTACTTCAACACTTTTTGCCACCACAAATTCAGAGCATGTTGTCAATAACTTGGGTGCCACCTTACATTCAGAACTCTCATTTAAGTCTCAAGAAATTCAGATACTGAAGAAGGTGAAGAAAATACGTTGTGATATCATATTGACTACTCAAATTTAGTCTCAAATTGATTTCCCTGAAAACTGTCAAACATGCTTCAGCCATGCAAAATCAGGCATCCACTCTATGCCTTAGACCTAGATGTTTTGGCCATGCCAAGATAACATAACGGCTCCCTGTTGCCACTAGGCAGCTTCCTGCATTGAATCCTAAATCCATGCACATTATTATCATTATTGTATTGTTCAGCATCACAATTAAAACGAACCTGCAACCTAACTCAACATCACAATGGTTGCTGACATTGTTATTCAATGGATGGCCAGTCAAGAGTCGGTGCTAGAATGTACAATCTCATCCTTTGGATAAGAAGACAGGAACATGGGAATAACTTGATTCCCTGTGTACTGGGTCATTTCCTTGTGTTGTAAGATTGAGAGAATGTCTACCAGTAAATGGATTAAAAAACGAGGGGAGATCTTGTGATTAGTATCAAAGCAAACAGAAATAAAACGTGGACTTCTCCCATAACTGACAGAGTGGTCTCACTACTCCTATGGTCCAGGATTCACGTTTTCCCATTGACCACCATACTGCACCTATTAATGCACCCTGTTATTGTACTTTTTTTAAATAACACTATTGAAAATATCATCATCCAGGCCACACTGAAATCCAAAACCTGCAAACATGCAGGTAGATATTCACAGATTAAGCAAAAATAAAGAAAGACATATTAAAAAAAAATAAACCAAATAAATACTAACAAGCAAGAATTAATTGCCAAAATAGTAGAATCTGAAATAACAGAAAATCTTACAGAAACAATGAAATGTATGGAACACACACTGTATCCTATATCTACATATCTACATATATTTATGGAATAAGAGAGTGATAGACAGAAATAAAGATACACAGAGTTATATAAAAGATAGATATAGTATTAATGCAGATGCAGAGTGTAAAATGTCACTTATTAGCATTGCTGTGTGCGGATTGGAACCGGGGCTCATGATTGGCGAAGTCTCAAATGGATCATATTGACTCTACATCCATTGTAGTAAATAGCAAATTAGTCTCTGCACGTCTGCATCTGTGGTCCATGCCATGCTGTTTTTTTCAAGCACATTTGTTATAATGACAGGTATTTAGGGAGACCAAGAGCACAATCTCCATGTATAAGTCAGTAGTGTGGGCAATGGACTGAAGATCCAAAGGTAGTATGAATCGCATGAGCCCAAAAGATGGGCTTTTGCCGTTAAAAAATGTTTGAATCTCTGTTTATTGCTACCCTTGCTCTATACCACATAATACCAGATAACTCTGGCATGATTAATTTCCAGACAGACAGACAGATAGATAGATAGATAGATAGATAGATAGATAGATAGATAGATAGATAGATATCATGGTCTCCTCCCCTCCTCAGTAAATAATAGTAACAACTAAATAATTGACTAAATTACCATGTGATCAAGGAAGGCAAAAGGCTGGTTCTCATCTAAAGAGTCCCCTTCAATTTGCACATTAAAATTTGCAGTTCTACCCCTCACCCCTATCATGTACCAAAGGGCAGTGCTCCAGAAATTCCAATCAGCAGTTTCTTGCTAACAAAGTTATGATTGAATTTCAGTGTCTGAATTTCCAAACCCTGCCACGGGAATGCAGGCAATATGCTTCCACTCTCTGGGGAAGCTGTAATCACCCACTATCATTTGCCACATCAGACCAAAGGTGTCCAAATGAATCCCACTTACTGTGAGCCAAACGTAACAAGACCTCCCTTTTCAAGGTTTGAGCCCCCAGCCATCATTTTATGCTACCAACCCCTGAGCTGATCAGCTATCCTTGCTAAAGCTGTAGTCTACCTATAGCTTAGCACAGCCCAGATTGTTAGCCCAATTCTAGTGCCTGTCAAAAGTACTGAATATAGCATTGTCTTCACTTGTAAATAACGTTGCTTTGGTCTAGAGAGTCTTGTATCCTCAAATTGCATGTTGTCTCAAAATGTGTCCTCTAGATTCATAAAATCCAGATGAAAAAATATCTGATTGTGCAATTCTTTTCTTCCCTATCAAATGACCCTCTTCTCTCTTTTCCATCTTCTGCATGCCTTTGCACTCTGGGCACAACTTTCTCTAAGTCACTTGCATGTTTGCCATAATCTCTATTACTGTATTGCTGACATTTGCACACAACTCATTTTAAAGATCACAATCTCTCCTTTTCTGAAAGCCATACCCCTGTAACCAAACAATACCTAATCTCCTCTAGCTCATCTATGAATCCTACCAAACACCTGCACAAACTCACATGCACCCCTCCTCCCCCCCCTAATGAGAACACCTAACTCCTATTAATTTAATGTACCACAAAGAAACTTGAGTGCAGGAATAGAATGGTTTGTTTGAGCACATAAGACTAATCCCAATAACACTGGACTAACCACTAACAGTGGGCTAACGGAACAGCGTGCTGCCCAGTGTAAAGCATAAAGCGCTTCAGTGCCTCGTCAGGGGTATTATTGGCTATATCAATGCAATTAAAAATGCAATCACGTTAAATCAGAATAATATATTAAGGTTAAAAACGCAACAAACATTATATACTGCTCAGCACTTCTCACTAAAAGGGTATCACTCTCTTTGAAATCATATTCACTTTTATAACAACTCACGTCTTCATAGACATTAATGAGATCGCCCTTTTAGCAAATCTCCCTCACCCTCCTTAACATGGTTCACTTCTATTGAATTTAATGGGATTAAAAGCTTAAAGATCTGACTTTAGCGACAATGTACAGTGAACAAGTTGCGATGTACGACACAGACAAGAATAAAATGCATATAAAAATGGAATATGAGGCCAGCAAAATTGATGATAGAAATTAAAAAGAGGTTCCAAGCAAGCAGAGACCTTGACCCAAAGCAGAAAAAGCTGATATAAAGAAACAACTCTGATTGGATGTATAAAAGAGAGCTGTCGTGGGAAGTCTAACAACACCCTCATAAGACAAAAAAGTCTTCCCTGTGCTGGGTGGAATTTTTTTCCAATACATCAATATAAAATGCAGCTTCTTCCTTCTACATTTTCAGCAATTTACTTTGTGCCCAGTTAAATGTCGTTGGGCATACCATGAGAGCTGCCTTAAATCTGGAGGAGAGGTACAGATCTGAAATCTGCTTATGTAGAAGCAGTTTGGACAAAGAGATAGGACACTACCTCCATCTCTTGGATTGACCTCCAATATCTGTCTGAACTCTGACGACTGTAGCCACGTGTCGAAACCTGTCGGTGGTAACCCTATATGAAGAACCATTCATTCCTGTATGAACTCTATCAATAAATGACATTTTTCCACACATCCCTCTTGAGGGATGTGTGGAGAAATGATTTAGGCCCTCATTCCAAGTAGTTTTTAATTTCAATGGAGCCCGTGAGAGAAGTTGGCGACCCAAAGGAATTACAACACAGATAAAACACTAACTCAGCGAACCTTTTGTCGTTCACCCGGAGACTTTACCTGCTAAAAGAAAGTGGAGGAAATGAGGGTCCTATCCAGGGAATCAGGACTGGTCGGCCTTGTCATTTCACATTTCTATGGGGACCCTTAAGGTCCGACTTGTAATGGGTTAAATTTCTTTCCCCTGGAGTTACTGGTATCTCCAGTTCTGCATTACCTATAATTTGTCTTTAAATGTATAATTATAGAAATATAGGTTTCTGTAACACACTCTAACAAGCCCATGTCTGATTTAATGCTACTTTACATTGACAGCAACTGATCAGTCATTGTGAAAACATCCACATAATCAAAATTAATCCTTGGCTTTGAAGTGAACGTCTCCATTGAGGCTACAGTCTGGATAATTACTTTTCAGACCTCAAGTGTAAGTGCAGAAGTGAGACGAAATTTAACCCACGGGGAGCACTGTACAGAGCCAGCATGGGGAGGGATTTCAGTTAGAAGTTGTTTACTTCAAAGTTTCTCCAGGGGGCAGAAGAATTCCAGTGATTGTTGTTTTTTGTAAAGTAAGCTGGTTATGCAGGCAAACCCTTGCTTATAAGTGGGGCACTGTCTTGAAAAGTTCCCTCTTATCTTGGTGAAAGTAATTGCATTCTGTACATGAAAACATCTCGAAGTAGACCATGCACTGGTGGGACATGTACAGCACGATGAATAGATTTGCCCTTGCTCCAGACATACTTACAGTGCTAAGACTTTTCGTTCCCTATAAAAGCCCTAAAGGAACCATTCAAGTTTTCTGGATGCAGTCATCAATATGGTCAAATCTGTATGTGACTTCTGTGTAGGGGACTGCTCTATATGTGCCTGATCTGTAAGTGCATGACCTGTAAGTGCCTGATCTGCATTCACCTCATTTCTAAGTGCTTGATCTTTATGGGCATCATCTGTATGACTCTCACCTGCATGTGTCAGTCTTATTTGTTTGTGCGGGGCCTATATATGGCTGGTATATATACCCCTGATCCGCCTGTACCTGATCCATTTCTCTACTCATTCATTCCTGAGACTGTGAGGCATCCATCCATTTCTGATCATGTGACATTCTGTTTAATCTCTCAGACTCTCGGCAGTGAGCCCATAGCTGGATCTGTGTGCCATGGCTCAGTTTCTAGTGTATAAGATAACTACGAGTTTCTGAACTCATGCACCGTCAAGTGCATGCCACTCTTCCAATATCCCAGTATGCGTAATAATGATGCAGAGGCCGTGTGCTCCTGTCCTATTTCCGAGCCTGTGTACTTCCTATACAGTGCTGTACTAGTGGGTAATATATAAATATTCAAGCCAATGCCCTATTTCCATGAGTCAGTGCCCCATGTATCTGTTCCCAATCCTCGGATGTATCTGTCCATGCCCATTCTTGGTCGCCCAGTGTGCTCTTGCTCCATTTCGGAGCATGTGTGTTGTCTATTCAGGCCTGAGCTCGACAGAAATTTACCATTATTCAGGCCAGGGCTGTATCTATCCAGGCCAATGGCCAATTCACTGACATCTGAGCCTGTGATTTATCTGCCCATTCCAGAGCTAGTACAATGGGTGCATGATTTAAATCTATCCATGTGCCACCATCCTCGTACTCCAGATCCACTCCCAGGTCCTTAGCAGACAATCATGCATAATACTGATGGGGTGTTACATATGCAACTACAAAAGTGTGGTTTCAATGAGTTGTCACCCCAGGGCAATGCAGGTAAAAGCCAACATTAAAAAACGAAAAATATCTGAAATTCACCATCGTTTACTGAGCTAATTATAAATTGCACCCCGGCCGTGCACTGCTTATGACCTCATATATTAATTCACTCATGACATGGTAAATGACATTTGAAAGTGGAAGGACGCTATTTCCCACTTTGACCTCCGTATATGAGTTTATCTCCCTGCTCTACTCACTGTTCCCACTGCCCTTCACCTATTCTTTGCTCCTTGTCATCTGGCACTCCTTTCCTCCTTCCACACCTACTACACCAGCAGAAAGTATTCTCATACTTAGTAAAGCCAGCCCATCACATGTTCCAAGTGACCCTTTAATCCCCCAAACATTATCATATTCTTTACTGCCTCACATAATTGTTGAAAAACTCCCTCTTCACTGACTTTTTCCCCACCTTGATTCAAAACGAGGATAGCCATGGCCGTAATCAATAAAGCAACTTGTGACTCCATTTATGAGCCATTTCCTTAGATAATGTACTTTTCTAAAGCTCAGGAACGCCTAGGGTTCAAACAACTTATTCTCTATTTGGCTGCGCAAACCTTTATCGACCCACTTCAGTCTGGTACATGGGTACTCCATTCCATTGAGTCCGACTTCTCTTAGGTGTCAATCTTAATTACTTGTGCCTACTACTATTCCCTATCTTCTTTTAGACCCTTTGACTTCTCAAGGACTTACAACATCCCTGAGCACTTTACAATCTTTTCTCCCCTTGCCTCACTTGGCATCAGTGGCATGGCACTAATATTGTAATCCTCTTACCTATTTGCCTTCTTTGTCATATGGTGGCATCTGCTTCACCACCCACCCCTCTGTCGGCTGGTGTTTAGTTTGGATCCCGTTCTGCTCTGGCTGTACTTCACACCATTTAGTAACATCACTTTCTGCTTTGGGTTCTCATATAGCCTTAGCTCCAAAGGTACCCGAATCATCTAATTTCCAACTTGCGAGACCCACATCCAGTCTTACTTCTATAATTGTTTAACAGACATCCAGGACTATGGATCTCCAACTGCTCATGTTTAATTTTTTTCAAGCCTGCGATAATCTATTTTCCATCCTCCCAAGCTGCTCACTTCCCATCCAATGCGATACTATACCCCCAATGTCAATCGGAGGTCTCTTCCTGTGCCACAAAACATGGTGTGATATAAGTCTGAACATATCAAACTACAGGTGTATAAGTGTCACAGTGGCTTCTAGAAAGTCTGTCTTCAACTTGCGTTTGAAACACTCCAATGCCTACTAATGAGTTTCTCTCATGACCACTCCTAACCAGAAACTTCGTTCAGTTGAAAGGAAGCCTTTCACCTCTCTCTAGCCTACTTCTGCACCACTGAGATTCCAGAATGTCGGCTTACTGCCCCATTACATTGTAATCCTTTCCCAGCAAACTCAGAGCCACACAGGCATGCCGCTTTTCAAATAACACCTCCTAAGAAGCGAACACCCGAACCCATCATCATAACCATCATACTGACTCTTTGTACTTACTATCTATGCACTGAGGTAAATGTACTTTGGTACACATTTATGCACTGGATACGTTTTAAAAAGAAAATGGCTACTGATCTTCCTCTTCTGGATTCTCCTTCATGAGCCTTTATAAAACATCTCTGTAATTAATCAAAACACCTAGGTATCACATATTAGTGCCCAGGGCCAGATCTCCTACACCAGTAACCCTATTGGGCCCATATTACAGACAGTGACCCAGGGTGCAAGGAGCATGTGCACTCGTTTGCTGCATCTCCAGGCCACTGTTGTATTCTAGAAGGGGGTAGAGGTGCTTGTGCGACCCCTTCCGTAATACAGATATTTTGGTGCAGGTATGTCTCCAGTGGTACGTTAAGAGGGTGTTTCCTCATTTGTATGGGGTCTTAGCCCCATGTAAATGAGGGATACACTTTGCCTCTGCACCCACAACATATTATGCATGCCGGTGCAGATAGAAGGAGGCATCAGGAGGCGCACTGAGTGTGCTGCACAAAAAAGTGGTGGAACGGAGTGCGCCCTCTTAGGACAGTCCTCTAAAGGGATGAAAAGGTGTTACATGGACTAAAAGACAAAGTGACAACTTTAAGCAGCTGCAACATATTTCACTAAAACACTGCTCTCAGGACAGTTGTGCACCAATTTGAAGTTGCACCACAGCACAATCAGGGACAGTGTGCTCTATTTGTAATAACTCTTTATTCATAATTTTTAAACAATAACTTGATAGCATAACATGGTCTACTGAGATTTGTTTCCAGATCCTGAGGGTATAAATCTATTTGGCAATGCCTATCAATTATGAGCTGCACCATGAGGCCATACATCCAGTTTGATATACGATTACAGTGGATATTAAATGGCTCCAAAAGTTCTAGGATTACGTCCTAGCCTGACAAATAAAACGTAACATAGAATACCAACAAAGGAACACAGGAAAGCTGTCTAAGGTTTGTGCTAGTTGTCCTACTTTACAATCATATACACAGTTCAAGAGTATAATGGTGAGAATGAGGCTTTAGGCTTACATAGCTGACCTGGCGGTTGGCTGTTTTTTTTTTTTTAATAACAGTTTTATTGTTTTTTTGGCAAGACTACAAAAAAATGCACACCTTTTGCCGGTCCCTACAGAGAGTACTTAATAAATATTCACATAAATATCTATGCACGGTTGTTCCCTTACACCTCATTTTAAGCACAAACTCCACCAAAGTAAGAGCACCATTTTCGCCACACCTTGGCATGTTTCTTTGGGTACCCTTGTGTTACATAAATTGGCTCCTCCAACTTAGCCTGCCCTTCATTTTCTCAGTGGGGAGACCCAGGCCTTAGTCAATATTTTGCTATGTCTCTTTTTGCTAATAGCGTCCTCAATCTTGCTAGGATTCATTCGCCCGGGGGGCCTCCTAAATCATCTAGTATCCCTAGTAAGGTAAATTTAGGCGAGCCCTCAATCTGCTGGCCCAGGACCTTTGAAAGAGTTTGAAAGATGCCGTGCCAATATTGTTGAAAAGGAGGGCATCCTCACACCACATGGAAGAAATCTCCCATGCAATCCTGGAACCTGGCGCAGGTGGGTTCCGGGAGCATTCTCATATGCAAAGTGTCAGTAAAGAATTTGAATGAGGTGTAATGTAGCTGATATTGCCAGGGTGCCACACATGCTTCTCTCCAATGTGTCCCCAGCCAGACCTCCCACCGAGCTCTCAGATGTGACAGGCTACAAGGCAAGTGATTGACTGGGGCTTTGTACACCTGTGAAATGCCCCCTTTCTCTATGGGACCCAGGAGTATATGTGCCTCCAGTGGATTATAGTCTGGGTAGTGCCGCAAGGGCCTCACAGTGACCCGCTAGGGCATGTCTGAAGTGGAAGTAGCAGTAGAATTGAGATTTGTGAAGTGAAAATTCAGCTTGAAGGGTAGGAAAGGATTTCATATGATCTCCCTCCCACACATCACCCAGTTTCGACATGCCTAGTTTATCCCAATCCTTGAACCCCTCCAACTGTGACACCTGGTGCATCCATGTACCTGTCCAGAGCGGGGTTTCCATCGTCACTCTGTGGTCCCATCTTGTCCATCGCAGCGCAGCCCTCCAGGCCTGGAACACTACTCAGGTCATTTATGGGAGTGTCTGCGGTTTGGCATCCCATATAACATACCCGCAAGGTTGTCTAGACCAATCAGTGAGAACTCCTTTCTGTAGGACGGGTCTGCCCACCCTCCATGCACCCAGTCATTCACCACCAGTATAAGTGCAGCCCAGTAGTAGTGACAGATGTCAGCCAGGGCCAGGCCTCCATCAAATGTGGATCTTACACATTTGTCAAAGGAGATTTTGGTGGGCTTACTGGCCCATAGGAATTTACGAGCTTTAGTGTTGATGGCATCAAACCATAGGTTTGGGATGGAAAATGTGTAGGTATGGACTATGTACAATAGGTGTGGAAGGATCATCATTTTATATAGGACTATTTTCCCCAATAGGTTGAGTAGCAGTTTGGTCCGTCTGTAAAAATCTTCCTGATCTGCCCGGCTACAGGTCTAAGGTTAAGGCACCACTCTATGTCTGGGTCTCAGGTCATTTGGATCCCCAGGAATGGGAAGCTTAAGCGTTGGATGGGGAGGCCTGTGTGGCAAATTTTGTCTCCCCTGTCTCCTTGCAGAGAGAGCAGTAGTGATTTAGACCCGTTCATCATTAATCCTGATGCAGAACCAAAGGTGCTCAAGATAGAGATTAGGCGGGGTCCAGTTTCCGCCGGACGGGCCATAAATAAAAGGACATCGTCCATGTATAGTGATATCCTGCCCTCTTGGGCCATTCCCCAATCAAAGCCTCAGATCCGGCATCGCATCGTATCCAAGTTGTTAAGGGCGAAAAGAAGAGGGGACAGGGGACAGCACTGTCTCGTGCCCCGTTGAATCTGAAGTCTGGGGGAGACCGCTCCGTTGACCGGCACTTGAGCCTGCTGCTTGGCATCTAAGACATGGATATAGAATTGAAATCAAGCACCAATGCCCAATTTAACCAGGACCTCAAGTAAGAAAATCCAGTCCAATGAAACAAAGACTTTCTGGAAATCAAGAAGCATCAGTGCAGTGGCGCAGTGCAGCAACAGGAAGGGGGCCAGTGCAAGATGATCCCCTGTGATGCAGCATTTTGTGCTGCAGTGGGGGATAAAGCCACACTGGTCTGGGTGGACTAGCTGGGTCAGCACATTAGTGATCTGTCTTGCCATGACCTTTGCAAATAATTTAACTGCAGCATTGATAAGGGAAATAGGTCGGTAAGAGGCGCACTGGTCTGATGGTTTACCAGGTTTCAGCAGTACCACATTGGTGGCCAGGTCGATCTCCTCTGGGAAATGGCCCAGCTCAATGGCTTTGAGGTACATATTTAGAATTGGAGGTATAATGAGTTGGTGCATTACATATTTAGAATTGAAGGTACAATTAGTTGGTGCATTTTATGATAACATTTGATTGCGAACCCGTCAGGGCCCAGGGTTTTGCCTGTATTGAGCTCTGTTGGGAATATCTGCAATAGCCAGGGCATGTGTCTTCCATTCAGGGCATGCCTGTTCAGCGGATAGGAAACTGTAGTAATCCGCGAATGGGGCCGCTATCCCAGGGCCAGTCATGGGTCCCATTCCATTCTCAGTCGAGATACTGGGTACCAATCTAGATTCTAGCTCCTTAGCTGTGAGCCAGTGTAAGAGCTTGCCAGACTTATCACCCCATTCATAGATATGTCTAGTTGAAGTTTCCCAATGTTGACGGGCTTTATCCATGCATATTTGTCGCAGGGTTGCCCTCCCCACAGCAAGTCACCTGCCAAGCCATTCCATTAAGTCGACCTGGATGGAATAGACATTTCAAGTTGTGCTACTCGGGTCTGCGTCTCACGGGACCTGACCCTGATATAGGAGCACGTGCTACTGCGCATAGCTGCTTTACACGCCCCACAGTGTGTCCCCAGTGAGTCCACTGTTTCCTGAATAACACTCAGGAAGGCCTTCTGTTGGGCTTGCAACGTCAGGGTGAACGATTTATCTTGAAGAAACCAGGCGTTGAGATGCAACATCTGTTTCTCCCCCTCCTCTCTTCGATCTGCTGTCTGGAGCAGAACCGGGGCATGGTACGAGATGCCCTGGATAAGAATGCGGGTACCCGGTGTGTAAAGATGGTCGTGGGCAGGTAGCAAAAAAAGGTCAATACGGGATAAGGAGCTATGTGTTGTCGTGTGGGTATTCCCTAATGTTGGGATTCTATACACTCTATGTGTCGCATAGCCCAAGGCCCAGCGCCCTGTTGGTTAATCCCTTACCCTGCCTGGTCTTGGTTCCGGGAGCGCGCAGGGAATCAAGGGGAGCCAGAATATCATTAAAGTCTGCCCCTATAATCGTCCTGCCTAGGCGGAGGAATAATATAAGGTCCCTAAATGATGTCAGCATGGAGGCACCCAATTGTGGGGGACATAGACACTCAGGAAGTTATAGAGGGATCCACCCAGCGAGCCCTCAAGTAGCATATTTCTCAAGGGCATCTCGGGTGACTGGAGAGATTACAATCGGAAGAGATTTATGGAGCATAATTGCCACTCCCCTGGTTCCGCAGTTGAATCCTGAAATATTATAATTTACTGTAGCCATAACATGTTAGGAAAGAGCAATTGGTCCCCATGAGGTGGGCTTCCTGGAGCATAAGAACCCTGGGAGCATGACGGTGTAGGAAATGCAGAACAGCACCTCTTTTAATATGGTCGAAGAGACTGTTGACGTTTCACGTCAGTTCTGTGAAAGTAATCATGGTGGCCTTTGCAAAGACTCACGTGGGAGGTTGCGGAAGGTAAGGTAACTGGTCCTGGGCTCCGGTAAGTGCAGGCCAAGTCCAATCATTCGGTGTCCCTGCCGCCAAGAGCAACAGTCAGGATACAGTGGTGCTGGAGTGCAGAAATGTGGTATGGCCAGTGTAGCCACCCCCCCTTTGCGAGGCAATGGTCCGTCTCTGATGGAGGAGCGCCACCCCATGTCGGTCTCAGCCTCTGGTGGGGTGTGAATGTAGGTCTCCTCTCTCTCCGAGTCCGAGGTAGGCGGTGTCGCCAAATGTCCCTAACGCCCACAATGTTTTTTTGTTCCAAGGACCCCGCTGGCCCTTGCCGGCCATCACCCGGCCTACCAGCCGCCCATGATCTGGCAACGGCAGTGGCCGGACTACCTGCAGGTGCATCTGACCTGTAAGCCAGTTCATGGCCTCATCCGGATTGTAGAAAAAATTAGATTTTCCTTCGTGGACTATTCTCAGCCTCACGGTGAATAAGAGCATATATTGTAGGCCCATAGCTTTGAGTCTTTGCTTGACCTGGTCACACAATTTCAGTTGGGTTTGAACATGACAAATGTAGTCCGGAACTATCATCGCACAACTGGCCGGGTACATGAGTTGGTCCTGCGCCCTCGCTTCCCGCCGGATAGCATTTCTATCACAATAGTTAAGGATTTTAGCATTCATTGGATGGGCAGGGGCTTCCAGAGGATGCCTCTGGGCCAGCGACCTGTGCGCTCATTTAACAATAATACAGGCAGATAAGAGGCTGTTGTCTATCAATGATTTCACCCACTGTTTCAGAAATAATTCAGGTGTCAATCCTTCCACCCCCCCCCAGCAACCCAACAAAGTAAAGGTTACTTCTGCAGGCTCTGTTGTCCTTGTCCTCAGCTCAGTTGGTGAAAGTTTTTGAAGTTGTCGTCAAGGCGTGTCACCTCTGTTTTAAGGTCTAGGACTGCATCCTCCAGCTCGGACATACGGCCTTCTGCTTCTCTAGCTGTCGTATTTCGTAGACCCTGGCGCAGGAGGGCTGCGTCCACTCGGACCTCTCCAATCTTAGATTCGAGGACAGTGTGTGACTCTTGAATTGCCAGTAGGATCATGGTGGTGTCCCTACCTCTTTTAGGGTCCTCACTCCGGGGTGCCTCTCCACAGGTTCCTTTCTGTCCTCCTGCAGGCGCTGTAAATTTGCCAATTTTTGTTTGGCCTGGGGGCACCGGAGGCTTGTTGCAACCCATTCTGTGCTCCTAGGGTGGTTCAACAGTCTCAGTAAGTGGGGCCTGCACAGCCAAGAGCGGTGCGAATCCCGACCCGCCGGCGTAGTCTTAGAGTGGGCGGCATGAGCACCTGAGGTCCCAAAGTCTACAGAGGGGGAGCCAGCTCCAACAGGTGCATCCGGGTGCAAACAGTGCACCTCCTGCACCTGGGGTCCCAACCCCTGAATGCCATTTGATGATTTCAGGCAATGGGGTCAGCACTGGCCACAGACAGTATAGGACATAGCCTGCCTGCCCGCCATTGTCCTGCTGTGGGTGGCACGAGCAGCTGAGCCTCTGAGCCCACCAGTGGGGGCGGTGGGGCTGGGGGAGACAATCCAAAGTGCGACCCAGACAACACAAGCCAACTATCCCTCAACTAGTGCCTAGGAAATCTCAGCTCTACCTGACGGTCCCCCCAGGGCCAGGTTCTCGTCCCACAGAACCCCTGGGGGCCCAGGAGACAGTCACCGGTAGCACCTTCCACAGGGTAGGGGGTGCAATCAAGTTTATCTCGTTGGCCGTTCCACTCATGTCATACTGAACTATTGAGGCAGGCTGCATTCGCTGTTCCCCTCACAGCTCAAAGAGGCAGCCGCAATGCGACAGGGAAGACGCCTCTCTCCTCCGGGGGCCTATCTCCCTTCGGTGGCTCAAAGGCCCTAGGCATCCGACCGCATCCAGCAACAGCTCCCCCGTATGGGCAGAGGACCTGGCCTCTCTCACACAGCTGAGTCTCAAGAGAAGACTGCCATCTTGTCTCCCGCACTGGACAGATAGTCCATGCCTCAGGCAATCCGGATCGCCTCGTGGGGCCAACACTGACCCCCCCCCCAACTGACCTCCCCGGGTCTGGCAGCTCCACCACAGCTCGGGAGGGTGGAGCTGCCCTCCCGAGCAGCCAGCGCCGACAACATAAAGTTCAGTACAGGAGCCGAGCAGGAGCTCAGTAGAAAGCAAACTCCATCTTGGCCATCCTGACTCTGCCCCAATTATGCAGTTCTCAACACTCTGTATCATAACAGAAAAGAAAAACTGCTATCAGTCTGACAAATTACAAAATCAGTTCTCCATAATTGTTAAGGTCATATGGAACGGTTCAGGAAGGCATGCCATCTGATTTTGCATCTAACTGAGCCATAAGCAGGGTCCAATCACCATGAGTAATATGCCTACCAAGCATCTACTAATGTTTTATTATAGCTGCTACTTCCGCTTCTGCCTACTTCCATACATCATGCAACAATTCATCCACACTGGGTATTCCACCTGCTTTCAATTCCATAGCTATTTTTTATTTCGCTAACACCAGGGCCAAGTCAAGTAACCTGCTGATCTACTTGTTATCCATGCTTATAGAAAGCTACCAAATAAGGTCAGATCGGGGGAGAGCTGCAAACCCAACTCAGTCAGATCATTGGTCCTATCCAGGACTTAAGACCAGCATTGTTGTATTACCCCACAGTGTAATGATTCAGTGTAAAGAAAATCGTCTTCTTTCACGCCAAGAAACTCCCTCTGTCATCTGCACCTCACTTTTAGTTTCACATTTAGGCACACATTGGAAAAACACAAAGAGAATCACCAAGGCAGAGAAGTTTGGATTGACATTTACCAATGAGAATGTTAATCAAATCGTGGTAAGCCCATCTCTCCTCTCAGACCTTAATGTGGCCCAAACTATTGCTCAAACTCAAGACTGGGACACACTAAAAGAAAAGAAACAGGATAAGAGTAATACTTCATGAGATAATCATGACAAAATATCTGAGAGTGAACGCAGCCCCTAGAGGCCTACTAGTAAGTAATGCACCAAAGATCTTCATTGAAGATGCTACTTTCTGTAAAGAATGGGCCCAGATCGCCTGGCATTGCACCAGGGATTGGTTGATTTTAATAACGGAAACGGCCCAAAGATTATCAGACACTATTCTGGTAGATATACAGACCAGTGAAGGGGAAATGAGGGTGACAGTTTCAGCTTTTTAAAAAAAGGCTAGAAGAAATCAATAAGGAAACAAATGAGTACAAGGAGTTTCTTACTCAATCCAAAGTAAAGAAATTCCAGAAGGATGTTAAACGATTCTCATTCAGTAAAGTGTATCCCTACTCCACCCCTGATTATAAAATACCAACAGATGTTAACTCAGATCTATCTGGCACTAATTCATCAGATGATAGATCCACAGATTCGGAAACATGAGGAAGTGACAATGAACAAAGATGGAGCAACAAAACAGGAAGCAGAAGAAGATCATGGGTATGTCCCTGGCAAGGGTACAATAACTACTTACCACACCCTCAATATTTTCAGCCACCTTGTTCTCCACATGGCCAACAAATGTTATCATGGGGTCCCCCGTTTAACCCAATGGCTCCTTCTCCCTTCCAAAACAATTAGTACCCGCCTTTTTTAGCCAGAGGCCAGGGTCGCAGGGGAAGAACAAGAAAAGACAACAGAGTCCAATTGGAACTAGAAGACACACAGGTTCACATGAGGAGCATGTCCAACCCACAACAGGGACCCAGCACATCAACAACTTGGTGATAAACCTGACTAATAAAGTATTGACAGAGACACAAACACAGGAACTCAACAAAGGACAAAGGACTAGGGTTTGGACCAACACCCAGATTTGACAAATTTTACCTACATTGTGAACTTGCAGTCTTATTCCACAAACTTCGACTCAAGGCCCACTTTGGGGACCAGGAGTTCACACCAGAGACTTCCACCACAGGTTTACGTAAAAAATGGACATACTACCCACCCACACATACTACTCCAGTTGAGATAATAGCTCTTGGAAAAGTAGTTTATGCTGAAATCGAACAACTTGATTCCAATACCCTTAGAAAGTTCCAAAATCTAAGCAAGGCAGAAAGAACGACTCTTACTGAACTACAAAATGGCACAGACATGCTAATAAAACCTGCAGATAAGGGCAGGGCATTGTCCTACAGACTGCCTCTGCAGACAGGACAGAATGTCAGAGACTGCTTGCAGAGGAACACAACTACATTATCCTCGAAAGAAGCCCTACCCCAACAATTGGAGTAGAAATCAATTCAATGACTGAGGAGACTGAATGGGAAGGGTGGATAAGTAAACAAGAAGGAGATTATTTTATGGAACCCCTATTTTTACACCCTCCCTAAAATTAATCAAAATCGCAATTCAGCCCCAGGCAGACTGATAGCTTCAGGAATCGAGTCACTGCTAGAGCCATTATCACAATTCTGTTACTATTTTCTCAACCATATTATGCAGAATACAGACACATACTTTAGGGACACGAAAGACTTACAAGTCCATATAAAGGGCCTGGAATTTGATGACCAACAAGACCTACTAATCAGTCTTGAAATGGAACGTCTGTACACCAGCCTACCTCAAGAGGACACACTAGAGGTTATTAAGTAAACCTTTGCAGAGGTAGACTGGATCCATTCCACTCCCATACAATTTGTTATGAAATGCGCACAATTGGACCTGACAAATTTATTTTTAAGTAACCCTGTTTCTCCAAATCCACGGCACATCTATGTGGAGCACCTTTGCCCCTAGTGTGGCCGGTTTGTATGTTTACAATCTAGAAAAGAAACATATTCTTCATAATGACAACCCATACCATGCACACATTTTCAAGTGGAAACATTACATTGACGACATCCTGGTGACACAACGATGGCTCTAGAAGTTCATCGAATGGCTTAAAAACGAAGACAGGAATCTAAAATTCACCCACACTCTAAGTAACAAACCTCTCACGTTCCTAGGTGTAACCATTTTTCACAAAGAAGGTACATACCTTTCACAAACCAACTGCCAAAAAAATCCTCTTGAGATTTGACAGTCTCCACCCCCACTCCTTTCGGGGGAATCTACCTTATGGAAAGTTCCTACATTTACGTAGGAACTGCAGTTGCACTAGCTACTTTAAACTCCAAGCAGATAATCTGGCTGACAAACTAAGGGCACGGAATTACCCAGAACACATAATCCAGAAAACAAAGAAAAGGGCAAGAAAGCAGAATTGTGAGGCATTACTGAAAACACCAGTAAGACAGAAGACTGAGCCTCCCTTAGTATGTGTTACTACATATAATATTGCATCTGACACCATATAGAAAATCATCAAATGCAATTGGCGCATACTGAACATTGGTCCCAAGCAATAGGATTGCCCATTATTTTCGCACAAAAGAGCCAAAAGGCTAAGAGACATACTTGTATACACGAGACCCAGACAGAGCCCAAGACCTACTAACACTATACATAACGCATTCCGTAGGCCAGGAGTAGTGGGGCATTACCCTTGCGGCCAATGTAGTGTCTGTCATTTCACGAGATCTACAAAAGAAATTGACCTACGTTCCTTATGGCAATTACGAAAATATACGAACTGCAACACTAAATGTGTTGATTTGCATGATAACCTGTCCCTGTAATTTAATGTTCATAGGAACGACAACCAGAAAGGTGAGCACCAGAACAAGTGAACACTGTTGCAGACATTACACCGCGAAAATCGCAGAACACTACATAACCAACAGACACACAGTGAAAGATCTCAAATGGGTGATTTTAGGTGGATCTACAAATTGTCCATCCATAATAAGGGTCTGAACGAAGAGATCCCCTGGGGGAATATTTTATGAAACCACCCGTAAACAATGGACTGATCCCCATGCAGATTACACACTGGTATCCACTTCCTGACTGAAATCTATTAAACAACATAAGAACATGGGCACATGTAATAATAGGATTTGCCCTTGGCGGTTTTTACTTAATTTTTGTACATAATCTTGTAGATACTTACAGGGTATTTCTTCACCTATTCACTTTTCAATGCACTTAAATTGACAGATATCCATTGCCACTGTGTGGCAATAATGAGCTTATCACACTTTAAAGGGGGGACTACAATTCCCAGCCTTCCCTGATGCCAAAAGATGTCGTCCACCGTCACTGGAGGCATGTCACTGGATACGGGACCAACCCCGGTCCTCACCGCCCCACAGAGACACTCAACTCACACTTCCAGGATCTATGGGAGTTGCCGAGCAGGAGGGTGTTGTCTTGTTCCAAACCATTAAGCATGTATACCAGTAACTCCACCGGTGTTAAATTATTCCAACCCAAACGGCCCCGGGGAGCCTCAGCCTCACATACAATCATGTCGCCTGCATTTATCATGTGACGCTAATTAGATCACATAACTTACGCTTAAAAACACTACTCAGCACCGGCACAACCAAGATGCGAGGTGTGCAGGGAGCCGAGTAGGCCTCTTTAGATGGCCAATTCCCTTGACAAAGTAAGTGTAAAGTGGCTTTTAACAATGTGAGCAGTAATGTTTGCGCACTATAGCTGGAGATTACATTTAACCCTGTTGTCTCCACAGTGTGTGACTACAGGGATCACCCACCCCCACAACCTTATGATGCCTAACTAACATGTAGGACATGTAGGTTTATAGAGGAAACCATTTTTACTTTTTCTTACACTTGTGTTGTACACCATCTGCCATTACGCGTTTATTTCTGTATGTTGGAATTTATCTTGTGTCACATGCTTTTTAATTGTACAAATAGATACTGATGTATAGAGGGAATATCTACACGTGTTTGCATGTCGCGCACAATAAGGTTGGTGTGTTAAACAAGTAAGAGATTGCAAATAAGAGATACATTCTTTCTTCCTAAGAGAGACCATAAGAAGGAAAAGGTCCTAATATGGTCTGTATGGATGCGTGTATGCTTCTTTTATGTTGTATGATTACATAAGCATATAAATTGGAATTAGCAACAATGCAACGTAGGGATTTAACACGTATTCTGGTCCTTAAGAAGCCTACTGACCCGCTCGGTATTACAGAGGCTGAAACATGTTGACCTTCTGATGTCTGGGGGCATCATACCCTTGAGACATCCCACTGTTTTTAACCTTGCCTAAGGACCTCTAGAGTAAAAGCCAGAATAGGATCCGGCAGGCAATTTTAATCCATTAATAATCCCACTTTCTTAGATTAAGTGCTGCGCTAACTAAGTGCATTGAGCACACCCACTCACACTAGGTGCAGTGGGTGTGGATCTGATGATGAAGCATGCCACAGGTGGTACTTGTGGATGAGGATCATACAAAAATATCCAAGAGATGCCAAGATCGCACTAATTCACCTGGGTGCAGATCTGACATTTTCTAGAGTTATACTAAGAACCACACAGATGATCTCTTAATGCAACGAGATTTAAGAAAAATAGGTTAACCCTCCTTAGGGTAGTTACTAGAATTACCCCACAATCCCACACCATGTGGTAAAAATCAGCTTGAGAGGAGACGCAGTGGGGGCTAATATCAGCACCACTGTGTAAATCCTGGTTATATTGGCTGGAAAGAGATATACCTGATAGACGTATTTAAACTGCATATATTCAAGGCGTATGTTTGTATTAACTGTCTTTACATATCCAAGTATACATGACCATTCCTTGTATAGCAACTGCTTCAGCAGTTTCAATTCCCACTGCACCCCAGTCCTGTTGCTATCTAAATGCCCCTGTTGTAATGTTCAGCTTGTATTCCAATTAGGTATACCATTGGAGGCAACACATTTAACAACACATTTATTGCAATAAAAAGTCAAAGCCATTCAAATAGTTTCCTTCCTCCATACCTTCTTCCTCTGCTCATCAGAGACATCACAGTACAGTCCTTGATTAGGTAGTTACATGGTGTGGTTCATCAGGAATTGCACGTCACTACAGTCTTTTATGCTCTTTTCATCAGAGGCATCACAATCCAATTCTTGATCAGGTTGTTATACATTATAATTCATCTTGCTTTTCACTACTTTACACAGCCAACATCTGCTTCATGGAGTACACTGCTTTATCAAGTCTTAGAGTTTATGGAACAATTGTTTTTAATTGTATGTGAGTAACTTGATTGTTAATTAAAATTATTATTTTTGACCGTTTTCTTAAGGTTGCATGTTTGCCCTTATAAAGAAAAATTCCCCCTGATAACAGTTTTTGCAGATATAGGGCAGCACACTTACATTACATCCTCTCTATAGTGTGTTCTTTGCATACAATAAAAAACAATTCTCCATAAACTCTAAGCCTTGATAAAATGGTATTCTCTGCGAAACTATCTGATCAAGAACTGATCAGGAACTGGACTGTAATATTTCTGATTAGAAGAGTATAAATGCCTCGATAGTATATGTAATTGGGCCTCTCTGTAATTGTTACAACTACTCTAATCTAAAAACGTAATAACTTATATTTGCATGTAACCAATAATGATGTACATTATATGCACTGTTCACAGATGTTCAGCACCCATTGGGCTAAAAGAGCTATTAGCTCCTCCCATCGTGTGCCTTAGACCCTGGCTGCTTCAACTTACAGAACACACATAGGGCCTGATGTATCAAGTGCTATTACAGTTGCGTAAGTCAAATTTGAGCCTTTGCTACCGCAAAATAGCTTTTTTAAATGTACCAAACCCAAATTTTGATTCAATTACAGGTTCCTAATCGCAATTTGCATTTTAGAATAAATACAGAATCGATATTTGAAAGGAGCGTGTAAAAGGCGCCCCCTTACCAAATAACAATTCTTTAGCTTATGTATTAATGTTTTGTGACTGAAATCCGGTCACAAAACATTACGATTTTACCACCAATTCAAAATTGGTCATAAACATTTGCAAACTGGAAGAGGTCTCTAAGGGACCCCCTTCCCATCGTGAATGTCGACAAAAAACATTTTTAAGTAGTAGGTAGCGGTCCCTTGGACCACTGTCTGTTCCTAAAAAATGTTTATAAAAGTACTTTTTTTTTTTTTATAAGCACATCCTATTTGCCTATTATGAGAACAGGCTGCATTGAAAAAAAAAGATTGCTTTATTTAAAAGCAATCACAGAAATTGTGATCTGCTGACCCCAGCAGGCCTCCATGCCTGTGAATCCAACCAATTGCAGAGGGTCTCAATTTGTGTTGTACCTCATGCATATTAATGAGGTAGGTTGAATTGCGACCCACTACAAATCGGCATTTTGCGAACCAACCTACTAATACAAAGGTTGGTTCACAAAATACCAATGGATTCAGTAGAAGTTGGGGTGCAAATTGCACCCACTCTACTGAATCCATTTTAGTAGATTCCTAATAAGAAATCACAAATTGTGATTTGATGCAATTTATGATTTTTAATAGGAATCTTAGTACATCAGGTCCATAATTCTTTAGCTGATGTGTCCTGGGCTGCTCTGCATATGGGGCCTCAATGACAGCCTCTTACAAAGTATTTCGCAGTTCATCAGGAGTTTGAAGTGCATAAATAAAGTATGGGAATTGTTATCCTATGTACAATGGGGGTGGGGCCACAAATAAAGTAAAAAAGAACACAATATTCTACAACTATTGTGTTGGCCTTTTACCTTCATGTAAATATATATTAAATAAAATTGGTGGGAAATGCATTCTTTTACGTTAAGAAAGCTCAGACAGTTAATGCAATCACTGCAGATGTCAGCGTGTGTAACCTGGCAGTCACACAACTGAATTCTGTTATCGTACAATATCGTAAATTACACCTAAACGGCCAGTTCCGATTTTGTTTGCTCTAAGTTTTTTTTCTTATAAATAATACACACTTACGCCTAAGTCAAACTTGTTTCTTTCTCTGCAAATGAGAGAAAGTTGGACGAAGATGCACGCTGCAACAGAAATTCATCATGGGAATTAGTGTTGGCAGTCACATTAGTGAAGGAGATGAAGCCATGTAAAAATTACATTTATTCTTGTTATGGTGAGCATCGGCAGCATAAGACACTTCTACAGGATTAGATTGAGATAGCCAGGAGACCTGTGAGTAGACCTATGCTTGTGGGAAAATGTGTGCATGCCCATAACCCTGCTGCACTCCTTTCAATGGGCACCAGTAGCTCTCGCTGGTGCACAACACCTGCACCCTCAGCCAGTGCGGAGCTGATGGTCCTTCACCTGAACAGATGCCTGGTGCTCTCTCACAGGAAGATGGAAGGTACAGCTAGCAGTATAGTGGAGTACACAGTGATTTGATGATTTAGGGGACCATGATTGGAGCTCTTCACTTTGTTTGTGGTAACACCAAGCCATACATCAACAATTAGCATGCATGCACTAACAGAACTCCTATTGCACCATTGAAGTTGAGCTGCCCTCACAAGCTTTACTCCTCTATCCACTCATTTTGAAGTTTGCCTGCTTTAACCAAGCCAGGGAAATGAATATATAAAACGTCAAACTCCTTCAGCATGTGAAGGGTTTATGTTTGATATTCCACGTGAAACACAATTTCGAATTGGACTAGAACACCTTTTACAATTCAAGAACATAGCTGCCAAGTGGATCTGTCACATGTGTAACACCTTCACTCTAATCCCAGAGCTTAATTTGCTTTAAAAATAAGTGTACTGGTTACCAAATTGTTTCTTTGGAGATTGGTATTGGCACCATCCACAGCCAGCACCAACATTGCCTAGTTACACAGTAAAAGGCAGACTTCTGATGAAGGGAGCAAAAGAATGTGGGAAATGTGCGATAAAGTTTACTTTAGGCAACGTAGTCACGCCTACTGCTTAAACACCCTCAAAATGCTCAATGAAATCTTCAAATGATTCCCAGTCAACACATGCAGAATGGTCACCCAGGCACTCATCATCAGCAAGCTGGACTATGGCAACACGCTCTGTTGGAATCACTCTCTAACTGCTAGAAGAATTCTAACCATACAAACACCAGCGGCCAGACACACACTCAGGCTTTCCCCAGTGTTCACATCACTCCACACATCAAAGACCTCCACAGGCTCCCCATTTACTAATCCACACTCTTACAACTGCTCACACACACACACACAAAGTCCTGTACTGCCTCTGCCCCACCTACCTCAATAGTCGCATCAACTTCAACACAACTACAAGACACCTCTGCTCAGCTAGACTCCTGCACACACACTTCCCCTGCACACACAACAATAATCCGTCTTCTTGCTTTCTCCTACCTCGTGCCCAAAGCCTGGAACAACCAGCCCCTAAACATTAAAGCTGCCTTCTCAGTACTTGAGCTCCACAAGAAGCTGAAAACTTGGCTCTCCACCTGGACAAAGCACAGTCAGATGTGACATAGCCCTTGTTTTCTCAGCACCAGTATACTCTCCAGTGTGAGCTATGCAGTTCACAAATACCCTTAACATAGCATAACATAAATTTTGCCTTAGAAATATTGTTATGATATTATTCATACATCTCTCTGGCTTCTCCCATTTCACAAGTAGTCTCTTTTTTCTATCTCAGTCACACTCCCTCTCATTTCTTTCTTTCTTTCTCATTTTTCTGTCCATATTCTCACACACATGCTTAATTTTCTTTCACTACTGTCTACCTTGTCTCTCTTTCTCTCTCTCTCTCTCTCTCTCTTTTCAATCGCTTCACTCAATCCCTTCTCTCTCACTGTCATCCTCCCTCCCACCTTCTCCTCCTCACTATCTATCAGAAACAAGCCATGTACAAGTTTAACCTGGGTGAGAGGCGTGTGATACTCACACAGAATATTAACTTGTCCCGGTTCCTCAGTCCCCATTGAACCTCAGGTTTTACATTATAGGAATGAATGCTGAAAGAGCTCAACTCTGCGTGTGAACTGTCTCACCTCGATCTATGTCTGCACAGAGGCTCAGTCCTGTCTGCAATGGAGCTCAGCTACATATTTTGAAGAGCGCAGCTCTATCTGTCCAGGGTCACAGTGCTATGTATGCAGGAACTCAACTCCAGCTTAATGAAACAAAATACCTATAGGTTCACAATCTCTGCTCTAGCTGTTCATGGGTTGAGCACTATGTATGCAGGGACTTGGCTGCATCTGACCTGGAGCTTAGCTCTATCTACAGAAAAGTGAGTTCAGCTCTACGAGATGACGATGTCTGTATGTGGCAGAGCTCCACTGTCTCTGTATGCACAAGAACCTACTTATCTTTGTGTAAGAACGCATTTCAATGAGAGTGAAAGTGAGACTCTGAGTGTGAGAGTGTGTATGAATAAGTGAAAGTGAGCACGAGGGAGTGAGTGAAGGAGAATCAGTGTGCTAGAACGAGTGATTGATTGAAGGTTGTGAGAGGGAGTGGAAGTGAGTTGTGGGTGTACCTATCAATGGTGTTGCAGGTGCAGTTGCACCAGGGCCCAGAGTTAGTGAGTGTAAGTGTGTAAGTGAGAATGAGAACCAGTGATTGAGTATGTTTGTGTATGAGTAACAGTGAGTGGGAATAAGTATGAGTGAGAATGAGCAAGTGAGAGAATGCGAGTTAGAGTGAGTGAGGGGAAAGAGACCAATGCCCAGATTATTAAAACGTTCGCACAACGCACCACAGCACCCAAAGTTGCTGCGTTGCTTGAGAGGAAGGGAAAGTGCTATTTCTACAAAGAAATGGTACTATCCTGCTCTCTCCGTAGCGCTGGCGCACAATTAAACTGCCAAACACCACACAGACACCTTTGCACAACAGTGCAAAGATGTCTGTGTGTGTCTAGCATAGGTTTTGTACTGGAAGGGTGCCCTTCCAGCAAAAAATACTTTTGTCTAACTTTAAAACCTTTCTTACTTCGGATGTATGCTGTACAGTGTAGAACACACACGCAAAGTGGGAAAAGTTAGGAGAAATAAAAGCATTTCTCCTTTTTAAGGCCTGTTTTCAAGTGGTGTTTAGTTTTGGCACAAAACACGGTCTACTTTTGTAAGTAGATAGGGCCTTGTGTCACAAACCATGGGTTGTTGCATGGGGATGCCCATGTACCACCCATGGACACCCCCTTGACACAGAGTAACAGAAAGCAGCACTTTGCTCTACTTTGTGTTACTTTCAGGTAACTTTCCAGTGCAAAACAGGTTTTGCACTGGAAAGTAAATTAAAAAACACATTTTGCGCAGGTTTGCGTCACTTCTGTTGTGTAAACCCAGCACAAACTGTTTGTTCATCTGGCCCTAAATGTGAGAGGAAGTGATTATGAGTGAGTCAAATTAAAAAAAAGGTGAACTCCTGGGTGGTATTAAACTCTATCATTTTCAGAGATCACCAGCAGCCCCTGATGCCAATACTAACCAATGAGATGTGGCCTAACAGCCTGAGCTGCCAACTCTGGAACTGGGGAACAAAGTTTAAATCACAGCGTCAGCTCAACATCCTGTGATCCTGGGCAAATCATTTAATCTCCCCTTGCAGAGTACCACTGACAGCTCTCACAGAAACTAAATGAACACACATTTCTTTTTAAATGCAGACACTTTCCCATAAGAAAACAGGCTACATTTAAAAAAATAGTTTACTTTATTACATGCAATCACCGACGCGGTCTGCTGACCCCAGCAGGCTACCATTCTTGTTGATGGCATCCAATAGCAATGAATCGCAATTGACAGACACACTCATGAATATTGATTAGGTACATCACAATGTGACTGTCTACGATTTGAAATTGTGTGAACAGGCCAGTCAGCCAAATTTCTTTCCATTTTCAAAAAGTTGGTGCACAATTTGTGACCATTATTTTTGACCTCTATTTATTAATGAAAGTTCATACATCAAAACCTTGGTGTTTCAACTAAACAAGCGCATTAAAAAAATATATTTGTAGTACTACGCAATCAGGCTCTACCTAGTGCAAACCTTCTTTTATACGTTTCCATGGAAAAAACCACTCCAAAACACAGCTGATAATACTGTTACATTACATCTCAAAAAGAATAAGCCTTTGTCACCATGAAGGCTCAAATGACTCCCTCAATTAAAGCCATGTACTGGCTCAGAAACAGCCTTTACATTTGCCGATTAACCAATTGCACAAATTTACATTTATTTCAGGTAGCAACCACCCTTGCGAGAAGGCTTGTATCTACTTTTTTTTTTTTTAAGTATGGGAACTATTACTGTAAAAAAAATTAAAAAACTTTGGAATATCATTCCTAATAGATCACACCCTGGTCAACCACTGAGGTCATCCAAAAGCCATTTACATGTGTTTCCTTTTATTGCTTTTCATGCCTCATGGTGCTGTGCTCACTCTGCCTAATCTGTACACTTACAAGGCGCCCATAAAAAACAAGCATCCTAGGACAGTGTTCAGGGTAGCACTCCTCATCAGCAAAGCTCAGACAAGGCACAGAAGGAAATTTTACATGCTCCCCCTGCCAGCCAACATTATCTACTCCTTCTCCCCACATGAATCATGTCTAGTTACGACTCTAAAATATTTATATGTCTTTGTTATACCTGCTTTTACTTTCATCCTTAACACTTGTTTTCATTTGAGACTGTGTCTCAGGTGTGGATGGATGAAAGGGGTTGTTAAACCCCTTTAAAAAAAGTCAAACTTGGATCCCGGGTAGAAGCGAACTATAGGCTCATCTTTCTTTTGCTAGCAGTCACTAAAATTGGTGAGAGGTTCTGGCTCATCGGCTTTCTTAAGACGGTGAAGAGCAGAAGTTACTAGATGTTAGAAGAGTGAGATCTTGGCCTGATCTTGGCACTGAGACTGCCCCAGTGGCTCAAAAGAATGATGACAGAGAAGATTACAATGATGGCATTTCCACTTGCAATATTCTGCTGTTGCAGTTGTGTCATTCTCCTACCTTCAAATGAGGATCTTGAAGAAAAGCCTTCTTTTTATTCTGTGCCATTTGAAAGCCTGTGTTGATAATCCTACCATCACTGCTAGATTAAATTATGCCAATAAATGTTATGGTGGCCTTCCTGAGTCACCTCTTTATAAGCCTCAAAGTTTTCATAATATGGCAGTTTGACTTGAATTTCAGGAATTTGATAGGTCCTCTGAGGCTTGCCATACACAGCACAGAATTAATGGTCAACAGCTCTTGTGCTTTGGTGATGGAACATTGTCACCTGAGAGATAGCTCAGGTGTCTATCACCTGACCTACGGGTAGATTGGGAGATAGGTCAACTATGTGAAGCCTGAACATATAATTTGAGGCTAACCAGAGGCATACCTTTGCCGCCTATAGCAAACGCCTCTACGATCAGTTTCTTAGAGTGCATTGTAAGATAGATGTAGAATTTGCATTACTGTGTGCCTTGAATGTTTTATTCTGGGATGGTTTTTATGCAGTGGCAGTAAACTAGCCCTTTCATTGTGCATTGCATTGCTGTGTCCTGCCTCTTAGTTAGGGCAGTTTGGCAGCAAAATGCTTGCGCAACAACTACTGCCTCAATGTAATGCGGGGATGTCTTGCCAATGCTGGGGATCTTGATGCAGATTGGAACGCTTTTATAGATTCCATGTTGCTGTTGGTGGAAAAGCTGGAAGGCCCCTTCAAAAATTGAGTCGGTGATAGACCCCACCGACGTCAACATTTCTGATGCAACCATGAACATGCAGGAGAACAGCATGCAGATGTCCAAAAAGGTTTTTCAAGGATGTGGACAGCCTAAACTAGCTTCTCTGGGTCCCAATGGTGGAGGATGATCCTCCCATTCTCTGTCTGAAGCCGGTTTCAGTGCTCGTTTTAGACCATATACCCTAGAAGAAAGACCAACTAGAGCGGCTGGCACAAGTCTGGATAGGCTGGTCACTGACGTCAATGAAAAGTTGAAGGCTGCGAGAAGGTTTTGGTCCTCTCTTCCAAGCAAAATATGTAGTCATGAGATGACTGCAGGAGATGGCTTCGTCAGGTGCAATCAAAAGAGCTTTTTAGGAGGAGACTTAAAACCTGTTTTTCAGGCAGGAGTTTGAGACTTTAAAGTGGTGCGTAAGTCCTGCTTCTAGCACTGGGGCACCTTATGTGAGTTAGCTATGCGCTGTGTAAAATATATTTAAAAAAAATAAAAACCTTAGTCTGCTGGAAAAAGAAGCCTATGTCTGTCAAAAGCAGCATCATTCTGATATTGAATAGAATAGGCTACCAATGGAAAGGTGTTGCACAATGGAAACAATACTTTGTGTACTACTTGCTCCAGTGTTGTAAAGACAAACCTGTAACCATATTGTCTTAATGGTGTCTCTCTAACGCCCCATTCAAAGTTGGCCCTTTCTCTACAGAGGACAGACTAATTGCTATAATAAGTATAGGCATTTAGGAACAACCATTATAGAAAATATAGTCATTCTTCTCAAAGGAATTTTGCAGGAATTCATAACAAGTGTTGCATTTTATAATGCACATTGGTCTGGCAGGATTTAATTACAATATTTTAATGTAAATGGATTTCACAAGTCATGTACTGGGGGCTTCAGAACAGAACTGAAAGCATGGGTGTTGTTATTACAAGTGCTATTAAGAGGCACTATTTATTTGGAGGACATTGTCCATCAGCCGCACTTTCTATGTGTTCTGAATCTTGAAGGGATACTTGTATCCTTTGCATGCTAGACCACCATTTGCTGCAAAGTTATCTCCATGCAACTACCTTTATTGCCAGTGGCTTTCTGCATGGATGTATCCCAGTCAGTTCATAAGAGATCTGCTCAGCTTGTGGTGCTATCAACAAGCATTATATTTTGCATTAGAATAATGCAGATTCCTGACAGAGTAATAAACAAGTGATTGGCACTCACTTATTCAATCTCAGCAGTGATGATAGATGAATTAGGATTGAAACCAGAGACTTGCTAATCACACATCCCAAAATCAAATGTGTAAACCCAATTGTCTCAATATTCTGAGGCCTCTACATGTGTGCGGCCTCAAATTAGCATTTGCTGCAAAGTCCCAATGAGCAGGCTGAAAACATACCTTTGGTCAACAGCCATACAGGAGCATCTTTCTGAAGATGGAATCAAAAATATTTCATGAACTCATTGTCATTTCATTTCACAGAAGGAATTTTCAGAGAATTGTCAGAAAGGGTCATCGTCTTGAAATACCTTTGTGAAAACGGGTTCTAAAGGGCGTTCTAGTGAAGACTACTTCTAGGTTGTAAAAATTCTCATTTTCATTTTTATTGATTTCGGTCACGAGCCTATAAACATTGTCAAATCCACTAAAACATATTTGCTGTAAATGTATTGGGTTTGACCAATATGTTTGAGAAACACAATTTATAACTCCATTGTGTTGTATTGGCTCGGACGATCGCTCCACCCCATTGTTTGAAGTGTAAGCACTGTTTCCATTGGTTGACTTGTTAGTCTCCCTCCGCCCCACCCATGAAGATTGGGTCTAGTTGTGTCCCTGCTGCTTCATAGTTTTATACAAACGTTTCTGGAAGAAATGTTATTGCTGTTTCATAGCCACAAACACTCCACTCTCAGTACAGCCTCACATAAAAATAACCTATCTCCCTGCCATTATGAACTATTGCATGTGTGAATATATGGGAATATAAAATATTGGAGCCATGTGAGTGGAGTGCAGAGGCATTGTTGAGTTGTTGAGCCAAAATGGGAGGAGAGGCTACCGCTCAATTTTTTAATGAACTCTAGAAAAACCTACGACACCCTGGTGAAAGCGGTAAAAGCTCACATTAATGTCGTTTTGTGATTGTACAGGAGAAACAATGCTCACATTTCAAAGCTTGTAGCGTGTTACAATTTCTGCAAATAGGGCCGTATTTACAAAGCTATTTACCCTTGTAAGTTTAACTTACTTGCATTCATCAGAACAAATGCCGACCTCAGGCAAGATTTTCTCATAGAGATTTTTGCAACAAAAAGAGAGTCCAGACTACACCCTTTTGGCACTACCCAAGTGTTAACATAAGGGCTAGTCTGGTAGACATATCACAACAAAAAAAAATCGAAGATGAGTAAATCTACACTTATGTGAAGTTATGAGATTCCGGTGTAGATTTACTATTTTTCTTCCTATTTTTTTTTTAGAACTACGCCTATTTACTTTATTTGCTGAGTTTTCCAAAGATTTGACGATACAAGCTGTAATCCAGAAGGAAGGAGATAACCAAGGAAGTTTTATTTATGGTTTATATGGCCCAGTCTCATGCTCCTCTTGGTTGTCTGTCCTCAAGCAAGGGTGTGGCAGAAAACTAGTTTGAGAAGTAAGTGTTAGGTGGTGGGCGGAGGCTTTGGGTGACAAAGTCAACTCTAAGATGGCTGGCAGTCCTCTATTGTCACCTAGTGCATTCTACTCTAAGGTAACACTACTCTGATACATTTTAATCTGACAATGGTGTGGGGAAGGGCTTTTTGTTTATTGTGCCCTGTAGAACTGTCTCTAAATTAATCATTTTAGGCATTTGAATTCTAATGTTTTAGACGATGGTCAACATGTATTTTTCTGGGGTCAGATGTAGATTAGGTTTCCTGTCTCAAGGCTCTGAATTCCAGTTGGTGGCCTGTTTAAAGTTAGGTCTCTTCACCAATGTACTTATTTAGGACAGAAAGACGAGCTCTGAAATAATAATTATGCCTACATCTTTAACTTTTTTTATTGAGGTTGTCCTTGAGACCCATTCAAATCGGCTAGATCCACCTTTGGTGGTTTCAACTACCATATTCTCTGTTTTAGCCTGCCCAGGAAGCGGCTATTATCCCTGGTTTACAAACATATATAAAAGAGGCATTTTGTATTCCTTAACCTACATGCAGACTAAATATTTCTCTACCATTTAGTGTTCTGTGACTGCAAGTGACTGCCATATCTCAAACCTGATGAAAATGGCACTTTCATTTTTAAGGAGATCTGCTATACTGATTGATGATGTAAAAACATTTGCTTTTGCTCACACATTGAACAGCGGCACAAGAGTTTTTGGCTGGCCAATGTCAGATGGGCTGCGCTGTAGTAGAGGCTTTGGTGATGGAGGCCTGCTGCTTTGGGGCTGTTCCCTGCTGGTTTAGAGCTGCTCCACTCTGGGTGTGTTCATTTCTCCTTATTAGCATCTCTAAAAGGATCGCGTTTTCCAAAGCTGAATTTTGCAGGGCACCTTTGTGCCGCAGCTCCTTCCTTCCATTTGCCTTGTAAACAAACATCAGACCCTCACAGCTTCGAGGTCAGTGTGCAGGGCCGCAAGATGCTCAGCCTCGAGTCTACACCTAGTAGTACGTCCCACTGTGTGATGCTGGATAGCATGTCAAAATGAATGAAAGTGCTGTTTTATATATTTTTACATATATAAATATAGATACTTGCACAATCACACAACAAGACACTTGCTATGGTTTTATAACGAGCACAGGGTTGTTTCATCCCTTGCAGCAGTGCTTTGTGACGGTCCATGGCTGGAGATAATACTAACTATAGGCGTTTTACCAACAGTTCGAAATTCTGTGACACGCCATGTTTATTCTTCATCTTGCAAAATAGATTGCACCAAAGATGTCCAATAGCGTAAAGCTCATCCCTTGTCCTCTGAGGCCACAGACATGTCAGATTGTCAGAATTTCCATACTGCATATATATGTAACCAATTTGCATACAATTATTACAATTTACATAAAAATGGCTCATTAGCATTTTTATGGTTATCCTGAAAACCTGGTTTATTTGTGGCCCTTGAGACAAAAAGCAAGTACAACTGCCCTGCAAGCTGTGTTAAATCACCCTGTGAGCAGCAGTGCTCCACGGCTAGCCCATAAAATGGCAGCAAAATATGTTTTTAATTGTCTCTAAACAGTTTGCAGCAATTTGAACGCCAGAAAACATGTGGATATTCTGATATCAAATACACATTTAATAAGAAAAAAAACAGGCTAACATGCTACCGTAAGGTATGAAGCAAAGGATGCTGTTTAAAGGAAGCTTTTTACGATTGCATCCTCAGAGGTGCAAGTCACATCATTAAAAAAAAATAAAGCAAGACATTTATCATGCAATGGACAAATGACAGTGAATTCCTAGTTAGACAGTATAATAAGTACCAACTAATTTTCTCTTTAGAATCAATTTATTCTTCAAAGCCCACGCTCGTCATCAAGGGACCTTATTTTCCCGTTGAGAAATTACAGCAACGGAAATCAGGTTTTATAAAATATTCAACTGGTTGCTGACAAACCGAGGCACATAGTAGGCACAATAGATTTGATTATCAAATGATGGCATGTTCTGCTTTCGTTCAAATACCCTCCCTGGTTGGCTTAAATCTCCAGACACTCAGGACTTGCATATCCCCTCGCATTTAAAGGGGACTTCTTTACGAGGCCGCTTGTCTCTTTCATAGTTGGTTAATTATTGCCCAGAGTTAGTGACTATGGATTTTAATTTGATCAATACAAAAGGAGCCATTTCTAATGTATCTAAGATAATAGAAGAATTTCATTATGCCGAGTCCATAATTATTTAAGAAAATGGGTTATTAGCTCATCATTTGCATTGCAGAATTTAACAGCTACAGCATTAAACATTTCCGCGTGTGACCTTCAGCATCCTTCTAAAATGAATCATCTATGCGCTGATGTATCATATTCGTGTTCTTCCCTCCATGGGGACCACGGTGCATTTGATTTTATGTAATTAGTGTCAACGTGAGCTCAAAAATAAAACATACTTCCATAAAAAATGTGCTCAGCATCAGCCTGATGGTGCTCTTTAGTGGGAGGATCCGGAGAAGCGAGAGGGCATTGGTTAAAAGGGAAAGGACAGAACGAACATCCTGTGCCTAACACCACATTCGCTTAGTAGTGTCTGATACTCAATCTATTCACAGAGATGAACTATTTTTTACTTTATATCATTTTGAGAAATCCTGATGTAATGTGTTTGAAGTCCACAATGACTGCAACCAAGTTCAACGAATCACTGCTGAAAATGCCAGCTAACCAGTTGCAAATGGTTACTACTAGATCCAGGAGCTAACATTGGGATAGTTCGGTCACCCAATGAACTGCTTCATGGAACTTATTATTTTATATCTGATAACGTATGCTAGTTTCAGTCAGCGGTGCTGGAATCAGGGGTGTAGGAGGTGCTGAAGCACCCACATACAACTTGAAAGAGTTTAGCTGCAGAATGAACAATGAAAAGAGCCTTCAATTGTTTTTCTTCTGACAGCATTTTCAGAGAAAAGCTGTAAAATATTCCACAATGCCTTTCATGAGTAGACGTTATTGGCCAGCGCCCCTGCTCTAAAGATCGTTCCATCACCAGTGGTTTCAGTTCTTATTTTTATGCATCTTGTAGAATTTGCATTGCTTCTCCACACTTTAGAAATGATTAGGCTGCAACTGGATCCAGTGAAACCCCTTGCTACCTGAATTTCGATCAGGAGTACAGGCATACCAAAAAGACCTTTACTTGGCCTGGCTATCATGCGAGGTACTGCTCGGCGCGCGGGGGGTGTAAACGCTAGACAATGGCCCAATTGGTTTGGTAACTTACCATTGTTCAGCACTGCATTGTTCTCTGACAAGGTTCATGCTCTACAAATACCTACTACATACCGATTTACATTTACAGAGTAAGAATTTAGTAAGTTTTAGTGACAGGTCCACCGCTTCCATACACATAATGTTCTCAGCAGAACCCCAGTAGGAACAGATCAACAGGTAGAGCCAAGAGGTCAGACGGTGGGTGAAGTAGATGGTGCTTCACTCCAGACTAATAGATTCCACAGCAGGCTCTTATTGAAGCGTGCCCTGTCCTGATGGCGGCCATTGGACCTCACTGATCCCAAGAAAACACAAAGAATGCCCCAAATAAACATTATTCTTAGAATTTCGTCTTTGGGAATCTACAAGAAATATGGCAATTGTTATTTCCTGCCTGAGCAGTGAGCTGAGCTCTTTGGTTTAAAGGGATTCGACAGAAAGCACGAAAGAAATCTATTCAGTCAATTGCTATGCCGGCCACTTTTGGCTTAATATAAATCAGTGATTGCATGAAGGCAAATAAAACACCCACCGGCACCCATATACACAGAGGCACGCACACATTTACACACATACATACAGGCTTCAAAGTACATATATGATACAGTCAAAAAGACACACAAAGAGACATTCATGGAGAGAGAACGAAATAACAGAGGGATGTGCAGATGGACAGACGGATGGATGTATGCATGTCCGACTGATGGATTAAGGCTTCATGTCATTTTAATCTTCGGTTTCTCTCTGGAAGAAATCACATAGGGGCGGACAAAGGAAGTGATTGTCAATGACCATGTATTCTTGCCCCACTCCTGAAGAAATCATTTTACTAGGTTATAGAGCACTACAGTCTTCATGCCCATCCAATCCTTCTCCTCTGTGGAATGATTGGCTGTGGGTAAAATACAGCACACATTGCATGTGCATTTCTTTTTTGCCTCTTTGGTATAAATATACATATATAGGCTTGTGATTCAGTACCTTCATTCCCATAGTACTGATAAATGGCATACTTAGGGTTGCTACATGTGCAACAAACACTGTGCATCCAGTCTCAGGCTTTCCTTTTATAAATGAATTTTATCAGATATGGTAATCCATTTGGTTCAGCTGAAGCAAATGAACCTACAGTTTGCTGGATGCCCAAAATGGGGCCCTAGTCACAAAGCTGTGAGTATTTATGTCCCATTTAGGTGGGTAAACAGAAGAATTTATGACGGTGAATCCGAATTCCGGATTCATAGCATCCATAATGGTAGGTTTTTTACCCAGATAATTAGAGTAATACACACACATACCCTTCCCATCCCCTCAAATTCCACCAGTATCTTGGAAATGTATGTGCGAGATAATCTACTTACAGGGGCTGATCGTTCGTGTACCAGGGCGATGAATCATACAAATAGTAGCCACAAGGTATTCACATCCATTTTTTCCGGGTAGTTTCCCACCCTGAAAACAGGCTACAGTACATGAGTAAACTCAATTTCAGAGTGGGCAATAGATTGAACAGTTCCATAATTGTTAGCGGTGCAGTGGAAGGAGTTTCCACAGATGAAAATATTTCCACCTTTTTTGGATGCGGAAATGCTGAGACATTTGAGCACTCTTGGAAATCTGCGGTTCTTCCAGAATACATGTACTGCTCCCCAAACTCTTTAAGAGTTGCAAAAAAGTGAGCAATTTGCTTTACACGTAGTGACCATACAAAGGAAGCACAGCTCTAACTTTCTGAGCAGCCCCTTTGTAAATAGGGGCCAAGGTGTTTTACCTGTTTGGAGCAATAGGTTAATCCTAGTTACACTGTAATCTGCAGCCAAACCTTATCAGGTTGATTCTTAACCAAAATGTGTATTCAATCTTTATGATCTTGATTATTTCACTTGTTCAAAAAAGTCTAACTTGTTACACAAATTATTTTACTCAGTTTGGCTCTTTTCTTAACGTTTTTATTAGTCTTTCTTTACACATCCTTAACAGATAATAGGTCCTATATAATGAAAACTGAAGGAAATAAGAATAGCTGAGTTATTTTGAAATTGATGACTTAGATCCGACAGGAAATGTAGTGATATCCGCATAGGCTATCACAGCAATCGTCTGGCCGCAGTAGGTTTCGTTGAAGACAGCTTTTTTTAAAGTGCAACCAATGAAAACACCAGATGCCACATTACGGTGGTGCAACACCTACAATGTACGTTATGCAAGATGCTTACGTATTTCTCTTGCTGCTCCAATCACAAAATGTACAATTCCGCACAGCACACTAACTCCCTTAATGTTATACCTGCAAAAACGTTTGGCATGAATGCTGAACAAGGCTTTCAATAAGCCACGCCTGAAAAGGAGTCTTTCTGAAAAACCTTTAAAACTTACTAAAGAACAAGTGGGTAAAGAGCTTGACTACATTCAAACTGTTTACAGATAGAGCCCACAGAACTTTCAGGCTGATGATACGCATTGCATTGAAACAAACTGTGTGTGGCTGCACACATGACTATTTCCCTCAGAGACATGCTTTAATGTAATACAACTCAGAGACAGACAGCAAGCCATTATAAGCCACTGACTTTGAAGCAACTTACAATAGTTTTCTAACCCCCTCACTCCAAACCACACCTTTCACACTTAGGGGTCGATTACGATGCCGTTCGGAGGGGCTCCGAATAAGATTCGGGTTTGCCGAATCCGATACGGAACCCTTATTTCCGGCCGAATCGTACACAGTTCCCAAAGACCAATTACGATGCCCGGAAACCGTTAGGGCTGTCTGAATCGGTTCCGAAAGGCATTCGAGTCTTTCGGAGCCAAATCGTACAGCTCTATGGACATGGTTTCCGAGCGAGCGATTACGATGACCGATTCGGACAGCCGTTCCAATTCGGTCTGCCCAAGACGGCTGTCGGAATTTGTCTTTGGGGGCCCGTAGCAGGCCCCCCTTCACCCAGGGCCTTCCTAATCGGTCCCGTGGGGGTACCCAAGGGACTCCCCTTTTCAACCATGCACAGTGTGGCAGGCACCATGGGCTGCCCGCCACAGGGTGCACGATTTTCCCCAGCCACCCCTTTTTTCAATGGGAGCCTGTGTTCTCGTTCGGAACACAGGCTCCCATTGAAGTCAATGGGAGTCCAACCGAATCGTGTCCGGAAGCATCCGGATGCATCAAAATCGCTCGGCCGGACTCCCCCAATCCGAGTTGTTCTGAAAGCATTCCAGAACCGAATCGGTCGGAATGCTTTCCGGACGAGATCATAATCGGACCATTAGTAAAAGTCATCTTGGGAGAAACACATAATGTGCCTAAACATTTCCTTTACATATTAAAATGAGAACAACAACAACAGTGCATTATCAAGGCACATATTTTAAATGCGTTCTGTAACTATGACGAACACTGTGTGATCTTGGTAAAATCATTTCACATAACATGAGTAACATAAGACTACAAACAATTGTTAAGGCTGACTTTTGAACCAAGACAGCCAATTTCTCTTCCAGATTCTATCTTTGGTGATAGTATAAAAGTAATCTTGGCTAAATAAAGTCATATTTCTTGAGCATGCTATATAACATATTTCTATAGTGTGTGATAAAACAAAAAATGGGCACGGAAATTATTAAAATAACTTTAAACAAAATAAAAATGAAAGCCTCAGCAATTTTGTGTATTGTCTACAGCACAGCTTCAAATTACTCTGAAACAGAACAAGGAAGGGAGAGAGAATGAGAGAGCGTGGAATAGAGAGAGAGGGAGAAGAAGGTGGGAGAGCGAGAACTATAGGGAGAAAGAAAGAGAGTCCGAGGGGGGAAAGAAAAAGTGACAGAGTGCTAGGGTGTAGGGGAGTGGGGTAGAGGGACAGAGTAGAGAGTTGTACGTAGGACTGTACAGACAACCAGATCTTGCAAGAGGAACAGATCTGCCTCTGATTCCATATCTTACCCCTTCTGCTCTGCTGAAACTCCCCAGTCTCTCAGTGGGAAGTCTCTTAACAGGCTTGCCACTTCTGTACACTTTACTTTCTATGCCATGGTGGGGAGGTTAAAAGCAGGCAGATACTCAGTCACTCAGGGACATAATAATAGAACAGTTCAGACTGTCACTCTCCGTGCTTTGAGGGGGGCAGTATTTAACACAGAACATTACAAATAATCAATATAAGATACTATTAAATTACATATTCCCAGAAAAGCAAAGATCATAAAACATGCACACATTCAGACAGCACACATTTGAAGATAAGTCATTCAATATTTCTGATATAAGAATATGCTTAGATTACTTATATTTTTAAATTCACAAACAGCTGCAGATTCACAGACATTCAGAATGAAGTTAACTAGATTACACTTTTCAAAAAATGTGACTTAACGGACTACTCCTGGTGCTTTTGCGCTGTCCCTGGCCCCTAACCTGCACTAGCGCACTTTAGCCCCGCTCCCTGGAGGACGCTACAAGGCACAGAGCCGGCACCGCGACGGCGGGATCCGCTCTGCAACGGACTACTCCTGGTGCTTTTGCGCTGTCCCTGGCCCCTAACCTGCACTAGCGCACTTTAGCCCCGCTCCCTGGAGGACGCTACAAGGCACAGAGCCGGCACCGCGACGGCGGGATCCGCTCTGCAACGGACTACTCCTGGTGCTTTTGCGCTGTCCCTGGCCCCTAACCTGCACTAGCGCACATTAGCCCCGCTCCCTGGAGGACGCTACAAGGCACAGAGCCGGCACCGCGACGGCGGGATCCGCTCTGCAACGGACTACTCCTGGTGCTTTTGCGCTGTCCCTGGCCCCTAACCTGCACTAGCGCACTTTAGCCCCGCTCCCTGGAGGACGCTACAAGGCACAGAGCCGGCACCGCGACGGCGGGATCCGCTCTGCAACGGACTACTCCTGGTGCTTTTGCGCTGTCCCTGGCCCCTAACCTGCACTAGCGCACTTTAGCCCCGCTCCCTGGAGGACGCTACAAGGCACAGAGCCGGCAACGCAACGCGGGACGCGCGCGGCTCGGCACGGGCGAAGACCGGGCCAAGACGGGCCCGTCTTAGCCCGTCAGAGTCCGGAGGAGGCTGGGCTGGGCCCTTCCTCTTAGTAACCTGTTTGCAGTAGCAGGGGTCCACTGAAACTTTGGCTTGGGATTGTGCCTATTTTATATTTGCACTTTTTGGCGGTCCGATTTGAGAAGTGTTTAGGTGTAGTACTATACTATAGGGGAAGTATTATTTGAATGGGACCTTTCTTTGCAGGGGCTTGTAATGGTTTATTAGGTTAAGATTGTTCTTTACATTTTAACCAGGGTATTGGGTGTTGTGTTGCTTTTTCTGTTTAAAACTTGGGGGGACGCATTGATATTGTGATATGGGGAGGCGGAGGCTCCAAGAGAGCCAGGAAGGGACAAAAGCTGTAACGAGGGCTAATGTTACAACCATGGATGCCTTTTTATTGAGAGCTACCTCTGTTATTGATAAGGAGATCGAAATGGTGAATAGGCGTCTCTCTAGATCTCCCTCTAATGGCTTATCCTCCCTATTGGCTGGCTCTATTAATCCCATAAGGCAAGGTGTTATGGAAATATCGAGTACACCCACGCCCCTCCTATTGAGTATTAACCGAGAGATTATTGTAGCTTCATCTCCTCTGCAAGAAATTTCTTGTGAGGTACCTCATAGACCACTCTCTCCCGCTGTAATTATTGAGAATAACAAGGAGGGTGTTTCTACACAAGCGATAGAGTCTGGCAGTATTATCAATTATAGGTCACCAGAAATACATCGTAATGTTGGCCCCTCACAACAACCAAGGGTGGCTCCAAGGTCACGTGGGAGTATAAAAAGAAATTTGAAGTCCATTGGGAGTCAAGCCAAAAAAACCAAACTAAATGTATCCACCAAGTTAGCTCCTAAAATCCCGGTACCTGTATCATCGGTAGTAAACACAGCTCACCCGGCCTTGATGGAAGCCTTTAAATCTACCATGAGTTGCATGTTGGATGCTAAGTTGAGTCCCATTTTGGATAAATTAAATCTTATTGAGAAAATTTTAGCAGAACAGAATAGGTCTGTTCTACCTGTCCAATCTACTCAACCTATGGTCCCTAACTCATCTAAGGACAACATAATCCCAGGTATTACATCTACGCCTGGGTTAGTATTAGCCCCGTGGCCTGCCAGTGGAATTCAGCCTCATGGTGTAAATATAGTGCCTAAAGATCTGGGGGGTTGGCAAATACCTCAAGCGAAAGACAGGCTCCTAACTTTCATCCCCAGGGTTTGATTTCTCAAACTTCAGGAACATCAATGGAGGGGTACAGGGTCATCAGGTAAATGCCACAAAGAACTCAGTGGTTATCAATCTTCCACCTCAATCTACACCCCTCGTAATAATTTTGGGAAATGTTCCTCCACTTTCGCCAGGGTCCAATGAAGATTTCAGTCAACTCAAAAATAAGGTTACTCATTGGCTGTCGAATAACACCTCTGTAGGTCCAATGGTGGAACGTAATATTATTATGGTGCGCCGCGTGGGCTGGTTGGGGAACAGGAGGAAACCCGGAGGGGGGATTGTATTGTTGTGAACTTCAATGGATCTCCCCTTGTGGATAGAATCTTACGGGATGCTTATTTTGACCGTGCACATCGTGATTCTGGCATCCAGGTCCTCCCGTTGGGTTTCTTCTACGAGGTTGACCCTATAGGGCCCCCAAACACCAATATTTTTTGTGATGGGTGGTCTCATGGACCCCGTGAGGTTGCGGGTGGAGGTTATCCGCGGCCCCAGGGGGTACAATTTCGATCGACCGCGCACCAGCCTACTACTCGGTTAGCGCTATCTAATAGATTTTCAGCTTTATCAAGGTTGGATGAGCAAGATTGACTGAACATGAACACAGAGCCCGTTGGAGAGTTATCGCATCAACAGGGGTCCCCATCAATCTCTATGCGAAATATAGTGCCCAGTGCCGGGGAGCCGTCTGGGAGGATTAGCCCTCAGCAGCAGGTGCTTTCATTGATTGTACAACAGGGGATGATTGAAAGGGCAGACATTTATAATATCTTGTCTTGGAACATCGCAGGGTTGTTAGGAAAATTTCAGGATCCCGTATGGATGCAGTTCATTAGACAATTCTCCGTGATTTGTCTCCAGGAGACTTGGCTTGTGAACTGCAACCTGTTTCTGGAGGGATATAAAGCATTCTTTGTCCCTGCAACCCCGTCACCTTGTGGTAGAGCGAGGGGTGGTTTAGTGACCTACATATCGTTGGCTGTGACCTGTAGGATTCAGCAACTTCCTACTGCTAATAAGGACTCTCAAGTAATTGTCCTAGGGAGAGGAAATGATTGTATGGGCATTATTAATTTTTATAATGCACTAAGTGTGCTGGGGGAGTGTAAGATTGCTCAGCTAGGCTGCCTTATAAGACAGTCCTGTGACTCTGTTGCTCATAATCTTATGGTGGCAGGGGATTTTAATATTCATCCTTGTGGAGACCCTAAAATAAGATGTATGGCTGAGATGGGATGTGCCAGGATGCGGGGATTCCATTTTGAGCATTCCGTTCAGGGGGATGCATTGAATGGTCTGCTTAATGAATTTGATTTGGTATCATCTATGTCTCTGGTTAACCCCCTTAGCACACAGTCCGTTCCTTCTTTTAAAGGATGTAGTGATGGTTCATTTATAGATTACATCTTGATTTCCACCGGACTCCAGTCTAGTTTACGTGGGTTTACCATCATGGATAGCGCTTTTAGCGATCATAATCCCATCTGTGTCCACCTTGGAGGTAGGCTGTTGATAACACAAGCTAGGGTGACATTCCCAGGCATGCTGAGACCGGTGGATGGTAAACGCCGCCTAAAATGGTCACAGATATCCCCAGACTCATTTTTTGGCAAGGTACAAGTTGCGTGTGCTACCGAATTAGCTTCTTGTGTGTCACTTGGTTTCCACCCGGGGGGTTCTTGGGGCTTTTGATGTTATTGTTTTAAAGATAGGGGCACTTTTAAGTGCCCCTCTCATGGGACGGTGTTATCTGACCCTAGATGGTTTAATCCACAGTGTTCTAAGGCAGCTAAACTTTTGAAAGATGCTCTAAAAGCTACCCCGAGAAATCAGTCTCTGATATGTGCCCGTCGTCGTGAATATAAACGGGCATTGGTTAACCGTAAGGGCGAACTGAAGGAGGAAATGTGGAGGGACTTACTGGAGGCAAGCACTTTGGGGAACAGTGCAAGGTTTTGGGGCATTATTAATCGACCTTTATTTGAAAAGGCTAGGGATGGAGAAGTAGGCACTAATATATCTGAGGATGAATGGGTGTCTCATTTTAAATCTATTTTTAGACGCCCCATGGAGCCTCATCAATCCCAAAGTAGGGTTAATATCACTGCTCCAATAGTGTTTGAGCAGAAAGAGGTGGAGAAGGCCATCTTAGGGCTAACGTGTAATAAGGCCCCAGGTCCGGATGGTATACCTCCAGACCTTTTTAAATCTAATCCATCTTTTTGGGCCCCAGTATTGATGGCTGTCCTTAACGCGGCGGCCAGGATTGGTTGTCCGGACTCCTGGAGCATCTCAACCATTGTGCCGGTATTCAAGAAGGGCGATCGTAATAGCACTTTGTGTTATAGACCGATCTCCCTTCTTGACTCTGTGGTCAAGGTTGTGGGTGGGGTATTACTGGGAAGATTATCCTCTTGGGCGGCAGAGAATGAGATCATCTCTGATATACAGTATGGGTTCCGCCCAGGGCGCTCCACCTTGGCCCAATGCCTTAATTTATATCTGATCCTGGGAAAGTATACAATTGCCCGCCAAGGTACAATTTACATGGCCTTCATGGATCTTTCCTCTGCCTTTGATTGTGTCAATCGGGGAAACTGTGGCAATCAATGCGGGCCATGGGGGTGGAGGAAAATTTGGTTGACTTCCTGGAGGATCTGCACAGGGATACAAAGGCTAACATCAGATATGCACAGGATCTTCGTGTATCCAGGGATTTTAAAATAGAGAGGGGGTTCGGCAGGTGTGTATCTTGGCCCCCTTTTTATTCAATTTATATATCAATGACCTGGAAAATTTTTTGATAAAAACAGGGGTTGATTTTCCATATGTGGGGCAAAGAGGTCTGCCCGTCCTGCTATATGCGGATGATGCGGTCCTCATTGCTAGGACGGCAAGGGGACTTCAGACATTGTTAGACACCTTTCGGAGTTTTATGGAAGCCCGCGATTTGGCAATTAATAATTCCAAATCCTATATTATGCAGGTTGGGATTCGCCCGAAGAAATCGTTCCATTTTAAAGTAGGTAATGAGAAAGTACCAATGACTTCGGTATTCTCTTACCTGGGTGTTCTAATAGATGACCGTCTGAATTGGGGTGCCCTGATCCAGAGGAAAAAAGGGGAGGTTATAAGGGCGAATGCGGCAATCTTCAACTTTGCAGCGAAGATGGGTAAGCGCCCAATTGCCGCAATGTTGAAGATATTTCAGGCCAAAAGTGTTGCTATAGCTGGCTATGGGAGTGAAATCTGGGGCTATGTAGCAACCGATGCTCTACAGGTGGTGGAGAACACCTTTCTAAAACGTCTCCTAGGAGTGCCCACTGGAACATCAAATCTGGTGGTACATGAAGAACTGGGGTTGCCATTTTTATGCGACACCTTGGCCATGCGCCCCTTGTTGTTTTGGCTCAATTGTTGGTTAAACAAGGAGTTAGTTCTCAACCATCAGATTTTAAGAGAAATTATGAGTCTTGATTACATGTCTCGTATCCCATGGTTAAAATATATTAGGGGTTGTTTTGAAGAGCTGGGGCGGCCGGACCTTTTTTAAAGCCTGATTCTATTACCATGAAGGATGTGGAATTTGTAAAAAAACCTTTATTACCTTAAAAAGCATGGTAGAGACGATTTAGAAATTGGGAAATCAAGCGTCCGTAAATATGTGATGCTTAAAACAATCCCATCTATTGAGCCTTATCTTCTGTGGCCATTGTCGCCCCATGAGCGGTTTTTATTAACCAGGTTTCGATTGGATTATTTTCATTTGTTATTAGCTGTCCCAAAAGGGAGCCGCAGAGGCCAGGTGTTAGCATCCTGTGGCTGCGACGGAGTGTCTCCTCAGGATTTGCTACACTTTATGTTTTTTGTAAATTTTATGATGTACCTCGCAGATATTTTTTAACACCCCTTTTAAAGAAGTTGAATTTTACTCAGGTCCGCCCAGCTCTTTTTTATTTACAACTGTTGAAATTAGACTGTGTGACTTTTATAGTAGGCTTTCTGAAATCCTCTCTGAGATCTAGGATTTGTATGGAGAGATAGTAAACATCTAACGTTGGTAGGTACCCCCATTACTATCCATATTGATGTAATTTGGTCCTCTGGTGTAGTGGTTCCCCCCATATAATTTTATTTATTAGATGTATATATCTCTGTATTTTAGGGGACAATTTGTTTTAACATTATTGTTATGAATTATATGTCTTAACTGTTATATGGAGTTGTGTAACTTTTATGGTTTTAATCCTAAAGCCGAATAAAGTATTTTGATTGATTGATTGACTTAACATCTGGGCAGTTAGGACACATACACACACTTTCATATAATATAAAAATATAATAAACAGACTATTTAAAAATATGCCTCCACAGATTTAATACATTCAAACATGTATAAGCAGAGACACATATATCATCACACTAGTGCATACATAAACACATTACATATATTAAAATAAAAGTTACTACAGATTTGTAAAGGTAAGCATTTGAAGATGCACACAAAAAGGCACTAACAGACACACACAAGCACACCCATGCACATTTTGTGGACTTTATGAACACCTGTACACACAGTTGTAGATTCTATAGCACGTATCCCTCCCAAAGGTTCCTTCGAAGTGCAGTGGGTATTTCTCTAGACTCTCTGAAAGACATACAAACATACCACTGTTGCACACACATGCACTAATGCACATAGATTCACAAATGCATATACACACATTCAAAAGCACATATACATTCACAAAATATGATCACAAATACTGCACTGTTTTTAAAGATACACACAAATGTATCCACACACACACACACACACACACACACCCACACACCCCATTCATAAAAACACAACAGATTGAAACATATTTACAGATACATACACCCATAGGGCCTGATTTAGATCTTGGAGGACAGGTTACTCCGTCACATCAGTGACAGATATTCCATCTGCCGAAATATAACAACGGTGACGGATATCCCGTCCACCAAAAAATATAAATCCCATAGGATATAATGAGATTTATATTTTGGCGGACAGGATATCTATCACTGTTGTGACAGAGTAACCCATCCGCCAAGATCTAAATCAGGCCCTTAGACTTTATTTTTTTTACATATTTGAGAACTCATAGACTAAGCTCTCAAATTGTGTATTGGCATAGGAGCAATAAATTGTCTCTCTTGTCATCAGCCAATGAGATGTGAGAAGTTCTCAAATTTAGGGTGCAATACAGCAAGGTAAATCTATGTGTGGAGATCATCCTGCGGATAGATTTACTCCTATGCCTGGGCATGTCTCTCCAACTAGATGCAATTCACAAACAGTGGACAGAGATTGGCGCCTACTAGAAGACTTACATATCCCCATCCCCTTACATGAGGGTGGGGGACACATGCAGCTCAAATTAGGCCTGTAGTGTTACTAATGGTACCTTTTCATGTGTAATTTAGGCATAAATCAGCCAAATGCTATTCTACGTGTAGGTGGCGCACGTTACCTGCACTATGTAGGGCTACGTGTTGGAAAGGATAGGGTAACAGACATCACCAGAGGATAACATACATGTGCCAATCAGCAGTTGTGGAAGCAGATAAACACAGCCCACACCCTGTGCTGTGCTCTCGTATCCTTGTGCTTGTGGAGCCAGACATCAGTTACAGTTGTGTTGGGTGTTGCATTTGTGTGTGTGTGTCTTTTTAGGTATATGCATCTGTTATGTTAAAAGTTTTCAATGTGGTTTGATCAGTGTCTGCAATGTTTAAAGATATATGACCATATTTTTGTATATTTTGTTTTTTATTTCCAACATTACACAAAAGGTACAAATGGGTTTACAAAAGGAGGGTGGTACAGTTTCCTTAATCATTTATCAGTTAATTTATTTGTTGAGCTTCCCACTTAACAGATTCCATAAAGCAAGAATTCATCAGTTATATATAATTCATTATCTTAGTTCTTTGACATACACTCTAAAGAAAGAGAAAAAGTGATTCTTACTGAGCCGACATCATGCTCCACAGTTTACCCTAGCTACCTAGTTAGCTACTGGGGTCCAATTCAAAGAACCTCTCTTCCTCGCCCTTCTACCTTTACATCGATATAGATTGCTGTCAAGATGATAAGTAGAGAGCAGTCTAGCTAACCCTTGCTGATAGGAAGGGGGCTCCAAACAGCCACAATACAAAAACGAGCTATTGTCATTCCTACAAATGTTATATATACTTTCCCCTTATCCTTCTTAAATTGCGCATCTATTTCAAGCCACATGAGCTGTGGGGTGATCATAACCTGAATTTTCCGCGTACCTTCTAGAAAACTACTGATCTCTTCCTTGAAGGCTCCTAACTTTACACAATTACAAAACATTTGCACAGTGTATGCTTCCGTTCCTCCACACCTCTGCCAGTTGGAGCTAGACAAGTTCCCCTACCTCTTCAGTTCAGGAGTATAATATAAGTTATATATAGTTTTATAATGCTGGCTCTTCAACCCTGACCATATTTGGATTTGTATTGGAGTCTGCAATGTCTAATGGTACATGACCATTTTTAAAATTATTTTATTTCTTATATTTATTACATATTTTTGTTTGTATGCATGTCTACAATGTCTAAAATTATATTATTTTTTGTTTTAAATAATCTTTTTTTTCGGTGTTAGAGCTTGTGCCACTAGTGTTGATTCTTGCCTAAATTGATTTCTGTGTTAATCACTTGCAGTACCCATGACTTGGGTGGTGTAATTTTGAGCTAACCTGAACTCTAGTACTAGTAGCTGTAGCTTTAGTCAAATGCAAGTGGCTTACTCCTTTGCAGATGTGTTTTGTATTTGCATGTCCCTCCATGCAGTCTTCCTAATTTTCGCACTTTGTAGTAGATAGTCACTTTTTTCTAACCCCTCCTCCTTGACACTCCTACATTTACATTTAAAACATAGAACTACTTGTGCCGAGTTCTATGCGCTCTTCATGGAGAACTCATTGCATAATAGTTAGGACCAGAATGGGTGATGATCTACAACTATATCCTTAGGGATAGCAATTATGAGTATGGGAAGTAGTAATAGAGGATTATTGCACATATTTGTACATGTCTTTCTGAACTGTCCCCTTAGAATAGAGATACTCAATTGTTTAGGCTTTACCTAGGAAGTTCTACATTTTATATGAATATTTTTTTTTTAAAGGTAATCACAGACCAAACCAGAAAATGCCAAGCTCTATCTTAATTCCAAATTGTGTTTGATTCTGTCTAGTAGTTTACTTCATTGAAAATTAATGAGCGAATACTTTAGTTAATAAAAACCATTACAACATTCGATAGCAAAATCTAACAAATTAAATATATACCCTCTTCAATATGCAGTCCTTAATGTCTATTCACGATCAAAAACTTAATGCAACTAAAAGAAAATTCCTCTTGATTTCATTGCCAAATTGCAACATCCCAGTACAAATGTGGCTCAACTTCCTGTTTGGCTGCAAAACCCTCTATTGTAGATAGTACCAAATCTCTGGGATTTAAGTTGGGCAAAAATCTAAACATAAATTCTCTGGCTAACAAAGCTTGACATCAGATCAGGATTCTCAAGTGAATCAATCCTTTTATCCGAGATGTTGGAAATTGTGTTACTGGTTGAAGGGGGTGAAGCCCTATTTAAGTAGCAACAACAATCTCTGTCAGGGAGAAACACATGCAACCACAAATTAACGTGTGCTTAAATCTCCGGTAGCTTGGCATGAAAGCAGTCAGGCTTAACTGAGAGGCATGTGTAAAGTGAAAACAGAACACAAGAAAAATCCCACACCGACTTAGAAAATAGAGTAAAACTTAATAAATAATTTGACACCAAAACAACAATAATCCAATCAGTAGGACCGGAGGTATGCAATTTTAAAGTTTTAAGTGAAAACAGGGCCAAAAAGCACAAAGCTCCACTCATGGCTATCTGGTTGTGCGAGATTGGATGAAAGTTACAAGTTCAGGCTGATCACGATGGAGCATGGCAGGAAACAGGAACCAGGTTAGTCCAGCTGAAAGAGTTACTTTGGAAGTACAGTGCAAAGAGTTCCCTTCATGGCGGAAGGGGCCACGTGGAGCAGGGTGACGTGGTGGATGGTGGTCAACGTAGCATGAAGAGCAGATTGGGCGTCGCGGATAACCATGACTGTAGTGCAAAGTTCCTGTCAGCATCGCAGACAGTCGTTTTTGGAGCTTTGCGTTTGTGGTCACTGTGAGCAGTCAATGCTGTAGCGCAAAGTGCAGATCTCGCACAGGTGGGAGTCATTGGAGGTCGCTGTAGTGCAAAGAGTCCGGTTCACTGGTACTCTGCATTGGCAGGCAGTGCGGGCAGCAAGATCTTGGCATGAACAGCCCTGTTCGTGAAGAGCCCAAAAACTTCAGGGGACCTCAACTGAGGCCACACCAAGGGTCCAGGACCTGAAGGGCACCACTTGGGGGTCAGGAACTCAGTCCAGCAGAGGCCAGCAGAACTGAGGCAGGTCCAGGCAGCAGGTCAGCTGGGCAGTTGCAGGGAGCCTCTGGAGCTTATGACCCTGTAACTCAGTACAAGAGGTCAGCTGGCTGACCCTTGGAGTCACTCCGGGCTTCGGATAAAGGGTACAGGTTCAATCTTCCTTCTCAGTAAGTAGGGCAGCAGAGAAGCAGAGTAGCAGGGAAGCAGAGTGGCAGTCCTTCTGGCAGCAAAGCAGCACAGTAGTACTTCTGTAGTATCCACAGGTCCAGAAGTGTACTGGTACCCACTTTGAAGTAGGAGAATCTTCTACAGATTTCCACCCCCCAGAGATGCTTGGAATTTCCTGACTCCCTGCCCTGACCCCAGATTGTCTCGGGTCACAAAAGACTAGTGTCAAACCCTATGTGAGAGTGCCCAGGCAGGGCCTTTGTGATGTGCCAGTGTGGTAGGTGATAGCACCCCTTGTTAATTCAGAGCGGCCCATCCTGCCAACACCTAGCTTCCTTTGTCTCACTGACAATACACAAAGACCAACTGCCAACTACACCTAGTCATTTGACCCAGAATACAGGCAGCAGATACCAAATTTGGGACAAGAAAATGCCAACTTTCTAAAAGTAGCATTTTCTGAATTGTGGCTAAAAATCCGACTTTACCATTAACAAGGGCTTTTAATTACAATTATATAGACACCAAACTCGATATTCCTGCCTGCTCCCAATTGAAAGTTATCATTTATTAAATGTGATAAGGAAGCCTGATGTTATCCTATGGGAGAGGTAGGCCTTGCAATCGTGAAAAACAAATGTAAGACTTGTTACTACCAGGACATACAAAACTTAAAAATACCTGTCCCACTTTCTAAATACACTGCACCCTGCCCACAGGGCTGTTCAGGGCCTAGGGGTATCTTATATCTAATACAAGGAAGAACTGGGCATGGCAAAAGGTTTATATTGCCAGGTTGAGAAGACAGTTTAAAACTGCGCACTCAGGCTGTAATGGCAGGCCATAGACATGTTTAAAGGGCTACTTAAGTGAGTGGCACAATAAGTGCGGCAGGCCCACTAGTAGTATTTAATTTACAGGGCCTGGGTACATGTAGTACCACTTTACTTGAGACTTACAAGTAAATTAAATGTGTCAATTGGGTATAAGCCAATTGTACTGTGGTTAAAGCAGCGAGCACAAGCACTTTAGCACTGGTTGGCAGTGGGTAAAGTGCATATAGTCCTAAGGCCAGCAAAAATGGAGGAGGGAGGCAACATGTTTGAGGATTACCCTACAGAAAGGGCCAAGTCCAACCCCAGAGGATGTCTTTAACACTTTGGCACAATACCTGGTACTCTCCGGGATGGATTATGGGAACTCCCTTATGGTCAGCATTCCCAAAATTCTCATGACCTCTCTGAAAGTGGCACTTCACAAGGCTGCTTGATTAGTCACTGGAACCAAAGAGTTGACCACATCCTGCCTGTTCTGATCACCCTTAACTGGCTCGCCATTGATACCAGAAGTCTGAATAGTGTACTAAGATCTCCATACTATCACCACTCACTACTTACCTGAAAAACTGACTATATCAGGACACTCCTTATTTAACACTAACAACTGTCTCCTAGAAACTCCCACCTCAAACAAATCAAGAGTTCTCAGAAAATCTTTATCCAGAAAAACACTCAGTGTTTGAAACACGATATCCCCAGCCATGGGAACTAACCCGTACATTTTTGATCTTGTTTCATTGTCACCATCTAGCATAACTCTATGCGCACATTCTAATGATGTGGATGTATTGAACCCCCAACTTTACCCTCACTATTCAGTTATTAGTGCCTGATAATTCTTATCTCATAGGCCCATTTAGATTTTTTTATTATGCATTGCTATCCTGCTCATTATATCTCCAAACACCCCAACTTCCTATTCCTCACATTTACTAAGCTTTCTCTATGTTCTGCTGCAATTGTTCACACATTTCTCTGTAAAGCGCTCTGCTAACCTTCCTGAATCTGATCCACCCTATATAAAACCACAAAAATAAATATATATATATATATAGCATATTCATCTATGGTTTGAGGATGAAGATAGTACTGCAATTAAAGAAAAGCATTATTAACTAGTGAGAAAAAACTAAAGAAGCAAATTATAGGTAGATATGCAAAACCTGCCTTTCTAAACAGAAGCTAAAAATGTAGTCTAGTCAAAGTTTGCAAGCCACCTGTACTTCTGTTTTGATCAGAGCAACTTGGGCTACAATATAAGATATAGATTAGACATTTTCATGCATATCAACAAAACTGGCAAACAAAAGCTTTTTATGATGTTTCCACTATTGTGCCATCGAAACCAAAGAGGCTGAAGTACATCATCACATATCCCTACTGGTTTTAAGTGGCAATGATACTAATAATTAGTGTTGATAAGTGCTCAGTGGCAGCTGGTGGATTTTAAAACTTGTGGGGGGGGGAAATGGTTTGACCTGAGTTTGACATGGCAGCAAATACAGCAAGCAAGCCTGAGCTGAAAGAGGAGGCGGAAGAGGGATTCTTTCCCCACAAATAAAAATTGAAAACAATGGGTGTAAATGGAGTATTTTAATTTAATCTCATATATTTTGAGAGAACTTCTAATTTCTTTAAAAAAAACTGTGGATATGGTACTCTACTTGACTCACAGTCCTGCAAACAAAGGCCCATGATTCACCGGGCACTCACACAGAAACTCAGATCTCTATGCCTTCACTAAGATCAGCCGTGCATGGATGGCACTGTGCTAATCCTAGGCTTAAAAACTCTGCTAGATTAACATACATTGGAGATGAGCAGATTCAGAGAGTCAATTGTGTTCTAGGGTGCTCCATATGAAGGAGCTGCTCTCTACCTAAACTTGGGAGCTACCCACAGTTCCCTGCCTTCTTTTTTGTATGAATGTATGTATATAAACATACATACATACAAAAACTATACAAATTCAGCAGTTATAGTTATCTCAAGCAACTGTAACTCGTGCCCTAAGGTAAATATAACTCATACACCTGTCATGTACAGTTTTCTCATCAATACTTACACTGCAAATGTTGCAGTGATATTATCAATGATGTCATAAAAGATGTCATGAGTGATGTAATATGTGGGATAATTATCAGTGCGTGACGAGGGCATGACTTATAGCTACCTTAGGGCATGAGTTATAATTACTTGAGATAACTATAACTATAACTTCTGAATTTGTAAGGTTTTGTGTGTGTAAAATCTGATCCTAACTATAACGTCCCTGTAACCTGGGTGTGTGAGTGGGTGTGTGAGTGGTTATGTGGGTGTGTAAGTGGGTGTGTGAATGCCTATGTGACCGACAGTGTGGGTCTGTGAGTGAGTGTGGGCAAGGCTGTGTGGGTGTGTGAATGGCTGTGTGGTTGTATGAGTGGATTTGTGGGTCTGTAAGTGGGTGTGTGAGTGGTTGTACGGGTGTGTGAGTGGCTGTGTGAGTGGTTGTGTTGGTGCATAAGTGGGTGTGTGGGTGTGTGAGTGGGTGTGTGAAAGCTGTGTTGGTCTGTGAGTGGATGTGTGAGTGGGTGTGTGAGTGGCTGCATGGGTATGTGAGCAGTTGTTTGGGTGTGTAAGTGGGTGTGTGAGTGAGTGTGTGTGGATCTGTAAGGGAGCATATGTTTTTATTTAACAAAGGGGCTGGATCCGCCCGAATCAACCCAAATCCTCGCATGGAAAAAAAAATATTTTTGGACAATTTCTTGCCCATAAGGGGTCTTTCACAAACCCCTCCATTAGTCCCATGGGGTCAGTGTACCTCTACCTTGACCCCTTCTATCACTTTTTTATTTTATTTTCCCTGCGGGGAATGAGTCCTGATTAACAAAATGGCTGTAGCAACTTTTCTCTCAGGTTACGGCCAACCAATCACAGCATTGCTGGTGGCACGTGGATCCCCGAATCCCTAGATATACAAATCAGGACACGGTTCCTGGGGGGGAATAAAGTGTTAATAGGATATAAGGGGTCAGGATAAAAATATCCTAATCCCATGGGACCGGAGGGGTCTATGAGGGACTCCTCAGGGGGAAGAAATTGTGGGGAAATGTTTTTATGTGAGTGTGAGGATCCGTGGATCCACCACAGCACTCAGCGTGGTGCCCCGTGTGAATCCACGGCACATCTGTGGATCCAGACCCCTACTAAAAAGCACATACACCCACTCACACACTCTCTCACAGTCTCTCACACACCCACACAACAACTTACACGATCCACACATCCACTCACACACCCATACAGTCACTCATACAGCTACTCAGAAACCCAGAGAACCACTCACAAACCCAGTCACAGACCCACACAGCCACTCACACACCAACTCACAAAGCCATGTACACACCCATACAGCCACTTACACACCCACTCACAGACCCACACAGCCACTTACAGACCTACTCACACACCCATAAAGCAAAACCACTCACATACACATACAGCCACTCACACACCACTCAGACCCACACAGCTACTTACAGACCCACTCATATACCCACCCACCACACACTCACATGCCCACTCACACACACACACAACCACTGACACACAACCACTGACACACACACACACACACCCATACAGCCACTCACACACCCAGTCACATATCCATACAGCCACTCACACACCCTTTCACACACCCATCCATTCATTGATACATACACTCAGGGACCCAGAAAATCACCCAAAAACCCAATCACAGATCCCAACCAGCACTCACACACCTAGTCAGAGACCCATAAAACTACTCACACACCCATATGCACACTCCGATAGCCACTCACACACCCATACAGTCACTGATACATCCACTCAGAGACCCAGAGAACCAATCACAGACCCAGACATGCACTCACACACCCACACAACTACTCGCACACCCACTCGCACTCATACAGCCACTCATACACCCAGTCAGACTCCCAGAAACTACTCACAGACCATTTACACACTCAGGCAGCCACTCACACACTCACTTACAGACCCAAAGAACCACTCATGCATCTACTCACAGACCCACACAGGCACTCACACACCCATACAGCTAGTGACACATCCATTCGCAGACTCACACAGCCACTAAAACACCCAGGGGCCCGCGGGTTGACTGCCTTTGGGGGGAATGGCCAAAATACCTGGCTACAGGTCAGGCCTTGTGGCCATCCCCTACTGCACACAGTGAAAGGCTGCACGCAGCGTGGAGTTGGCTGCATGCGGGGTTGTCTGGGGGCAGTTGGTTTAACATATGGTAATTAAATATTACTTTATGTTAACAAAGGTTAATGGGACTTTATAATTAGGAAATAGCATTAAAAAATGTAGAAATTCACTGAAGAAACCAAAGTTTACAGGGACATTATTCTACGGACTCGGAGTACAACTTCAAGCTATGCCTAACGAATGTCATCCGGTGGATGCAAGCCAACCACCTTAAATGTAATACAGACAAGACAGAGCTCATGCTAGTAGGGAAATCAAACCCTTTCGACCTGGCATTATGATGGCCAGAGGCTGCTCCCCCATGCCCAACCCCGTTGAGGGGGTAAAAAACCTCAGCATGAAATTTGGCGCCTCTCTCTCCTTCCACCCATGAGCATTCGTAGTGGCAGGGATGTGTTTCAAACTGATAAAATCTTTCAAAAAGTTATTTGACTTTATCCCCTGCTCAACAAGAAAGACAGTGGCTTTTGCATTAATTACGTCAAGATTAGACTACTGCAATAGCCTATATTCAGGTGCCTCCAAACAAGTGCTATGGAAGCTACAGACAGTGCAACATGCAGCCACTCGACTTGTACTGAAATTGCCTTGCCGCTCTTCAGACTCAGCAGCTCCTAAAGTTCTTCACTGACTGCCAATACATAAAAGGGTACTGTTTAAGATCCTGCTAATTACCTTTAGAGCATCAGGTCCAAAATATTTTGATTCCAGATTTACGCCTTATGTTACAGCTCGCACTCTCAGATCTTCATCAGCAAATTTTCTTAAATCTCCTACCTTTAGGTACAAGACAAAAGGTGGTAAATCTCTTGCCGTCCTGGGGACTAGAGTGTAGAATCTCCTTCCTAGGCATCTTAGATCCATTGATTCAGAA